>OU015532.1:43994338-45356838 GCA_907165065.1 Caprimulgus europaeus | reverse complement strand
TTGGCCTGTTTGAAGAGCACCCTGGGGAGCTGTACCTGTGTTAAGCAAGGCTCAGTGGTAGGATGCTCCAAAGGATTGAGACATATCTCAAGGTTGAAGTAATGAAGTCTAGAAGTTAAAGACTGGGGCTTCTTGGCCAAATAATCCAGGGGAGAACACCAGGGCTGCTGCCAGTCAGGTTTGAAGTACATGGTGGAGCTATTTAAAGCTTTCAGAGCACCTGCTTCTCTCTGAAGCCACCAGTCCTTCACTTGCACCAGCACTAAGCCACCAAAAAAGGATGAAGCCATGGGGACAGATGGTGGTACACCCAGACAAGCCATGGGCATTTCCTAAGTCAGCTTCCAGAGATGACTCTGGACTCTGGTGAGAGCAGCTGAAGCCCTCGTACGATGGTGAATATTTACCCAGATGCATGTGAAACTTCTGATTGCTTACCCAGAAGCAGCAACCCTTGAATTCGACACTTGATTCAGATGTGGTTAACAGAAAATGTGCTGAGAGCAGCAGCAGCAGCAGCACTACATCACCAGGTTGCAAGCTAACGAGAGATGTGTCCCAAGCTGGCAGTGAGCGTGTGTGTGTGTGTGAAATCTGCATGGGCTAAGCCTGGAGAACATCCAAAACTCATCTTTGTGCATCAGACCAGAAGAAACCAATAGGCTTAAGGAATAAGAAACTTTAAATGCTGCAGAAGCTTTTGGGTTGCCCTCCTTCAAGGCATGCTTTGCAGCTTGGGGATGTGCCTCTATAGCTGTGTCTCTGCTTTGGTTGTGACTAGATCTGGATGTTCCTCCTCTTCCCAGATCACTCTAGACCCCAAGCAGATTCAGAGACTGACCATGTTGCTCCTGGGATGTTTCCCTGCAACATCAGTGCCTGCACATGCTTGCTTAGGCCAGACTCCACTGGTCTCCTAAAGCTTACCAGTTCAACCAGTGCTCTCCTTTCCACATGGTTTCTCTGGTCTCCGAGTACCTATGTATGGTATTCACTTCTCCTCACTTTTCAGGAGGGAAACCAGAAAGATTCACTGCCCTGGGTCAAGGGCACTGAATTGTCACCAAACTGTTCTGCTATGGTGGCACCGGGGTGATTTCAATCCCTTCTCGTGGTCAAGTCAACCTTGCTCTTGAGTTCACATCCAACACTGAGGTCTCCAAGGACAAAACTAATGTCCACGGTGATGTTTGACTTATGGCATTAGGTTCATTGGGAACACATTATCTAATAAATCAGGTATTATGGTTATGACTTTCAGAAGGGGAGGGATCTACCATCTCATATTAATTCTTATATTTTAACATAAATGACAAAGATTTGAATAAGTGCTCACAGCACCTTGCTTTTCCTAAAAGGGACTTTGTGCTGTCCATGTCTCTCCAACATTTCCATGCCATCTGAGTAGATTTCTGCCTTGCATCTTGTCCTATCAAGCAGATAAAGGCAAAAAAACCACAAAAAAACCCCTCAGAGGGCCAAAATAACTCATGGTGTCTTCCAGTGGGCCTCTCTTTTTTTTTTCAGTGGTGTGACACAAGCATCAAGGCTTGGTCCTGAACACACTGGCAAGAGTAAAGGTGTCACCACCCGTTAAGGGTCAATAACGCTTTCTCACCTCCCTTTTTGAGTGGATTTGAGGTAATCCTAGTCACACACGTGTCACAGGAGGTGTGCAGAAGGTACATGTGAACTCTGCAGGAAGCAATGGTGGCGATGGTGATGGTGAGCTGCCCATCAGCGAGCTCTCTGCTCACAGGAATGCAAACAACCCTTAGCTCCTTGATGATCAAAACTGTATTGGCAGTCAGAAAATGGCTAGAAAACATCAGATTTATCCTTACTTCAAATTGCTCTGCACACTCCAGAGCTGCTGTGTGGTTTCAATGAGGCTAACACTGGTTTTACACCTAGGAGCTGGTCCATCACTTTCTTTTCACTCTTCAATAAGAATTTAGTTGAGCAGCCTACAAGTCTGTAGGGTGAAGCTGTTCAATATACCAGTGAAACAACACCAATCAAACAGGTCTCTGCTATTCACTGGAGAACATCTGCTCTGTGAATAGTATTTGGGACTTTTGGACTCATTTTAAGAAACACATCAGTCTGTGACCCCGTGGGTCTGAAATATGAACCTGTTATTTTTAAAGAGGTGAAGACCAATCTTTTTACCTGGTCTGTATTTTCCCACCTTCCTTCCCAACAGAATTCTCTACAGCAGGTTTACTGCATGGAATACCCAGGCTGGTTTTTTTACCTGGCAGAAATTGGCATGGCCCTGGTGACACCGTGGTGATCTACCCAAGGTGTTTGACTCCTTAGTATTTGTCTCAATTCAGAAAAGGAGATATCAAATGATGCTTAGAATGGGTAACTCTGCTCAGAAGGATGGCTGCCTGGGTTTGGGTTGATTGTGTTCCAATGGTCAGAATCAGCAAGACACCCAGCTAGGCTGGACAAGAGGAGAAAGTCCAAGGATGTGTCCATCTGAGTTCTTTTTTTATACAACACACAGCACTGCAAAATGTTGGAAGAGGTGTAGTAATTCCTCTTCAAGGCCTCCAGCAACATGAAGGAAATATATTCACTGAAAACCTTAAACTGACCCAGTGGACTGATAGCCAGTTCCAAGAAACTCAGCATTTTATTCTGCACTATTATGATGATTATTTTTTTTACTAGGTTAATATTCTTTTTATAAGGAGAATGGGAATAACAGTTCACTCTGGATGACTGGTGTGATTTACTTCAACTGCATCAGCACTCCTCCAGCTCATATTCGAGGCAGCTCTTGGGTGATATTTCTGGGAGGACAGTGGAGTTGTGTGATGCCATTTAAACAAAACAGAAAGTTGAAATATGATTTTTTATATTTTTTTTTTTAGATTTCTTGAGGGATGGGATTTGTTTTAAAAACCTTCAGTTGCTTTAAATCCATAAATTTATTTAACCCTGGGACAAGCAGTGAGGATGAGATCACTGAACCACAGGGATGACCAGAGACCTCAGGGATACCACGGGAACAAGAGTCTGGTTACTTCCATGGTCAAGGATGAAATGAAACTCTACCCATTGCCTCGTGTCCAGGTCCCCCTCCCCAGGGACATCATTTCTGTGTTACCCTGGGTGCAAGCCCAGCAGGCTGAGTCGTTGCCCTGGCTTTGGGAACTGCTCTGGAAACCTGCTGCCAGAAGGATTTGGTGGTGTCCTCTTGGACACTTGGCCTTGATCTCCATTTCATACCTGCACATGACAGGCAGCCAGGCCCTCTCTTGCTTTGTTAAGAGAAGCTGGCTTGAGCTTGCTAAGATGATCCTTTTTAACAGTCCTCCTTTGAAATCCCTAAATAACTACAGCAGCCAAAGAAAAATGGTGTGGTTTTCACTGGGGCTGCAAGACTGTGTCCCTGTCCTTTGAGCTTCAAATATGGTCATGGGGAACTGAATTTATCTGGAAACTAAATTAATCTACTGGAGAAAAACACCTCCAGTCAAGCTAAACACAGTGCTGTTGGTATTCAGGTCTGCTGAGGATGTACCTCTTGGGTTGTCTTCTTACAGAACCAGAGGCCAATTCATGATCTTTGTGCTGATCTCTTGAGAGATTCCTTTGGTAAGAGTCCAAAGAACCACATACAACTGTGTGGCCTCCCTACAGGGATGTCTGCTCATGGTATTAAACCTGTATGAAGGGTGTAAGAGCATGCACCAGTTCTAACAAGTGTTCAAAAAACTCATTTCTCCAGCCCATCTTTCCAGCAAAACTACATGTGCATGTATGTGTGACTGGTACAGGCACGTGGGGTTTAAAGTTTGTTTTTCTACTTGCTAAAAAGAGAAAGATATATATATATATATCTATTTTGGAGCTGTCCAGGAAACTTATGTCCAGGTCTGTGAGGGAAGTTGAGTTTTGGGAACTGTCTCCTTCCCTTAGTCATATGAAACCCCAGCCTTCTGAATGTTTGGGTGGACAAGTTTTCCAAAGGGAACTCTCCTCCCCAGCCTCCTGAGACTGCGTTTTGTTGGCTCATAAGATCTAGATAGAGACTTGTCCTAATTTCTGTGTGTCTGGGCCCAATCTGGCCTGCTCTAAAGTCAATAAAAGTTGTGCTGTTCAGCTCCTTGGCAGCAGGATTAGGCTTTCTGTTTGTATTACTTCTTTATCTGTGATTTAGCTTTTCTGCCAAGGCCTTTAACCATTGATGTCAACTGATGATAGGGAAGGCGAGAGGAGAGGGAGAGATGGTATTTTTTTACTTGAAATACTGTATATTGAGTATTTAAGAGTGTTACTGGTTGTGTAGAAAACTTACAGTTTTTCATGCAAATCCCAGCATCTCAGAATCCCAGACTGGTTTGGGTTGGGAGGGACCTTAAAGCTCATCCAGTTCCAACCCCCCTGCCAGCAGCAGGGACACCTTCCACTAGACTGCCTATCACCTTCCCAGATTAGAATAACTCAACAAAGTCACTCTGTGCTCCACCTTTGCACAACAGCTCTTAAAAATATTTGTACATCTTAAGCCCTTTGAGTATTATGTGAATCATGTGAGAGCCAAGAAAGAGGAATATGCCCATGAGTTGTTCTTCAAAAACTGCATAAAGAATAGTCTAAAGTCAACTTTCTTTCCTCTCTCTTTCTCTTTCTGTGCCTCATATGGGTCATAAACCAGTATCCTCTATTCTCCAGAAGCAGCAGGAGCAGTGGCTAGTAGCATAAACACACAGATATTAAAATTTGAGCTCATTCAACCATAATTGACCGAAAAGAAAATGAAGTGAAAACAAAAAGCTTAGTTACACAGCTAAGAAACAAATAAAGTCTTTCCCAAACACGTAAGGGTACCTTTCTCTCTCTCCCTGATTAGAAATCCTCAGGAGGTTTGGGTTTCAAGGGGAGTTAAAAGCTCTATGATTTGTTTAGCCAACGCATGTAAACTCAAGGGCTATTTTTGACTGGGAGCGTATCCTTGGCACAGGGAGTTGTTTGCAAACAGACAGTGACACTGTCCCCCCCCTGTGCCACTGCCCAGCTGGTACATGAACATCCTTTCTGTGCTGTGCTGGGAGGGAACAGCTGGAAAAGCAGCTTAGGAAATGGTCATGGTGGGAGGAAGGTTTCTGCAGGGCATGGACAAAGAGCAGGGTGGCCAAGGGTTTCGGCAGTCACCGTGAGGACACCGTGCCCCAGTGGGGACAGCTGAGTTATCCCCAGCCCTACCAGGATGGCCAAGGACTCTGGCAGTCACCGTGAGGACACCGTACACTGATGGGGACAGCTGAGTCCAGCCCTGCATGGCAGAGAAAGGAAGACCAAGTGCCTGAGGGTCACCCCTGGCTCCCAGTCCTTCCTCCCTCCCGAGTGGGAAAACCTCATGGCTGGTACTGGGCTGGAGCCTTAACACAGCCCAGCTCCTCAAACCTTTGACAAACAGATGCTCTTATTAAACAACAACAAAAAAAAATCAAAGGACAAACCCAATTTTCTCTAACAAAGTAACAGACTCACAGGCACAGGAATTTCTTGTGGGTTTGGATCATTGCTGCAAAATATTACGATGAAAATATCCTCGCTATGTCCCTTCTCCGGCACGTACGGTTAGACAGAACTGCTCCCAGTTGCCCAGACTGGGCTCTCAGTTACACAGAGGTAAATCTAGGGCAAATCCACCAGACTCCCAAGAATAAACAATACAAAGTCTGGGACTGAAAGAGAAGATTCAGAGAGCCATAGATGGAGTAGTCTGATATCGGTCCTGGATTAAATAGTGCAACGGTTCTGGTAAACAGCACGGACAAAAGTCTTTTGCCAATATGTGGCTTCACAAGAACAGGTCTTGTAAGAGGAACTGCTTGTGTTTTTTTTTCAAGCAGGAATACAGCCTGCTTGGTAAAGTCAACTTCCATTAAATCTCCCTACTCATATTTCTTGACGATGCCTGTCTTAATGCCACCAGATTAAAAACTTGTACTATGTGGAATTAAGGTGGAACTTTGAAAAGTAAAAGCAAATTTGCTTATGGATTTTAATGGAAATGCTACTAGCATGACAGCAGTAGTAATGCTGTGTGTTTCTGGGAGCAGAGGTTATACAACACTTGGTAAAGGCTGCTACTCAAAGGTTGCACCCAGTTCTGCTGCAAGTTGGAAAGATTTTTGGCAAGGCAAGCAAATAAATTTCATAGAGCAGAGCGTGATCCACTCATCTTATTGGAGAGAAAAGGTTGGGAGATCATTGACTGCTCACACTTGCAAACAGAAATGTCTGTTTACAAGGGGCTTTTCCATCCTGCAAGTGAAAATGCGTTGTCAGCTGGATGCTGGAGTCAACCAAGTTCATCCTTGCAGCCAGGTATCACCACATCGCTACCAAAGTCCTCTCTGCCAGTCCTGGGGGAGCAGAGGGGCTTCCTGGAGCTTGGAGGCTTTAAGCTTGGGCTTTTCTTATGAAAAAAAACAGGCTTTAGCCCAACTTCTGGGAAAAACCTATTGCCTGTGTAATTCAGGAAGCAAAAAAAGATAATCACAGCAGTCCCCTCTGGTCTGGGAGCCTGGGAATCCAACGCTGGAGACGCTTTCCTTTTGCCGTGGCATGTGGCAATACGAAAGCTCCTTGGTCGTTTAAGCATTTTGGGGTCTTTATTTTATAGGCAAGGATAATGTCTAAATATATATTATTATTTTTTTTTTAACACCACCACCCCCTTTTGTGCTTTTAGAGTCCCCAGCTACAGTTGCAGAGCTGTGGTCAGGATAAAAGCCGACAGACCAACCATAAATCAGCCAGAACCGAGTTCCTTAACCTTTCATATTAACCTCTTGCATTGACTTGAGTTAGGTGCTACGCTCTGCTGCTATAAATCACCCTGCAGTGAATTTATGAGCTTCAGCACAATAAAGGGGTTTTTCTTTATCCCCCCCCCCCCCCACCACTCCCCACTCACCCCTTTCTCTTGGTGCATTTTAGGAATTACTCAGGAAAGGCCTAATGACTGGGATCTGTGAATATTGCTAACTCTCCTTCCCTACCAAAGGGATCTGGCAGGAAGATGTGGGGGTTGGGAGTAAGGGGGGGGGGGAGAAAAACAGAAAAACCCCTCTTAATTTCACTTACTGGTGACATGATCAGGAAAACCTGTTCTAAAATACCCAAGAAACCATTAGCTTCCCTTTGGAATAAGGAAAAAAAAAACCAAACCAGCAACCAAAAAGCTAGTAATGAAACCCATTTGGGGGTTAAAACAGCAATGTGTTCACCGGGATGCAGTCATCGCCCTGCTTCCCCCTTGCCCCAGAGCATCCGTGTGTAAGGACGGGGGATTGCTTTGCCCTGTGGACCTTGAGTGCTCTTCTCCAGGCAGCCCTGCACGCTCTCCAGGAGCAGAAATGCTTTCCTGGTCCCAGCCCTCTCCCTGTTTTGGAATTGAAATGAAAGCCAGCAAGGTCCCGTGGCCCTGGGGTGCCTCGCTGCTGTGGCGGGGAGAGGATGCAGGGCTGGCACCGCTGATGGAGAGCACACAGGTGGGGATTGCTCTGCCACTTCCCGGTGCTATCAGGAGAGAGGAGATAGCTTTTCATGGACACCTAGCCCCATGGATGTCTTTAGGTACCAAATCCTTCCTGCCTTTCCTCTGTAATGCTCCAGTTTGCTGTCTGCTGCCCTCTGTCCCAGAGCTGGCTGCATTTCTGTGTTATTCAGAGATGTGGAAGTATTTGGAGATATTTGTACAGTGATAAATATGTGACTTACATCTGCACCCTGGCATCTTTCAGCTTCCCTATCTGCAGTATTTCCAGCATGCTGGTGACTGCAGCATCCAACCCGAGAGCTAAGGAATTTGGTGTCACTACTGCTGAGTTTGCTCCCACCTTTATCTCTGACACCACGAGGTGATTCGTGCCGATGAACATCACATCACAGGGATGCCCAAAACCTGCTTGGCCTTGCAAAACCAGGTTCTCTGACCCCATGGTCAAACACAACACATTGTGTCTGCTGAAATTTTGGGGGCTTCTGCACTCCAATATTTTGATGCCTGACATGGGAGCTGCTCTCCCACACAGGAGCACTGTCGAGGCTGGGAGATCTGGAGGTATAACCTCATCATTTCCAAACCAGCACCCCTCACCATGAGATGGTGGGGATCAGAGGTATCTCAGCTCGCTCTGACACAGCCACCTCGGGAGCAAAGCGCTGGCATCAGCATGACTTGTCACCTTCCTGAAGCACCCATTATTGTGAGATCCTGTCAAAAATGAGTCCTACCCATGGGACACTGTGTTCCAGCAGCTCTTTCAAAGATAAAATGGTCACTTCAGTGAAATATAACTGCTGAGCTCCAGAAAGCTGTCCCCTTTTCCTAGGGGAGGTGATTTTATTCCCTCATTTGTATTTATTAGTACAGCTGGTGCTTCCTAAAAGCAGAGTGAGCTTGCTGAGGTGCAGGGAGCCGGCTGGGCTCTCCTGCCCAGGGGATGGTGGGAGCAGTGGCTGCTCCCCGGAGCTGGGGATGGTTTGGGGGATCAGTGTGGTGCTCCCTATGGAGTGGCTTGCTCCTGAGGTCTCTGTTCCCCAGCCAGGGAGAGCAGCACAGCTGTTCCCTGGCTAACTGAGCAAGCCAGGCAGCGTCAGGGAGCAAAGCAAATACCTTGCAAGAAAATAATTGAAAAGAGCAGGTTTCCTGGTGACCTGCAAGGTGGGGTGAAGATCTGCCTATTTTTATGGTTTATTTTTTACAATGTGTGAAGAAAACTGCAGAGGGTTTGGCTGGAAGTTTTTCTCGTGCTTTCTGTTTCTGCTTCCCTCGCCCCTGCTCCTGTATTCCTGGGTCTGAACTTGGTGCTTCTCACCTACCCCAGATTTCCCTGGAGCATCCCCAGCTTGTGCCCTCTCATCGGGACGTGCAGAATGGCCAAGCTGGAGCTGCACAGGCTTCGGTGAGCCCTGTCAAAGCCAATGGTGTGGGGAGAGACTGCAGCTTGTGTAGGTGAAGAAACACCCCAATTCCCCCATTATCTAATTGTCCCTACTTATATTACCCTCCTTGGAGTGCTAAGGGTTGTCTCATAGATCAAAAGTTCGGGTGTGATCTGCATAGTGTCCAGCTTGGGGCTGCTCCATGAAGGTGCCATCCCTGAGGTGTGAGGGAGGGGAAACGGCACTAATCTCATCCCATCCCATCCCATCCCATCCCATCCCATCCCATCCCATCCCATCCCATCCCATCCCATCCCATCCCATCCCATCCATCCCACTGCGTGGCTGCTGGTGGGACGGGGCTGGGTTGCCCTCCCCAGTGGCTGAGTGGCCTCTGCATGTGTCCCCACGGACCCCAGTGTAGGGGACATCCTCTCCTCCCTTCCCCAGCAACGACACCAAAAAAACAACCCCAGAAAACAACAAAAGCCCAGACCCCACCAGCCAAATCATTCATGGGGATATTTCTAGTTCCCCATTTGTTTACCTTATAGAAAAGTTAATTGGCTCCTTTTGATCTTACAGTGAAAACCACAAAGGAAATTTAGTTCGAAGCAGGAGCAAAACCGAAGCCTGTGAGTTCCTCTGCTCGCTCTAGATATTCATTAAAACAATTCTGCTTGAGTCTTAATTTAAAGAAAACATGATTTCTTTTTTTTCTCTCCCTTGCTTATTATTAAGAGCCCACGAGGTCCCTAGGCTAAAGCACTCGCTCCACAAATAACCTTCCTGACAGCTGCCAACTTGGTGCAGTTTATAATCTGCCTTCAGAATATATATATATATATATATACATATATACACACACACATATATGTGCATGTGTATATAGAAAGAGCTGTGTTTATAGTGGTGTTGTCTTAAAAAATTGCCAACTAGGCAATTCAAGATTATTAGAAAGCTTAAAAGGCTCAAGGAAAATCATGATAAGTTTAGAGAATGCTACTTTATTTTTTTTAAAAAATATGAGTTTTCCTAGTGTGTTGGAATTAAAACAATGTTTAAATCTGAGTTTAAGGGAATTAAGCTGAAGATGTGAGAAGAAAGTATTATTTCTTTTCTTGAGGTTGGTTTAATTAGCAGAGCTATATTAGGAAAGCAAGTAATGCAATCTATTTATGGACAGATGTATCTCTACATAATAATAGGCAACCAAAATAAATTAAAGAGAATCACAAGGCAAAAATAGCCAATGTTTTTTCTCCAGTCTCTTCTAGTAATTTCTGGGGGGCAGTAGGCAGCAGATCTCTGCTGCTTATATGATTTCTTTTTTAATAAAATAATTATTTCTTCCTTTTAATGAAATCTCAGTCTCTTTTTATGAAGACAGTCGAGGGTAAAACCAAGTCACCCAGCAGCCAACCCCCCCCTAACCTCATAGACACGTTTAAAATCATATCTCAAAAGGGGCTTTAGTGAAAGTGTGGCTCGTGACAAACGATGCCACAAAGCAAGCAAATAAATCAGATCTGACCCTGTGCTGGGAGGCAAAACAAACCCCAAGTTTGAAGCAGATAAAAACCCCTCGACTGCCTTCATACAAAGAGACTGAGATTTCATTAAAAGGAAGAAGGAATTATTTTATTAAAAAAAAAAATCATACAAAGGGACAAACCCAGAGGAAGTTTGTGTGTCAAACTGCGTGGCTGGAAGGCAGGGAATTAAAGGAGTGGGATCCTGAAGGATTTTCCTCTTCTCATAGTAAAAATTCACTATACCTGCTGCCCATCACTCTTTCTAGGTGTACACAGGGATGTGGAGCGACACTATTTGTAGCTTGGTGCCTGTAGGTAGGCTTCCACACAAACATAAACCCTGAGAGGAGAAATTCTCTGCAGACAAAAGATAAATGACGGCGTGGCAACGCCGTGGCTGTGCGATTATCAGAGCAGAACGGAGCAGGGACCGAAGGCGCTGTGTGTAATTACAACATCATGGTCAAGACTTTTTGTTTCCAATTTAAAAAGGCTTCATAACCATCAGGCAAAATGTGAGGAGTAAGCAGAGCGTAAATATGTGACATATTAAAGAGAGTTTTGTAGCTTTATAGTTATTATATTTCTATAGTTATAGGTTTTTCAGTGATAATTTTTGAATCAACAAATGGGACTCATCAGCCACTCAAAAATAAATTGCAGCATTTCTCCCCCTCGTTTTAACACACGTGTAAGAAATACAATGCTGTCAAAATACAGTTTTAAATAATTAAAAGGATAAAAGCAGAGCTAAGTTTGATATTTCTTGTAGCAAAAACAGACTCTGTCGAAAACATCCTGGAAGATGTCATAATTCTTATAAAAATTTTTATGCTGTGTTTGGCATTTCCAGTTGCCTTTTCCCAACCATGAATATTTCTCTTTTTCAGTCAGTATAGAGATCCTCACAAACTATTACGTCAAATAAAATAAAGACAATGAAATATTACTGACTGGCAAAACAGGAAGGTATTGTTCCATTTTTTTTAGTGAAGAAATAATAAGAATGTATAAATGTGAACGCTGCCTAATAAGAAACAAAGTCTACTTGACTGTTGTGCTGTTTAAAATGAAAGGAAAATAAAACTCCTTGGAGCTCTTCAGATTTATTTTCTCCAGAATACTAGTCTAAACAGCAGAATTTTTCCCATTTTCCCCAGTAGAGACAAGTTTGTAGAATTATTGATAAATAGCTTTTTTTTTTTTTTTGAACAGCAGAAGAAACAAGGAAAATAATAAAAATTTCTGCGGGTTGGAGACTAAAATGGGATAATTTTTTAGAAGGAGGGAGAGATGGAATGAGAGAGTGTTGAAGAGCACAATCAGGCAGCAAAATGCAAGTGTCTCTTGTGCCAAACCCAGCTCAGCATTAAAGAAAATAAGTCACTCAGCAAAGAAAGAAAAGCTCGGACCCTACCTTTGTCAGCTGGAAAGGAATGGGGAACGTCTTCCACAAGTGGGACTGACCTGCACTGCCTATACGCTACGCCTTACCTTAAAATCTATACATTTCTAACCAAAACAGCTTGGAGCAATTCACATAAAACAGACCCAAATGTTGCCCATTCCATGTAAAAGATCAGGTTTCTGTCTCAGCTCAGCCTGTGATATCAGACTGGGCTTTTTTTCCTTTTTTTTTTAAATATGTATTCTTATGTTTCCAATCCTCCAACACACTTTTTTCATCTCAGTAAAATTCTCTTTTTTTTTTTTTTTTTGGAAAGGGTGTGTGGGAAGGATTTCCAACTTGTCAGAGCTCTCTCTTTTCAGTACAATTAAGCTTTCACTTGATCATTTTGAAGGCCGGAATGATTTGCTGTGGTCACCGGCTCTTGATTATTAATATTGTTGCAGATACATAAAGTTTACTGCAAGCTGTAAATATGTCAGGTTTTGCCATGAGGTTTACTAATAAAGAACTCTTAGAGGGGGATTATTGATGGGAAAGATAATCTTTTCAATAAGGGTTCCTGCTTTTTGTGTTTCCCCAGGCGAGCGCGGCACGGGGGCATTCCTCGAACGCCGAATCTCCGCCGGCTTCGCTGCCGGCGGGGCGGGCAGCACCGGGCAGGACATTTCTCCTCTGCTTTCCTCCCAGCCTGGAGTGGTTCTGCCTTTCAGCAGGATTTTAAATGCCCTATTAGTTTTATTAATACCTCTGGTGCTATGTTTTTTTTAAAAGGGTTTGTGACCATAAGGAATTGATTGATTGTCAAGTGACACTTCCAAGTTATTTCTGTAGGTGTCACCTTGGGTTAGCGCAGCGGTATTAAACACAACAACAACAAAAAAAGAGGCAAATATATTTGAATTTCTCTCCTGCCAGCATTTCTCTTTCTTCTTTTGAAACATCCTATTATTAAATACGTATATATTTGGTCAAGTCACAATAAGTGTCCGATCAATCATTCTTAATTCACTTTGGTATTCACTGTAATAACAATAAACAATTTGGGGCTCATCTGGTGTTAATGTGGCTGTCATACAGCTGCCCAGAAAACTTCGATGCACATTTCCTATTAATTAAATGCATCATTATGAATTGTGAAAAGAGAGAAGGGAGGAGAAGGGAAGAGAAGGGAGGAGAAGGGAGGAGAAGGGAGAACAGGGAAAGACAAGAGGAGAGGAGAGGAGAGGAGAGGAGAGGAGAGGAGAGGAGAGGAGAGGAGAGGAGAGGAGAGGAGAGGAGAGAGAAGAGAAGAGAAGAGAAGAGAAGAGAAGAGAAGAGAAGAGAAGAGAAGAGAAGAGAAGAGAAGAGAAGAGAAGAGAAGAGAAGAGAAGAGAAGAGAAGAGAAGAGAAGAGAAGAGAAGAGGAAATTAATGGTGAAATAGGGCTGCATTGCTTCAGCAGTTGCTTCAAATCTAAAGCTTAAATTTTGCTGTCACCTAAAGCAAATCCAGCCAGCACAAGAGTCTCTAGATTCTGCAAGGCTGTGTCTGAAGAACTTCTTTATACTCACACAAAACAACGTCAGAGACTACAAGACAAGGACAGGAGTGCTTTTGTTTGACACATTGACCCTGGTTGCATGTGGTTGATTTGTTGAGAGTGGGGAAATTTTAAAACTCACAGGGCAGGTGGAAATCAGTCATCTTTCCCAAGAATGAGGGACAGGCTAGAAAATAGGCTGGTTTAGGGTAACGAGGGCTTTAGGGTCCTAGATGGGGGCATACAAGGCCCCGTGCCTGGCAAATGGGAAGGGCTGGGGAGGCAGCAGGAGCCCTGGTTCTCTCTTGGTGGGACAGAAGGGGTAGGAGGGGACAGGGTGGCACAGGGGACCCTGGTGCACCTGCACCCACCAGTGCCTTTTGCTGCCTCTCTCCCCCAGTGCTCTGTGCCCCATATTCATTATCCCTCAAATTATGGCCAAATGTGCCCTGAGCCCTTGCTCCTGTCCGTGGCCCCTTGCCCCGATGCTACCTTGGCCAGGAGGTGTAGAGGAGATGTAGCTCAGGGGACTTTAGCTGCAGGGAAGTGACCATTTGCCACCCCCAGGAAAACCCATCGGAGTGGGGTCAGAGGGAGATCATAGAATCATAGAATCACAGAATGGTTTGGGTTGGAAGGGATCCTCAAAGGTCATCTAGTCCAACCCTCTGCAGTGAGCAGGGACATCTTTACTAGAGCAGGTTGTTCAGGGTCCCATCAAACCTGACCTTGAATATATCCAGGGATGGGGCCTCCACTACCTCTCTGGGCAACCTGTTCCAATGATCCACCACCCTCATATTGAATAACTTTTTCCTAACATCCAACCCAAATCTACCCTTTTCTAGTTTAAAACCATGACCCCTCATCCTATTGCTATGTGCCCTTGTGAACAGCTCTTCCCCAGCTTTCTTGAAGGCACCTTTCAGGTACTGGAAGGCTGCTACAAGGTCCCCCCAGAGTCTTCTCTTCTCCAGGCTGAACAGCCCCAACTCTCCCAGCCTGTCCTCACAGCAGAGCTGCTCCAGCCCTTGGATCAGATGTGGCAGAGCTCGCTGCCTGATGAATTGTCAGGGATGGGTGTGCAGGAGAGACAGCATGGCTGAGCTTGCCGTGATGGAGAGGGGAGCAGGATTGGGAATGCAAGGCGGGAGGGATCTCTGCAGGCAAAAAACCCCAAACCTCAGCTGTCATCAGGCTAAAATAATGAATGGCTGAGATCTAGGCTTGGTAAAGCAAGCGTGTTCAGGAAAGCCTGTAACCTCATGCTTGCTTTTAAGCCCCACTGGTATCAAATCAGTGCTGTCCTGAGGTAGATTTAAGCATGTACTTAAGAATTTCCTGGATTGGTGGCCCAGGACGGAGGCGGCTGGCCAGAGCGGGACGTGGGTTTTCTCCACATGGTCGCAGCCGCAACGGAGCAGAGCTGAGCCTGCTCAGAGTCAGCTCTGAGTTTTGATGTCTAATTGCATGCAATTCCCATCTAGGCTCAGGAAAACTGAACAGGGGCCTTGTTTACTTTACCCTTCTTATTTTTTTCCCCTGAAGGCAAGCAGCCAGGGTTGGGTTTCAGCCTGGTGGCTTGCTTGGGCCAATGACGCAAAGGAACAAGGGCTGGTTTGCGCCGTCCTGCT
Source organism: Caprimulgus europaeus (assembly GCA_907165065.1). The sequence continues at coordinate 45,341,821 of OU015532.1, read as the reverse complement.
CAGCCCGTGATAGTCTCTGGGTACTACAGCCTGACTGGTAATGTTAATGAAGTCCCTTAACATAAACACTGCTTTTCTAACCCACTCCTCGGGGACATGGAAAAATCCCTCGGCTTCAGCTCAGGAAAAGGCTGGGGCAAACAGAGACACATAGTGCGTATAATCCACCAGAGGGAAAAAAAACCCAACCTGATTATTTCCATCTAGGTAGTTGTTTAAACATGATCTTTGTCTTGCCCCCTCTCTTTCCAGCTGCCTTGTGCCCATCCTTGCAGGCAGCAATGAATTAAACTGATGCAGCAGGTTGCGTCGCTTGCTTACTCCCGATGAGGTTGCTGGTTGCTTTGATGCTCTCCCGGCACAATGATCTCATGGAGGTATCAGGTCAGACATATCTTACCCCAGAAGGGCATCCTGTTCTTCTAAACCAGCCTCTTGAAAGTCTCTGTTGTCAGACAGAAACTGTTTGACAAGCTGAGGTTGTCTGTTGTTGTCTCAGCCATGATCTTTTAGAGGAGTGAACCTGGACTGCCTCTTCAAATAGTAAATTATAGAGAAAAGGGAATTCTATAAGGACCAAAATTGTTTCAGCTGAAAAAGCTGGATGGAAAAACTCATAAAATATCAAAATATGAATATTTTTTTAACTTTTTTTTTGCAATGATATGAGTCATCTTAGAAGTGTAAAGCCGTAATGCAGTTGAACAAAAAGACACAAGTTAAAAAAGGAAAGTGGGAGAAAAAGAAATTAAATAGCTCCCAATTGCTTTGAGTTGGAGGAAGTATTTGGAGCTGGAACAGAACAAAAGACAGGCAACTTTTCCATTGTTCCCTCAAAATGTAAACATTTTTAGCTTGATGCCAAGTCATCAATTTTAACTGAGCCCAAATTTCACTTTGGCATATGAACTAAAAAAACCCCTCACTTACACAGCACTAGTTCTGAGCTAAATGGTCTGCCCAGACCTAGTCAGATCTAGGATTCATGCCTCTAAACAAAACTTTTCCTGAGTTTTTACCATATTGGACTTACTCCTCATGCTGGTGAATAACAGCCCTTCCCTCATCCAGCTATTGACATCTCTTCTTCTCCACATTGGCCACAGCAGGGCAAGGCTGCAGGTCCTTGTTCTATGAGTGGAAACAGGGCATGGGAGTCTGACTGGAGTGCCCTGGCCTGATGGAAAACACTAATATTTCCCAACAGAGAAGACAAATTTTCATCTCTGAAAGTCACATTATTTCCCTGATCTTGTATAAATCCATGTGGCCTTCCTAGAGACCTGGAGAAGCAGATAGGCTGGAGTCTTCAGTGCAATGTGATGGTCTCTTATTGCCTTGCTGACTGCTCTAGCTGTAGTCCATTTGGCAAAATTAAGAACAGCCCAGGGCAAAATAAGGTTTGTTGTCCAGGGATGAAAAGCAGAATAAAAAATGGTGAGAGCTACTACCAGTGTGAATCTTCAGCTCTGAGAATTGTAAAATCCTTGCTTAACTGGATCCCTATCTCCATCTCACCTACCTATAATGATACCCACTGCTGAGCCAGGAGCCTGACCAGAGCAAGGTGCCTGTGGTCACTGCAGAGACCAGCACCCCCAGCAGAACCCACCCCCTCCTGAGGAACATGCCCCATGGGGACAGGGGGAGGTGGGGAAGGGGTGACCACTCTCCCTGTGAAGGTGTTGGCTTCTCTCCATTGACTGGATAGGGACTGTGCAGGGGTCTCCCAAGCTTTTCACCCCTAATGTTGGGTGAGGTGAGTCCTTGCTGTTGTGACTGAAGGGAAAGGACATCAAGACTTATCAGGGCAAATAAGAGGAGGGTGAATTCTGGAATGTGAAAGGACTGCTCAGCAGAGGCTGAATTCATCTGTCTTTCTGGTACTATGTGACCTGTAGTGGCTGTAGTTTGTGTCCTGTAAGTTTATGTGTCATTTCCAACCTGAACAGACTGTGTCTTTGGAGGGTGTCTCCAGTGTAGCAGTGATAGGGCTCTGCTTTTCATGACTGACAGGTTTCATGCCTCTTGGGAAGAAGAGTTGTGAAATTTATCTTCCCGGTAGAATCCGCATGAAATCGGTGCATTTTCCCCTTCAGAAGGCCCCTGAAACTGATAGCCATCACCCAAAGAGGCCATGAAATTCTTGAGCTTGCTGTAGCACATCAGTTCTTCCCCTCCAAGTGAAAGACCAGAGGCAGGCAGGGGCCAAGACAGGCCATCCCAAAGTGGGATATTCCCAAAGTGAGCCATCCTTGAAGCGGGCCATCCCCTAAGTGGGTCATCCCGAAGCAGGCCACCCCTGAAGTGGGCCATCCTGAGCTGTGTGTGGTCCTGTTGGAGCAGAACAACAGTACTTTGCCAAAGCAGGCACTGCCACTTCCCTGTGAAGAGCTCGTGCTCTCCATGCCATGATCCTCGAGGAAAAATGAGGACTGTCACTGTCAGAGCATCTCTGCTGCAGCAGCAGCAGATCGGTTCAAGAGAGCCAAGTATATGAATAATAATATTAATAATCTTATTTGGACAAATTATAATTAGATTTCCTTGTTGAATTTTTGTTTTTAATTTCAAAAGTAGAATTTTGAAAACAACCTGATCCAGCACCTGAAGGAGCCATCTGAAATTAACCCCCAAAACTAAGGGAAAAATAACCATCAACAGGATCTTGCTCTCACTTCTGTTGTTTTGGTGGTTTAGGTGGTTCCTTTCCTGTTGTACATTAAAGGGACACCAAGGAAATGCGTTATTGTGATAATTAGAAATGATCATTTTGAGGCTGAGACATTAGAAAAGCCACGTCAGCATCTCCTACGCATGGTGCAGACCCAGGGCTTTGGAACCTGGGACAGTTTCTTTATCAGAAAATCTGAGGATTATATCTGACATGTTACTTACTGCACCTTCTTCTGAAAAACCTGTCATTTTTGGAGCCATAAGAGAATGCCAGGACTTGAGGCTGCTCTGAGATGGCAATTCCTATGAAAACATTCAAAATGTGGAATTGTGGCATTTCTTGCAAGGGCCATTTTCCCTCACAGACATATTCTGACTGGCTTGAGCTGTGTGCTTCTAGTACCTTTGTCAAAAGAATCAGAAATTATCTATTTTTGAAATAATCATAGAATCATAGAATGGTTTGGGCTGGAAGGGACCTTAAAGATCATCTAGCTCCAACCCCCCTGCCATGAGCAGGGACATCTTTCCAGTAGACTGGGTTGCTCAAAGCTTCATCCAATAATAAGATGAGGCAGATAGCTACTGAAGGAAGTCAATGGACAAAGATGCAGAGTGTTACTGCAAAGCTCAATGGATCTACAAGCAACCACCTTCTGTTCAAATCCCCTCCACTGAAGAAGGAATTAAAGGTGTCACGGTGTGGGGACATGGTGCATGGCCACCTCTGCTTCTCCACAGTTTGCAGCAGAGACAACTGTGATGTATTGCTGGGCTTCAAAAGCCATGTCAGCATCTCCTAGGCATGGTGCAGACCCAGGGCAACGCTGTCATCAATGGAGATGACAACTCTGAGCTCTCTGTGCCAGCACTGGGCATGAGAGCAGAGGCACAGGGAAGGTGACCCAGGAAGGGTATGGGACTGAGAGAGGGGGAAGAGCAGCAGAGAGAGACCTTCCCCAGAGGGGATGTGTAGGGTGGAAAGCAAAGCTGATAAATCTGATAAAGAAGGTGAGTGGGAGCAGGAAGGGAGGCTGGGGGATGAGGCACAGAGCAGGAAGGGGAAAGGTTCAACTGCAACTCAGATGCAGTTTTGGTTTCTCTGCCTTTTGTCCTTATGAACATTTCTAAATAAATTCAGGGGACATTAGTTATCCTTCTTGCACCATTCCAAAGATCTGATCTTGACTTCCTCCTGCAGTGAAAGTCCTTGAGCTGACACCCAGTTCCTCCTGGAGGCAATGATAAGCATCAGAGTGAACCGGGGTGCCAGCCTTTGGTTTTTCCCTGGGTCCTGAGGTGCTTCTACTTGTTTGCCTGGTTTCTGATTGTAGGAATCCTTGTGCTAGATCTGATGATCTAGCTGGGCAAACAAACTGGGTGGTGGCCAATGTCTACTGCTTCATAAGAAACCAGGAAAAAATAGTTTATGGACAATATCTGGGCTAACTTTCTAAAGAGGCTTGTTGTTTTTTTTCTCCAGACCTCAGGCAACTGAAATTTTGCCTGTCTTGAAGCATGGTAATTGTTAATTACCTTAGTGCCATCTGGATATTCTTCTTATGAATATTAAATCTCCCCTTTAGAAGGGGGTAGATAATAACAGGAATTGGAATGGGTAGGAAGGATCCCACCAAAGTATCCATCAAATCTTCAGAGAAGATCTAATAAGAAGTGAAAATAGGAGCCATAATAATTTTAAATAAGAGCTGATTAATATATCTACAGGGTACTTGAAGTTCCAGCCTTGCACAGTTCCAAATGGGGGGCATTGCCTAATATTGGTATTTCACCACCTCTTTACCCTTTGGTGGGAGAACACAGATGTACTTTTTACAGCCTTGATTGACTAAAGAAAGCCCTAAAGTCAGATTGTGGCACAAGGGACCATAAGCCAAACACACTGGAAGAACATTTTGTTCTCAAAACACCGCATGGGTTTCCATGGTTGTGTTTTCTGCCCTGCAGTGGTGGCTGGGACACATGGGCAGGAGCCAGCGCTTGGAAATGAGTAGCCTTGATTATTCCTCTCCACTCTGACTGTGGACGTTTCTGACCTGCAGGGAAATTTTAGTCATGGTCTCTGTACCCCTAGCACTGCCAGCAGACACACAACAAGCACTGGTTTGGCTCTGCAGCTCCTGGTCTAACTGTGCTCCTGCTCCCAACGTGTACCTAGGAAATAACCAGATATGCTACTGCATCACGGCACGCAGCGTGGCCATAAACATGTGCCCAGATAAGTTGCCTTCAACAGCAGAAGGCAAGCCAGCTGAGGATGAGTAAAGTAGTGCTGAAACTCCCAAATTTGGCAAAGAGAAGCTCTTTGCATCAGCACCCAACCAACACGCCGCTGACACGGGTTGACCTTCCCCTCTGTAGCTCTTTGGAGGAGACGCCAGGGAAAAAGGCAGAAGATGTTGGTATTTGAGACAGTCAAGTTTTCTTCTGGACTTGGGCTGCACTCCCACGCTGATGTCTCTGCAGACTTTAGCCCAGCATCTTTGGGCAGACCTTCTATCATCTGCTGGATTTTCAGCTGTTTGAGCTTCCTTATGATGTGGGCGATTGTTTGTCAGATAAGACACATGGTGTAGGATGGGTGCATTATTACCCTGTCATTTTACCTCTGATCATTTCATTAAACAGCTTTTACAGCTCCATCACAAGCTTTTAGGTCATGGGTTAGAACAGGAGGAAAAATACGCCCTGGCTTGTAGAAGGTAATTTGTTTACAGGGTAAGGGGAGAGGCAGGTGCACAATGGGGAGGCAGCAGCCAGATGAAGGGGAACATCTGGAAGCCGTGCAACTCCGGCTTGTACACCGCGTACAGAAATACATTTGTTGGTCTTGTAAGACCTTTTATATGTTTAGAGGTGCTTTGTTACCATCTTTACCATCTTGCTTTTAGAAGAAATGTTCTTGCTCTGTGTCTGGAGTAGCATAGTTTTCAGTCCCAGCAGTCTTCATTCATTAATTTCTGTCCTGGATGATGGAAGGTTTTGCACATTTTCACCCAGAGGCTGGTGAGGCACAGATTGCCCAGAGAAATTGTGGTTGCTCCATCCCTGGAGGCATTCAAGGCCATGTTGGATGGGGCCCTGGGCAGCCTGATCTAGCTTATCAACCCTGTCCACAGCAGGGGGGTTAGAACTGGATGATGTTTAAGGTCCTTTCCAACCCAAACCATTCCATGAGTCTATGATTTGGAATTGCACCTGTGTTTTCCTGAGGGATGAGATGAGACTTAAGTACGCCACCGGTCTTGTGCTGATTTTCTCCTCCTTCCATGTGACATTGGCCATGTTGCTTAAGATATCCAAATGTAAATTAACAGGACAGTTTTGTGACCCACCTTCAAGATGAGTTGTGACTCTTGAGGTGACAGGGGGAAAGGCACAGTAGGAAGGAAAGAAGTGGAAGATGACACAGGTACTGGGGTATTGTTTGTATGTCTTCTGCTGTGGAATTCAGCCTCCAATATTGATAAAACCCCACCACTTGATCTTTTAATGCTTTATTTTTTTTTCTTTATAATTTAAAACTTAATCAGCCCCTCAACCCTGTCTTTTAAAATCTTAGGTGTGGATGGGTCACTTGCCTCTTTATTTGGGCCATGCCATAAATGTTCTGTTTCATAGTAGGCAATTGGCCATAAAAGACAAACTGTTACAAGACAGACAGCCGTGGGCTGTGTTTCAGGCAGTCCTCAAGCTACTTAGAGCTGTTTAACACACCGTAGCATGAACTGTGAATCAACATGTTTGTTCTACCACTTAACCACCAGCTCCCCCTAAATTGCTTTCGGCCCCTCCTAACCCAATGGCTTAGAAAACCAAACGAGACGGTCAATGCTTCTATGTTCAGCAGAAATAAGCACAGGGGATTATTTTCCCTACTTACAAGATACCCATCTCCTTCTTCCTGCCCTCTACTATCTTCCATCTACAGAATCTGAAAGTGGTAATATTTTCTCCCAAGTGTCATAAGAAGACACAATCTCTGTGTGTCTGAACTTCTCCTCATTCTTCCAAGGCCCCTAGACCTTCAGAAAATTAGATAAGTTACCTCAATGCCAGGGAAGGTTATGGAGCAAATCATCTTGAGTGCCACCACGTGGCATGTACTGGACAACCAGCTGACCAGGCCCATTCAGCATGGGTTTATGAAAGGCAGGTCCTGCTTGACTAACCTAATCTCCTCCTATGACAAGGTGACCACCTTAGTGGATGAGAGAAAGGCTGTGGGTATTGTCTATCTGGACAAGTGGGGGTCAGTCTCTTCTCCCAAGTAAAAAGTGATAGGACAAGAGGAAATGGCCTCAGGTTGCACCAGGGGAGGTTTAGATTGGATATCAGGAAAAATTTCTTCACTGAAAGGGCAGTCAAGCCTTGGAACAGGCTGCCCAGGGAGGTGGTGGAGTCACCATCCCTGGTGGGATTTAAAAGACATGTAGATATGGCACTAAGGGACAAGGTTTAGTGGTGGACTTGTCAGCATTAGGTTAATGGTTGGACTTGATGATCTTGAAGGTTTTTTCCAGCCTAAACGATTCTACAATTCTGTGATTGTATAAATTGTACAAACTGGGTGGTGGCCAGTGTCTACTGCTTCATAAGAAACCAGGAAAAAATAGTTTATGGACAATTTTTGGGCTAACTTTCTAAAGAGGTTTGTTTTTTTTTTTCTCCAGACCTCAGGCAACTGAAATTTTGCCTGTCTTGAAGCATGCTGTCCCTTATTGTTAATTACCTTAGTGCCATCTGGATATTCTTCTTATGAATATTAAATCTCCCCTTTAGAAGGGGGTAGATAATAACAGGCATTGGAATGAGTAGGAAGGATCCCACCAAAGTATCCATCAAATCTGCAGAGAAGATCTAATAAGAAGTGAAAATAGGAGCCATAATAATCTTAAATAAGAGCTGATTAATATATCTACAGGGTACTTGAAGTTCCAGCCTTGCACAGTTCCAAATGGCAAAATTCACATTGTATAAGTGCCCGTGGATGATAGCAGTTGATGCCAAACTACAGCTTGGGAACAGTTTGTTTCATGGCAGTGCTCACTCCATAGCTAAGTAGTTTTTGCATTTTGTCTTTTTATTCTGGTAAATTTGAGCTTTCATAAAGAAATTTCACAGGTAGAAATTTCATAAAGAAACAAAGGTTTCATAAAGAAATTTCACTTCCCTCTAACCCACCCTTATGGCTAGCGTGGTGTTGTTAGAGGGATAGTCTGCCTTGCTTCTTCTCCTTCCTTCTTTCTTTCCTCCATCCTTCCCATCCCTCCTTGTGCATCTTCAGGAAAAGCAGGACTGCAGCCTCACAGACAGCCCCACCGGTCCCTCCTCCTCCTCCTCCTCCACCTCTTGTCTTCCTGGGGCAGAACCTTTGTTCTCCCTCCTCAGCAGAGAAAAGGGGTAGAAAAGCAGCTTACGGCATAGTTGAACTATGTTGAATTTTTCTGTTAACGAATCCAACATGTTCGAAGCTTTGACTTTGTATAAGCAGATTCATCCAGAGGAAAAAGAGATGTTAAGAAAAAAACAATTGTGAAAGATAAAGGAGTCACTTGAAAGTGATCTGGCCAGGCTGTGCTGTGGCTGTCTCCAAGCAAAGGAGAGGTTTTTCCGGGTCTGGAGAAAGTTAGCAAAGCGTAGCACTGCGTTGCGGGAGGCAGATGCAGAACCACATATGTTAATATCTGCTCTTGACAGAGTGTTGACCTGAATGGTAAAATTCACATGTGGATAAGAATCATCACTAAGACACGGTGCTTTAAGAGACCTCTGTTTGATTTAAGAGTGCCTCTGATGAAAGGACTCACATTTAAACTTCAGCTGCAAACCCAGAAGCTCTGTTCAATATATCTGGGGTTATGTTGTAGTGACCGTCCACAAATTCAACACAAGTTCATCAAAAGGCTCCCAGAGGTTCATGAGCCTTTTGGTTGAAGCTGGCTGAGTGAAACCTGGAGACTTGGGAAAATTTACACAACTTAATCTTTGAACATGGTGGTTCAGGCAAATCTCTTCACCAAGTGAAATGGTGAAGCCTGGAAAGACCCACAGCTTGGTTATATACACAGTAAAGATGCCATCTCTGCCCTGAGGAGCTTATGGTCTAGGCTGACATTCGTGGCCCCTCAGCTGTCTGCATTTCAGAGTACTTACTCATGGATAAATATGAATGACAACATTAATTTACCACCCAGGGGTTGGGAAAACAGATCTGATAGTGCTTGTGGGGGGTGGCCCTCTATATTACAGAAAGCACAATGTCAAATAAGGGAAATAAGCTGATCACATCAGCACCTACCACAGAGTCTCTGCTCACTGGAACTCTAGAGAGGTGAAGGACTCACTAGGGACAATTAATATTAGTGGGGCTATGATGTAGTATCGATCAGCCTGTCAGATTTTGGTGGTGGTAGACATGCTAAGGGGAATTAAAGAAGCTGCAAAGGCAGAAAGCACGATGATAAGAAGAAGTTTTGTGCATTCCCATGTTGATGGGCCAAATGCTTTATGAGGGACATGGGGACACTACATTGTCAGACCCCATAAATGACTGTTTCTCAGTGCAGCAGGACCCATGAGTTGAGCTGTGGGCAGTTCTTAGGCCAGACTCAGCTCCTACACTGCATGAAGTGGAGATACATGCTCAGGTGGGAGTATGAGGAGAAGAGGAGCCAAAAGTGAAGAGGGTGATGCAGAGGAGTTGGCATTTACCCCACAATCTGAGGCCAACTCAGGGGTGCTGATGTGGGGGGTACCCAAACACTTAGATAAATCCCTGAATGTGGCAAATGTGGCAAACCTTTAGGAAAGGTTCCAGGCAGATTGAATAAAATTCCATAAAAATCAATGGAAATTAATACACATAAGAATAAGAATAATGTAATGAGCCACATGGCTTTTGTAGAGCATGAGCAAGTCCTGTGAATCTAACAAAGCTCTTTCAAGAGTCAGGAAGCACATGGTGGAAGGCAATCCAGCAGACCTAAACCACTTGAATTTCCAAAAGAACGTTTACAAAGGCTAACTAATGAAAATAAACTCTTGGGGCAATAAGGAAGCTCCTCTCATAGATTAATAACAAGTTAAAGGAAACAGGGGGGGGAAAAAAAGGTTCAAATAGTCATCTTTCCCAATAGAAGGAGGTTACCCACAGGGTCCTCTGAGAATCCTTCTGGTTCAGGGGACTCAGAAATGATCCTCCAGAAAAAGGCATGAGCAGTGAGGTGATAAAATACAGATGATACAGTATGGATCTGGGTCATCAAACCAAAAACTTAATGGAAAGGGTTACAACATGACTACACGTGATGAGCTATAGAACAGGAAATTCAATGTTGCAAAAGTAATATATATGGAAAAAGGCAGTCCTGAGCAGACAGACCCAATGGCAAGCTTTCACCAGCTTCTGACCATACTAGACAGTCAGATATGACTTGACCAAGACCTTGGAGGGAGGAGGGGATGAAGTGGAGTGGGAATATTGCAGTCTATGTCTCCCAGTTTTGGGCCCAGAGCACTGGATTTCTTTATCCCTATTGCTCTTCAGCTCTTGCTCTTCATGGCCAGAGACTATGGAAGCTGCTTGGCAGGAGAATTAACTCAGCTGCGAGATGCCCACTGGGAAGGAGCCTTGATATCATCAGTGGTTTCCAGTCCTGCAAACTGCTGCATAGTTCTGAGGGATCTGGAGGTACAGATGTGTTTTCTGCTCTGTGTGCACAAGTGCTGTGAGCTGTGCCCAGGCTTTGTGGCTGCAGATATGAGAGAGAGGAGACCTCAGCCCTTTTAATGTGTATGGGTGAACCCCACTGATTTCCATTGCTGTGACATCTGCTTTCACCAGGTCAGAAGTTCCATCATCTGAGACTTTATTTGCTCTGACCTAGAGCCCTAGCCATGCCTAGTGCTAGCAACGTGTGGGAGAGTTGTGCACAGGGAGGACTCTGCTCTTAGACCTTGCCAGGGCTTTGGAGAGCCAACTTTGCCACTTTGCCCTTGCCATGGCTTTGGAAATCCAACAATACCACTGCTTTCATTTACCAAATGAGTGATGTTGATCCTAGCACCAACCATTTGTGCCTAACCCCTCACTTCTCACTGTTCCTGTGGCAGCAGAAGCAGCCAGCCCTGCCCTCTGAGGCATACCCACCACAGTTCCACTCTTTCCACCAGCAGAAAAGCTAAGCCCCAGATCCATGGGGTAGGAACATGCACTTTGGTCTATCCCACCATGGTTTATCCCACCATGAAGCCTTGAGCTCCTCTGTTACAGCCAGGAGGACCACCATTGCTAACTGGACAAGCTGCAGTGTTGTGGAACTCAGTGTGGGCTACCCACCACCACTCACCCTCCATCCCAGGCTTCTTTTGCATCCCAGACAAGCTCCAGACTGTTGCAGCTACACAGCCACCAGTGAGCTAAGTACTTTAACTCCACGTTGGAGAGTTCTATGTGAGCTGCAGCCTCAGCAGCAGTGCAGCCTAGATGGGGAACAAGAAGGTAACCACTGATTCAAATGGAGGGACTCATGAAGAGTGAGGCAGGAGCTCAGGAGCCACTCTAGGCAGTAGCAATACCTTCTATGTACTAGTCTCTACCTGGAGAAGATGTAGCTCACATAACCACAGGTCATGTTAACAAAAGTGCTCAGCATCCCAAACCTCCCATTTACATCATCAGGCTTGTAAAAATACCTGCATGGCAGGGGAATGTTGTGAGCCACCTGAGGTGTCTGGAAATCAGGCTGCTTCTTGAAGGGCTGTAATTGCACCTCAGGATAGTTTTGCTGCTGCTGCTGCTGCTCTTGTTTGCTGAAAAATTGAGACTACTGTGTCCAACTCACCTACCCAAAGTGAAGCAGAGCAGTGGGAAGAGGCACACCTCTCCCAGAACTTGTCTAGGCAACATGAGACAGGCTTTTTTCTCATGATGTCATTGTCCTGGAAAGTTTTGAAAGCACATTGCAAGGGAGGAAGCCTTGTGGGTCTGAACTCCCCATGAGCCTATCCAAGTGGGCCAAGCTTTGATGAAACCAACTCATTATCAAAAGCGAGGAAAAACATGTTGGACGTTGTTTACCACTGAGATCACCCTGGTGGTTCTTCCAGCTGCCTGAGGGTATTGGTGAAGACAGAAGGAGGGAGAAATGGAAAGAGAGAAAATGCCTGTTTTGAAGTTTCCATCCTTAAGGTGACATGTGTTCTTTCAACTTATTTGCTCTAAAAAAAACCTCTTGAGAACACATCTACCCATGGTCTCTGCATCTTGGGTTCTGGGTGAGATCCAGAGTCTGAAGTTGCTTGTAAGGGAACCTTGTTTACCTTTGAATCTTCTCTCTGACTATGCTTTCCCTGTTTGTCTTGGCATTGGAGTGGATGATACTGACTGTACAAAAATGGATATAATGATTCCCATAGAATTAGGGGCAACTCCAAGTTTCAGCTTTCTTGACAGTATGGTTCAGGCCCAAGAGTCTGAGCTCTGCTAGCAGTTGCCACATTCTCATGTTGAAACTCTGGAGGATTTCACAATCTATGGAGCCCATCACAACAGGGAATGAGAGGTGGTTTCTTGTTGTATACACTAGAAATCATGAGAAATGCAAGCAAAACCCTGCTAGAGGTCTCTAATCATCATGCAGTCAACATCTTTTGTTGCCTCTGAATGAGTTAGAAAACAAGAACATGACGAGGCTTTTCCAGTTCTTTTGTCAATGGTCATCTGAACCACAAGGTGATTCAGAAAGGGCCAGGCCATGGCCCTGGACTCTAAGCAAAACCACCAGCTCCAGTGGATTTACTAAGCAAATTCTTTGCCTGAAATCATAATCTGTATCCAAACCTTCTTCAGGGCAGGGGCATTCAGACTGACCTGTACTCCACCAAAGACTGACCTTTTTTCCAACAGGGACCTGAGGGGTGAGTGTTTGAAGGAGAGGCAGAAGATGGAAAAGCTGATGAGGGCTCAAAATGTGATCCTTGACAAATTGTGTAAAAAGCAAAAAAGTTTCTTTGGGAGTGGTCATGCCAAAGCCCACCTAATAGAGAGGCAATGGATTTTGGACTCTGCTCAAGGTCAACAACAGACAAGCTTGATTTTAGATATTCCTTGGCAGCTTGAAAAGAGTGGAGCACCAAACTTCCAGTTCCCCACTAGTCCATCAGGACACCAAGTGACAAGACTCAAGGGTGAAATTTTAAAGCTTCTGGGGACATAGGGTGGATGAATACATTGCTTGCCTTCAGGAAGGTGCTTGCCCAAGTGACTGCCAACTCCAGCTTCAATTGATGGGCTGACATCTGGCCAGCTGGGGTTGCTGAATGGGAGGCACCAAACTGTTACCCTTTTTCTGGGCTCACAAGGATCTCACAACAGCTCTGGTAAGAGGAATTTGATGACAGGTGGACTTTGCTGCTTTGGATGTTAATTTGACACATGTTTTATGATCAGAGAAGATAACTGAAGAACATTCAGTTTAAAAATAAGCCAAGAAATGTTACACTGGCTTAGCTAAGGATCTATTTTTTTGATGGATGTGTTCCTTACACTTCAGGATACAACAATGATGCCACACAGGCAGCCTTTCTCCTGGGATCTAAGTAGAACAGCATGTCCTCCTTCCACCAGGGGCTGGCTAGGGAATCTACAGACTTTTCCCCACTGTCTCTCCTTCTGTGTACTTATTTTTCACCTCTAGCTTTTTTTGTGACCCCTGAACTTCCTTTTAACACTCTGTAGTTAATATTCATTTTACTTCAGTTTGCATTAGTTATTACTCAATAATTTTGCAAATGCAACAAGATTTGGAGTCCTTTTGTGCTAAGCTCTGTACAGACACATGGGAAGAAGACACAGAGAACTCATGGTCTAAGTGGATAAAATTCAAAATAAGTGCTGAATATGTGCTAAGAAACTCTATCATTAGAGAGATCTTTCAATGTTCTGATCCATGAATGGACAAAAAATACAAAGAGATATGAAAAAACCCAAAGAGTTGCTTTATGCATGAAAAAAAAGCTGTCTGAATTGTTTCACTTTGGTTTCTAGAGGAAAAAAAAGGTTGAGGGGGAAATTTTTGTACATTTTCTACTTTGCAATAACTACAGCACGTTTGCTTATAGGGCAGAACGTGGCTGGACAGACAACATAGTCCTTATATGTATCAATACAACCTGTAGAAGATCTTTCCTTCACTCTCCTTTTCTTTTTTTCTCCCCCTTTTCCTCCCTTTTCTTCCGCCCACCCTCTGCATTTTTACCAAAGGAGTTAATTTCTAGAGCTTGTGTGGTTTTCATTAGGATCACAGTCTCTTGACATGTCAGAAGAACACCCAGCAGAAACTGAAGTTGATGTTAAAGGAGTTGCCTCAGATCAGCCTCTGCACCCTGTTATCTTGCTTCAGCTTGATTACTTTTGGGTTGGAAAGTGTGGGAGTGATATTTTGGGGGAAGAAGAAAAGAAGGGAGAGAAAGGAAGAGGAACAAAAAGGAGACATAAACCAATTTTCTCCAGTCTTCATTCGCTCTCTGACTCAATATGGTTAGGATGTGAAGAGTGTATCAGCACTTTGCTGATCTTTGAAGAGTATTCTGGGTGAGGACTCTCCAGGTAATAGGGATACATCATGCAGGAAAATAAATGTGGTGATGCAGCACAGGGCAAGCACCATGGGCATCATCTGAAGTGTGAAGCTTGCTGGAATAAGACTTCCCTGATCAAAGCCTTTCACCAAACTAACTCATATTTCCTTCTCCATTTTGGCTGGGGATTGTGTAGACAGTGTGATGAGGGTGACTGCTCTGGTGGGCGTGATTATGTGAGCACACATGTGTGCACACACATGCATGTCCATGTACATATTCTCTTCAACTGTTGTCTGAGCTGTCACTGAGCTGTTTCTTTTGGAAAAACCTTTTTTTTGTTTGTTTGTTCTTGGGCATGTTGTTTTTCCTGCTTTCCCTGATCACTAAATGGCAGGCACATCGCACTCTGGCTGAGGAAATGGGGGTCCCTGTCCAGGAGAAAAGTAGAGCATCCAGTGCATCAGGCATGTGAATGGGGGTAGATGGGCTTCAAGTCTATTTCTCTCTCCTTTCTACCCTAGGAAACTGCAGAGGTCCTTCCCAAAAGCTAGTGAAAAATAAGTATACAGAAGGAGAGACAGTGGAAAGAGTCTGGTAAATCTCTTTGCCTAAGGATGGAGAAAACCCAAGACTGATGGTTGGGGCTCAGAATTACAGAAGCAGCTTCCTGCCTCTCCCCACTCACTACATTTTTGGAATATGTTGGAGGTCAACATACAAGAAAAATCCTCATCTGGGTAAATAAGAACAGTTCTACCCATGGACATTGTATGTAACTCAGTCTTATGGGTCTCCTCAACACCACCACCTAAGGCAGAGCAGCCAGAGCTAACGTGGGAGTACAACACTCAAGAAAGATCTGCCAATAAAGAAGTTTAGTGCTACTTGACCACTTGCTGCAGTACAAGTATCTTTTTTGGAAAAATGCTTCCTTCAGCTTCTTTCTCTTTATCACCTTCATGGTTTTGCCTGTGTCTTTTAAAACCTGAAATTTTAATCTTGCAGAATTTGAGCAAATAGTTGATTTGCTCATTTGTTACTTAAGTGTTGGCCAAAGGTTCTGCTCTGATGTCCCCAGAAGCCAAATTCCCATTCACAGAGCAAACCCAACAGGGTAGGATCACACCCACCTTTATATTGTGCCCTCACCTCTGGGCCCATTCTCCAAGACCTCTTCAGAGCTGATGGCTTAGGGTTGATGGTTGCAATGACAGTCTCCATGAAACTGAGACCTAGTCCCCATGTACTCAGATACACAATCAGAAGACAAAACCTTGCTATTTCCATTTGTGCCTTGGGAGACAGTTTCGATACATCATTTCTGTTCTTAGTCCTACAGCCATCTCACCCCAATTACAAGGAGCAATAGGAGGGCAGTGTTCCTTCATAAACAGGAGAAACTAGAAATAAAGACCTTCAGGAATGCACTCTCAGGAAGAGGTGACATCTTAGAGGCAGCTCTTATCAGGCAGCTCTTATCTCCACTGAAGTGGAGACATCCTAGAGGCAACTCTTGTCTCTCACTGAAGTCAGTGAGAAGCTTTGATGGGCTCAATCTTTCACACATGTGACCATGGAAGATCAATCTCCAGCTGTGCAGATGTGCTGGGGATGGGTTAGAGAAATACAGGGTTTAATTTTTGTTATTATTCTCAAAGCTCATGGTCACTAGCATCATTTTTTCACCCTCATGAATGTTGTTTGGGTAACAGGGGCAGGAGCTCATTGTTTGCACAACGTGGAAGTTGCATGGTCACATTGGCCTGGGGGCAA
Source organism: Caprimulgus europaeus (assembly GCA_907165065.1). The sequence goes on along the minus strand of OU015532.1, from coordinate 45,325,765 downwards.
CACTGCAGAGACACTGCTCTGCTTCTTCAGAAGCTATGTTTTGTCCTGGCTCCATGCCATGTTGTGCATGCATGCACACACCATCAGGGACAGAGACATGTTGGGGGGTCTCCACCATGCTCTGTTGCACATGGAAGCCACAGCCTTGGATGTCTCTTCTCTCAACTGGTTGAATTTCAAAGGTAAATTTTCACCCTTAATAAAAACTTGCCTCACTGAACACTGGGTCTGGCCTAAGAAGGATACTCGAGCTGCCTGTTTTCATGTTCCCAGTCATTTCCACTCTGGAAAAAGTCATTTGAGATGGCATGTTGTTCCTTCTAAACCGTGTTAGTCATGGGGAGCGGGTGGCTTGCTACCCAGAGATCCCAGGGCCTCTTGAGGCAGAGAAAGAACAAAGTAGTCTTTTTCTGCAGAATATGCAAAGAAGGATTTACTCAACATTTGCCTCTAATGCAGTGAAAAAAAAAGAGAGAGGTGAAGGGAGGATGTAAAATACAGGGAACAGACCAAATGAGAAGACAGGGAAAGGGAAATGAGATTCCTAAAACCAACCTTCATCTTCCATCCAAAGCTTAAGGCCTCTGTGAGATAGTGGGGGTGGTCTCCTCCTCTGGGGTGGTCACTGTCCCTCAGCTCTTCAGACCTCCAAACAGCAAGTCAGATGGTCTCCCCAGTTACAGATTGAGTAATTACAGTCCTGAGCCGAGTTGTCACATAGCTTTTCTTTGCAGTCTCCTGGTAGACCCATGATTTGTAAATCCTCAAGTTGAACAAGCAATAATCAAGGATTTAGGAATCTGAGATAGAGGGCAAGACAGACTTAGCTGCACTGCAGAAGATTCTTCCTTTTACAGAATCACAGTAGAGGTTGGAGAAGCCCACACTGACAGCAAGATGCTGTGATACAGAGACCTACACCCTGCAGTGCAGTTGTGTGGATTTATGCAAAAGAGATGCAGGAGAGAGTTTGAAAAGCCAGTTAACACCAGGAGCCTGTGTGGAGCCAGCAGAGGGGGATGGATGGAATATAACAGTGCCAAGAAGGCTGCTCTCTGGCATGAGAGTTAGAGCTTAAAAAGAAGCAGCACATGGCATTTATCACAGAATGGTGGGGGTTGGAGATCATCTATTCTAACCCCTCTACTAAAGCAGGTACATCTAGAGCAGGCTGCACCAGATCGTGTTCAAACAGGTTTTGAACATCTCCAGAGGAGACTCCACAACCTCTCTGGGCAGCCTGTCCCAGTGCTGCCCAATTGTTTTCCTTTATTTATCCATATTCCTCCCTGTAAACCACAGCAGGGCTCCTCACCAGCTGCAGGCATCTCCTGGCCATCACAACAGGGACCCCAGTCAGTGCCGTGACACCAGCCAGGTTCATGCCTGTGAGGCCAGGAACAATCCCATTCAGCCAACAGCTGTGGCCTGGAGAGTTTGGGATGCACCAGTGGTTTTGATTATGCTTGAACTTCCTCTTCTACAACTGACAATTGCCACAGTCTGGAAATGTTTCTTCCTAGCAGTTCACTAAACAACAAAAAAAAAGATAAATAAACTATTTTTGTGGTTTGTTTTAGTTGCTGCTGGCATCTTAGGGGTCTTGAAGCAGGAGGGACAGGAGACAATAGGGAAGAGAACAGACTGGCTTTCAGGGACCAGCTGACCTTTCAGACCTCTTGAGCCTTCACCAAAAATCCCCTGCCAGTTGCAAACCAGCTGTGGAATCAGGAACTCCTTTTGACGTCACCGCTGAAAAGTCCTAATTAGATAATTTCCCAAACCATGCGAGTTTCAAGTGCCTCAGCTTCACCTTTAGCCCTGGACCAACTCACCCAATTTAATGGTTAAAGGTTCAGTTCTGTGTCAGGTCAAAGGCATTCTTGAGAAGACACCTATTATTTCCAAATGGATTTTGCCATCCAATACTATTCCAGGATCCCTCCTTCCCTGTGTGCTTCCAGTATCTCAGCTGCTTTATGGAGAGCAGCAGCAATCCTGAACTGTCTCTCACCTTAACCACCCAAACACACTTCACCTCCTAAACAGCCATGAATACAATCCAGCTCCCCAAAAGGCATTTGGAAATGTTACACTATATTTATATGTAAATATTTTTATATTATTTATATATATTATTTTATATAATATATATAATTTATACAATATATATTATATATATAATATAATATAAATATATTTTATTATTCATATATTATATATTATGTAAATATATATTATTTAAATATTTATATATATACATATTTATATGAATATACCATTGCAAGGAAGCTGATAATAGCAAATAATAAAAGTAAGAAGCCTGTCTGTTGGCACAAGGTCTATCACTGGGCTTCAGAAACAGGACCTGTTTAACTATAAACTGAGATGGAAACCACAGCTATGGCTCTGGAGACACAGAAAGTTATGGCACGAGGGAACGAAGGATACCAGGATTAGTGAAAACACAAGGGTTGTGCTTCTTGTGAAACAAATATGTAATAGCTCAAAAAATAAAGAGGATTTTCCCTTCCTTCCACTCTATTTTTAATATGTCCATTTTTATCACCTGGTAGATTAAGTCCAACCTTCTTGATTTAATTTTAATTCATGTCTTCATTCTAACTGAACAGTAATTCCATGAAATAACTAATTTTACCAAAACAACACAGAATAAGGCCCCTGTTTTTAATATATTGCCTTAGTTAGAGGAGTAGCACGAGAGGTGCAGCATGTACCTGCTGTAACACCAAATTAATTCCAACTCAACCCCCAGCAAGCCACGAGACAAAGAGGAACAGTAAAATCATTGGAATCACAAAGAAAACCCTGAGCCTTGGTGGGGCACAGGAGTAAAAAGGGATCTCTGATGGCACCACCACCCTGTTTATTTGGAGATTTGCTTTTTAGTGGAAATGAGGAGGCTGTGCCAGACCTCTGTGCTTCAGGTGAAACATATTTCTGATGTTTATTCTTGTCTGCATTCCACTCATTTCTCTTTTTTTCTGCACGCCCTAAACTATCATTTGAAGTTGAATACAGTCACTCTTAAGAAAGATCACGTGGTAGGCTTGGCTTCATGTCTGATTTCTCCTGTTCCCCCCAAATTACAATATTTTGTGGTTGACCTACCTCCTGTGAACCTTTGCTTCATGGTGCCTGGCTGAGTTCTTGCAGATAGGTAATTGGTTTTTGTTGTGTTTTTTTTTTAATATGACACTCATTCTCCTTGTCCAGGAATGGATAAAGGGCACAAGACACTGTCATTTTGCTCTAAATTAACAACTCCCTGCTCTAATTATTTTCCTCTGGATACTAATAATAAAAAAACCTGAGTCAGCATGTATTTTTTAGCTGATTTTGAAATTTCAAATGGAATCAGAAATGTTGTTTTTAAAACAAGGGGTCCCTGGGTCACATAGGAAGGTCTCCTGATTTTAAAGATCTTACAAAGAAAGTCTCAAAATCACTGGGTGGAGAGATAACTGCATTTGTTCCCCAAGACATGGTTCCCCAAGTCCAGAAAAGACTTGCTGTGCTACCCAAGACTCTGCAAACACACTGAAGAGCAGGAAAATCCCAGGCAGATGTACTATGGACCTGCTTGGGCTCACTGATTTGATGCAGGACCCCCAGGCTCACCTCAGCATGGACAAACCTGAGTATTGCTGTCCAGGAGTGATGGGTTGAGCCTCTCCTGCCACAAGAAAAGGAAGAAGGGAGACAGAGTACCATGGAGAACCTACAATGGTGATCTCTACAGGTTCCTGGGAAGCAGCAGCAGCATCTACTTCACACAAGCCAACCTCCACTCAGCATCTGCACCAGCCAGACCCATCTGTGAAAGGCACCTTCCTCCTTTGCCTGGACTTACAGGTCACCCCTGGTCTGGGGGTTCAATTTATACCTTGAAGAGCTCTTAAATTACAGCTTTTTTAAAAAAAAAAACAACCAAGGGGTAATGAAGAGAATCAGGCACCACCTGAGTCCTAAAGGAATGAGGTGGTGGGCAGGACCAAAGAGGAGGTACAAGCTGCAGCTGTGCAAAACCCTGGGTGAGGAGGGTGCAAGGCTGTTGCTGCCTTGTCTGGGAGGTGTCTGCTGATTCAAAGGCTGCAGCTCTTCCCCAGGAGCCCTGGAGGCAAGCAATTTTCAAGAAAGTCTGAGTAAGCACGTGGATTTTTTGAAGCACTTAGAGAAAAAAAAAAGCTGGCTGTAAAAGAGTGAATCTCCATCTTTAATTACGGCGGCGCTATTCCCTCGTTATAGCTGGTGGGGTGTGCGTGGGAGGAAAGCTCCTCAGATGCCTCTGTCTACCTGAGCCTTAAAATAGAGAAACACAGAAATCAACAGGAGTGGACAAAACTACACAGAAATGCAAAAAACCAGTGTTTGTGTGTGTGTACACACATGCATAAATATTCTGATTTCCACTGCTACCACTTTTCTTTTTTCTCCTGAGAAGCCAGTCTTCTCTTCCAGGCCCCAACTATAAATTTCCTAAGGCATTGACTTAATCTTCCCTCAATCTGTCCTCATTGCTGGGATCACTGGGATGGAAGCTTGGAAGCAAAGCATCCAGGACCTCACAGCCAAAGCAAAACAATGGCTCCTTTCCCCAGCCTCCTAATAAGTTCAAGAAGTTATGTGAAAACAAACAAAGCGGTGGCCTGGTCACATAGCTGAGCTCTTCAGCTCCTGTCCCGTGCTGTGCCCTGCCACCAGGGCTAGTGAGGTCTCACCAACCTGTGGGACATGATGGTTATGGTGGCACACATGGGTTCTGGTGACAAAATCCACGCTTCCGTGGGTGGGCACGCTGCCTGGTGGGCTTGCTGTGAGACATCTCAGAGACATCAGCCTTTGTGTTGTCCATGCTCACCAGGTCCAGGCTGGGGGACAGCATCACTGCCCACTGGCATGATGGCACATGGTATGGAGAAGCAGTGGCACAGCCATGTGCCCCACACTCCTGGGCCACCAAGGTCTCCAGAAGTGCAGAAGGAACATGTCCTTAAGGAAGGCTGGTGTTGTCTGGTGACATAACAAGCTCTCCAGAACAATCCTTTGCTTTATTTTTCCATCAAGTTTGCCTGATTTACAGGGCTCTGAGGTTATTTAGTCACAAGGACTCAAGTGAGTTGCTTCTACAAGGCAAACAAGAAGAGCAATATTACTGCACTGGGTGGTTTTTGGGTCATGCAGATGTTCTCTTACAGTTGTGTAAGACATCACAACACAGCTAAGTTAGAGTTACTTTAACCAGTGTTGTCATCAGTATTCTATGCCTTGGTTTGCTCTGTGTGGTTTGGAGGACAGCTTGTATCTGTGTGAAGAAAACTCTTTCAAGCAGATTTTGGGTGATGCTTCCAGACCTTAAACATCATGAATCTCACAAGAGGCATTTGTTACACTCTGCTGTGTCACCCACGTGAGTGACACACACGAGGCGTGGGGAGGGACAGAGGAATTGCCTCAAGCTTGAACATCTCTGCAGGGTTACAAATGTGGCTCCCAAGGCAAGTTAACACGTTGAGGACAGAACTGGTCCAGTGGGAATTTGGCTCTTTTTAGCAGAATTAGGATTGAAGAGTCTTTGTTGGGGTTTTTTGTTGTTGTTTTGGTTTTTTTAACATTCACTTTGAAAAAAACACACATTTTTAAGAAGCTATCTTGCCCTAAAACAAAATTGCTGATGCTCAAGGCTTTTTTTTTCTGATGTTCAACCTCCTGATAAGTCAAAGCTCCATTTTTAGCACAGCACAGCTGCCCCTGCGTAGTCATCCAAGAAAAAAAAACAGAGAAGGACAATGCCTAGTGGCTTCAGAGCAGATGCTGTGGCACAGCATGGGTTGTGCTGGCAGGACCTATGAGGCTGGTACTGGTACCACACTGATCTCCCACCCTCACCCCGACCTCCTTGAGCATCCCCGCGCTCAGCCAAGCGCAGCTTCGCGTGAGAGCCGCTTTGCCGCGGCAAACGCTGACTTGTGAGGCCCAGTTTACGTTAAAAAAAAAAGCCATTTGTGCCCGAAGGAACGAATCCCACATTGTTTTTTCACTTTCCTGCTGTGCTGCTGGTTTTTTTTTCATCTTGTCCCTTGGTAAGCGTCTCCCCGCCGCGGCGCGGGCAGCTCTTTCCTCCCCGGTTTCCAGCGACGCGGTGTGCTTTAGAGTTCTTCTCAACTACTGTGTGAGGACTTCCAGATGAATTCTCACAGCAAATGCTGCCTTCAAAAGCGCCTGTGAGATTAATTAATCTTTCCAGTAACCCTCAAACACCGCTGGTCCTGTTGTGCAGAGAGCAAGAGCAAGTAGTCAAGAGTCTGAGTAGCTTGTCCAAAGTCATGGAAGAAGTTGCAAAGCTTGGTTACCAGGCCCAAAGTCTCACTTTCTCATTTGCTCTGGAAAATATGGTTTTCTCTGACCTGGTTTTCCTTCAGCATGTCTTCTCAAGTATCTCCAGACTGGCCCAAGAGTTGTCTGAAACAGGGAGGGCCATTTTCCTGGGGGTCTTCGTACTCAAAGCTTATTTCGTTTTGATACTTGGCGATCACGCAGCCTCAGCTCGCTGGCGACAATAGTGGTTTTGTTATTCATTAAAGGACTTAAATTAACTGGAAAAAAAAAAAATCATCAAGCTCTTCCTTAAGAAGCTTATAATTTAATAGGTGAAATGTCAGGGAAAATCAATGCAAGTCTGTTTCCTTTCTGCTTCATTATGCACTCCATTAAACAGCTTTTATGTTCTGTTTATAGGTTGATTGTGTGTTTCTTCTTCTTTTATTTTTTTCCTTATTTTTTTTTTTTTAAAATTATATAAAAGAAACATTTTCACATTTATGATGTAAAGCAAGCTGGGCTGAGAACCAGCAAGACAAGAAATGCGTTTGGCTTGAGCAAGGAATCCGTGAGACCACAAACATCAAGATGTCCCTAGCAAGAGGCTCCGTGGTGAGACACCGCGGAGGGGAGGCGAGTGGGGAAATCAAACACGTTCCAGGCAATTTGCTGATTGCAAATCTTCAGAGGTATAAAATGTCCCTAAATTACTATATCCCCTCCCCAATCCCTACAGTGTTAAGAGAGGTCCAATCACCCAACCTGGAAAGAGAAAACCACAAGCAAGTTGTTAATGTTCGTGTCTCACCCCTACGGTGAGGAGCGAGAGAACGCCCTTTCCCAGTTCGTAAACACCGCCTGGTTGACTGGAGGGATGTTCTCGCCCGGATGTGGCCAACTTTATAGCCCTGTGAATAAGAAACAGAGCACGCAAAGGAAAGTATTATGGGTTAGGGAGTGATAAAACTTAATGCCACCCTGCTCCATTCCCCTCCCGCTCTATGCTTTTTCAAAATGTCCAGTGGGAATCTTTGGCTTTGGTGAAGCTTAAGAGGCAAAGAGGATAGGAAAACAAAGTGTGGAGACCAGGAGAGATGTCATCCAATAAAATGCCTTTATTTTCCTTGAGCAATGGAAGATAATAGCTCATGGCTGGATCATGAGGTTGAGAGTGAAGGTTTTCATGCTTTTTTCCCCCTTTGATTTACCACAGGATTGCTTGGCAAAATGATTTTGTTGCTGGATGTCTCAGTTTTTCCAAATGTACTGTGGGGACAAATCTTGGCCAGGGTGGACCAAGGCTATGAAGGTTAATTTACTGTTATTTGTCAAGTGCTTTGCATCATCAAGGACAAAACCCTGCAGAAGTGTCCAAGGAGAGAAATGACACTGATAAGGATGCTGTGGTTATGCTGCTAATCCACCTCCTGCACTGCAGGACCAGCCTCTGGATTGTCACTGCTCTTCCCTTCATTTTCACACATTGCCAAGAGTATCTTAAAGTAATGGCAAAATCTTTGGAGCTTTCTACCATGGGGGGACAAGTGAAGGGAAAGGATCCCAGCAGCAGACCAGCAGAAGCCAGGGTGGAAAAAAAATAGCTTAATTTCCAACTGTAATTAGAGGATGCTGAAGGCAACACTTCAACAGGCAGATGTATCAAACACTGGAAAGTGAAAGACAAGTTCAGGCAGCTCTAGTTGGGGGAACCAGATGGTCAGCATTACCTGACAAACAGATTTCTAAGCAGAAGAAAAGATGTTGGAAATTACTGAGTACTTCTTGCAAGGGAAATACTTCATTTGGATAAGCTGGTCTCTAAAGCTTAGAGAATCCACCAGCAGGAGCAAAGGTCTCTGCTCAGGATTTGCAGGGAAAAGTCAAAGTACATGGACTTCTTCCATGAATCAGGTTACTCTCCCAACTGCAGATCACAGCAGGAAGGTGCTGGTGTTCTGTGATGGGGAGTGAAAACTAAGGACAGCATTGCTGGAGTAACCAAGCAGAGATGCAAGTAAGTGAGAGACAGAAGGGTAAAAAATGGTGATTGATGGTGACAATGATGATGACTTTATGACAAAAGTTTCACCCTACCAATAAGAAGGATCATTATGGTGTGACATGCCTTAAGGAATGAGTCAACAAAGTACCAGGGAAAGATTCAGCAGAGGCACTACAAAGGAAAGGGGATGGAAAAGAAGATACAGAGAGGGTTGGGAAGATGTCTGCTGATGCAGAGAGGGTTGGGAAGGCTGTGCTGCTGTGCCAAGTGTCACATCACACTGTCAGGATGCTCTGTGCTATGGCAAGTAGCACTCATGGGGAATGCACTGTTTAAAGCCTTCTCCCTCAAAATCTGTGCTTGCTGGTAGCCCTCTGCAACTGGAGGGTAGAAATGTTTGGGACCAACTTGCAAATTACATCTAAACCCAGCTCAGCTCAGAGTGCTCCAGCTAGATCTCTGACTAAGAGATCTCCAGACATGGAGAGAAAGGCAGTCTCTTGTTTCCCAAGAGCATTTACAACCAAGGATGGGAGAAAAGAATTCACAGATTTAAAGTCCAGAAGTAGAAATACACAAAACGAGTCTCTTCTGCACGACTGAGTCTCAATGAACATTTTTTTTGGTGAGGTTTCATCAGTTTTACTGAATTTATAACTCATACAGAAAATCTGAAAACCTAAGTGAGAAGATGTGGTTTGAGAAGAATCTCCTTCTGCTGCCTGGTGGCAGAGAGGCCCTGGGAAGGTGCTCCTGGTCTCCTCTCCACTAGCAAGTGGTGCTGGGAAGAGGACACCATGGCTTTGAAGTTGTCAGCAGTGGAACAACTATGTTTTTTTTCAAGGAGTGAAGTTTGGATCATCAGGGAGCACTAAACATTTTTCTGAAAGATAGGAAGGTAGAAAAAACAATCCAAAAAAGCACATATTAGACTATATTGGATAAAGTCTATAGTAATGAGGAGTTAGATGGATTTTCTAGGAATGGCCACCAAAATATTGAGGTGTTTCACCTTAGGGGTTTGTTTGTTTGGCTTTCATCACATTTTCATTTTTGATTTTCTGTTAGTGAAAAGGTTCAGATGTGTTAATGAATGGAAAACACATCAGAAAGCTGCTCAGAATTAATTAAACAAGTGTAATGGAAGTAAGTGATTCTCTGGCTCCTGGACCCTACCCAGAGAAGTTCATCCTTGCCAAGGAAGAGATGGTTAAATCAGTAGTCACATAAAATATTCATTAGGAATTCATGCCCTTGGTCAGCTAGATTATTGGATGCAAATTAATGTTCTTCAAGAACATTTTCCAAAAACATTTAGTTCTTTAAAAAAAAAAAAGATAAAGACTACAAAATGAGTAATTTCTATTTTGTTGCATATTGCAACCAGAACTTTGATTCAAATCAGAATAAACAGCTTGTTTAAAAACTTTATTTTATTTGACTCTAGTTTTTTAAAACTAGAAGACCTTCCAAGTGAAACAAAAAAAATATATTAAGCTAGATATTTTTATTTTAAAGCATTATTTTGTCTTTACTGACTCTTCCTCCTCCTTCCCCTTGAACAGGGAGATTAAGAGTAGCTACAGTGTTTGACATTAAAGCAAAAAAAAAACTCCAAATACACAAAAACCCTTGAAGGGCAACCTTGCCCTGGAGACTAAAGGAGAAGAGCTCATTTTCCATAAGATCTGTTCATTTTCCATGGTTGTTTTCTATTTTTAAGCTGCAAAACCTGAGTCCATACTTCTTTCTTTCTGTGTTTTCTTAAGTCTTTATGAATATTTAAGAATATTATGGAATATTATGAAATTAAATCTTTAATCTTTATTAAGATTAAATTAAATCTTAAGAATTAAATCTTTAAGAATTCTTTAAGAATTAAATCTTTAAGAATTAAATCTTTATGAACAACCTCAGACTGTGGCACCTTCCCATGCATGTCAACCACATCAATGCTATGAAACCATCTCTGCAGTCCAGGGCTCCCGTGGGCATTGCTCAGGAGGGGCAGAGTGCAGGAACCATCCTTCCTCCTGGATAAGGTCCAAACATCCAAAAAGCCAGTTACATGATCTATCAGGCAAGGTACAACATCTAAACAACATCTCTAGTGCTTGAAATGGGTCTTGCTCCTACACCCAGAAATATGGAAACACTGGAAGGAAAGTTAATTGAATTTTCTCTCCTCCTTCCTTCGTCCCCAAACCTCACTGCATTTAAAAAAAAAAAAAAAAAAAAAAAAAAAAAAAAAAAAATCCCTTTTAAAAAATAACTATCAGAGCTTGAAATTAACTTCATATGAAGTGAGTTAGGGATGAGAACAAACTCCTGATTAAATTTATTTGGGAAAAAAAAAGAAATAAAAGCAAGTAGAGCTGAAGATGGGAGGCCAGCCTTGTGTAAGGCAGTCTGGGGAGAGCCTGGGCTGAGCAGCTGCTGGGTGCTGAGTGTTGGGGCAGCTGAGCATGGTGCCACCATCACCCATAGCTCTCCCTGAACACTGGGATGAGTCCTTATGAGTGTCTGAACCAAAAATAAGGCCTGGCTTTCTGTGGGAAAGGGGTTTCCCCTGCCACAGGCTGCCTGCTTTTGCTGCCGTGAGAACTGGCCTCCTGCTTTTTGATAACCAAGCCCAGCTAAAGCAAAACTTCTGCCCAGTGTGCATTTCTGAGCGCTTTGTCGCTGTGATTGAAGCAATATTCTTTCCACTGCTCCTCCTGAGAGACTTTCCAGTGTTTGATACATCTGCCTGTTGAAGTGTTGCCTTCAGCATCCTCTAATTACACTTGGAAATTAAGCTTTTTTTTTTCCACCCTGGCTTCTGCTGGTCTGCTGCTGGGATCCCTTTTTTTTTATTTTTTTCTGGAATAATTCACAGCAAATGACTTTCAGCAGGGCAGTGACTGGATAGAGGAGAGTGGCAGTCCCAGCTTCTGCTCTGAATAGACACTTTCCAGTTTGGGATTTGTCCTGGTTTTCTTGTGTTCCTTTCAAAACACCAGCAGTGCCTCTGCTGCAGAGTCTGATGGGCATTGTACTCCTCTCTTGGGTTGTGAGCTAATATGAGGTCTGGAGCTCTGTGTCTACATGTGTCTTGGACCACCACCATCTCTTTCTGACACCTCTGAAGGCTCCATGTTTTCTGGCTGCCCTATTCCACCCCCTGTACACACACTGCTCAGACATAATCATAGACCCATAGAATGGTTTGGTGGGAAGGGACCTTAAAGCTCCTCCAGTTCCAACCCCCCTGCCAGCAGCCGGGACACCTTCCACTAGACCAGGTTGCTCAAAGCCTCATCCAACCTGGCCTTGAACACTTCCAGGGAGGAGCAGCCACAGCTTCTCTGGGCAACCTGGGCCAGTGTCTCACCACCCTCACACCAAAGAATTTCTTCCTCGGATCTCATCTAAACCTACCCTCTTCCAGCTTAAAGCCATTTCTCCTTGTTCTATCACTAACTGTCCTTATAAAAAGTCCCTCCCCACCTTCCTGCAGCCCCTTCAGGTACTGGGAGGCCACTAGAAGGTCTCCCTGGAGCCTTCTCTTCTCCAGGCTGAACAGCCCCAACTCTCTCAGCCTGTCCTCACAGCAGAGCTGCTCCATAATCCCAGGTCTACGCAGAGCTCAGTCTCAAGCTCTTGAAATCACTAAATCTGCCTTCCCCACGGTGTTTGAGAAGGGGCCCAAGACCAATTGACAAGCATTTTTTTTTAAGATTGAAGACAAGAACCCATGTTTGGGATGTATGTCCCATAATGGGACCACACAACTGCAGTCTCCAGTTTCCCCACGACGACTGGTGCTCATCATTTTGCACAGGGATACCCAGGGACAGAATATTTGCTTGGGACAAACACCCTAAGGTGCTGTTGGTGAGAATTAAGCAGGAAACAAAAATTGTAAACTGAGAACATTTCCTGAAACTGAAAAGTTTCAGGGCTTTAAAAATGTGCTTTGTTATTGCACAGCCAAATGGAAAGTAGGCCATGCAAATATTTTTTTTTCCAAACCCCTTGTCTACCTTTTCCCTTAGAAAAAGAGAAAATCAGCCAAACATTTTCAGGAAGCCTTGTGGCAAAACGCCCACCTACTGTGGATTTAAATCCTTGCTTAATCATGGCGCCACAGCTCCACCTCTTTCACTTTCCCAATGAATATTTCTTTGACATCTAACATTTCTTTAGCAGGAGAGGTTGCCAGAAGAAGGGGCAGTAGCCACGTGCCTCAGGTGTATGGAGAGAGGTCACATCCCACTCTATCCAAAGGAGACCAAAGAGGGACTGAAGGTTTGCCATGGAGCTGTCATCCCTTGAACTTCTGTCTCTTCCCAACTGCCACCAGAAATGCCACCCTACATGTGAGAAACACACTTTGTAAATCAGCTGCTTCTGATGAAAACCTATTTTGCACCCCAAATTGCCAGCCAACCTTCTCATGGCTGGCAATGAGATGATGATTCCAGATCTCCAACCCTGGTGTTGGCTTCTCATTCTCTCTGCAGGCAGACAAAAAAGATTTTATTTGAGTAACAATCTGAATGGCTTAAAAAAAAAAAAAAGAACAAAAATCTAATTTTAAAGGGATTATGGTGAACATCTTGTAAACCGTGTTCAATAAGAAGAGGACTTAGAACAGGGCCTGTAATGGGTCTGAGTGACTGTGCTGGGGAAACAGGTCATTTCCTGATGGTTAACAGCTAATTTTTCTAACAATTGAAACGCAGGGATCATGCTTACAGGTTTCTAATGGACACTTGTGAAATGGCAAGAGGACTGATGAATACCAGGTGGCCAAACTTCACTTCCCTATTATGGAAGACTCCACTTAACTCAGCAGGCAGCGAAATCTCTGACCACCTGAATCTGGATGGTGGTGTATGGGCAGTTCATAGCCATAGACAGCTTACACCTCACCTCCTGGGGAATAAAAATCAATGATAAATGGCGTCATTGCAATATCTTCATTAGAAACAGCACCATCAAAACCATTCAGTCCTGGAACTCATTCCCTTAAGCATCCTGGAGTCACCAGAGACATCACTGTCTGTTAACTCTGTGATTGCTGGGCCACTGTTTTGCTTTGCTGTGATGATCCCCTCTGGAAGCCATGAGCCAGGAACTCCATGGGATCAACAGTGCTTGGAGGGGTGGCCTGCAAAACTCACCACTGTAGGGCAATGGTAAGGCAATAGGCAATTAAGGCAATAAGGGAAATAAATCTATTAGTATGGCTTTTTGCCAATCTCTCCTAGCATTCTGTATGCTGTTGGTAGTCCTGTTTTACAGAAGAAATGTGATTTATGAGTTCTATACACTTCTATCTGCAGTGTATAGAACTCATAATTTACTGGAATTAGTAAATAATTTACTGGAATTAGTATTACTTGTAATGAGATTAAGTTGGATTTTTTTTTGTTTGTTTGTGGGTTTTTTGTTTTTGTTTTTGTTTTTTAGTTTTTGGGTTTTTTTCCTGACAAAATCTGGTTGTTTCTTGTAAAGACTTTTTTCCTACAACTTTGAAAAGTCACATTTGTGCAAGTTTTCCTAATGCTTTACATCAGCATTTTGCTTGGAAAAAGGTTTGGTAGATTCAGCATAGTATTTTTCACTCAAAATATGTGGAATACAGACCCATTTTGAGCTTTCTGCTTACCCAGCCTGGCAGTAGTGCCTAGCTCAGAAAGGATTTTGATGGTGAAGTTCAGAGTTCATTCAAGGTTGTAGAAGTCTGATCATTCAGATTCAGAGTTTGCAACCATTTTTCACTTTTACTGGCCAACCCTCCAGCACTCAACTTTCACTTGCTAAGTGAGTTTGGCTTCAAGTCCTGGAGATGGATCTAGGAGATTTCTCTTGAAAACTCTGGGCCACCCCTCCAGCACTCAACTTTCACTTGCTAAGTGACAGTCTGGCTTCAAGTCCTGGAAATGGATCTAGGAGATTTCTCTTGAAAACTCTGTAAAAATGTGTCCTTCTCCTGGTGCCAAATCTTACAGGTTTCTCCTCTTTGCCACATGAATTTCCAGAAGTACACAAGGATATGTAGCTTCTGAAAATCCTCCTGAGATTTCTGCAGAGTGGGAAAACTGATGACACTGGCTAGATTTCTATGGACTAGGGATCTAAAGAGAAATGAGTTTCTGGTGAGAATTCCCTGTATAAAGCAGCTGACAAAGGTACAAGATACTGTATGGCTTTATTATACTGTAATATGTGATAAATTCAGTGGAGACTCATGCTGGGGTTTAAATGCACAGTGGCTAAGAGCTTGGCTTCCCAGGGACTGTGACATTTCCAGATGAGCTGTGTTGGCCCTAAGCAGCTGGAGAGCCACAGGCATTTTAGGGTTCTTCCCAAAAACTCTGAGTTACAAGAAGAAGTAACTGGAAAAAGGGAAAAGATGAGTTTCCCTTTTTAAAGATGTGAAAAGGCAAACAACTGGAGAGGTTGTGGGAAGACAAGGGGAGACAGGAAAACTGGAAAAGAGAGAGAAGATCAGTGAGATCCAGGGCAGATGTAGGAATGGGAGACACACTCTGCTGCCCACAAACAGTAAGGCAGCAATCATTGTAGAGCCTGTGCTGAGTAGGACTTTGCTCCTCTGCCTCTCCCATATCCCTCCAGTGGAATTAATTCCTCATGTTATGTAGCTGCCTCTTGGTCCTTCCGGCTCTTTCTGATGTTGTACAGATCATAGTCTAGTGGTTAACACTTAAGATTGGGAGCTGGGCTTTTTGGACTCTGTTTGCAGCTCTGTGGCTGATATATTGTGTGGTTGTGGGCAAGTTACTTCATCTTTCTGCACCTTGGGTCCCCCATCTTCAGAGGATAACAACTGTACCTACTGGCTTGCCTGGAGAGATTATGGGACTTAACTCAAGTGTCTTTGAAAAGCAATGTCTGGCATCTTGGCTGAAGAGTAAATGGGTCCTCATGCATATTGCTCCTCCTGATGTAATGCAATTATTAAGAAAAGATGTTTGCAGGCTCTCAGAAGGGTTGTGGAAGTCCCAAGGAAAATTATCTAAAGAAGGGTCACTCACAGGCATACCAAAGGCCGAGTTGAGGGTTTTTTTTTCCCCCAGTTTGCCAGATCTTTCGAAGGGAAGAACATCTGGACAACGGATTCCAACCAGAGCCAGGGCCCAAGCCAAATAATTCCCTGTGTAGTGTCTCTGGGAATGCAGTGGGCATTTCCTATCTGACACAAAGGGAGCTCAACCAAGAAACAGTTTTTGTGCTTTTAAGCAGGAAGACACAAATTCCATCCAAGATCAGCTGTCAAAACCTTCATGTGCCTGAACTAAGGATTCGTGTCCTAGTCCTCATATGTCACCAGTGCTGGAAGTCTCTGTTTCTCAAAGCTGGGGTTCAGGGATATAGAGCTGGATTTTGAGAGAGTCTAATAACAAAATTTTCTCCATATGCAAGTGCTGAAAGGAGCCAAGTACAGCTGCCTCACACCAGCCCTGCAATAACAGCCTCAGCTCCTCTCAACTGTCAGCAATAAAACTATATTTGCTTTGAGCAACACCTTGGAGAACAGAGTGAAATGATTTTTTTTTTAGGAAATAAAACCTATTTTGCAATATGTATTTATTGTACACACTACCTCCTACTAAGTGGTATGGAGTAATAGTAGTATCAGAGCACTTTGCACTTTTGCACTCTTACAGCACTGGAGGATCTCTGAGTGCCTGGGTAAGCTTGACTCCTAAACCCCGCACCCCCTACCCCTGCCCTCTCTTTGCTGATGGGAGATCACACTCATGGCTTGGCCATTCTCACCATTCCCTAAGCAGGTGAATCCATGATCACATGCAGATCACAGTATCACAGCATGGTGGGGGTTGGAAGGGACCTCAGGAGATCATCCAGTCCAACCCCCCTGCCAAAGCAGGTTCCCTACACCAGGTTGCACAGGAAAGTGTCCAGGTGGGTTTGAACATCTCCAGAGATGGAGACTCCACACCCTCTCTGGGCAGCCTGTCCCAGGGCTCTGGCACCCTCACAGGAAAGAAGTTTTTCCTCAAGTTTGTGTGGAATTTCCAGTGTCCCAGTTTGTGCCCATTGCCCCTTGTCCTGTCACTGGGCACCACCGAGAAGAGCCCGGCCCCATCCATTTGGCCCCCACACTTCAGATATTTACAGACATTGATCAGATCCCCTCTGTGTCTTCTCAGCTGTCACCTGTGATAACTGCTGATTTACCATTCAAAGGCTAGGAAGGAAATATTTTTTTCCCCCATCCTGTGGGGATGTGCCCAAACCTGCAGTCCCTGAGGGCACCCAGACCCCTGTGGGTGGCAATTGTGAGTCTGGGTATGTTTGTCATCACTGTTCTCTTTCCAGCGATGTATCACCTTGACATGAGGGAGATGATAATGCAAAGAGCACGTGCTGATGCTGATTTCTGTTGTGTGACCATCACCTTCCTCAGCATCTCATTACAGGGCTACCAAAAAGGTGGAGAACAAGCTGGTAAATGGCCACATTTACAGTAGTGCTGCACCTGCCTCCCTGCCCCTTTGTTCCATGGGTACACACAGATAACACACAGTGAGTTGCTGATCTGGGATCTTGCAAATCTCCTGTAGTCTGTGGTGGGTTCACTAAACCCAACAGGGCTGAGAAACATTGATTTCTTTAACAGAAAATGGCAAGGTCATATGTCTATGAGTGTGTATGTACAGAGAGGAGATTCTGGCTATCACAGAGGGCATAGAGCATCCCCTGGTATATGATTGTGCTTTTGTGCTTTGCAAATGGTAACAAGATAGATTTGGTTTTGAAATGCAGTCAGAAATGCAAAGAAGACATACAGACAGAACTTGGCAGGGAAATGATCTCAGGTTCTAGCACAGCAAGTTTGGATTTCATGAGATCTGTGTGCTTTGCTGAGCAGAGAGGTAGCTGCCCCTCCACCTAGGAAGGAGGCTAAACTGGAATGTGAAGTAGATCATCTCCTTACCAGTTGGGTGTTTCCTGCACAGATGTGTCCTTTGTGAGCTGTGGCAGTTTGTTTTATATCTCATTCACAGAACAGGAATGGTTCAGGTACCCAGATCCCCCCATGGACATATTTCTGATAATTAAGGGCCCATACTCCATGGTACATTGGCTTGAGAAACATATTAAGTCTTCATTTTGTCTAGGGGGTTTCAGATAAAGAAACCTAAAATAGAATTCTCTCTTGAATATGGTAACTGCTCTGGTGGGTATAGATAAAACCTGTCTCTATGGTATACCCTGGCTTCAAGAAAGCTTTCAGATATCCTTCCATGTGAACAAAAATTATGACCTGGTTGAAGATAGCATACAACTGGTTAAAAAAACCCCTCAGGATCATGAGTCAACAACATGATGCAGTTGCACAACAACAAAAAAAACCAACCCACCAAACAGATTTTGCAATGTAGCAAAATGTTTTATGCAAGGTAATTACCCTGCTGTACTCTGCTTTTGTGGCCTTAGTGCTAGGGAAGTCTTGGTAAGGCTTATAGAGGTAAGGTCTCACCTTATTCTGGATCCTCCTAAATGCTGAGTTATATAGCTATAAATTAACTTAGCTATAAATCAGGCTCCTGCCTCTGTTCGAAGTGAGATTCCTCAGCAGAAGTCCTGCAGCTTCTTTATGCACCATTAACTGAGATGATGATGTGTTGTATGCAGATGGGCTGCTTAAATATGGCTTTTAATGTACACCCACGTGGAAGGCTCTAGTTTGAGGTTATTACACTTCAGGAGAGATGTAGAGAAGAGAACCCAGAATAATAAGTTAGAAAACACAACCACTGAAAGAGTAAAGGAATTCCACGTGTGTCCTCCAGAAGAGAGAGAAAAGTGAGGGTGATGTGAAAGTCCTCTGATATGTAGAGGTGCTTCTGAAAAGGACAAGGATCTTTTATACTCCCTGACACTCTGGGTGGAGTTAGAAATAATAGTTAGTGTTCAGTTTGCAGCAAATCAGCTGTTTGGGAATGAGTGAAGCTGTCAAAACACTTCCAGTTAAGCACTGGGAGAGGCTGAGGGTACTGGGGATTCCCTTCTTGGAGTGTTCTAAGAGCAAAAGAGATGGCAATTGGTCAGGAATAGGTGGGTTTAATCCCAGTTTAGATATGAGGGTTGGGCTAGATGAACTCCTTACTTTGTGTCTTGCAGTTCCATGTTCTGCTTGACCCCTTAGTTTAAAGGAGCTGGAGAACCCTGGAGGCCTGGATAGCAAAAAAGAGTCCCTCCAGGCTATGTAGACTGCCCTGATTGATTTGTTGCCACTACAGTGTATTTTGTCTCTTCTCCTTGTCCCTTTTCCACTATTCTTTTCTAAGTGGCACAGTCAGCAGCCAGTGAGGGTTTATTTCCCAGGGCAGAACTCCTGGAGCAACTTTCAAAGTCAGGCTGATGTATCAGCCCATATAGAATAGGTGCAAATGCACACAGAGAGCAACCCACAGAGCTGGGAAAACTGCTTCTTGGTAAGTTTGACTAACATTTTCTGTGGCAGAGTCCTTCTTTCTCTTGTTTAGAACTTTGACAGCTTCAACTGTTTGGGCTTCAATTTTACATACAGGGTGTCTGCCTCAAACTGAATTATTCACGGAAATTTCATGACATAGTGTTTCTGAGAAGAAGCCTGGAAAAATACATTGTTTGCCTTGTTGCCCTTTTTTTTCTCTTTTTCTTTTTATTTTTTCTCTTGTAACCTTTTATTTGGAAAGCCCTAGAACCCCTGTGCTTTGGAAGTGCAATCGGACACTTGGCAGAAGAGGTGGCTTTTGTGTTGGGGTTGGGCCTTGTCTGTCCCTGTGAAAAACTACCCACATTTGGCCAAGTTATAAAACTGAGAAATATCACGTGGAGATGATCTGTTACTTCTGTCAGCTTAATTCCTGGCATGGTGGCATGCAGCAGAAAGCTGCCATCTTGATGGCAAACCCTGCAGATGGCCACAGGGTGACCCACGTTGGTTGCTACCACCTCGCTCATTTCAAAACAGAGGGAATCAGGCACTCCTTGTTTTAAGTGAACATGACCAAGGTTTTCAAGTTGATCATTGAAAAGTCAGGAAATACCTGGAGTAGGTCTTCTTCTGCAATTCCACTCTTCTGTGCAGAACATGCTCAAACCCTCTTTCCCACAGGTCTCCTGCCAAAAACAGTGGAAGGTACCAACCCCTGGACTCCTGCTGCATTTGTTGCAGGCAATGGCAAGTGGGAGGTTGATGAAGGGGCTGGGGCTGTGCCTGACCAAGCTGAGCAGCACTCTGAGGAGCTGGGATCTTGCCATCACAGATGCTAAGCCATGTTGCCTACAGCAAACTTTTCGTGGAGGGCTCCAAATTGTAGGTTCTCATGTTCTGGGGATCCAACCTGGAACCCTGGGGTCTCAGCTGGGACTGAGATTGGCAGGAGCTTTGCTCTGAACATCTGCAGAGTTGGCTAATGACAAGCAAGAGGAAAAATCAAGACCTAGGCATCTCAATGACAGGATTCAAAATTAATGCCTACCATGCATCTTGTAGCCACACTGTTGACCATATGGCTATGTCTATACTGTTAAAGGCCTTCAAGACTAGATTCAATTTTGTAAGCTTGCAAACATGGCCAGGGGGTCAGGTGGTGCACACACTGCAGCCAGATGTAGCCTGATGGACCATATAGGCACTGCTTGAAGCATCTGTGGGGCTGCAGAGGACACCACGGCTTTAAGCTGCTCTGTAAACTGCACCCATGGTTGCATAGACAGGGCTTAGGCTTTCAGTTCAACATTTGGAGAATGAAGAAAATACCAACTTGCCTCCTGGGGCTGTAGCAAAAATAGATGAATTAATCTTTATGAGGCACTTTGATACTATTGTCATGAGTGCTATAGAAAAGCCCCTGAGAAAACCCAACGATGTTGTTTGGAGAGCAGAGTCTGAATAGTGCGCAGTCAAGTAAGGCTTGAGGTCACAAAATGAACAATGAAGAAAAAAAAACAACCCCCCAAATCTTGAATAGCTATTCCTGTAGTGAACAGTATCCATCCTGAGCACAAACTGAGGCCAGCCCATGGAAGGCAACAAAACAAAGAGCCATGGCCTCATGCCATGGAGGGCTGTGCCATGAATAATGCAAACACACGAGGGAGCCCTCCTAAAGGTGCACAGGTAACTCCAAGTGGAGTTTGGAGCTTCCACCTACGTGGTTGTGCATCCTTGATTTCCCAGGTTCTGGTGAACAGGCAGCCCCACGCCAGACATGTGCGTGTGTACATTCCTCACGCATCAAAGGTCAACAGCAATGTGGTTCCTAGGCAAATTTTCCCCATTAAAACCTTACCAAAGGCAGATGTTTAGGGGCCTACAGGATTTACAGATTTGCTCTCCAAAGAGCATATTAAGGAAGATGACTGTTCTCCTGTTGGGTCGTCTGCTGTGTTTTTGAAAGCTTCAGTGCCCACCCTAGATTAAAGCAGCATGTTGCTGGAATACTGGGCCTCCAATGAAGATGCCTTTCAACAACACAAAACCACTAATGAGAAAACATAGACAGAAGGAGAGACAGCCCCTGATGGCTGCGTTTCTCAGCTTTGAGTAGCTTCCAAGGCCATCGGTGGCACTGGCCCGATGGAAGAACAGGTCAGAGGAAGACAAAATCTTTGCTCTCAGCAGCTCTAATGTTTGTCTACAGAAGGAAGGAAGGAAAGGCAGCAAGTGAGGGAGAGAAAAAGAGGGAGAGATCCTGCTTGGCCACATACCATACATGCAGATAGTGTATTGCATTTTTCCAGACTAGGGAGACCTCCTCTTCCAAGTGTTCCAGTAATTAACCTCACTTTCTTGGCTGGTGTTAATTTGTTCCAAGTATTTGGGCTTTAGATCTAACCATGGGAATCTCATTCCCTGTAGAAGTCTTGCCAACTATTACTAGACATTTTACCACACACATGCAGGCCAAAAAAAGCAAGGCTAATTACACCACTCTTTTTTTGTTGTTGTTGGTGAAATGCAGTGTATTTGTTACGAGTTCAACATCTCCTAATAAAGGAGAGGAGGGGGAGAAGGGGCAAAGCAGCATCTTTTTGTGTCTACCCATGGCAGGAGGAGGAGGAGGAGGCAGAGAGGACCAGAGCTTGTGTGGTACCCACAACGTAAATCCTCTGTGAGGTTTTAGGAGCGTAGGTGTGACGATCCACCACATGAAACCAGAGAGGAATGGTGCTACCAAGATTTTTAGCTGTGAATAACTGAGTTCAATTATTCAGTACCAATGGGAGTTCTCTAAGTAAAAATTTAAATAGGAGGAATTATTTGAACCAGATGTTGATTTCCCAATACTTTCTATTTTTTTTTTCTCCCCTTTTTGTGCTCTATGTGCTACCTGTTAAGGAAAAAGATCTTACAGGAGGGAAAGCGTGTGTGTGAGAGTGTGTGTAGGGGCTCTCCCTGACAGGGTGACAAGCAACAAAGTCAGATGTGACAACACCTACAGCAGAGGAAATAGGTTATGAAAATCCCTATGAATTTTCAAGTCCAAGTGCCTGCAGTTTTTGGACCCATTCCACATGGAAGAGGTTTAAAAAAGGGCCAGCAAGGTAAGAAGGGCTGGAGAAACAGTCATAATGCCAGAGTGTTGACATTTGGGATCATTTATCAGGTTAAAAGTCCTTAATTTTACTGAAAGATTTTGTAAAGTTGGTTTTGGTTTTTTTTCTTTGCTACTTGTTATTCATTTTCCAGCTTTTGAAATTAACAATAAAATGTAATAATACCTAGTCCTAACATAAACCCTTTTATCCCTAGACCTCAAAGCGGTTCAGACTGGTGAGTCAGTATTATTATCCACAGTTTAAGCCCATCTGCAAATAAGTTTCTTCAGGGTCTATCTCTAAATCTGATTTTGTAATCCTTTGCTTAGTGCATTTGAATTTCTTTATTTTTTTTTTTAAGAGTGGGTAAGTGTAAGTTGCTCAGACAAGTTTCTTTGTAATTTCTCTGGGACTGAGGTCGTGGAGTCTCAAACAAAAACTACAGCAGACATCTTTAGTTGTTTGGGAAGGCTAAAAAGCAGTGAGCAAGTAGCAGGCAGAATTCACCTTTTTCCTACAAGAAATCCAAGTTTTCTGACTAATAGGTGAGTGGAGGGGATGAAATGTTTGCTCATTAAAGAGTTCAAAATTTGGGAATTTGGTTCTACTCCAAATCTGAGCAACCCTTCCCAGGTTAAGCTTTCTATGAAAGAAAATTGTGCAGAAATATATATTTGGGATTCATTGAAATACTTACTATTGATTTTGTTTACTATTTTATGACTGTTTTTTAATACAAACTATAGCAGGAACTGGAAAAAAAATCTCAGCAAAACTTTGTTTCAAAAAGGAAAGTGGGATTTTTCTGTTCCTAAATGTTAAAATATCTTGGTTTTTGTTTTTTTTTTACTGGCATTGCTGAAATTCCTTCCCTTCCCTCAGGTTTCTTCTTCAATAGAACAACAGCACCATCAGCTTTATCTTCATGTGGAAGGGCACATTCTCGCTGAGTGCAATCCCAGCAGCTTTCTCTGACCAGCATCAGCTGCCAACTTTGCTCTTCTGTGATTTATATGGAAAGAAAGGCTGAGGTTACTCCCCTACCATCCTCATTCTCTTCACATTGAACTGCTCCCCAGAAGAAGGTCAGACACAAGACTACTGTAAATTAGCACAGCTCCATTGAAAACACAGTGTCACACCAGCTGTGGGCTTGGCTCATTTTTATTTTATTTTATTTTATTTTATTTTATTTTATTTTATTTTATTTTATTTTATTTTATTTTATTTTATTTTATTTTATTATTTTATTTTATTTTATTTTATTTTATTTTATTTTATTTTATTTTATTTTATTTTATTTATTTTTTATTTTTTCCTTCATGGTAATATTTTAAAATCAAGAGTTTTTTCTGAGCTTATTTGGAGCTGATGGTGAGCCAATGGTGATGGAGGTGGTGGTCACACCAACCTTCCACACAAAAGTCTGGTGAATGTGCCAGGTCTCAGCACAAGAGCAACCACAGGAGAAGCCATCCCAGCTCTCTCACACAGCCTCGGTGTGCCCTGACCTCTGTGCTGTTGAGGAGGAGACACCTTTGAGCAAGCATGGGACAACCTCTGCCTTCCCTCAGTGCTCTCCTACTTATCAGTAGTAAATGGTACATTTAAGCCCTGAATTATATTGATAAGTGGGAACCTGTTAAATCTACTGCTTTCACATATCCAACTATGTAGTCAGATGTCCTCATCCACACGTGTTTTTCCTGAGGAGTTTCCAGTCTCTCAGCTGATGCCTGGCCACACAAAGGGCAAAAGATCCTTTTATGAAAGGCTAGGAGGAAAGTGGCAAACCTCTTGGATCACATATATAGCCTGGAGACTTCCTACATCCACACTACATCCAGAGCACGACATTCCCTGCTCCTTCCTCTTCGCCTCTTCCCTCCATCCCCAAGTTTTCATCCCTTCACAAGCACTGCTCATCTGGATGAACTTTAACAAAGAGGTAGAAATGTTAAAACATTTTTCCCCAGATCACAAGGTGGCTGTGAGTGCCAGGCCAAACAAGTCCTCTCCTAAAGCAGGGAGCTGGACAATCTCCCTGTAGTGGTATGAGATTTTGAGTAATTCTGCTATCTCTGAAAATATCCAGCTTCTTTTGAAGCCTGCCATACATGGACAGCCAACAGGGACACATGTTGATTGCAAAGATGTCCCTTTTTGCACAAAACATTGCAAGGGAACATCTCCCATAAAGCAGGTGTCTCCAAATACCAATGCCTGAGGAAGGCAAAACCCCAGATCCTGGTGGGATGCCCAGGTGAGCAGCTGCTCACAGTGTCCCACCTTGGCAAAAGAAGGCCAGGAGAGTAGATCAGGGAGAAACAGAAATCCTGTGCCCAGACAGCAGAGGAATGGTTTGAATGAGACAGCCCTGGGACGACTGCAGAAGTTTTTGGCTTCCCCCAGGGCCATCAAATGGCGAGTGCAAGCCTCTGGAGCCTTGTATGGCTGAGCTGAGATGAGAGGAATTTTTCAACACTCAAAGCTGGATCAAACCCTCCTTCCTGCCTCTAGTTCATAAAGCTTTTTAACTTTTGAAGGGGAGAAAAAGTGATCCCAGATGTACAGCCCTAATTACATACTTAGATGAAATTGGATTAAGGTGGCTGCTGCTTGTCCTTTTCCTCTGAAGATGGCTGGGACTGGCGAGGGACTGTGGGTCGCCAGTGCTGAGGCACAGACAAGGGGGATCGGACCCAGCCCTGCAGTCAGTGAAAGCTCCAGCAAAAGTTGCCCTGGGACTCAGGATCTGACCATCCTGAGTCAAAGGGCAACCGTTAGGGTCATTATCTTGACCATAAAGTAGATTTGTACTATTTTTCTAACATCTGCCATTCTTGCCCATGAAGCTACGTGTCACAGAATCACAGAATGTTGGGGATTGGAAGGGACCTCGAAAGCTCATCCAGTCCAATCCCCCTGCCAGAGCAGGAACACCCAGATGAGATCACACAGGAAGGCGTCCAGGTGGGTCTTGAATGTCTCCAGAGAAGGAGACTCCACACCCTCCCTGGGCAGCCTGTCCCAGGGCTCTGGCACCCTCACAGTAAAGAAGTTCCTTCTCAAATTTAAGTGGAACCTCCTGTGCTCCAGCTCACACCCATTGCCCCTTGTCCTATCACTGGACACCACTGTGAAGAGCCTGGCCCCATCCTCCTGACACTCACCCTTCAAATATTTATAAACATTAATGAGGTCCCCCCTCAGCCTCCTCTTCTCCAAGCTAAAGAGCCCCAGCTCCCTCAGCCTTTCCTCATCAGGGAGATGCTCCACTCCCTTCATCATCTTGGTGGCTCTGTGCTGGACTCTCTCAAGCAGTTCCCTGTCCTTCTTGAACCGTGGGGCCCAGAACTGGAATGTGGGCATGGAGGGAAGGTCTACTACAAATTGATCTTCCAAGTGACACAGACAATTTCCTTTAAAAAATAATTAATTAAATAAAGATGACCCAGTACCAGCAAGCAAGGTCCCAATATGCAGCAGTACTTTTAATGTGCTTAACACATGTCTGGTTATTTTCATTTCCACTAAATCAATCCAATGTTATACATCTCCATCCCGCCTGCCTCGCGCCCACGTGCAACACATCTCAGTCAGCGCACATGAAACGCATGGGAACTGTGTTTTCCTGGTGTAAACTGAATGGTAAAGTCACCCTGGAGCTGCATGGTGCAAGCCCACAGCTCCCCAGGGGACTGCCAGATTGCTGACAGCAGGAGGACGTCAAGCCAACCACATGGATCTGAGATGGGTCTGATGAACACACAGTATCGGGGTCCCCCTGCCCGCTCGCAGCCGGGTGGTGTTAGCAGGATACAAATCAGTCTTCTCTGTGCTCCCTGTCTGAGCAGGATTTTACCCAAATTAATATTTATGCTGTTTTCATCTTTCAGATAAAGCCCCTCGAGTGCTTGAGAGAGTCCAGCACAGAGCCACCAAGATGATGAAGGGAGTGGAGCATCTCCCTGATGGGGAAAGGCTGAGGGAGCTGGGGCTCTTTAGCTTGGAGAAGAGGAGGCTGAGGGGGGACCTCATTAATGTTTATAAATATCTGAAGGGTGAGTGTCAGGAGGATGGAGCCAGGCTCTTCACAGTGGTGTCCAATGATAGGACAAGGGGCAATGGGTGTGAGCTGGAACACAGGAGGTTCTGCTTGGATTTGAGAAAGAACTTCTTTACTGTGAGGGTAACAGAGCCCTGGGACAGGCTGCCCAGGGAGGCTGTGGAGTCTCCTTCTCTGGAGACATTCAAGACCCGCCTGGACGCCTTCCTGTGTGATCTCATCTGGGTGTTCCTGCTCTGGCAGGGGGATTGGACTGGATGAGCTTTCGAGGTCCCTTCCAATCCCCAACATTCTGTGATTCTGTGATTCTGTGATGGCCACAGCACGGTGCCCTACCATAAAAAACAGCTCCTGCAAATCTGACCCATTTCATAGAGGTTTTAAGCTAACTTGAATGATCCTGTGGTCACTCCCAGACCAGCGTGTTGGTGGGCACCCTATGGAAACATGGGCTGGGGTCCACAGCTTCAGGCAGGTGACTTGAAGGCTACGGTTGTCAGTTCCTCAAACATAGAAATAACTCCTCCTCTCACCCCCTAGTCACCTGGTGTGATATATATTTATATATTATACACCAAAGAAAGGTGAGACCAGCTCAGAGAAGCTGTTAGTAGAAGCAAGTGTGTTGTCATCACTTCTTAATATTGCTTCAGTGTCTGTTTTAATGCTGTTAGAAGCTGCTGCACTGGAGAAAATTATTTAAGTAGAGATAAAGACAGAGGGGTGAATAACTTCACTGAAACACAATCTGAAGCTCATTGGGAGAGGGTTTGAGGTGTGGTGGGGGAGATCTCGTCTTTCATCCTGCAGAACTTTCTGGAACCTGGAAATAGCTTTGAGTGAGAAAACTCCAAGTGTCTTTGAAGGTTGAAATGCCATCACACTCACCCCTGTGAGTGTGTCAGCTGTGCCTTCAAATCACCTCTTGTGGCAGGAACAATAATTCCCTTCTGGACAAATAATTCTGTTTTACTGCAACTATCCAGTCAGCATAACGGGGAATGAAATAGTCCTGAGAGCCTGAAGACTTGCCAGTCTGGTGGCAGTGGAATAGTGATAGAAATTAAGAGGTTCTCAGTTTCTAGAATTAAAGAAAATAGTGCTGGAAGGGACCTTTGGAGATCATTTAGGACAGTGCTTCTCAGCTTAGGGTCAGGGGAACAACTGCTGGTTTGAAAGGCATGACAAGGAGTTTCACAAAACCGTTGGGGGAAATAAACCTTCCTCCCTCCTGCTCTTCTCCAGCTTCTGAGAAAGCAAGCAAATGCAATGGGCAGCTGTACAAATCGCTGAGAGAACTCTTAAAGGTCAAGCTAATTTGTATTTGGTTGCAAACTGGAACCACTGTGGCTAATGAACTTTTTTTTCTGGAAGTTTCATTGAGCTAAAAGCCACCAGTCTAGCCCAATCTCCTGCCAGACTGTAACCCCAGCTCCACCAGGCATTTCCTGTTGACCTTCCCAAGTAACTGCTGTAGCCACCCTCTGTAAATCCCCCTTTGCATCAAAGAGCAAAGCCCTGCTCTGCTATGACACAGTGGCATAACCTTGTCTCATGCTGCTGAGGAAGAGCTGTGGGAATGTCTGTAGAGTGATAAGAAAAGTAAAACTATTGGCAGAGGTCGCATGGTTGAGAGAGATAGGATCATACATAGCTCAAGGATTCAAAAGTGAAAGCACCACCATGAAACATATAAAACCCTAAAGTCAAAAAACCCCCCCCAAAAAACAGCAAACAAAGACCCAGGGAGGCTTGTGAGGAATTGTAAGGTGGAGAAGTGAAGTCAGCATTGTCAGGGCCAATGGCACTGGTGGAAGATGACAACTGAGCTATGCAGAGGAGGTCGTTCCCAGGAGCTGCAGGGTCCAACCCAGAACCTCCTGGCTGGTGCCTGCCTGGTCAGGAAATATTTCCTCACTGAAAGGGTTCTCAGGCACTGGAATGGGCTGTCCAGGGAGGTGGTTGAGTCCCCATCCTTGGAGGTGTTTAAAGATGGGTAGATGAGGTGCTCAGACATCTGGTTTAGCAGTGGACAGGTATGGTTGGACTCGATGATCTCAAAGGTCTTTTCCAACCAAATGATTCTATGATCTGTCAGGGTGGTGGGCACACCAATGCTCAGCCTAATGGCTTATTAAATCCCAGCTATCTTCTCTGTGAGCTGATAAATTATTGTGTCACCCTCCTAAGTTGTGTACATTCTGCTGTGCCCAAAAAGCTGACCCCAAGGAGGGGCTGTCACCAGGTATCTCCATTCAGTAGGTGGAGAAGAAGAAGCGACCGAGGTGAGACCAGTCTGGTGGGCTGAGCTCTCTATGGGCACCGAGGTTCAGCATCAACCCCAGTGCCTGGAGCATGAGCTTTGGGAACCAGAGAATGCGATGCCAGCACTCTGCTCTCCACATGGCTCCCAGCCTCTGTGCGCAGAGCACGGGATAACTGTGAACACCCAGCGGATTTGTCAGAACTTCCCCACCTCAGAGGGGTGCATTGTGAAAATTAATCAGTTTGTGTTTGACTTTTTGACTTGGCACTCCCTCAATAACTTCTTCACACACAAACCCACAATAAACTAATGAGGCCTATTTCTCTGACAGGCTGTTAAAGAAGAAAGAGAAGAAGGATGTGTCTAAACTGCTTGAAAGACAATATTGGATATATATGCCAAGTAGCAAAAGGCATCAGTAGCTCTTTAAATTCCTTCAATCTGAAGCTCTGATGAACAGAAATAGCAAATGAATGGCTTCCAGAAATGATGGGAAATAGTTCTTGTTGCTGTTTGGCTTGTGTTTCTCTTTAGGGGGTAGCGAGAGCTGGAAGAGGGGGGAGAGCCATGAAAGAATTAGTTCCAAAGGAATAAAGTATGTTAAACATATTTTGAAATAACTTACTCGATTTGCAAAATAGGGTAATAGAGGCCATGCTCACGGCTCAATTTATGTATATAAATATACATCCATGTATATTGTGCAGAACACAAAATAATTCCATCTGGAGAGTTGGGTATTGTCTTGCACAAAAGGCTTCTACTTGAGTCATTAATAGTATATTTTATTAAAGGAAAATTGGCTTCAAAAGTGGTTGGGAATTGTGGGAATAAAATTGGGATGAAAGTAATTATCCCCCTGCCTTGTCTCTTCCCTTGTGTTCATTTTTCTGTTCCAGACACAGACGGCAACGGCAGCTCCTCTGTCTTCTGTTCCTTCCATGTTTGATCTTCTGCCTGCGCTTTCTTCTGCTGGGTCCTGGAGCCCGTAGGAATGAGGGTATTGTGTCCATATTGCATGTGATGACATGTGTTTGAACCAGCACCAGGGCAGCCTGGCAAGAAGAGCTTGAAACCCAGCGGGACTGAACAGCAAGCCAGGTCCCTGCTGGTGAAGAAGCTCGGCCACTTTTTTTAAAACCCTTTGGGGATAAAAGATGTAGGAAGAAAAACTTGAACCTGCTGTGGCACCTGCTTTTTTTCTTCAGCCTAGAAGCTTGAGGAGGTCAGGGATGAAACAGGGGTGAGCATGTCAGCTCAGTCAGGGACTGCAGCACTTTAGTATAAAATAGGATAGAGAGGCATTTCCCAATATAGAGAAGCAGCCTGGGAAACCCCACGTCACGATGGATGTGCTGAGTACCTGAGGATGGTCCATCATCACCCCAAATGCCTTTGCAAAGAAGTAGGAAGCAACAGGTGGCAAAGAAGGTCCTTCTGGGCTGCATCTGGCATTTTGTGTTGAGCTTTTGTAGTTCATCTTGGCCACCCCAGCTCAGGAGACAGCCAACGCAAAGGGACCGAAAATCCATTTCCTTTAGAATTCAAGAAGAAAGTGAGTGCAGTTCCTGGGTGGTAAAATGTCTCTGTGGTGGAATAATTAACTTGGAAAGGCTACAGAATGTTTTGTCTTTAACACAGCTCACTCCCTTTTGCTTTTAATCAATACAGTGACTTATGGAGTGAAGTATCTTTCCAAAATGTCTACCCCATAGATTACTGTTCCTTGCTGAGAAGGCTGGTCATGAATTCCTGACGATGGTGGCTTTCATTTCACCCAAGAAAACATTGTGTGTCATAATTGAGTCAATAATTAATGCTTACTGGGAATGCTGGATACTGGTTTTAAACAATAAAACTCTAAACCAATGGAGCAGAATGTCACGTGGAAAAAAACAAAACTATTTGGCTCAGCAAAAAGCGGAGAGGAGAAAAAGAGAGAGACCAAAAGATGAAGAGTTCAGCAGAGAAACAATGACTCTTATACAAGGGAAGAGAGGGAAGTGGGAAAAATCACTTTTCCTCTTGTTAAAATAAAGTAATCCATTCAGTTAATATTGGGTCAGGACAAAAGGTCGGGGATCTTCCCCTTGTTCAACACTGCAGCTGTAGCCCAGTATTATAGCTAGGGGGGATATACAGCAAGTTTTCCAAGGAAAAAAAAAAGTAATCCACTCCCAAAATGAAGTAACAAGCAAATAAATAGAGTGTGTGTTAACTTGTCAGGGTACACACCAGTCAGTCTCTGCACTAAGGGGTATTTTTATTCACAGCACAGTAATACCCAGAAAAATCAAAGGAGACCAAGACCCGGTGTCTCTCACTGCTGTACAGATGCACAACCAGAAGTAGCCTTTGCTTGGAACAACTGCTCCAGCCTCACTGTGTGAAGAGATCCTCAGATATCTCCCTTTTACAAGTGAGGCAGAAAGGCATCCTGGCCCTGATTACAGAAGAAATCGATAATCATTCGGGAACCAAATACCTCGGTACCTTCCAGCTCTGGCCTTGCATGATTTGTCTAGGGTTAAACAGAAAGCCTAGGGCAAAGCTGAGAATTGAATCCAGATCCCTGGGATATTCAGCCAGAGCTTCTTCCAAAACCCAGCTTTATATGCATGTGTGTAAGCCACTGGAAACTCTAAGTGAACTCTCATTATGTCAATTAATATTTGCTTAATTAAACAAACCTTTTTGCAAACATATGTGGGGTGTTAGCTCCCTTTCTGTAGAGAAAAGAAGACAGACAGCTACATGCACAGAGGGACAGGCTGGTAATTGACTTTAGTAGCATAATCATTGATCTAAAATCCAGCAGCTTGGTTTGCAAGGGCAGCCTGCACGGCGAGAACTGCATTCAGTTTTGACCCTCAATGCATGGAACAGCTGGATAATCTAATGCAGCCAGGGTAGCTCTAGGAACTTGTTTCTCCACAATATAAAGCAGAAGCTGGTAGAATGCAGTAGGCAACCACTTGCAACCATGTGCCACTTGCAACCATGTGCCACTTACAACCAACATAGCCTTTATGTGTTGTCTGCAAAAGAATTTTGCAGTTGTCACTGTGTCTTGCAGAA
Organism: Caprimulgus europaeus; assembly: GCA_907165065.1. The sequence continues at coordinate 45,294,436 of OU015532.1, read as the reverse complement.
TCAGCTGGTTGCTCTGGGGCCAGAGCTGTCAGCCAAACATGAAGCTAGAAGCTAGACAGGGTCTGGAAACCTCCATGGCTGTTATCCTGCTCCAGACCATCCCTTGAATGAGGGAGCCATTGCAGGGATGTATTCCAGGGTCTTCCTCTTGTGGAAGCAAGCAGGAGTTTGGTTTAGAGGGTAGTGGGAGAGACTAAAAAATTGAATTTCCTATCTGGCCTCCACTTGATGTTCCACTCTTTAGCTGCTCTCCCTGAATGAAGCTTGGGTACCACTTGTTACAAATTATGAGAGTTATGGAGATGCAGGTTATGCTCAAGATATACTTAAATTATTTTTGGGTTATGCCTAATAAAAAAAAAAAAGGATGACAACTGTAATCTCTGGTCTGAGCATCTACACTCTGCCATAGGATTGAGCTGAAGACCTAAATCTTCACAGATATTTTGGGCTGGAGCAAATTCCTCTGTCCAGTCTCCTCTGGACTGATTTAGAGAGAGTAAATCATTCCACAGAAAGCATGAAGCCACGATGGCAAGACTGCTCCTGGTACCTGAAGAAGAAAGTCCACGTTTACCTGGGGAACTGCTAACTACTGCAGCAAAGACTTGCTTTCACTGCCATTTACACTCAACAAATGCAAGTGAAGTGAACACCATCATCCCAGAACCTGAATCATAAGCAAAACCACATCAGCATCTCATGATCTATGTAGCTTTGCACATAACCTTTGCTACAGCTGTGCAAAGCCTGCATGGCTCTGTACTCAGCTCATGTGTGGCCATACAGTAACAAGCACACAACAAATCTCCAGAGCTTAATTCTCCTAAGGAAAGTGTAGGGGTGGTCTTACAATTAGACATACAATTAGAGTACTTGGAGGTGCCAAACTGGTGTGGTTGATAAATGTGAAGGCTAGACCCCTTCACACGTGGCAATAACCATGTTCTTCAGCTGTGTGAAGGTAAAGCTGCAGACTGAAGATTTGAGGTTTTCCCTTACTAGAGAAGGGAGGAAAAAAAATTCAGATTTTGCAACAATTTAATGTTGGATCCTGGAACATTTGTTTGCCTTAAAAATAAATATTAGAGACAAATATCTTCATTAAATAATAACTATAAATGCAAGAAACTGAGAGAAGCTTTTTCCAAAGTCTCCATTTGGCTGATTCCATTCTTCTCTCTTCCTTTCTGACCTTTCTCATACTACACTAAATGAACCTTCCCATTTCTTGGTTTGGAAACATCTTCCCACATGTGTCACTTTTTTTAAACTCCAAAATAAAAATGAAGAGCTATAGCACTCACTAAAACTCCAGTGTAACTGCTCTTCTCAACTGATTTCAAAGGCAAATACTCTGTGCAGATCTCCTTAAATGAACTGTCAACAAAGCATGCTCTGGGAGGCCAGCATTCAGAGAAGTCACCCAGCCTGCTGACTGGGGAGTAGAAAAACAAACCAGGGAGCCATTCCCCCAAAACAAGAGGAGACAAACCTCGTCCCACTGGAGCAGCAATGAATGCTGAAGGTTTCCCTTCATGCCTGGCTGAGGAATCCAACCCCTCACCTCGCTAACTTCGCCCTCACAAAGGTTATCTCGCCATCAGAAATGTTGCGTTGCGTGACTTGGACCCATTGTTTATAGAATCCTCTAACTGACTTCATATGTATCTGGTCCAGGGAAACTGATGTTATTAAAACACAACACTGAGACACTGAGCTCCGATAGCAGTTCAACATGAACAAATAAAGCAAGAGTTTTCCCCAAAGTCAAGCAAAGCAAGGATCCCGGCCTTCGTGTGAACTGCAGGGATGAAAGGAGGATGTGATACCATCATCTGAACGTTGACCTTTTCACTGTTGTTTCTTTTTCCAACTCCCAGCCCCAGTCCTGGGTCTTTCCCAGTCTCTTTTATCCCCTCAGTCCAACTCTAGCAAACCCCTGGAGCAGGTAAGCTATGAGCTGAAAAGGTTTTTCTCATGTTTTGACTCTATTTATTGCTTTTGCAGCCTGGTCAGAGAAGTGCCTGGATTGTTAGTTGGGACCTTTAACCCCGAGTATCAACTCTGCTTGCAGAAAGTTCAGCAGCTATGGTTGAAATGGGAACATAAACTGAAAGGTAAAAACACACTGTGCTTGACTATATTTGTGAAGTGTTGATATCTCATCAGAAACATCTGACCCTTTTTTTCCATACACTTTGCTCAATGTTAATATCAGAATTATTGGAATAAAATCTCTGTATTTTATTCTATTATTTTATTCTATGTATTCTGTATTTTATTCTATTATTTTATTCTATGTATTCTGTATTTTATTCTATGTATTTTATTATACCAGTATGGAATAAGCTCACTGAAGTCTTTGATAGTCCTGCCTTTGGTTGCACAGATCTTGAATATTAGGCACTGCAAATATCAGAGCAAACCCACAGCAAATCCTTAAAGTGCTGTGTGCTCTTATGGTGGAGAAATGCTGCCCCTGGAGCTGTCCTGGGAAGTGGAGAAAGTTTGATGTTCCACAGAGAGTGCCACAACTGTTGAGTGAGAGCTTTTGGATAACTGAAGAATTTGGTTTGATAAGAATAATGACCTGACATATATCTAGAAGCTTTCATCCGGAGATCACAAAGCTCTTAGAAAGAGAGGGCAAGGGAAATGCTTTGGGTATTTCAGACAGCAGTGGAAAGTAGCCAGTTTTGGGGTGTAATATTTTTTCTAACAGCACACAGCAGAAATAAGGAACAGCCTCTGCTTTGCCTGCACTGCAGAGGAGATTTCTACAGCAGCAATATGCATCAGCCCAGATGAAAGCTGGCTGATGTATTTAGCAGTGCCAACACTCTCATTCCCATGAAAAAAGCCCACCATATCTGTAACAAGCCCACATTTTGCTTGTGAGTCAATACCTTGGCACTAGATGGTTTGTAGAGGAGGTTATCAAGAAGCTGGGGCTACCAAAGGGAATGGTAGCACTGAACTGTGGTACTCAGGACTGCTGTCTATCCCTGGACCACTTTAAAACAAACCCAGCATAAACTCAGTCAAGACTGAAGGTAAAATGGAAACTTTCCATGTCAAGAGTCGCCTGGACTGGAGAAGAGAGGGAAGAGCCACCCTTCTGCATTTCCAAGTCCATGCTACAGCACAGGTTAGATGGAGGGCATGGGGAGGGCAAGGATAACCTCCACTCTTTAGTGTAATTTTGTGCCCAAGAGAGAAGAGGAGGATAGGTGAAGACACCAATTTTCTCTTAGGAACAGAAGCTACTCTGAAAACACAGCTTGCTTCTGTGCTCAAAACCAGATGGATTGTAATGGTAATAAATGAATTAAATCTTTATAATCTGGCAGCAAAGTCAAGAGGAGAAGGAAAACTAAGCTCAAAGGGTTAGGAAAGGACTCCACATTCCCCATAGAGGAAACAGATGTAAATCTGGCAAGCTGTCATTTGGAGATCCAAGAACTGTGCATTGAAATGAGGTCTGGGTTATTCAGCCAAGTTTATTGTCAAGCTTGATGGTAATCCTCATTTTAGTGTTCAAAAGATTGCAGTCCTGAAATGTTGGGAGGTCCTTCTGCACCATCAAGGGCACATAGAGTGACTATGCAGACGTGTTTGTGTTGTGGTCTGACAACTTTTCTGAAGTTCCTTGTTGCTGGCTGGTGCACTTGTGAAAGACAGATGTCAAGATCTGATATTGGTGGAGCCAGTTTTGCAAATGGTTGGGTGCTATCCCAACATCTCCACTATCCTATGGAGAGGGGGGGAAAAAAACCCCCCATGATTTTAGTAAATGAAAAGACATCCTGAGAAATGTGTAGGATGGGGAAAACCAGTAACTCAAATCATTATTTTTCTTGAACTCACTGCACCAAGTCTAGCAACACCTTTATTAAGCAAACCTTCTTGGCTTCTTAAAACATGAGTTGTGCTCATAAAAACATGTGTCTTGTTCTCTAGCCTTCCCTCAAATATTTTACCTCATTGCTGTTGCACCTTTGTACTACACCAATAAAGCAGCTAGGAGGATAATTCTTGCCCCCCTTGCAGGACAGGATGAGGAATCCCAAAGGATGCTGAGCTAATTGACCAGATTAGTGGGATTGAGGTACAGAGATTTCTTTGGGTGCTTAAAAAATGTCAGTCCATCACCATATCAATATTTATAAGCTCTCCTGAGGCGAGGAAGCTCTCTAACATCTCTTCATGTCCATGAGCCCCAGGGAAATCAAACACAGATTGGTCAATCAAAATGTTTCACTTGGGTCTTCACTTTGGTTTTATATCAATTACCTGTGGGAGAGGCCCCTGTCAGAGATGCTGAAAGAGAGTAGGATGACCATTGTTTCTTCTCAAAGTTCTGGTTTTCAGAGCAGAAAAGTCTTTGAAATTAGCCCTTTCCTACAACTGAAATGGTTCTGACAAAACTAGAGGTTTCTCAAGGGTGTGTCTGTGTGCTCCCTGAACTCTCCCCTGGGACGACAGCTGTTGGCTCCAGCTGCCCAAAGGGGACCACGCACCAAAATGGTCCTTGTTGAACCTCCACAAAGGGGATCATGCACCACAATGGCCCTTGTTGAACCTCCACAAACACATCCCATCTCCCTCGAGCTGAACCTGGCTGTCACTCAGAGCCCAACACACCTCAAACATTATTTGCCTTCGGCTCCATTGCTGCTGTCATGGCCTTGGAGGCAAGCAAGGAGGGAGCAGGGAGGTTGAAGAAGATACAGGGGGAAGAAAGAGCTGCTGCTGCTGCCCTTCCTTTGGCTCATGGGGCAAGACAGTCCTCCCATGACACCAGCTTCTGTGGCTTGCATGCTGGGTGTCGATGACAGACAGACATCTGCTCCCATCAGCATTAGGCCCAGAGCTCTCCAGTGACTCTGTGTATTAAATACCCTCTCCAGGCTATTCCATCGGGGCAAAACAGTGGGTGGTGGAGCAAAGCCAACATTGACAATGTTTAAGTTGCATAAAGAACCTTTTAGTGTAAACCAGGGCTCTCCTCCTCACTTCCCCTCACTCTGCACATCTCTTCAAAATTGCTTTTGTCAGTCAACCATTGTTTTTTTTTAATATTCATGCTTTTCCCTCTTTGACCTGGTTATCTTGGCACTCAAGGCACAATTCCTTGCCAAGGTAACTAAGTATAATCCATGCATCAACGCACCATTCCCATGTGTCATGCTTCAGAGAGAATAAAATAAAGAGATGTGAGAGAAGTTTACTGAATATGCATTTTAAAATATATATGTTTGAAAATGCTATTTCATTAAACTAAATTACCTCTCAGAAGTGTCAGTGAGAGGAAAAGCAGTTTTTTACCAAGAGGTGAAGGTGCCACCAAAGTATCTTGGGATCAGCTACCATAGTGATTGTGGTGATCTCCATAAGGAAGATGTTGGCACACTGTTGGCCCAGCAGATAATCCTACATCAGTGCTGTCATCCATCCCAGCATCCATGGAGCTTGACCTGACTTAGATCCCAGAAACTGAGGCTGTAGAGGAGGCTGTGTGCTAACACTGAGCAGAGTCATAGTGCAACATCATTGCATGACAGTGCCATTTAGCAGGACAAGCTTGTCACCAGATTACCTGGCATTTCTGTTGTGGTGCTGAGGCATCATGTTGTGAAGACCCATCATGATACAAACTGTAGTGGCATTATTTTACCCTGCTGGGTGCAGAGAAATAAAGGGAGGTTGAGAAGAACAACATTAATCAGAGTCAATCCCAAAGACTGACTGTCCCCACCCTGCACCTCCTGCTTCATTAGTCACTAGGGAAGGCCAAGGCAGGAAGTCACTCTCTCCAGTGGGGAACTGCAGAGGACACCAGCATTTGAGGCTCCCCCAGTTTCCCAAAAGAATTGTTTTTCTACAAACCAGATCAATATACTAGATAAAGGACACAGAATCATAGAAACATAGAACAGTTTGGGTTGGGAGGGACCTTAAAGCTCATCCAGTCCCAACCCCCCTGCCAGCAGCAGGGACACCTTCCACTAGACCAGGTTGCTCAAAGCCTCATCCAACCTGGCCGAGAGCACTTCCAGGGAGGAGCAGCCACAGCTTCTCTGGGCAACCTGGGACAGTGTCTCACCACCCTCACACCAAAGAATTTCTTCCTCAGATCTCATCTCAATCTCCCCTCTTCCAGTTTAGAGCCATATGCATTTGTACTTAGGTCAGCAGTGAATTAATACAATCTGTATTTGAAGAAATGCAAAGAGCAGGCTAGAGAGAAACTCAGGGGAGAACAAGTGACCTTGACTGAGCTTCTTCATGGTTTGCTTCATTCATTCAAAGGACAGCCATGGATGATCTACCTCGTGCAAGTTGTGGGGTGCATCAGCTCATGGGCTGTCTTACAGCTGCTTACTCCTGTTGAAAGGGCCCCAGGTTGCACTTGGAGGGGATAAACCACCCATCAGACTGCTTCGTGCACCCTGCAAAGAAATGCTTCCCAATGTCTTATGGCTCCTAAACCTCTTGAGGCTGCAGACAGCCAGAGCTTCTTCTGACAGCCCAAGCTTCTTCTGACAGCCCAACCTTCTTCTGACAGCCCAAGCTTCTTCTGACAGCCCCTACTGCTTGTCTGACCATCTCTGAGGGAGTAGAAGCTCATTCTCACTATGCACGCTTCAGTTCAGTTAAAAACCAAACAAGCTTACACATGAAACAAGGCACCTGTCTTGGGGCAAAGTGAGGGGTTAATTTCTTGGTTATAAACTTGTAAACAAAGTTACACAAAAATAAAAGAAAACCAACAAGTGAAAGCAATGAAATGTGGATTAGTACCCTGCCTCCTACCCATCCCTGTTTCTAGCAGGGTATGGCAGCTGTAGAAGCACAGGAATCAGTTGGAAAACACTTACCTTTCTGAGAATAAACTCCTTGAAGCTTTATTTCTATGTGCAAGCTAGAAAACTGTGTCCATGTCCCATCTTCCTTTCAGTGATGACTTTTAAAGCTAATTTTGAGGGAGCTGTTGACCTTGTTCCACCCACACCCAATGCAAGAAAAGCCTGCCTTGGGCAGACCTCCTCAGAGCTACCTCCTCCCTCATCCTTCAGCCAAGATGAAACTCTTATTTCTCAATCCCCTCCTGTCTCACACAGAATTGTAGTGGTTGGAAAAGACCTTTAAGATCATCAAGTCCAACCATGAACCCAACACGACCAATTCCACCTCTAACCCATGTCCCTGAGCACCTCATCTACCCGTCTTTTAAATCCCACCAGGGATGGTGACTCCACCACCTCCCTGGGCAGCCTGTTCTGATGCTTGACCATCCTTTCTCCAGACACTCTTCCCAATTCTTCTGTCCAACAGGAGCATAACACCACAGAACAGGACTGTGGTGATGATTCCAAGTCGGATGCTGGGATTAAACCTTTCCAGGATCAAGGGTAGCAAAGCACAGCCACAGCCTGCCTGGGGAGGCTGCAGAACTGCTGCTGCTGTAGTTTTTATAGAAAAAGTTGAACAACTGTCTGTCAGCAAGGCCACAGAAATCGCCTGCCTTCCTCTGGCACAGGCAGTTGGACAGGATAATCCTTCAAAGCCTCCTCCAGGCTACTTTTTTATGGTTTACATTTCCAGGCAGCCTCTTTTTTTTCTCTTCCAGGCTCATGTGATGGCAGTGAATCCAGGAGCATGTTGCCATAAGACTGATAGAATGCACGTGAAAAAAAACCCCAGCATTTATCTGGCAGGAATACTTGACAATATTTTCCTGACTGGTGCCATGCCAGTAAATCATCTATTTGTAGATGCAGCCATCATGCATCCACCTTATCAAACCCACAATCTCCAGGTCACCATGAGCTCTTCATAAAGACCCACACGTGACATATTAATATTAATCATCTGGATGACAAAGTTGGCCTTCAGAGTGTTTTTTAAAGCCAACACCATCTCTGTCTTTTCCCCAGTTTCAAGGCTAATCCCATCACATAAACAAGGTCTTCTCACTTCACCCTAGGTCTTCTCACTTCACCCTACCAAAGGACTCCAGCCTAGCATGTTCCAAGTATATTCTCAGAAGTCTAAGTGATGCTCCCAAGGAATTTGTTGTATTTTGAACATCAAGATCAAAAATTATAGCAAATAAAGTAGTCCAATATAGATTTCCTGCCTTCTTATCTATTCATCTGAAAAACCACACACACACACACACAAAAAAACCCAGACAAAAATCCTAACCTGAAGAAGTTTGTAAGAATTATCCTAGTTTTCTGTGTTTAAATGGACAATGAGAAGAGTCCAGCTTGGTTTAGAAGCTACAAGTTCTTTGCATGCATGTATATATGAACATGGATACATGAACACATGTATATATGTGCATATAAAATAAGAGAGTGCTGGGAGGAGATCATAGGTGTAACTATAAGAAAAAGGAAGGGAAGAAGGACATAGAGTGTGAGTTTCATGTGCATGCATTTGAACACACGTGTGTTCATGCATCTTCTCTCCAGAGAGAGCAAGTTGAAAAGAAAATACAAAAGCCAAGTTTATAAAGGAAAAAAACCCAACAAATCACACCTTTGGGGAAATGAATGTGTTTATAGGAGTGAAACATTAAGTGCCATACAGGCAGGCAGTCCATCGAGAAGGGAGTGGTCATCAAGCAAGTGTTTTAGAAAAGAAACCCAACCAAAAACAGTGATGTGTAAATGGAAAATAAATAAATTTAACATCAGGCATTCCTGCTTCCAGACTCGTGTTAATAAAGCAGCTATTAGGTGGAGACACTGTGGTGATGCCTGAGTTGACATGTTTTGTTTTTTTGTTTGTATTTCTTGCAAGACCTCAATCAGCATTACTTGAAATGATTATGTGGGGTTTAAAATGGCAAGAAGTAGTAAATTTCAATGGCACGGCTGAATGCTGTTCCATTTAATTTCTATATGGAGCAATATTAAACTTCTAATAAATAAACTGCATCTAAACCAGTCTCCCTCTCTCCCTTTTACACACACACACACATGCCAGCTCCAACAAATATCTTTGATGTTTTTGCCACAGGCTGGGGGAGATATGGCAGAGGGAAGGGCTGGGGTGGGGTATGGATCAGCTGAGGACAAAGTTCTAGAGGGAAGAAGTATGTTTCCTCATTTCCCCCTTCCATATCTTTATTTTATTTTATTTTATTTTATTTTATTTTATTTTATTTTATTTTATTTTATTTTATTTTATTTTATTTTATTTTATTTTATTTTATTTTATTTTATTTTATTTTATTTTATTTTATTTTATATTCTGTAGGAAAACATAGTCTGAATGAAAATCACATCTCTGCCATGGGCCAACACAAATTAATTTTATGCTAATCCCTGCTTACATTTTAGCAACTGAAAGCCAAGACAAGTTGTACTTGAGTTATTGTCAACTTGAAGTGCCAGTTCCAGACAGCACACACAGGGCCATAAATAAAGAAGGGATTTCACTGCAGGCTGAGAGGTTTCCACTCCCTGTCAGGTCCAGGCATACCTTCATGACTTTCCTTTAATAAATGGCACAGAGACAACGTGCACAAAGGCACAAAAGGCATCATCATGACACAGCCCCCATGACGGCTTTCATACCTCTGCCTCAGCTCCCACCTATGACCAAAGTTTTGAGGATAAGCCTCCTCTGAAACCCCACCCTTGTGATATTTCTTTTCCAAATGCTGACAACCCATCTTGCTCCCAACCAGCCCCAACCAGCCCCTGGGATAAGCAGGGACTGTCCCTTCCTGACACAAGCTGTAGAAGGAGCAGGACACCAGTGCCTACCTCAGCCCCAGGCATTCCTCCTCCTGCTTCACTTAGAATCACAGAATCATTAAGGTTGGAAAAGACCTCCAAGATCATCAAGTCCAACCACCAACCCAACACCACCATGCCCACTAAACCATGTCCTGAAGTGCCATATCTATGTATTTCTTGAACACCTCCGGGAATGGTGACTCCACCACTTCCCTGGGCAGCCTGTTCCAATGTTTGACCAAATGCTTGACTTCTCCCCCATGTTTTGGCCTCCACCATCCCAGTCAGTCCTGTCTCCAGCTGTTGGGAAGCTCCTTGGAGCAGGGAGCAGGGCAGTTCAGCTCTGTGCAAGACACTGTGCTGTGCCACGTGCTATTTCACAGCCCTGCAAATTATTATTCTTTATGAACAGTGGCCATCTGTCCACAAGAGATCTGGATGTGGATTAAAACCATCTACTTCTTTAAACACATCAAAAAAAAGCTTGTAGAGACTCACCTGTCCAAATATTGTAATCAATCAACAATATTGATTACCTTTTCATGTAAAAATCATGGAAAATCATAAGAAGCAAGAAGGGGTAAAGGAATTGGAGGAGAAATTTGGAGGACAGAAACAGGAATGCTGCCTGCTTGGCCTGCTGGAGTGGGTGGCTGTTTGAAAGCTGAAGGCTGTAAGTGGGAAATCCTAGATAAACACCAGGGTGTATTTATACCTTCCTCCAAGCTGGCTGACACAGGTGCTCACCAGACACGGGTTACCTGGGTGGCCTGAGCATGGGGGTGCAAACTGCTGTGGGGAGCTTCGCCAGGACCATCCCCCTCACTCCCTGTCTTCAAGGTCTTCAAGGATAAATTCACCTTTTTTTTTTCTTAAATGATATATTCCTCCATGCCCACAGCCTGATTCTTCACCTGGCCCTTCCACATCTCTAAGGCTGTTGTGATTGATGCCATAAATTGTGGTGAGTAATAAACAGCAGAGAAACTCTGAGAAGTGGGAGGCCAATTTCTCCACCAAGGTTTTGGGTCCTTCTCCTGCTTTGATGGCAGTTGCCTGCAGGTCCAGTTGCAGAGGGGTTTTGCATGTGTGGCAGCATCCCCCAGCTCCCTGCCAGGCCTGGCTGTCACCAGGGAATGAAGCTGTCACTGCAGGAAAAGCCTTTGACTGTTCTTGTTGGCACCCTGGGGGTGCTCCACGCTTACCAGCCTCCCATCACACTATGGCGGGCCAGGCCTTTTTTTCACTCTGCGTGTGTTCAGCACAGAGAAAAACGTTTCCACTTACTTTTCCCCCTCCTCTCTTTGGAATATGAGGCACACACTTGTCATGCTTAAAGGAGTGGATTTATAGTTGACTCTGTCTCTTATCTCCCCACAGAGCTCACTGGAGCTGCTCTCCAGATGGGACAGTATTACAAGCTTCATCATATGAAGCCCAGTTCAGCCTACAGCCCAGATGTTCTTTGTTCCCAGAAATATTCCTTCCCAACAGTAAGTAAAAGGGAGGTGGTGGTGGTGGTGGTATGCAATCATCTCCACTCCCTCTGTTTGAATTGCTTGTTTATGGGTTACACACCCCAGCCCCAGATAGTGCAGTCACCTCTCTGAAAGCCATCGATCAAGTCCCATGCCGAGACTCCGGGCCCTGGGCAGTGCAGTGCTGAGGTCTGTGTGTGTGTGTGAGATGGCAGAAGGGATCCAGCGAGTCCTTGTCCTGGTTTTGCTGGATCCTGTGAGGCCACCACAGTCCCACACGGGCTCAGCTACCTTTGAAGACTATGCTTTACGTGAAGAGTGTCTTCCCTTTTCAAGCAGCAGATATGGGTTTGTCTTGATCCAAGGCCAAACTGAGGGTGAAACAAAGCTCACTTCACCCAGTTTTCAGAGGGGAAGATGCAGCATCTCACCAATGGGAGGTTTTGGGGAGGAAAACCACAGCTCTCAAGCCCACTGATGGCAGCAGCATGAACGCAATCCTGCTGGCAGGATGGCCATAACCACCCACGTGTCTGCCACAGCATCTCCCAGATGTGTTCTGCACAGGGCTGGGGGACATACTGATAAAAGCATCAGTGTCCTCTCTTCAGTGAAGCCTCCTGCTCATGGAAGCTGGTTTCCACACTGGTGATCCTCTGGCTGGACCTGGGGAGCTTGCTGCAGAGGATGTGGAGTGGTGGTGCTGCTGCCTGGGCGGGCGGGCAGGATGCTGGGTGCCAGCTTGGGTGCCTGGCTTGGCCATCTCAGGCATGGCCCTGCATGGCTGCTGGTGGCACGTTGGGGCCAGGCTGCCTTGAGAAGCTCCCCAGAGAGCTCGCCTGGCCTCATCACGCTGTGTCCAGAGCGGGCAGGCACGTCCTGCGGCAGCAGGATCGGTCCCCGGAGAAAGGCTTCATATTTATGCAGCTTTCCCCGTGCCCTGAACTTTGCCTGTGTCTCTGGCAAAAGGGCAGCTACCCCAGGTCAGAGCACTGCCTCGAGCCAGAGCGGGGAATCGGCTTTCAATTTCACCAGCGACTTTCCTTCCCTTTTTTCTCTTATCCCTCCAGCCATCACAGAATAATTCCCATCCCTATTAGTTTACCCCCCCTCCCCCTTCCTTTCCCTTCCCCTTTGAAATCCTCCCGCCTGTCCCCGGGACGGGGCAGGGGGAGGCGGGGGGCGGCGGGAGAATTCCTCCAGATATTACACAAAAGCCTCATGGATCCCCAGTGTCAACCCCAGAGGGCGGCTGAGTAATTTAATTAAGGCGAAGGGGCTTTTGTTTTACTTGCTTTCTTTTTTTTTTTCCCTTTTTTTTTTTTGATTTTCTCAAGTTTTAAGACAAGAAAGGAAAGAAAAGAGGCAGAGAAATGTTAGCCCTCAGAGGAGGCGCGGCGATGCGAGGTTTCCCGTCTCTGCTCAGTCTCTTGCTGAGGACAGACCACGGGGCTGTCACCCGGAGTGCGCGGGGCTCCCCAGCCTCGGAGGGCTCCCCTCCTGCAGCGGGGATTTAAGGGGCTGGCATATTCCAAGAATTAGTGTGTATTCTTCTGCAGACAAACACATTCATGCTGTTCCCTCTGTCTACCCCACCCGGCTCTTTGTCCTCTTCGCTGTCTGTCCCTTCGCGCCTGTGTCTCACCCTCTCCCGCTGACCCTTTCCCGCCTCTTCCTTCTCCCATTCCCACTGCCTGTCCCCTCTCTCCCTCCTTTCCTCCTCTCCCTTTTCCTGCCCTCTCAGCATATTTGCTTCCTCCCCTCTCTTCCCTCAGCCTCCGCCTTGCTTCTCCCCCCTGCTCTTGATGAGGAGGGAGCTTAAATTTTTTTTGCCATTAAATAATATCTTCATTCCTCAGCCTGATGTTTATTAATTGCAGATTTATCACATGGCTGATGGAGGGCATCCACGGTGGAGTCAGCTCAGATGGGGGAGAAAGTGGTGCCTCCTGTCAAGCATCACCATAGGCAAACCATCAGCCGCATGCCAGCGGTGCCTGATCTCTTTGTTTCTCATCTGGGGAAAAAGAAATGGCAGCGGCATCCAGGGTGGATTCAGCTTCTTCTCGTCACATTGTGGCACCAGGAATTGGGGACATTTTGTCAAACCTGAGCAGCAGTGGTGCCCGCTGGCAGGCCCCATCCAGTGCTCTGTGCCCCTGAGGCCATTTCTAACGCCGGGCCCTCAGGCACAGGGATCAGCCCGAGAGTGTGGCACTGGGGACATGGATCTGGGGACACAGCTCTGGGGACACGTCCTGTGCCACCGCAGCCAGCTACAGACTCCTCACCGCCATTGCATCTTGAGGGGACGCTTCCCCACACCGAGGTGGCCAAGACAATTTTGTCACTGTCCCTGTGTGAGCAGAGGCCTCGGTTGCTCGCCCTCAGAGCCGCAATGGTTGCCTCTGAGGGAGTGACAGTAAAAGCCCTTGGGCTGAGTTTGGGTGCCCACACGTGCCTCTCCTCTCATGGCTTATGGCTCCTTGCTTCCCCGCCACAGGGCTGCAGCTATGAGGTGGTTTCCAGCCCTGCCTGTCCTCACTCAGGGCCTCCAGCTTTCCCCCAGTGCACACAGCTAAACCTTCACCATCCTCACAGCTTGCAGGGGGGTGTGTGGGTGTGTTGGTCATTTGGTTCAGAATCTCCTGGAACTGTTTGCCCTCCTGCTTCCCCCCACTCTCCTTCCCGAGGAGCCACTGTCATTAGCTGGGACAGAGCTGGGCTTCTTTCTAGCAGCTAGAACAGCTCTGTGTTTTGGTTTCAGCATGGGATTTGTTATGAGAAAAACTATAACATACCAATGTTTTCATTTTTTCACTGGAAGTCGAAGGACTTTGTGTTTTGCTGGTCTACAAGTGCAAAATCTAAGGGCGGGGGTGAGGAATATTGCAATGGATCAGCTCCATGGGCATTTGGCTCTGCCAAGGGGCTGTTCCATCTCCTGTCCCCCATGGGCAGGAGATCCATGAGGGGCTCTTCCTCTCTGGCTCTCTCTGGCTCTCGCTCGGGCTCTGGCTCTCCCGGGATTGCAGTTTCGGGTCGGGATTGTCGCTCCTCCGGGATTGTTCTCTGGGAACGGGCCGGGCTTGGTGGGCGAGTGGTGAGCAATGGCACTGGGCGTCACTCATTTGCATACTTTATTACTATTATCATTATTAGTTTAATATAATTATTATTTAAGTTTTATTTAATTTCAATTCTGGAATTTTCTTATCTCATCCTACCAGTCTCCTTACCCTTGCCCCCCAATTCCCTCCCCTATCCCCTGTGAAGGGGAGTGAGCGAGGGGCTGTGTTTGTCTGCCAGCCCAGTGAAACCACCACAGCCATGCACACACCCCGGGTGGGGCTCCCCTCAGGCCCCCACGACACAGAGGTTAACACAACATGGTGGGGCTGTTCTTTGTGGCCCTTCATGTCACAGCTCCCCTGAGTCAAGCACCTCTCCCAGCCTTCATGAGCTCTGCGTCTGTGGCAGCCTTCCCTTATTGAAAGGGACATATAGACCAATTAGTTGTTATACTATAGCTCTGGATGGCCAGGCAATGGGACTAAGGGCACTTGGTCAAATTAATAGAGTCTGGAATTGATTTAACTCCAGGGGAAAAAAAAAAAAAGCAGCTAATTCAAGCTTTAATATCTCTCTGGTATCTCCTCAGTCAAAACAGGACGGATTTTTTTAGTGCTGTGTTGAATGAAGCCGTATACATCAATACACACCGGTAAAAAACCTCGTTCCTAAACAGAAAACTGTGACTCTGAAATGACAAAAATGTCTATTTTCCCTTGTATTTAACCCATCTGTACAAGACAAGGCCCTCACTTTCAGAAAAAAAAATGTGCTTAGCACAGGAGGCCCTTTTCCAGGAATGAGGAGTTTATTAATTTAAGGAGAAGGCCCTGGAGCAATGGGTAGCATAGAAGAAGTTTGGTTCTGGGGAAGCAAAGAGGATGTAAATGCATCTGTGGACACCAAAATGTGTGGCTCAAAGAGATCAGGGGTGGTCACACACCCTAAGAAGGACAGAGCTGGACATAAACAGTCTCAGCTGCAGAGGAGGAGGAGAAAGCTACCTGCCTGGAAAAGGAGTGAAGGGCTGTGGGGACTAACTGGTTGGGCTCAGGGCACAACTGGGGCACACTGGCCCCAGTACCCCAGCTGGGGAAGGTCCCCACATCTCCACTGGGTTGGTGTCAGCTCACGTCTCTCTGAAGCCATCTGCCTCCCCCCTGAGTATGTGCTGCAGACGTTGTGCTCCTTTAATCTATTAATGAGCTCTTCATACGGATCTTGACATCATTAGGAAATACAGACAAGAGAGAAGCTGGAATTTTCTTGAGTGGCTAATTTCTTGTAAAAAAAACCAACAAAACAACCAAAAAACCAACCCAGGGCTGGAAGATGGTAGAGACATGTTTCCTACAGTACATGATGTTCATATAAAATGTGTTCTTGGCTCCTCTCACACATCATTTATCCCGTCTATGAAGCAGGAGGCAGAGGAACGGCACATAAAACTGTCCACACAAGCTGGCAGCACTGGAGGCTTTCTCTCCTGCTAGCTTGGCTCTTGCAGCTACCACGCTGTGTGTCTGTAACCCTTGCTGTTCGCTGCTTGTGTGCTACCCTCAGCCTTACAGAGACCGTCTATGCAGCGGTTAAAGCTCAGATCAGAGCTCCTCCGTAGTGCCATCAATGAGCTGTATGAAAAAACAAACCACTTAACTTTGGTATTGAGTAGCAATAGGATTAGTATTCATGCTGGGTTGTTTCTGTAATTAACAGAGCCGGTCACACATACTAGAACTGGTTTGCAAGTCATTTTGCCAATTAAAGTGCTGATTTTCTCTGTTATGATTCATGTCCTATTGCTCACTTGTTGGGAAAGTTCAGATTAGGATGAGATACACAAAGAAACGTGGAAGACTCCAGCATTTCATGGATTTTAACAGCATACATGGGACATTGAGAAATTAGTACCAGAAGTCTCATCATTTTTTTGGCTAGTGATTAGCCTCTTGCTACAAAGAGAAGCTCTCCAGCCAGAGAACAGCAGCTCTGCCCTTGGCCTTGGTCTGTCTCTCAGTGCAGAGGATGATGGTGTGCATGACACTTCCTATAGATAGAAAAGTATTCCTCACTATTTGGAGAAAGACCTTGCTAGGCAGCTCTTACTGCATCAGTCAGTGGACATGACATCATCCAAGAAGGAGCAAAATGCTAATTATCACAATTTCACTTATTGCAAGTGTTTGAAGAGCTGCTGGTGGGAAGTGTGAGAAGATCTGGAGGCTCTTGAGGGGTTCGTTGTTATAGAAGGCTTTCACAGGGCTGTAATTTGTCAGTATTAAAAAAGAAAAGCTTTTTAAAATAAGACACCTAATCAAAACAAGAATTAAATTATTCAAGTACATGACCCAAGTAAGAGAATGATTGGAGGGAGGTTTGCCTTCAGTAACCCATGATTCCCTTAGACAAGCCTGATTGTGGAGGTAGTTCATTAGGAGAGTAAAAATCACCCACCTTCTGCTGCTTGCTCCTTCCACCATACCTCTCTCATCCCAAACTCACTTTGCCTTTAAAAGGGAGAGAAATCACACTGGGCTTTGGCTGCCCAGGAGCCCCAGTCAAACCCCAGAGAGGAGCAGTGGGATCTGCTCTCACAGGGCCCTTTTTCATCTCAGTGGTACTTCTGACACAAGGCAGAAGAGAGAGCGCGTCCTTTCTGGGTTCCCTCTTGTATCTTGGCACCACAGCCAGTAGGCACGTGCCCAAAAGCATGCTCACAGCTTTCTGTGAAGTGAAGCCATAGGAAATACATCAAGCCAAATAAAGTTACACTCTTTGATTTGCTGCCTCTATTCAAAGAAGTCCATGATCTGCTCCTCTGATGCTAAAGTCAGTCAGTCACTTCTCTCTGACCGTTCCCATTAACCACAAGGGTATGTTTGGTGGGCTATGGGGTAGATGGGAGGCCAGGAGGGAGGTAGCTCAGCTTGCTGGAGAGCAGGATGGAAACACTCAGCTCCCTGGTCTTACCACTGCTGGTGCCACTGCTCCACCACAGCCCTCAGACTGGGCTGGAGGATTAGGAGACTGGGGAGAAGGGTTTAGGGAGAACGTTGTCTGTGGGAAAGCAGAAAGTTGGCAGTCAAAGCTAGCACATGCACTGCAAAATGTCATCCTAGCTCTTCTCCTTCCTTCCTTCCACATACCAGCTTCCCAGAGCCCTTCACAAGGGGCTGGGACCAAGCCAAAGGAGTCAGATCAGAAAGAAAACAGGGCATCTGGCACTCACTACCTCTGCTAAGGGCTCTCTTGTCCTTTGTCTCTGAAGAAGAGTCATCACACCAGCCAAGCATGACACCAGGCTGCATTCAAGAGTCTTCAGTGTCTAATTTTACAAGGTGTCATTTGTTTTTTTCTGCATGCAAAGTAATGTGCAGTAGTTTAGCCAGACACTCTCAGGGTGGTCATCCCTCAAGCTGAAGTCCTGCAGGATGCCTCGCTACTGCCAGGAGAGAGGCACGGACCAGACCCACATGTTCCTGTTGCTGTACCACCTCCAGAAGGTCCTAGTCCCTCCTGCAAATCCCCCACTGGCTGCCCTGCTCTGGTAACCACTCTGGAGGTCAGGTTCTCCTTCTGCAGACAGTGAGTTTCAGAGGGTTCCCATACTCTGGATCTCAAAGAGCTTCCTCAATTTCAGAAGTTGAGCAAAGTCCCTTTGTAGGAACAGTTTTTCAAACAACTGGCATTGGTAAGCACATCCCTGTGTGTAGTTCCTGAAATGAAGCACCTTGGGTAAACATCTTCTCAAGTCAGTGGACAATAATAAAGAAAAAAAAACCCAACAACCTAAAAAAAAAGAGAAATTGACAATTGATTAAAAAAAAAAATCTCCTCAAAGCAGTGAATGGAAACTGACTGTGCTGAAGTGCCTTGACCACAGTGGTGTTTTCATTCTGGGTTGCACACAAGCCTACTGTTGATCCACCAGGTCAGGAGTCAGATATTTCTCTCACTTTGTAGTGCTGAACTCTCTGAATTAATTTGATATTAGAATTGAGGGATGGACAAATGTGAGTCAGGTTTTGAGTATACACCCCCAGCTTCGTGCTGGAAGCTAAAATCCTGACTTTTCATACAAGAAATTCTGAGTTTGCTTCTGACAAACTTTTAAAGTTTTCTTTTCATGGTAAATTTTTGAAGTTTAAAAAAAAAAGATGGGAAATAAAAAGAGAAGACTGAATTTCAGTTTGGCCAAAGCAGAGGCAGACATCATAGAATGGTTTGGGTTGGAAGGGACCTTAAAGATCATCTAGCTCTAACCCCCTTGAGGGGACATCACCCAACTGCAAACACCCACAACAGGAGATGACTTTTCTGAGGGTCTTTCCTGGAAGATCAGAAGAAAGAGAGAAAATCCTTCAAGGGGAAGTTGGTACCTGAGCAGGACGTGAAGCAAAGGTACAAGGTGTAGTTGCTTCACTGACCACCCTCTACTAAAGGCCATGTATAAACAGATTTTTTTGGATTTTATCTAAAGTTGTTAAGAGAGAAAACACAGGATGTTCTGAAAAACAGCACAAAGATGGATCATGGGGACAGCTGGGAGGTGATTCACAGGGCTGACATCCATATGTACAATGGGATTGGGATTGGGATTGGGAAGGGTTTTAGGGCAACAAAGTGGATTGTACATTGATGTCATTTTGAGACCTCAACTTGGAAATGAGCTTCTCCATTTACACCCTTGGGGATGAGCTAGCTACACGCTTATGGAGGTGAATTTCTGTGGCAAGAAAATGGGCCACATGAACAGGATGGGCTGACAGGGCAGGTCTGTTACAGATAGGCTTTAACTTGGTCAAATCTGAAGTGACACAACCCTGCAGGAGACCAAGTCTGGTAGCAGGCACACCAAGATGTTGGGAAGGTGGTGGACAGTGAGCATTCAAAGGGGGTCTCCCATGAACTGCTCACACTGCAGACATTGGACATGGCTGAACTGTCAGCCCAGCTCTCTTACCTGGACCTGCAGGTCCTCTCCCCAGCAAAGACCTGATTAAAGGACATGGACCTACTGGAGCAAGTCCAGAAGAGGCCACGAGGATGATCCAAGGGCTGGAGCAGCTCTGCTGTGAGGACAGGCTGAGAGAGTTGGGGCTGTTCAGCCTGGAGAAGAGAAGGCTCTGGGGAGACCTTCTAGTGGCCTCCCAGTACCTGAAGGGGCTCCAGGAAGGCCGGGGAGGGACTTTGGCCAAGGGCAGGGAGTGACAGAACAAGGGGTGATGGCTTGAAAGTGGCAGAGGGGAGATGGAGATGAGATCTGAGGAAGAAATTCTTGGCTGTGAGGGTGATGAGACACTGGCCCAGGTTGCCCAGAGAAGCTGTGGCTGCTCCTCCCTGGAAGTGTTCTCGGCCAGGTTGGATGAGGCTTTGAGCAACCTGGTCTAGTGGAAGGTGTCCCTGCTGCTGGCAGGGGGGTTGGGACTGGATGAGCTTTAAGGTCCCTCCCAACCCAAACCATTCCATGATTCTATGAACCCTGAGCTTCTAGGACAACTTTTGTCCCCAGTTGCTGGCCATTTTTCTGAGGCGAGGAGTCCCACAGGCCAGGTCCCAGCATGTCCATCCTCCACGCTACGATTCCCCAGGAGCAAAGCCCACCACTCCAGCCCACGGAGGCAGTGCTGGTGCTGTCTGAGCTCTGGGTTCCCCGCAGAGGCTTCGCTCCAGCGATGGGACCAGCCTCATCGCGGCCGCGCTTTCCCACATCGCCTTTATCTTCTGGGGCTTGGTGTGTTTGCCTTGGGCTCCCTTTGGCAAACCTTTGGCTTCAGCCCCTTATTAGGGAAACAAGAGCTTGGTATTAAGTGATGATTAAACAATTTATCCTGACAGCGAAAAACGTGACAAGGGGAAATGGACATTTGTGATTTTAGTTCTGCGCTGACAACTGGAATTAATCTTAATTCCAGCAAGAAGCAGATAAGTGAAAGTGATGGGACAGCTTGAGTTCTCATTGCTGCTGCCTAGGGACAGCTACTGAACCATGGCCACCAAATGGCACAAGTTAAAGAGTTAAAGAGGGCAGAAACAACACACTTGTTTCAATGCAAATAGGAAATAAAGACTGGAAAATGCAATGAAATTAAGATACATAAAAGGCACAAATTATAGAAAAGTATCACTGTAAAAAGGTAAAAGTTTTAAAAAGGCAAAGAAAAATCTTTCCAAAAACCCAGTGAGGGGCAATTGTAAAGAGAAACAAGAAAAGGCTTAGATCTAATATACAGAAAAAGGCAGAGTAACTGCTTTTCAATTTATTAGTTAAAACCTTTTCATGATTGATCTTTTTAGTTTGACTTCGGAGGATGAAAAATTGTTTTTTGATATTCCATTTTTATAAAAAAACCCGAAAATGACTGGTGATTTTGATCAACAAAATCCATTAACCACTTGCAATGAAGAAGCCTAAGTCAGTTTTAAACCACATCAAGTGAAAACTAACTTTTTTTTTTTTATAAGTCCTGGTGGGAAAAAAATAAATCTTTCAGCCCAATTTAACTTCTGTTCATTATGTATGAAATGAAGAGAAGGTACCCACTGCCTTCAGGCAGGAGGACAGACTAGAGGACTTCTGAAGGTCTTCCTTCCCTCTGCTTTCTCCTGGCTGTACTCAAATGGAATAGGACACATAGAGTTCAATTTCCCACAGACCTTTTTTTCAGGCTTATTTAAAGAATTTGCCAAGTGCAGGGAGAGCTCCTGCTTCACAAATACAGCGTTGGCTGGGGTCTCTAGTCCCACTGTAATCCAGATAAGAAAAGAAGGAAACCCACTGCTGAAGAGCAGTTGAGTGGTGTTAGCATCCTCCTGCAGTTACACACAAGGCCATGGGCTCTTTCACTGATGCAGTTCTACCTATAGTTTTGGGTACCATCAAGGTTCTCTTGAGGGAATGAGGTAGCTTCTCCCAACAACCAAATATACCTTAATTTTGCTGAATTTAATTAATTAGTTGCAAGTTAGACTGTTCCCAGCAGGTCCTTTTTGGGACATACATGCACAGACTCTACAACCTATTTGGCTTCTACATGTCTGATATGAACTCTGTCTGACAAATGAGGCACATATAAATGTTGAGGTTGTTTGAAGTCAGCTTGAAATTGGAGACCAGGGTCTGAAACCTTGTCATTCCAGTCACACTTTGTAAAAAGACACATCTTGTCTATTTTTTTCACAACAGCTCTCTCCTCAATGATGAACTGGAATCAGAGGGAAAACAAACTTGCCTTCCATGAACATGGGCTGACTCTGATGTTCACCTCATTTGTCTGGCACTCACTCTGTGCCAGTTACTGACATGTCTTGATTCCTCTCCTAGAAAATATGACCATCCTTGGTGCTGTGAAGAGAAAGAGGGTGAGCTACAGCACATCTGAGGTGGAGCTGAACAAGTCATTCAACTCAAACCCATCCCATTGGTCTTTTTTGATGGCTTTTTGTTTCGGTAGGGGCAAACTGGGGAGGGAAGGGAGGTGGGGAAGGCAACTAGGGACCCTGACCCACCTCTCATGCTCTCTTCCAGAGTGCTATCAAGCATTCCCAGCACAGCAGCATCATGGTTTCTTTGTGGGCCAAAAAGCCATGTGTTAGACACAGCTGGTCAGCCTGCTGATCAGCCACAGGCGCACTGCTCCTGCTGCCACACAATGCTGTGGTCACAAACTTCTTCACTCCACCATGAGCAGTGCTGCACAGACCTCAGCAAATGCAGCCCAGACTAATAATATTCTGATGATATTACTTTTTCTTTATTTTTTTTTTGAGAAAAATGATATTTTTTAGCCAAAATGTAACTTGGTTCTTCAAGCCAACTCACTTAAAGAAATGTTCAGACAAGGATTCATGTGGAGTATCTTGATGAAAGTTTCTCTTACACTCAGTGTTTTTCTTGACTTGCCACTGCCAAACACGATTCCTCATCCCAAATCATCCTCAGTCAATCAATTCTAGATCCAAACTGAGGTTTACAAAAACCTCCATTTACAGTCAGACTGTGGAAATCCCGACCACAGAAAGTTGCCAGTCCAATGGGGTAAACAGTTTTAAAAGAAATGCTAAATAAATCTAGGACCAGCATTTGGTTATATTTAGGCTGAGCAAATCTGATGCTTCGTGGCATGAAGCCAACCGTGTGAGGGTCAGGAAGAAATTTCTCACCACAGATCATTTCTGTACTTTCCTGTACAATTGGACAGGTGCTTTGTGTGATGTTGAAGCTTCTTTTGGAAGCAAAAGGTAGTGGTTGTCACTGGTCATGAACACCAGTGGTCCAATCTGGCATTTCATTCATTCCTTCTCTCCTGTCTTCCAGTGAAAGAGCTCTTGTTTTTGTTTCTTGATGTTTTCTTTCTGTAAGGCAAAAGACATAAAAAGGACATGGATAAGAAACAGAATCCCTCCCTCCTTGCATCCATCCACTGTGCCATGTGTGTCACCGTTAATGAAAATGAAGGCCATGTGTCAGTCCATTCAAAGAGATGGGAATGGTCATCTTAAAGCAGCAAAATAGACTTTACAGCTGTTCTTCTTAAATAAGAATAACTTTTAAAAGGTCATATATTCTGCCCTGCAAGCCAGCCTGGTGGATAAATCAGAATATAAGGAGACATAGAAGTGTTTTGATCAAAGGACATGGCAGGAAGATGTGGCAGGGAAGGGTGAGGTTGGCCATGAGGAAAAGGTTCTTGAGGCAGAGGGTGGTGGAGCACTGGCACAGGCTCCCCAGGGAGGTGCTCATGGCACCAAGCCTGACAAGATTCCAGCAGCATTTGGCCAAGGCCCTCAGGGACATGGTGTGAATGTTGGGATTGTCCTGTGCAGGGACAGGAGTTGGACTTGATGATCCCTGTGGGTCCCTTTGAACTCACAACCTTCTCTGATTCTATGAAAAACTCTGGTCTCTGTGACATGGCTGGAAATGAGGCTACCAGTGCTACCAAGAACCTCCTGCTACAGATCAACAAGGAGATTTTTGCAGAGTTGGAGCTGACAACCAGTTGGAGCTGATCACAGCATCCCATCTAAGCTGTGGCACAAAAAACCTTTTGTGTCATTCACTTCTACCTCCAGTACAAGACAATTTTTCAGCAGAAAGGCTTTAAAAATTGCAACAGAGATAATTGCACAGCAACCCTGACATTCGAACCCTGAGATGCTTTAATAACAGGTCCCAGAACAACAGCTTGATTGAGAAATCTGATGTTTTGAGACAGATTTAGTTGGAGAGATAACGTGATGTGTTAGGTCATAGTTAACCAGGTTCATTAGTTCAATTAGGACTACTGACTCTGCACTTTCTAGCCAATAACATGCCCACAAGGAGACACATTAACTTCCAGTAACTTGACCTTTAATGGTGTCTCAGCAGCCTATTGAAGGAGGTGAGGGAAGGAAAGTCCTTGCTGTATCTCAGCAAATAGCTCAAAGATGGATCATGTTGCCCAACCCCTCAGGACTGATGGACTGCCAGGCAACTTGCCTTTTCCACAGTAGGAACCACTGAGCAGACAACGAGGAACCACGTCACTGGTGACGGGTGTGAATCCATTGACATGAATTGATTTTAGCACTTAGGCTGAGCTTGGCTTATGGCTTCTTTAAGCAGGAAGGGTTGCAGTATGTATAAAGAAAAGTTATTTTCCACGTGAATCAAAGCCTGTTTTGTTTTCAGATCTGCCAAGACTGACAACCTCCATTTCTTCTGCATAAGGATGGCATTAGAAGGCAGCATTCAAGTCTACTGGAGAAGCTTATGATTCCACCAGTGGATCCAGGAGCAGAATTAAAAACTCCAAAACTTGAGTTAGAGCTTGACAGGTAACTGAAAACAGAACTGTTTTTCACTGCAGCACAATCTTAAATAACTCTTTGTGTTGCCAAGAACAAAATAGAAAAATCCACCCAACCGCATGACTTTGGAGCAATATCTGGGCTGCACAAAGAGTGCAGTGGGTGCATTAATTACAAGGCTATTTCTTAGTCTCGTAAGTCACAGACAGGTCTGAAAATGAGAACATTACTGTTTTGTTCTGGGCTTTGCCATGTACTAACCATCAGGCCTTGAGATGATTGGATAAGGTATTGGTAAGATAATGATCCTCATCCTCCTGGTAGGGGACAGAGCTGAATACTGAAATACAGAGCAGTGAGATTAAGGAGCAGTGTGCAGAGTCTTCATAAGACTGGCTTAAAAATAACCCTCCATAGCCACCCTCAAAAAAAAAAAAAACACTTTAATGCTGTATGAACTGGTTGGGATATTCCCTGGTAATTCCCTCTGCTCAGGATATGCAAAACTTGTGATATTTAGCAATGCTACCTTCAGTGTTCTTCAACAACTGGAGACCTTATCTGGTCCAATACCTGTCTTGATCTCAGAAAACATTTCTTTCTCAGCCCAAGTTTTATTTTAGAAGCAGCTTCTTTAGGGAAAGGCTGGCTGTCAGCCCTGGGCATGGGATATCCTTCCTGATGAGCAGGCATTTGGATCTGCAATTTCAGCAGGCCTTGGAGAAAACACTCCAAGCTAAATGGGTTAAATGTTTCCATCAACATCCATAGCACAGACACATGCAGTTAAAAGGCAGTTTGAGCTGATTCAGAGCCCGTGTATATTTCCAAATAAATTCAATTTACTAAGACTGGCTCCTAAGTGGAGTCTAGTGTCACTAAGCTCTCTAATGGAAAACTTGTAGTCTTTGTATTTTCCGCCCTGAGTAAGTACCAAACCAGATGGCACTGGCTCTGGGATGCAACAACCAAGTATCCTTTCCCTGCAGCGACAAATGTGCTGACACTACACAATGCTTACAGGTGTTATTCAATATTACAAACACTAATAATAGACTTTAATCTACAGGCATCTCTTGCCCAAAGGCCTCCAAGCTCCTGAACACAAATAAACTCCAAACAGAATTTACATTAAACAGGCAATATGCCCGACTGAATCACATACATAGCAGAAACAAAGTCTGGGAGAAAACTTGGCACGCTGTGACCAGCCATCTGTAATGCTCAGTGGCAACAGCAAGAGTGAGGAAGATGCAAGAGCTTTGTCTCCTGCTCCCTCTGCTTGTGCTAGGAAGGAATTCTCCTGGCAGGGGGCACTTGGACTGCAAGGAGCATGGGTCAAGCAGGCTCTTCCCTACGTGGGCAATCCCTTAGAGAGGGTCTTGGTCTGTTACTCATCCCCTTTAAGATATACACTGGCCCCAAGTTCTTTTTTCAGGTCTGTGTGTGATGCCAGCCCCATAGAATGTCTGGGAAAGAGGGTCTGCAAAGGAGACCCAGCAATCCCTGAGCCTTGGTCTTTGGGTTTCCCTCTGGAGGTGAGAGCTGGCTGGCACGTTTCAAACAGAATTGACTCTCCTCCCAGCCAAGCAGTTTCCTCCCTCCTTGTAGAGATCTGTGGGGAGCATGTAACTAAAGGCATTGGTGCTGCCCACTGTGAGATGCAGCTGAGCTTTGCTACTGTGGGGTTATGCAGGAACCCTTCTTACCCCCTGACTCAACCATGGCTCCTCACCTGTGGCAGACAAGACATCAGGACGCAGCCTGAGAAAGACAAGGTCTTAATGATGAGTAAAGGTAAAGGCTGTTGTACAAACCAGTTAAATCACCTCTTAAACAAGTAGGTCAGCTCTCAGTACTCATACAGAGCTAATGCCCGGCTTGGAGAGGATACAAAGAGCTGGATCAGAACTGCTAATGACCCCTGTCTATTCCAGATGGGTGAGTTTGCAAGTAGTTTGCTGGCATAATCCCAGAGACACATAAAGCATCGAGTCTTCAGCCTGTACTGGAGGAAATGAATTACAAAGAAGATATTAAAGCAATGTGTCTGCACTCATTTTGCATCAGGAAGATGGAAGGAGTTCACTTCAATCCTCCCTCCCCCCCTGTCATCAAGTGTCCTAACACCAGTGAAATCCCTTTCACATCAGGTCAGGCAGATCGCCTTTCAGCGGCTGCTTCCCGCAGCCAACCGGGAGGAGAACGGGGCCGGGCAGGCGGCAGCTGGGAACCGGGGCAGGCGGCAGGTGCCGAACACTTGTGGAGCCCCGGAGCTCCCCATCCCCACCACGGGACAGGCAGCAGACGGGAGAGGACTTTTCTCAGCATGTGCTCTGGATGGGGCTGGAGGAGCACTGCCTTGCATCAGCGTGGCAGCCCCGGGGCAAGCGGGACAGTTGGGTTTGAGGGGTTCATGGGGCAGAAAGTGCTGCCAGTGGCCTCAAAACACCCCAGCAGAGCAACAGGCTTGGGGAGGAGTGGCTGGGGAGCTGCTCAGCAGAGAGGGACCTGGGGTTGGTGATCGACAGCAGCTGAACATGAGCCAGCAGTGTGCCCAGAGTGCCCCAATGGCATCAGGAATAGTGTGGCCAGTAGGACCAGGGAAGTTCTCTCACCCCTGTACTGGGCAGTGGCGAGGCTGCACCTCAAATCCTGTATTCAGTTTTACACCCCTCACTCCCAGAAGGGCTGAGCAGGTTTCCAGTGAGTATTAACTAACATTTATTTTTGAGTGTGAGGAGTAATTTTAAAATTTTTAATCCAAGTCTCAATCCTTACCAACACTGAGAGCTTGAAATCAAAAAAATGTAATTTAAAATCTAAAGGTGAATAAATAATCCTGTCTCAGTTGTTACTTACTAAGACTGAGGTAGAGAAATTCTTGGGTTGGTCCAGAAGGAGCTACACTTGCCTTGCATGACCTGCCTGTCTAACAGTAGCCACAGAACTTTCCTGATTTAATTCTGAGTAGAACATACTTGGATGTAAGAGTCATGACTAAAAGAGGCAGAAGATCTTTGGTCTTGACTCATATCCTGTGGGTCATGGGACTGTGGGACAATGCATCATTGTCCCTTGATCTCTTTCTTGGGTGACACTGACTTCATAACCCAGAGATTCTTTGGATTTAACATTTTTTCCCTTGATTTTAAATTCACAATGACCACAACTATTTGCTGCAGCTTCAGGTTCTCCTTGGCCTTATTTCTCAGCTTGCCAACTCTTAAGGCTGTGAATGTCAGGCAGGGCCAGGCAATGAAGTCAAGGCAGCAGAGCAACAATGAGGAACTACAAATTCTTTTGTTCAGATGGGCTCCACTGTGTCCGAAACCCAACATTTCTGGCAGAGATGGAGGAGTATAACAATATTAAATAGCAGAGTCCTACTAAACCTAGCAGAGTAAATAGGACATATTTAAAAACAGCAATGCTATGTGTGGAGAGAAAAACAAGAGCCATTGGTACTTAGGCTCCAATTCAAGTTGTCCTTTAGTGCAATAATTCAGTTAGAATAACACAAATTGTTTGCTCACTGTAGAAAAAGTGAGATTTCTCTTTATTTCTTCTTGCTCTTGCACCAAGGGTGTCACTCATGCATCCAAACAGTCTCCTCATTACCTGAGAGGAATATTTCTAATTTCACTCTCATCCCTTGGCCTTCCCTGGGATACATAACAAAGCAAAGAGAATGTGCTTGGGGTGTCACAAAACCTAGCAAACAGCATTGCTTGTCTTATTAAACACAAGAAAAAGATGAATCTTTCAACCTCAGATTTTCCAGGTTCTGAGGCAGGACTTCCCACTGCTTTGCAGCTGATCATCTCCAAGGGCTTCACAAGAACTTTTCTGGTTGGGAGCCTATGAGGAAATATCCCTCGATATCATATATCAAATTAGACTCCTTTTACCCATGCCAGAGGAATAGAGCTACCACTGGTCCTGTCTCTTTTTTTTTATGGTGATACAAACCAGACTCAAGAACTCCCTGAGTACCTAATTTTTCCACGGCAGGGGACAAAAGTTCCTACCAGTCATTTTCCACAGGAGCTTACTTTCAAAGCACAGCTACTTCCCAGTTACTCATGGAAAGCCATGAAAAGTATTGCTGAAAAAAAGGAAGAGGCTTGGACTTCTGGTCTTAGATTTCCTTATTTGTGTTGGGATCTCTTGTTCCTTTAGAGCCTTGTTTGGATTGATCAGTTTGAAAGTGAGGAAAGGAGAGAAAACACTAATGTTTATAAAATACACTCACTCCCAGGTTCTTCAACACTTATGTGTAGGAGCATCACCAGGAATCACTGATCTGGAGGAGCTTCTGCTCTGCTTCTATCAGATGGCTACAAGGATATCTTGCCACTATAAAGGGAATTTTTTCCTGTGCAGGTTGTAACTTTGCTCTTAGGGCAGAGCTGACACTTCTCATCAAGCCACCTTGCCCAAAAAGCCATGGCAAGACTATTCCTTCAAGCCTAGCTCATTCTGAAAGGATGAAAGGTCTTCAGGGCAAAGAGAGGTACCACATTAGTGAGTGTGACACAGTCCCAGCTGGACTGACATTGTTGAGGGAAGGGAAGAAAACATAAGCTAAGAAGTGAACCCTTGGTGGCAGCAATTTGCATGTGCCAATTTTATAATTATTATTTTGGTTTTTTAATTATTATTTTGTGGGTTTTTTTAATTATTATTTTGTGGTTTTTTAAATTATTCTCTTGTTTGTTTGAATGACTCGTTACAACTTTTGGTTTCCTACAGTCATGTGAGAACATTGAAGGCAACGTACAAAAAAATAAAGAGAAAAAAAAAAGAAACAATATCTGACATAAATTAAAACAATGCAGAAATTTACAGGTGTAAATGCAAAAACCCCCCAAAAAACCCCAAGTTTCAGCAATTCCCAAGTTGAGGAACTTGAACCCCGGGCTGGGGAGGACACGGATGGGCTGTAAGGCTCGGACACAAGATGGGTTGTTTAGTTTTAGTTTGGTTGAGCTAGCTTATCCTTGCCCCTCAGTGGAGCATACCAGAGATCCCACACTGAGGTTCCCCCAGGAATAGAAGTGGTCCAGGAGTGCTGCTGGTGTGCTCTGTCTGAGAGAAAAGGGCTTATAAATAGAAGAACATCCCCCTCTAACCAAGGCTGGACTGCTTTCAAGGTCTGTGCTGGAAATACCCCCAGCTCTGGACAAGAGCAGCTCAGACACTTCTGCAGCTTGTTCCCTGGCAGGGTTGGAATATCCACAGCCATCAACACAAGCTTGAGAATAATTTTTTTTATATAGTAAAAAAAACCACACAACTGATATGAGAGAAATAGGATAAAGAATTACAGCTGAAGTTTTGACTGAAAAGATGCCTTTGATAAAGACTTCACTGAGGAATTAGCAGAAGGGTACAAGATCCTTTTCATCCAGACTTTAACACTTGGTCTGGTTTTTAAAAATCTAGAGCACTTTAGTGGTGAGAAATCAACTTTCTGCTGGAGGGGCAGAAGTATGAAGAAGTATGAAGTCAGAAGCCTTGGAATGAGAGCATCCCAAGTGGATAGTGGTTTACAAAGCCTTGGAGAGAAACCACTCGCTCAAAATAAAAACTATTACTTAAGACAGGTGCCTGCTTAAACATTGATGCAGGTCTTTTCACTGCTTTTCATGACAATTTGAAGTGATATTAGCAAATCAAGGACTCTCTCCCTCTCTCTCTCTCTCTCTTTGTCATCCAGAAATGCAGAGATAAAGGTATTTTTTTAGAGATCAGAGGACAATCCTACTAGACTTGTGCAAATCTACTTGTTTCTCAAGTTAAAATGACATTTCTCCTGTGCAGGGCACTCAGATAAATTGCAATAGAGTATGAT
The DNA here is from genome assembly GCA_907165065.1 of Caprimulgus europaeus. The sequence goes on along the minus strand of OU015532.1, from coordinate 45,264,473 downwards.
GCAGGAATTCAAGTTTATCAGTATGGTGACACCAGAATGCAATGGTTTTTTATGTTAAAATCTTTAATAATCTGTATTTCCTGTTTCCATTTTAGAAGAGAAAAAAAACCCTCAAAATCTTAGCCTTTTAGATTTGGTATTTTTCAGTTTTGACTCTTTGGTTCCAGTCAGTGAAGATTTACTCACAGAATTGGTAATGTTGATCTAATTTTCTTATCTCCAAGCTACAGTGTTGGACATACCCTGGAAACTGTCCTAAGAGATACCTTATAATCAGTATAACCAGCTAATAAAGGAGCCTTTTGTTGCAGGAATCTTTCTGTGTAAGCTGGACACTCTTCTCCGTTTTTCTTTTCCCTTGTGGGTGGTCAGAGCTGGAAGTAAAACATCCAAAAAAAAAAAATCAAACCATTTCAAATGCAAGGAATTTTAAGTTCACAGACTGTAGCTCATTGTCACTAATAATTTCCTCTGGAATGGTGAAGAGAGGGGTTTTTTCTTTCTTAGAAAAAGCATATTTTTTCTCTCTCTTTTTTGGCTTGCAATGCTAGAGAGATGTACCCCATTCAACAGGTCAGCAAAGCAAATCTGTTTTAAAAAGCTGGTGAAAATTTGTAGCTTAAGGAAATATTTCCTTCCTCACTCTCCCTCCTAATATATAAATTTTTTTTCCCATTATAACTTCTTCTTTTTGCTGAAAAAGAAGCCCCAAAATTGTTCCATTAAAAAAAAATATGTAATTTTAAAAAATTCAGTGCTAGGACATATTTTGCCTCGTAAACAGAGGTTAAGAGAGTTCCTGGAGGCAGAACATTTGGGACAAAAACACTTTGTTCAAGCTTTTGTTCAGGAAAAAAAAAAATAAATATATATATATATATATATAAAACCCTAACAACTCATTTTCCACTGTTAAATGGAGTGAGAGCTGCCACCTGCTTCCCAAAGCCAGTACTATTTGTATTTCACAACAGCTCCTGAGAGGATGACACACGTGGCAGTGGGGCTGTTGTAGGACCCTCCAGTCCTGCTGTTGCCCACATGTTGTCACCCCTGCTCCTGTGCTTGCAGGGCCCTGGCACTGACTGGGTCAGATAATGGTCCTGATGCTCTGCTGCTCTGTATTCACAATATTCATGAGTTTTTAGTGGGGGCTTGTGCATCCTTTTCACTCATACACATTTGTGGTGGCTTCACCATTAGTACCTTATCAACACTCTTCTCATAACAAATTCCACACTGAAACCAAAACCTATTCCAGCTACTAAGGAGAAAATTAACTCCATCCTAGCAAAACCAGGAGAACATTATGGCATTATTTCTGCTAACCCAGAGAAAATTATTCAATGGATCTATATTTTTGGTTAGCTTCTTCAGATTCCTAACTGACTCCACTTAAATCAAAATGACACTGATTTAAGGCAGGAGGAGAGTTATCTTTTTGTTTCTCTGATCTGCTTAAATCACACCTTAAAATTTTCTCCTTCCTGCTCAAGATGCACATGACAAATATCAGCACCCCTGACACTCCCAGACTGTCATTCCCTTTCTGAAATCCACTGTGTTATGTTGAAAAATTGTGCTACACAATTTTTTACTCATCCCTGCTACACCATCTAGCAACAGGACGTGGACAAGTTACCAAAATGAAAATTAATTGGGTTTTATACACAGTTTCTGATGTCTTGACATGATCCTGGAGGCAGAGGAGACAGCAAGGAGCATGTAAATCAGAAGGAATGAGCTGGTTAGGGAACATGGCAAGGCTGGTAACTTGGAGCAGTGAAGAGAGCTGGTTAATTAGGTGTGCCCATTTTAACTCCAAGGAATGAAGGAGTTAAAGTGGGAATTTGTTGCAGTTAAACTCGAGGAAAAGTCTTTCATTCCAAACCCAAACAAAATGCATTGTGCTTATTTATGTATTTCTCTCTGAAAACCACAGTGGACAAAAGATCCCCAATGATGCTCAGCATCAGGACTGAATCAGAACAGAGTCCTGCTCTGCCCCACCATGGGACAGGGAAGGGGTTGTTCATGGCACCCAGTTTCAGAGACCTTCTTAGGACAAGCCAGCCCTGTAATGTGACAGAATCCATCTTCCAAGCAGAAGGTGCATGAATATCTCACCTAGCAAAGAGTTCTCCTCCTGCATGGAAAATTGTGTGCTGCATGAGACAGCTGGGAATCAGACCCCAGCTCAGCTCTGGTGGACCTTGTTCTGAGGAGCAATGTTTAGGGCTAGAGAGGCTGATGTTCTTGAGCAGCTCCTCAGCACCATGTCAAGCAGACCTGTCAGAGTCATAGAATGATTTGGTTGGAAAAGACCTTTGAGATCATTGAGTCCAACCATACCTGTCCACCACTAAACCATCTCTCTGAGCAGTTTCATTAGTTCCTGCTCAAGGGAGTATATACAAATGTTGGGGGTGTGATGCTCCATCTGGCCTTCAGCATCGAGCCCACAGTCCTGCCCATGTGTTGGGCAAAGATGGGCCCTAAACCCATCCTGCAAAGGAGCTGGAGTCTCTCTTCAGCTGAAAAATCCTGAGGAAATAGAAAACTAAATTTCAATAAATTGGAAAGTAAACCCCAAATATTATTTCCTTTTTCTCATACCTTGCCAAATTTTCTTACCCTTGACAGAAAAAATAGATTTGTAATTAATCTTTTGCTTACAATTTATTGAATTCTCTAAGATTTATTGTTTTCTCTGGAGGAAGCTGACATGCTCAATGTATATTTGTCTTTCAAGTGAGGTGAATCAATATCCATGTTCAAGTAAACAGGCTGAAAATATGCCTGTTCAGTATATTTAACTTGGAGGTGGCACTTCCATTTGAAAAATCCATCCCCATTCCTACTCTCCCTCCCCAAGTATGACCCAGAAGTTATTATTATTGTTATCTTCTTTTTTAATCAGAGGAAAATTGGCCCAAATTAACCAATGCAACTGAAGATATGTTTCCTGCTTCCTTCCTCCTCTCTATCTCACTTTTGGGAGCTCAGGAATATGCCCACCAGAACTGACCAGGTCTCAGCTGCGTGCAGCTGGGCTCTCTACTGCTGCAAGAAGTCCCAGGCCAGGGCTGAAAAACTTTGAAATGGGGCCAACAAACTTCTCCTCTTGCCTTTGCAATGTGCTACCATTCTGTGTGTGGGCTTTGATTCATGCACCCTATTGGAGACGGTCCTAGGAATTTTTTGGCAGCTTCAGATAATGAGAAGTGAATAATGCCTTCAGCACAATAACCCTTGTGCTAATTGCTTGGATATTAAGCTGCATTCCTTTTGCTTTGCCCTTACACTTCCAGATTCCTGTGTTAACACTCCAGTGGCACTGTGAAAGCGGTTAGGGTGAAAAATGAGGAAGTTAAGGCATCTGGCTACACAAAAATGGAGCATTTGATATTTGGTGACATGAGGAAGGCAATGTGGGACATCAATAAACAGATTGCTTGACTCTTTCTGCTAAAATGATGGCACCATGTCAATGAAGAATGACAACTGGAAGCCTACAGACCAAAGTGTTAATGCTCCTTTGTCACCTGGATGAACAGGGCAACCTGCACCCCTCAGCTCTGGTCTCCCACCAAGGTGCCCATGCATATCAGTGCTCTCCTAGGTGGCCTTCCACAGGACAGCCAAGTCAAGCTCAAATGGGAGGAAGGCTTTCTGCTACAGAGTGAAAAACACAGGTTTTAAGTCCCAGTTTCAAAGCCAGGAGTGGATTTTAAAGCCTTTTCTTATCGATTTGGCATGGCTTTAACAGAGCTGGTGGAGCACACTCAAAACTCAGAGTGGTGGAGACCTTGGGGATTGCTTATGTTACCTGATCAGGTTGCAATATCAAACTCATGCAGATCATAAAAAAAGAAATCTAAGATCTATGCTGTTTGATAGCATTGTCCAACACGTGTCGAGGAGAGCCCTGAATAGAGCAAGAGAACCTTTGTGTTTGAGCATGAAGCAAAGGATGATTCCAATCATCAGGAACACATGGCAGGAGAAGGGTATGGAGCTGGTGTCTCAGCAGAGATGGAAAGAAGAAAAGCCTCAAAGCACATGGACAGAGAGACTCTGGGGGAACCCTTGTGCTACAAAGGACATTTTGAACCTTAAGTGAAGAGGGATGGTAAGAAGAAACCAAGACTGTTCTTATTAGCACATTGTACAAGGATTGGAGGGAAACAGAAAGGTCAAAGAAGAGTAGGTGCAGCAGAGGTTTTTGTTCATCAGTGTAGGAAGTATTCTGAGTTTTCATAGACTGGGCCCTACCTGAAAACATGTATTTCCTCTGAAGGGAAGCTCTACTCCAGGACATCTGGAACTGATTTCTGGGAGAAGCCAGAGGCAGTTTGCACACTCCTCTATGAGATGCACCTGTGAGGGGCCCACAAACCACCTTAATAAATGCAAATATTAAAAGGGTCATGGGCTTATGCAGTGGGAAAGCCATGTGGAGGGTTCAGATGGATGCTGGTGTTACCACACATCAGCTGAGCCCTCCTGGTCCAGCATATGCCCTCAGACACCACTCAGATGAGGCTGCATGTGCTCACTCACACTCCTTGCCTGGACCTTGAGCCCTGGGGACCTCCCCAGGTGTGCTGCAGGTTCAGGGCAGCCAGACAGCTTGGTTGGTGAACACCAAGTCACTCCATTGCGTGTCTGAGCATTGTGACTGACTGAGAAGATTTTGGTGGTGCTATGTGGCCAAGAGAAGCCACAGCTATTTATCATCAGCAAAGTTTGTTTAGTGTTATGGGCCACTGTCTTCTTCTGCAGCCTATACAAGACAGAGGGAGAGAGCCCTTACAGGCAGGGAGAGTTTACAGAATCACAGCATGGTGGGGTGGGAAGGGACCTCAGGAGATCATCCAGCCCAACCCCCCTGCCAAAGCAGGTTCCCTACACCAGGTTGCACAGGAAAACGTCCAGGTGGGTGTTGAACATCTCCAGAGATGGAGACTCCACAACCTCTCTGGCCAACTTATTCCAGTGCTGTCACACTCCCAGTGCAGAAATTTTGGATGCCTCATGCCCATCCTCCATGAGGCCAGGTGAATACTGAGCTGAGGACAGCAGCCAGAGCCCCTAGAAGTCTCAAGAACTATTTTAAGCCTTTTGAAGGACAGCTGCTGCCAACATCCATCCACAGTGTCCTTTGTTTACTGGATTTTGAACCAGGCTGATTTGCTTCACCCTCACTTTGATTTTTCCCTGTACAGGCACATGGGTGTTTTGCAGCCATTTCATAGACTAACTCCCAAGGTTTTGTGGAGCACAGGCTGCAGAGCACAACTCTAACCTTTGCTACGTGCTGGTCTACAAGAGACTTGCAAGGACATTTCTAACCTCCCTCATGTGTTGGCCAGTGGGTGCTTGAGGCTGTACACACTTCACGTGTGGGTGCAGCTCCTTTGCACACCCACCTCACAAAGGACACATTGGCTTTCTCTCACACAACCCCACCTCCCCAGTGCTTCCACAGACACTTTTCCAGACAAAACCTCATCCAAGTCCTCCCCAGAGCCTGCATACACCTCAGCTGAAAATAAATCCGTGCTTCCTCCCCGCTCCATGTGATTCTGATTTCACTAATTAAAGTTAATCTGATAAAGGAAGGAACTGCAGAGAAGAATAAGAGCAAAAAGGCAGGCGAGCAAGGGTCACCCAGCACACCACAGAGAGAAGAGGCCTTTGTGACCGGGGAGCTGTGCTGCTCCAGGGCACAGAGGGTTGAGCTGCTTCATCTGTTTGGCCCATGGGCTGGAGCTGAACCACCGGCCACCCCGGCTGCCTGTCCTGACCTCCTCGCTGCCCTGCAGCAGAACCAACACTTGCAAGGTGGATCTAATGAAAGGCATCAGGGAACAGGAGTGCTTCTGCCTCCTGATGGTATTTATCCAGAAGAAAACATGATGTAGGCTGGCTGGGGAGATGAGTAATGGATAACAGAGCAGCTTCTTATCTCCAGGTGCCTAGTCTGACCAGTGCCTGGAGGGCAGCACTGATTGAAATTCATTGCCACCTGATGGTGGTTGAAGGGTTTCTGTAGGAAATGGATGCTTGGATTTCAGCATCAAATGGTTCCTCTGTGGACAAAATAGTTCCTGGAGTAAGGGAACCATTTCTTCTTGGGGTAAGGCAGTGGACAGTGGGAGCAGTGTGTGGTGATTAGTATCCCAAAGAGAGCAAAGCTGCAGTTCATGGCTTTGCCATGCACAGAGCTACCTCCTTCCAGCTCCCCTGGCAAGACTGCTGGGTGGAAAAAACATGTTGGCACGTAACAGTCCAGCTCAGTGTGAAAGACACCTGACAAGGTGTTGTGTCTCTACCACTCAGAGCAGGCAGGGCCATGACATTCAACTCCACTGTTCAACAAGTAGCAGATACCTTTTCCAAAGAGCATCCCAGGATCCTTGTGCCCAGCAGATTTCCAGAGGAGATCTTCAGAGAGAAATGGCTGCCCAAGCCACACACATGCATGGAATATCAGAGACTGATAACTGGAAAGCGAGGAAATGAGGTGAGCTCACCTTACTTCATTTTTTAAATGATCTTAGAATCATTAGACTGGTTTGGGTGGGAAGGGACCTTAAAGCTCATCCAGTCCCAACCCCCCTGCCAGCAGCAGGGACACCTTCCACTAGACCAGGTTGCTCAAAGCCTCATCCAACCTGGCCTTGAACACTTCCAGGGAGGAGCAGCCACAGCTTCTCTGGGCAACCTGGGACAGGGTCTCACCACCCTCACACCAAAGAATTTCTTCCTCAGATCTCATCTCCATCTCCATCTCCCCTCTGCCAGTTTGAAGCCATCACCCCTCATCCTATCCCTGAATTCTGGCCCTCCTGAGCATGTGGTGTGAAGCTCATTTCTCATGAGAACAAGCTTTCTGGGCACTGGGAGATGTCAGATACTTCCAGCTCCTGCTTGGGAAGGAACCCTCGCAGTGAAGAATTTCTTCTGAAGATCTAATCTAAATCTTCTCTCATCCAGTTTATAACCATTGCCCCTTGTTCTGTCACTCCCTGCCCTTATAAGTCCCTCCCCAACCTTCCTGTAGGTCCCCTTCAGGTACTGGAAGGTCTCCATAAGGTCTCTTGACCATCATGTGATATTTAGGTGCTGGAATTAATTTAGCTGAGCACAACACAGTAAATCAATCTAAAAGCACCAGGGATTAACTTTATCCAGCTCCTATCTGTGCAGCAAGCAGCCACAGGTAAGGCAGAGCAGGAAGAAAGATGACTTCTCGCTCCAAACATGCCAAACAGAGATGTTTGCAGAACCTCTCTGGTGAGGCACAATATGCACACACAGCTAGAGATTTACCACTCCTCTGCTTTCTTTAAGTGACTGGTACATACATCGATGTCGACAGCACCCCTGCCCCTCCCCTGCAAACCCCAGCCATCGTTAACTTGTTTAAATTAAACACAAGCACGGCCAGGATCAGCAAGCAGCCGTCTGTTTTATTAGTGCCTTCTACTTCAAATGTCAGTCTGAGTCCCTCCTTGCTGGGCTCTGATCTCTCATGACAATTTGATTAACTTTACATTTCCTTTTATTGTTAGAGAAACATTTGGAAAATCTTAACATATCTTACTGGCTGGTTCTGAGACCAAGATGTTGATTATGGCCATGCTTAGCATCATCCATCAAAATCAGGCATCTGACAGTCAGACCACCTGAAAAATGTGTCATTCCCCAGAAGTTCATGGGCCATAAAATGTTTCCTACTTGTGAATAATCTCAGGACACTCCTTTTTCTTCTTACAGCAGTGCTTTCACTGGGAACTGCTTCAACATCTTCCTTAGGAGGAAACATTTGGTACCAGTCTACCCAGATAAGGGCACCTTCTCAGCTCCCACCAGCTAGAAACTGGTACCTGGGTTTTCCCAAGAGCCACATCCCTGTGGGGATCCTCTGATGGGAACACACCATTAAGGAGGGACTGCCAGGTTGTGACAGATCCCAGGGAAAAGGATGCTCCATTTCACTTGGACAGAACAGCTCAGAACTTTTTCCCCTTTCCTTGTGCTCAAACTAATCAATGTGATCTCAAGCCTCTGGCACATCCCCATCATTACATTTCTACTGGCCTCTGAGCTTCTGGATCTTGGCTCAGCCCCATAGTGTCAAGGCACCAGTGGAAAAGGCTGGAAGTGAGCCTGGTTTTGTCTTTATGCTTCAAGACCAAGATCAGAAATAGAAGTGGTAAGAACCTCATGGAAAAAGCCTGGTTTCCTGGTGGTTTCAACAGAGTTAATTACTTATAGATGTTTAAATTCTTTCCCTGGCATCACTTTTATTGACTTGAAGGTGTAGCTACTTGGTCATTCTGAAAAGCCACATCATTTGCCTCACTTTCTGAGGGCATTAAGATGACTTTTTCAGGAAATACTCAGATATCACAGTTCAGCTGATGTTATTAAGCCATGATAACTCTATCTGATGCCTGAGCCAGCCACTCACCTATTCAGTAAAAGCCAAAATTAGCACTAACTAATTATGGTCACCCAAGAACATGGCTGGGAGACTTGGTCTCAGGTCCTAATCCTTAACAGAAACTCCCAGGGTCTCAAGCAGTACAAAGTACAGAGGGTTTCATGAAGACTTCTGTACAAAGTTAAGGCTCCCATCAAACTCTGGGATGTGTGGGTCATACAGCAGACCCATCTCCACTTCTTCTGTGATGGGCAGCTGCTACTGAACAACACAAGTAATCAATGATGCTACCAGGATTACCCTGATGGATCTCTAATAATTGTCTTCTATTCTGTCATTTGCAGCCCCTAGTGAAGTCCTGCTGCAATTCTCTGATATTTTTCATCCTTCTCTCCTGAAAAAGCCACCATTTCAGATTCTGAAAACAAGCAGTTCTGTTCCTACTCAGGCTCCAGAAAGACAGTGGTCAACACTTCAAAAAGCAAAGTCTTTCCTTAATGAATCTTCTTTCAATCTACAAAACCCCCTCAAAATAACAACAAACAATCTTACCTCCTGTTCTCCAGTGAGTTATTGCTTATATCTTCTAAGAAATGTCTGGCTTTTCTAGTAAAGAAAAAGAAAAGGAGAATTATGAGTAGCTATAAAATAAGAGTTGCTGGAATTTATAATAAACAGACTGGGACACTTTTTAACACTCCAAACTCCTGCAATAGAGAGGTCTAGACCCTTAGGAAGTACTCAGACTCCTTCTACTTTCAAATATCTGTATTTTTATCCTACAACACAGTGCTAGACCTCACTTTCAAGAAGGAAAAAAGCTATTTATGCCAAGCTGATACAACAATACAGGGGGATTGGACTGGATGATCTTTCGAGGTCCCTTCCAATCCCTAATATTCTGTGATTCTGTGAATACTAGAGGAAAAAAAAGGTTCCCTGACCCAATATCACCAGCTCTCCCTACCTGAGTGCCCATAAACCACAGGACTAATTCAGTATTCTTGTTTTTCAGTGCTATGGGTGCTGGAAAAAGCCCAGGTCCTGCTGTCCCAGGGAAGTGATAAAACCCCATGTGCCAGTTAATGCACTGCCTCTTATAGAGCCATGCAGCAGGTGAGCAATTATCACTTGCAGTCTAACTTAATGCTTTACAGGGCCCCAGAGCTGTTTCCAATTAGCCTCAGTGTACCATGGAAATTAACTCATTTGTGTCACCTTGGCTTGCAAGTGGACTGTGAAGAACTGGTGAAACAAGTGGAATTGAGCACAGGTGGCACCTCCCCTCTCCTCCTGCTCCTTGGCACTCCTTGCACCGGATCTAGAAGGGCTATATATTTCATGGAAGAAAATATGGATGGAAAAAGCAGCTTGATCCATCATCAGGACCTGAGGGAGGGTTGATCCATCCCCAGAGTCTTGTCTCCATGGTGTTTTTCCAGCCTGGTTGTGTCCCAACAATCAGGCTTCCAAACACTTCCCTTTGGATTATTTAGCAATCTCAGGAGGCTCCTCAGCATTTGGCCTATAAAAGCCTCTCTTTATAACAAAGAATTGTGTTATATGAGTGTTTTTTCTGTGAGCCTTGTTTCATGAATGCTTTCAGACATTATGAGCCCGTTTGGAGTCTGTTGTAAGGCCAACATCATTCCACCGAGCTTGTTGCAGTGTCATTGCTGCCAGGGATTTCCTTTTAAAAGGATGTTCTAAAAGTTGATGTCAGGGCTCAGATTGGGCTAAATGCTTGCAAGGATCATTCTGTGATCTCCTAATACAACTTTAGTGTCTACCAATGGTGTGCATATCAAAGGAAGGATGATCTCATGGACAAAGACCAAGAGGATTGAGGAGCTCTCAACTGTTTTCTGAGCTTTACCCTGAAAAGCCCTGTGTAATTTTGATGACATCACCTCATCTCTCTGTGCTTCAGTTTCCTCCCTTCAGAGTTTGCAGGTGATCTCAGATTATGGAGATAAACATATTGTAATTGTAAAGTGATTCTTGGGTGATAGTCATGAAGAGAAGAATTTAACTTCAATGTTTAAGACATCTCTTGCTTTGATAGCTTGATTTTGAGCTGTGTGAAGTCTTCTCAAGTGAGCTTCTTATACCACCTCATTCTTGATGAAAGGAGTTGAGCTATAAGCTGGGTGTGATGATGTACCCATCTGAAATTATCTGTAAAACATCTTATTAAACTTCAGGGATGGTGTGTCTGTATGATGGATTTGGAGGAAACACAAATTAAAAGCCAAATTCAGCCTTCATATGGACGGATCCAGTTCTGCTAATGACCTGCTTATCAAATGACTGAAGAGACTTTGAGTTGTTTGAGAAAAAAAAAGCAGAATAGAGAAAAATCTGAACCAAAAATTCACATCCAAAATGCACTCCACAAAACAAGTATCAAGCATCGAGTGACAGCTTGCTCACCCAGGGGAAAGGTGGGTCAGATGCACAATATTCTCCAGGGAAACACACTTCAGTCCACCAGAATGTGGACCACAGTGCAGGTTGTTATTTCCAGTAGCTAATGAAAGTTGATTACACTGAACTTGAGAGGTTGCTGTAGCAGTGGAGATCAGTGCTGTGCTGGATGAACACAGCAGGAGATATCACATGCTCTGGAGAGGTGATGATACGTGGTATATGGTGTTTCCCCCACCTTGGAGATGCATTTCTGTTGTGCTTAAGGCCATATACTAAATTTTGAGTAAAGACAGGAGCTTTGAAGCTGAGATCCTGCTTCTGTGTCCTGTACTGTGAACATAACGTTATCACCGCACGTAAGGATGGTTGTGGAGTTCTGAGCTGCAGAGAGATGGCCAAAGGTTTAACTTGAATTCCCAAGAATCTCTTATGATTTCATATAATTCTTTGGTTGGAAAAGACCTTTGAGATGAGAGAGTCCAACAGTACCTGCCCACTACTAAACCATATCTCTGAGCACCCCATCTTTTGACACGGTCTCCCACAGCATCCTCGCTGATAAATTGAGGAAGTGTGGATTAGATGAGCAGGTAGTGAGATGGATTATTAACTGGCTGGTGGGAAGAAGCCAGAGAGTAGTGGTCAATGGGGCGGAGTCTAGTTGGAGACCTGTGTCTAGTGGAGTCCCTCAGGGGTCAGTACTAGGACCAGTATTATTCAATATATTCATCAATGACCTGGATGAGGGAATTGAGTGCACTGTCAGCAAGTTTGCTGATGATACCAAGCTGGGAGGAGTGGCTGACACAGCAGAGGGCTGTGCTGCCATCCAGAGAGACCTGGACAGGCTGGAGAGCTGGGCAGGGAAAAACTTGATGAAATATAATAAGGGCAAGTGTAGGGTGTTGCACCTGGGCAGGAACAATCCCAGGTTCCAGTATAGGTTAGGAAATGATCTCCTAGAGAGCAGTGAAGGGGAAAGGGATCTGGGAGTCCTGGTGGACAGCAGGATGACCATGAGCCAGCACTGTGCCCTTGTGGCCAGGAAGGCCAATGGCATCCTGGGGTGCATTAGAAGGGGTGTAGTCAGTAGGTCAAGAGAGGTTCTTCTTCCCCTTTACTCTGCCCTGGTGAGGCCACATCTGGAATATTGTGTCCAGTTCTGGGCCCCACAGTTCAAGAAGGACAGGGAGCTGCTTGAGAGAGTCCAGCACAGAGCCACCAAGATGATGAAGGGAGTGGAACATCTCCCTTATGAGGAAAGGCTGAGGGAGCTGGGGCTCTTTAGCTTGGAGAAGAGGAGGCTGAGGGGGGACCTGATTAATGTTTATAAATATTTGAATGGTGAGTGTCAGGAGGATGGGGCCAGGCTCTTCACAGTGGTGTCCAGTGATAGGACAAGGGGCAATGGGTGTGAGCTGGAACACAGGAGGTTCCGCTTAAATTTGAGGAAGAACTTCTTTACAGTAAGGGTGACAGAGCCCTGGGACAGGCTGCCCAGGGAGGGTGTGGAGTCTCCTTCTCTGGAGACATTCAAGACCCGCCTGGACGCCTTCCTGTGCGAACTCATCTAGGTGTTCCTGCTCCAGCAGGGGGATTGGACTAGATGATCTTTCGAGGTCCCTTCCAATCCCTAATATTCTGTGATTCTGTGATTCTGTGATCTACCCATCTTTTAAACACCTCCAGGGATGGTGATTCCACCACCTCCCTGGACAGCCCGTTCCAGTGCCTGAGAACCCTTTCAGTGAAGAAATTTTTCCTGATGTCCAATCTGAACCTCCCTTGGTGCAACCTGAGGCCATTTCCTCTTGTTCTATCACTAGTTCCCTGGGAGAAAAGACACCCACCTGCCTCCCTACACCCTCCTTTGATCATCTGTGTTTCCTCATGGGCCACACATACCCACAGAGAGCACAATTCTAGGCTGGAGCACTGGCAGGAACCAAAATGCCACAGCAACCTCATGGGAAGCGTGTGCCCATCACTGCAGGAATTGAATTAGCTGCAGTAATGACAAGCAGGGGCTTCTGAAAAACCCAGCCCAGCGGGAGAGCTTTCGGCAGCGAAGGGCTGGAGCCCCGGGGGTGGCTCTGCCCCGGGGAGCGGCTGAGCGCCCGCAGAGAGGAGCTTCCCAGCACTGGAAATGTCAAACTGCTTCCTAAGGAGACTCAGGCCTGGGCCCAAACCCAAAATGTCAGGCCAAATCTGAACTGCCCCCAATTTGGATCTGGATGTGAAATCTGTGGCTTGGGACCATTTATGATTTATATTTTAATAAAAACCCCAAATTTTTTCTTGCCTAAGTATCTCAAGAGCAACCATGGAAGCAGCAGATTGAAATCTGTCAGGATCCCATTTTGTAGGAGTCAAAAAAAAAAAAACCCAACCCACCAACAAAAAAAACCTCCTTTCCTGGATGCAGGGAACAAGTTTTGCCACATCTGGGAGCCAGGGAAAATCATTGGAAACTCTGGAGTGAATAATTATACACAAATGTTTACAAAGAAATAAAGAAGTAGAATGTATGCATAAGTCAAGAATAACAAATGACATGTGGCCAAAACCCTGAATAGCTCCTAAGGCCCAGGACTGGGATATGCAATTTTCACATCATTTGCAGCTTTGGGCAGCGAGGAAGGGTGGGTGGTTGGGAGATATTCCGATACAAGGGCTGCTCAGTACCTGGTATTTATAGTAAATTTCCAGTGGCTGAAGAAACAGATCCCAAAAACCCAGCCTGGGAAAGGATGGAAGAAGGCCAGGATAGTCCATTTGTTGGGTATTCCTGGCCAAGAGAGAGATCTTGGGCAATCTGTGTGCCTCCTTCAGGTCTGTGTATGCACAAACCCTGGCTCCTCGTTGCTGTCCCTGCCTTGCTTCCCTGCTTCTCCCAGTTCTCACTTCAGACACATCTCCTGTGTCTTTTTCTTCCAGGGAGGATGGACAGGTTCCATCTCCCAAGAGATATTCCCTTCTTCCATGCCTTTTCTCCCACCCCACCTATGCATCCTGGCAGGATGGGATCTGTCCTTCAGCTCCTGCAGGAATTTTGCTTTGGTTCCAATGTTTTGCAGAAAGCAGCAAAAGCCTGAGCTCTGGGTGCCCTGGCCAGCTTGGGTTCCTTGGGCTTCCCACCTGCTTACAGGATCACAGCCCTCTCCAGGGTCTCACTTCTCTCGTGCAGACCCTCAGGCTTACCTGACACTAATCCTGAGCAAGAAAGACAAACAACACCTGTGTGTGAGCAGAAGAGATCTCATTTCTTCCCCTCCCCAAAGGAAACATAACAGAGAGGTCAGCTGCCTGGTGCCATCAACGTCATCTCGCTTTGGAAGTGGCCTGTCCCCAGGAGAAGGAGTCCCTTGGTGGTTTCCTCTTGCCAAGGCTGAAGTAATGGGTAGCCAGCAGTGATCAGAGCAGGTTGGAAGCTCTACCATCTCTCAAGGAGTGTGAGAAAAGCCATTCTTGAGCACTAGAATAAGCTGCCCAGAGAGGGTGTGGAGTCTCCATCTCTGGAGATGTTCAAACCCACCTGGACACTTTCCTGTGCAACCTGGTGTAGGGAACCTGCTCTGGCAGGGGGGTGGGACTGGATGATCTCCTGAGCTCCCTTCCAACCCCCACCATGCTGTGATTCTGTGATTATCTTTTTGAGTTACAGGGGGGTGGTTACTCTGCAGGCCCCTGGTCATGCTCAGTAGCAGACAGCTGAACTTCTGGAACAGGACAATATTCCTGAGCACCTCTTGCCTCCTTCCAGTAAATTACTGGGGGACCAATTTACCATTTACTGGTCTTATGAAAAATAAAAGAGAGAGAGAGCAAAGCAATTTGGGAGCTATGAAAGTGAGCAGCTCTAGCTTTTACAGAGCTGCTTTTATGAGAGATTGTTTCCAGGTGACTCTTGGCTGGGGCAAGGGTTTGCCTGACATAGAGCAAGTCACTCTGTGGAGGGGGCTTGAGGCAACCAGCTGAACGTGCCAGCTCACGTTCCTCTTGTCACCAGTGCTCAGATGGAGCAGCTTGGTGAGACTTTCCTTGGTGATTTGAAGTGGTTACCTCCTTGCTTATCCATATATACATTATGCATGTAGAAGGAAAAGGGCTGGTGACAGCAATCAGAAAGGAAAGCAGAACCAGATCTGCCTGTGGAACTGGGCTGCAGAAGATGATGCCTTGAGATGGACATTGCAGGGATTCACTCCTTGTTATTGCACAGGACCAGGGCCCATTGCACACTTAATTTACAATATCTAGGTAGGAAAGCATGTGGGATGTGCCAGCCAAAAAATACTCTTCACCTCCTCCAAACTCATAGCTGACTGGAAAGGACAAAGTCACTACAAGTGGCATCTGAAATTAAATGGAATGTTTTTGATTGCAGTGTGAGGATGTTGGGCAAGGATTCAGCCAGAGATGGGAATGCTGGAAAGTGAGGCAGAACTTGACTGGACTCTCTCCAAAATTAAAGGCTATTTTGATCTGGGATTTTCAGCCACGCTGTTTGAAAGACTTTTCAGACCCAGGGTGAGATGCAAACATCTTCTCTTCCCCACCTCTCCTGGTAACCCATTCCAACAGCCATGCACACATACATAAGGCCAAATCAAAACTCCACCACCCAGAGCAGCAGACCACACTGTAACCCTTCTCCATCACTGTGAGACTGCAGAGTGTGATTGCCATCTCTGTGATGTCCTGCCAAGCCACCAGTGCTAACAGGGCTTCTCTGGTAACCATGCTGTGAAATGCAGGAGCTTCTGCTAATTGATCCACCTCAGCATGGTGCCAGTGGTTGGGCTGGAATGGTTGGGATCCAGTGTAGGTACTCAGGGCTGATGTTACCGAGGCATGGGGGCTGGAAGAGAATCCACCCAGATGTCACTCTGCTATCGTGACACTTGGTTCTATGCATGTGAGGCTGGATGCTGCAGAGGAGCAGAGGCTCAAGGGGTTCCTCTGTCTGGGACAACAGAGCTCTCATGAAAGCATGGTGGCAAGGAGCATTGTTGCTCACCAAAAAAAAGTACTTTGAGAAAGAGAGGTCATGTTTGTTCTGCAACTTTGAAAAGTTTTGTGGGGTTTTCTTTAATATATATATTTAAAAAAAAAAAATTCTTATTTTCCATTCCATCCTTTCTTTCCTTTCTTTTTCCACCTCCCTCAAATCTTTTCTTCTTATTTAGGGAAAGATAGAAGGATGAAGTAAGTTTCAGAGCCAAAAAAGTGCAGAATTGATAGCCAAAAAGTACAATATCCCTTCAAGCCCATACCTTGTGATTTCTCAGTTTTGTTCAAATAAAGCCAAAAGCAAGGGCAGGCAGTGATAGGACAAGACAGAAGCTGTGGCTGCTCCTCCCTGGAAGTGTTCTCGGCCAGGTTGGATGAGGCTTTGAGCAACCTGGTCTAGTGGAAGGTGTCCCTGCTGCTGGCAGGGGGGTTGGAACTGGATGAGCTTGAAGGTCCCTCCCAACCCAAACCAGTCTGGGATTTTATGATTACTAGAAGTAATCCTTAGCTTTCCAACAAAAGAACATCCTGGACTACACCATTTTAACCAAAAAAGACACAAACCCAACACAACAAACAAAAAAAACCCCTCAAGATGAAAGAGAGATTCTTTTTTTAATGGAAGAAACCTCTAAAAACTTTCAGCTACTTCTAGGAATGATGATAAATTGCTGCTTTTATCTAAAACCTGGACCTGGTTTTTAGTTTGGCAGCTTTAAAGCAGACAGCAGAACATCCTGATCCACAGGATGGGCTGTGTGAGAGCACAGTGGGCAGGATGCAACAGCCAGGCTTCCCAGTCCTGGTACTTAGACCTACCTGGATGATGAGGAACCTGCTAATTACTGGCAGTGGCAAGATGGTGCATCTTCTACCTGCTTCATCAGACCCTATGGGCATGGAAACCTTCTGTTTTCTGGGGGAGGAAGACCTAAAGGACAAGAAAAGAGGATGAAGTAACATTTTTGTCCCAACTGAGGATACTGAGGTCAGCTGCTCCTGTGTCACGTCATAGAGTCATAGAATGTTTAGGGTTGGAAGGGACCTTAAAGATCATCATGGCTTGTTCCTCTCCACATTCATTGTTTGGCATCTCTTGACAAAATCAACCCATCCTAAGACAAGTTCTTTTCACTGTGTTCCTAAATTTCAGAGGCAGATCCTGTTCTCTTGGAAATCAGGAGAAGCATTCCCACTAACTTCCCTTGGGCTGAGATTCAGCACATCTCCCTGAACCCCAGAGCCTTTGAGAGCTTCTCCTGGCCCATGGGGAGGACTATATTGTCCCTTGCAGACACCTCCTGCTCCCACAGCTCTCTTGTTAGGTGGAAATTCTTCTCTTGCTGGTCAGGTTGTTTTCTGGGATTGTTCCATTTTGTGGTTTGTGCCAATACCAAGCATCAAGTGGCTCCTTTTTCTTTTATTCCTCACCCCTCCATACCCAATTTTTTATCTTCACTTCCCTTTTTTTTGGTGCCTGCTGATGCTTTTGACTCCTCCTGTTGCAGCAGCACTTCAGTCCCACCCATCAGCTGTGAAAGCCAGTGCATAAGCTCATTTGGGCAGGGTCCCTGGCTCCTGGGATCAGCAAATTGCTGTATAAACAGGGCCAAAAAGCACTGATTGTGTCTGGTTGTTGAATCACTATTGCTGCTGGCTAGCAAGATTTTGGGGGGGAAAAAAACCAAAAACCAAACTAAAACTAAACAACCCATCTTGTGCCTGAGCCTCACAGCCCATCTGTGTCCTCCCCAGCCCGGGGTTCAAGTTCCTCAACTTGGGAATTGCTGAAACTTGGGGTTTTTTGGGGGTTTTTTCTGCATTTACACCTGTAAGTTTCCTCATTGTTTTAATTTATGTCAGATATTGTTTCTTTTTTTTTCTCTTTTTTTTTTGTACGTTGCCTTCAATGTTCTCACGTGACGGTAGGAAACCAAAAGTTGTAACAAATCATTCAAACAAACAAGAGAATAATTAAAAAAACCCACAAAATAATAATGAAAAAAACAAAATAATAATTTAAAAACAAAATAATAATTAAAAACCCAAAATAATAATTAAAAAAACAAAATAATAATTAAAAACCCAAAATAATAATTAAAAAAAATAATAATAATTAAAAAACCCCCAATAATTAAAAAAAAATACATGGCATAGCAGAAGAATTCAGCTTTATCTACTTCCACCTTTTGCTGCTTGCCTCTGAGAGGACTTTATCTCATCTTCTGCAGACAAAGAGTTAACTCTCTCCTGGACTGGGAGGATTTAGAAGGGATTGCAGCATCATTCCTTAGGCATACCCAGATGCTCAGTATTAACGTGAGCAGCTCTCTGAAGATTGTTTCCTGCTACTCATCGGAGGGGAAGAATATTTGGATGAAGTAGTGGTTTGGGTATCACTTTGCAGGTCTGGAGTATAACTCCAGTGGAAAGAGATTTAGCTCCAATTACTGGATGTGATGTGGAATACAGAAGAGCCCTCTGTTGCTAAGACAGTAGTTAGATTTTGGTGAACTTTTACTTCACTGGCAAAAACCACAGAAAACTGCACTCTCCTGCTTTTTTTTTGGTTTTTTGTGAGGGTATGGATGTGTGTGAGCCCAAAAATCTCA
Source organism: Caprimulgus europaeus (assembly GCA_907165065.1). The sequence continues at coordinate 45,245,963 of OU015532.1, read as the reverse complement.
ATTTGAGTGTCCTGAGCATCAGAGCAGGCACTGAGATATGACTTCAAGGTGTGTATTTAGCTACAGCTTCTAGTGAAATTTAAAATACCCCAAAAAAATCCCCCCAAAAAAAAGACAAACTGGAAAGAAATAAAACTCATTCTGAGCTGAGGCTAATTAAAAAAAACCCCAAAGCAAACCAAAACACAAATTTCATTATTTTCAGTGTTTTTCTATAAGTTTATTTTACTCCTTTTGCTCTGACTTAGTGAAACTGAAGTCTTCTCCTGGCATTTTAATGCAGTTCTTATGCCATAGGCAGGTATTATTTTTTTGGGGGTCTCCAACTCTATTAAAGTTGTTTGGATCCAGCCCTGGTTTCATCTATGTTGAGAGCAAAAGCAACAACAACATAAAAAGTGGGGGGAAAAAATAGCTTTGTTTAGTGCTTCTATTCTCCCTTTTATGATCAAACTTTCTTCTGAGCCTAAACTAAGCTGATGATCTTTAAAATTTGACTACAAATGGACAAAAAATCTATTTATTGAAGTAGAGGGGGTGAATGGGTGACTTTGACCTGGAAAGCCCCACTAACAAAACAGGGGTTTTAATTATCTCAAAATAAGAAGGAACATAAATGAACCCCTCCAGCTCCACCAAGAGTACTCAAGAGCCAGAAAGCGAGGTGGCTAAGGAACAAAATGCTGCAGAAACTTAAAAAAAATAATAAAAATAATAGAGTGCTGCCTGGCTGGATAACAGTTATTGCAAGAGGATGGCTGAAGTTGAGATTTGCCAGAAAAGCAAACCTTGCTCTCCCATTTGTTTAGAACTCAGTTTAATTTCAGCGTCGTATTTGTTCCAGCCACTCAATTTAATGCTGCACCTTGAAGAAATCTCAAATATACTGGGGAAGAGACAAGAATAGAGGCTTGTTCCAGGACCAAAACCTGCAGCTCTTTGATGAATAGCAGAGCGTGATCCTCGATGCTCTGAGCAGAAGGTATTTCCCCACAAGCCTCCAAGGTTTGTTTTCTGTTTCCCATCACGGCGACTGCAGGCTCGGCCAGGCAGGGGCTGCTCTTTGTCATCCTTAGCGCCAAGAGGTGCCACAGTTGGGTTCTGCCCTCTCCCAGGTGGTGGTTCAGTCCTTATTTCTGTTCCTCACTGCTTCTCTGTTGGGTTATTGGCACCTATAGATATATCTAAAGGCAAGAAGTGGAGGTTATAAGAAGTAAGAAAGAGCTGCCTGTTCTTTGCATCTCTATTTTGAGTCCTAAGTTTTGGCTTCATTCTGTTCCAGGATCCCCACCTTGTTCAATCTTCTGTGAATTCACCTCAAGACCTGGACAAATTAAAAGAACTTGTGCCAGATTCCTCCAATATCTTTCTAAAAATAAAACAGCAACCAAAAAAAAGCAACACCAGCGGGTTGAGATAAATATATTTGACAGGCTGTGCTTTTCCTGCTGGGCTTTCAAGTCCAGCCAGGACTGACTATGCACAAAAATAGGGTGGTTCTCTCCCCACCTTTCCAAAATGCTTTCAGCCAAAAGAAGGATTCCTGATTCCCAACTCCATGCAAATTCCAAACAAACCCAAGTGCGAGGCCGATTTTGCTGTGTCACATTCTGATCCTTCGCAGATGCTGAGGAGCTAGGAAGTGCAATTATGGGCAAATTGCACTAAGGCAAACAAGTACATGCCAAGTTCTGCCATTCTCCATTACCCACCTGAGCCCCTTGATTGTGGCAGACAACGCACCATCTGTATGTGCTTTGTCAGAGGGGGGGGAAAATCCCAACAGCGGTGTCTGAATGGGGGAGTGGGGGAAGAGAAGGGGGCTCCCAGAAGGAGCAGGCACCCAAAAGTCACTGTAAAGCCATGGCAGTGTCCAGGGGCCATGCTAGCTCAGGTTAGCTGAGACCTTCTCTGGGGTGACCCCAGATAGGGTGACCTCAGTGGTACCACGTGGCAGTTCCTGGTGTATTTGGCCATTTCTCCAAATTATAGCATCAGAGAATCCCAGACTGGTTTGGGTTGGAAGGGACCTTAAAGCTCATCATGTTCCAACCCCCCTGCCAGCAGCAGGGACACCTTCCACTAGACCAGGTTGCTCAAAGCCTCATCCAGCCTGGCCGAGAACACTTCCAGGGAGGAGCAGCCACAGCTTCTCTGGGCAACCTGGGCCAGTGTCTCACCACCTTCACAGCAAAGAATTTCTTCCTTAGATCTCATCTTCATCTCCCCTCTTCCAGTTTAAAGACATCACCCCTCATCCTATCCCTGATCTCTGTCCATCCTGAGCGTGCATTGAAGCTCATTTCTCATGGGAACAAGCTTTCCGGGCACTGGGAGATGTCAGATACTTCCAGCTCCTGCTTGGGCCAGAAATAACTCACAGTCTTCTTTTCTCAAGATATTCTGGCAATGCTGATTCCTAACCCGGCTGGATCCCACTATTCCTGAGGTACCAAAACATAAAGAAGAAGAAAACCAATGAGTAAATAATGCAGGGCAGGGAAATAAAAAGAGTTACTCAGGCCCATTGAGCCCCAGAGACGCCTTGGTTTTGTTTTCAGACCAACCTTGGGTTAAGATGCTGTCCTTTTTTGAACATAAGAAGTACAGTAATTCTCTGTGGTGTACCCCACAGAGGGGAAACCTGAGGATCAGGGAAGAGGTTTTTATCCTTGTTACTGTTTTTATCAGTGGTATTTGGAGTAATGATCACAATAAGGAACTGAAGGGAAATACTGATGATTTGAGTGAGGAGCCCAAGCACCAACCCAGGCATCACCCCGTGTGGGGCTGCCTCATTGGCCTCTCCCTGCTACAGGTCACTTGCCCATTTGGGCAAGCAAGAGTCCAATGGGCAAGGATGGCAATGGGGGCTGAGAAAACACAAGTTGTGCCTGAAAACACAAACCATTTCTCCTTGGCTTTGTCTGCATCCTTTCACGCTGGGTTTGCACAAGTATTCTCGCGGATGCATTTGCTAGCAGGAACGTTGGCAGCAGCAGCAGCATTTAGAGAATATCCAGGGCTGGATCCAACTGTGTTGTGAACTGGGGAGGTGCTGGGCTAAGAAGAGAAGATGCTGTGTAGCCGTGTGTCATATGCCTCAAAACATTTGGGTGGTGTATATGGAGCAGAGGACAGGGCAGGAGACCAGACCTCCTCCAGAGTCTCTGCATAAATCCACTCATCACATGGACAGAAAGTGAATTCTGGATCCATGAGCACCAGGAATCACTGAGGAGAAACACCAGTGTTGGAGAGCTGTGCTCACTGAACGAGGAAATGGGAGCTCCTCAAATGCCAGGGTGGGACAGGAGTTGGGTGCAGCTCAGCAGTGCTGCTCACGGAGGAGCCACGAGGGAAATCACAGAATCATTAAGGTTGGAAAAGACCTCTAAGATCATCAAATCCAACCATCAACCCAACACCACCATGGCCACTATCCAGCATCAAAAAGGGTCATGCCAAAGGCATCCCAGGCCAAATATATGTGGGAGGCAGACTTTGACACACAGGCAACCCTTTTCTGATGAAAACTCTGGAAAAATGAACAATTTTGGTTTTAGCATTCCTGAGATCAGCACAGCGGTGCTGAGGGGTGATGGTTGTGGAGAAGACCTCCTTCTGCTCGTGCTGTCAGCTGGATGGGGCTCTTGAGCACACCTGAGATCCTCTCTGTAACTGTGGCTAACCCTCCACAGGGTGTCTCACCACCTTCACAGCAAAGAATTTCTTCCTCACTTCTCATCTCCATCTCCCCTCTTCCAGTTTCAAGACATCACCCCTCATCCTATCCCTGATTTTTGTCCATCCTGAGCGTGCATCTAGGTGTTCCAGCTCCCATCAGGACTTGGAGAACGGAATGAAATAAAGCAGCAGGAAACAAAACTCACACTAGTCACCTTGCTTCAGAATGAGAATCTTACACCCAGCTCTTCCTTTTGAGATGGTGCAGTAACCAGGGAAACAACAGTGTGCAACCTCAGAGGAAACAAGCAGCACCCTTCATACCCCTCTACTCCATACATGGCACACCAAAAATGGTTGGGTGGTAGAAGTTGCAGATTAGAAAAAAAAGCAAGAAGATAACTCATGGCATTGCTTGGAGGGTTTGTACTGCTTTGGGAGCTGGAGAAACCATTCTGGATGTCTCTCACTCCAGTGGGATCTTGTCATAGCTGCAAAGGCATGTGAAAAGTAGCTGATGAGGAGTTAGGGATGCTCAACTGGAAGCTGGAGCAGATGAGCTCCTCAGCAGTATCCATCCTGTTACACAGATGTCCAGAATGGTGCAGAGAGCTAAGCACATCACACTTTGAAGTTGAATTGGGTTTGATGTCACGTGCTCAGGAGGCTGGAGACAGCCTCCTGAAGAATGTGTCTGGGTGAGTGGGTGTATCTGGGTGAGGAATCATCTAGATGAATTCATAAAGGCTGTTGCTAGAAGAGAAAGATGTGCCTGAGCAGCTCCAGACTCAGCTTTGGATGAAGATTTGGGAGTTTTGCTCTCTTTGACTGACTGTCTAGATCTGACCTATGGCTACCTGGATGCTGAAGGGACAAATTAGGTCCATATTTCTCCTCAAATTGCTTCAGGCTCAGCTACCAGGCAAGATTGCTCCTGGACAATAAAAATCTGTGAGTTTGCAGGACCAGCTGCAGTGAGGTAGGAGAGAGGGCAAATCTCATATGCTTGGAAGTGCTGAGACACATTGTCTTCTCTTCACCAGTTTTAATAGTGCCCCTGGTGCTTTTCCAACCAGATGGCTTTCTGGGCTGCAGGGACCATTCTTGGGCACCCCAGGGCTATCCCATCACCAGCAGCCCTTGCCAGCCATGGTGCTTGCTGGGGTGCCAGGTGAGGGGAACAGAGAGAGAAGTGAGGTGGGGAAAATTGGGCCAGATATGCTTTTTGGAGAGGTGGCAAGGTTCTTAGCTTCTGATCATACAATGGAGCTCCACAGAAGGTCACAGGATGAACTTTTGCCATGGGTAACCTGCTGTGCTCTTCTGTGTTGTCAATACCCCTTTGTAAGAGGAGGAGGAGGAGGAGAATTTCATGCACTGAGTTGAAACTTCATGGGGGTTCAGGAAAACAGACTGCAGATGTTGGAGCTGGGTCACCTCAGATCTGATGGTAACCCTTTAGACCATGCACAGTTGGCACAGCACCTGTGGAGGGGTGTTCCAAATAGCCCAGGAGGTGTTAGTCCCATCTCAATGGCAATTTATGTTAGCTGCTTAAACTGCATGTTTCCAGATATCCTGTAACTCTCATTTCTTCACCTGTGGGTATCAGTGGTGTCAGGAGAGCACTTGGACACTAGAGATCAGGTACAAGACAGAAACTTTTATTGCCTTTGTCACGTTTTGTTTCATGAATTTGTGGGTTATTTGAGTACTCAGACTGATTGAAACTTCTTTTTTCAGGTTACTCTGGGAGCCTGGCAGGGTTCCTCCTGCGAGGGAAGAGCAGGAGCTTTAGGAAATTGAAGATCTTTGAGAAAATGGAGAATTCTGGTTTCAAGAAGGAGCACGGACACATCACGTGTGTAGCCCTTAGTCATTCCAGCACTGTTTGCTCTGATCTGACAGCATTTTCGAGCTGATCTGGCAGCATTCCAGCATTTTCAACTCTAAAGACATAAATACTTCTTCTGAAGTCTGGGATTATTGGTAAGCTCTCCTCTGAGGGATGTCTCTATGGTAAGGAAGGGAACCTGAAGGAAGCACCGGGACAGGCTGCCCAGAGAGGGTGTGGAGTCTCCATCTCTGGAGATGTTCAAACCCACCTGGACACTTTCCTGTGCAACCTGGTGTAGAGAACCTGCTGTGGCAGGGGGGTTGGACTGGATGATCTCCTGAGGTCCCTTCCAACCCCCACCATGCTGTGACTCAGTGAAAGTACGTGGCTTTGGGTATAGCCAGGGAGGACGCAGTCCAGTGTACCTGTGCATGCCCCAAGTGTGACATTGCAAGGCATCCTCCAGCCTCAGTCATGCTTGGAGATGCATAAGTTGTCCCTCTGGACATAAGATGGGTAGATTACATGTCCTGCTCACCACTGCTCCCTTCCTGATCCATCAAAGTCTGAACCAGCATAGACCACGGGACCACACATGTTTTAAGTGAGTTTTGGATGAAGAACATCCTGTGATCAAGTCCTTTTTGGATCAAACTTGAGAGTGTTTGTTGAGCTGGTTTGCATGCACCCCATAAATGTAGAAGATGAACCTCCTCTACCCAAAAGCATTTTTGCCTGGAGCCTGCCACTGAGTGAAAGGGAAGAGGAAGAAGTGTGAGCCCGTGTGTAACTTCCTCCCTCTGCTCTAAAAACGGCCCTGGCAAGCCCACAGCTGGCAAGAGGCACCAACGGGTGCCACTGGTTTTTCTGCATTCCCATAAATTTAGTATGATTGGTCTAATTCAAGAGTTTAGGAGCAGCTCCCTCATTTGCCTCAGATCTCAATATAGCACCTGAGAGTGCTATAGCACCTATCTCGTGCTTCTTCCCATTCCTGACTGTGGTTCTTCTTCCTTCTCTCGCTCTCTTCCATCCACCCTGAAGTTGTCCACCTGACAAACCAACATGAGGACAAGGTTTACTGTCTTTATAGCTGTTTTTCCCACAAGCTAGTGTGTTGAGAGAATGATGAGATCTGACCCTTACCCAGGTGACCAAGGTACCCTCCACAGAGCACCAGTAAATACATGAGGAACCACAGACATCATTGGTCCAGAACCCAGTCACAGAATCACAGAATCACAGAATGTCAGGGATTGGAAGGGACCTCGAAAGATCATCCAGTCCAATCCCCCTGCTGGAGCAGGAACACCCAGATGAGATCACACAGGAAGGCGTCCAGGCGGGTCTTGAATGTCTCCAGAGAAGGAGACTCCACACCCTCCCTGGGCAGCCTGTCCCAGGGCTCTGTCACCCTCACAGTAAAGAAGTTCCTCCTCAAATTTAAGTGGAACCTCCTGTGTTCCAGCTCATACCCATTGCCCCTTGTCCTACCATTGGACACCACTGTGAAGAGCCTGGCCCCATCCTCCTGACACTCACCCTTCAAATATTTATAAACATTAATGAGGTCCCCCCTCAGCCTCCTCTTCTCCAAGCTAAAGAGCCCCAGCTCCCTCAGCCTTTCCTCATCAGGGAGATGCTCCACTCCCTTCATCATCTTGGTGGCTCTGTGCTGGACTCTCTCAAGCAGCTCCCTGTCCTTCTTGAACTGTGGGGCCCAGAACTGGACACAATATTCCAGATGTGGCCTCACCAGGGCAGAGTAGAGGGGAAGAAGAACCTCTCTTGACCTACTGACCACAGTCCTGGTCATTAATGAATGTAGGAGTATTGGGTAAAAGATGCTTTTAGTTTTACATTCAGACAGGAAAGAAGGAAGGTGCCCTAAGACTTGGCAGTTTCAGAGATGACACCTGATGGTTGTGATTTCCAGACTGGTTGGATATGTGTCCTTTCAAACAGGAAGCCCTCTGAGATACAGGTTCCCAAGCTGCTGTGGGTATAACCCACCACGTGTGAGGAGACATAACGTGTGGGGCTGTGGCAGTGGTGCTGTGCTGACAGGAGAGCTGCTGGGGAGTCTGAATTGCAGAAGCAGGAGGAAGCAAACCAGCATGAGATGTTGGGACCAACCCCACTGCATTGTCCTGGATCCCGTGTTGCTCCCAGCTCAGGCCAGCTGCCATCTTCATGGAACAATGGAAGCCCTGGGGACAATGTCATCTCCTGTCTGGAAGCTGCTCCTGGAGATCTTTGCCCTTGGCACTACTGTTGTGGTTTCCAGACAAATGGGCTTGTAGAAGTCTGGTCACTCCTGGCCAGATGACCATTGAGATTACCCCACTTATTTACCTCTCTCTCCAGAAAGAAAACAAATCCTGGTTGCATCTTTGTTCAAGACATACAGAGCCTTCTGTTTAGTTTTGAGCTGTTGTTGGGATTTTTTGGGGGGTAGAAATGTCTAAAAATAGATTAGAATTCAGTCTTCACATAATAGGAGGTTTGGAAGACCTCCTGTTGTACAGAGGACAATTCCCTTCTTCACTCCATCCCATGAGCATCCTGTTGACTGTGTCTAGAAACTAAGTCCAGAAATTCAGCTGCTGGTTCTGCCCAATCTCACCCAGTCTGGTTCTGAAGCCACACCAGGCTCCTGCTAAGTGCAGTTGAAAGGCTGACCAGTGCTGACACAGCTCTGTGTGGACACATCCAACCATCTTCAGGTTGGGTCACACTGCCTCAGCTTGACATGTGTGTGGTGACCAGCACCTGATCCTCTATCTTCTGCCAAACTAACTGCAGGCATGACTCTTGTTCTTCTCTTCTCCAGTGCTAACAAAGCAAACAAAATATCCCCTTTCCCTTCTTCCTGATGCTGCTGGAGGTTTCAGGGCCAATTTTCTGTTGCCTTCAGTCTTTCTTAAAAGATGGATGCATGGAAAACATGCTGTGTACTGAAAACTGGAGGTAGCTGTAGTTTCATCTTCTCCCAGGACTTTCAGAGACTTTGGAGGGAGCTTGGCCCACATCCAGACATTCCAGTTTTCTCTGAAGTGCTGAGCATCACATTGACACAGCAACAAATCTGTGGAGGGAATCCAGGTTTGGAGCCAGCTCTGGGCCAGTGTGTGGGCTCTTCTCAGTCCCAGATAGGTGCTTCCACTGCTTGCAGCTCCCTGTGAGCCCCATGCAGCCCAGCTCCTGCTTTCCCCCTGCACTGCCTGCTCTGTCTCTGAGCTTCCATGCAAAATCTGTCTCTAGTCAATCAGTTACGGGAGCTTGGGAGGGCTCTTGGAGCCAGATGATATGGAGAAATTGGCACAGATGTCAGGGAGAAAAAGAAGCCAAGAAAACATACAAATGGGACTTCAAGTGGGATATTAAATCAAATGAGTGAAATTATTTATGAGGGCAAGCATCCCAGTCATCACGATAGGTAAAACAGGTTTGAGCTCTGAGGTCCTTGTAAAGGAGAGGAGTGTTTGCAGCTCTCAGTACAGAAAGGAAAGGGGCAGGAGCTCTGTGTCACGCTTTGGATTTGAAGGCTCAGTCTAAATCTATTCCTAATGGATATAAACCTTGTGAGGTTGAAGCAGCATTGTATTTCTGGGAGATGACAGTTCACAGCCTCTTGCTTGGTTTCCATGTGCTTCTCAGAACTTCCTAGAAGGTGTTTTGTTATCTCTTGAGTGTGCTTTTGCCCTGCATTTATCAATGGCATTGCAACTTTGAAGCTGTTATGGTGTGCTGGTTTCACTGGGCTGGCACTGGGCTGACAGCCCCTCGCTCAGTCCCCACCACAGGGGAGAGGGGAGAGGATTGGGGGGCAAGGGTAAGGAGACTGGTAGGGTGAGATAAGAACAATTTATGAATTGAAATTGAATAAAACTTAAAATAATAATGATATTAAAATAATAAATATAATAACAGTAATAAAATATGCAAATGAGTGACACCCAGTGATGGAAGAGCCCCTCATGGATCTCCTGCCCATGGGGGACAGGAGATGGAACAGCCCCTTGGCAGAGCCAAATGTCAATTTAGCTCATTAATTTAAATATTCCTCACCCCCTTAGACCTTGCACCTGCAGACCAGCAAAACACAGAGTCCTTCGCCTTCCAGTGACAACTGAAAACATCATTCTGTTATCAACGTTCTTCTCATAACAAATCCCAGCTGAACCCAAACCCCAGCGCTGTCCTAGCTGCTAAAAATAAACCCAGCTCTGTCCGAGTTACAAACCAGGACACTTGAGTCATCTTTGGTGGCAAGTATAGACAGGAACCAGAAGTGCTGTTGGTTCATGCTAAGCCTGGAGATGTGGCCAGTGCAGCGTGTGGTGTCAGAGGCACAGGCATACATGAGATTGGGGTGGAGGAAAATGGGGCAGAGACACCAAATTCCGCTGTAACAGAATTATGTTGGTGTCAGTACTAATTAAGCTCTTTCAAGGCCGGTTTGAGCTTTGATTACCAGCTGACAGGTATGTACAATCCCCTCTTTTGGGATCTGGAGCTCCCTGCAAATCATCAAACTGTCTTCAGTCAGCTTTGGGATCAGAGGAGTTTTGCCAGAGGCATCCTGCATCTGTTGCATCATATACAGTACATTAAAACCATCTTTACTGCTCTTTATGAAGAAACCACAGTTGTTAGAGAGCCCCCAGCGCTCAGCCCTGGTGGACGTCCTTGCCTGTGTAGTTATTTGCCCGTGTTACCCCCCGTGGCTTTGAGACATGGTAGTATATAAAGCAGCTAATCATTTAAAGCTCCATTCATCCTTCCTCTTGGAAAGCAATAGTGGCAGCTCCATAACGCCACAGTGGATCTGGAAGGGGGTAGGTTCAGGGCTGTCTGTGATTTCTCCAGTGGGAAATGCGGTGGGAGTGTCTTTTGTTCATTTGTCTTCTTCAAACACGCCTATCGCAGGCTCCTGGTGTCTGTGCTGTGATCGGGGAGCGGGGAGGGAAAGGAATTAAAGAGGAACAAATTGATGACAGGCATCTCAAAAGAGACAGAGTCCCCGTCAGCGCCTGGCTGAGAGCTGGCCCTCGGGGAAGGGACACAAGCCCAAGGAGGGCTCGCTGGGGACATGGGTGGCTCCCACCTCACACCCCTGAGGGCTCTTCTTGTGCGCTTGCCAGGGTGTTTTAAGTGAATGGAAAGGGGAATGTTTCAAACCAGGTAGTTTCCAAACCCCTGTGATGGGTGTTGGTAGATGTTCTTGTCAGGTGTTCATGTTAGTGGCCACTTTTTCTTCATCAAGGAGTTTTTAAAACCAAATATAGCTACGTTAGTGTGGTGGTTTCACTGGGCTGCAGCCAAACCCAGCTGCTCGCTCACTCCCCCCCACAGGGGTTAAGGGAGAGGACTTGGGGGGCAAGGGTAAGGAGACTGGTAGGGTGAGATAAGAACAATTTATGAAATGAAATTGAATAAAATTTAAAATAATAATGATATTAAAATAATAATAAAATAAAAAATAAAAATAAAAATAAAAATAAAAATAAAAATAAAAATAAAAATAAAAATAAAAATAAAAATAAAAATAAAAATAAAAATAAAATATGCCAATGAGTGACACAGTGCCATTGCTCACCACCCACCGACCCAGCCCGGCCCGTTCCCAGAGAATGATCCCGGAGCAGCGACAATCCCGACCCGAAACCGCAATCCCGGGAGAGCGAGAGCCCGAGAGAGAGCCAGAGAGAGCCAGAGAGGAAGAGCCCCTCATGGATCTCCTGCCCATGGGGGACAGGAGATGGAACAGACCCTTGGCAGAGCCCAATGCCCATGGAGCTGATTCATTGCAATATTCCTCACCCCCACCCCAGATCTTGCACTTGTAGACCAGCAAAACACAAAGTCCTTCAACTTCCAGTGGCAACTGAAAACATTGGGATGTTATGAACATTGTTCTCATCACAAATCCCAGCTGAACCCAAACCCCAGCGCTGTTCCAGCTGCTGAACAGAAACCAGCTCTGGCCCAGCTACAAACCAGGACAGTTAGTTGTTAGGATTTGCCCTTATTCAGGTAATATTATGGGATTAATTAAGACTCCATCAGGAAATGTTGCTGAGATTGTCTCTCTTGTACAGAGGAGCAAACTCAACACAGGGAGCTGTTCCATGAAGAACAGAGCAGCTCTGCAGCAGCAGCAGAGGATGCACTGACAGCTGAGAATTGAAATGTCCCAGTGTTTTATTCCAAGGGAAATCCATGAAGACTGTCTTTTCACTTCCACTCAGAGTAACATCTCAGTTTTAAAAGTGAAAATTTCTCACCAAGTGGAATTTTAGCTTTCCATCATCCAGGGCTGCCAGAAGCCTTTTGCAAAGCCCTTTATTTACCCAAGTTATGAAAGCAGAAAGGTCACTTCTCTGTGTACCTCTCCAGCTTTAACAAAAACAATAAGGTGCCCAGACATCACTGGAAGAACCATAAAACTTTGACTGACAGGCAGTGTTTCACTCTTCACCCTGGGCTCATGCCAAACCTTAATGCAAGAGCATGAGAATGGCAAGAAGGAATGGCATGATGAGGTATTTCCTGCAGGATCTGAAAGCTCAGCAGCTCCCCAAACCATGAAAGTGAGCAGAGTGTTCCTACTGTCTGAGACAAAGAAAATGTGGAAGGGAAAACAAATAAAAAACAGCATCTTGCCAGGCAGATTGTTGGAATTCTATCGATTCTTAACTTTGTATTTTTGACATAGCAAAAGCTTACAATATTTCCTTATCTTGGCAGGTCCAATCAAACACAGCTTTTAATCAGAATCCATCCCGTTTATCTGAAACAGGAAATAAACTAAGCTCAGATTTTAGCCATTTTGAAAGAAAAGAAAACATCAAAACATTTTTTTCCTGACCATATTTGGTGGGTAGGCAGAGGAAAAGACAAAATATTGCTTCCTGGAGCTCCTATGGTCACAGAAGTTTAAGACAGCACAGGAATATCCTTTAGATTTCCTTCTTGAACCTGATCCATACCCATCATTTTCATTGCCACATGTAGGAGGTGTGTTGAGTGTGTTGCAGCAGCTTGGTTGGCATGCAAGTAGGTTCAAAAGCTTTTCCACACAACTGGAATTTCTTATTTCTATTGAGCCTCCCCCAGAAGGAGAATTTTTCTCCATAAATCCTAAATATCTCCTTCTTCTACCTGATCAGTCTTCTACCTCCTCATGTGAGGAGGCACTTTCCAAAGCCTGGACCCTATATACAAGGTTCAGAGCCACCTCTGAGCATCTCAAAAGACCAGTGATATTTGCATACAGAAGGAGAAGCAATTCCAGGAGTAAGTTCATCTCCATTGCTTCTGGAGATCAGAGGCCCCAGATCTCGTACATCAGTTTTCACGAGTTTAATTTTACTGACTTTCTTGCGGTTATTCCTGATTTATGACAATAGGAGATTAAAACGAGGCTGAGGGAGGAGAGCTTCCTGCTGAAATCCCCAAAGAGACCAGATCTGGTGTTATTTCACATCAGAGTAAACAATTCCTTTGGACAAAAGAAACCCATGAAAGAGATAAATATCCATCCAAAGGCTAAGACAGATGGGTTCCTCCAGAGCTTCCTGACTAATCAAATACATCAGTGCCCCCTTCAGTAACGTGAAGGGCGATTTAACGTGGGGATTGGGGAAGAACATCCAAGACCAGCCCCACTGTGGATAGGGATACCCATCCTGATGACCTAGAAAGGTTGTTCCATGCACCAGGAATTTTCCTTCCTCCCCATCATGTCCTGCCACAACCATACAGACAAACTGGGAGAGGACAAGAAGACCAAGTTAGCAGGAGAGAAGTTGTCAGGAGGCAGACATTTGTGGTTAAGACACAGGGAGGGTGGAAAGCTGGTACGTGCCATTTGCAGAGAAGCTTTATTTTGGAGAACAAATAGAAAAAAAAAAGATTAAAAAAAAGCATTTCAGGCTTTTGCAGACAAAGCCAGAACAAGTGAACAGACCTTGGCAGCCCAATCCCCCCCTAGAAAGGAACAATGGAAAGTAACAGGAGCCTCAGGGCATTATTAAAAATACCAGCTAGCAGAGCTGAACCTGGCACTCTCCTGCCACTGGAAATATGCATCTCAGCAGGAGCTGGAGGTGTGACATTGCCCTGAAGATCTCCATGGGGTCCTGGGGCCAGTCAGAGCCCACCACTGTGGAGGTGAGCTCCAGGAGGTGAGCGACACGGGGTAGAGATGGTGTTAGCAAGTACGAGCCTGGGATAATAACTCACTGGTGTGTTTCCCATCCTGTGCTTCCAAGATTTTTTCTTCTGTTTCTCTTCAGGATGGATTAGGGCTTGTTTGAGACTTTTCAGTGAAAAACAATGCAAATGCAACAGCCCATTCAATAAGGTTTGGAGTGAGGTGGGAACTGTTTTGACCTGCTCCAAGCAAGGGCTTTGAGTCTGGGTCACCCACAGCCCTGAAGAAGTCCTTAGCTGATGGTAGTCCTCAAGAAGGGGCACCCACCTCAATTTTGACCTCTGAGGCATGAGAAACTCTGCCTAATGAAGCTTTTACCAAATCCTTCAGAAGGTTTAGGACATGGCAAACAATTTTTTCCTATCAGAAAAAAGATTATGCAAGAAAATTCCTGCCCCACTCTCATGACTTGATGAACAGCTAGAGCTGTCTAGAGCTGATGCTGCCTCTGAAGCTGCTCATCCACATTGCCACCCACATTCCTGCATTGCTGCCTGGCTGCCAGGGTCTATTTCCCTGCCCTGATAAGTCAATCAGACACCAGTGAGGTCTTCTGCTACACTTCCACTACAGGAAGGACATGGAGGTGCTGGAGCTCGTCCAGAGAAGGGCACCGGAGCTGGGGAAGGGTCTGGAGCACAAGTGTGCTGAGTTCCTGGCTGAGGGAACTGGGGGTGCTGAGCCTGGAGAAAAGGAGGCTGAGGGGAGACCTTCTGGCTCTGTCCAACTCCCTACAAGGAGGGTGCAGAGAGGTGGGGGTGGGTCTGTTCCACCAAGGAACAAGGGACAGGATGAGAGGAAATGGCCATAACTTGCACCAGGGGAGGTTTAGATTGGATATTAGGAAAAAATTGTTCACTGAAAGTGTTATCAAGCATTGGAACAGGCTGTCCAGGGAGGTGGTGGAGTCACCATCCCTGTGTAGATGAGGTGCTTGGGGACATGGTTTAGGGGTGGACTCAGCAGTGTTACGTTTTCAGTTGGACTTGATGATCTTAAAAGTCTTTTCCAACCAAAACAATTCTGTGTTTCTATGATTCCACAGCACCTTCTGCACCTTCAGGCTCTCTATCATCACCATGGTCCTCATTGCCTTCAGACCTGGCAGTTTGGTACTTGTGGCCAAAAATGCCCTGCCTCCTCCATCCTGCCACTGCAACACACCCCACTTGGGGTCTCCCACTGCCACCCCCAGCCCTGGGTGCTGCCTGCCCACCCTACTGTTCCCCCCTGAGACCCCTCAGTCTGCTCCCAGCCACCAAACAAAGGGGCCATCATGGGATAGGCACCAAGATACTCCAGCCAAAAGACTGTCTGTCATCTGGATCTACTTTGTGCAGGAAAACCACTTAGTTTACAAATATTTGTATTTAAATGCTTCTCTGCCCATTTAATTCAAGGAAATCTTCCTTGGAGGAAGGGAAAACACAAAGCCCAGGCGGAGGGAACTGCTCCTTCACTAATGCCACAATTTCCACAATGGAAATAATTGTCTCTCTTCATGTTTGACAGCAATCTGCAGTCCCAAAATAAACAGGGTTCCTCTTAATTTTGCTCCAGGATGTTTCCTATCTGTCAAAGGGGAGCAGGAGATGGCAGCCAGCCATGGAGGAGGTGCAGCACGCTCGGCTTTGTGCTCCTCACTTTCACCTCGGAGGATGCTGACAACAAAATCTTTTGTTGGCCATCAGGTCAGACACATGGGTACCTGTTGGTCCCTCAGTAGTCAGTGGCAAGCCAAGGGAAGGAAGTAGGCTTGTTAGAAGTGGTGTCATTGATTGTCTGTATACAGGTCTTGGAGCCAGAAGGAAAGGGAAAGTTTGACACCAAAGCTGAGACATGTTGGTGGCCTCTCAAGGAACCAAGTTGTACCACACAGAATTGTCCAAGATTTGCCTATTCTATGCTTAATTTTGTCTCCTTTCCTGAGACATTATTTGCAGAAATAGCAAATTCATGCCAGGATTTTGAGGGAGTTATTTTTGTGTGAGCTGAAATCAGAATTCCATGTTTAATCAAATATCTTCACCTGGAATACTTCATACAGAGAATAATGCTGGGAAAATCCAGAAGAAATGTTGAGTGACTTTGAGCACTGAGTTGCTGAGCAGCTCTGGTACAACCTAGCAGTCAACACAGCTGGGATAACCCAGCCTTCCTTCTGCAGGACAGACTGAGAGGAGTTCTGGGGCCTGATTGAAGGGTTCAAAAGAGAGCACACCTTGCTTACTAGCTGATTCAGCTTCAGAAGCATAAGCACAGTTTTCCTAACTCTTGTCCAGATTTAGAACCACAGACTGGTTTGGGTTGGAAGGGACCTTAAAGCTCATCCAGTCCCAACTCCCCTGCCAGCAGCAGGGACACCTTCCACTAGACCAGGTTGCTCAAAGCCTCATCCAACCTGGCCGAGAACACTTCCAGGGAGGAGCAGCCACAGCTTCTCCAGGCAACCTGGGCCAGGGTCTCACCACCCTCACACCAAAGAATTTCTTCCTCAGATCTCATCTCCATCTCCCCTCTTCCAGTTTCAAGCCATCACCCCTTGTTCTGTCATTAACTGCCCTTATAGGAAGTCCCTCCCCTCATTTAAGTATGGTGTGGTTGTGGGGGCCATGCAAAGAAAGACAGAAGCAGCACGAGGTGGAGGATTGCTCTCTGGTTACAGATAATCCTCCTGCCACCAGCAGGAAAACATCTTTGGGCATCACGTAACCTTAAGGATCTCCCCAGGACACAAACTGCAACTTGTCTCTCTCTTGAGTTGTGGTTGCATCTTAGAAAGGAGAAAAGGCTTGGGATAGAAACAAGGTCTTCTGGAAGAGGAATATAGGTTGTAACACAACATGACCTAAACATACAAAGGTCTGTGTGGTCCTTCAATGCAGTAGCTGATGGAAGGTTCAGAGTAGCTGGGGTTCAGATGCCCAGGAAAGGGTGGACAAGGCAGATTTGAAGCACATATTCCCAGACATCCAGCAATTTCATATCCTTGTGTTTTACAGCTCTAGATGATTTTTTTTTCCTCAATTTACCCTTCTAGTAAGTACCTTATTGACACCCAAACATCCTGTCACGAGGAAGTCCATGGCTTAACTCTAGGCTGGATGAAGAAGTATCTCTTGGTGCTTCGAGTCAGTCACTAACTTCTTTTTGTCTGAGTCTCTTCCATTCTAGGAACAGAAGATCTGATGATTAACCCAGGCCAATCTATGCTTCCTCAGGCTTCTCTTCATGGGTGATGGAGGACACAACATTTCATAGCTGGGTCTGTAGCTGGTGGGAAGCCAGGGGACTCCCAACTTAGTACATACACACACCTTACTGTCCTTACATGCACTGTAATTCTGTTTTTCCTCATTGCTGGTTTTCTTCATCAGAATTAAAAGTCACCAGGACAAAGAGAAAATAAATGATTGCACTTTTTATGGTGTGAAGAAGTTCAAAAGTTACCATCTCTGTTCTTTTTGGGGGGGAACTAGTGACAAAATGTTTGGTGAAAGGACTGAAACTCTGTGTAATGATACTTCTCAAGATGAACAAGTCCTAAGACTGATATTTGCCTGTGGTCACAGCTTGGCTTTTACCAGACAAGCTGTCAGGGGATGCACAGCAGGCAGAAGGAAATAATCACGTTGTCCCAGGGGGTTCCTTTAACACATGGAGGCTCAGACAAGGAGATCAGGTTTTGGGAATAATGACTGGGAGAATGCTGGCAGGGAGGGGGATGCAGACATCTGCACCATGTGGTTGACAGACCAGAGACAATTCAGGTCCAGAAAAGAGCAAAAAGCTCGCTATAAAGCTTAAAATAAAATCTGTGAAGGAAGGGAAAGGATTCCACTCTCAGGCTCTCTGGGGATCTTTGCAAGTGAGCACTCCAGACCTTTCCAGATTTTGAGCTGCTCTTTGATATCTGGTCTAAAACTAAAGCCACCCAACTCTTTCAGAAAGCATTAGGAAAAGCAGTCCAAAGAGCTGGCATCTATTTCCCAAGCTCATCAGGACTGTGTCAACTGGAAATGAACCTTGTGCCTTCTAAGAAGTGGAAACCTCCTCTAAGAGTCTGGTTTTGTGACAACCTTGCACTGTTGGACTCCAACTCCTGCTCAGAGGTAGGAGCAGTTGGCAGCTATCGAGGGGGGCTTGTAGTTTCAGTAAGAGTTGGAGAAAATGGTTACCTTCCTGAAGGCTCAGTGCTTCCTTTCTTCTACAGAAAGGCAAACTCACCAAAGACAAAAAGGATCTTCAGATCAAACAAGGGAGACTTGCAGAGAAGCAGCATCTCAGAGACCTGCTGGAAGGTGCACATTTCTGAATCCAGACAGGAAACTGGCAATTTTGTACCATTTTTGGTTGTCTTCTTCTCTGTGGGCTTCAGAAGCTCTGGACTGTGAAGCGCTGTGGGTGGGTATCACCATGGGACAAGATGTAAGGGGGAAACCCAGAGGAGCTTGTGGCTTCAGCCACAATTTCTTCCTAGACAGTCTGGCTCAATTCAGAGTCACAGTCAGGAAAAGAAGGTGGGAAAGAGACAGCAAATGAACGAGAGAAGGCTTCTGGATCACAATTTACCCACCTTAGGGACAGCTGTTAGTTACCACTAGTGATGACCTCAGTGTCATTATAAACACTGGAGCAGGGGGAACAGACTGGCTGCAGTGAGGACAGGAGCTTCAGCAGTGCCCATCACAGAGCTGCAGCTCACAGAATCACAGGGTCATTAAGGTTGGAAAAGAGCCCCAAGATCATCCAGTCCAACCATCAACTCATCACCACCATGCCCATTAAACCATGTCCCTGAGTGCTACATCCACACATTCTTTGAACACCTCCAGGGGTGGTGACCCCACCACCTCCCTGGACAGCCTGTTCCAGTGCCTGACCACTCTTACAGCCAACCTGAAAATGTGGGCATTCTGTAACATTAAAAATGTAAAAATTTCACCTGAACTCTTTTTACCTCTGAAAATGTTGATCTGTTTTTGTTTTCTGCAGACACCATTGCCTTACCTACCAGGAGCTGCAGTGAGAGGTCTTCATGCCCCCACTCAACTCTACAGATGAGATACTGGGATAAGACTGCTCATCCCATGATGCCCAGTTAGCAATCTGTGACGATGAGTAACTGAAGATGTTGGCTCTTAAAAGTGAAGTGACTTATGATAGCTGGCTAAAATTATTATTACTTTTTATGTTTTCCCCTTTTTTTAGACAAAATACCTTATTTTTGGCTGACAAAACCCCATATTTTTTTTTTCCAGGCATTTTCCTTTCTAAAGGGAATTTAAAAGTGTCCAGAAAAGCCCAGGCTTTTAAGGACAATTAGTATCTATTAGGAAATAAATTAATAAAAGGAAGAAAGGAATAGTTCCAAACACAGAAGCCCTTCTGCAGGCAAGCACACATTTTCCTGCACAAAAAAAAAACACTTTATAAAATATTTCCCAATTGGAGCAATGTTCTATTTTGACAGTTGTAATTATAATGGCTTGCAGCTTTTGACTTTCCCTTCATGGAGCCTTTGCTCTTAATGCAGAACTGATTTAGGGACTGGGGTCCCTAACAGCAGCTGACTTTTATTAGGTCTTGTTTCTGGCAGTAGGAGGGTGAGGGAAATGACCAGGTAGCCCAAGACAAGCAGGAGAAAGCCCTTCAGCCCATGGCTAGAGCATGGAGGAGAATGGTAACTCAGGTCAGCTCAAAGGGAAACCAGAACACAGATAATGTCTTGGTTTTCCAAAGTCCAAAGCTCTTTTGCCCAGGGCAGTGGTGGAGTCCCCATCCCTGGAGGGATTGAAGAGTCGTGTAGACACAGTGCTGAGGGACATGGGTCAGTGGGGACTGGTCAGTGTTGGGTTCATGGTTGGACTCCATGAGCTTAAAGGGCTTTTCCAATCCAGGCAATGCTGGGATTCTGTGGATGTAGATGACCTGGTCCTTCTAAGACAGGATTGACAGAAGTGGCTGGTGTCCCCCTGACTGTGGAGCCTTCTAAGATCAGTTTGATCCTTGATGCTGGGTAAGGTCACAATCAGGAGGGTCCTGCCTCACCCACTGTGCTCCTAGAAGAGGAGCACGTGGCAGTGGGGAACGATGGTCACACCTCACCTCCTGCCGTGCTTGATCTACCTTTCCCTCCTCAGCTTTTGCTTTGTCCCCCTGCACTGTGAGCTCCCTGTGGGCAACATGGGAGTCTCCACGCTGGTGCCATGCAAGTGGCAGAGGAAGGAAGATGAACTGAGTATGGATCACAGGCAGCTGCCCTCTTCACAAGTAGAGTTTGACCTGAGCCATTAGCACCAAGATCTGCCACTGACCCATGCTGGGAGCACTCTGGCCTCGGGGTCTGTCATGCCCATCTCTCTCAGATAACCTGGTTGTTGACATTTTCTCACTGGGGCTCAGGAAAAGGAGGTTTCCATCCCCTCCTGGACTGAAGCATTTCAGACTTTAATGGCTCAAGTCTGTGGAACAGAAGCAATAAAGATGTGGGAGAGAAGGAGGGGAAGCAAACTCTCTCTCAAAGGTACCAAAGTGTGTAACACCTCGTAAAGCAGTGGGAACTGGAGCTTGGAAAGTTATTGGAATCAAGACTTTCATCTCCTGTCAATAAAGCGTTATCAGCACCGAGCCCAATTTTCGGCTCTTAATTCCAGATGTGCACATTGCAACTTCGTGCCTCTTCTCATGCCCAAACCTGCAGCTAAGTTCAGGCCTTGGGGCAGATGGAAGCCAAACTAGAAAACAGACAAGTTCCTTCCACGTGTGTGCAAGGACAGGAGTGTTAGAAGATGTGTAAGGTTGAATCCCCACTGCCCTGGGTTCCAGTCAGGAGGAAAAGCTGCGACCTTGCGATGTTCCCTTGATGAGACTGAAGTACACGGCTGAGATAATGGAAAAGGTCATGAGCTGTGGCTTCTCTGAGGTCTAGAAAAGAGGAGCCACTCAATTTCTTGGATAGTCTGAAGCCTTTCACTTGGAAAAGAATTGTTTGGATAAAGGCATCTGGCTACATCTTCTCTCCAAAGGGATCATAGCATGGACAGAAATGAAACCATGCATTTACATAATATTGTGCCATAGTCCAGAAGGGATGGAGATGACAGCTTTCAGGCTTTGCTACCTCTTATTGATCCCTCACTGCATGTTGGTGGAAACACAGCTATGCCAGGTAGAAGTGTGTCCTGCTCTCCCCTGCCAATCTCAGCCTGAGAAGCCGAATGGTGCAAAATTTAATGAGTGAGTGGAAAGCTTTATACCAGAAGAAGGTGAATGTTGCCACCAGTGGAGTACAGGTGAGGACCATGAGGCCAAGAATGGCCTAGTACTGTCCAGTTGGAGTGCTGGAGGAAATATCTACTCCCCATTGCCTTTGAAAGTAGGCAATTTACCTAACTGCCTAACTTCAGCCACCAGTACTTGACTATGTGGATCCATGAAGGTTAGCTGAGAGGTCCTCTCACGGCAGCAAGAAGGGCACCTCACCTACTCATGTCCTGCCTTACTTTAGAGAGAGGGAGTTGAGAGATGTGTAAGTAAGGTGGAAGTTACACAATGGTTGAGTTCACAACAAGAAGAAGAATGTGCAACTGGGGTCACTTCACCGGGCGGTTACAAAAGGTCCCTTAGGAGACCTTAGGGCACACTTTGGCTCTTCATCGATGACGCTTTGAGATCTCTGTTTGAAATCACAACAAAAGGAGACAAAATCACAGCAGGCCAAGGATAAGAATTACACCAGGCACTTCTGGCAGTCACTTTACACACTAAAATAATTAAATAGAGTGGCTTTGGGGGTAGATGAAAGAGTAGAGCTCTTTTTTTTTTCATCTCAACTGTATAGGGACCAACCAGAGCACAGGCAGCTCCCTTCAATGGCAAACAGCCACTGAAAAAAAAAGAGGATAGGGATTTGGAGATATTCCTGCACAAAATCCATAGTCAATTCTCTGGGAATAGGGAATACAGAAGAGGAACAAAAGTCAAAGGGGGAAAGGATAAGGAAAAGGACGGAGAAATCCCTCTTGTGAGCTGCAGCAAGTCTTGGTGCTCCGAGTGAAAGCGAGAGGAACACTAAACATTTTATGGTGCAGCTTCATTTGTTTAGGCTTCCCTCCTGAGCAGTAAATTTTATGGCACTTTAAAGAGTGCCTGAGAGTTTCGTGCAGCCCTGCATTAAACACACACACACACACACGTGCACATGCGCGCGCGCACGCGGGCTTTAACGACCTCAGCATCTTGTGGTGCCCCGATCCACGCTCGTTTGACACCGAGAACTTAAAGCAAAGCATCTTTGCTGGGAGAGAAGTGTTTGATGTTGAAAAGGAGAGAGGAGAAGAGGGAGAATGTCCAGAAGGAAGCAAACAAGGGCCAAGGGAACCCACTCCAGCCCTGTCCCCAGGCAGACTCATGAGAGCCAGGTCTCATCAGTGAAGCAACCAGCCCTGTGTGAGGTGTCCACAGGAGATGTTTATCTTCTCCAGAGGAGTTGTCACCATGTGGGATGTGCCTCATAGTCATCTCTTCCCACCTGAACAGACATCTGCGCTGGTTTGGAGTGAGCAAGGTGGAAGGTGTAGTTGCACAGCAAAGTATGGGGTGCACAGGGTCACCAAGTGGGGAGCATGATCTGTTGGCAGGCTATCAGATGGATGGGCTATCCAGAATCAGATGTTGGGTTATCAGATGGATGGGCTATCCAGATATCAGATGTTGGGCTATCAGATGGATGGGCTATCCAGATATCAGATGTTGGGTTATCAGATGGATGGGCTATCCAGATATCAGATGTTGGGTTATCAGATGGATGGGCTATCCAGATATCAGATGTTGGGCTACCAGATGGATGGGCTATCCAGATATCAGATGTTGGGCTATCAGATGGATGGGCTACCCAGATATCAGGTGTTGGGCTATCAGATGGATGGGCTATCCAGATATCAGATGTTGGGCTATCAGATGGATGGGCTATCCAGATATCAGATGTTGGGCTATCAGATGGATGAACATATTATCTGGACACCAAGGAGACTCCCAGGAGCTGGCCTGGCTTCCCCTGCACCCAGGTGTACTTGGATCTGGTAGAAGGAACTGGTGCCTGTCAAATGATTTCCTTTTGTGTCCTCCACACCACACACACTCCATACCTGCTGCCAAAGCTGTGATGGACTTCTCATGTGATGAGACAGAATAATAAGGTAGGTCTTAAGTAGGTCTGAGACTCCAAAACCTTGAAGGAAATGCTGGAGGCACTGAAGGACTGTGCTTCCTTGGAAACACCTAATCCCCTTCAGATGAGAATCTTTAACCCTTGTGACCCCAGAGCCATGAATCACTCACCAAAGGCCTGACCCTCAGCGTGCTTTGCTGTCAGCTTAGAGGTGGAAGAAGGGCTTTCTTTATGGTTTTCACTCAGGCACACTCTGTCTACTTAGGACTTCAGAGAGAGACCATTTATCAACAACTTTTTTTAACCCAGTCTCTCTCTATGACAACCCAAGCTCCACACTGTGACAAGAAGGTGAATGTCAAGCTGTGGATGTGAATGATGCCATGCCACCAAACATGAGATGTTTCTTGAACTCCTCTAGTTCCCCCAGCAAGCTCTAACTGATGGGAAGCTCTTGGTCAAAGCAAGCAGAGCTGCTCTTCTTGCACTCACAGGGGTGCAGCCCTGTGTTAGAGCAGCAGAGAGGGGTGCTAATGGCATGTGAGGGGCATCTCCACCAGCATCTCAGGAAGGGCTGAGTGGCAGAAGCAAGAGCTGAGGGCATACAGGAGTGTGTGGTTTGAGCTAGTTGAGAAAGTAGTGCTGGGCCACCAGACTGCCTGAGGGTTTTGAGGGAGCATTTTGATGCCACTAAGGTTGCAGAGCCCTTGCTGAGTCACCCTCTCAGAGTGGCATAGAACTTCTTGAACTTATTAGGCTGCTGCCATAATTCTGCTTCTGTCTGGTCTACTTCTAAGTCCATAGAATCCCAGACTGGTTTGGGTTGGATGGGACCTTAAAGCTCATTCAGTCCCAGCAGGGACACCTTCCACTAGACCAGGTTGCTCAAAGCCTCATCCAACCTGGCCGAGAACACTTCCAACTAAAACCCTTGTTTGCTCCATGTCACCTCTACTTGGATAGCTGGAAAATGCAGCCCTGTATGAGACAAACTGGTGGTGGGAAAGGCATTTCTGAGACTTGTCTTGCAGAGCTGAAAATAATTGAGAGCGAATAAATACGTTATCCCATCAGGACCTGGATTTTGATTGCCTTTTTCTCTTTTTTTTGAGTTATTTTAAAAGCAACTCTATTAAAATGAGCATCCACAGGCTGTTGTAGAGATTCCTGTGATGTCCTGAGGGGCTTAGATCTGACAAACACAAAGAATCCAATGAAAGAAGACTTCATGCAATTATATCTAGCCAAGGTTTGCAATCTAAAAAAAAGAAAGGACACTCTTACTGGCTCTTCATTCATTGATGGTGGTGTTGGGAAAACACTGAATGCCTTTGGGTATTGTTTGGGTTCTCAGCTTTATCTACTGCTACACCTATTTTTAAGAAGAAGAAGAGCATGAAGACTTGTCTGCTGTGAGAGTCAGCTGGTTTTCCTGGTTCTAGCTGCAGGTTAGAGTTGTGAAGCACCAATTTGGTGCTTCACAAGATTTATCTTTGTCCCTCACAGTAGCTACACTGCAATCCAAGGACCATTGTGTACACATTCAGCTCCATGGTAGCTTCTCCAGCCCCAGTGGCAGAGAAGAATCAACAGCAGAGCCTTATCCACCTGCAAGACCGTGGAGAACTCTGGTCACCAACCTGGCCAGGTGATGGCCTGCCGTGAAGCAGGGAGGTCACCATAGGTGTAGAAAGCTAGACCAGATAGGCTGCAAACACGCTCCATGCACTGTCATACCAACACCTTATGATGTAGCAAGAGGTGGGACAGAGGAGGACAGCACAGATGTAAACTGGGAGCAGGTTTTCCTTTCATGTTTCACTTCCTGAGTAATACAACCACTTTGATAAGGTCATAGGTTGGGCCCTCTAACATAGACTGATGCTCAGCATCACTATGGCTTCTTGCTACTTCATTCCTCAATCACAACATCCACCACCAAGCACCTTGCCTGACCAAGCCAAGCCAGGAGGCCACGCTCTTTGGCTCTCACATAGTCAAGGGATAGAGACAAGCTCCTCCAAAGGGCAACCAGAGCATTCCAGTGAAGTTTCAGCTCTGCATCACACCCAGCCAAGATGTCAGCTGTTCTACAAAGCTGCCACCAGACATCACTTGGCTTTTTAACAAAACTGTCAATAGGACAGTGAATTCACTAATTTTTTTCAGTCCCAAACTTGTCTTAAGAAGAAGATTCCAAAACCTCTTTGATAGTCAGTTTCTTCTAGAAGCTGGGTGCTTTAGGCAAGGAGAAAGGGACTTGTAAATTGAATCCCTTGATGGTCCTTGCAATTTAAGAAGCTAAAGATGGGATTTAAATAGTGGAGAAGATGAGTTGTATGGATTTGGACCAGGCATGTCCTGTTTTTTGTAAGCATTTGCTATATTTAGGGAAGATGAGTCTGTGATTCTGTGTGGTTTCCAACAGCGCAGTGAGAACAATTAATACCTACTTTCTTCTAATAAATCAACTACCTTTGGTTTTAATTGTGTAGGTTCAACACTAGGATGCTTGAATTTTCTATTAAAGTTGCATTTTGAGCACCCTGAGAGACACAAATCTCAGGCAGTGGTACTACAGGAGTGGTACCACATGAGATGTCACACTGCTGTCACACAGTGTGGCAAGGTGTCTCCTCATCCTTGCCTCTTGCAGTGAGAGTTGGACTTGAATTGTCACTGGTGTGCTGGCTGGTTCCTCACCTTGGGGCAGAGCAGAGTTTGAAACCAGGACTGAGAAAGCCAAGATCAAGACTTGGGATATGAGCAAGGGGAAATTAACCCAGGTTAAGTTTTTAGCCCTGAGGTCCAACTCTGGTGTGAGACATGGTGTGACTGTACCCACAGATGTGAATGGATTCAGCCTCACCAAGCAAGCAGCCAGAGCCCATGTCCATGCTGCATGGTGAAGGGAAAGCAGATATTCTGCCTCAGTCCTGGCTCCCACAGTGAGCTGGGAGCAGAATGATGGTTCTCAAGAATCCCACTGGGCTGCCCACCTCCCAGACTGGTCCTTTACTGTCTTTGGGAACCCACCAGAAGGCAGGCAACAAATTATGCAGATAAAGAAGCTTTTGAAAACATGCTTTTAATTATTCAAGTGCCTGGTCAAAAGCCCTCCACTTCTACTCGTGGTAAAAATAACTCATCTTTTTCTTGGGGGCCCTCTCCCTTCCTCCTTCCTCTGTTTTAATTTCTTTAGTCTTTCCTGAGAAAGAGAACTGGCTTTTTAAACATCATTAAAGCCAACTACTTTTCACAAAATATATGCTTGCAGGCATAACCCCATTGCACTGGGGACAAATACATCCTGGTCCCAGAGCTGTCATCACAACCATCTGCTTTGTACTGTGGCTCTGAATGGATTTGTCCCAAGGTGAACACGGTAATGCTTGAAAGTGGTGTATTTGTTAAGTGTTCTGTCAGGAGCATAAATCAGAAGAGGACAGCATCATTTCTGCTGGGCATGAGCTTAGCAGGATCCTAGAATCTCATGAATGGTGATCATAGGGATGGAACATCACACCACATCCCCTTCTTGGTGGTGAGGAGGAGCTCAGGACCAGCTCATGGGAAGATGTTCCCAAAGTAGTGCTCATGAGCCCCACCAGGATCATGATTCCAGATGTGTGAACAGAATTAAGGCTGAAATCCCACCAGTGAGGGCAGAAGTGAAAAAAAAAAGCCTGGGGATCACTAGCATAACATGTTTTCTAGAGAGGTCACTCAAGGCAGCCTTGTACCAATTTACTCATCCCTTGAAGGACAGTATCTACTTCTTGAGAGCTTGTGCTGCTTCTGGGAACCATGACAGCATGGGCACCCAAATATTTCCACATCTGGCAAAGCCACTCTGTGCCTCAATTTCACCCCATCATTTAAAAGTGGGGATGTGGCAGTTGGACACTCACCAGAAAGAAGCAGCCACAAAGTCTGAACCCTCCCCAAGTTTGGGAGTACTCAGATCCCTGCGTTCGCTTCAGTTTCCTCTCTGGCTTCGGCTGGGAATGTTTGTGCCAGCAACCTAGAGAAGAAAATGAAGTCCATTGCACACAGATGCTTGGCCAGCTCTCAGTAATGAAACACGTCTTTATCGTCCGCAATTTTGGATTTAAGGAAAGGGGCAAAACTGCCCACAGTTTGCAGAGAAAATAAAATATATATATATATAAAAATATATATATAAAAAAAAAAAGAAGCAAACCTCAGTGCTTGGGTTGTGAAACGCAGCTTCCTCGGGACAATAAAGACGTGTTTCATTATGGAAAGTGGCCGACCATCTGTGCACGTTTGACTCGGATCCCTCAGATCTGGGAAGTAACAAGGCCGGTTTTACACTCACTTCGCTGCCTGGAACTGTGCTGACGTGTCTGACTTTGTAAACACTGCCAGCAGTTATGGAGAGAAGACCACATGCCTCCCTGCTCCTCTGGCACGCTCCTCCCGGGCAGAGATGTTCAATGTGCTGCAGCTCTCTGATGTCTTGCTCTGAAGGGCTCTTTCCCTCTAGCATGGCTGGAATTATCTCAGAGGAGCAACACTCGTGTTGTTTAAAGGGCGTAACATGACCTTGGGCTGAAGTGAAATCATAGAGTCGTGGTGGTTGGAAAAGTCCTTTAAGATCATTGAGTCCAACCATGAACCCAACACTGCCAAGTCCACCTCTAAACCATGTCCCTCAGCACCTCGTCTGCCCATCTTCTAAATCCCACCAAGGAAGGTGACTTCACCACTGCCCTGGGCAACCCCTTCCAATGCCTCAGAGCCCTTTCAGCAAAGAAATTCTTCCTCACATCCAATCTCAACTGCCCTGGGCACAATTTGAGGCCATTTCCTCTTGTCCTGTCCCTTGCTCCTTGGTTGAACAGACCCACCCCCACCTCTCTCCACCCTGCTTTCAGGGAGTTGTAGAGAGCCAGAAGGTCTCCCCTCAGCCTTCTTTTCTTCAGTAATACCAGACAGACCATGCTTTGTGGCCCCATCCATGTTGCTCCTTTGTTTGTTCTGCTCAGGCTAATTTCCGAGCTGCTGGATGGATGCACCTGGGGCTGGATGCTTCCCATCTGTATGTCACACATAGTAACAGCAGTGAAGGTGCCTGCACCATCCCTGGTCCCCCAGCACTGCCCCTGCACTGCCCCAAGCTGCTCAGTCACCGCCTGGCCCTTGCCTCCTCTCCTGACACTGCCCACAAGGCTCTTGCTTGAGGTGAGGTTTTTTGAGCTGCGGATGCTTCTCAGCCCTGTGCTGGGCTGCTTGAGCCAAGGAATAGAGAAGAAGGGAGATTCAACACGAGCAAAGATGGTGCTATGCTCTCAGAGGTTGCTTTTTCATACCAGCCACTGTGCCTGACCCATGGGGACATGCTGGAGAGGACACTGTGGGGGAACCACCTCCCTCACCATGATCTCCAACCAGTGCCATGGGTGGTTGTGGTGCCACTATGCACCTTCCCCCCGACTAACACAGGCTGTGTCCACCTCTGGCAACCAGCCCTTGACCTGGCAGTTGTCAGCCAGGCAGGACTGGTGGGTGTTGTGGCAGAAATGGGCATGGTGGTGGTAGAGGAGGCTGCTGAGGGAAGGGTGGGAAGGGTGTTTTGTGTGTGAAGAGTGGGGTGGAGCAGAAAGTGAGATGTCCTGGAGTCAGATTCTTCATGACATGGAAGGTTTCACATCTCATAGATCACCTGTTGAAGGCCAAACCTTCATGTAGATCTTTGGCTTTTATATTTTAAACATATTCTTTTATGCTTCTGACTCATTGTGCAGTCTATCATCTGCCCATCTGTATCTCTGATGCTTCCTATGGCTATCCAAGTGCCAACGCTGCCACCAGTTAGGGGAAAAAACCCTCCAATTTCAGGAGAGACAGAGGTCTGGGAAGAGTAACAGTTGATACCTACCCAACATGATTGAAGATGTACCAAAATCTACTCAGGCTGCTCCAAAATCCATCAAAGACAGCAGAAAGATTCCAGCTGTGACCACCAGCCCTTGGATCAGGTCCTAAATGAAGCCATGTGAACTATCTGTGGACAGAAGAAACACAGCCGTAAGTGCACGACGTGTCAAAGATAGGACATTTCCCAAACAGCAGGCAAACTGATTAAAAAAAAAATAGAAAAAAAGAAAAGAAAAAAAGGAAGAAAAAGGAAGAAAAAAAGGAAGAAAAAGGAAGAAAAAAAGGAAGAAAAAGGAAGAAAAAAAGGAAGAAAAAGGAAGAAAAAAACTTGGCCAGAAGAGCAGAAGAGTGCAGGCTTCCTTCATGTCTGTTCCACAGGGCTCAGAAAGGGTAACACGGTACCAGGAGCCCTCATTCCTAACCATGACACAAGGAGCTGGAATTGGTGTTTACACAGTCATTTTGGAGAAGGAAGAGAATTTAATTTCAACAGCACACCACCTACACGTGTGCCTGGAGATCATTATTGGCAGGTGCAGGTAATCACAAAAACACCAATCAAATCATAAAAAACATTAAGTTGCAGCTTAAGATCAAAAGAATGAACCCAAACCTCTACCCTGGCTCAGCCTGAAGTGTCAGCCACATGTCTCCATACCTATAGCTTCAAGATTACTCATTCCTTCAAGGCACATATGTTGAGCTCTCTGGGAAAGCTGAGGAGCTTCTGGGCCCCCACCTGTAAAATCAGTCGGCAGCAGCGTTCCTGGGAGTGTATGCAACGAACCCCAGCTCTGGGAAATTTCTGGATGGTGAGGTCTTGCAAAAGCCCAAGGAGCAGCACAGCCCAATAACTGATACTGGTGAGCAGATGTCCAGCTGTGCCTGCTGAGGGTTTGCATTACCCCTTTGGGGACAGAGGTGGCTGGTCAGGGACAGACAGGTGACAAGGCAGCATTATTAAAAGTGGGAGAGGTGGTAGCATGGCACTGACCAAAAAGAAATGTTCTTCCAAGGCTGGGGTTGCTTGCTTATCATTGAATCATAGAATCTCCTGCTTGGAAAAGACCTCTGAGATCATTGAGTCCAACTGTACCTGTCCACCACTAAACCAGATCTCTGAGCACCTCATCTACCCGTCTTTTAAACACCTCCAGGGATGGGGACTCAGCCACCTCCCTGGACAGCCCATTCCAGTGCCTGATGATTTAGGTCATTTTAAAACGAGATCAGATAGGAGTTGAAGAAGATACAGTCTGGATCAGTCTTGCACTGGGTTCCCAGGGGAAAGCTTGAGAAAGGGTTTAAGAGCTTCCCTCCCTCCCAGTTCTAATTCCCATTAAGTGGAAGACTCTGTGCCTGCCAAAACCAAAAGGCAAAGGTTCTTGGAAACACTTGGCTAAGCGCTCCTCTCGCTTGCACCAGGAGAAGCATGGATTTAATTCCTCAGCAATCACCAGAGCTTACCCAGGGGCACTGGTGTTTGGGACAGGAACCTGTCTGATGCTCCTGCCATGTCCTCTGCTCCAGCCTTCACACAGACACTGCTCATCTCTGTCCAACTCACACAGCAGCTGTCCCATCACCCTGGGAAAGTCAGTCCCCGTCTCCATCGGGCTGCTCTGCCATGTGGCTTTCTTGGGGTTTTATTCTTTCTAAACTCACTAGAGCTGCTGGCCACTGGCTTGTTAAAGTCACTAAATTGCAGCTGCTTTGGCACAGGGCGTCCAGACAAGCGAGGAAGAAAGGAAAAGGAGCAAGAGATTTGTGCGCACAGAGTCCGGGTCAACAGTGGTTTATTAAGTCCCATTAAGCATATGGTCACGATTATAATAAAAGCCTGAGTTATGGCCAGTGACATGTGTAAACCACCCCTCCCTCCTCAAAACCCCAGATAGATATATATGGTGGGTGCAGATTCAATGTGAACACAGACCTATATCACAGGGGGGTTTAACCCTTTCTGATCCCCAGGGGAAAGGAAGAAAGACACAAACGCAACTTGGCTATGGCTGATAACTCTCCAGCTCAGCAAAGCATCTCAGAAGATACAACTTCTCCTGCTACTGCTCTCCTTTCCTTCAAGGGTTGGATGTTCAGGTTGGGAAACTGCTCTTACAACACTAGACCCAAGTAATTTGGATACTTTTCCATGTACCAGCAGCGGGCCCAGATCCTGCTCCCTCTCCATCTGCCTTGTGAAGAACCTGCATGGATCCCATGGGCTCCCTCTCAGCTCCATGGGTGTAATTCAGAGTAGAATTTGACCCTACCTATTTCTGAGCAGTTCTGTAATGGGCTGGCTCTGGACTGAAACATCTGCAGGTGTTTCTTACGGGTAAGAAAATATTCTTGGTGCTGTGAAGGCATCACATTTCTTTAGTAGCACCCATGGAAAGTGCTCACAGAGCTCTGCTGGCGCGTAATGATTTCACACATGAGATGCAAAGGCTCCTCAGCTATTTCATGGGCTAAAGAGCTGAGGTAAAAGGAGGCACTGGCTACTATAAGTGATGATACTGGTGACAGAGCTGGAAAGAAAATCCAGAGTAGGAATGAAGCAGCAAAACTTTCTGAGGTGTTTTCCTGACCAGGCCAGAGAAAGCAACAAGCAGTGAACAGGAATATCTAATTTTAAATTTTATTTCCATTTTAATCATTGTGGAAGTTATTAACCCCTGGAAGGAAATTTAAATGTGTGCTGCAACCAAGCCCTCTGGAGAGGTGGTGGCAGTGGCCACTCTGCCATGCTGAATCTGACTGCTTGCCTTGAGGTCTCCAGATAACTGCAATGCAATTCATACTCTGTCCTCTCTTTCCCAGTAATTCATCTCTTGGAGAGGTTCTCTTCTCTCAGGGCTCCTTCCTTAGCCTGTGTGTTAGCATCTCCTCCTCTCATGTGAACACACACCAGGCAGATCTCCAGCTCTTGTAAGTTGGGGCATGTCTGGCGACACGTTGCCCCAGTAGAGGTTTTGGTTTGTTGGTCTTTGGCCATAAATAATGATATTATAAAAGATATTTCCATTTCCTTACTCCGAGGACAATAAAAATTCAGCTCTTCATGGTGTGGAGAAATCAGCAGTAAGGCATGGAAAGACTCCCCTCTCCTTGTCACTCTTCCAGGACTGATCTGAAAAGCAGCAGAAGTTGTGCCCTGCTCTATGTTAGGAGCAAGGTTGGTGGCAGAGAGCAGATGGGAGCGGCGAGGCATGGGCTGGCATGGCAGGCAGGGGAGCAGTGGCTGGGGTGACTGTTGAGGAAGACCTGGAATTTTGGAAACATATCAGTGGTCAACATCTAAATTCCACTGGGGATGATACTGGGGCCTGGAGAGAACCTCCTTGGGCATCTCAGCAGCCTGCAAAGTGAATACCATGGCCAAACAATTCCCAACACACCTTCATCGTGCCTAAAGCACGTACCTGTCCATCCTCTCTCCCAATGCAGCTGCAGGTCCATCCTCAGCCCACAGTCATGCAAACCTCAGCTGCCAGCACTTACTCGAGCACCTTCTCCTGACACATCCCACCACTCATCCCCTCCCTTCATCAGCTTCCTAAATCTCCATCCTGAGGAGTGATTTGCCTTGGGGACTCTAATTCTGCTGGAGAAAAGGCCTCAGTCAGGAGCTCAACTTGCCTTTCTATCACTAGGAGCTGGAGAGTTTCAGACAGCAAAGCCTAGGACATAAATAACAACATTGGAAAGTGCTGGACATGCAAAGAAATGACCTAGGAGGTAAAAGTCAAAGATAAATAAGAACAGTCCGTGTAAACTGTGTGCTCATCTTAACAATAAACAGAGCGGCTGCCGTGGAGAAACATGAAAGGGTTCCACTCTGCCAAGATGAATGGTTTGCTGAGCCTGCTCCGGGCTCCGTTCGAGGGGCTTCACATGAGTAATTGGGTGTGAGAAGTGCTTGCTCACCAGGGCCGGAGCAGGCGCGCTCCGAGGAGGGGGAACACGTCATGATGGTTGGGGTTATTTATCGTTTCGTTTGCTCATTAGCTTGGCATCACCTCCAGTCTCCAGCCGCAGCACGTGATGGCTTTGAAGCGGCGCCCCGGGTGTGGCGGACGCTGTGACACGGAGTTTTGATGTGTGCCCCGCAGCTCCCGTAGGATTTCCGCTCTCCTTTCCCCTCAGCCCAGCTGTCCGGCTGGGGATAAATCACCTTCCCCTCCCCAGAACAGCTCCGGGGTTTATTGGTATTATCTATCATCGGAGAGTCCTCGTCTGGACGCGTGCAAGCTCGCTGTCTCTCAACAGCCAGGGCAGGAGCTCAGGGTGTGCTGCCAGAGCTGAAACACGGGGAGCCGAAGCCCCCTGGGTCTCCCCGGGTTTGCTGTTCATCACAGGCAGCGTGTGGAACTGGAGACAGGCGGTGGGACACAGCGTGGTCAGCTCGTGCTGAAGGCTCAGCTCTGGGGAGACCTTCTCACTCCCTACAACTCCCTGCAAGGAGGGTGGAGAGAGGTGGGGGTGGGTCTGTTCAACCAAGGAACAAGGGACAGGACAAGAGGAAATGGGCTCAAATTGTGCCCAGGGCAGTTGAGATGGGATGTGAGGAAGAATTTCTTTGCTGAAAGGGCTCTGAGGCATTGGAAGGGGTTGCCCAGGGCAGTGGTGGAGTCCCCATCCCTGGAGGGATTGAAGAGTTGTGTAGACACAGTGCTGAGGGACATGGGTCAGTCGGGGACTTGTCAGTGTTGGGTTCATGATGGGACTCGATGACCTTAAGGATCTTTTCCAATCAATAAAATTCTGTGATTTGAAGGGAGCATCGCGGGACCAGCCCTGCTCTGGGTGGCTCTTGGCCAGAGGCCAGCTCAACTTGCACTCTGTTTCACAGAATCACAGCATGGTGGGGTTGGAAGGGACCTCAGGAGGTCATCCAGTCCAACCCCCCTGCCAGAACAGGTTCCCTACACGAGGTTACACTGGAGTTTATCTCCTCGGTGAAGGGAAATCTTCGTTGCTGGCACCCGGCCTTAGTGGTGCTAGGGAAGATGCAACACCAGAAGACAAGCCAAAGGAGAAAAGAGGAACTTACAGAGAAACTATCAGTCCAGGGACATCAGCACCAGTCCAAAACACCTGCATGAACGCCAGTCAATGGCTGGCAAATGTAACCTGTAACAGAGGACTTTGACCAACACGTTATGGACTTCAGCAGGCCATCTGCACAAAGGCAGACTGTCAGCATCAGCAACTTGTGCCATTAGCTGTGAACACACATGGGGGGTCTGTGCCCAGGCTTCCTCCACTGCTCCACCTGGAGCCATCCAGGTGAGTGTGGATGCAGTGCCCAGGTAACTGGACCCCGGAGGGGGATGAAGAGGCCCTGGAAGACTTGCAGGAACAGAGAGCTCCAGCTGAAAAAGCCAAGTGTACCTCCATGATGCTGGATGATGGACACATTAAAGGCATCTATTTCAGCTCCTTGGAGCCAGATGCCTCCTCCTGCCTCTGCTGGGCAGAAAGCCGGCTCAGCGTGGAGTTTTCTCTCCCATTTCCTAGGGATGTCAGTCAAAGCCAGGCTCTTGGAAGTTCAAGCGTGGCCAAAAGGAAGCAGATTTCAAAACACACCCCTCCCTTTATTCCCCCCTTCCTAGGCCTTTTGTTTCCATTTCCCCCTCCTCCCATCAAAGAAAGAAACAAGAAAAGATTCTGGAGTCACCAAGCCATGATCTATCATTCTTTCAGGGGAGTTTCTTCTAATATTAATCAACACAAGCCTCTCTCCCTCCCCTCCTCTCCTGCCCCAAGGGAGCAGCAGGCTTGGAAAGCTCAAGCGGGTTTCGGATGGGTCTTGCGGCAAAATTCCTCAGTTCTCAGTCGGAGCGAGGTGGTGTCGGGGCAGTGCCAGGCTTTCTGGGATTCTTGGAAGATAAAGGAGGTTCCCTGCCTATTGCTTAGCACCATGTAAGGCACAGGACACCCAGAAACTCCATTTTTTGGTTTCTTTGTCCTGTGAATTAGGACCAGAGTCTCCACTTCACTGCCATTGTCCCCAGAGAAGAAGGTGAGTGAGGCTCCAGCTGGGAGCTGATGACACCTTCTGTATTTTGTTTTCAACCCTGGACTAGATTGCAGAAGGATACAGCTTGTCCTAAATACATCAGCTGCTGACAGACCTCCAGGGGTGGCCTCCCAGTGACACAGAGCTGAGAACACAATTTCTCAGGCCACTTTTTCCCCTTTGTGTCCTTCTCCTTGGTCACTTAGGAGATGCCAGCAGAGCAGCACAGAAGTGGGCTGTTCTCTCCCTGTGCCCGGTGGTGACAGCTTTGCACTGGGACATGAGGCAAGTTTGGGCTGTTTGGAGGGTGTGGAAGGACTGAAGTGAGGTGGAGATGTTGCCTTGTCCTGCAGTCTCTTCTCCCAGTGCGGTATGGATGCCTCTGCCATTAAGTTCTGCAGATGAGCCAAAGAATGTCCTCACTGGCTGCCAAGTGGGACAACCCTGTTCACTCAGTTCAAGGTGTTGGTTGGCCTCCCCTCAGGCCAGGGCTTGGGTCTATAGATGGCAAGAGGCACACAAGGATCTCCAGGACGTAAATCAGGTGTCCAGCCAGTGTTTAATCTCCTGAGGAAGAAAGAAGAACCTTTCAGGTTTCCAGGTAGACTTACAAGAGGCTCCTCTTCCCTCCTCTGTACCTGGCTTCCATGCCACACTCTTGGCTGGGGATGAATTCGTTTTCTGCTGTGCCCACCATTGCTGATTTGGTTGTTATTGGCAAAAACCTCACACCCCTGCTGTTGACATAATTTTGCCACTAGATTTACTCCAGTCCATTAAAAGCCCAGTGAAGGTGCTCTAATCTTTCACAAATCCTTGAAGGCTCTGCTAACTTCATGGATCTTGCCATGATCTCTGCCCTCAACATCCCTTTGACTTTCCCTTTCTTTTGTTGTTTAGTTAAAGCACCAACAGCCATCAACAGCCACTTAAGCAACTGTCTTACTAATCCTCCTGATAGCCTTCAAAACACAACAGACCAGAGGGAGAACAAAGAGGAACCTTCCAAAACCCTGCCTGAGAACCTGGGTGCTGAAGCAGACCACACCATCACCGAAAGATCTCCAGAGGGTCAAAACAAGCCACAACAGAAGTGGTGTCCAAAGAATCTGCTGACAAAATAGTTTGACCTCCTGATCACTTTGGCTAATTATCTGACCGATAAAGATGATGACTTGAACCTCCTCCACTAGCAAGAGCAGGGAGTGCTTCTAAACCATCCTCATGTTCCTGCTCAAACTGACTTGCAGAAGTCTCCTTCTGATGCCAGATGACCTTGTAACAATCTCTTGCAATTTATTATAATATATCCAATATTAACTTATTCAATATTCATTTATTTAACATAAACATTGAATATTATAAATTCAATATTTATGTTACCAGCAATAAATGTGTCCTCTCTGGATCCTGATCTCCAGAGAGCTATTGCCATGTTTTATTCACTTTTTATCTTAGTCTGAAAGGAGATGATTTCAAACTCTCCGATTTCTGGTGTTCTCTCTCATTCTTTACTACTTAACTCTGCAAGCTGTTCTCTTTCTTTCTTTCTTTCTTTCTTTCTTTCTTTCTTTCTTTCTTTCTTTCTTTCTCTCTTTCTTTCTTTCTTTCTTTCTTTCTTTCTTTCTTTCTTTCTTTCTTTCTTTCTTTCTTTCTTTCTTTCTTTCTTTCTTTCTTTCTTTCTTTCTTTCTTTCTTTCTTTCTTTCTTTCTCTCTTTCTCTCTTTCTCTCTTTCTCTCTTTCTTTCTCTCTCTCTTTCTTTCTTTCTTTCTTTCTTTCTCTCTTTCTTTCTTTCTTTCTCTCTTTCTTTCTTTCTCTCTTTCTCTCTTTCTCTCTTTCTCTCTTTCTCTCTTTCTCTCTTTCTCTCTTTCTCTCTTTCTTTCTCTCTCTCTTTCTTTCTTTCTTTCTCTCTTTCTCCCTTTCTTCCTTTCTTTCTTT
The DNA here is from genome assembly GCA_907165065.1 of Caprimulgus europaeus. The sequence continues at coordinate 45,209,179 of OU015532.1, read as the reverse complement.
CTTTCTTTCTTCCTTTCTTCCTTTCTTCCTTTCTTTTTCTCTTTTGCAAATATCAGACTAATGAGTCATAAATACGGACACGATGTTGAGGACCAGGTTGGAATTACATTTCACTCCTTCTTCTTACTGAGACAAGGACTACCAAGAAAAAAAGTGTAACACTTCATGTAAAGAAGACCTTTAAGATCTTCAATGACCTTTAAGATCATGGAGACCAACTGAAAACCCAACACTGACAAGTCCACCACGAAACCATGTCCCTGAGCACCACATCTACACGTCTTTTAAATCCCTCCAGGGATGGGGACTCCACCACCTCCCTGGGCAGCCTGTTCTGACCCAGAGCCAGCAGATCTTGATGCTAAGTTGAAAAAAAGAACTTAAAAAGTACATTAAGTATTACACTTTTTTTTTCTATGAAGACTCTCCTGTTGAGGCTCATCTCAGAAGATTATTGGTGGGATGTTTGAAAGACTTTCCAATAACTTTGCAGAAAAGTGCTGAAATTGCATTGATTTGGGTGAAAATTCCTACAGAAAAAATACATCATGTTGGAATTTTTTCCAGCTACAGAAATGGTGCTGGAGTTTCAAAAATAGTCTTGATTTGTTTTGGTTTATCTGATTTCACTTCATTTCTTTGTATGTTCTCGTTTCTGCTATTTCCTTGCACATCACCTGAAGCTCATCTTAGAGACACACTCGGAACGAGTGGAAAAAGGACAGAAAATGTAGAAAGGAAAGAAAACAAAAGGGTATTTTGAAATGTGACTCACTTCCAAAACTGGAAGCAGCATTTTCCTGAAACAAAAGCATTTTTAACCATCTGAAATGATCTTAAACAATTCTGCTTCCCTGAAAATCATAAACATATTAGTTTTCATTTTTAGTTTCGACAGCAAGGAAACTCATCAGTGATGACATCTCCTGTACAAGAAGCATTCAGAGGCTGAAGCAGCCCTTGGTCTGTGTCTTTAAGAAGGAGGGATGACAAGAGGCTGGCATGTGGTGGCTGTTAGCATTTCCAAGATGCTTTGTATTAGAGCAGGACAGAAGAGTTGACAGTCTCTTCTCGGTTCTGTGGTTAGCTGGCTACAGGCATGCAGTCATTACTTTATATTAATGGGAGATGTGAACATTGTTTCGCTGGTTATAATTATTCTCCAAGTGGTACAACCTTAAAAATTACAGCTTTGGAGAATCTCTTTCTCTGTAGTTCTTCCTGGGAGTCCCTGCCTGGGTCGGTTCCCAATAATGAGATTTTCTAAGGGGGCTGGGAACGTATTGATTGATTTATTTGCTTTTGGATGCTAATTAACTTTGATGTTCTACAGCCACGCTCCTGGCTGCCATACTGCATGCAGAGGAACAGCGGGGCTGGGCCTCCGCTTAGGAGAAAGACCACAGCGGGGGTCAGATGGGAATGAGTGGTGCTGGTTTGTGTTGCTTTTTGCTCTTAAGCCAGAAGGAGAAACCTTTCTGAAGAGCCTTTCTTCTCACAAGACACCCCAATGGACAGGAGTGTGGATGTCCCAGTGCACTGGGCATTTCTAATATGGCCAAGGCAGATGGAGGTGCCCCGGTGTGGGGTTGCTCTCCAGTGAACTAGGAGTGGGAACTATTCATGCCCCCACAGGCAGTTGTACCTTCTGGCAAAGGTTGTCCTGCAGCCACCAGGGCCCCCAGCTTCCACCCTGACCAGAGCAAAAGCAAGGCAAAGACATCTGAAACAATTGCTTAAGCAGTGATGAAAGGGATCAGCCTCCCTTTATCTCCACAAAAGACACAGTGTCATCAGTCTTAGCCCCATATTTCAACACCATCCTCTCCACCGAGCCTGCCAGCGAGGGGCTGTGTGACTCTACAACCAGATGTGGTGATGGGTTCAGTGCTGTTGAGCCTAAGGCTTGGATGAAAACCAAGCCGCTCCTCTCACACAGACAAGAGCCATCAGCAGTGATGACCTCCAGTAACAGTCAGCTCTCAACGGGATCTTAACCAGAGCCTTCCCCTCCGTCACCAGAGCCCCTCAGCACACATCCTAGAAGCACACCCAAGGCTTTGGGTTCATGCAGCTGTCCTCACACCAGTCCTCAGGTCAGCAGAGGGAATTTAGGAAGGAATGTGGGTGGTTAATGCCAAAACCTGACATTGCCTCCTCAGCCCAATGGACCTGTAGCCATTTGCACACCATACCAAAGTGGCTGGCCTTCAGCACGGGTCCAGAGTGTGCTTCAAGGTCCAAGTGAGGCTGGAAAGGCTAAACTGTTTGAATGCTGGAAGTACAAACCCATATTTTTCTTCTTTACTACCTCCCTCTTCGCTCCCTCTGTTTTGCCTTAGTGCACAGCAGGGCAAAGTGAAACAGGAATGGAGGGATGCATTCATTTCTTCTTGTAATGGAGAAGAGAGATGGCCTCTTGCAGAGGAACCAACCCTGTGCTTACAGAATCCCATTTAAGAGCCCCAGCATTAATGTTTACATGATGCTGCATCTCAAGCCACACATGTGATACCCACATTTATGGTAGCAGCCTCCTCAGCCATCATTTTGCCACACACATCATGAGTCAACAAGACCTCCTGCGCGTTGCTCATGGAGCTCTGGCTTTGTGCCTCTCCTCCAACCAATTTATACCATACTCTGAGGATTTAGCAGCTTGCCACAGTGCAGAGCCAAGCCATAAATCCCTTTGTGGGGTGATGTGCTATAAAATGTCCATTTGAACCTCTCTACACTGTCAGGATGAAGCAGACTGTACCCTGAGGCCACAGGAAAGTGGTCCCTTCCCTGCTCCTGGTCATGGAGTCACCATTGGAGCAGAAAGGGCCAGCTGCCTACTGCTGCTGCTTAGAAAGGACATGCTCAATCTGTCTTGAGCATGGTGGAGTGTTCAACCACAGGACACAACATCTCCTTTTGTCCAAAACCCTGGGTAGTGACCTCAGTGACTAATAGGTGACGTAAGGGTTTGAGATCTGGACACAGCTTGGTAGCTGCTTTTTGATCACAGAATCATTAAGGTTGGAAAAGACCTCTAAGATCATCCAGTCCAACTGTCAGTTCATCACCACTATGCCCACCACACCCTATCTCCCATTTAAAAAGCTTGTCTATAAATGATGCCACCAGAGAGGTGAGTGAGGAGAGTCCCAGTTAACCTGGACAATTCACTCCTGAGCAGGATGTGGAGAACCTAATTGAACTTAACATGAGACAACAGCAACTCTGCCCTGCTAGGATAGATCCAGCATAGATAGATGGTCCAATGGAGCAAAGTCAAACAGTTTTCACATTGCAGCAAGAGGTGGAAAGATGAGAAAGGGCAAGAAGAGACATGGAGACACATGTTCCTGCTCATGATATGGAAGCAGCAGAGAGCTGGTGCTGCTCATCAGCAGGGTAGATGCAAGTATCCCTCCAGAGAGTAGGCAAGTAATACAGTGTAATCACTAATTCATAGTAAACTGAACTTTGGGCTCCTGCTTCTTCTCTCTTTCTGATCCAGGCCCTGATCCCCCAGGATTATTCAGATATCTGACTCCTCTTCAGACACATACTTCCCATTAATGGTTCCTAAATAGGAAGGAGATGCCTAGATCATTTAGAGAACCTGGGGTCCTAGCAATCACTGATTTCTGTCAATTAACTTGTTTTTTCTGCTGGTGGAAATTCAGCATTTAGCTCATTGCTCTCAGAGGACTCGGTGGGACATGTGCTGCTGAGCATTCAAAGCCTAGATACCTCTAAATACCAGGATGGGTAAATTGTGTTCTCAGCAAGAGCAATGAACCTGGTGGCTTTCTGCAAATGGCATTTCTTTAGAAATCGATGACTTGGAATTTCCTCACCCATTTGCAAGCACTCACTTGGCATCTTTCCTTTTACTTTGTTCTCTTCCCTCTTCCTCACAGTTTCTATCTTGAGATCAGAGGCTGGAAAAGTCTAGCTATCAGCAGATCTGTTTGTCCTTTCTTCACCAGCTCCTCTGGCCAGCTGTGCATCCTTCCTCCTTGGCTTTGTATTTCCTATTACATCTTTGGAATCTGCCTTTTCCCAGCTCTTCATGATGTTGGGTTCCTGGATTTCTCATTTTAACACCTTGAACCCCTTCCAGTGATATTCCCTTCCTTGGGTCTCTCGGGAACCTGTTCAATCTGTTGACCACACTTCCCATGTAGTGATGGTAATAGCCAAGCTTTGATTTCATGTGGGCCAATGTTCTCTGTTACACTCATCAGGACACAGCAATACACAGCTTTGTACATTCCATGGCACTTGGATGGTCAATACATGGCCAAAATATCTTAGGAAGGTTTGTGGTAACATGGAAAGGCCCTCAGTTTGCTTCTCTTGTCCAAATCTTACCAGAGACCAAAACTCTCCATTTCCAGAGATTTTCTGAACCTCTGTTGGCTCTTTTGGGCTTTCCTGTTGGCTGACAACAGAACCTACAACCATAAAGGTTATTGATTGCCAAGTCCCTCTCTACCCTGGCAGATCTATAAGCTCTCTGAAAGAAAACAAACAAGTCAGTAGAGCAGCACTCATTTTTATTCCTCCAAGGAAGACCAGGGAAACTGTCATCCTTTTGCTCTCCTAAGCTTTCTAGAGCACCTCAGAGAAGCAAAAGACTCATAACAGAGCATCTCTCTTTCTCTCTGTATCTCTAATCCCATCCAATGGCTGGGCCAGACATGTGGGATGGGTGAATCCATACCTCCTGGTATCTGTGGTAGGGTGCTCAAGACCAGCATGCTGACCCTCAAAGAAATACAGAGGTTTCCAGCAATGTGATACAAGTGTTCAAAATCAAGCCTCAAGCATCATCCATCCAGCCTCCAAGACAGACCAAACTACGTGAGAAACTTTGTGAAACAGTGGCAGATGAGCTGGACTTACCAGGGCTCTTTTGGCTGCCACTAGAAATCCAGCTATTGGCCAACAGACTGAGCTGTCTGTGACAGATGACTGGGTGCTATGGGATGGTTCTCCAAGCTCCCAGACAATGAAAAGACTGGGTTTTTTTTTTCCCAAGCCTTCTCACTGACTGCCACATTTAATGAAGATACATATTGGGACAGTCAGCACCTTAGGTGGTGAGACCATCAGTTGTCTTCTGCAATGAAAGGGGCTCTTTTTTCACCCTTCTAGTTAGCAAAGCTTATTGAGAGAGACTGTAAGAGATGAATTATCCCAGCTGAAAAGTCTGGGCCTGTTAAATCTCGTAGAGTGGCTAGCTGGGCAGCACTATTGCAACATGAAGATGACTCAACCACATAGCATCTCTGTTGGCATCCCATTAGCTGCTGCGGAGACGATTATTTCTTTATTGCTAAACAGAATCTGTCAGTGGCTTGGGGCACTTTGGTGAAAAATGTAACAGAGGCAGAATAATAATTCAAACCATGCCAGACCAGAAAGCCATGGCTCATCATATCAGACTCCTTCTGCCTGAAAACCAAGCAGTCCAGAGCGTTCAGGGTGGGTGAACCGATGCCACCACAGATGCTTGTGACTTCACCAGAAGCAGTGCAGCCTTCCAGGAAAGCAGGATCTCCTTCTCATACAAATGGCCTTACAAATCCAGAAGCAGAAGGGAGCAGAGAAATTCTCCAAGTGGAAGCTACATCAGCAGAACTGACTCAGAAGAAAAATTTGCTTTCCAAAGTTTTCCATGAGGCGTCAGCTGCTCTTGGGTGAAGTGATGCTAGCAGGCAGCGTCCCAGTTACTTTCCCACTGTGGGAATCAAACTCTTTTTAAACTGTTTTGACTGTAACCAAGGAATTAGAGAGATGGATGAAGCCAGTCGAAAGTGTGACAATCTCCTAGAGGCGCACAGATGGTGAGCAGACCTTGGAAACTGATGCACTGCTTTGAGCGATCACTTTCCTGAAGCACATTTTGGACAGTTTTCAACCTCTCTGAGGACCTGAGGAAACCTGTAACTTCTCCAAGGCAAAATGAGGGGCAGGAGGGGAGAAGAGGGAAAAAAAAAAGCATAATTTTTCCTTGAAACACACAGTCACACATAGTTATTTATTTATGTGCCCTTTGACATGGAGAGAAGCTCATCTCTCAGAGAACAATCACCCATGGCTCAGCCCAGATGGAGGTGGGATACGAATTTCATTGCCAGTGCTAACCATGAAAAGATTTTCCTGTTTGACCAGAAACCACAATCTCCCATAGTTCCCAGGCTACTCAAGTGATGTATAGCTTGGTAATTGTCCTGATAGATAAGGGAAAGCCTTCTCTGTGGTTGCATTTGATATTGGCCTGATGTATGGGATCGCTCAGTGCCGGCTCGGTGGAGGGTGTCTAGAGCCAGCATGGAGCATGCCTCTCTGCCTTCTTCTCGCTGGGGAAACTCTGCTGGTGGCAAGCAGGATCCTGAGGGTTGCAAATTGCTTTCCCACATCTAACATCCCTTTCATAGCAGCCTTAGTCAGTTTTTGGCATGAAGAGGAGAGTTAAAGAGTTGTTTATAGCTGCTCCGGAGCCTTCTCTGCAGTCCTTGCACCAGGGAATGAAAGGAGCTGCTGAGGGCAACCCAAAAGGGTGGGAGTGAAATGGGGCATGGGAAGGAAAGGTTTGCAAGTGGAAGAGGGAGAAAAGCTTCTGGAGAGGGAAACCTTCACCCACAGCTAGTGGCAGAAGCTCCTTTTCTTGGGTCAGTGCAAGTCTTGCTGGACAAACTCTCAAACAATTAACTATTAGAAACACCAGTGGTGGCAAATGCTGCTAACCAGATGGAGTGTGATATAGAGACCTTCCAGCTTGGTGCTGGACAGAAAAGATGGACAACTTAAGATTTCCAGACAAGACTCTGTGATGCTCAATTTCCCACTTCCCAGAGAGAACTGAGTATCCTGTTAAGAATTTGAGATAAGATTGTCCAAGCAATCAGGATGAGCAGCCACCAGATGGCATGTCCAAACTCATCCAAACCTTGGTATCCCACAGCCATGGATGGATGAAGCCAGTCAGAAGTGTGACAGTCTCCTAAAGGTGCACAGATGGTGAGCAGACCCTGGAAACTGATTCACTCTTTGAGCAATCACTTTCCTGAAGCACATTTTGGGCAGTTTTCAACCTCTCTGAGGACCTGAGGAAAACCCATAACTTCTCCAAGAAGCCCAAGATGTCCCTCTCATCCCACGCAGGCACAGCAAAAGGATGAAATGCTATCTCAGCATCTCCTCTAAGAAAAGGCTGGCACGCTTTGCAGTTCTTTTGCGTTGGGGATCTGCAATCTGATGAACATTCCTCTGTGATTTTGAAAGGATTTAAAAATAAGCTGGGCACAGATTTTGCAAACTTGCTCTCACTGGTTTCAGCAGAGATGTACGAGGGCTGCAAAGAGCATTTATGTGCAAAACAGCTCGTAAAAGGAAATATACAGTGCTTTGTTCTCCCACAGGAGGGCTAGTGAATTATTTGGGTAGAACCCACATGAAGTAAGAAGTTATTGGTAGATACAATTTTCCAGCTCCTCAGCTGCTGTTATGTGGTATACTTCCCTCGATTATACTAACGAAGAGTCTAGTCTCTAGGTCTCCAGATCAGAATTAAGCAAGACACCAAGAGGTCCTTAGAGAAAGGAGCTTTTATTTGAGGGGACTGCCAAACACATTAGATTTGGACCACTTTCTCTCAGAGATTTAATCTCAGAGGAACTGCTGAAACAGAAAAGGCCCAGCAACAGGAGTGAATCAAGCACATTAAGGCATTTATGCCGTCAGCCACAGTGTTTTCCATGTGCAGCAGCAAATATCTGCAGTCTTTCAAAGCAGAGTTCTTGTGTAGCTTTTCTCACTGAAAAACTGGTTTTTACTACAGAGAAAATGAAATGGAAGCCAAGCTTCTGGATTTCCCCATCCAGTCAGTCTTAGGTACCAGAAAGAAGTCGGGTTCTGGTGCAAAAAGGCTTAAATCACCTCAAAATTTTGTCCACTACAATATCAAGAATGATTAGAATTATTGTACATGGGTTTATAAATTCTCCCTTGCCTTCTGTGTTTGTGCACAAGGGCAAACACTCTGCTTTGATTTGGTGCTGTTTTCAAATTATCCCTTAAAAAAAAAAAGAAAAAAGAAGCTATTTTGTGAATTCAGTAAAGTAACACTTTGTGTTTCACTTGCACGCCTGTAAACTTCTCTGGCACTTGTTAGAGGCTGAGTCAAACCAGCCCTAGCTCACTGTAACATGGATTAGATCGAGTTGGGCAACAAATATGTTATTTTCATGAAAAAAAAAGAAGAAACAACAAACAAAAATAAATATTTTAATTTCCTAAATACATTTAAAACTGATGGGGAGTATACAGGAAAGCTGTAAGGGAGGGGAGGGAAAGGGAGTCTCTCATTTTGTAAGTTCTCTACATTTGTAATCACTACGGAGTCGTGGTGCCCCATTGAAGCTTTGGGGTACTTCTAGGATGCAAATAACAAATAATCATCCCCAGGAGAGCACAACTGGAGATCCAAGCCGGGATTTGAGACTAAAGAGAGACATCAAGTGGAAGAAAGGCATATGACCAGCTGTGAGGCAGCAGAGCTCAAGAATTTAATACCTGCATACGGTTCACTGCAGCTTTCTGTGCATAACTGGGTGATGCAGAGGCACATGTGGGCACCTCACTGCCCATGTGGGCATTGAAACATGCATCTGGGTGAGAAAAGCAAGGAGGCAAGGACAGGAAGGAGACTTCTTTCAATGCAAGATTTAAAATTGGCTCTACATAGCAAGGAGGTACTTCAAAGAATCACAGAATCAAAGTGGTTGGAAAAGGCCTTTAAGATCATTGAGTCCAACCATAAACCCAACACCGCCAGTTCCACCTCTAACCCACGTCCCTGAGCACCTCGTCTGCCTGTCTGTTAAATCCCACCAGGGAAGGTGACTCCACCACCTCCCTGGGCAGCCTGTTCCAGTGCTCGACTACCCTTTTGGTGAAGAAGTTTTTCCTCAGATCCAATCTAAACCTCCCCTGGTGCAACTTGAGGCCATTTCCTCTCATTCTATCGCTTATTACTTGGCAGAAGAGACTGAGACTCACCTCTTTCCACCCTCCTTCCAGGGAGTTGTAGAGAGCAAGAAGGTCTCCCCCTCAGCTTCCTTTTCTCCAAGCTAAATGAATGCCTTCATAAATGAAATCAAAGGGAATTAAGTCTCTAAACACTTTCGTGGATCTGAGCTTATGTAAGGAGCATTAGTGTCATAATTAGTGCCCTGCTCCTTCAGGTAAATCATAAATCGTGCCAGGGTTGCACACATTGCCCTGAGAAAACATCCAGCCTGGCAGTGCCAGCTCCTGACCCCTCTCCTTTGCTTTGGCAGACCTTGAACTGGGTTCTCCTTCCTTGGGTTTTCTAAAGTGCTTATGTTAACTGGACTGAAAGGGGTGACTTCTCCCAAGTCTCTAGGGCTATGGGGTGTGGAATTAATGTGTCCTGGCACATCCCCATGCAGATCAACAGGGAAGCTTTCCTCAGTGCTGGGTAAAGTTCATTCCTCTCAATCCAGGGTAATAGACAGCAAAAAGAACTGTCAAGAAATAGGTGAGTGTTTAAACACACTTCTTCAGCCTCGTGTCACAGACAGCGCTGGGCCAGGTCAACATGGGTGCCAGGAGGGAATCCCATTGGAGATCTGCCCAGATGTGCCTGTGTTTCTCTGGTGCTAATTCTGTTCTTCCTTCTTGAAAGACAAGGGCAGATCCATGCAACTTTGCATTCAAACTATGATCTCAGGAGGAAAATAGTCTTATTATCAGTCCTCTGGCTCCTTCTTCCTACTATGCAGAGAAATGCATGCATTCATCCAGGCAGTCTGACCTCAGAAACATTGTTATGGAAAGGTACTATGCAAAATAGCTCAAATCTTGTGGAAGGGGAGGGTTCTCCTGGTGCTTTGGCATTTCATAACCTCCCTGTACAAAGCTGGGCAGAAAATCCAAAATATCACTTCAATCTGTAAGTATTAGATCAAAACAAGGTTGTTAAGGGGAACCTATTGTTCTCCAGAAGGCTGTCTTTAGGAACAGGACCCTACTCAGCTCCTGGAGGAACAGTGGATATTCTTCTTGCCCTCTGAACAGGAGGTTGTGATTCAAGGTAAGGTCTCTCCTGCAAAAGGCACAAACAAGATGCCTTGCATCTCCAGGGAGGGAGAGCACACTGGAAGAAGCAGAATGCTTCTGTGTAAGAGGAAGAAGAAAGATTTTGGAGTCTAGTATGGAAGCCTCAGGAGTAAGGTCAAGATCTTCAGGTGTTCAACCATATCTACACGTGTTTAAATGGACTGAGCTTGAATGCTGCCTCTTTGGAATTAGTTTCTGGTTGCCAAAGATGATTGCAAAAGGCACAAAGAGGATTGTACAATTGGGTTAAGTCCCAGCTCCACCAAGTTCCACAAAGTCACACTATGGATGTTGTTAGCCCAGGCATGCCCAGGTACTGAACAGAGCTCAGCAGCACAAGAAAGAGTTCCTGAGTGACCAGGATGCTTTTTTGAAACTCATCTGCCACTTTATGTCTCATCTGCTTCAAATGAGCAAGACCATGGCAACAATCATGGTCTGTTCTCAATCCAGAGATGTCTGTGACCTGCTCACACTCTGTGGAAGATCTGTTGAGCTTTGCTTCTATGAGGATTTTTTTAAAGGGAGAAATTCTGTAAAGCACAGGATGGTAAATCTTGATGATTTGTTCCAGCAAATTTCCCATCCCAAGGGTCAGATAGACACCCAGCTCCTGGAGGCACATCCTCCCATACTTGTTAATGCTCAATGGGTTGCAAAAGCTTGGAGTTCCTAAGTCACAAAGTTAGTGCCTAGGAAGACACACCCCTGTGTGCTGCATTTTCTGGTGTCCATCACGAGGGAGCAAGCTTTTCTTGCAAAATACCAAGTTCAGGAGTGCTGTCACCTCTGTAACAGTCTGCTGGAGCAGGGTCCAAAATATCAACGTTAAAGAGGAATCTGCTTGCCAGTTACATCGTGCCTCCGTGAGGGAGCTGGGCCTCTTTAGCTTGGAGAGGAGGAGGCTGAGGGGGGACCTCATTAATGTTTATAAATATCTGAAGGGTGAGTGTCAGGAGGATGGGGCCAGGCTCTTCACAGTGGTGTCCAATGATAGGACAAGGGGCAATGGGTGTGAGCTGGAACACAGGAGGTTCCACTTAAATTTGAGAAAGAACTTCTTTACTGTGAGGGTAACAGAGCACTGAAACAGGCTGCCCAGGGAGGGTGTGGAGTCTCCTTCTCTGGAGACATTCAAGACCCACCTGGATGCCTTCCTGTGTGAACTCATCCAGGTGTTCCTGCTCCAGCAGGGGGATTGGACTGGATGATCTTTCGAGGTCCCTTCCTATCCCTGACATTGTGTGATTCTGTGTGATTCTGTGATTCCCTTTGGCTTGTTTAGATTGGATCTGAGGAAAAACTTCTTCACTGAAAGTGTTATCAAGCGTTGGAACAGGCTGCCCAGGGAGGTGGTGGAGTCACCTTCCCTGGTGGGATTTAACAGACAGATAGACGAGGTGCTCAGGGACATGGGTTAGAGGTGGAATTGGCAGTGTTGGGTTTATGGTTGGAATCTATGATGTTAAAGGTCTTTTCCAACCACCACGGTTCTGTGATTCTATGATGATTCCAGTCTAACTCCAGCTGGAAAAAGTCAATTGCCTGCATTTCTCACTTCAACCAGGGGAGGGCAACTGGTCACCAGGAAAACCAATTCCTTTTACCGAAGCTGACTTGTTCACTTCAAAGTCATAAACTCTGAATTAGTACAAATAGTTAGTCCTGAAAAATACAGACTACTTTAAAAACATTCCCTTTTATAAACATTTTTTTTTCCCCTAATGCAAGTTAAAATTTTCTCCCCTTGCCCCACAAGCTCCAGCACCCACTGCACTTTTATCATTCTTCTCTTTAACCATTATTCTTTGTATATGATTAATCTGCTAGTAAATCATAGCTTTTGGCAAATAAAAGAGGATTCTGCTTATGGTGCCATGAAAGCACTTCTGTCAAATTAGACTTGACAAAACCTGTAATTTTAAATTGTGCTGGGTGTTCTATCTATTTTATGCTGTGTTATCAAACAGACACTAGCTATGAACTGTAAGTTGTTTGATCATGGTTTGGATTTTTTTAATTTGGAATTTAAATCGATAAAATACAGCAATTCTATGCTCAATTTTTGAAGTCTTTCCTCCTTATCAAAGCAATTTTGAAAGAACATTTTTTACAAAGTTAGGCAGTTTGTACTGATCATTACAGCACTCATCCCTGCATCACCTGAACCTCTCAATGTTTTGGGTCTGTCAGCACAGAAATCTTCCCCCTTTTAGAGTCACAGTAATACGTGGCTGATTGAAAGACATTTGAAGGGAAAGAAATATGCAAACATCATAAATCCACATGTGTCTTCCTCTTTCTTTGTTCTCCCTAATGCCAAGGACTAATTTCCTGCTTCTGATATACGTAACACTGGGCAGCAACCTGTGCCAGCTGAACCACAGACGTCTTCTTCTCAGAGATCCTCTGGAACTGGAGAAAAGCTGCTTGGTCCCTTCCACTCTGCTCTGCTCTGCTGCAGAACAACCCTGGGACCTTCCATCCCTGCTCTTCAGAGAGCTGCAAAGTGCTGCCCATACATAAAACACTGGGAATTTGCTTGCTTGGCTCCTACCCAGCCAGGCATGGTTTTACCAACAGAGAATGAAGGGGCTGTAGCTCCCTCCATCATTAGCAGCCACTCACAATTAGTAGCCACCCATACCTGTGTTTTTCATTGCAAAACAGTGGGGCTCTCAGGGTTGTGCAGCTTCTTACAACCCGGACTAAGGCTGCAAACAGCCATAAAGGTGCAGCTCAGCCAGCTCTGTGCAGGGCATCAGTGTTCTCCTGTGTACAAATGAAGCAGGACCTGGAGGAGGCTGCACAACAGGGACTTGGGCTCATGTTTATCCACAGAAGGTGCAGCTCAGCCAGCTCTGTGCAGGGCATCAGTATTCTCCTGTGTACAAATGAAGCAGGACCTGGAGGAGGCTGCAATCCCAGGGAGTTGGGCTCATGTTTATCCACAGAACACGCCATGACTTGATTGGGTAAAGAGATTAATTCCCGCTCAAAAGAACGTATTCATTTGCCAGGGAATGGTTGTTGTGTTTGAAAGGAGGATGGCCCAAGGCAAAAACAGATTGCTTGGCTGAATGACCTTTTGGCTGGTCTCTGGCTGCCTTTGAAACTGTATTTGGTCTGGGGCCTTACACGCCACATAATGGTGGGTTTCTCCAGCCTGTGTGTTTTCTTACAAGCACTTTTGTCTAATCACTAGCTAAGAATCCAGCCTACTGTGTACGTTGTCAAAGATGCTGTTTATACTTGGGCTTTTAGTTTACCATCTGTGCACAGCTCAGCTGCAACATCTCTGCAGATCTGTTTCTCCTCCGTTGCCAAGTCCCTGTTGCAAGCCCTCAGAAGAGTCTGATTCACTTCAGACTTTCTAATAAAATTCAGGCTCTTTGCAAGCTCTCTTTTAAAACCTATCCCCTCCTTCTCAGCAAATGCAATGGTATAGACTTAATGCTTTTCTACAGGCTCACTGATTCACATCTGAGTGGCACTGAAGCAGAACCAGCTCTACATGCGATCACTGATGCATAGGTACATCCACCCTGCCCTTGCTAACGTGGGTATCCCTTTCTCAAAGCCATTGACACACATTCATTCAAGCACTGGAGCTGCTGGCACATACTCAATCCATTTGCACTGCACCTTGTAATCACTTTTTATTCTTAAACCCATTTTCTTTCAGAAACAGCCTTTGCAACTAATCCTCGGGGGGAAATATTTTGAGTTCAAGCTTCCTTCCTCAAAGTAGGACACTTTTTTTTTTTAAGAATTAGAAACAAGCTACATGCTCAGTACCGGTGGGCTTGGATGCTCTGTCAGTGCACAGATGAGGAAGATTGACTTTAAGAACAGGCAGACACTACTCCACCTGCCCCACAAAGCCTTCTGTCTTTATAGGTAAGCATTCTGGCTTACAAAGTGCAGCATAAGCCTGACTAGATATTTAAATTAAAGCTTATTACAGACAGAGAAAAGGGAAAGAAGAAGTACTTTCAGTATTCTGTTTGAGAATAGGAGTGTCTTTACTGGAGGTTAATTCTGCTTGAAAAGAGATCCTGGAGCATTACCAATTTCCAGAGAAACACGTAGTCCCCAAGACTGGTTGTAAATGAGTTTTCAGATACTGCCCCAAATAATTCTGATGCAAAATTTGTCCTCATCTTAGACACTAACAACTGACCTGATAACTCTTTTGGTAAGAGAGAGGAACCTGAGTGAAGTGAGGTTTATGAGACAGTTTTCAGGCCATGGATTGCCTGGTATGGCTGTGGACAGCCACAGAAATAGACTTTTAAAAATATTTTCTTCCAAGTCTGGTGGCATGGTGAGGAATCACCCTGCAGGCACAGAAAGATGATTGAAAGGCATCTTGCAAGGACAGTGTGCGGTGGCTGTTGTACACCTGTCCCAGTATAAAGGCCAAACTGGTTTTTGTTACCTCCAGGAATGAGGACTGGGGCCTTGATCTGCATGAGCTTGCTGTTCCTCTTCCTTCCAGGAGAGTGGAAACCATGAAAACGAGGAATGTGGCTCCTCAGAAGGGTGAGGGACCTCCTAAATTTCCCTTATGTTAAGATTGGCTTGCCCGATGTGGTTTTGGTATCTTTGAAATGAGGATTTCAAGAGGCTCACACTATTATTACCATTCCTACTGCTATCATTTTATTTCTGTTTGGCCAGGAAAGAAGAGGTAGGATCTTATCAGGCTAGTTATGCCACAAACCAAGAGCAAAAAGCTGGCGCTGGGAGCTTGCTGCCGGCTGCACAAAACGGGGAAGCCCAGGGAAACAATGCAATGACACCGGTCAGCAGAGCAAACAGCAGCCACAGCACCTCACCGTCTGTAATCACTGGGGCAAACAAGAGCTTAACAGGGTTTGCACGGGGAACAATGCAACAGCCCTGCTGATGGTGACAGAGTTCACTAGGGCAGCAAAATCGCCCACTGGAAAAAATCTTTGGAGTAGGTCACCAGGGTTGTGCTCACCCGGCTGAGAGCCACAGCGTGTGTCGCGCAGGGGCAGGCAAGCTGTCAGTGGCCTTAACTCACAGACTGGTTTGGGTTGGAAGGGACCTTAAAGCTCATCCAGTTCCAACCCCCTGCAGTGAGCAGGGACATCTTCAACCAGAGCAGGTTGCTCAGAGCCCCGTCCAACCTGACCTTGAATGTTTCCAGGGATGGGGCATCTACCACCTCTCTGGGCAACCTGGGCCAGGGTCTCACCACCCTCACAGGAAAGAATTCCTTCCTCAGATCTCATCTCAGTCTCCTCCCTTCCAGTTTAAAGCCATTACCCCTTGTCCTTTCACTACCTACACATGTAAAAAGTCCCTCCTCAGCCTTCATAGAATCCCAGACTGGTTTGGGTTGGAAGGGACCTTAAAGCTCATCCAGTTCCAACCCCCCTGCCAGCAGCAGGGACACCTTCCACTAGACCTTCCTAGATCTTCCACTTGCTCAAAGCCTCATCCAGCCTGGCCTTGGACACTTCCAGGGAGGAGCAGCCACAGCTTCTCTGGGCAGCCTGGGCCAGTGTCTCACCACCCTCACACCAAAGAATTTCTTCCTATTATCTAATCTACACCTCCCCTCTTCCAGTTTAATGCCATCACCCCTCGTTCTGTCACTCCCTGCCCTTGGCCAAAGTCCCTCCCCAGCCTTCCTGGAGCCCCTCAGGTACTGGGAGGCCGCTATAAGGTCTCCCTGGAGCCTTCTCTTCTCCAGGCTGAACAGCCCCAACTCTCCCAGCCTGTCCCCACAGCAGAGCTGTGTGTGCACCTACTCTTTAGGCCCCAAAGGGAGAGCATGGCGTGAGGTGGGGAAACGGCTTCAGTGGGTCAGGGGAAACGGCCCCGGAGCCGTGTCCCTACCGGCCTCAGTGGGGCAGGGTGAACCGGTCACAGCTGGAGAGGGTGAGGAAGCGGCCAAGGCCGAGCAGGTGAAAGCAACTCAGCTCCGGTGAGGGCGCGGAAACGTGTTACTGGGTCGGCGGAGTGAGTATAAATGGGGTGCAGCAGCCGAGCGAGAGGTAATGCCGGGCCCTGAGTCGCTACGGGGTAGACCTGCTAGCCCCAGGCAGGCCCGGGCCGTTGGGTGACGCGCCGGCGCTCCGCAGCCCCCTCAGCGGGGGCCAGCCGGGCAGGGAAGGGGCGGCCGGCCGTCCGCCCTGGGGCCGGCTCAGCGCAGCCGTCGGCTCCGCCCCTCCGGGCCCGGAGCGGAGCCAGGGCCACATCGGCGGAGGGAGGCAGGGAGAGAGCAGAGCACCCAGCCGAGCCGAGCAGGTAGGCGCGCTGCGGCCGCCCTCTCTGAGGGGCCGGGGAGCGGGTGGCGGGGCGGCCCAGGAGGAGAGGAAGAGGGCCGGGACTCCCTCTGTGGACCCGGCGGCCCCGCTCCCTTCGGCCCGAGGGTCTCGGCGGAGCGGGAGGGGCTGGTCCCGGTGGGGACTTCCCGGGGGTTTTCCGCGGGGCGCTGGCGGTTTTCCGCGGCTGCTCCGGGCCCGGTCGGGTTAGAGTCCCCGCGGCGGCTGTCGCAGCCCCTGTCCGGGCAGGCAGCCCCCTCCCCGGGCGGGTGGGTAGTGCTAGGGCTGGGGGGAGCCTCCCCGGGGCCAATCCCCTTGCTGACCCCTGGGCTCTGTGTGTGCCCGCCCGGTCAGGCTGAAATTGGTGGGTGAGCTGGTACATGGCCTAAAAAAAATGCCCTGCTCAGGTGCAGTGGAGCTGGTGTCGGGAGGAAGGAGTCCTGCATTGCTGTAAAGCGATTCCAGCAGGCTGAACGTGCCTCCTGGCACTGGGCAGTGCGGCTCTCTTCAAGTGGGATTCTGGCTTAATTAATTTCTAAGATGAAGATTAGATGCCTCTGTAACAACCTTACCCCTATTACAACTACAGTTATCTAGTTCTAGCCCAGCTTGCTGTGTCCCTTTTATTTCCCCTCCCCTTTTTTCCTTTCTAAAATCTCAGAGAAGAGTTCAGAGCAATGGTTGTGTGTCTCAGCAGCTGGGTAGATGTTGGCAGTGAATTGTCTTGCAGGGTGGCTGTTAACAAATCTGTTGATATGGTGATAAGGGCTTGTTACAACCCAGGCATGCCAGAGTGTAAAAGCTCTGCTGTGTTTGCTTTAACATATAATGGACCACTCAGTACAGAAAAAAGTGGGGAAAAAAAGCCAACCAACCCAGCATCCTGGAATCTAAATGTTGGCTTCAATAAAGCTGGTTTAGGATGAAGTGTTTCTGTGACTTGGAACAGCTCTAGCATTTCCATCCTGTGCATGAGAGGAGAGCTTGAAACTTTCCTAGTTGTGCAAGGGAAGGGACAGAGTGTCCTACTGCATTGCTCTGGGAGGTGATGGCTGGGATTGAGAGCAGCTCTTGGAGATGTTTGTGCTGCTGCTGGTGGTAGAGGTTGGCAGGGATGGATGGTAGAGGTTGGCAGGGATGGATCCCATCCCAGTGCTAGTGAGGCCTCTCAATGTGTAGCTTCAGAAAATACCCGTGCACTTCTGTGCGAGTGAGGGTGTACAGCTGGAAAGTGCTGCCTTGAAATCTGCTGTCAGTGATGTTTTCTCTCTGTGGAAGACTTTTAAAATGCTTTTTTCAGGCACCTTGGGCTTGAGAAAAACCCTCTTCAAAGCTTGAGGTGTGAGCCTGCTGCCGTGAAGCTTGCTTGCTGCATGAGAGCTGTCGAGCAGAAGCGTGTGGCTAGGATGTTTTTGGTGTACCACAAGGTCCAAAGTGTAGAAATATTGCCCTCAGAATCTAGAGGGAGGTGTCTAGTGAGAGGAGCAGTCTTGGTACGTGAGCTGCTGTATGCTGATGTCAAGATAAGCATATGACAGGCTGTAAAAATGACAGATTACTCAGATATCTCTTACTAAATGCTTCATGAGCAATAAGTGGGAAGAGAGTGTTAATGAGGAAGAAGGGCACTGGTGGTGTGGTCGGTGACCTGTTCTGCAGTGTCACTGCGTGGGTGATGGCAGTCCTGACGGTGTCAGTCCCATCACAGGACCTTTTGATGGTTGTTAGTGTGGTGGTTTTTAACGTTCATGCTTGTTTCTGGCCTTTTGGCTGGAGCATGAACTCCCACACCTACAGTTGTGCTTCTTTCAAAAAAAATAATAAAAAAATCCATGGGTGCTTGCTCATGTTGGGCTGCCACCTGGGTGCAAAGGACCTTTGCCAGCTGCTCTGCAAGCCACTGTGTGGGTTTGGGGTGGCTCAGGGAAGTGAGTAGCCTCTCCTCGCTCCTACTGTCCTTTTGTTTTAACATCTCTTTCATGGAAGGGTCTTGCTTCCAGCTTCACTTGCTGGAGCCTCTGTAGGCCTGAACTCATCTTGGCCTGGGCTTCTCCTGTCCTTGCTGAGGGCTCTGGGGACTGCTGAGATGACATCCTTGTCCCCGTGCTGCAGGGCAGGGGTGGCTGGATGAAGTCTTGCACCGTTAGTTTAGTTTTCACCTGTGTTTGACAGCAATAGAGTGAGACATGCGAGCTCAGTGCCTGGAGAAAGCTTTCCCTGTGGGTGATCTCTGTCCTGCTGCCTGGAAGCTCCTCCCTCAAGAGGATTTAGCAGCTTTAATGATGTGCCTCATCTGGGCTCTCTTTATTCTTGTTGTTGTCTCTATTTTAGCTCTCAGGGGAGAGGCAGGTGTGGTGTGACCTACAGCTGTACTGGTGCAGGAGATGCTCTAACAGTGCTGTGGAGGTTTCCTGTCCCTGCTACCCAAGCAACTCTCTGCTTCAGACTCTGAACTGCAGGGAGGAGGTTTGTATGAAATTCCTCATCTGATTGTAGCTGAGGAAAGATTTTCTCCATCTCCTGTATCTCTGGATCCTTGTGTCACAGCTATAAGGCAGCAAGGGACCATCCAGGACTACAGACATTTATCTAGTAGATGCTTAAATCGGAGAGGTGCAAGTGGGAGTTTTGCAGTTTTCCAACTCAAATCATGGCTGTGGCTCTCAGTGCCTGCTGGCAGAAAGCACACAGCAGAGGCAAAAGGTGCTGCCCCAAGAACCTGAATCTGTTACAGGAAATCTAGGCACAGAATCTGTTACAGGAAATCTAGGGTGATGCTGGGAGGTGGACCATGCCCTGTGCTATCTGAAGTGGCAATTATTGCTCTACTTTAATGGTGCCTGTGGCGTGGCAGTCACTTTCTTCCTGGTTTCCTTTCTGTTTCTGCTCTCTGGGTGAGTGGGAGGTGCTGCCATGGGTTTAGGAGGGCTTGGGCTATGCTTGAGTGGCTTGGAAGGCAGGAGGAGGTGGCAACGCTTCCAGTGTGCCTGTGCAACAAGGAGTGATCAGAGCCTCAGTTCTTGCATGTCTTCCTTTCTTTCCTCTTTGGAAAAACTTGTGTGCATCAAAATTAACTTCTTGCTGTCAGAAACTGTCCCTCACCCTAGAGTGCTTTGACTTCCACTCCCTAAAATAGGAGCACCATGTCTGCATCCCCTTCTTCTCCTTCCCTGCCTTCATTTGTCTCTGAACATGGATCATGTCTCTGAACATGACATGGGATCTGGAGTCCTTACATCTGGCAAAGGGGAGCTGGGCCCAGTAGCTTTACCCCCTGCTCTGCTGTTGTCAGTTTTGATGAGCTAAGAAATAAACTCTGCTCTTGCATGGACATTTACTCTTGGAGGAATGTGGGGATGGAGCTTTCCACGGGCAAATGATTAACGACACGTGCTGAAGGGATGGCTGTGGGAGCCACCTTCCCTCTAGGAGCTGAGTAACGAGCTGCAATCATTACCTAACCACCTCTGTCTCTTCCTGGCTTGTCTGAATCCTTAAAGAGGGAATGAAATGGAGGAAAGGCTGAAAATCCCAGGCTGTCTCTTGGCATGGTAAAAGGAATAATACAGGAGGCACAGCCAGCGCCAGCAGTTCCTTGACGGTTGCTCGGCTGTGGTGGAGCCTGGTTGCTGAAAGCTGTCTGGGCTATCAGGGCTTGGAAACACTGAAGCAGTTAATGGCTGACTTGAACCTAGCCAGAGTGATAAGTGAAGCACAGGGAACAGCATGCTGGAGATGACTTAAATCACTGCTTGCCTGCACTGACAGATTCAGAGCGAGCTGATTTTCTGGAAGAAAGATGAGGCGTTACTGTGGGCAGCTCTGTGAAAGGGACTGCCTGGGAGATGACAGTGGAAAAAGAGAATAAATGAGTATCCTGGTGGGGTGAGGTTGGGGATTGGAGACTGCTGGCTCAGTAGCCAAGTGTGTGTCCTCTCAGACACAGCAGGGCCAGAGAAGCTGGGTGCTTCAAGGCTCATCCAAAGTAAATAGAGGGGAGAAAGGGAAGGAGACGAAGCTGAGGGCAGGATTTCTCCTGTGGGAAGAGGCACATGCATGGGATGTCTGGCTGACTGCTCTAGTTCTTATCTCACCTTGGTAGAGCTTCAGAACTGGGACAACACCATTTAAAAGCAAGTCAAATCAAAGTGTGATGCATGTACTTAATTTGTGAAACTTGCTGCTGAGGTAAGTGGCCTGTCTGCTTTTCAGGAGCTCAGGAGTTGGGAAGGGACAGCTCTCCTGTGCCACCAGGAGCCTTGCACATGGGCAAAGAACTGGTGGCATGTACTAAGGATGCTGCTGGGCTGCTGTTTTGGTTTCTCTGCAGCAGACTTGAGCAAACAGGTACATCACTAAAGTGCTTTACCTTTTACTGCTAGATTGTTGCTGGGCTGTGAGCAGATCACTGGTTGACCAGTATGATGATAACCCCATGGCCATGGGTACTGGAGAAATGCTGCTCTGGGATGAGCTCCATGTGTGAGGATATCCAGCAGCCCAGAGATCTGAAGTTACACAATGGACACATGCCCTGTAGGCAAAAATCATTCTGCTTCATTCAGAGGGAGGTCTCATACACAAGCAGAGGATGGGATGAGCTGTCAGAGCTGCAGCCAGGCACCTTGAGCTGAGCTGATCTTCCTTCCCACAGCTGGAGTCAGGGACTACCTTTGGTCCTTTCTGCTGCTGCTCCCCTTCCATTGCCATGGAGGCAGCTTGGAAAGAGGAGGGAGAGGAATTAGCTTACAGGGATTTGATTAGCATTGGCCTGAACTTGCTGTAAAGTAGTTTTACCTTGGGAATGAAGGAGGCTGTTTCCTAGAGTTGCCCTGGAGAAGGGGTTGTGGTCACTGGATGTGGCTGTGTCCTCCACCAGCACCTTCCTTTGGCCAGGGCCTCTGTGATCCATGAGGTCTGGGCACAGCACACCTGAACACCCAGAGCTGGTGTGTCTCCTGTGATAGATGATGAGCAGTTTGGTTGGGAATCAGTTGTGAAGTCTAAATTAGCTAGAGGAGCTCTGCTCTTGCACAGAATGGCTCAGTGCTCTAGTCAGACCTTTCCAGGGAAGTTTTTGTACCTTCCATGGCATTTCAGTTTGTAGGTGCTCTAGTCTTAGAGGCAAAAATATGTGTTGAGAATGTCTTATTCCCTTCCTACCTGATTTTTTTCTTGTTTCTCCTTGGCCCTGTACATGGCTTACTTAATGTGACTTGGAATATGTGTGGACAGAAATTGAAGAGAGGTTCTGTATTCACTGATGTCAGTATTGAGTGTAAAAAACCCACTTTGGTCCCTGAGCTAACTTGCCTGCTTTTGAAAGGCACCATGCAGAGTGCTCTGCTCCTTTCCTTTCCTCTCTGCTCTGCTCCTCTCCTCTCCTCTTGTACTTAAATAATTTGTGGAATTCTTTTTGCATAACCAGGGTGCTGTTCTGGCTGGTGTGGTGATAGGACACCATCTCTACTACTGAAATGATTGCTGTGCATTGGTTCTGGGGCTTGTTTCATGCTGGTGGTGTGGTGCAAAGTGTCCTCTTGACCTCTCTGGATCCAGTCATGTGTCTGCTGTGTGTGTCAGGGCTGGAACTGATGGTGATGAGTCAGTCTTGAGTGGTTTTGTTGGAACATCCTCAACTTCCCAGTGTGCTTCACTAAGTAAACTGTCTCCTGTCCCCTTGCTCCCCATCTTCTGTGTCTTGTGATCATGGAGCTAGGCTCCCTGTTTGTATAGAAGTGTGGATCCAGAAAGCTGTGCTGGACTTGGGCTGAGGAGACCACTGACCTGCAGGTTAGCAAGGCTGTTGCCCACATGAATTTTGCACTGACCAAGCAGAGATGGGAACTATTTTGCAGCATCTCTGCTGGATGCTTGAAGAAACTGGGGCTTAAAAGGTAGGCAGGAGTTCTAATTATGCTCATCACTGAAGTCTCTTCTGGGGGAAGGGGAAAAACCCAACCAGATGATGAAACCCAGCTGCTCGGATGTACTTTCCCAAAGGTCTAAGAAGCTGCTGGGCTCTTCTTTGCATTCAGGTCCCTTCCTAATGCAGCTTTGTGGAGAGACTGCACATGGAATAACTAAAGAGCCCTCTGAGTCTGCAGCAGATCCACCTATTCCCAAAGGAAGCTCTCTTAATTAGAGAGGACTTCTGCTCAGCAGCTGCTGTGCAGGACAGTGCTAGACCACAGCTGTGTGGAGAAGCCTTAGTGAGCCATGTGAAACAAGGTAAAGGCACAGCCCTTCTCTTTTTGCTCCCAAGGGGTCTGCTGCCACCTCCCTGGGGATGCCCCACAGGCTGCAGGTCCCCTAAGAATGTCACCAAAGGCTGGTGGAGGTGGCTGTTCAGATCTTCCAAGGGTGATAACACCTTGTCTGAGAGCAGCTAAAATGGGGGTGGCTGTGCCTGCTCCTGAGGGGTGGGAGGTGATGCCCACAGCCACTGGCTCCTCTCCTGCCTCATGGAGGGGACCTGACAGGTCAGAGTTTCCTCTCACCCCTGCTCCCTGGGGGAAGCATTGTGACTCATGGCTTCCTGGAACCAAACCGAGGTGACCAAGATGCTGTTGTTGAAACTGTGTGGGAATTTCCTCATGTCACAAGTGGCATCAAACTGGCTGCTACCTCGGCAGAAGAGCCTATTTCAGGGAGGACTGTTTCGAGGAACAGCAAGCTCCTTTAATGCCTGAGTCTAAGACCTCAAGGGCTCCTTTGACTCGATGCTGCAGTTGGTCTCAGAGCCTGGGTGTTTCTCTGTTCATTCCCAATCCATCGTGTTGCAGCTTTGGAGGCTGGCCTGGTGGTGGTTTAGACTGGATCCTGTCATAAAAACACTAAGGTCCTGCTTTGCATAGCTTCAGGCAGCTGGGAAACCTCTTCCTAGCTCAGCTGTCAGCTACAAGCAGGACCCACCAGTGTGTATACAAGTAGATGGCTGTGCACTCAGTGTTGTCCCATGGGAACCTAAACAGTTGCTCCTTGTTTGCTCAGAAGAGAGCCAGCCTTCTCTGCAGGTGTTTGTTGTCAGGAGAAACAGCTTGTGCAGTGCTGTGTGAGCTGAGCTAGGTCAGTGGCCGTGTTCCTGCAGTGCTGTCTGGTCACTCCTGTGCCCAGGGTCTTGGTGGAGAGCCCTGATGTCCTGTGGTAGGTGATTGTCCTGCTGGCAACCTCCTGTTGGTGATGGGGCTTTGCTGGGGTGGGTTTCAAGCTGCTGCACTAGTGAGGGGTGGGCATGTATCCTGGGAGCAGAGGGAGCCTTGTGTCACAGCCCTTACCTGTGTGTGAGACTCCTGGCTGCAGTTTGATGTCGTTGGTATGTTTGGTTTGATTAAAAATTGTAGAATTGATGTGAAGTAGAAAAGGTATCTGAGGAGTGGGCTGTGGGGGAAAGAGCACAGCATGGTGGGACAGAGGCAAGAGAAAATGTGCCTTCAGCCCTATTAAAATGTAATCTTAGCCTCAGTAGTGATTTACTAATTAAAGATGTAACAGCCCTGCCTTTTTTTTCCCCCTCTGAAATGGGAGTATTAATGTCTCTGATACTTGTAAATCAGTTATTCTGGATAAAAGTTCTTTCTTTTTAAAATAAATACTTCTGAACTTTTCTTTTTCCATCTCATTCTTCTAGCATTCCTCCATCAGTCTCCTGAAATATTTATGCTCTAATTTTAGAAAAGGAGATCCTTTCAAGAAAGTAGAAAAGGCCACCCAAGCCTCCCTTGGTTCAGGTTCAGCTGAACCCGTTTTCCAGGCTGCTGTGTGTAGATGTGCAGACTCCAAGGAGGCCCCTCCTTTTCCCAAAGCAGACCCAGCTTTTCAAAGTCTTGCTGTCTATTTTAACTGCCAAATTCCTGAGGAACCTATCCCATATGTCTGTTCCTCTTGGCTTGGAGCAACCCTGTCCATAACCTATGCATGTGGTGCTTGGAAGGCTGGATTTTCCTTTTTTTAGATGGTGTTTGGTGGAGAGGTGATCTTAACTGCTGGTGACAGGTCTATAATTGGGTGATGTTCTCACATTGCTCCAATTAAGTTGCTCCAATTAAGTCTGCTGGGATTACCTGCCTGGTAATGCAGCAGTCAGCAGGGTAGCAAAACACCTGCATGTATTGCAGTCCACCTTGATCTCCAGGACCATCTTCCTAGAAGGGAAACCAAGAGCTTTTGAGCATCTCTTCCAGCTGGCTAAGTGTTTTCTGGAGGCCTCCTTTGTTTTCCTCCTTTGTCTGCTGAGATTTCTTATTGTCCTAAAATGCTTAAGCTGAGAACGAGGTGGCTTTGCAGCTTCTCTAACAGCTTGTGCTGTGTTACTCTTGCTCCTCACAGTGTTGCTCTGTGCTGCCCTACAATGCAGCTCCCTCTTCCATTTTCCTCCTCCTGTAGGAAGGGTTTGGAGTGAGAGGATGGCTCTGCAAAAGGAAAAAGTAGAAGGAAAAAGTGATACAGTGCTGCCTGCTGTACATCTTGGAGACTGGACAGCAGCCTCTGCTGGGACCAACTCTTCCACAGTAAAGCACAAAATTGCTTCTGAGCTGCATCCTCACAGTGATCAGACCAGTGAGGGGTTTGGCTGTTGTGGCCAGGGGCTGCCAGGTATAAAGGTGAAACTATTGGTGTTATTCACACTGATATGAGAAGGTTTTGGGGAGACCTTATTGCACCTTCAGTAATTGAAGGGGCCTGTAAGAAAGGTGGGGACAGACTTTTCACAACCTCTAGTGAGAGGACAAGGGGTGATGGTTTTAAACTGAAAGAGGGGAGATTTAGACTGGATGTAAGGAAGAAATATTTTACACTGAGGGTGGTGAAACCCTGGCCCAGGTTGCCCAGAGAGGTGGTAGAAGCCCCATCCCTGGAAACATTCAAGGTCAGGTTGGACGGGGCTCTGAGCAACCTGGTCTGGTTGAAGATGTCCCTGCTCACTGCAGGGGGGTTGGACTAGATGGACCTTGAAAGGTCCCTTCAACCCAAATCATTTGATGATTCTGTATTTGAAGGGGAAAAATACGGTTGCAGGTGGGTTTTTCTGAGTAGAAGGGAATGACTCAAAACATCTGTACTCTAAATTCTTGTACTTTAGCATTTTCCTCACCATCTCTAAATCATCCTTTTGGAAAAGGGGCTGTTTCAGACAGAGTCCCTTCCTCTAAAGCTTTTTATAGCTCTGGCTTTCTCTTTTCATTCATGTCCACTGGTAGTGTCAGGTGGTATCTGTGGCTTGAAACTCAGAATGTTGTGAAATGTTTGGGCTCAGACTGTCTGTGATGGTGCTCATCTCCCTGTCAGGCAGACCAGGCTCTGGTGGAGCACGAGATTTCCTGTGACCCTGGGGTGGTTTGATGGGAAGTAAAGCTTCTCCTAGGGCTGAGGACAGTCAGTGCAGGGCCTGGGTCCAGCAGTAATCTTTCATGGCTGTGGCACCTCTGTTCTGCAAATGGCTCTGTACCATTGAGTCCATGAGTTTGGAGAGTCCTGGTTTAGCCACCCCCTGTCTGCTCATAGCAAATGGGTTTGTTGAGTTGCTTTCCTTGTCTGCTCCAGTACATGTGACCATGAGATGACTTTGTGTAGGAATCTCACAGGAATCCTGTTCTTCTGACTCTGGGTATTGTCAGCTCTGCAATGGGGTCCTTCAGGTTGCACAGTGGAGGGGCTGTGGTTATGGTAGGGCAGATGTTGTTGAAGAGGGGTGGTTATTACAGCTGCTGATTTGTGGTCTTCTGCTCTAGAATCACCCAGAACAGGAGTGGTTCAGTAGCCACAGGCATGAGGGTGCTGCAATTAGCAAATGGTGTATTTGGGGAAAAACAAGATTGCTGAGATGCCAAATAATAAAGGGACTGTGTGAACAGGCCAGAAGATGCATCCTTGTGTGGGCTGAGGCACTTTTCCATGCCAGTAGGACTTCTGGGTCATGCTGGGTCTGCAGTTGTCTTCCAGCTCTGCTTGATCTGTGGGGCTGAAGGGTTAAAACCTTTGCTTCTTGAGATGAGTGCCTTGCTATCAGCAAAGGATGTGATACAAAACATGTGATCTGATTAAAGTAGACTAATAGCCTGTCTCTTCTGTTGCTCAAGAAAGCTGACTTAACTCAAAAGCTTCACAATCACTTGGAATAACAAGCCAGAGGTCTCTCCTCTGCTTTGTGGTGGTGGGTTTTCCTGTTGTTTATCTTCCTTTCTGAGACTTAAGATCATGTAGATGGACCCTAGAGGGAGAGGTTTTGGGGCAAATCCTGGTGCCAGAAGACATTCCCATTGTTCAGTGGGCTAGTCCCCCAGCACTGTGGGACTTCAGTGCTCTGGTGAGCACTTGGCCAATTTGGCAGGGTGTCCCAGCTCTTCCAGAGCCTTAGCCTGAGAAGCACCAGGGAGTGTTCGTCCTCCTACGCTCTTCTGGGTATGTGACCTCTAATGCTTGGCTCCTGGCAGTGTCTGGCTTCAGATGTGGAATGAACTACTGGAAAGCCTGCTGTTGCTGGGAACAGTGGTGGAGAAGCCTAGCTGGGCTCAGCTTCCCTCCCACGCTGGGTACTGGTGCCCAGGCTCTGCTCAGCCCTGTCCACCTCTGTGGAGAAGAGGAATGTGGTCCCAAGGCTCAACAGGCAGAGAGAAGGTGGAGAGAGAGGGTGTTTGTTTAATTGCTGTTCAGGTTGCTAAGCTGGGGAGAACTTCCTGCCCTTGAAGTAGAACTGCTCCCTCTGCACCTTCACTACATCCTGGCTAATTCCTGGAAAGAACCAAAAAGAATAAGAAACCTCATTTCCTACTTCAGGCAGATGCTGTGACTTCTGAGAAGCACGTTTGGCATGGGTGTGCTGAATCTAAACACCTACAAGTTATCTGCCCTAGCATCTGAGAAAATGGAAGTAACTGAAAACCAGTTTGTTTTGAAAGGGAACTTTACAGTAGAAAGTCCTCGACCTTGACCTCTTGTATTTTATGGGAGGATGTGGTGGGAGAGATAAAAATAGGTTCTGTTACCTGGCTCCTACCTCAGTCTGGCAGTGTCTGGTGCTGTCTCCTAAGACAGAAGAAAGCTGGTGTTAAGGCTTTCTTCCTGCCTTCCTCCCTAGCCTTTGGGTGCTTTGACAGGGAGGGAAAGCTCCTGGCTCTTAGGAAGGTATCTCCAAGCCAAGGGGTGTTGGGAGGGATATTGTGCAACTCCTCAGAGGAGATTTGTTGACCTCTAAATCATTGCTTGGAGGAGAAGAGAGGCTCAGGAGCCCGTGCATGTACTTGCATCGGGGATTTCCAGGTAAGTCTGATGACAACAGCAAATGCCATAGTAGCATCCTGTGCCCAGTGCAGAGCCAGGCTGGGGAGAAGCTTACCTGAGCATGAGCAAGGTGCTGCTCACCTGAGCTGGCCACCCTGATGCAGTTTGGGGTGCAGGTTCTGCTCAGGGACTTTGCTTCTCCATGGGGTGATGTGGGGCAAACCAACACAGGGGACTGCCTTTGACCCCCAGGCATTGCTTGTGGGTGCAAGAGCTGGTGGTGGCATCCATTTCAGAGGTGAAATTTGCAGTGTAACTGCTCCAAGTGCAGAAAACAAAGCTGAGCTGGTCTCAGTTTTGGAGCTGTTGGAGTCAATGTAGTCAAGTGACAGAGTTACCCAACCAGTTTTGTGACAACTGCATTTTTACTGCACCTTGTACTGGTTTTAGTCAGTGTGGAGACCACTTTCTGGGCTCTACCTGCTGTGTTTGTTACACAAATACCATTCTAGTACATGGGAATGAAAAAAAGTCCACTGAACTGTACTTTTGGCTGCTTCTTCTGTCTGCTATTTCTGGTAAGCTGTATTTTTTGTTGGTTTTTTTTAGGAGGAGAGGAGAAAAATGACTTCTGGGACAGGTTGTGGGTTTTCTGTTGGTTTTTTTCTTTCCAGTTTTTTTCTTTTGCCAAACTTGTATCTCTGGTCTTACAGAGTGGAAAGATTTGCTTCAAATGGAGAAATACTCTCCTGCAAATACTGTCATGCTGTGCAAGCATGAGTGTATAGACTGAAAATAGCAAAGAACTCTCTCAATTTGCCAGTTGTAAGGACTAAAGACCTACTTAAATGTTGGCTCTCACACTGAAGTGTGAAGTCCAGATGGTTTTAAAACCTGATTTTACCCCTTGCAACTACAGAGAGATGATAATGGGTGCTTCTAAAACCTGTGCTGCTCTTTGATACCAAACTGTGAGTTGGTTTCTTTTTACCAGTATGATAGTGGGTTATAAATATCTAATCACTTCCTCTTGAGGATCAGAAGCACCTCTTGAAAATATGCATTTCCTCTTTAGAAAATACAGAATGTGTGCTTGCTGTGGTAACACATGCTGAAAAACCTCTGCCATCCTAGATGGTCCCACGAGTGCTTTCTCATCTGGGGTCTCACTGGGTGACACTGTTGCTTGTCAGATATTTACACAACAGTATACCAACTACAGAAGTCAAATGGAAAAGCTTAATGTCTCATCAGATACACCAGGAAAATACCTTTGTGTAACCAAAGGTTTTGAGAGTCTCTGTCAGATGATGTTTGCAGTATGAGTTGATGAATTTCCTCAGAAATTAATCTAGTTTCCTGTGAAATGTCATCTTTCCAGTGGTATTTCTGCAGTACTTGCAGCCATCTGTTGATTTAGTCTGCTCCCCTTGCTCCAGGGACAGCAGACACTTGAGCCTGTGGCTTGCAGATGTCTTGCAGATGCTCCTGTAAGCGTGTCACTGTACATGTCTCTACTCCTAAGTGGTGACATCCAAGTTTGTTGACAATTAAGTGTAGTGCTGCAGTTCCCAGCCTGACTTTGTGCTTAGCTCTCAAGCTGTCTCCTCTAGCTTGAAGGCAATTGCTTCTCCTTAAGATAAGGAGCAGGTCTCTGGAGAAGTGTTCCTCATACCTTCTTTTCTTCCCTTCTGTTTCCAAAGTTTGTGTTATGCAGAGATAATTTTTTACCTTGCCCTGACACTTTCCTTCATAAAAAACTAGCTGAATCAGTGATACAGAAATTATTTATATATATATGTGTGTGTATCCACGGGTGTGGCCTGTTTGAGAAGGTAACTCAAATTAGCAGCCTTAATTTTTAGGATCCAGCTTCTCCCCCAGATCTCTCCATTGTAACTTTAGAAAAGATGCTGCTTGGAAAATCTCCACGACAAACAGGATCTTGTTTCTGTTCTCAAGGTCATTACACAGCTGGTATTATCTCAGTGGAGCTTGAAGAAAAGCTCAGTGAATTCAGAGCTGGGTTTTTCCTTGGCTCTGCAGTTATTTGCTTGCCAGAGACAAGATGTACTTCTCAGGTGTACTGGAAGTCCAAGGCCTTTGAATATTAACATCAACCAGATGAACTCCTTTGGATGTTTGGTGCACGTTAACGTGGCTGTAACTTGCAGTCTCTGCCCTGAGGACAGTGCTGGACCTGGTTAACAGGAGAAGACTTGGTAACTCTGTCATTGTTCATTAACTGGTGCTGTTGGGTGAAGCTGTCCTGTCTCATCACTGATGATCAAGAGACCTTCTGATTGCCAAGTGCTTGTTCTTCATGGGCATGGATGGAGAAGCATTTCTGGCAGCTGGGCTTTGTGGTGCAAGGGCTCAAAATCCTCCAGAAGATGGGCTGTTTCCTTCCCTGCTGTTAAAGATCCTGGCTTTCTGGGCTGTCCCTTTCCCAGCCTGTCCTGTGTGCTGGTGTCTCCCTTGGAGCTGGAAGGGACAGTGACCATTTAGTGAGCAAATTCTGATCCCCAGCTGGCTTCTGTGGCTCTCCAGCCTGGTATATGGCTGATCTGGATCTGGTTTCTGGCACATAATAGTGTGGAAAGTAATGGCATTAGCTTTCAAAATTGCCTAGCCTCGTGCAAATTAGCCTGCAGAGAAACATCTTCATGGAACCTGTGGCTTGCTGGTCCCCTTCTAGGGACAGGTACTGGTTGCTTTTGTCAGATGGAGCCAGTTCTGTGACCTGAGTGCATCAGTGGGAGCTCCTCCTTCTCCAGGGCTTCTTAGTTGGTCTGTCTACAAATGATCCCAGCTAACCTTGGTAAAAACTGCAACACCAGAAGTTCCAGACAAACTGAAGGAAAAACTTCTTTCCTGTGAGGGTGTTGGAGCCCTGGGCCAGGCTGCCCAGAGAGGGTGTGGAGTCTCCATCTCTGGAGATGTTCAAACCCACCTGGACACTTTCCTGTGCAACCTGGTGTAGGGAACCTGCTCTAGCAGCAGGGTTGGACTGGATGATCTCCTGAGGTCCCTTCCAACTCCCCACCATGCTGTGATTCTGTGTGAAAAGAAGGCGGGGACGTGCAACCAGATCCAGGAGAGCTTTAGAGCTTTTCAAAGTGCAGCCTGGCAATAGTATCTTGAGGAAAACAACCTGCTGCAATGTGTAAGGCTGGGGTAAGCGTGGGGAGGGTGATGCTTGTCTGCTGTGTTAGCAAGCACTTGCAGTGAGCATCTGAGGCTGCTGTGGAGGTTGGTTCAGTGGATTAGCTGAGCTTTCATCCAGTGATTCCCCCCTGCCACATGAGATGCAAGATGTGAAAGATCAGGAGCCTCAGGTGCTGCAGAAGCTGAGTTCTCAGTGCTGGCTGCTGCATCTCTCCAGTTGGAAATGTCTCCTCTGACAGGCAGGAGGGATGGCAGAAACGAGCTGGCATGGCAGCCAAACACAGCATTCAAGGTGTTTGTGGAATAGCAACTGGAAAACCCATTTTAATACTGGTTTGACCTCACCCTGCCCTGGTAAAAGCTCGTAGCAGCACTTCCCATAGGTTCTGCCTTTGTTTTAGACTCCCTGGAGTTAGAGCCAGTGGGGAGCAACTGGCCAAAGTACACAGGAACAACCTGCAGCTTCTTTGTAACCCATCATTTCCTTAAGGAAGAACATCATGGGGAGAGGGGACAGCATCTTAGATATTAGGAAGAAATTCTTCATGGTGAGGGTGATGAGACACTGGAACAGGTTGCCCAGAGAAGCTGTGGCTGCTCCTCCCTGGAAGTGTTCAAGGCCAGGTTGGATGAGGCTTTGAGCAACCTGGTCTAGTGGAAGGTGTCCCTGCTCATGGCAGGGGGGTTGGAACTGGATGAGCTTTAAGGTCCCTTCCAACCCAAACCAGTCTGTGATTCTATGATCTTCAAATGTGAACCCTCTTCTACTTGACTTGGAGTTTTGGGGCTGACCTTCAGAACTCGCTGCTCTCACGTGTGCTCTCCTCGAGGGCTCGCAGGAACTTTGCACTTGCCCGTAAATGCAGCGAGACGGTGATTTCCACCACTGATCTGTTCTGGTTTGTGTGGAGGCTGTTCCTGCTTGTCTCCTTCTCTTTCCCCATGCTCATAAATGAGGCTCTTTATTTGTGCTGTGCAGTAACTTGGCAGCTGAGGTGCTTCAGCTGCCAGAGCTCATCAGGAAGAAACCTGCAGTGCCAGAGCAAGGGCGGTGCAGCAGGGGAAGGCTGAGCCACGGGTGAGCTGCGTGGCACGGGTAAGCACAGCACCAGCTTGAGCCAAACACATCCCATAACCTTCAGCGAGCACCAGACATGCAGCACTTGCTAGGTGGAGGCAGGACAGGTCTAATTTGAGAGCAGAATTGCAATTAAAAATTAACTTAGCCTCTCCACCCTTTGACTGCTGCAGTTATAACATCTCTGTGTGAGTGTTCCCTGTCCCACCTCAATAGCTGATGGTGAGGGGTCACCTTTTGTGGGAGGGGGGGCTGGGAATATCACAGGCTCCTGTGACAAAAAACTTAATCTCTGAGCTGTGATGGGACTCCTCTGCTGTTGCTAACAAAGCAGGCCTCTGTCTGCCTCTCCTCAGACACATGTGTCCTGGATTTTGTGCTCCACATACCAGTCTTGCTGTCATTGTTGTTGCTGGGAGAAGGACAGGCCTGACAGCTGGAGGTGGTGGAGAGGGCAGGAAGCCATCTCATGATGCCAGTTTAGCCTGGCAGACTCATCCCATTCCTCCCCTATGGGGAACCCCAGCATCCTGGATCCATCAATTCCTTCCTGGAGTTAATTCTCCTTTCAGGTCCTGGGGCTGATGCTAAGAAAGACCCAGGATCAGCTACAGAGAAGCTGACAAGGCCATGGTGACAACCAAGTTTTTATGGCAGTAGTGCCTCCAAGCAGCAAATGGGTAGATGTGCATAATCCTGCATCTTCACAGGATGGGAAACGAGAGGCTGGGAGAAATTCTACTCTGCAAGTTCACAGTACAGCCTCTTACAAAATCCTCTGCAGAGCTGGCATCAATCTGGAGAATGACAGGGAAAATTTGGAGGTACATGGGCAGGATTGTTGAAAAAAAAAAACTAGGTGTGGCTGCTGGGGGAGGAAAATTCAAATGGTCAAAGCAGTTAGGGTAGAGAGGAAAAGGAGGAAACAAACAATTGCAAACAATCAGGGGAATTTAAAAGATACAAACTTGATGTATTAAACCTTTGCATATATTGATGCAGGATATTAAAGCTCTGAAGCTGACCAACTTCAAAAGGCAAATGGTCTTCTCTGGCTGCCACAGACCAGAGGCAGCACTGGCTGCAAGACTGAAGCCAGCCCTTCACATAGGTATGCCCAGTTGTGATAACTCCAAGCTCATCTGCTCCCAAACCTGATCCATGTCATTTTGTTCAGCTGCTGCTTCTACTCTGTGGCAGTGTTGCTGGTTTTGGGACTCTGCCATTTCAGTAGGTAAGGTTTTGAGGAGTTTCATTAATACAGTGAACAAAAGTAAGTTTAATTTCTTAAGGATAACAGAAGAATTTGGGGAATCTGTCATGATCAGTATGTGGAGTCTTAAAATATCTTAAAAGCTCAAAGCAAAAACTCCCCTAAAAATGGTTCTCTTCTGGCTTGAAAACTGTACTTTAAATTACTTTATGGCTAGGAGGTGTGAAAGAGAGAGATCTCCCTGTGGCAATAGGAGAACAGTCCATAATGCTCTAATACACAGTTGGGTTTTTGGTTTTGTTTTAATAAATGCCTTTAACAAATAGCTAGGAGGAGGAGAGCCCTGAAAGCAGTCTTTACTTCCCTCAGGCATGTCTTCTTCCACACCAGCTCTTCTCAACTTGTTTAACTACTTAATTATCTTGGATAACTAGTGTAAAGATCCTAACAGCTCTGCAAATCTCTGTTTTCCTGACTAATTAAAGCAAATGTGGACAGAGTTGGCAATAGGCAGCACACAGCTATGCAGTGCTAGGAAGCAAATCAACAAGTAGTGGGAGTTGTCCCTCCAGTTTGGAAAAGGAGGAGGATTGCACCTGGAACCAGACTTCTTGAGGTAAGAAGTGCCATGCCTTGTGCAGGAGGTTATTATCTAGCTTCATTCTTGGCTAGATTGAAGAGTAAAAAAACACTTGTAACCTCCACAAGAGACATTCATCATCACCTAGGGACCTGGCTGCCTTAATGTTCTGGTTAGACTGCCAGGCTCCAGTTTGGGATGCTGTTAAGAGAAGTTGTGTTCATGGTGAAGCCAGCTGGATGGGAAAATGTATGTCTCAGTTATCCTCTCCAAATGCAGTCTTAAGTGTTGGTGCCTGCCAGGATTAACAGCCCAGGAGAACATATCTCCTGCAGAGGAAAGGAGGGGAGCACACTGTTTGAGCTGTCCCTGCTCAAATGTTCCAAGGGCTGGAGCAGCTCTGCTGTGGGCTCAGGCTGGGAGAGATGGGGCTGTTCAGCCTGGAGAAGAGAAGGCTCCGGGGAGACCTTCCAGTGGCCTCCCAGTACCTGAAGGGGGTCCAGAAAGAGTGGGGAGGGACTTTGGCCAAGGGCAGGGAGTGACAGAACAAGGGGTGATGGCTTGAAAGTGGCAGAGGGGAGGTTGAGATGAGATTTTGGGAAGAAATTCTTTGTTGTGAGGGTGGTGAGACACTGGCCCAGGTTGGCCAGAGAAGCTGTGGCTGCTCCTCCCTGGAAGTCATGGGAAATGGGAATGCTTTGTGTTTGAAGTATGGACCAGAAATTATTACAGGAGCTTTCTCTTGTGAGTTTGAAGGACCTGCTTTTGGGTGCTGCTGGCTTTATGGACTCTGACCCGAGATGTTAACTGAATAAAAAGTGATGGAGATGATGCTAACCTGGCTGTACAGCACCTAAGAGCTCCTTAGGTGCAAGGACTGCTCTATAGATGGGATTTTAAGATCAATATCTGGTTGAGATGGCATTTCTGTGCTGATTTCCCATCTCAACAGCATCTTTGTGTGCTGTGCAGCAATGGGCTTAACACAGCCTCTAGGTGTGGCATCCCATGAAGTTAGAGCAGTAGTGTTGTCTTCAGCCACTGAGTTTAGTCTCATGCTCTTTCCTGGTAGTTGGAGGGTGACCAGAGCTTGTTGGGAAGATCAGCAAGTTATAACAAGACCCACATACCAGTTTAGCTCCAGAATTAATTAACCTAAATATTTAATAGGATTAAGGAAAAGCCTTTTGAAACAAAAGATCATAGTGGGCTCCAGTGACCCTTGGTACACCCAGGCTGGCAGCAGGGAACTCTGCTGACCTTGCTCTCTGGGGCTGGCTCTTCCCAGACCAGACTGGTGACCCCAGCCTAGTATTGCTTTTCTGGCTGTTGCTGCTTAAAGCAGCATGGTCTATTTTAAGCAAGGAGCTTGCTAGAGCAAATTTTAAGGAACTTGAGTCCTCTGCTGCCTATGTAGGAAACATAACTGGGCATGAGAGAGGAAGAAGAAGCAGAAAATCTGGCCTGAGATGTTCTCCCACCAGTCCTCATGTGTTACTCAGCTGTGCTGCTTCCTCAGGACCAGGCAGGGATGGCCTGTGGGGCTTTTTTCAAACTTCTGAGCTCTTTGCTGTCAGACCAGTGAGAACTGGAGTAGCTTGCAGTAATCCAGATCTATTTACTTCCCAAGTCCTGTAGGCAAAGACCTGATAAAGATCCCTTGTTGATAAGCTGCCTGATTTGCAGTGTTAACAGCAACTATGTTGTCTCTTCTCATGTGGATTTACTTAGGCTTCAGCCATGGTCTTGAGCAAAGTTAACTTCAGATATAGTAAAGTACCTTCTCTCTGTGGTGAGGACCTGAAGATTTGTCTCCACCTCTCTGCATGTCTTGCTGCCCACCCCATGGATGTGTATACTAAACCCAGCATCTTGTCTTAGCAGTGCTCCAGCACTGCCTTGAATTTGTGAGGTTGGCTTTGGAAACTGGGATCTGTTGAAATCTTGCCTGCCTTGATCTTGGAGCAGAACTGGTGGTACATAACCATGAAGTAGACTTGCTGGTCCTCACATGTTGTCAAGGCATCAGGTGCCAAGTTGCACACAGGAAGCTTGATTTAAAGCTGCATTTTTTTAAATTGACCCCTTGCCCTTGCTCTTCAGTGTTCCTTCTGCTGAGGAGATGAGACTTTTCTGGGGGAAGGAGCTGGCCTTGTGAGTTCCTTCTTCAGATAAGTGCATCCCTTCTCTCTGCCAGGAGTGGTAGCTAGAGTTGGAGGTTTGGTTGAGGCTATGAATGCAAAGTCTGTATAACCAGTGATGGAATGAGCAGTGTATTTGTGATTAAATCCCCTCTGTAACTGTTGATAGCCCTCTGTCACTCCCCAGGAGATCCTTGCAGCAATGGCTGTTTGTATTTGTAGTGATGGTGGTGTCCTGTTTAGCTGAAAAGGCAGCTTGGGTAGTCTGTGGAGCACATCCTTTCTGTGCATCTGCTCTGAGAGCCTCCAGATGATCCAGAGCTCTGCACAGGGTGAGGCTGTTGCTCTGAAACTGCCTGGAGGACCTGTCACTGACATAACTGATTGTCTGTCTGCTTTCCCCTTAGGTCTCATAAGTGAAAGAAGATGGGGTCTGGCTGCCTAAAAGTCACCAAGTACTTCCTCTTCCTCTTCAATCTCCTGTTCCTTGTAAGTATTGCAGGCATCTGCAGACTAGAAAGGAAGACCTGGATTAAAATTAGCTGTAAAAGTGGTTTTTTCCTGGATGTTGGCCCGGTGTGTTCATTAAATAAAGCAGTCAGTTTTGGAAGGAGGGAGGAAATCCCTGAAGCTGAGGGACATCAGAGCTGCTCTGCAGCTCCCACATATGTTGAGCAGCTCCACTCCCAGTACCTACCTGCTGTCTCCAGTGCACACAGCTCCCTTCACACAAGAGTGGGAAGGGAAAACAGGAGCTATGGGTCCTTTCTGGAAGGAGAGTAGTTGTAACTACTTTCTTTGACACATCTGGAGCAACAACTGAGCTGCCCCTGAGCAGCAAAGCTACAAAACCTGCCAAATAATGGCAGTGCCCTCTTAAATAGGCCAGGCAAAATTCAAAGAACAACTCTAATTTTGTTCAGGTCCCAAAGGCTGCTTTTGACTTTTTACAAGATGAATTAGTCCAAGTCCCCTATCTGAAATGGATTTGGGAGGTGGGGGAGACTGGGGCAGGCTTGCCCAGGGAAATGAGGCAGCTCACTGGATGTGGTTATTTTCAAGTGTGAAGCTCAGCAGAAGATGAGCTCCTTTTGGATCAGAGTGGGACTGGGAGGGCCACACACATTCTTGCACACATCCTTCAGTGAAACTTAGATGTTGTGTGTCACCCAGACAGTGATGGGAGCGTTGGTGCTGCCCTCCTGCAGTGGGATGGTGTAGTGGGGGAAGCATAAGGCTTCAGCTTTGACATTATCAGCAAGAAAACAGCCTGTCTGACATTGTTACCCTTTCTGCAGCGTGTGAGGGGAAGGAAGGGCAGGGAGGGAAATGGAGCAGGATAAGGTGAGCACTGCTTTCAGCTTCACTCTTGTTTCCTGCATGGCTGCACTGTGCTGCTGGCACATGAGCTTGGACTTAAGGCACATCTGGATCTGGTTTCCCTGGGCTTACTCTGCTGGACCTTTCTTCTCCGTGTTCTGCTTCCATCCTAAGAGTAGTCAGCTCTGGTCTAGGGGCTGAAAGTCAGGGGTGCTCAAAGCATCCATGGGGAAGACTCTTGCAAGGGAGAGGAGAGATTTTTCAAGTGCCACTAGATCTTCCAGAGTATGATTTGCTTCCCTTTAAGGATGGGAAAAATCCAGCTGAGTCCAGGCCTGTCCTCCTCCTAGTGCAGGACTCTTCTGAAGATGCATTAGCATCTATGCTATCTCCTCTCTTGAAGAGGTGGTACTTTTTAAGGAGCACATAACTTAACCAGTCTACCCTGGGAAGCAGAGCTTGTGGGTCTTGGGGAGGCTTGAGCACTCCTGTCTGGGTTGGAAGTGTTGGGGTGCAGCTGTTCTTTGTCCTGTGCACACCCTGCTCCAAAGCAACTTCTCTGGGGCAGCAGCCAGCCCCTCTCCCTCTTGGGGATAGCTGATCTGATGTGCTGAGCTGGTCCTGGAGAGTAAGAGCTTTAAGGTGGGATGTGTTGGAGGTCTGTGCTGACTGAAGGAAGAAGCTGCTTTAAGGAGCTCTTTGCTAAGCCTGCTGTGCAGCACAGATGTTGTCTTCCCCTCAGGCTGCTCAGTGGAAGTGAGGTCTCTGAAGCTGCTGTGAAGTTCTAGTGAGTAGAGCTTGATGCTTCTCTAGAGTGAAGCTTTTGAGCGTGCTTGTCTTGCCTGACAGCAGGTTTTTGCAGGTGCCAGATGCTGAGGGAGGTGGCATCCAGTGCTCTCTCACTGTCATAGGAAGCTGTTGACGTGAGAAGCTTTTCCCATTATGGTTGTTGAAGGGCTGAATGGGGATGGGGAAAATCTTGAGCTTATACAATGTGCTAGATCACTGTTAACCTGGCAGAGAACCTGCTTCTGTTGAGTTGCTGTGAGCTCCCAGCAGGGACAGGCTTTGCATAGCTCATACTGGTTTGCTGGATGTGCTGAGTTTTGTTGAGGAGAGTGAATGTGGATGCTGGTGATGGAGCTCTGTCTGCTCTAGACCTTGAGCTGAGCCTCTGTGATTGCATCCTATGCAGGCCAGCCCTTGCTGTCTGAAGTGTGTTCTCCAGCCTTGCTTGGACCTGATGAATTAAGCCTTTAGAGACACACTAGTGACTCTTTTAGAAGCTAGGCAGTCACTGAAATAGCACTTCTCTACAGCTTGAAGTCAATGAGAAGGTCCCTTGCAATAGCTGAAGTAGTTCAGAAACTTGGTGGTATTTTACAGTCTTGGAGCCTTCCTTCAGGGAAGGGTTAGACCTGCTTGGATTAAAGGGAAGAAGGTTGTTTGGACTGCTTGCCTACTTGCAACAAAAAGATACTAAAAGCACAAGCTTGGAGTAAAAGCTTAGTAAAACACAAGCTTGGAGTAAAAGCTTAGTAAAACACAAGCTTGGAGTAAAAGCTTAGTAAAACACAAGCTTGGAGTATAAGCTTAGTTTCTCTAATAAAAACTTATCAGGTCTCTACTTTCTTGGGTAGCAGACATGGACCACAGTGGATGCTTCTCCTTAAAGGGAAAACAGTTCTGTGAGACAAGTTCAACAGTCAATATTTGTTTAGAACATGTCAGTCCTACTTCCAACCCTGCTGTAAATGAGCAGAAAGTTACTACTTAAAACAACTCCTGGAGTTAAAGAGCATTTCTCTTGGTCCCTGTGCCAGACTCAATGTTACCTTGTGTGATCTGAGTGTGAAGGGAGGCAGGGCTGGGGAAGGACAGCCAGAA
Organism: Caprimulgus europaeus; assembly: GCA_907165065.1. Next base: position 45,170,124 of record OU015532.1, on the reverse strand, counting down.
AGGTGAGTCAGCTCCATCACAGCTTAGTTCTTCCATGTCCCTCTTCACTGGGCTCTGCTGTGGAGAAACTGCTGGCTCTGCCTTGAGGGAGCTGCATCCTTCTGGCTTGAGTATGGAAGGGGATATTGCTGAGATCATGAGGTGAAATCTCCATCCTCAGGGTGGAGGGGAGACATCAGTCCCCTGCTTCAGGAGTTTAAAGCAGTGGAGCAGGGAAATTAAACTCTGGAAGGCAGATGTGATTTCTTCTGTGGAGGATCTGAAGCCAAGCTATGCCAACTCCTGAAGGTGCTGAGCAGAGGCACTGTCCTGCTAGGAGGTCAATATGCTGTTGTGAATAACAGTGTCCTCTCCCTGCCTTCCCCTTGTAGTGTTCTCCACAGCAGCTCCTGGCAAACACATGAGCTGTGGACTAGAGCAAAGATCAGAGTGAAAACAGACCTTGGATAGTCTGAGCACCTCATAACAAATGACTTCCCAGGGACTCAGCTCAGCAGCCCTTCTGTGTTTTGTCAGCAACAGCAAAACTGAGGTGACATGTCAGGGTCAGTGAGCCAAGAGTTGTCACGTACAGCCCGGTTTGCATCTCTGGTAAGACAAATATTTCACGGAGACTGTAGTTTAAATGTGAGACTGCCTCAAACTGTCCATTCAGCAGTTCTTGGCAATCCCAAGCTGGAGAGGGATTTTTTAGGTGCTGCAGCTGTTGCATGTTCAAGGGGCCTTTCTAGTTTGATCAGCAGATTGTGCTGCATGTTGGGACGTAAGGCAAGGGGGAATTCTTGTTACTGCCCTCTTTTTTTTTCCTGTTTTTCCTTTTTTTTTTCTGGGACACAACAGCTAGATGCTTTCTGCTGCTGAATCAGTCATCTTCATCCATCTTCCTAGATGGGAACTTGCTTGGTGACTTTCTAATCCTGTCCCTAGAGCTAACTACATGCTGTGCCTTCTGCCAAGCCAGGAAAGCTTTCAAGCAGCTTATTTCAAACTGTTGCTTTATCTTTGAGAAAAGCCTCTTTGTATGAGGAGCTGAAGCATCATGTAAACTTTCAAAATGGGGAGGCAGTGCCTGTCCATACAAACCTCTGTGCCAGCTTGCTTCAGGTGATGGTTTGGCATTTCTCTTGTCTCCAAATATCAGAACATTCTCTAATGAAGTACAGAACTGCAATCTCTCTTCAGCCCTGTTGGTTTATTTAGTATCTCACTACACCCTGTCTTGAAATCCTGCTGGTGTAAGAATTGCTGCTTGCAGTTCCCATCACCTGGAAGCATCTCACTTGCACTCCTTGTCCTTCTCTTGTTTCTTCAAAGTCTGTTTTAGATCTTTGCACAGTGAGTGGTTTCCAGCCTTTGCCACTTCTTAGTTGAATGTATGGCACAAGTTTCACCTTCTTCTCAAACCTGTAGATTTAACAGGCTCCTCAGCATAGTTATTTGTTATGGGTAGAATTCTCACTTTATATTATGGGTATAAATCTCATCACATGTAATGATGGCTATAGATCTCATCCTAATTGGGAAGCCAGGGACATCCACATGCAGACACCTCACAGTGTAGTATAAAATGTGGTGATACCTGGAAGCTAAACCAGACCATGCTTCCCTTCCCTCATCAAAATGGGATGGGAAAATTGTCTCTTGCCTTCTCAATTCAGTGTCTGGATTCAGCTGAGTCCTCAGAGGGACATGTTGCTCTACTAATCCGTGCTCTAGATAAGGCTCTGTGATGAGTGAGGCAGAGACCATGGCTGATGTTTCCTAACACTTGACTGTTGGTGGTAAGATGAGTTGGCTTGAGGGCCTGGGGTATTTTGGCCAAGCCAAAATGCCTGAGCTTGGCTTTGGAAGGGGCAAAGCCCTTCACTCAAGGGAACTTTCATACAAAGTGAAGGGTGCTGGTTTTCTGCATTTGTGGGTTGAAGCCATAATGTTATAACAGAGCCTGACAAGGCAAAGATTTCCTTCCTGGGAAGGTTCCAGCTGCCAGATATCTAATCCTTTGGCAGCTGGCTCCTAGGCTGCTCCCACAGGGTCAGGGATTTCTCTATTTAAAAAAAAACAACTTAAAATCATGTGCTAGATGGGTTTGACCTTCCTTGGTTCTTTGCAGAAGCAGTGCACTTACCTTTTGCTTCTGACAACAAGGTTCTAGCAGCAAGATGTCTCTTAAGAGACCTTTTTGAGTGGTCGTCCTATACAACATCATGTACTACTAAAATACCATGTGAAGGACTGCTGAGCAGAACCTGGGGCTCCTGTGCAGTTGGCTGAGGCACTCACTCTTCCTGCAGTCATGTTAATCCTGTTTACTTTGGGAGGAGTGCCATGGGGGAGATGGGTGGGAACAGCAAAAGAATGGTTGTTCTTACTCTGGAAGTGTGGAGACTGGTGGCTGCCAACTTATGTGTGTTTTGTTCTTCCTCTTTCAGATCCTGGGTGCTGTGATCCTGGGCTTTGGAATATGGATTCTGGCCGACAAAACCAGTTTTATTGCAGTTCTACGTAAGACTCTGTTTCTTCATTTCTTTCTCCTTCTAAATTGACTCTGGTCTGGGACTTTGCTTGACCATGGTGTAGCCTAGGGATGGCAATGCTTTCATGCCCAGGCTGTGACCTGAGCAATAACATGGTGTATATAGCAAGATGGGACTCTGTCAGGGACAGGGTGAAAGGGAGTAACCCTGGAGACACAACATTCCTCCTAGTCTTGTGGGTTGCAACACCAGGGTCAGACTGAGTGAGAACATTGCCTCTTCACCCAAAAATCCACATACTTAATCTTAAACACAGGGACTGGTATTTCAGCCTCTTTGCAGTGCATGCTCTGTGTTTCCACAACAGCTTCCTTATTGCTATCATGTCAGAAGGACCCTAATGCCTTAATGTAGCGAGTCCCCTGTGCTCCCACTGCTTTCTGCAATGATTTATTTCACTTTAACTGTTTTAAATGCCAAAGTAAGTAAGTACCTGGTTTTATTGATGCTTCATGTACATTGGAAGTAGCCAGTGTGGTTGTTCTTAAGCAGTAGAGGATGTAGATCTGAGAGGATTCAGGAGGTGTGGGTCTGCAAAGTCTTTAGTGTTCTGACTTCTAAAACATACTCACTTATTAATATTAAATTATTAAATTATTTATTTATTTTATTATTATTTATTAAATAATTATTAAATTAAATTTATTAATAATAAAGTGTGTAATTATACACACTTCCCAAGACTTAGCCTGGCCATCAAGAGGTGTTTTGTGTCCCTGCACATGTGAGGTGCTGGCTTCTTTCCCTTTTCAGTCAGCCAAGAGCATCCACTCAGTTCTTAACAGAGGGTCTGCTTTCTGCAACAACCAAAAGCAGGGCCTGGGCCTTGCAGGGCTCTAAGTGGACTCTCACCAAATGAGTTGCTCAGCTCCATCTTTCACAAGCTCTGCTTCCTTTGAGCTTTTTCCTAGAGGGGTCTTCAAACATTACTGCTCAGTGGTTACCTGTAGCCACTACCTCCAGTGTCAGATACTGCTGGAGGGCTGCCTGCACACTGCTGACAGCCCCAGGGAATGAACAGTAATGACATTCATAGCCCTGTTCCCAACTAGATTGATCCTGCAAAGGGCTTTAGCTCCCAAGTCCTGCTGAACACTCTCTGGTCTGGCTTTGGAAGGTGCTAGGTAGGGAAAACACCCCCACTACTGTCATACACTAGATACCACAGCACAAGGAAGTGGCAGTATCTTGCTACTGCAGTGGTAGAAGGGCAAGAAGCACAAGGGGTGTTGGTTAATAAAGTGGGGGCATGAGCAAAAATGCACTTTTAATACAGGCAGCCAAAAAGGAGCTTATCAGGGCCTGGCTATTTGCAGCACACCTCCTGGTCTGAGGTGTGTTTGGTACCAGAGGGCCAGCAGCTTTCCCCCAGGCTGATGGGTGTCACTGGCACTTGTGGAGGGGTATAAAGTGATGGTAGAAGCACCATGCCTGGAAACATTCAAGGTCAGGCTAGATGGGGCTCTGAGCAACCTGATGTGGTTGGAGATGTCCCTGCTCACTGCAGGGGGTTGGACTAGATGGACCTTGAAAGGTCCTTTCCCACCCAAACTGTTCTGTGATGATTCTTATGAAGTCCCTGAGCTTGGCTCAGCTTCTTCCCATTTTACCCACAATCTCTGCTAACAGAGCACTTAAGGATTTAACTTCCTTCCTGGAGATTTCCAGCATCAGCTCTTTCTCCCTGCCCCCTTGTTTCCTTTCCCATGCCTTGCCCTTCTTTCCCTCTGCTTTAGTAACCCAGGCACCAGGGAGGGAGCCCAGCACAGCGGGGCACTCGGTCACTGCCGCAGGAGCCTGTTGTACTCGCCTGGCCTCCTGCCCAGCACAGGGGAAAACACGGAGTGACAGCACCCAGAGCAGCACTCCTCATGCCAGCAGAGCCTTCTTGTGCATGACAAGATGTGTTGCAGATGAGAAGTGCGAGTGCAGCTCCTGTCCCCCAGCCACTGTCAGCTCTCCAAAGGGCTTTTGAGTTGGAAATACCTTTTTCCTTCTTCTGATAAGTTGACTTAAGCCACTGCTTTCTAGCATTGTGGAGGTGCTGCAACCCAGGCACTTGAACACTTCTCTGAAGGCTGAGCAGATGTTGGTGGAGGGAATAGTGTAGTCTTGTGAAGGCCACTCCTGGAAGGATGCTACTGCAGTAAATGCTTTGCAGTATCAGCACCTCACCTGCACAGCAAGAGTCCAAGGGCTAGTGGGGAAGGAAAAGTAGGATCCTGGTTTCTGTGGTGTATGTCCAGCCAGGGAGAATCTGCCTTTGACATGAACCAAGGCTGAAGTGACCAGTGTGGCAAACACATCTGGTTCACTTGTTTGATAACTGATCTTTTTTCTCTGTTTGGCACATTCTAGGGACAAAAAGTTTGGAAGCTGGTGACTTGTATCAAGAATCAGAAGTGAGAGGAGTGATGTGTTAGAGGGGAGGGTATTAGTCAGGATTTGGTTAGTCTCTCAACCTATTTCTGGAGGAACTCAGAGGAAGCTTCCCTCTTGGGACTTCTGTCCAGGAAACTAGATGCTGAGCTCTAGGAACATTATTTTCATTCATCACTGGACATCCAGAATTCCCCTTCCCTGTGCAGCTTGTGGGTTTAAGAATGTTTTTTAATGATAAATAAGGTTTCTAGTTACCATTTTTAGACAGTCTCTCAACTTCTATGCCATAATGTTTGCTCCTTCCAATCCAGTTCTGCAAGAAATCATCCTGTGACCAACTCAAATGGGGGAGCTTGTTTCTTCTGTTGAGGAGAGAGGACTGATGGTACCAGCATGTCTGAAATAATACTACTTAAACTTAGTTCAAAAAGTGAAGGGAATTGAAGCAAATAGGCAGTAGTTGTGGAGTAGATCATGTTTTTATCTTACTCTCACTCAGAGTGCATTCATGAGTGAGTTAAAAATCCAGTAAAAAGCTAACTTTCTCCAAACAAAGTGAATTTGTTTGGAATGACCTTGAGTCTTCCAGGCTCTGAGATAATGGAGACCTGCAGGTTGGCTTTGAAAGTCTTCCTTCATCAGAAGACACCCAGAAGTGGCCTGCTGTCCCCATGTTCAACATGCCTCTGTGCATTCCCTTTGGACAAGACTGCAGACTGTTATAAGTAGATATGGAGGCAGTTGTCTAAATGGTGATGGCAGATGTAGTTTTTGTCAGCAGCTAATTTTATTCCTTCTCCTGGCCCCTACAGAGATGTCATCCCCCTCCCTGAAGACTGGTGCTTACATCCTCATTGGTGTTGGGGCTCTCACCATGCTGATGGGATTCCTGGGCTGTCTTGGAGCGGTCAATGAAATCCGATGTCTCTTGGGTCTGGTGAGAGAATTCTTGCTTTGTTTTAAGTCCACTCTTTAATACCTCTCCTGCAAAATACCTGTTGGATTGTAGCTGGGGCTCAAGTCTCCTGGGGATGGTATTTCTGCTAGGTCAACTTAGATCCAGTTCTTAATTTGTACACATTCTCTAGCAGTCAACAAGCTGCAGCAGCAGCTCCTCAGACTTTACTGATGATGAGATAGTAAGTCTGTAAAATGAGAGAGAATGTCACTGACACTCTGCAATCAGTGGGTTGAGGACTAACAACTGTGGTGGGATGTCCCAGGTGACCCTCTACCTCATCTCCCTACCCCATCTGCCCAGTTGGCATTGTGCTTTCAGTGGTGCAAGGAGAAGTATAAAGGACAGTGAGAGAAAAGAGTGACAGTGTCCTGGTGTGATGCAAAGTTCAGCTTCTGTGGAAAGTCCAGTAGTTGAGAGAGACTCAACTAGGAATGTCCTGTATGTCAGGACCTTTCAAACAGTTAATCTATAGGGAACTTTGTCTGTGATGGATGAGGTGACAGTAGCTTCATGCACCTCAACCTGCTACTTGAGTCCTGCTTATTCAGAGCACATATGTATAGAAAACCAAGTGTGGCCACAGTGTGTGTCCTGGCATTAGGAACATCTCCTAATGCAATGGTAGTGGCTGCCACTGTTTCAGAGTAACCTCAGATGTCACTCTCCTTAAAAGCAGTTTGCTGGTGAATCTTAAATGTAGATCCTCAGACAAATTAAATAGCATTTTTTTTTTAAAAGGTAATTGACTTAAATTTTTTTTAAAAAAATTAGTGTTGTAAAATTGATTTTTCTTGCCATGGAGGCTTGGAGTCCAACTGATTGAGGTCAGAGTGGACTGGGAATAGAGCTGGGAGCAAGAGAGAGAGTTCCAGCTGGAATGACACTTGCAGAGGATGCTTGTAAACCCTCTACCTCTTGAAGTCTTCCTGTTGGCCTGATGGCAGGAGTGCTGAAGTGCACTGCTCTGATGTTGGTGCTTGTACTTAAGCCTTTTACTGGGGAGAGCATTGCTGGTAGCAGAGCTTATCTGCAGACAAAAGTCTTGGCTCAATGTTGTGACTTCTGTACAGGAATTCTTACTAAAACTTGTGCCAGTATGTACAGACCTTTCTAAGGGCTGGTACTAATCATCTGTTATCTTTTGTTTCCAGTACTTCACCTGCCTGATGGTCATCCTCATAACTCAGGTTGCTGCTGGACTGGTTATCTACTTCCAGAAAGAAACAGTAAGTGTTTGTTATTGTATATGTTTTCCATGGACTTGGCTTGGGGGAGCAGGAGACACCTGGGAATTCTTTCTCCCAAACTGGGCTATACCATTAGCAGACATCACTGGATTCTTCTTTCCTCTACCCTAGCTCAGCAGCTTTGCTGTACAGTTTGCTGTTTCTGTACCTGCCAGCCTCAGTTGTGCTACTTTCTCAAGGATCATGAAGCTCTGTTTGGTGTGCTGGCTTTATTTTTGGGTAGTGAGAACAGTAAAAATAAATTCCTGAAAAGCTTTTGACAGCACCTCCTCTTGATCCTGCTGCAACCTACTATTTGGGCATGTAGTAGCAGTGATTACTCCCATCTTGCCATCACTTGTGCCTTGAGGGGTTACCAGCCTGAGTAATTGCTTTTCTGACTGGCCTCTCTTGATGTGTCATCTTGTTCTCTCCTTTCAGCCCTTCTGCCTCTGTATGTAAAACTCTCCTTGGAAGAGCTGTCCTTGCTCCCCAGGAGCAAATAGGAGTATCTGACAGTTCCTGTGCTACAATTTGAGCTTAAAGTGAAGTGGTTTAAGCTTTTGAAGTGGATCTCTTTATCAGAAACAGTTTCACAGTGCATGCTTCTAGAGTTCTGTTACCTTTGGTGTAGTGTAAAGGGAATAACTATTGAACTACTTAAGTGCATTGCAACAGCCTGTCCTGGCTATAGGTTCCCTGGCTGGGGCAGTGCCCTGTCAGGCCTCCAGCTGCTTGACAGCTAAACTGGGAGCAAGTTATAACTGTGAGGTCCCTGCTGGCTTCTGTCCTGGTTTGCAGGTTTCTGGTACCAGTTGTGGGTAACTCAGTCCTTTGCTGCATAACTCTGTATCTATACCACTGTGCTTGCTTCTCCTAACTCAACCCTCCTGCTAGGTGCTTACAGAGAATAGGTGGTTGAGGATGTTATGGATGGGGCTTGGTGGTGAAGTTTGGGGGCAGGGAGAAGGTTCCTGCCCCTGTGGCATAGCTGATAAGAGCTTTGTTCAAGTGGCTGTGGTGACTGGGAGCAGCTGTTGGCTGGGTTCCTTGCCAAATGTGGTGTGAATGTAGCTTGCTCTCTAGGCTGGCTGGAGCTGAAGGAGAAACTGAAACGCTGGTTAGCTGCTGTGTAAAGTCACAGCTTTAAACAAGCTGCTGATTCTCAACAAACAGCTCTGACTAATGCAGAGGAGGAGGTGTGGGAATGGGCATTCCCCTGTGATGGGGAAATGTGACTCTTTAGACTGTGAAATACCATACTTCCCTTGGTATTTCTCCTCCAGCTGTCACTTTACTGTAGAAAACTCCAGCTTTTGAGCTGTAGCTCTTAGTTTCAACCTCAAGTCAGACCAGGGAGAGAATAAAAGTGCTGGGGCTTATTCTGTGCACCCCTTGGAGCTGGTGTGGCTGAGATCATCACTTGTACAGGTCCAGCAGAACGGTAGGGGAAGGTGGGCTTTGAGCAGATGCTCCTGTTCAGTCCTCAGTGAACAAAACTTATCTTCTAGAACAGAACTATCTTCTAGACCCCTTCTATTCCAGGGATCTTCTGAAGTACCTGCTTAGAGCACTATGAAAAACTGTTTGAGGAAGGTCTTGGCTGGAACCTCCCACACGCTGGTTTGTGGCTGCGCTTCAGTGATGCTGTGCATGTCGCTCTGCTTCACTTGATGTACGTCATCCCAGGGCAGCTCAGAGCACAGGGGAACAAACTGAAAGCTGCTCAAGATCTAGTCCCTAGATGTCTATTGTGTTCTTTGTGTTTATTTCTTTCTGACTTCAGGAACTTGGTTAGATATAAAACAAGGAATAACAAGAGTAGAGGAAAGGATCTCGGATCCAGCATGTAGCAAGGTGATACTTGCTCCTCTACTTCTTGTCACTGAAGTGTTTATTTCTGCACTGCAGGAGAGTAGACAGGATTACTGTTGTACTTCTCTCCACCTGCCCTTTTTGTGATTAGTATCATAGAATGGTTTGGGTTGGAAGGGACCTTAAAGCTCATCCAGTCCCAACCCCCCTGCCAGCAGCAGGGACACCTTCCACTAGACCAGGTTGGAAGTGTCAAAGCCTCATCCAACCTGGCCTTGGACACTTCCAGGGAGGAGCAGCCACAGCTTCTCTGGGCAACCTGGGCCAGTGTCTCACCACCCTCACAGCAAAGAATTTCTTCCTAATATCTAATCTAAACCTCCCCTCTTCCAGTTTAGAGCAATTGCCCCTTGTTCTGTTACTAACTGCCCTTATAAAAAGTCCCTCCCCAGCTTTCTCGTAGCCCTTTCAGGTACTGGAAGGCCATGATAAGATCTCCCTGGAGCCTTCTCTTCTCCAGGCTGAACAGCCCCAACTCTCTCAGCCTGTCCTTGTAGGAGAGGTGCTCCAGCCCTTGGATCATCCTCGTGGCCTCCTCTGGACTCCAGAGTGAATCTGTTCAGTAGTAGCTACTGAACAGATTAATTTGATCCTTTTTGTTGGAATATCTGCTCCTTTTCAGTGCCAGAATCCTTCCCCACACTTGCTATATGAAAGTGTGCTGAAATAGAGTTAGTGTAACTGTAAAAGTCTGATTCTCTGACAAGAAGGCTGCTGCTTTGCCTCCCCCATGGGCATTGCTAGAGGAATGCCCCTTCAGACTGGAATTGCCCAGTGCTCCTGGGAGGATGTTGATGCAACATCCATTTCCCTACATCTGTTGGTGACAAAGTGTGTGGTGAGGTGGGTTTTTTAGGGACAACCAAATAGTAATGTCACAAATGTTGTTACTCACCTACATCTAGTGGATCACAAGCCCCTAAGCATGTGAGAACCTGGTAAAGGTCTCTCTTGGCCTAGTTCATACAGTTCTCTGCAGCTTGGCTCTAAATGCCTTGAGTAAAGGAGAGCAGTGGTCTTTTGGGAATTGCCCTACTTGCTAGCTATTGTTTGCAGCAAACAAGCTTGTGTGATTGCTGCAGCAACTTGCCTGGGGCTGTGGACTGTGCATTAGTTTCAGAATCTGAAGTGATTGAGAGGGGTGAGAGCCTCCTCCTGGGGTTTTTTGAGCCTGTTTTCCTGTGCAGACTAGATGCTAATAAATGCTGGGGGAAGGATATCAGCTTGAGTCTCAGACAGAGGGACAGGATAGATGACAGATGGTGTCTGACAGTGAGAGAAGCCTGCATGATTCATTCTGTGATTGAGACTGGAATCAAAGACCTCTGCTCTTGCCTCTGGTGTTCAGCTTTCCCCAGCTCCCTCTTCAGTAAGCCTGTGTGAAGGGGAGACTGATGGCCCTGTGGCTTTATGGCAGTGGTCCATGGCTTTGATGCCTTGGCTTTGAATGCCTCTGCTGTGGGCTGGTGGGCTTGTGCCTTCTGACACGTGGCTAGCTAGAGCTGGGAAGCAGCAGGAGCCCAGAAAGCAAGGGGGTAACCACTTCTTGGCTGGTGGGGATGTTGAAAGCCTGCCTAAGTGTTCAATGTGCCTTTTCAGCTTGTTGCTCTTTCAGTTTTCCTCTGCCAGGTGCAGAAGGGTGATCAGCTGCAGGTGCCTGTGCTTCCCCTTTGGGCTGCTCTGCCTGTAAACCTGTGAACAAGCTGCCTCTGTATCTGCTCTCCAGAGCTGTGCTATTGCTTGTGTAATATTCCCCCTTTCTCCAATGACTTTCTGAAGCACCTAAGAATGCCTGAGTTTTTGTTTAACTGAAATGTCTCACTTTTTGAAACCAGAGCTGTTTGGAAGCCACTCTGCCTCTTTTTGTGTAAGAGGAAGAGCAGGGATATGGCTTCCTCATGCAGCTGTGACTGGGGACACCTACTTCAGGCTTTGTGTCTGCTTCTGGTGGGGTCCTGGGATGGAGAACAGAGGCACTACCTGGGATTCAGTACTGGCCTTTCAATACTTCAAGGGGGCCTATAAGAAAGATGGGGACAGACTTTTCAGCAGGGCCTGTAGCCATAGGACAAGGGGTGATGGTTTTAAACTAAAAGAGGGGAGATAGAGTAGATGTAAGGAAGACATTTTTTACACTGAGGGTGGTGAAACCCTGGCCCAGGTTGCCCAGAGAGGTGGTAGAAGCCCCATCCCTGGAAACATTCAAGGTCAGGTTGGACGGGGCTCTGAGCAACCTGCTCTGGTTGAAGATGTCCCTGCTCACTGCAGGAGGTTGGACCAGATGGACCTTGAAAGGTCCCTTCCAAGCCAAACTGTTCTTTGATTCTGTGACGCTCACAGAAATGACACTAGGGTCCATCTGACCTGATAGTTAAGGGGCTAGATGGACCCAGGGCAGGACAATGAACCCAGTTCTCCTTGTGTGCCTCAGCAGGCAGAGCAGCAGTGTGGGGAGGGGTGAGGGTGGGAACTCAGTGGTTCTTATAACTTGATAAGGCTTATGGCAGCAGCCAAGGCCAGTCTCATTAATGAGTCATTCTCAGGTCAAGTTGCCTTGATTTGAAGGGAAGGAAAAGGGGAAGAGAAGTCATTAAAAGAGAAAGAGCTAGACATCATGAGAAGAAAGATCATGCAGCTCCCATCTGTTGGGCCTGACATAGCTGATCACAGTGAGCTGAGTTGCAGTTTTTCTAGCAAGAAGAGTTGCTGATGTAGAGAGGCTTCCTCTTGCTGGGTGCCTCTGGGTTTGCCATGGTCATTTGCAAAGCTTAACAGTAGAAAGAAAGAGAAAAACCATTTCCACTGATCTGAAATAGGCTGTAGCACCACAGACAAAAAGGTAACACATGGGATGGGAGCATCCTAATGCTCAGGCTGATGTGACTCTGTCCCACCCCTCAAGAAGGCTAATGACACTTCTGTCCAACCTGTAGTGATCTAGGTCTGTCCTTAGCAATAGGAGCTGTCCTCATGGACAGGCTGGCTGAGATGAACTTCAGAAGGAGATGGGGAGAAGAAGGTGAAGGAGTCTGCTGGGTGGTAGCTTGCACACCTCATCAAGCTGACAGGTGTTGTAAATATCTCTGGATAAGGAATAGGGGTGGGGGGATGATTTAATACACTTAAGCTTTGTGATGAGGCTGTTAATGAGCAGTTCAGATAGTTGTAGTACTTCTGTCTTAATATAGAAGCAGCAGCTGTAGGAGTCTGGGGAGAGGCAGATCAATGCCTTGTGAAAAAGGGAAGTTTCCACTAGCTGTATGTCAGAAAACCCACTGTGTGCAGGGGCAGGGTGACTCAAACCTTCCCTGAGCAGTGGAGATGAACTGCAGTGACTGAGATGCTGAACCAGAGTCTTGCTGGCAGTGCAAGCTTAGTGAGTACTTCAGGCAGTGTTGTCCTTCAGCTTGCACTTATCTCTCACCTCAGTCTCATCTGGGGCAGGCAGCAGTTGTTCAGCCTGTGGCTTACCAGGATAACCATACCCAGTTCTGGGTCCTTATTGCTCATCAGGTTTGTAGCCCTTCTCTGGGCAAGAACATGCTGGGAAGTACCAGTTCAGACTGGGGCTGTATATATCACCTTATCTCTACTGGTTACTTTTTGCACTGAGCTTTTTTGAGTGACCAAAGCTGCAGATAACAATCCTGAAGAGCTATATTTTGTGCTTTGTACAATTGTTTTACTATTGTGGAAGGATTTTCCTGATGCATGATTGTTCCTGTTCTCTGACTCTGGACCACTGGAGCCTGTAGAGTTTTTTGTTTGTTTTTTTCTGACCACCAAGCATCCTGTTTTTCTGTGGTAGATTTCCAGTTGTACTCTGTAATTATAACACTTACTTGCTCAGGACTTCACAACTTTGCTTTCTTATGAGTTAAATTTATTTCCCTTTCTATTCAGGTCTTAAAGGGATGCATGACTGCTTGGTCTGATGTCTGAACTTCTCTGTGCATCAAGTGTGTTTCCCATCAACACTGTAACAAGCATAATGCTGTGCTTAATAAGCAAAGGAATTTATTCCAAGCCTCAGCTTCTGAGGAGCTTGAGTATCAGTCTCCCATGAGCTTAAGAAACTGGTGGAAGAAATGGGTGCCTGGAATTAACTCACTTTCTCTGGAGTAACTTCCCTCTTACATAGTAGCAGGCCATGCAGTGTTGAAAGCTAGGGTGGATTTGTAGTGTTTACTTCTGCCTGGAAAAAAGTTCTCTTTGCAAGAAATGCCATGTGGGATTTTATCTTGGTAATCCCATTCTGCATTTCTTCCTGTTGATCATATTTAATGCCTCTTCTCACAAGCAGAGACAAGACTGCAGAGTAAGGTCAGAGTGATTTCAAGGTCAGTCTGGGGGATCTGTCACTACTTGGTTGCTTTTTTCCTTTAAGCATTGTTTTATGTGCCTACTACATTCTCATTTTCCAATGGTTTTAATACTGGTTCTATCTGTTTCTTGCTGCAACTTAAAAAACATACCGGTGTTGTGGGAGTGTGATAGCCTGTGCACCTATTACTGTTCCCTTCAGATCTTTTGGTACAGGGCTAACCAGAATCTAGTGCCCATTCCACTCTTCTTGCAGTGCTTGAATCTTTGTCTGCACTTTTGTCTTTGTTCTAACCTCATTCCATGGAGCTAGAGCAAAACAAAATGTTCTTACACCCATAACAACGATGAGCCCATGTGATTTTTCCACTATGGAGGAGGTGGATCACAGCAGGACTAACACAGGTGATAGGGAAGGGTGTTATGTACCCTAAACCCTAAAGAAAAGGCTACAAGGAATTGACTAATCTCTCCTTTTTTTTCCCTTGCCAGCTGAAAGAAGAGTTGTCCCGCATAGTTGGAGATCTGATTGAAAATTACAACTCTCCAAATGATGATGAGAGGAACTTAGAGGATGCGTGGGACTATGTGCAAAGACAGGTGAGTCCTGGGGAGCAGCAAGAGGCAGATGATGCTCTTTGACAGTGCAGTAAATCCCAGACTGGTTTGGGTTGGAAAGGAGCTTAAAGCTCATCCAGTTCCTACGTCCCTGCCATCACCAGGGACACCTTCCACTAGACCAGGTTGCTCAAATGGCCTTTAAAATGAGGCTGAGGACAGGGAAATGGGTACTGTGAGAGGCAATACCAGAGCACATTGATCTGACTGATGTACAGAGTTGCCTGTGAGGTTTGGTGCCTGCATACTAGAAAACTGTTTTGCTTCTTACTGCTAGGTAAGACCCTGAACCATTCCAGCATGCTGGCTGTTAGGACTAGCAAGTATTGACTGAGTAACCTGATGTATTTGGCCTATCAAATGGCACCCCAACACTTCTCTTTGTCTGCAGGGCCTCCAGGATACTAGCCTGTGTGAAAGCCACACTGTATACTGTTCTTATAGCAAGTAAAGTCCCTATCTTATTGCCAGGCAAGTCAGCAGCACTGCCTGCTCTACTGCTTAGTGTATGTTGCTTGTTGTGATGGCTTTTTCTACAAGTGTGAGCGTTCCTGGGAGCCATCCAACTGCCCATGGTTTCTGTTCTAGCATCAGGGTCAGTACTTGAGCAACTGGGTCAGTGTTCAGGCACACTGGAGTCATGATAGCTGTTAGTGCCAAACCACAAGCCTGAGAGCTGGCTGGATGTTGTGGTTAAATACATGCTCAGCATGGGACTGACTTGTAGTAAGTACAAGCAAAGTGGGTTTTTTTCTGTCTGTTCTTCAGTCTGCAAAACACTGACCTGAAGAATTTCTCCTTGGAGGGAGAATGATTTATTTGTTTTATCACTGTAGTTGCACCTTCTTGGTAATGGACTCAAGAGAAGGCTGAGTCTACTGTGAGACAGGATCCTGCCTGAGCCTTTCTTTTATGACCAGAAGATGATTTTGTAGAGGTGGAAAAGTCAGGTGTTGAGTATCTAACTCCACTAGAGTTAGCATTTGAAAGGGGATGGGCGTTCTGTAGACTAGTCTTGGAGTTAAAGTCCAAACCTCCCTTGAGGCAGAGGTAGTTCCTTCTGGAGTCTGGATCTTCAACACTTGTTTGGACACCAAATACTTGTCCTGGTGTAGATGTTCAGCTGTTTGTACCTCCACTCTCATGGCTGTTCCATCAGACTGAAACATTACTTTTCCTTTCTGAGCAGAGGGGGAATTTTCCCTAAACTTCCATCTGAATTTAATAGCCGTTCTGCTCTGTACCACTGTGCAAGCACTGGGATCCACACTGAAGAGATCTTGGTCTTTACTGGACTTCCCGATGTGCTTTCCCCTCCAGCAACTGCAGCTTTATCACGTGGCTCTATAGGAATGTAAATGTTTCTTTGGATGGAAAATTTTCCTCATCCCATCTCCCAGCCAGTCCCAACTGCAGCCAGGCGGCTGCGAACTGGTCGTGACTCGCTGGGGCTTGGTGGCGTTTCAACGCCATCCTGTGGTGGCTGCTGGTGTCCCCCGGCGGTCACCGCTAAGATCAGCGGTACCTTGCCATTGAAAAGGTCCTGATTCGTGTCTGCTCAAAAGCTGTGTGCTACTGAAAGGGAAAAATAAAGCCTTTGCATTTAAACCTGCAGAAATGGCATCACTGGTGGACAACTGGGTAGTAATCCTTTTGAGATGTCTTTGAATACCCATGATATCTTGTCAATGCATTAATCTCTTGCTTGCCTTGCTTCTCCCTCACCAAATCAATCAGATGATGAACTGGAGGGACTGAAAAAAAAATATTCTCTCAAGCATGTCACACAGGACAACTGCCCTTCTCCAGCTGACCCACCAGCAACATCTGGTCTGCACTTGTACTTCTGTTTGGCATCGTTACCTGGAGATAAGATGAGGCTTGCTAGTATTCAGTCAGCAAAAACTAATCAAAATTACCCTCTGTAGAATTGATGTCAAGCTGCATGGTCTACTGAAATTGGAGTATCTAGGCCTCATGCAGTAAGGCTTGTTTTTGCTAGGACTTTGTGGATGGCCTGTGCATATTGTAGTCTACTATGCTCAAAGTCTGCTAGAATTGGCTTTGTAACTCTTGTCTTGCTAGCAGAATGATTCTGTGGTAGGAAATAATGCCCCTGTCTTCTGGATGGCCCTGTGCATAGGTTATCTGGTAACCAGGGTGATGTTCTAATGTAACTAATACATGCAAACTGTATGTCCTGACTGTTGCTGTTACATGGAGAGCTCCTGTGTACTTCTACCTCCACTAGTCTGTTTGTTTTCACATGCATTATCTTACCTGTGCAAAGTGTAAGACCATGATGATCTCTCTCTGCTTATCAGATCGCTTGCTGTGGCTGGATTGGAGCAAAAGACTGGGAAAAAAATGAGTTTATTATCAACCAAAGCATGACTGTGTATCCCTGCACCTGCTCCAATAGCTCTAAGGACTTGCAGGTAGATAGTGGTTTCTGTAACCTGGATGAGCCTCTCAACAGCACTGCAACCTACGCTGACTGGCCTGTTCATGAGCAGGTGAGTGGGTATGTCTGGGCCCTGTGAAGCTTCCACTGAAGTCACCTTGTCTTTATTCCTCCATGAATTATATAGTGCACTTTTTATCACATTGATATTGCTTGAAGTGCCTGGGGAAATTGGGGCAGGGTGGGGCAGGGATCCTTCCTTTTTCTGCTAAAGCTTCTATGAAACTTGGTGCAACATGTAATTGGGGTAATCTTTGCATGCACAGAGAGATGTGTTATGGATTTACTGTCTTGAGATACTTAAATTCAGCCTCCTTTCCCTTGTGACCTTGTCTTCTTCACAGGGATGCATGGATGGTGTAGAGAAGTGGTTGAAGGACAACCTTGGTGTCATTCTTGGGGTCTGCACTGGTGTTGCTGTTATAGAGGTAAGTCACTCCCTAATATGAACTTATACTGTCTTATCATGCAGACTCTTCTAAAGGCAAAGCTATTTTTTCAAGTGACAGACACCTGGTGTAATGGCAGTGCACTTCTAGCTCTTGGCTGTGTCTCCCTGGAGCTTTGAACTGCTGCTTTCATTGACTGGATTAAAAATTGAACAAAAACCTGTCGACTTGTGGTTCCTGCTGCTGTGTCTGACACTTGGCAATGCACTGCATGCATAACCAGGAAGAATGAGACAAGCAACATCCCACTAGTGAGATCCCATTTGTTGCCTTAAGCTCATAACAGATTCCAGATCAAGGCACATCTTTTGGCACAAAAATACTTTTGTCATCCTGTTTATTGCATTTTCCTTGCATTGGGGACCACCACTGTGGTGCCACGTAAAGGAGATCACTGTTCTGCTCCCCTGTTCCACCTCTTCTTCCCACCTTATGATCTGTCTGGTTGCTGATTTTGTTCCCATTCTTCATTACTTATTCCAGCTGCTGGGGATGATACTGTCCATCTCACTCTGCAAGAACATACACAGTGAAGACTACACCAAAGTGCCCAAGTCTTGAGTTGGCTGACTCCAGAGCTACAGCACCACAGAGAAAGGAGCAAATGGAACATTCCTGCCTCATACCCAGACTGTCCAAACATTGACCATTATTCCTGTGACATCCCATTTCTGATACCACTCTGCTAAGAACTGTTAGAGCTTCAATACAGCCTGATTTTCTGGCAGTAGGGCCCTTGGACCACCTGCATCCTGCTTCTGGATTATTTCTTCTTCAAGAAGCAGAACTTAACTGTTTTTGTATCACATAAGACACCAGTTAACCTGAGGGGACAATGCTTTTGCTGCCTGCTCCATGTTAAACAATCCTCTTCATATCTCCATGCTGCAACCCACTGGGCCTAACCTACAGTAACTTCTCTCCCCCTCATTCTTCTCCCACACATCTTTCCATCTACCCCCAGAAGTCCTATCTTGTTGTCCCATGAGCCAGGATTGCTGTTGAGATTCCAATGCTATGGTAGCTTCACCTACTTCACTGACTTGTGGTGGTAGCTAGCTGTGCTTTATAGGCCTTCTCCTCTCTTGCAGTTAACCTGATTTGTCTCCTACTATGCATCTTCCAGCCTAGGCTCTCACCTGAAATATTGAGCACTACCCACCTACTCGCTTCTCCTGCTTCTGGAGTCAGCAGTGCCTTGCCTTCAGCAGAGCTCTTCCCTTCAAGCATGATGAGAAGCCACCAGGAAGGAGCCAAGCTTACCTACTCCTAGTGTGGCCTGGCAGATTGTGGTGGTGGTGCTCAGCTGCTTCTGGAATAGGTCTCTTGAGTTCTGGATTTGACACTTACATGTTTCTCCCACTTGTCTCTTTACCTTTTCCTCTCCTTCTAGCACTGCTCTGCTGGCTCCTGTCAGCTTGGAGGTACTTCAGAGACAGCTGCATGATGTGGACTCAGCCCCAGGCTGGCTCCACTTGATTGCATTCTTGGGTTGCCAGCTCTTACAGAGGTTATGATCAACTTGATTCTTCCTCTACCCCTTTTATGAACATAAAAGCTGTTAGCTGTGGTTTTTAGTTATGAATATGGAGGGATCTGACTGGATTGCTGATGCTGTGTATTGGAGATATCACTGTTCCCAGTGCCTGGTTTAGATTCTGTAGTTTGGATGCAAAGATAAATGGCTCTTATTTTGGTTGTCCAGTCTTCTGACTCCACTGTGCTCTGGAGCCATGGCTGCATCCTGAGCTCTGTCTGGAGTGCAAGTACTGCAGCAGATAAGCAGCTGATTCTGCAGTTGGGCAAGGCTGGGTGGTTTCTGTACTTAATGGCTGGGCTGTTCACTCTTTTCAACCAGTGGCCAGCAACAAGGAGTGGTGTAGGGCAGAAGAAAGTAGGAAATGTATGTGAAAAAAACTGCCCCAACTTAGATCAAGGAGCTGGGTGCAAATCCTCAGTGGTGGAGGTGGCTTGGGCACAACAGGTTTCCTGCAGCTGCACGTGTGTGTGCAATCACCCTGACAGCAGGAAGGTCTGTGAGGTAGAAGTGGGTGGTCCTTGCCCAAGTCCTGATACAGGGGACTTGGTGAGAGAGCCTTTGCCTTACTGAGTTGGTCCCAGGACTGTCTCTTGTCAGGGGTGGGGTTGGTAGGAATGACCCTAGAAGCTTCCTTCTGGGAAGAAAGGCTCATGCAGGGGATCAGGGTCCCTGCTCTGTCCTCATCTCTGCACACAGCAGTGATGGGGGAGAGGAGATATGGTGGGGCAACTGCTTTTTTATGAAAGTCTGATAAGTCTTTGCTATTTTGAGACACCTGCCCCCCTCCTGCACAGATCCTTCAAGCTGACCTTAGCTATAGCAGAAGGCACCTTCTTAGCAGTGAAGCTTGCTAGCTTTTGTAGCACAACGTCTCTCCTCTACTGTGTTCTTATTTGTAAGATTCTTGTTCAGTTACAGATGCCAATGCTGAGCAGCAAGGAAAAAGGAGCCCATGCTGGGTTTCCTTTTTGTGTTTTGTCTGTTTTTAGCAACATCTTCCTACTGGAAGGAAATGCATGTACAGATATAAAAGTCTATAGAGGGTGAATATTTCTGTAATAAAGACTTTGCTAAAAAAAGAAAAGCCTCTTTGCCTCCAACTTGTGCATTGCAGTGGTTTCTCCTTGCTTCTCCACCCCCTTCTGCTTACATGCAAGTCACTGACACCTTATTTGTTCAAGGTAGCAAAGAGCCTGTTCTGAAGCCCAAGTGTGAGATGGATGTGGACTGTGAAGATAGTGCCCAGCAGAGGGAGGTGATGATTTTCCTAGGCTGTATTCTAGAGTCAACTTGCTTTATGAAGGATGTCTGTCCTGGAGTGAGCTGTGTGGTTGTTCCTTTGACTTCCCTGCTATCTTCCAAGCTAAGAGCTCTGCATTTGAAGCTTTTTCTTCATATCTGTACAGTTTGCACTGTATCAAGTCATGAACCTCAGGGTCTAACTGACAGAATACACACTTGCTGCTATGCCCACAGTGCAGACAGCTTGTGCCAGCTTAGCTTTACCACTTTTTCCTTTTCCTACTCACCTTCAGTAGGCTCCTGCCTCCAGGCTGCTATTTAAAAAGTCTTTCTCAGCCCCTGCCACTGTGAGGAGGAAGAAAGCTGAGGTAGATGTTTTTGTAGGTTATACCACTGCACATTGGGCTTGACTGCTTGAAAAACCTCTTGAGAAGGAGATAGAGCAACTGTATGAATGTTAGAGCAACTGTATGAATCTTCATCTGTCCCTCAGCTAAGCAGTTGAGAAGTAGGTATGAGCTGTATCTCAAAATTCCTTCAGATCCTGCTCCATGGTGATGTTTCTGGCCATTTAAAATGTTCATCCTTAGACATTAACTGTGCCAGTGAGGTCTGGAGCTATTGCTTTAGGAAGTAATAAGCATGACCTAAGTCCTCATACATCTTTGGAGAAACAGTGAAGTTTACAGTGAAGAAGGTGCTGGGGTGCTACCAGCAAACACTGGTGGCAACTGGAGTCAAGACTTAAGTTGCCCTGCCCAGCAGAGTGTTGGGTGAGAGGTGCTTAAATGGTTCCTGAACTCACAGTAGGGTGCAGTGATCTGTGAGTAGAACATGTTCCTTTAGGCTGTCATGGGTTGTGCTTGAGGAGAGCTTGGTTCTTGTTCACATGGGATCTTCCTCTTTTCCTGGCTGGTTTCCCAGAGCACCCTGCTTTAACTAGGTGGCAATACTTTCTCAGGACCCCACTATTTAGAGGGCTGCACCTCATGGCAAAGCTGCCAAACCTCACCAGATGGCTGTTAGGTGGGGAAGGGTGCTGCTGGTTCTCCTTCAGCCTGATGTGGAGCTGGAAGGAGAAAGGAGGGAAGGTGAAGACTTGCTTCTTGTCTCCAGCTTGGGTCCCCAACTGTCTGATCTCTGTGGAAGCTACTTGCCTTTGGCCACTGGAGGGAGGTGTTCCACCAAGAACACTCACTCAGGGTGCTGCAGTGTCAGCAGGGGGTGAGATGATGACACTCATCTCTTCCTTCTGCTCCTAGTTACTCCTGGCAGCAGGGTAGCTAAAATAACTTGTAATTACAAATGTAATTGTAACTCCTTGTAAACGAGTTGTGCTGCATGCTTGGCATTTTTAGGGATCATTTTCCTTTCCATTTCCTGGAGCAGCACCACACAGTTGGATGTTTTGTTGTGTATCTTCCACTACTGTATATGGGTTGTGCTTGCTTCTAGGGTTTCCTGCCCTAAGTAGCTCTGGAAGTTGAAGATAACATGAAGAGCTGCTCCTGCTTCTTTCCTTGTCCCCATCTCCTTTCTGTTCCCCTCCATCCTCAGTCTCTTTGGGTTGGAAGGGAGCATTTGATGCTTACAAACCTGATCTGAAAAAGGATTCCAGGAAAACAAAAGTCCTCAGACCTTCAGAGAGCAAGAAACCTGCTGCTGTTCCTTGGCCCAGGTCTCCAGCTCATCTCCAGAGGTTTGCTGCTGGAACTAGCAATCCAAATAGCACTTGGACTTCTTGGGACCTGCAGTGTTTGTCTGACAAAACCCCCAGTGTCAGCCTCTGCAGTAGCTCAGCACATGGAAACATTTTGTGTGGAAACAAGAAGTTGCTCTATAGCTGTCCCAGGCCAGTCATTAATATTGCAAGAGGATAACTGTGACCTTGCTGTGGCCTTAAGCAAGGCCCCTAGTAATGAACTGGTGACATTCCTCCTCCTATGTGATCATGAGGAACTCAGAAGCTGCTCTAATTCTTCCCATGAGGTGGTTTGTTTTTTTCCTTCTGGAAAGGGAAGAGGAATCCCATTAATTAAGAGTGGGTGTGGATAAGCCTCTAGGTCACAATGCATCTTGTTTTCAGTGATGGTTTCTGCATGGCATGTACTCCAACATGACATGTGGCAGCTGTTCTGTCCTCTGAAACTCTCCCACGTGTGGTGGTGTGGCTGGTCCCTGCCAGCTTTGCTCAGGAATTGAGGCTGAATTTGGTAGAATTCAGGAAAGGTCTGATTTCTGGCTGCTGAAGGACAGGCTCCACGTGGTGCTTTCAAACTGGGTAGCTTGGTTGAGGAAGGTGAGGAGCAGCAGCCACAGGGACTTGTTGCTGAAAAGCCTGAGGACCCTGAGATTCCCACAAATGTGTTTTTCACAGCCAGTTGCTGCCACTCACTGCCATAAATGGAGAACATATCCCCTCAATTATTCATGGTCTGGCTCTCACCCATTAGCCTCCAAGACTCTTGGCTCTAGCCCTGGCCCTGTGTCACAGAGAACAAACCTCAGTTAGCAGCCAGGATTTCTCAATGACATCTTAAGCCAGGTTGACACTAAAAACTTGTCTGTGTGAAATCAACTCATGTGGTTGCCAACTGTGTCCTGGGCTGCATCAGAAGAGGGGTGGGCAGCAGGGTGAGGGAGGGGATTGGCCCCCTCTGCTCTGCCCTTGGGAGGCCCCATCTGGAGTGTTGTGTCCAGAGCTGGAGCCCCCAGCAGCACAAGGAAGATGTGGAGCTGTGGGAGCAGGGCCAGAGGACAGCCAGGGAGATGATCAGAGGGCTGGAGCACCTCTCTGCTGAAGAAAGGTTGAGGGAGTTGGGCTTGTTCAGCTTGGAGAAGAGAAGGCTCCAGGGAGATCCCATTGTGACCTTCCAGTACTGGAAGGGAGCTTCTAAACAGGAGGAGAGTGACTTTTGACAGGGGCAGATGGTGACAGGACAATGGGAAATGGTTTTAGACTAAGAGAGGGGAGATATGAGGAGGAAATCTTTCACCCAGAGGGTGGTGAGACACTGGCCCAGGTTGCCCAGGGCAGCTGTGGATGTTCCATCCCTGGAGGCATCCAAGGCCAGGTTGGATGGGGCACTGGGCAGCCTGATCTAATGGTTGGCAGCCCTGTCCACAGCAGGGGCATTGGAACTGGATGAGCTTTAAGGTCCTTTCCAAACCTTTCTATGATTCCATGGTAGTCTTCAAATACTTGTAAGCTGGCAGAAGGCCCCGAGCAAAAGCCCATGCTGTTAGTAAACCAAAGCTGTTAGTAAAATGTTGCTAGTAAAGCTCCCAGGGGTGCTTTAGCCATTAAACCAGTTTCTAGCAGGGGTGTGCTGGTAGAACATGTGCAACTTCTTGCCTTGGGGCAAGAACCTCTTCTGCCAACCATGGGAAATCTCTTAAGTTGGTTGTGTGACCCTAGCCATACATTCTTACTTCTCATAGGTCTCAATCTTCTGGGTTCTCCCTCCTAAGCTCCTAACCAGACAGTTGGCTTGGGGGGGTGTGTGTGCTGTTTGGCTTTTGTGGGAAGGGTTTAGGGGAATATTTGGATGCTTTGTGTCTGGAGAAAAGGGATTCTCAGTTCTCCAGGCAAAAATATTGCCCCCATTTAAAACCAAGGGTAAGGTTCCAAGTAAGTAGTGTGTGGATGCTCCAGGAGGCATGGAATCTGAGAGGGAAAGTCCTGCTTTAGCCCCTGAGGATGAGTCCAGTTCTGGAGCCCCACACAAGAAAGACATGGACCAGTAAAAACGAGTCCAGAGGAGGCCATGAGGATGATGCCAGGGCTGGAGCAGCTCTGCTGTGAGGACAGGCTGAGGGAGTTGGGGCCGTTCAGCCTGGAGAAGAGAAGGCTCCAGGGAGACCTTCTAGTGGCCTCCCAGTACCTGAGGGGCTCTAGGAAGGCTGGGGAGGGACTTTTTATAAGGGCAGGATAAAAAAAAAAATCTCCAGGACTCCAGTTCCTTGCTATGTGACCATAGTGGCAGACCTTGTCCATCGTGTGACTTGTCAGCATCACTTGCTGTTCATAACCTCAAGCCTTCTCCATGTTGTCTCTTCTTGTTGGAGCAATTTTCCTGTCTGTAGTTCTCTCTGGATCTGGCTGCCCTGGCACAAGGTGACTAACTCCAAAGCAACAATAACCGCATGCACCAGGACAGGTTGGGGCTGACCTGCTGGAGAGGAGCTCTGAGGAAAAGGACCTGGGTGTGCTGGTGGGCAGCAGGGTGGCCATGAGCCAGCAGTGTGTCCTTGTGGCCAGGAAGGCCAACAGGATCCTGGGGTGCATTAACAAGAGCGTGGCCAGCAGGTCGAGGGAGGTTCTCCTCCCCCTCTACTCTGCTCTGGTGAGGCCACATCTGGAGTGCTGTGTCCAGTTCTGGGCTCCCCAGTTCAAGATGGACACAGATCTTCTGGAGAGAGTCCAGCAGAGGCCACAAAGATGCTGAGGGGCCTGGAGCATCTCCTGTGTGAGGAGAGGCTGAGAGAGCTGGGACTGTTCAGCCTGGAGAGGAGCAGCCTGAGAGGGGATCTGATCAATGTCTGTCAATATCTGAAATGTGGGGGCCAATGGACGGGGCCGGGCTCTTCTCAGTGGTGCCCAGTGACAGGACAAGGGGCAATGGGCACAAACTGGGACACCAGAAGTTCCAGACAAACTGAAGGAAAAACTTCTTCACTGTGAGGGTGCCAGAGCCCTGGGACAGGCTGCCCAGAGAGGGTGTGGAGTCTCCATCTCTGGAGATGTTCAAACCCACCTGGACACTTTCCTGTGCAACCTGGTGTAGGGAACCTGCTTTGGCAGGGGGGTTGGACTGGATGATCTCCTGAGGTCCCTTCCAACCCCCACCATGCTGGGATTCTGTGAACAATTGTGACAGGGCTGGAGGTCAGGGGAATGTGTGTCAGACTGACTTCTTCTTACCCTGCTTGGAGTTACAGACTGGACATATGGAAGTTCTTCAGAGCCAGCAAGAATCCCAGAGCATGTGATCACCCAACTGGCTTACCCAGCGTGCTTCCTGGGTATTTTTCTCCATAGTGCTTCTGGAAACTATTTAGGATTTACTAGGGTGGAAATGTGAGGTCCTGTCAAGACCCTGTTATAGCACAGGCATGTGCTTTGGGCACTGAACTTGCAAAATGATGTCAGCATGGTAGAACTCCTGCAGCGATGTCTGCAGACAGCCTGGAACAATAACCCAGCAGAGAGCAGACCTTTCCTTTTGGCACAAGTTGTTTCATGATGCTTTTAAGTATTTGTAAAGAAGTTCTCCTTTTAATACCATGTTGTAATTAACTCTGGGTAGCACTGGTTGGGAATTCTTTTGGCAAACCAGTTTTTATTCCCTAGAGGGTGTAGATTCCTCTAAAACAAAGTGTGTTTTGTTTAGGGGGTTGGGTTGGTTTTTTTGCTTCTGCTGAAGAAACTCCTCCATCAGAAGTTATCCAACTGTTTTCAGTCCTGTTTAGGACTGAAAACAGTTGGATAACTTCTGATGGAGGAGTTTCTTCTGCTGTCTTCGTGGTTGCCTTGGAGTAAACATTATGTAAAAGACCTGGAATGGGACAAAATAGAGTTCTAAAAACATACTCTAAATTTATGTACCCAACAATAGGGTGAATTGGTCTTCTGAGGTGGGATAGCCTGGAGAGATGGGTACATTTTTTCCATGTGAATAGTTAAGAGTGTTGGCTGCATCTGAGAGAAAGAAGGGTTTTTTTCCTTTAAATCTGCATTTCTGAAGATCTGGGGGTTGATGGGGGAAAAAAAAATGGGAGAGGGAACCCAAAACAACCAGAAAGGATAAACTATCCAAGATACTGCTGTTTCCCCCAGGCTGGGTGGAATTAGGCTCAGGGGTGCCTGCTACTTCTCTTCAAGCAAAGGCCTCTAACAAATGTGCAAACCAGGTCCACTCTGCCACACCATGTGGGATCATGGGATTATTTTGGTTGGAAAAGACCTTTAAGATCATCAAGTCCAAGCATAAACCCAACACTACCAATTCCACCTCTAAACCATGTCCCTGAGCACCTCATCTACATGGCTTTTAAATTCTACCAGGGAAGGAGACTCCACCACTCCCTGGGCAGCCTGTTCCAACGCTTGACTGCCCTTTCAGTGAAGAAGTTTTTCCTCAGAGCCAAACTAAACCTCCCCTGGTGCAACTTGAGGCCATTTCCTCTTGTCCTATCACTTGTTATCTGGGAGAAGAGACCGAACTTCGAGCACTTTGTATTTTGGAGCAGCTCCTTTAGACCTTCATGGTCAATTCTTCACATCTGCAGGACTGAGCCAGGCTTAAGCAGGGCAGAGCAGCAGTGAGGTGGGCTCCATGTCCATCTTCATGTGCTGTGAGCCCAAGAAGAGACTGTTGTGAAATGCTGCTGCTAATGTTGTGTCTGTTCAAAAAGAGACTGGAGAAGAGTTGAGGGGTTGGACTGGATGATCTCCTGAGGTCCTTTCCAGCCCCCACCATTCTGTGATGATCATGGAGGGGGAAAAAACATCTCTTGAGGGCTATTAAATCAACAGAGGCAGATGCACCTTCTGCTTGGGGAAGTTATTGTTCAAACTACACTGGATAGCTGGAGCATGGAGCTTGGGAGAAAGCAGGGTGAAGGTTTTCAATCCATGGAAAGAGCTGGGCAATGCTGACCTGAGGTGAAATCCCACCTGAGATAATCCCAGGTGCCTGTGCCACTGTTTATCCCACTGCAAATGTTTAATTGGATGTGTGCTTGGTTGGGGAGAGGGAGAAGAAAGGGAAAGTCCATCATGAAATCAAAGCTAAAATAGATGATACTTCAGTGTTATGGGAGGAATTTAAATGCCCCAAAATCGTGGCTGGCTGATGCTGCTGGTTTGGTTTGTTGGAGATGTTTTTGGTGGTGTGGGGTGGTTGGTTGGTTTGTTTGGGGTTTTTGTTTGTTTTTTTGGTTTTGGGGAGGTTTTTTTGGTTTCTTGTGGGCTGGGTTGGTTTATTTTTAATTTTTTTATTAGTTTTTGTTGAGGGGGGTTGATAGTGGGGTTTTTTTGGGTTGGGGTTTTTGTTGGGGTTTTTATTGTTGTTTTATTGGTTTGGGGGGTTTTTTTTAACACCCCTAGAAGTAACTTCTCCAAGCAAAGTGTAAAATAAGTAAATAGTACAATGTGAGTGTGTTTGAGTGACTCTGAAAAGCAATGTCCCAGCGATCTGTGTGTCTGACATGGTGGTGACAATACTTCATTGATACAGATTTATAAGTTTTGGGTTTTTGTTGGGGGTTTTTTTGTGTCTTGTTTGGTTTGGAAGTGGAAAAGCACCAGTGCCAGGTCTGTAGGAGCCTCTGGAAGTGAGGTGGGGGTGGAAGGTGGGCTGGGGTACTGTGGAAGGTTTTGGAAGGTGGTGGGCAGCAGTGGGAGGGGATGGACTGGGAAGGAGGGAGAACACTGGGCATATGGCCTGGAGGGGAGGGAGGTGTCTGGGACAGAGGGCAGATCCCTGCAATCATCAGTGTGGGAAGGTGGTAGGGATCCATTTCTAGGCACTCCCAGAATTGCCTGGACTGGAAAAGCCCTTTAAGATCATCAAGTCCCATCATGAACCCAACACTGACCAGTCCCCGACTGACCCATGTCCCTCAGCACTGTGTCTACACGACTCTTCAATCCCTCCAGGCCACCACCTCAGAGTCATCACCTCCTGTAAGCCAAGCAGGAGTCATCAGGTGATGGAGTCAGTGTGTCCAGGGAAGCCTTAGGAATGGACCTGGAGGACCCAGCCGGCTTGGCCAGGTAGGTTGGTTTGCTGAGGAGATGCCGTGAAGGTCAGCAGGGCGAGCTGCAGTCAGCCTGGAGGAGGGAGATTTCTTTGGAAGAGCTGCTCTGAGGCAACTGGGAGCACGAGGCAGGCAGAGCAGCAGGATTTCAGCTGTTGAGGTTTGCCACCTTCTCACCAACAGCGTGAGAGGGATGGACACAACTATGCCTCAGCAGGAACGTTCCAGTGTGCATCTGCTGTTGTGTAAACATTCAGCAGGGACCAGGGAAACCACAGCACCTTCATCCTTCAACCACTCTGCTGCCTTTGCCATTCCTTTCAGGATCAGTTTATTACCAATTGTTCCTAAAACAATCCAGGAGGTTGCCAGAGTTGCCTTTTGAGTACTTCCAAGTATTGGCAGCCTGTCTCTTGCTTTAGACAATCACACCACAGATGTTATGAAAACAATCTTCTGCCTCCTGTAACACCCTGGGGTTGAATGTTCTTTCTCACGCTTGCTGGCTCTTCCTGAAGTCCCCAGCAGCTCCTGCTTGAGCCTGTAAAGTACCCACACTTGGATGAGAAAGCTTGGCTGAAGGAGGCTGTGTGTGGGTTGTAGGCTCTTGGTTGCAAAGAATCCCCTCACACTGGTGAGCTGTGAGCAGAAGTGGGAAGATGTCCTAACAGGGACCAAGGCTTTGGAGCAGAGGTGTCACCAACATCAGGAATGAACTTCTTCACACCAGTGTAGTCTTAAGAAGCTGGCATTCTTTACTGCATCACTGGGTGCACAGGAGATCCTTCCACCTCTCACACATACCAACCTGTCTCTCTACAAAAGCTTTCTACCATCAAAACATGCATATTCATTAGTTTTCCAATAAATTATTAATGTATTCATTACATTTCCAATAATTCATTAATACACATAAAAGTCCTCTTTGCATGCACACTGCAGTCTCTTGGTGGTCTTCAAGCATCCTCTGGTGGTCATCAAACTTTTGTCACTGCGCCTTTTAGTTGAACTTTTCTTTTTTTGCACATGCTTAGTTCATCTTTTGCCCTGTTTACACCACTTCTATCTCCACAAAACTGGTTTATTCCAACATCACCACCTTATCTACCCTACTGCAAGGATTTGACACTTCAAGTCTCCCCGTTGTCTATTGTAGACTACAAACTTGACTGAGCTGCTGTGTCACCATCTCTCAATGTCTCACTGTTTAAGCAGAAGGGTGTGTTCTTTTGGAGTGGTATCAGAGGTGTGTCTGGGTTTTTGGGAACCCTCACTTGTTTTCTCTTCATTTTTAACCACAGCATGGTGTCACTGCAAGCTACAGGTTCCTCCTGAATGTAGTTCTTTCAACCATCCATGGAAGTCTTTTAGTATGTAAAAACAACTCAAGTTCTCCTTGTTTTTCTCACCAACATCATAACTGCTGAGACCCTGTGGCTTCTAAATAACACCCTTGAACACTGCTGTCTTCTTGTTCTCTAGTTCTCCAAGCCTTGATGGCATAGTAAGAACTGGTCATGGCCCATACTTCTGGCATGCAGTCACACCTTACTTTTGGAAACCTACATGCAGGAAACAAACTGAAACTCTTTGCTTATATTTTGGGCAAAAAAAGAGAAGTATAAATCCAATCTGAACCCTGGAGTTCACTTAGCACTGACATAGGCCTCCCTGCAAGCTCAGCAGGAGTCACCAGGTCTTTACCACAACAGCCTCATGTCTACCAGCCTTCTTTTCTCACTGCGTCCTCCTCATGCTGGTCTAAACTGGGATCTGCTAAAGCCCAATGATCTGAAAAAAAAAATCCAGGGAGTGGGGTGCTTTGGCAAGAATCTTTTCTCTTCCCTTGAAGGTCTCAGACTTCCTTGGAAAGGAGAATGAGTTTTGAAGGCCTCTGAGGAAGTTGCTTTGATAGGAAAGGGGCTGGAGTTCCCACGATCTGTATGATGATTTCTTTCTTGGAAGCAGTTCCTCAGAGCCATGTGGAGGACTGCCTTGTCATCTCAGTACAGTAACACTCCTTTCCAAAATGCTCCAAGGGGGCTTGTTTTGGTTTAAGGGAAAGACGAGGAGGAGGAGGAGGGAGTTTCCCCTGTGCTTGCCAAGGTAAGAGGCAATCCTCTTCTGAAGCTACTGCCAGCCCCTGTTACCCTCCAGTGCTTCTTGTCGTCACCTGCTATTACCAGAGAGCTTATGAATCCCTCAGTGGCTCATTTCAAGCTTAAAGGATCCATGTTTCTTCTGCTTACCAGCTCCATCCCAAATGCAGGGACATGGAGGAGATTCTCAGATCTTCAAACTTGACTCTAGCCATCAGCTCTCAGCGTATTACATGAAGTGCTGCCACCAGCTTCCATCAGGGAATGCAGGATGCCTCTCAGCCAAGAGGAGATGAGAAGTTGGTTTAATTGAGATCCAAAGATCTGGGCTTCATTTTGTTCATTTCATCCAAGGAGAGGAGGAATCACTGCAAACAGCCAATGGGAAGTTTTATGAGAACAGTTAAATATCTGCTACCACTTCTCGTGCTTTCCCATGCAGGTTGGAGCTCTTCAGCCTACTTTCAAGTGATGCCAGGCGCTTTTTATCACTTACAAGTGCTGCTCCCACCACCCCTGCAGCAGCTTTGTTCCATGTGCTGTTCTACTTGGCTTTTTCCCCATGGGGACTGTGCATTTCCCACGTGGGATCCACAGTGATGAGCAGCAAACGACTGTTTGGGTCAGATCCCTCATCTAAAGGTGAGGTGATTCCTAAACTCTTTTCATTCCAGAAAACCCCAAAGATTTATATCATCTTCCCAAGAATTAAACAGGCTTGATTTCTTTTGTCATTTCTTCTCTTTCTGGCAATAATCTGCAACCACTTTTTTTGTTTGAAGGAAACAATGTTTTTGTTTTGAAACACAACTTTTTTTTGGTGAATATTAATAAAATCTGGAATGAAAAGAATGAAGGGGATGTGCACTGCAGATTTGGGGGTTTTTTTTCTATTTTTCAGTAACCAAAAATCTTCAAGAAATATCTGTCACACATTGTCCTTCATCTCTTAAAAACCCCCTGATTTCTTGTCTAGCCCCTCTGGGTCCGTAAGCCCCTTTCTCCTCTCTGATGTTGAGATTTATGGGCTTCCTTCCTGGCTGCTCGCCTTTCCTCCACTGAAGGAGAAGAAAACCAGCCAGAAACAGATTCACAATACAAAGGCTAGAAATTTTTAAACTCAGTTGCCAAAACCAATTCATCATCTGAACGTGGGCGAGAACTCTGATAAGAGATGGACCTGCAGCTTTCAGCCCATTCCACAAATTATTTCCTGACTGCACTGACTCCATTGGGGACAAAAACTTCCACTCAAGCCCCAAACTGGTGGGTCATTCCCCAAAGAACATTTCCACAGTGATGTCAGAGGTGTTACCTCATGGGACTTTGCTTGTTTGGGAGAATTGGTCTGTACTTAGCTCAAGTCTCAGTCCTGGGTATATAAATTTGAAGTGTGTTTCTCCTGTCTTTCTGCTCCCTCTTCATTTACAGTGCTATAAAAATCCCCAGCCTATATCCAAGTAAATATTTAGCTCTTTTAAATCTAGTACACAAAGATTTGTGATAAATAAAACAATGTATTTATAGCTCAGTCTCCTAATGGGTGCTCCCTACATTAACCTACATTGCTAGAGTAATATATTAGTATATATATTTGTATTCCTCCTTTTCTGTACTATTTCTTCAGGAATTTTAAAGAAAATGTAAATCTTCAAGTCTCCTCTTCAGGAATTTTAAAGAATTTATTTCTTCAAGTCTATCAAACTTACAGAATTATTTTTTCCCAAATCTCTCCATTAAACCTCCATGTACAATTTCAGTTATTAGAAGAACTGTCTGAGATACAGCATGAACACCCTGTGGCCCACAGGAAGCATCTTGCTGCATTTAATTTCTTTTTTTGCTAATAACATTTAGCTTCTTTACTTCTGACCTGATGTGGTGTTCACTCTTCAGCACCCATTGATCCTGGTGTACTTTGGATTTAGCTAAATGAGGAGGTGTTTTCTTTTGTGCTGAGGAAATTTCTGTGAAAATTGGTAAACCAAATTGTCTCTCTTGGGGTCTGACTTCAGTGGTACTGAGGAGAGAGGTGGAGGTACAGGGGCAAGAAAGGAAGGAGCCATAAAACTCAAAGAACCATTGAAGAACCTGATTTTAAAAGCCAAGAGTTGCCCAAAGTAAACTTCATCTCTCTCTAACTTTGGGAAGATATCTGAGGTGCCTAAATGGGTAGCCTAGTCACAGTTGAAAACCTGATCTAAACTGGGACTAGTCACAGTTGAAAGCCTGATCTAAACTGGGAGCTGAGCCCTTCAGTAGCTGCTCAGGTTAGAGATGAGAGGCCCTACGTGGGGCCATTTGTATCTCCATCCATTGCCTGTGGAATCCAAACACAGGCAACTCCATGACACTTGACACACACAGTTTTACCCTTTGATTTATCTCAAACTTAGCTGATTCTTTCAAGTTTCAACTCTTGAGTAAGATCTGGAACGTCTCTTGGGCTACACTCATTGCAAACATATGTTGGGGTGTAGACCACATCTGTGGTGGTGATGGGGGATAAAAAATGGTATATGGAAACTTCTTTCTCCACTCCACCCTCATTGTCACCAATCCATCTCCATGGTTTAACATTTATGATCTGAAGAATCTGTTCCCCAGGCCCCATTTCTGGCTCACTCTGTGAGTTATTCCATGTAAGAGGCCTTGCCAGAAGTGGTTGATGCTAGCATGAGGGAAAAGTCTAATGGCTTTCAGCTACAGTATCCACGTTAAACCCCTGCTATCGAGCTGACATGCAGTGAAATGACTGCTGAACTGCAATGTTCTCATCTCATTCACTAGAACCTGCTCTTCCTGAGGTGTCACATCCTTCCCACAGTGGCAGTGCATGCCATGAAGCTGTTGAAGATCTGCAGATCTTCCCTATTTACAGGATTAGCTGGCAAATGTTTGTGCTTTGCTGACTATATTGGTGCTGTTTCCACTTCACTGAAACTAACAGATCCCAGACTACTAAGTTGTTTGGTTTGTTTTGCCCTGTAGTTGGCTTGGATCTAAGAAAAATATCAGTATTAAATTATCAATCAATACCAGAGCTACAACAAAGACATCTACCTTGTCTGTATGATTGAGTAGCAGCCAACTACTTCACACAATAAATATTACCATCAAGATGAGCCCAGTTTGAGCTCTCCCTGAATTGCAGGTGGACTGCATGCCAGGTGACTCTCTTCTTGAGCAGGGACACCTCTCAAGGTTTGAGATCTCTTACCTGGGACCAAGAGACCCTTCTTTGCCCAAGGCAGAGAGATCCCTGCCTCGAGACACATCCTCAGTGACTGAGAGCATGCTGAATTAATCCTAATGAAATATTATTAGATCATAGAATGGTTTGGGTTGGAAGGGACCTTAAAGATCATCCAGTTCCAACCTTAATCCATGGAGCTACTCAATATTAATGATTATAAACTTTGTGTAGATAATTCAATTAGACATAAACCGTTGTCCATGTCTAAGATTGGAACTGGTTGCACCTTGGCTCTATAAGGAGTTCAGAAAGCAAGGGGGTCCACTCTGAACCTCGTGACTCAACAGGAAGGTCTTCCTTACTCTTTTGCATCTCCAGTCTCTGTGTGAATCATTCTAACTTGATTCTAACATGATTTGGCTTCGTATGTTTCTTCTATGCAGTAATAATGTGAACCTTACCATCAAAACTTACTGAACCTTGGTAAACCACCATTAAACTTTGTTAAATTCCATCAAATTTATTGAACTCTGTCAAATTATTATTATTTTACCTCCATAAAACATATTGTTGCTTCTCTCTTTTGAGTGAGGTGCATTCCACTCACCCACGACACAACCTCATGACCAAGGAGGGAAATTCTGCTGCTCTAGTAGAGTCTAGATCTATTCTCCTAGCTGCTGGCCCATGAAAGGGCAGAAAAGTCAATTTTTCCTTCTGAGATCCTTAGCAAACCACAATTCTGATTAGTTGTGGCTGGACAAAAATGTCAGACTTCATTAGAAATTTCATCCTTTCAACATTCCCCAGGAGCCAAACAAGGAGAAAAAGAGCATCTACCACATAGGGACAATAATCAACATGTAGGCTGCTGGCAACGACATGCAGAATGAGGTACATCCTGGTGCTGCTCCCTAATATTCTCCATTAACAGCCCACAGGCATCCTGGGGAAGGAAATACAGCAGACCAAAGGCCAGGGAACAGACAAAACAGGAAAGGGACAAGCACTCAAGACCCCTTGCAAAAGAATCTGATTTATTCAAATGCATCCCACCTTTGGTCAGAAGCTTTATCCCTCTGTGCTTGAAGCCTGTTTGCCCCTATGTTGTCGAGCTCTGAGTGCTGCCTCAGCATTTGTACTCATCCCATTTTATCCAAATTGCTTGTTCTTTGACCAGATCTTTGTCTCATGCCCCTTCAGTTGAGCCAGCTGGATTTTGCTTGATCTCCCCTCACTATTTCTTTTTTTCCTGCTGTCAGTGAGTGAGGGGATGGAGGAGGTTCCCTTCTTTTTGCCATTTCTCTCACTCCATCCAAGCAGCTGGAATGTATTTTAATAAAGTTCATTTCAATAGACCCTGGAGCCATAATACATGGAGCTGTGATCTCAGAAGGGCTCATAAATTAAATAGGGTCAGCTTTGGTTGCTTTATGCATAGGAGACCTCCAAGGACACCCTGTGTGCTGATCAGCTCGTGCCAAGGACACAGCAACTGCCAGACTGTGTCTGCCCAGAAGGCTGTCTCTTCTAGTATGCAATCTCTAACTTCTGCCAAATGCTTCAGAGGAAGATACATGATCCCTGTGGTGAGCAAGTTATTCTTAACTGATCATCAGATCCTTCTAGACCTTTGTGGCATGAAGCTGTTGATCTGCTGTCTCTCACACATGCTTGAGGGGCACTGGATCTTGGCTGCTTGGACCACTCTCTGACAGTCCTACCAAAGGTGAAGTGGAAACTTCAGTCCTGAAGGATGAACACACCACAGAGGTATCTTGACTTCATGAGTGAAGTAGCCAGCTTGAACATACCCTTTGCAGTTTTTTTTCCCCCTGAAGCTAAATAGTGAGTGTGTTTTTGAGAGATATATGGTCTTGTCATAAAGACTCCAGAAGATGGTGACCTCCACAGCTAGGCTGTTGTAATTCTAGCTGCCCAGGAATGACATCTTTTCTTTAAATAAGACAGAATTTGTCTTGTTGAACTTCCAACTCTTGGCTCATGGTCTGTCTTTGTCAGAAAGACCAAAACGTCTGCCTGCTTGCCTCCTCCTCCTCCTGTCCAATGCTTTTCTATGTGTAAATCCCTATATTCAGCAATTATGTCACCTCTAAAACTTGCCTTCTGTAAGCTGAATTAATTGAATAGAATAAGCCTTACATGTGAAGTCTTGTTTGCCAGTTCCTGTGGTCCCTACTGCAGATAGCCCCACTCAGCGATGAAGCCCGGGTGCTTTGAAATCCAGCAGTGTGTTTTTAATTCAGATTACAATGCAATCCACTGATTAACAGTAAAACAATCCTTCAGGCTGTGTTTGACAGTAGTTTTTCTTCATCAGTGAACATACTAATTTAACCTTTCCCCTTCCAAGTCAAGGATGCCTCTGAAAATACTAAACATTTATTTTTTCTAGTAAATGTTAGCTGCTTTCCTACTACCTTGACCTTGACTTGGTGGTTCAAGTCAACCATGAGGCATGGTCTCTTGTTTTCTGGAATAACACAATGTGGAAAGAGTGGCCCTCAAAGAGCAGGAAGGCCTCCAGGTCAGTCACTTTCAAAAGCTGTCCTGTGACCTTCCCACTGTAGAGGGATGTACCAAGCTCAGGAGAACCTTCTTCCCTTGTTTTATAGTCTCTGGTGGTGTTGAGTGAGATAGGAATATTTGTTTTCCTTCTCTTGTTATTCTAGTTCCTTTTCCTCTTGCCATAACATGTTACTTCACCAGCTTTGGAATGAGAGTTTGCACAGAGCTCTTACTCACCAAAAGATTAAATTGTTAGCGCTGCTCTGCTGCCCACTTCTCTTTTTTTTTAAACAAAAAGTTATTTTTTTTCGTAGTTTCAGGATTATCTCAATGCTTCTAAAGCAGAGGCAGCAAGCTAGAGCCAAACACTGTTAGAGAAGGCATTGGGTGGGCTTTTTCCACTGACAAAACTGCTAATATTTCTCCTTTCTGACCAGGGCTTCTTTCTGTGACTTCTTTAGTTTTTTGGGGTTTTTTTTCAGTCTAGGGTGAAAAATGTGCCATCTGGCTGGGCTGCTTAGTGTTTCAGCTTTTATTGTTTGGAATATGAAACACATTAATAACAGCTTCTAGACAACAGGCAAGCAGATGCTGATCTCCAAATCTCACTTGACTTGGAGTTTGTTTGGTATCTGTAGCCAAGACCCTAAAGGAGCTGTGACAAAAGGCAGCGTTAATTGGTGTCACCGTTTAGCTTCGTTACCTTCTGAGTGTCTGTCTGTCTGTGCCATTACCTGAGTGTTACCTGGGAGAAGAGACTGAGACCCACCTCTCTCCACCCTCCTTTCAGTATTAGTACTGATACCACATTCTTTCTTCCTTTTCCAGCTCTTCCTAATCCCAAGAGGTGGTAAATCTCAAATCAATGGATGCTACATCCTCTTTGCACGAGGCAGAAGTATTCTGGGTCTGGATCCTAGTGCTGATCCATGCTCCTGAAGTTTTGGCTGAGCAATGACAAGGATTCAGCCAGATGGTTTTGCTTGTAGCTGACTGGATTTACTCTCTGAAAGCTGTGTTTCATTTTCTTCCTGCAGCAAAGAAGATACTTTTCCACACACAGCTTACATTTTGGTTCTAATTTTTCCCAGGTTCAGTTTCCAAGGTCTCCTGCACATGCCTGTATATCCAATATCTCTTGGAATTTGTGCTGTTGGGATCAGGAAGCCATCCTTTAGGTTTCCAAAGCAACTTTATCCCATTTCAGTTATGCCACAGGAGCCTTCTTAGTAGCTCTTAGGTGCCATGGATTGAAGCCACAGAGACTGTTACATGGCTGAGGTAGGAGAAAGGTGCAGTGAGTTGAGTCAAACCTGATGGAGAGTGGGAAGAAATTAAATCACAAGTTCTAAACATGCAATGAGAAGGAAACATCAAACATTTTTTTCTTTCCCTTTTGCAGAAACAAATATAATTCTGTAATAACCTGGGATGTGTTGTGTTGAACGGGTGTGGATCTGGGTGCCTCCAGAATGTGCTACAGCTTTTCACTTGTTTGCTCTGGAGATGTCATTCAGTTCTTCTGCTGAGCCAGTAAATGGTGATCTGTGTATTGTTTGCCAGATCATGATAAAATAGCTTATCCTCAATCACTGGGCACTGCTTGATGGAGATGTAGCATCCATTGGTTTGAGATTTACCACCTCTTGGGATTAGGAAGAGCTGGAAAAAGAAGAAAGAATGAGGTATCAGTGCTAATACTGAAAGGAGGGTGGAGAGAGGTGGGTCTCAGTCTCTTCTCCCAGGTAACAAGCAATAGAACGAGAGGAAATGGCCTCAAGTTGCACCAGGTGAGGTTTAGATTGGATCTGAGGAAAAACTTCTTCACCAAAAGGGTTCTCAAGCATTGGAACAGGCTGCCCAGGGAGGTGGTGGAGTCACCTTCCCTGGTGGGATTTAACAGACAAGGTGCTCAGGGGCATGGTTTAGAGGTGGAATTGGCAGTGTTGGGTTCATGCTTGGACTTGATGATCTTAAAGGTCTTTTCTAACCACTGTGATTTCGATTTTGGTACAATTTAGCTGTTCCAGGGGAAGGAAAATCCTACACAATAGATGTGGGGGGATTTTTAAAAGACAAGATAGGCTTTTTTGTAGAGAATATCACAACTTCCCAGTCTCCTAGCTAGCACTGGCAGTACATGAATTATTCCAAAATACACCCATCCATATGCTGATGTATTTTGAGTGGTCATCTGTGCCTTTTGTGGGATTGTTTCAATATCTTAGGTTTGTGGAAAGTTAGTGAAGAGTCCCAGCCTCAGTGGATGAATGAATTATGGAGTACATTTATACAGATCCAAGCCACACAATAGGTACAGTGTCTCACATCTCTCTGGACATGTATCACAGGGTTCTTGCACCACACAGAGTGTTTTCAAATCAGACATCTTTAGAGTTTTAATTTCCAGTCTAATCAGTGGTGCTGACAACACTTTAGAGTTCTTGCAGTTCATCTTTAGCACGCTTCCAGCAAGCAATAGGAATTACTCTGGTCATCTTCCATGTGTGCTGGGCTGAGCTTGTTTTAACCACAGCCTTTAGGAAAGTGTTTTCCAGCTGCGCCTTTATTATCTGACCAAAGAGACTGGAAACAGAGGCCAGAATAAAAGCCTCTAACAGGCCATTGGAGGAGGTACGGGGAGGTCCTGTGAGGAGGGATTTTCTGGCTGTGATTCCCTTTCTTGCTTCCAAAGCCATTGCCACATTCTGCCTTCCACCTAATCCTCCAGATCCAGATGCTAACACCACTGGGGCAATCTCTGTGTCCTTTTCTAATTAGCAAATGGAGCAGCTTGCTGGCTGGGTTTGCCCAGAGATTGTCTTGACTGCAAAGAGTTCCCACCACACTGACTGGATGGGCTTCACTGACAGGTTCTGCCTTCTAAGATGAAGTCAGTAAGGAAGGAAGAGTACACCAACCAAACTGACTCCAGACTTCCCAACGTGGAGGTATCCTAAACTGTGGGGAAAAAACTCATCCATGCTTCTTGAAGTCTCCACAATCCCTTCTTTGTGTCCTCCTCCAGAGCAGAACAGACAGGAACTAAATGAGACAGCAATCAGCCTGTATACTTAATTAGTGCAATTTCCCCTGAGTGGCCTGTTCCTTTTAGGCATGGATTTAATCCGTTGTGTGTGAAATCCATATCATAGGTATTAGAAATAAAGTGGGGGGAAAGTCTCCTCTTTCTGGATGCGAAGTCATCCATTCCCCTTTTGATCTTTGAGGGATTGTCCTCTACAGTCAAAACAGGACTGGGGAAAAGTACTGATGGGATCTCAAAGGCACAGCCTAATCAATCCTGCTAAAAGAACTGCTTTGGGAAAGGCAGAGGATTTTCTCTGTCTCTGTTGCCCCTCCACGCAGCAGAAACTGGGCGAGTTGTTCCAGGTGAGTTTAATTAGAAGATGCATGCTTATGTCTACAAGGAGGTCTAAATACCAAGACCATAAGCTTGGAAGAAGTTTTAAACTCCCTACAGAAGCTGTAGGACTAGCAACTCAATGAAGCAGTTAGGAACATATCATTGAAGAAGAAAATTTATTATGTAGTGAGCATCACAGCTGTGTAAGTGGTAGAAGTCAGTAGAGCTTGAACATGGATGTTCCCTGCTTGGTGCCTCCTTGCCCTGGCCTTCTTATATAGCCCTGCATATCAAAGGCCTTTGGGATTTCCTTGTTTTTTCCATGTTCCTGTTGAAAGATGGCACCAAACTTTGCCCAGTGCCTGCCTATATTCTTGTTTTCTAATAATATCTCCCTTGTTTTCTGATTATCTCCCTCCAAGTTGTTGAGACCACTTAAGAATGGGGGCATCCATCTGTAGGCCACGATTCCATGGGTCTTAAGAGAGAACTTGTATCATTAAAATAATTTTACCATGCCATGTTATGGTCCTCATCTACAGGACAATCACACCAAGCTTTGTCATCTTCAGGTTTAGTGATCTGGGACCAGAGCAGCTCAGATTCATCCTGCTCCTATAAATTAGGTCTGCTTGGCCAGTGCTCAGGAGTGTCTAGTTCATTCAGTCAAACTGCATTTGGACATGGGGAGTAGCACAGCAGCTCCTGACTCATAACTCTTCTCTAATATGATCTACAACTCCACCTCTTACTAGGGCTAATCCTGTTACATGGTGTGAATTGCTCCACTACTTTTCTTATCCAGTTCCTTTGTTCTTGGCCACATTGCAGAAAGATGGATTCTTACACTCTGATTCCACTTCTCAAATACTGCTGTTGCTGTTTCAGGGAGTGACCTGTGTTGTCATAAGAAACTGTTGAAAACTCAAGGGGAATCATAGAATCATTTGGTTGGAACAGACCTTTGAGATCATCGAGTCCAACCATACCTGTCCCCTACTAAACCAGATCTCTGATCACCTCATCTCCCTGTCTTTTAAGCACCTCCAGGGATGGAGACTCCACCACCTCCCTGGGCAGCCTGTTCCAGTGCTTGAGTATCCTTTCAGTGAAGAAATTTTTCCTGACATCCAATCTGAACCTCCCTTGGCTCAACTCAAGTTGTTTAATCCAAACTTTCATTTAGGATAGAAACCAGTCAAATCTGAGTGATAGTTTGGCTTCCCCTGGCTATGAGGAAGAGTTAACAAATCCAAGCCACTGATTCTCAGTGGAGCTGCAACCCTTTCAGATTGAAAGCTCTTTCTTGATAGGTATTTAGATGGGAGGATTTAAAGAGCTCCTAAGTAGCAATTTGGGAGGTGAGCATTAACTGGTGGTTAATGCTTTATTGGAGTGCTAGAGGGCACTGCACTGTTGAAGGTAGTGTTTATGGATCAAATAGAATAGCTGGGCTCTAGACAGTTTAATGGCTTGAGATTCCTTTGCACTTGTTGTGAGAGAGACATGTTCATCCTGACAGTGGCCATAACTCATAATAATTGCACTCTTCCTGCCTCAGACACGCTGTGTTTAATTCTGTGTTGTCCTGACCCTGTGGACTCCTTTCTTCTGAAGATCTGCAAGAAAATGTCAACTACTGCCCTTCTGGATTGAGAAACATTTTTGTTTTCTACTGCTGCAAATGCCTGGGTATTGTTGAGGCAGTGGAAAATTGTCATCTCTGGAAGACCAGTAGCATTTGGTTGTGGAAGTACAACCATGGGCAGCAGCACTCCATAAAAATGGTCTCCTCTCCACTTAGATCAGCGTCACAGTGATGGATAAGGATGAAATGTACTTCTAGCTGCTGTCACTTCAGGTAAACACAACTCCAAACCCTTTCTACTGCATGCCACCAGTTGTCTTCTAACACTAGCACCAAGCTGGTGTCCAGCTCCAGGACTTTAAACACTTCTCACCTTGTGCACTCCAGTGTTGCATGTTTCTTGGGGGAAAATTGCTTGTTTCATCTCTGCTGCTGGGCTTTCATATTGAAAAATAACAAATAGTGTCACTATCTGAAAAAATTCATACCTTGTCTACAAAGTTCCTGCTTTTTGCGTGCTTTATTCACAGATTTGTCATGAAAATGTTGTTTTCATCACCAAAGCACCCATATGTTCGTCTAAAATATTGATAGTTTTGTTTTAATGGGAATTAAATTTCAAAGTTAAACATGAATTTTCACTTTTGAAAATGTGTTTTGATTTCTTTTTATTCCCACTTCCATTTTTTGTAGTAGAAAGGGGGAAAAGGGAAGCTGGGAATTTTACCTGCTTTTTGAGGAGTTTTGCCATTATTAAATTTCCTACAAGTATTTATTTTCTTCTTAAAGTTTTGAAACCCTATGTTTTCACTTAAAAACGTCCCTTAAAGTAACTTGACTCGTTCTTTTTTTGAGCTTTAATCTGTGTTTATAATATAAGTTCTTCCCATATATACAAAACATGAGGAAAACGAAATTATTGCAGTTTCTGGCTGATTCCATTACCCAAAATCTCAGCCCCAGACCGTGATATCATGACAGCAAGCGAGTCTTGAATGATGAACAGCCTGTGTTTGTTACATGGCTCCAATTAGAAAGCCACATGGTGAACAGATCCATGAAATCTACTGTCCAGAAGATGTGTTGCAATGGGAAAAGTTCCCCTGGGAAAGTGGTTGGGTTTTTTTGGCAGCAAGCAGGTTATGGATTTGGGCTTGGGTCACAACCCAAGTGCAGGGAAGGGGTGGTCAGGGAGAGCAGGCACCAAGAGATTCGATGCTGCTATAAAAATAAACACTATGTTTTTATTGCCATTTTCTTTTTTTCTTCTCCAAATTGTGGGGAGGAACTCTGAAGAAAGAAAGAAGATGTGGCTGGACACCTGAGCTCTCTTCAGTGACCTTCCAGAAGGTGGCTTCTTCCTCTGTCTTGCCTCGCTGTGCCTGCAAATCCCATCCCGCACGTTCCCGGGCGCCTGTTTCCAGTGCAATTTCTGCTTGGCAGGGAACTGCTGGTTTTCCTGCTCCCCCTCCCATCCCCCAGCTCATGTTCTGAGCAGCTGTGAGGTAGGATGATCCTTCCTGGAAAAAAAACCACAACAATCTAGCTGTTGGCTTGTCCTAGGAAGAGAATCAGTTATCCATGCTGCTCTGCATCCCGTGCTTCTTCCTTCCTTCCCTTTCCCTTCTCATCTCAGCTTCCCTTTTTATTCCCCTGCTGCTTCCTTGTAAACTGGAATTCTCTTTTATTTTAATTTCTCCTTCCTTCCCCCCACACCAACTTAATGGATTGAAGACATCAGAATCATGTAGCAAATTATTCCAAGTCCTAAAAATTCTTTCTGGGAATTTTTGACACATTGGGGGGGTTTTCTGAGGAGATATTTTATGAGTGTGCTGGGTTTGATTAAAATTTCAGCTCATAGCAGGAAAGGGAGAAAGATTCCAGCACAGTCACCTGGAAGGTAGAAAAGGAACTCGAAGGTGGATGTACAACACATCAGGAAGTTTCTTCCAGGTTGTGTGCATCTCCCTCTCCAAAATAGGAGACATTTCAGTGTCCTCAGACTAGCAAACGTTGTCCTTGCCAGCTGTTGCACATCTGTGATTCGTTTATAAGGGTTTAATTTTGATCTGAACTCCTTATCCTACAGTTTGCTGCAAGTATCCAGGTTGGGTTTTTGTTTATTTGGTGACACTGCCAATCTTTATGCACAAAATCTTTCTTGCAGGAGATCTCATCATTCTGTATCTCAGTGGATGGCACAGGCTTGGGTGCTACAAGATCTCACAAAGATCTGGGACTAAGACAACAAGAAATTTTGCTGCTCCTAAGAAAGCCTCAGGTAACAGCAACTGCAAATGCTCCTCATTAATGGATTTGTGTTCCTGCTTTTCTGGCTTATTCAGTCCCCACAGAGCACAGTTACAAGCTCCTGGGTGTCATTTCTGGTCTACATTTTGCCCTTTTTTCCACAATCTAGATGAAACATGGGATGGTGGCCAGCACACAGGGAAGCAGGGTAATTGCTGGAAGCAGGGAAATAGCCAATTAAAAGATCAAAGCCAGGGAAATTAAGCCTTGAAAGGAAAGGGCACAAAGAAGGTGGGGTTGGGAAGAGCAGGATAACAGCAGCCCTCAGGGGAGACACGGGGAGTAGGAAATGGGAGTAGAATCAAAGAAGCAGAAGGCAAAATGCAACTGCTTATCTCTGGCAGTGATTGTCTGAGAGGCAGCACGGGAAGAGAGAGATGGAAAAAAAAATACATGATATTGTAAGGTAATGTGATATATACACTGACTTTGAAAGTTTTTTTAGCTACTGCACCTTCAGTGGGACCTACCTGTGAGTAGGGTTGTGCAAGCAGACCTTCCAGTGTGGTTCAGTAGCTGAATGAGCTGCCAGTGAGTGTCCCCAGAGATCTCCTGGCACCAATTCACTGCCCACTGGCTCTCCCTCCTTGCTGCCAGTACCTGGGTCCCTCCTTCCCCTGGTTCCTCAAAAACATCTCCTCCAACATCTACTTTTGACGTGATGCTTGCTAATATCCTCACTAATCTGCCCAGGCTCTTGACAAGCCAGATCCTTGGTTTTGATGCTTTGTCTGTGTGTAGTTTGTGACCTTGGTTAACTAAACCAGAACTTGTTAACTAAACCAGAACTTTTTAACTAAACCAGAACTGGTTAACTAAACCAGAACTGGTTAACTTGGTGCAGCATGGCAGTGATGATGCTAATCTGAAAGAACAACACCCTTCTGCTTAACCAATTTGTCATAGATTTGAGGCGCCGAATCCTTGCAGTAGGGTAAATAAGGGGGTGATGTTGGAATAAACCAGTTTTGTGGAGATAGAAGTGGTGTAAACAGGGCAAAAGATGAACTAAGCATGCACAAAAACAATCAATAGTTTAACTAAAGGGCATGGTGACAAAAGATTTGATGACCACCAGAGGATCCTCGAAGAGACTGGAGGACTCCAGTGCGAAAAGGATATTTACATATACCAATGAGTTCTTGGAAATGTAATGAATATAGTAATAATTTATTGGAAAACTAATAAATATGCATGTTAAATATATTTTATTTATTAAAATATTAAATTAAAATATTAAATTAAAATATTAAAATATTAAAAATATTTTAAATATCAATCTATACTTATTAACATATTATAATAAAAATATCATATATATTTATATGTATTTATCAATATATTATAATAAAATATTAAATATATTTTTAAATGATAAAATATATTTATTAATATATTTTAATATCAAAATATTATATATTTTTATATATAAATATATTATAATAAAATATTAAATATATTTTAAATGATAAAATATATTTATTAATAAATAAAAATATATTTATTTTTATAAATATAAATATATATAAAATATATTTCTTAATATATTTTAA
This sequence comes from Caprimulgus europaeus, assembly GCA_907165065.1. The sequence continues at coordinate 45,126,098 of OU015532.1, read as the reverse complement.
TATCAAAATATTATATATTTATATATATTTAAATATACTATAATAAAATATTAAATATATTTTTAAATGATAACTATATTTATTAACATGTGATAGTAGAAAGCTTTTGGAGGGAGAAGAGGCAGCAGGCACGATAGGAGGAGTGATCCCCCGTGCATCCAGTGATGCAGTAATGAATGCTTCTTCAGACTACCTTGGTGTGAAGAAGTTCATTCCCAGTTGATGTTGATACTTTGGAGTTAGGGGGAGCCTACACTTACCCTGCTCAAGTCAACATGAGGTGACTCAACCAGCACTGAAAGAGGACATTCCAAAGATAAGTGTCCTTCCTGCTTGGAATGCCTTACTGAGCATTTGTATTTATATCTATATTTTTTAGGAATGAGCTCATATTGCACATAAATTAAAGTTGCCCAAGAGACACTTTGCTTGTAAAAGGGTTTTCATGGCAAATGAGATGTTTACACAACAGGGAAAATACTGAAATGTTTGTTTGGGTTGATTTTTTTCTCCCCCCCCCTTGAATCATTTTAAATGGCAATATGCAAAGCAAAGTAATTCTTCTTGTACGTGGCTCTGTGTCATCAAGGCACTGAGAGAAGACACTTGATCTGGAAATTAAGATGAGTTGCTTCAATCAGGACTAAGCAGCAGGTGCCCTTGGTGATTAAATGTAATAGAGTATTTCCATTATTCTATTAAGCTTGATGTCAGCAGTTGTCATAGTTCCTCTCGGATCCTGAAATACTGCAGGTAACTGTTCAGAGCAACGTTGCAGAATCTTGGAAGGAATGCTTCCTGAAAGTGAGGAATACAAGGATTTGCACTTCATAGAACATTTTAATATATTATAATAATAAAATGTTATATATATTTATTGATATACTTATCAATATATAATAATAAAATATTATATATATATGTATATATATTTATCAATATATTATAATAATAAAATATTATATATTTATATATATTTATCAATATATTATAATAAAATATTAAATATATTTTAAATGATAAACTATATTTATTACTATATAATAATAAAAAATATATATATTTATCAATATATTATAATGAAATATTAAATATATTTTTAAATTATAAACTATATTTATTAATATATTATAATAATAAAATATTATGTATATTTATATATATTTATCAATATATTATAATAAAATATTAAATATATTTATATTTATTTATCAATATATTATAATAAAATATTAAATAAGTTTTAAAATGATAAAATATATTTATTAATATATTATAATAATAAAATATTAACTATATTTTAAAAATTATAAAATCTGTGTTTGGTCTATTGCAGATTAAAAAAACCAAAGAGGAATTGAAATATTGTCTTTTCCTGTGAAGGATAAAGTATTAAGTTTGATGGCATGGCTGACACAGTGTAGGTATTATTCTGCTTTTTGATTTACTATATTATAGGTGAAGAGCACAAAAGCACCTTTGTGCTGAAGTAGGGTGCTCTTTCCCTGCCCTTGGGTGCTTCTCACATGTATTGAGAGTGGTGGGGGGAAAAAAACCCAACACCCTAAACCTATAACCCAGCACCCTATAACCCAGCAAGCTCAGTTACTATAGGAGCAGAGAGAGAGAAAAGCAATAGAAAAAAACAAAAATTTGAATGAGGATTAGGTCAGCACCTTGAGGGGGGTTATTGAGGCAACAGCAAGGGGGGTCACACTTGGTGCACTGAGCTCTCTGTCTCTCATTCCCATCACGTCTGCATCCAGCTTTGACAGGACCTTTTCTGGGTGTATATTACATTACAGGGCCTGACAGCTGGAGAATTCCAAGTTTTGACAAGCTGGTAAGTTAATAATGGACTATTTTATTTTATTTTATTATTTTATTTTATTTTATTTTATTTTATTTTATTTTATTTTATTTTATTTTATTTTATTTTATTTTTATTCTGAAAGTAACCAGGAGGGAGGCACAGACAATGACTTATCTACTTAATTGAAATCTGAGGAGTTGTAAGTTCTGTTTTCATTTCTGTCAGCACCATCTCAGGGAAGTCAATCATATGGAACCAAGTGTGCAATTTAATCCTAAATTGTTTGTTAGATTCAGAGTTCTTGTTTCCACACTGGGTTGGGATCCTACCAATCCAAATGGAAATAATTTCATTTATTTCTCAGACAAGCTTTCACTGATTTTTTATTATTATTTATTTATTTTTAAACACATCTTTTTCCTGACAACTGGTGCAAGATGGGTGAGGTAGCGATCACGTAGGGAACATGGGTGCATACCCTCTCCCACAGCCTAGCCTCTTGCAAACTGGGAGAGAAGTGGGGAAGGCTTGTGGTAAGACCTGGAAGTCCTTTTGATTCATCTGCTACCAAAACAGTTGTGTGATTCAGTTAATTTAGATCAACATCTGGTTCTCCTTTGCCTTACATCAACTGGTGGTTGTACTAACGTGGAGTAGAATTGTTGCCAATTCTGAGATGCCACCTCCAGTCCAGTGTCCATTCTGGCTGCGTTACTGCTCTGAGACACGTGTTATTTGCCCCAAAACAGTGAAAAAAACCTACATGGTGTGGTCAGGAGGAATGGCCAAGCTTGGAGAAGGTTTTCTCATATCTCCAGCTAGCCCCATGCTGACTACAACTAGGTGTACTAGTGGGGTCTTGGCTGCTGTTTCACATATTTAAAACAAAAAGGCAAATTCAGTGGTCATCTGATGGCAGGAATAAGCCCTGCACCTTCCATACTGCCTGGCCCCATCTGAGGATGCTGGTCCAGGAGTTGCCTGCAGTAGCCAGGAGTTCTCAGGATAGGTTCTGCCTGCATCAAGTGTCAGCATTCACTGATTTTGGATTTCTGCAGTTTGTGATGAAAACAATCCATAAAAAAACCCAAAAACCCAAGGTATACCTGGCCTTCCTGAATCTGATGAAGGCCTCCTGGATGCATGAGTCTCTCAGATCACAAAGCAGCAGAGAAAGAAGCTTCAGCCAGGTTTCAGAAGGTGGCTTTCTTGGTGGAGCCCTAGGAGGAAGATAGTACTACAGAAAGTCCAGTCTCACGACACAGGTGTGCTCCTGGCCTCAATGCAGGATGATAAAGACCATGGGTTTTGGAAAAAGTTGTAGAACAACCAAGGTCAAAAGGGGCCTCTGGAGGTCATCCAGTCCAGCCTCCCCAGTTGAATCAGGGTCAACTTTAATTAGGTTACTTAGGGCTTTTTACCCACTCAAGTTTTGAGTATCTCTGAGAAGGGGGATTCCTCCATTTCTTGGGGAACATATTCCAGTGTTTAACTCCTCCATCATTAATTTTTTTCCCCTGATATCTAGCTGGAATTTCTCATGCTACAACTTGTGTCCATTGCCTCTCCCACTGTGACTGTGTGCCTCTAAGCCTAGCCCTGTTTCCTCTGTGGATTCCCATTACACAGTCAAAGATGGCAATAATATCTCCTCCTAACCTTCTTCTATCATGGTGAAGAAACCCAGCTCTCTCAGCCTTTCCTTGGTCATCAAGTTCTTTGGCTCTCCTCTTCATTAACGTGGCCTCTGTTGGACTTGCTGCAGTATGTCAGTGTCCCTCTGGTGCTCAGGGTCCAAAAATGACACAGTGCTCCAAGTGTCATTTCACCAGTGCCAAACAGAGGAGAACAATCACCCCTGACTAGCTGGCTCCACTCGTGCTAGCACAGCTCAGTACGTGGTGGGCTGTCCATGATGCTGTGTTGGGTTTGTGTCAGGGGGGACAGGACTTTTTTTTTGGTAGTGAGGCAAGGGCCACCTTGTGAGAGTGAAAAGTTCCCCTGGCTCCAAGGTGGAGACCCCCCAGCCCAGGCTGGGCCAGTGAGCACTAGAGAAAGACCTCTGAGAATCCATAGTTGTGAGGGGAAGGACTGTCCTGAAAAGAAGTAGGTGGGGGTGAACCTGGAGGAGAGGCCATTGACCTAACAAAAGGTGACCATCAGCCTAAACAAAGGACAGACACAGACACAGCTTCATTGCCAGAGGGAAGACAGAGACCCACACCCAGTTCAACCAAATGGAGTAGGAGAAGACAAAGTCCCCTACAGCCCATGGAGATTCAACAGTGGAGCAGAGACCCACGTGTAGGCCATGGAGGATTCCACGCTAGAGCAGAGAAGCTGAGCCTGAGGGAAAGTGTGATGGAATTGTGACCCCGAGAGTTGCTCAGTGCCAGAGTGGTCCCCCAGAGTGGGGGTGAGTGTTCAGCCCCTGGATGTCCCCATGCCGGAGCCGGGAGCTGAGCCTGAAAAGGTCCGTGACTCCATGGGAAGCTCACTTTGGAACATCTTGTTCCTGGACTTCCATGCCGGGAAGAGCAGCAGAGGTGACCTGTCTGAACCCCCATTCCCTGTCCCCTGTGCTGCTGGGGGAGAAGGGAGAGAAATGGGGAGCAAAGTGAATTGAGCTCAGGAAGAAGGGAGGGGTGGGGGAAGATGTTGTAAGATGTGGTTGCTTTGTCTCCTCAGATGGTTTGCAACGAATTAAATGGATTTTTCTTCCCCAAGTTGAGCCTGTTTTGCCTGTGACCATCACTGGTGAGTGAACCATCCCTGTCCTTCTTCCCTTTCTTGTGTCTCCCATCCCATCTCACCAGGTGGGGAGAGTGAATGCAGGACCACATGGTCCCACTATGGGTCAAACCACCACAGATGCAAAGGTACATTGCTGGCTCATGTGAGATTTGTCTTCCAGTAGAATCTTCAGGCCCTTTGCTCCAAAACTGCTTTCTATCCAGCTGGTGAAAGAATTCCCTGGCACTGACTGAAGTACAGACTGTCAGACTGCTGCTCTTGCATGGGATCATCCTGTACCAGCTGCAGGACTTGGTGTTTGTCTTTCTTGGAAACTCCACCAAGTTCCTCTCAAGCCATTTTTCCAGCCTCTCAATGTCCCTTTGAATAACAGCTTTGTCCTCTAGCATCCAAATTTGGTACCATCCACAAACTTGCTGAGGTTCACTCTGTCCCAAAGTCCAGTTTATTAACATAGACAACACTTGACATTAAAAAGTGTTGTCCCCTGTATTGATCTCAAGTCACCAGCAACAACCCCTTGAGCCTGGAGGTTCCTCCTATTTTCCAACCAAATATTCCAACCAAATCTCACCAGTCTGACTACAAGGAGACTATGGGAGACTGTGTCAGAGACATTTCTGTACTCAAAGTAAAACCATACTCACCACTGTCCTCACATCCACAAGTAGAACATACAATTTGCTAAAAAATGGTCACTTTATGAGGAAATCCAGACACCAGTCCTCAGGGAGAAGCAGCGCTGAGCATGTTCTCAGTGTTCCCTGGCTTCTGCCTTCCCTCCAGAGGTCTTCCATGTATGAGATCTGTTCCAGCACATAACTTCATTCTTCCAGGCCCCAAAGCTATAGACTAGTTTCCCATGCAGAGCTCAGCTTCCACATGCTTCCCTTCTCATCCTAATAAGAAAGGAAAGACGCCAAGTACTTGGGAAAGCGTGTCCCAAACCACAGTCGCACGTAGGAAGTCTCCTTTTGGCCTCACTTGATAGTGTTTTGTTTCCATCTAGTCTCTGCACATCATGTGAAGATGATAATGTCCTTCAGTGGGGAAGGTGTAAATGCCCTGTGTCAACCTGATGGTTCCAGTTTATCTTGCACATGCCACTGGAGATGTTTATCCCTCTCTCTAACTCCTGGTATCCTGGTAAGTCTCTCTCTCCCATTTGTCTCTAACGTACTAATTGGTCTGATCTTTAGAAAACACATTCAATTATCATTATTCCCAAGGTGTCTAGAGATGCTGATGAAGCTCATGATGCTGCTCTAGCAGGTGGTATCCAAACATACTTTACCCAGACGTTTTTTAGCTAAAGAAGACAAAGGCAAGACAAAAACAGCGAGTAGTGAAGCATCTTGTCAACAATGTGGTTGACATCCAGAGCAGAACCAGGATCCAGGGATTTTAAATCCATATGATCACCTGCCAGACCACAGTTTCTGTAAATACCCTGTGGATGTGGTCTACATGCCTGGGTTCCTAGTCCAGGCCATAAAATGCCTTTTGTATTCCTTTAATCCCTTGTCAGTGCCCCAAAGTTACCCAGCTCTTCCTAACAGCTACCAAACCTAGGGTCACCATCATTCATCTCACAGGAACATGGGATTTGTGTAAATAAAGCTGAATCCCTGCTCTTGCAGGCATTTCTAGTACCCAGGTCCTATGCATGCCAAGCTTGATCTCTGAGTCCTTTGTTTGCCTCCCTAGACTTCTGGGTCAGGATTCAATGCCATGTGTCTCCATGCTATATACAGCATCACTGGCCACTGATCTGGAGAGAAGCTGATTCTGAAGATATGTGGAGTCTCCAGCCTTAGGCAGGTCAAATTGTTCTCCATTACCTGCAGAAGAATGACTTCACTTACTGGTCCTGCAAGTACATTTTTCTTCCCTTCCAAAAATTTAAATTACTATATTCTGGCCAAAATTTTCCTCAAGGAAAGATGAAAATATTCCTGGCAGGCTGTGATTGATCCCAGGGTCCCATTTGCTAAGGTGTGCCCTCCAGATATCTTTCTATTTCCACTACAAAATCACCCTGGACATGGCAATAAATGCAGCCTGTGGTCAGACACTGAGTTAATGCCCATGAAACCCTGGGTGAGGGGAGCTGGAATGCTGGTGCTGTGTGTTTACTCTGAGTTATGGGTTTGGATTCTGCAGGACCTGGAGGTGGAACCTGGTTGGAGCAAAACCAACCCAAGAACCACACTTCTGCTGCTGCCACAACCTTAAGGGACAAGAAAACAAAAGCAAGCAGGAGCCCTGGTTGGCCTTGAAATGCTGAGTGGAGTTTTGGGAAGGAAAGGAGAGGATGGGGTGGTTGGGTTGTTGAAACAGCTGCAATGAATCAGCAGCTCCCTTCCCCTGCCCTCCCCTCACTGCACAGCAGCCCCCTCCATGCCAAGGAAAACAAAGCAAACCCAAAAAGTGCAATTGTGCAGCCAAATCACGCTGCAGGACAGAGCCAGCCCACAGACAAGAGAGAAAGGAAGGAGATGTTTTCAGTTGAGATATAAAGCTGATGTGATAGTGGGTTCCTTAACAAGAACTGCAAAGATTTGTACCAGCAGCAAAGGAGAAAATCTAGAGTGAAACACTGGAAAGGGCCAAATTTAGCTTTGCTGTAAGCAGAGCCAAGCTAATCCCAGTGCCAGTGCCTTCCAGCTGCAGCAGGATGAGATCACAGAATTGCCTAGATTGGTCAAGATCTTCAAGACCATCAAGTCCAATGTGTTACTGCTGCTATCACTAACCTGTGATTCCCACTTCAGTTGGTTTGCCCCCAAGATCTTCAAGACCATCAACTCCAATGTGTTACTGCTGCTATCACTAACCTGTGGTTCCCACTTCAGTTGGTTTGCCCCCACCAGCTAACGAGCTGCTGCTTGCTAATGTGGTACGTGCTTAGTCCTGAGTCAACAGAGCTCTCTGGGACCTTCCAGCCTCTATAAATACTCAGGCCACAGCCAAAAAGTTAGGAAGCTTGATGGAATTGCATAAATTAAAGATGGAGCTTGGGAGCTGCTGTCTCATGTGGATCAGTCATAGAATGGTTTGGGTTGGAAGGGACCTTAAAGCTCATCCAGTTCCAACCCCCCTGCCAGCAGCAGGGACACCTTCCACTAGACCAGGTTGCTCAAAGCCTCATCCAACCTGGCTGAGAACACTTCCAGGGAGGAGCAGCCACAGCTTCTCTGGGCAACCTGGGCCAGTGTCTCACCATCCTCACACCAAACAATTTCTTCCTATTATCTAATCTAAACCCACCCTCTTCCACTTTAAAGCCATTTCCCCTTGTTCTGTCACTCCCTGCTCTTGTCCAAAGTCCTTCCCCAGCTTTCACCACATCAAGGCAGTGTTTTGAGGAGAACCCCAGAGTATGAAGATCCATAGGACACCAGTACAAGACACAGGTAAGTGAACATTGCTAATACTCAATATTACAGCAGCACTCAGCTTATTGCTACAGAGCATCTAACCTTCACCCTGCCCCCCTGCTCAGCTTTTTGTCTGGTTGCTGCACAATCTGTGAGGCCCATGCCCACTTAAGGATAGTTATTGCAGGGAGTGCAGTTAGAGTCTTCATAATTGCTCAGCTGATGGGGTAATGGGCTCTCTGAGGATTCAGCCCAGCAACAGTAATGATACAACTGGCCTGTCTTGCCTGGTGGGATCATTTCTACTTTATTATAACTGGGATTTTTTTCAGCTCAATAATTCCAGAGGATTTTTAGACCATTTGAGATGACAAGATGTGCTGAATTTGCAATATTGGCTTGTTTTGTTTTGTTTTTTGTTCCTTCTTAACTGGTGACCAGGAGAAAAATAAATTTCCAAGCAAAGTCAAGCAGGGATCCCCCAGTTCAGCTTTTTTCCCCTGTACCCTTTCAGGAAGAGAAGAGAACTCAGCAAGCTGCTGGAAGAGGTCAGTGTGTTCATAGGGATGAACGGGGAGCTCAGGCATAAAATAAAGCGAGGAGAAATTTCAGCTGAGACCACCTTCCATTCTGTTATCTCATGGAAAACAAGAAAATCTCCCACAGAGAGGTGAGGGGTGAACTTCACTTGTTCATTTAAAACCTGACCATAACAATTGCTGACCAGGAAACAACCTAGTCCTAACAGCCACCACCAGCAGCCATCCTCTTGCTAGAATCACCTCAATAGTCCTTACTCCAGCTCATTTGTCTCCCATGAGTCCCCAAAAGAAAAAAAGCAAAGAGTTACCCCATGGCAGCTCCTAGAAGACAACTTCTCCTTCTCCTGACATGTCAACAGAACTAGCTTGTTTCTCTTGCACTTGTTTGCCATGGGATAAAACCTTGCCCTGCTACGTTTAGGGGAGGGCGATACAGCTGCGAAAGCTGCTTCTCCTTTGTCATGTATAGATCAGCAAGGGACACCCTGTCAATTGTCACTTCTCTGTACGTCTCCTTCGTGTTCTGGTATTAAAGCCCAGAGCCTCAGGCATCTATTGGATTTTGTTTCAATGCTTTATTGGATTTTATGAACCTCCTCTACACCAGACAGCCCATAGGAGACATGTCCTGGTGATATCCACAATAACCAATTAAACTCCCAGCCGTGTTTTAACTCCATTTTCAATGAACTATGGAGACACGAGCCTCTTCTCTATAGGGTGAGCAGAGATCTCATTAACTACACTTAATTGAGAGTGGCAGCTAGTGGATTTTATCCATTAGGGAGCACTTCTGTAGACATCGCATCTTTCAAACGCGTACGCTGAAAAATTGTAATGAATCCCATGATCGATACAGAATCATCTTGTTTCCAGCCTTGCTTCAGTTCCAGGGTTACTGGAATAGATGAGCTTCAGTTAATAAAATTCACATTTTCTTCACCCTACAGTACTTTTTACAAATTGACTCTGATTCTTTGCTTTTCTCTTTCATTTGGCATCATCTTTATCAATTGGCCTTCCTAAAGAACCTCAAAAATTATTTCCCTTCTCCGCTTCGTTTTGAGGTCTCCCAAGCTCTGGGGAGCTGCAAACAATACTCTTGTTAAAATGTATGCTTTTTGTTTCTATTTTAGAGGAGGGAACTGAGGGAAAGCGTGGTTAGGTGTTTCTATGCCCAAGAATTGCAAGATCAGTAAGATGAAGAACATTAAACCAATAAATCTACCAACATTTGCCATGAAAATCTGGCTTATAAGCATGAACTTCAAGAGCTCATTGATATTTATAAACCTACACATCAACTGGTTTCAAAGCTGAAGGAGTGGGCCATTCAGCACAGATGAACAGTAAATACTGCCATTTTTATATGTTTCTATATTGTATATACACTCTGATGTAAATGCATATGAGTAAGTTCAAGCAGGTTGGCTGGTTTGGTTTTTTCCCCCAGAGAATGATCTTCACAGGTATCAAACCACAACAGGAAAACTTAAAAGTTAAGCCCAGGAAAGTCTTGCAAAGACTTTTCTCACTCTTCTTAGTAAGCACCCCATACTGAGCATACTATACCCATATTTTAATCATTTTCCCAGATAAAGAAAAATAGATATCTTAACAGAGATAAAGGATGACATTAGATACACACAAAAATTAGACAGGTTTGTCAGGCAGCTAGTTTTCTTCCTCATATTTAAAGTTGTATTAGAAAAAAATGTGTTCTCACACCGTATGGCAGTGGTAAAGCTGTGAATTGAGCTCTGAAGCCCCAGCACACAGAGCATGACACTACTACTAACCCATCTTTCCTCCAGAAGTCATTGGAGAATTCCAGGGAAGGTGTGGGTGTGTGTGAGAGACCTCCTTCGTGTTATTGAGTGAGAGAACCCACCAAGAATGTCATCTGAGGTCAATAATCCACTGGGTGCAGTGTGAAGTTGGTGGGATGAGCAGCCAGATGGCATGCATGCTCATAATGCACCCACGTGCTTTCCCACACCCCACCATGACAGAGTCACACTCATTCCTGATGTCACCTTGCCTTGAAAAATCTATGAATGGGAACAGAGATGAGAAGACATCTCATCTGTTATATTAGTGACTATTTCACCTGTTATATTAGTGACTATTTCACCTGTTATATTAGTGACTATTTCAGATGGTGACAGCTTTTCTTCAATGAACTCTGCTAACCCAGTTAATTCTACCAGAGTCAATCATTGTTTTGGTCATTTCCTGCATAGTCTTTAGAGAATCATACTCATCATTGTAGGTCAGCTTCAACCTGTGGGTTATCTCTTCTTATGGATGTTAATTCCCTTTTGAGCATGATAGCTTCATCAAGGTAGCTACCTGCTTCCTTCAGGACTTTCTAAGCCCCATTTTGATGTGTGTTCAGAGCTTTGGAAACACTATCAGAAATGCCCCAGGCTGTTTGAAATTTAATTGTTTTGGAAAGTTTGAAGAAATTATTTTCTTCTGTTGGTGTTTTTGGGTCAGGAGAAAATGAATGGTTGATTGAGAATCTGGCAGGAGTGGTAATGAGGTCCTATTGGGAACGTGGAGGTAGCAGATTCCCCCCTATCAGGGGAAGGATTTGGAGCAGGAGGGGCAACTTGGCCCTTTCTACCTCTCTTCCTGGTCCTTATCCTCAGTGTCTTGTCATCTCAGAGCAGTTACAGGAGGGACAGCTTGAGTTTACAAAGAGCTGGAGGCAGGTTGGCTCCCTGGCAGGAGAAGTGGGAGGCAGCTGCCAGGTTTTCATGCCATCATCTCAGTGGCTAGCTGTTTGCATAGCTTTGCCTTTCCCAGTGATCTTCTCCTGTGTCCTGTGTTCCTCATGTGGTTTCCATTAAGGTCAGGATGGGGGAAGGGAAGCATGTGAATTATTTCAGTATTTACTCTCACTTATCATGCCAAAGCTTGGAGTGCTCTGTGGTGTGGAGGCTGCAGGGAGTTGCAAGCAGTGCACCAAGACAGTGTTGGAGTGCTTGTAACTGCAGACACCTCCTTCTCCCATCCCTTCACAAGACCTTGACCGTCTCCTTTTCCTATTGCAAGCTGCACAATAAGGAATGCAAAGTTGACTCTGAACTGTGTGAGGATGAGATCCTCCATCCATCTGTAAAGAACATGACCATTTTTCTGAGCAAAGTGATTAATCCAGGGAATATGGCTACTGGTTCCAGGTGGGTGAGATTAGGATTGCCAGTGGAACCAGCACGAGCTCACACCCACAACAGGGAAAGGGATGGATCAACCTCTGTCTCTCCTTCTTACTCTGTGTTCTGTGGCTGGCCTAAGGACCAAACTGCTCAGCTGAGCTCTTCCTGAGAGACTTCTCTGGCAATTGGTGAACCTCTCAGAGTATCTCGGGTGTCACCTGGCCCGTTCTGTTGCATAAAGGTAACAAGGTCTTTCAACCATTCACATGTAAAATTACTTTCAGGTAGTCCAAGTAGGATTTATTTCCTCTCCTTTCCTGTTCTGTGAAGGGTTCTGGAGCACAGATCTTATAAGGAGTGGCTGAAGGAACTGGGATTATTTAATCTGGAGAAAAGGAGGATGAGGGGAGACCTTCTGGCTCTCTGCAACTCCCTGAAAGGAGGGTGGAGAGAGGTGGGCATCGGTCTCTTCTTCCAGGCAACCAGCAACAGGATGAGAGAAAAGAGGCCTGAAGTTGCACCAGGGGAGGTTCAGGTTAGATATTAGAAAAAAATCTCCAAAAGAGTGGTCAGACACTGGAACAGGCTGCCCAGGGCAGTGGTGGAGTCACCATCCCCAGAGGTGTTCAAGAAACGTGTAGGTGTAGCACTCAGGGACATGGTTTAGTGGGCATGGTGGTGATGAGTTGATGGTTGGACTGGATGATCTGAGAGGTCTTTTCCAACCTTAATGATCCTGTGATTCTTTCTGTGGGGGGGGTATTCCTTGCCTTTAATGCCTGTGGTATGGGTAACTGGCAAAGCATGTTGAAGTCTGGGACTATGGGCCTGCTGATCAGTCACTGCATTTCACTGGAGCTCCTGCAATTGCTGGTGTTGGGAGGAGAGTCCTCTCTTAGATGTTTGGGTCCAATGATCCTTTTCTTACATGTGGCTCCAAAGTGTGGAGCCACAGTGTTGAATACTCTTCTGCTGAGTAGATTCCAGATTAGAAAGGGTTCTGGATCTAGGTCAGAGACCCAGAGCAGCTTGATGTGGATAGATGTTGAGAATACAAAAGCTTGCAAGGGAGATGGTTACAGCCTGACAGCTCCTGGCTGGGTTTCCCTAGGCAAACTGCCCATCCTCCTCATGGTTAGTCTTTCCTTTGATGGATGAAAGGGCAACATTACATGTATGCAGTAAGTTTCTTTCTGTTACATGGATAGGTTTCTGTTGGGGCTTCAACAACTTGCATCAAAGAAGAAGCTGCCCAGAGTAAAGATGATAACAAGAAGGACAAATTGGATTGAGTGAAAGCTCTCCCCTTGGACAGAGACACCTGAAGAAGTGGTCCTACACAGTCTTTGTGTATATTACAAACCGTTGTACCGCAAGGGTTGTCCCTAAAGAGGAGCCTTTGTGTCTCCCTCCAGCTTCCTTGAGGGATGGTTTACAACGGGGCAGTTCATAAACTGTCCTGTCTCCACATGGGCCGAGGAAAGAGAAGGAAGATCAAGGAGTGGAAGGCAGAAAAGCTCCACTTTTAGTATCTGCACAGACTAGAAATGAATCATGAGGCAGGCACAGCTCCAGCAGTAGCTTCCAGGATTGACTCTTTTGTACCATGTACCTTGTGACGGATGGCAGGAGCATCCTGACATTGCCTTTGGAGGCTGAACTGGTATGCAGGTCTTCACACCCCCAATCTCAGATGATGCCCAGATTAACCTAGAAGCTATTCTTAAAAATGGCAGCAAGCCCAGAGCAAATGGGTGCTAAGGGTCTGGATTTCATCTGGGACCAGGCACGTCGGCGCTTGTGCGTTGCACAACGGTCGTGTGCCAAGGTGGGGTTGCAAGGAGGTGCATCAGTGGGGCTAGATCATACCTTTAGGTGTCAAAGCCAGCTGGAAGCTCAGCCTAACTATTAGCATTATCAGCCTGTTCATGGTGTTGGTTCCCAACTGGTCTGATTTAATATATTTAATTTTTTCAGCAGAACTGTGATCCTCAATGCAATAGTACCCACGTGCCCTTGTTAAGGTGAAAATGAGTATGTGTGTAAAAAGGGACCTGGTGGAAACAGCTTTAGCTATAAAGAGGAGCAGGTGGGTCTCCAGCAGGTAGAAGGAACAGTGTAGAGTATTGTGGGGGTAGGAGGCATGATGCCTAGGTGCCAGTCTCAGATCTGATCGTGTGAAATCGCTTGGTTTTGGTTTTTTTTCAAATAAAGATGCCTACATGTTTCCCTAATAGCCCAAGAACATCAGTCATACATCATTTTTTTTAAAAAAAAAAAAGCTAAAAATATATAGTTCTGTAAAAATCTGGTTTTAGTTAACATTGCAGCTCTGAAAAGCAATTTAATGAAACAAATAGCCACGTTGGACTAGTGACGTCTGGCTTTCTGCAGTTGTCTCAAAATTAACAGGATTTTCTGATGTGTGATAAGATGCAAGGAGCTTGCAAAGACTTTTCTCACAGCTGGGAGCATTTCTAACAATATTCTCTCTCATGGAGTCTCTGGTATCTGCTCAGTCCCAGTTTGACTTCAGCACAGGGTGGGTGGACTTAGCAAGGTTTCTCTCCTATACCCAGTCACTGATTATTTTTCCAAACTGCATAATTAAACCTCTTTGATTGGGTTTAAACTGGCCAGTAGAAACAAAGTTTTGCTGGGATGGTAAAGGGACCTAAAGGAGAAATGGGTTTCTTCTGCCTTGTTTCCTTAGTAAACCAGGCTAAAAACAACTTTGAATGAAAAATTCCAACCAGCTCCAGTCACTACTTGGCATCCCATCAAAAGTTGCTCCCTTGCTGGAGAGAAACAGGGCTTCAGAGCTTCATGGAGCTTAAAGAATGGGCTGGAGCCTGCACTGTTCTACAGACCATATTGTTTCAGCTTTCTATTTGTCAGGGTCACCAACAGTAAGATAAGAAGACAATAGCTGGTAACAGGATTTTCTGGGAGTATTTCTGAGTCTGTATGAGTGTGCTGAGGTGGAAGTGGGAGGGGGTGAAAGGAGCAATTTTATGGATTTTAATTTTCCTGGATACATTAAAAACCACCTGTAATTTGTTAGCAAGTTGGTAAAGGTGGACTAGCGGTTCTGACATTTCCAGGAAGGTTAGGAATGAAACCCACAGCTAATTGTGGTTTGTGGGGAGGGAGGTGGTGATGGTTTGTCATGGACTGAGCCCATTCCTTTCAGGATGAGATTCTGCAGCAACCCCAAATCCCAGCAGCAAAGCCTTGCATCTGTCTCGCACATGATGCGTTTTCCTCCCACTTCTCCTGATGAAGATTAAGGAGAATCTCGGAGATGAGGCATCTGCTTGCAGGTCCAAGCTTTTGTAGGAAAGAACTCTCTGCACATGGTTAGCTTGTGGCAAGCTGAGTGAGCTAACCCTAGAGGTATCCCAGTCCTTTTCCAGTAACCACCCCATACATAGATGGGATCATTTTGTCATTCACCAACATTTCTTGTATGTCTTCTTCTTGCAAGTGGAAGCAGACTCAATGTGATTTAAGGGACAGTCTAGTGTTATCCCAAGACCAGGTTCCCTGACTAAATATTGATTGGGCTAAGAGAGGCCATGGGGCAGAGGTGGATGTTCTGGAGAACACCTTGCAGCTTCTTCCCAGTGCCTTCAAACAGCACCAGACAGACAGACAGACTGCAGGTTGCTGGGTGGCTCTGGTAGGGATGGAAGGTCACTGGCTTGCTGGGGATCAATGACATTAATGTTTATAAATATTTGAAGGGTGAGTGTCAGGAGGATGGAGCCAGGCTCTTCACAATGGTGTCCAGTGATAGGACAAGGGGCAATGGGTGTGAGCTGGAACACAGGAGGTTCTGCTTAAATTTAAGAAGGAACTTCTTTACAATGAGGGTAACAGAGCACTGGGACAGGCTGCCCAGGGAGGGTGTGGAGTCTCCTTCTCTGGAGACATTCAAGACCCACCTGGACGCCTTCCTGTGTGATCTCATCTGGGTGTTCCTGCTCCAGCAGGGGGTTGGACTGGATGATCTTTCGAGGTCCCTTCCAATCCCTAATATTCTGTGATTCTGTGACATGCAGGTAGAACTACCAGTTTAAGATGCTGGGCATGCTTGAAGAGATCCTACAACATATTCCTGCTTAAGAAGAATAAAAAGCTTTATACTTAGGTAAGGAGTTTTTGATGTAGTGACAGATCATTGATTTCTGAGGGAAACGCTCTGGTTGTTCCTCACCAAATCTTTTGCCTTTGGTGGGTGCTAGAATTTTCAAGGATACTGAACCTTTCCATGAATTTAGAGTTCATCTTTATAAGATATAAATCTGTAGAGCATATTTTGCCCAAGCAGATGTAAGGCAAATTTCTCACATCCCAACCTTCACCACTACAAGCTACACGGGATTTTTGAGTGACTGTTGCTGGATGTTGAAAGTTGGATCAACATCTCTGGGTCACTCACAGTTTGTGAGATTGCCAGTATGTCAGTAAGCTTTAGTGGTAGTTTTTTCAGCTTTTCTTTGTTTTCTACAATTAGGAAATCTGTCTGGTTTTTCTGTTGTTGTTGTTGAAGGGACTCCTCCCTGTCTTTTGTAGCCAGTAGGACTCACATTATCCTCAGGAAAGGTTAACTATTCTGTTCCTTTATTTTGGAGCAATGCATTCTCCCTGGAATTCAGTCTGTACTCACTTTCTCTGCACTATAATTTGGGAATTTTCTTGTGCAAGGATCCTGTGTTATAAGCTTGCTTCTAAAGAGAAACGTTGTGGGTGAAAGCAAAAATGACTTAAGCATCTATAGCCAGGGGGAATTAAAAGAGTTTGGATGGAGGAAAATATTATTTCTCTGTCAATCTCTACAGCTTTCCTGAAAGCATTTCAAGTTGTTCAAATGCCACTTTAATCTGTCATTTCTGGAGAAATACAGTAGTTTTTGGTGCAATAAACTGCCTTGTAAGTTGTTGAAAGCAAAGGAGACTGTCTTTATGCTTCAGAGACACTCGTGTGGGCTCTCTCCCCTCTTCTTCTTACAGCTGCAGAGAGGCTGAAGTAGAGTCTGGGTAATCACCAGCCATCAGGAACAGATGTTTTGAGCCTCCTGTTGCCAAACCAACCTGAGATGTCATGAAATGTTCAGCAGCTGGGGAGGCAGTGGAAGTGTGAAATAGCGTTTCACCTCTGGAGCTTTGGGATTAGGGTTTGACAAGGTCATGTCAAGGGAGTTTTGTTTCTCTGAGCCTCAAAATGTCCTGCTGGTGCTGCCTCCTCCACAGACTCATTCACGTTATTTTGCTGCAGTCAGTAGCTTTTACTCCACTGAGGTTTTGGACTGGCACAGAAACAAGAGAGTTCAGGACTCAATCCCAAACAAGAGGAGACAGGACTGGAATAGCAGGAATCATAGAATCCCAGCATGGTGGGGGTTGGAAGGGACCTCGGGAGATCATCCAGTCCAACCCCCCTGCCACAGCATGTTCCCTACACCAAGTTGCACAGGAAAGTGTCCAGATCTCTCTCATCTTGAACATCTCCAGAGTTGGAGACTCCACACCCTCTCTGGGCAGCCTGTCCCAGGGCTCCATCACCCTCACAGGAAAGAAGTTTTTCCTCATGTTCAGATGGAACCTCCTGTGTTCCAGCTTCTGCCCGTTGCCCCTTGTCCTGTCACTGGCCACCACTGAGAAGAGTCTGGCCCCATCCTCTTGACACCTGCCCTTTAGATACTTGTAAACATTATCAGATATATATAAACATTAATAAGGTCCCCCAATAAGACCCTATTTTGAGACTGAGGATCAGTCCCAGAACAGGGTCAGTCCGTGTGCCTCAGCTGAGGTGAGGCTCTGGGCACAGGAGGTTGTGGGGCTCTGAACTAGAGTAGCAGAAGTTGTAAGGACCTGAAATGCCTAAGATGAGCTGGAGAACAGAACCAGGCGTGATCCATCTCTGATTCAGCTGGGCACCACATTGAATCCATCCTTCCCTTTCTTTCCTTTGATTAATGCAAGGTTTTAAATGAGAGTCCAGGGCTCCCAGCTCCTGGATGGACTTACAGCAGATGCTGGCTCAACTCTGCATGCAATTTACAGTGTTCTGGCCCAACATACCAAGCTGTTTTGCTGTTTGAATGCTAATCTGATGTCTTGGCCATCTAAGTGCTTCATGGGCAGTCTTTCTCAGAGTCTTTCATCTATGAGCACAGCCTGTGCAGCCACTACCATCTCTCCTTGGTTTGGTTCCTGCTGCTCCCTCCACATCTCCCTCAGCAATCCTACTGTGGATACCACAGCCCATCTCAACGCTCCCAACTCATTCCTCTGCAGCTCTCATTAGAATAAATATTCTTCTAAAGGCATTTCCTTTGGAGGAGTCTTCTCCTCTGCAGTTGCCTTCAGCACTTGCAAAGTCTCCCCTCCTCATTGTGCACTCCCAGGACTTCCTTTCCATTCATTTCCTTTATTTGGGAGAACAGCTGGACAATTCCAGCTGTTTCCTTCCATGAGCAGTTTCGGAAATGAGGTGATAACCTCAGCCCTTCTTGAGCCTTCAGGTTAGGTGGGGGAGGGTTACAGATTAAATTAACAGTCTGCAAAATATTTGAGGTTAAGGGTGGAGAGGTTGGGAACCAGTGGAATTTTCCACCTCGCCTGGGCTCTGTCCCTTTCACCCTGTGCTGCTTGGCAGGCCTCAAGGGCTCACAGCTTGCCTACTTTTTTCCAATTATTTTAATCCTTTGGTAGTGTGAAAATGGGAAGCCTTCTAATTAAATCTGGAGCCTTGCACATGAATTATCCCTGGAGGGCCAGCAGGATGCACAACCAGAGGAGCAGTACATTCTAGGAGGTTATTGAGAGATGATTTTTCCTCAAGCACAACCCCTTTGGACTTGTCTCAGGACACTGGTGCTGAGGAAAGGATTTGTAGGGCTACTTGCAGTGGAGGACATGCAAGCTAAAAAAAGGTTTCTTTCCCTGTGTATGTCCACATGGGAAATACAATTCACAGCCCTGAAAATGGCCAATGTGCATCTGATCTACACTTAGAAAAGACAAAGAGGAGTCAACAGCCCATAGTAAAGCATTGGGGCTTCTGCTTTGACTCTTCTTTGGTATGCTAAGAGGTGGTAATTAGCAATGTTCAAAGAAAACCATGATGAGGATGAAATAAGTAGTTTTGAAAGACATCTCATACATCACAGAATTGTAGAAGGTTGTGAGTTGGAAGTGACCCACAAGGATCATCCAGTCCAACTCCTGTCCCTGCACGGGACAATCCCAACATTCACACCATGTCCCTGAGGGCCTTGGCCAAATGCTGCTGGAATCTTGTCAGGCTTGGTGCCATCAACACCTCCCTGGAGAGCCTGTTCCTGTGCTCCACCACCCTCTGCCTCAAGAACCTTTTCCTCATGGACAACCTCACCCTCCCCTGCCACATCTTCCTGCCACGTCCTCTGCTCCTGGCGTTGGTGGCCAGAGAGAAGAGCTCAGCCCCTGCCCCTCCTCTTCCCCTTGGGAGGAAGTTCCAGACCGCCATGAGATCTCCTCTCAGTCTCCTCTTCTCCAGGCTGAATAAACCAAGTGACTTCAGCCTCTCCTCACACAGCTTCCCCTTAAAACCCTTCACCAATTCTGTGTCCCACCTCTGGATGCTCTCTAGTAGCTTTAGATCCTTTTTATCCTGTGGTGCCCAAAACTCCACCCAGCAAGATGTCACCAAAAATAGGGGAAGAATGTGATTTACTGTGGGTTTTTTGTAGTTTCTGGTGGCTGCCACAAATGTATTTAATCTTCTAGAGGTGTAAGGGATGGCATCATCTGTCAGGTGATATCCTGCAGCTCTTCAATATACCACATCATTTCTGCAGCAGCATGAGGTCTGGAGGTTGTTTTGTACAGTCTCCTGCTCTGCCCTTTCTGAAGGCCATGTTGCTGTCAGGTGTCAGATACCATGGTAGCATTTTATTATCCTTGGATGCCTTGAGCAGTAGCCACCCCCTCTGTCTAGGCTGTTCTGCTTTTGGGAGCCAGCCTCCAGGCAAGAATCTGCCTGGAGCAACTTCAGGAGCCTGCTTTTTCCATGACTCTGGAGATGTGTGTCTACTCTGGTTACTTGCTTGTCAAAAAAAGGGTGTAACAGGTGGCAGCATCAACTTATCCTTCATGAGGGCACTGAATGACTAGACAGTGGTTTTCTTGTGGTCTATCCATCACTGGATTGTTAATTTGAAGTGGTCAGTGAAAGGTAGCTGAGAAAGCAAGTCATTTGACTTACATTGGCTGTGTGGGGAAATTAGATAGCAGGCTGTGAATTAAAATATCCTTTTCTTGGTCTTTCTGGAATGTTTCTCAATAAAGGTTAAGTGGAGAACAAGTCTGTCTGTTACATCACCCCTCTTAACCCATTTTTGGAGAATCTGGGCTAAGTGTTGCTGTTTGTACAGCAGAAGGGAGCAGAGTTTAAGAGCAGTGTCAACCATGATCATGTAGGACTGCAACACACTTCTGCTGAATGCCCCCAAAAGGGCTCTGAGACAGTTTATTAAATATGAATTGTTCATGGCTTCATGACCAGGAACCTGACTTGGAGCTCAAGCACCAATTGTTTCTTTGCAACTGGAAGTTCCTAAGGTGTTGGCTGCTACAGACATGGGAGAAGAAAGACCTGGGCTGGTGAATCCAAGCCTGTGAAGAAAGAGAGCAGAGGGGTTTTGACTAAATCATTGAGAAAATCCTGCATTAATTGATGGCAGTGCTTCTTTCAGGCCAGTATCATCACCACATGAGTGCAGTCTGATTCATACTTGTGCTGCTAATAGAGGAATTTATTAATGAGGGTGATCAGCAGGAGGCAGGACAGCAAAGAAGATTGGGAAGGGTTTTTTTTGCTGTTTCAAATCCAGTTTGGCTCAGGAGTGATTGGTAGTTATTAGTGTCTGATATTTCTTGGTAGGCCCTGCATGAAATAAATTAGCAAACCTTTCATTCCATTCCCCCCTCAAAAACCATCGACCGTAACTGACGGGAATGAGGCGCCTCATGGGCATTCGTGTAGGGAGAGCAAAATCTGAGAGAGACTGTGTTCTCCTCTCTCCCCAGAGCTAGCAACACGTTCAGAGGAAGTGTTCGTGCAATCCAGGTTGGGTGTATAATGGTGACCTGAGCAGTAGATTGAAAAAGCTTCTCCTGATATAGATTTAAATGAGATTTTGATACCCCGTGCTCCAGGGAGACTGGCATTGCTTGTAATACACCCAAAATTTGGGCTAGAGAGCTGGCAAGATATCCCACCACTGCCACCTACCACTGCTGTCAGCCCTCTGGGAGAGGACTAAGACTGTTCTTCCAAGAGAAGAACTATGTAGAGGGTGAGCATCTGCATCTTCTCCAGGGACCCAGCCAGCTCAGAGTGTCAGCAAGACCAAGGAACCACTGGATATTTGTTCCATGGACGAGAAGTCAGGCAGCTTCCAAAGAAGAAAAGGATTTGCTATCAAGGGACCATGAGTTCAGTCTCAGAGGCTGATAAGAATATTGTTGGTTTTTTGTTCTTGAAATGATTATTGGATGAAGCATGGGAGAGTTCTTCACCTCATAACCAAAAAAGGTGGAAGTTTGGAATGAGCTACCAGCAAGTGAAACCCACTTTTTTTTCTCTCTTCCTTCCAGACACATTCTTCCTTCCACTAACATAGTGGTTTGCTTATTTATTTGGCACCTTTTTGGTACAATGGTAGGACCCTTTGGACAATCTCCCACTTACACACCTTTTCCACCAGGATATTAGTCCCTGGGGAAGGCTTCCTGCAGACTGTTTGCTTACACACCTGTAGATGATAATGTATGTCTAATTGAAATTGCATTAATGGGGCTGATTCCATTACAGACAAGCAAGATGCTCGCTGCAAGAACACTCCCAGTGGGCCCTGAATCAGCTGCAAGAGATAATTTATAAAGTGCTGTGGATCTGCTCAAAGCTCCAGTGTTAAGTACAGGAGACACAAGGCTATTCATTATTAACAAGACATTATGCTTTTTGCTCAGCAAAAAGAGTGGGTCTGGGATGAGCTCAGCTCTATCAAAGGTGAGATTTGAGATGCTCAGTTTGACTGAGCTATTCCTCAGACACTGCCTCTACATCTGTGCCAGCTTTTGAACTCTCTTGGAAAGATAAAGTTCACATCTTTGTTCTGACCTGGTATTCCAAGAGGTTTGTGGATTCTCTTTGGATTTGCTTGCTTTGCACTGTAAGTTTTGATGAAAAGACCGGGAGTGGAAAGAACTGACAGCTGCTTTAAGGTAAAGCAGCAAGTCAGCTTCTCTGGGTCTTATCACAAACTTCAGTTTCTCTCCTTAATTCCACATTTCTCCATGTATTTCCTAGTCTGAGTCTGTAAAAAGCTTTTGCTACCTCAAACATGGGCTCCCACTGTTCTGACAGGAAGGAGGGTGTGGAGAGAGGAGTGGTTTTCTGCTGTGGTGCTAGGTATTCATCTTAGGAATGGATATCCAGACTAAACTATGGTCCCACACCACAGAAGTCCCTAAGTAGGAGGAGGGGAGAAAGAAGATGAGAAATGAAGATGTCTGCTTCTGAATCTTCAGCTCCCTGTTCCTCTTGCTGTCATTCTCCCTCCCCAGAGCCTGCTGCCCTACCTGCTTGGGCAATGCTCCTCTCCCTGGCAACTCCTCTCTCTGAAGCAAAGCTCCAGCCAGTACCTTTGGGGGAAGTTCAAAAACGTAGACATGGAAGAGTTGTGTCAGCAGAGAGCATGAAAGGAAGACATATGCAAGGGAAAACTAGATGCAGATTTGTCCTCTCTGTCTTGCCTCCCCTCTCTCCAGAACTCTGCATTGTACCTGTTCCCTTGCATTTTCTGTTACTGTTCACGCTACTGTCCTGTCCAGAGTGACCACCAGTGAGGTGTCTTCTCCTTTTGCCCTCAGCTCTACCTCAGAGTCTCAGCCAGAGACTCTAAAGTACAGCTCTACCTGTATTTTACTGAAGTGCATAAAGGTAGATCAGCAACCAGAGCTGCTTCGAGTGGGAAATTAAAGCAAGAATCAGTGACAACTGAAGACTTTCCACGAAAGCTTTTTTATGAGGATGCTCCAAGTTAGTTATCTTCTTCTCAACAGACTGTAGGAAACTTTCAATGTTTAATCTGCTAAATTCTTTGCAAAATTCTCACCCTCTTGGCCTCTTGGTAATTAGCTCTCCTAGCAAGTCATTAGCAATTGTTATTACAACAAAATCTGAAGTCAGAGATTGGGAATCAGTGCGACCTTCTCACTCCACAGACGTAGGCAGAGCTGCCACCAACGTTTTCAGTAATATTTTAATTTTAACTGCATATTTGAGAGGAAAGAAGGGGGAGGTTCTTTTGGCAGTGAATCTTCCAAGTCTACGCAGAGCTTTGGGTCTCTTGGCAGGAAGACGTGCATTTTTAAGGGGTCACACATTGAAATTGTCAGTAGAAAGTTTGCCCTCTGAAGGAAGAAGCTTAGAAAAAAATGGGATTTTTTTTTTTAATTCTTTTTTATTTAAAAATAGAAGAGAACTGCAGGCTTCAGGGCTTGAGAACCGAGATCAGACACACACCAGGAAGTGTGGCCTTTTCAGTTATTTATTGGGCTGCATTTTTCATTTGTTGAGCTTGATGGTTGGTCTTTATGAATTCCTTTTTCTCCTCCCACTGTCCTTTACACAGCTTGAACACTTGTGGGACCACCTGGATTAACAGCTCTAGAGACTTGCAGGGAGAAATGGACATGTGCTTTTGATGGGTCTAGCAGCTCTGATGTGGACTTTACCAAAAGCCATGGAAGAGAAGAAAGAATCAAAGTAGGGATGTAGGACCTGCAGTTGGGTAAAATGCCCATCAGATCTGTCTGGTCACACAACTGCACCCACAGAGACCCATCTGCTGGCCTCCTGACTCCCTAGGGGAGTGTGGCTCCATTATATTGTCTGTCTAAGGTTGCATGGTGCTTAGCTTGCCAGTTTGCTGCTCATCACTCTGCATTTATTATTTTTTTCAAGTAATTGGTGGCTTTTGACCTTCTGCTTTGGCTTTTCACATAATCTGTCAACAGCAGTGGACTGAGCAATCAGAAAATCTCTAATAAGGTCAACGTGGCCCTCCCTTACCACCTGTCCTTGGAAAAAGCCCAGATGGGCTGCCATCAGCACAAACATCTTCAGAGGCACTTTCTCTCCTCCTGCTAAACTGTTCTTGTTTCCTTCCTCACCTCCAGGTGTGAACATGAACCAACAGAGAAATCAAGACAGTAGGCTTGACTGTGGGTCTATCTAAAGTCCAGAAACCCA
The DNA here is from genome assembly GCA_907165065.1 of Caprimulgus europaeus. The sequence continues at coordinate 45,102,133 of OU015532.1, read as the reverse complement.
ACCTGGGGAAAAAAAAAGCTAACAGCAAACCTCTTGGTCTTCCATGAGACCAAAAAGCTGTAAATTGTAGTTGTTTAATTTGCAAAATGTAATCCAAATGTCTTTCTTTGAGCTTTTTTTTTTTTTTAAATGCAGCAGATTTGTCCAAATGGCTCAAAGTTGCTGTCACTTTCCTTTCAGGCACACAGCTGGAATCCTAGCAGTCCTGGTTGTCCTGGCTCAAACAGGGCTCCTTGGCTTCCAGGCTTCCTGCCAGGAAAATCTTTAGTATCCCAGCTGGAGTTAGGTTTGCCAGGCTCTCAGTTCTGTTCACTGATCAGGTACACAGGAGAACCTGTGAGGAAATGGGCCCATTTCTGCCAGAAAATTCAATTAAGCAAGTATATTCCCATGAAATAGTTTGATTCTGTTCAACTGGCATTTTTCAAATGGGAAACTGTTCTATCAGAAAGCTGAGGTCCAGCTCTGCTCATTAGTGCATCCATCCATGAACAATGGATGGTTGTGCTGGAGACCAATAATTGAAATGCCTAAATCCCTTCCATCAGGAGCAGAGTCTGACTCTGCTTTAGCACTTTCAGGTTTTCTGCAGATATTAAATCTCACAAAACCCCTGATAGATAGGGTTTATTATCCCCATTAACAGATAGATAGGGCAGGGAATGCCTTGGTCCTATAGCCAGACAGTGAAAACTCTGCAAGAGTCATCTTCCAGTCTTCACTGAGCTTTCTGCATCATGCCAGCTTATAGAAACTCTTGTAAAAAAACCAAAAAATATCAGTATAATCCAGGATTTGTGTTACAGGATACAGACCAAATTAAATTATAACACTTTTAGAACAAATTCATGCCTAATTTTAACCTCAAAATAGCAGCACCAGGGTAGGAGACAGCCCTACAAAACTGTATGGACACCAGCACCTTGAGCCATGGGACATCATTCTGCTGTCCAGCTAGCAAGAACCACAGGGAAGTAGGCTGCAAAGTTCTCAGCACCATGTGTTGGGTAGAAGTATCTGTAAATCTGTGCTGGAAGGAGTAACACACACTAACCATTTAACCATTGCTTTCCACTTGCAGCCTGCTCTCCTATGGCCAAAATAAAGTAATAATACTTTAAAAAAAAATTATATAATTGTTTGTTCTGATACCATTTGAACCGATTTTTAGTTGAATTTTTCAGAAGCAGCAGTATTGGAGATTGTTAAGCTTGGAAGAGCAAGCTATGGGAGGAAGGGGTTATGAAAAGGCCCTCAAACTAATTTGCATGTGTGTAATGAAATTGTTTTAATGCTTCTACTCAGATTATTTTGGAAGTGGGTCAGTTTGGAAGCAGTAAGTGTCCTTTCAAGGAGAATGGCAATATTAGTTCACTTTCTATTAGACATCAGAAAATCCACATGAAGGGGGAGAGGCAGGGAAATAAAAAGCCTTAATTAAAACTCCAACCATGGGATATATTTTGAACCTTAGATGTGAAAGCCAATCAACCTGAAGTCACCATAGGTAGCCAAGTTCCTTCATTTCTGGTGCCTGTGAGGAAGCCTTTCAGCAAGTGCTGGCGTGAAATAGCAGATATGAAACTTCTGTAAAATCACAGGAGCTTTTATTAATAACAAGCATCTCCAGAACAAGAGTCCCTTTTCTTTGAAGGTTCTTCAGGAAGACTTCTCCTGGCACTGAGATGGATTTTTTTTGAGTGGTATTGAGAAGCAGTCTTGCCTCATCCCCTGTGCTGAGGGTTGGAATAGTTTGTCACACACTTTCCAGCTGAATCCCATTTCCGTGCCGACTCCCTCAGCTGCCTCGGTCATTGTTTGCTGCCTTTACACCCTCCAGTGGAAATGGATCTCACACACTCTCTTGTGATGGGTCCAAGGCAAGAATCTGAATAGGAAACAGGAAGGACTGAGCACGTAGCCCCTGTGACATCCCACTCAGCACTGCTGGCCCTGACTGATTTAAGTGCTTCTCGCTGGTAAAGCGCTGCCAGCCAGATTACAACTTCCAGAGATGTCTTAACCTGTTCTCCTGTTTCATCCTGATTCATGGAGCCTTGCAGCTGAAGTAGATGTAAGCCATGGCAAAAGGGGTTTATGAAAAGGCCCTCAAACTGAATGGCATGTGTGCAATGGAACTGGTTTTACTCTTCTGCTCTGATTTTGTGCCGCGCCAGTTAACTGTGCCGTATGCGTTCCTCGCTGGTGCAGAGAACTGAGAGACTTCAGTGTTAACCACAGAATCCCACAATGTTGGAAGGGACCCACAAGGTTCATGGAGTCCAACTCCTGTCCCTGCACAGGACAAGCCCAACATTCACACCATGTCCCTGAGGGCCTTGGCCAAATCCTGCTGGAATCTTGTCAGGCTTGGTGCCATGAGCACCTCCCTGGGGAGCCTGTGCCAGTGCTCCACCACCCTCTGCCTCAAGAACCTTTTCCTCATGGCCAACCTCACCCTCCCCTGCCACATCTTCCTGCCATGGCCTCTGCTCCTGGCGTTGGTGGCCAGAGAGAAGAGCTCAGCACCTGCCCCTCCTCTTCCCCTTGGGAGGAAGTTCCAGACCACCATGAGATCTCCTCTCAGTCTCCTCTTCTCCAGGCTGAACAAACCAAGCACCAAGACCCAACAGTTACATCAAACATATATAATAGGCTCAGAAGTAAAAGGCAAATTCTTGGCTGGGATTGGGAGCAGAGACAAGGAGTGGGACAGTTCCATTATTTAACACCTTGTGATTTTTACACTGATGCAAACTGCTGCCTTCCTTATTTAGTGTCATCTTACCATCACTTTGCAACTGCTGGCAACTGATAGTTACACCACCCAGCCAAGTGTGAGGTTAGTAAGAGTGTGCAGACAAGGAACAAAGCATTCCCTTCGTTTCCTCATATCTGGAGGAGAGGAGAATAAGGATAAAGACCTGTCCTGGTTTGTAGCTGGGCCAGAGCTGGTTTCTCTTTAGCAGCTAGAACAGTGCTGGGGCTTGGGTTCAGCTGGGGTTTGTTATGAGAAAAACTGGTGTTCTTCTACTAAAAGTTGGACAGAAATGTTTTGCCATTTTTTTTTCTTTTTTTCCTGCTTTTCCCTTTTCCTGCTTACCTTCTTGGGAACCTGCTTTATAAACAGCGATGGAATAGAGCTGGGAGAAGCGGTACACGCAGAGAAGTGGTCGTGGTGAAGACTGTCTCCTCCATATGGCAGCATATGTTTGTGTGCATTTCCTGATAGAGCAGCCATCCCCCTGTGGTATCTGGGCCCGGGATAATTAGCTGTGTACAGAAGCAGCGTGTTGATAACGTTTTGCTGGAAGAGTGCCATCAGCGTGACTGTTCTTGGTATTGGTTGTTGTAAGTAAGGCTGTCTTTAGAGAGCAGTCATTGGAAATCTGTGGGCTGCTCTTGCACATCCTGAGCTCTTCCCGTGATTTTTATCATTATTGGTGCATAGAGAGCAGTCCTTTGAGTTTTGAATGTTTGATGTGAGAGAGGTTCTGGCCTGTTTGTTCAGCTATGTGTCTTCTTGATTGCAGTTTGACAGGATTAAGCCCAACTGCAGACTGGCAGCATGACTGGATATACAGAATTACTCCCTGTTCTGACAGACTTGTTCCCTCTTTTCTCCCAGCTTCTGTTGTCAGTACAGAACATGACAAAAAAAGGGAAATAAAAATATCCAGGGATGTTTCTCCTTAACAAGCTCAGGCCCTTGCTGGGTCTCCTCTCTGCCTTCCCTATAATCAAATCTTCCTGCCTTTTTGCTGCCTCATACAGACAGAAGCCAGTGATTACAGACCATGCAAGTACTGGTCAGTGATATATGAAAATATGATATACATGTATGAAAATAAGTTCCAGGATTGTGGTTTCAGTTCAGGATTGTCGCTCCTCCAGGATTATCATCTGGGAATGGGCTGGGCTTGGTCAGTGGGTGCTGAGCAATGGCACTGGGTATCACTCATTTGTATATTGTATTACTATTATTATTATCATTACTATTATTTTAATATCATTATTATTTTAAGTTTTATGTCCATTGTTAAATTGTTCTTCTCTCACCCTACGAGTGTCCTTACCCTTGCCCACCAATTCTCTCCCATGTCCCCTTGGGGTGGTGAGGAGTGAGTGAGCAGCTGTGTCAGGTGCCAACCAGGTGCCAGCCCAGTGAAACCACCACACAACTTCTTTATCCATTTTACACTGTCTACAGTAACTGTGCATGTCCCATTGTCCATCCAAGCATCCTGCAATCTTTAGGGTACTTTTAATCTGGTGACTTCTGAGATACTTGTAGAAGTGAGTCCCGGCAATTAATAATATGATGGTCAAAATATTTTCTGATCACAAATGTGCTGCTTTTGGCTTCCTCTTCTCCATTTGTAAAATCTCCTTCTGTGCTTACACAATGCTCAGTTTCCAGCAAAGCTGCTGAGGTATGTCTGTAACGTCTGTGAGGAAAGAGGGGAAGAGCTACTCCTCAACCCATAAGTCTATGCAGTGCAGCACAGCTCTGTGGTGGCTTCCCTTGTTTATTTGCTCACCAGGAGCACTGAGTGATGTGGCTATGTTCCTCCTGAACCCAAGCTAATTCACAGCTTTGATACCTCAGTATGGTGCATTTGAGTGCTTTTGGCTCCAAGAACATCATGCAAGGGGTTGGCTTGGGGTCACGGTGCCCACAGTGCACCAGTCCTACTGGTGGCTGCTCTGTGGCCGTGACAGGTGGCCAAACCCAGCACCAGCTCCTTTAGCTGCATATTCTTTAGCAACACAAGTAATATCAGCTGGTTTATTCTGCAGATAGTAGGGCTGTATGATCTCACCCATGGTCAGAGCAGGCACCCTGCTCAACAGACAGTCTTGTGTACTGTGTAGGGCCACAAAATTGGTGAAGGGCTTAGAGGGGAAGCTGTATGAGGAGAGGCTGAGGTCACTTGGGTTGTTCAGCCTGGAGAAGAGGAGACTGAGAGGAGATCTCATGGTGGTCTGGAACTTCCTCCCAAGGGGAAGAGGAGGGGCAGGCGCTGAGCTCCTCTCTGGCCACCAACGCCAGGAGCAGAGGACATGGCAGGAAGATGTGGCAGGGGAGGGTGAGGTTGGCCATGAGGAAAAGGTTCTTGAGGCAGAGGGTGGTGGAGCACTGGCACAGGCTCCCCAGGGAGGTGCTGATGGCACCACGCCTGACAAGATTCCAGCAGCATTTGGCCAAGGCCCTCAGGGACATGGTGTGAATGTTGGGATTGTCCTGTGCAGGGACAGGAGTTGGACTCGATGATCCTTGTGGGTCCCTTCCAGCTCACAACCTTCAACGATTCTATGTTGTCAGAATAATGCAAATGGATTTTCAAAAGGAACAAAGGTGCTAAAACTTCTGCCTGGGAAGGGAGTTCTCTGTGTTCCCCTACCTTCACCTGGGATATGTCAGAGTGACCAGAAGAAAGCTAAAGCCTCAGACTGGCTGTTTCAACTCGGAAGGACTGACTGAGGTTGGATAGAGAAAGGCTGAGTCCTTGAGGCACAGTAAAGTGATACAGCCAAGAAGGGTTTAGAGCACAGAGTCCTGAGGTACCACAGGCCAAGACAACAACAGCTCTTGCTTCCACAGGTGTGCTGGGAGAGGATTTTTTTGAATGCTCAGTAGATGGTTTTGAGACAGTTTCAAGCAACCCATGTGTCACACCAGAGCTTGAAAGCCCAGCCATTCTAGATTGTGTATGGAAAGCAGGAGTGGTAGGGAGCATGTGCTTATTTCTCTGTATTTATCTGACTTGGGGCTGGTCTAATCCTTGGGGCAGCATTTCTTTTGACACTTTGTTAGGTTTGAAGATTTATGGTCCAAATAATGGGTGCATTTTTTCAGTTTGTTTTAACACCTTCTGACTGGGGAAGAGCAAAGCTTCCCAAATATTTTATTGTGACCTTTTATGTTTCTGCAATATTAATAATGGATTTTTTGTTTGGTTTGGTTTGGTTTTTGTTGCTGTGTGTGCAAATCTGAGTTGGGCTGCCTCTGTGTTCTATGTGGTGGGTACATTTGCTGGTGGTGTGTGATAATCCTAGAGTTTAGTGTATTTTATTTTTTTTCTTTAATTTCCCCAGTCCTCTTGTAACTCTAGAAGCTGAGCAAATGAAGTTGTGGAGAAAGTATGGCTGCAATCTCAGTAACAACAGAACAACAACAAAAAAGTTGGAAAGTATAAAGGACTTTGTTTTTTCAGAGGTTGTCAATTCCTCCAAAAAACCCAGGGCATATAAAATTTCCCCTTTTCCTAGTAAAATCACTAGAGAGATGCTTGGGATTTGTGAAAGCAGAATGGAGAAAAACAATATTTTGGGGTTGTCTGCTGGGACATTGAGTGGAAAGCTCAGGAAAAGCAAGGTCAAGTCCTCCATGTGTCCGGTGGCTGGGAAACAGGAATGCTGGCTGGTTGGAAGTAACGGGAAAAGCAGCCTGAACCCCAGCTCCCACCCTCATCTGGGTCAGTCTGAACTCCTGCTGAAAAACAACCATTTTTATGGTGTATTTAGCCACATTTATGGTGTATTCTCTCCCCAACACCATCCCACAGCAGATTGCTGGGGCTCTTGAGCTCCATCTGAGGTACGTTGGGTTGGGTTTTTTTTTGGTCAGAATTTGGCAGTCACTGTGGTACAAAGAGATTTCCGGCTTTTCTGACCTGTAATCTTGACAGGAAATATAGTGGAGGGAAAGATTAAAAACAAGAAGGGAGCAAATGAGGTTTTTCTCAAGGCAGGGCTTCTCTGCCTTGAATTGGTGCAGATAGAAGAATGGGAGGAAGCAGCTTCTGAGGGCTTCTATTAATAACCTTGTTTATGTGATCCCAAGGCATTGTTACAGGCATTTCTGCAAACTGCAAGTTTCTTCTTGGGATTTACTCACCTCCATTTTTTTTATTTCACTCCAAGCAGAGAATTTTGAGAGAACACTTTGTTTTTTAGAGGAGACTGCCTTTATATACCCCCTTTCTCCTCCAACCTTTGATGTCCTCTAAGAAGGCATAAGAATCTCTATCTTGCATGTTTCTTCTGTTGTTGCTTGGGATTTACCCACCTTGATTTTTCTATTTCACCTTAAACAGGTAATTTTGAGAGAAAAATTCTTTTGGAGGAGACTGTCTTTATCCCCCTTTCTCCTCCAACCTTTGGTGTCCTCTAAGAAGGCATGAAAACCTTCATCTTGCAAGTTGCTTCTGTTGTTGCTTGGGATTTACCCACCTTGATTTCTTTATTTCACTCTAAGCAGGTAACTTTGACAGAACATTTTTTTTTGGAGGAGACTGTCTTTATACCCCCTTTTTCCCCCAACCTTTGATGTCCTCTAAGAAAGCATGAAAATCCTCATCTTGCAAGTTTCTTCTGTTGTTGCTTGGGATTTACTCACCTTAATTTTTTAATTTCACCTTAAACAGATAATTTTGAGAGAAAAATTCTTTTGGGGGAGACTGTCTTTATGCCCCCTTTCTCCTCCAACCTTTGGTGTCCTCTAAAGAGGCATGAAAATCCTCATCTTGACTCAGACTTAAAAAATCTTCCCTTTTTAGCCAACAACCCCAGCTGAGGAGAAGATTCCTTCCTTTCCACTGGAGAGCAAAGAATGCTGCCTTGTTTTTGCAGCAGCCTTTCCGTGCCAGTTCTCCTCTCACCTGTGCTATTCTCAACTGGGGTTTCCTTTCAGCTCTGCCTGTTTGTTCCCACCACAGCCAACATTCAGTAAGGAACTGTGGTTGTTTGTTCCACGTCCTCATTGTTTGAAGCAGCAGTGGACAAAGGCTTGGAGAGTTTAAAGAAAGAAAACTTGACAGTAGGCTCTGGCAGTGCAGTAGAGTTGGAAAATGTAGTTTTTGGGCAGTGATGCATACTGTTTATTGGGATATATCGTGAAGGAATGAGTTTGGACCTTCTTTAGCCCTCTCAAAATGAGGTGTGAGTGATTAACTCTCCTGCTATCCCTTTATTTCCCTTTTTCTGCTCTTCCCCCTTCCCAGAACAGTGCTAGCTTAGGATATTTGGTGGTGATGATTCTTCTACATGCAAAAAAACCATCTTTCAGTGGTAGAACAAGGAGATCATAGAATCATAGAATAGTCTGGGTTGGAAGGGACCTTAAAGCTCATCCAGTCCCAACCCCCCCCTGCCAGCAGCAGGGACACCTTCCACTAGACCAGGTTGCTCAAAGCCTCATCCAACCTGGCCGAGAACACTTCCAGGGAGGAGCAGCCACAGCTTCTCTGGGTGGTGAGACACTGGGCCAGTGTCTCACCACCCTCACACCAAAGAATTTCTTCCTCATATCTCATCTCCATCTCCCCTCTTTCAGTTTAGAGCCATTTCCCCTTGTTCTGTCATTAATTGACCTTGTAAAAAGTCCCTCCCCAGCTTTCTTCACAAGTCCTGAAGAGCCTGGCAGTGTCCTTTATCTCTGCTGCTCTCAGACCAATGCTTCCACACCAAAACAAAAGGAGTTTTAACCCTTCCCACTGAGAGCCTGGAGGGGATGTGGAAGTGCACAGCAGCTCTTGAAATTGAGCATCTGAGCTTGGTAATAGGACTGCAGCGTTCAAGCTGCTGCTGAAGAACTTTGAACACAGCTGGAGCAGATGGAAAAGACATTTACCTTGATGCTGTTGGGACAGGAGAGTTTTTCTGCAGGGTTTGTTGTTTCATTGTTGTTTTGGTTTTTTTCTAATCTGTGATTTATATTTTATTGAGCTACTTTCTATATTAAATTAAATGGGCAATGACATTAATTCAGGCGTGCAGCTTTCAGCAGCAGTCCCATAGTCACAGGGGTTTCTCTCTGCATTAACATATCCATGTTTAAAGCTTGGCCATCTCAGCAACTTACAGAGCACTGTACTCTATAATTTAACAGAGAACAGAAATGGTATAAAACAAAGAACTACAGCATGTGAGAGAAGGGAAGGAAAGAATATAAAGAAAAGCCTTTAAAATATTACCTGTTCCCCAAAATCTACCAGAAGAAAAACTTGCAAGCCCTACAATCTGCTCATAACCCCCAAGACCCAGTGACCATGTTACATCTGTGTCACTTGGAGGTCTACTGGCAGCAGCTTCCCTTCAGGTTTGAAAAATTCAGAAATCCAAAGGCTGATGCAGTTGTCTGAGAACTGAGACAGGAGAATGCTTATAAGGACAAACACACTATATAAAATACATCCACATGGTCTGGTGACCAAGTTTAGCCGTGGTTTGGTATAGTGGGAAAGGTGAAGTCCATGAGATATGAACTGAAGCCAGACTTACAAAGTTAAAGTCATCTGGTAAAGCAATTTATTTTTATTATTTTTATTATTTTTATTATTCTTTTAATTATTATTTTTATTATTATTTTATTATTATTATTTTTAATTATTATTTTTATTTTATTAATTTTTATTACAATGTTTGTTTTTAAATTATTTTTATTATTATTTTTAATTATTATTTTTATTATTATTAATAATTTTTTTTTTTTTTAATTTTTTGCCAGTTGCTTCCAGCTAATACAAAAAATGCAGAAGACTTTCAAATAATCAAATAAATTTTCAGATTTTTCAAGGGCAAATATATCTGAATGCTGCTCTTGGTTCAGTGTAGTGGGTACATGGCAGATATCTCTGGAATTGTTCCACACTGATATTTAAGATGATTTTAGAGGATACCTCTAAAGATCTTGGATATCAGGAGTCCTTCTAGGTGCCTCCTAGGAATCTCCCACATCCTAAAGGAATTATCTGGCTGAAAGATTTATAAAAGACCCTGTTCTGTGTGGCCTCAGCCAGATCAACTGTTCTGCTGGTATTTTCCATGCCTGAGCCCACTGGGAACCTATAGGAAAACCCTGCCTTCCCCCAGTAAGTAATGGGTAAGTGCTGGAGGCACTTTCCTGGATGTATTGACACTATGTCTTTTGAAGCTGAAGCTCCCACAGTGTATAAAGGCTGTAGCCCTCCCTTTGATGCCAAATGAAGGCTGGGGTCACTGTATTTGACCTCAGTAACTCAAAGTTTGAAATGGAACAAAAAAAAAACCCCAACTCAGTAAGCACTAGAAGTGGCCCATGAGGTCTGATCTGGTGTAATACAATACTCCATGACAAGAGCTTCCACTGTTGCCAGAGCCAAAAAAAGAAGTGTGACATACAGCATGAGCAATCTCAGTTCTTCACAGCAGAGAACTGGGGTGAGCGTGGCTGTAGGGAGACTCAGAGATAAGCATCTCCTCTTCTCCCCTCTGTAAACCCCACCAGCTTGATGAAATTGCCATTACTGGTCTAGTAACTGAATGTCTCAAGCCATCAGGCAAAATGAAAATGAGTGGGATTTGCTCTGGGTTTTTTTTGCAAAGGAAATGTCCACACACAGAATAACAGAATCACAGAATCTTAGGGATTGGAAGGGACCTCAAAAGCTCATCCAGTCCAATCCCCCTGCCAGAGCAGGAACACCCAGATGAGATCACACAGGAAGGTGTCCAGGAGGGTCTTGAATGTCTCCAGAGAAGGAGACTCCACAACCTCCCTGGGCAGCCTGTCCCAGGGCTCTGTCACCCTTACTGTAAAGAAGTTCTTTCTCAAATTTAAGTGGAACCTCCTGTGTTCCAGCTCACACCCATTGCCCCTTGTCCTATCATTGGACACCGCTGAGAAGAGCCTGGCCCCATCCTCCTGACACTCACCCTTCAGATATTTATAAACATTAATGAGGTCCCCCCTCAGCCTCCTCTTCTCCAAGCTCAAGAGCCCCAGCTCCCTCAGCCTTTCCTCATCAGGGAGATGTTCCACACCAATCTCCACAGCATTTCTAAACTATTTTACATGGGAGAGGCCAGTAAAGAGCTGCCTTCTCCAGCTCCTGCTCTAGTAACCAGCAGTGCTGACTTTCATTTCTCGAATCAATCATTCTCATCTGGGTGCTGATGCTTCCCTGGGCTGTGGCATGATGCCATCCCATTTTCCATAAGCCAGCGTGCAGACACAAAGAGTCTGGATTGCTGGCCAAGTGTTCAACACAGAGAAAATCAGCAGGTCTAATGTTGAAATTATTGATAATGTTTTAGAGTGGTCTAGTAAATAAAGTGGAATCAGCCCTGTCATCTCAGTCAGAAGCAATCAAAACAGTCATTAAAGCTTAATAAAGCTGGTGATTCATCTTTTGCTGTAATATTTTCAAATAATTATCCTACTTAAGATATAAACTCCTTGAGAGTATAAAGCCTAGGTGGAAGTGAGAAGAAGGGCTGAGTCTGAGTTCAGTGCTCCCTACTGTCTCCTAAACTTTGTACCTTTTATTCCTGCTCATACTGCTTTGCAGTACTGAGAATTTCAAGCTCTAGATATTCAAGCAGTTGCAAAAGCCAGATGGATGCTTGGCCTTAGATAGCCCAGGTTCTCATCTCCAACAAACCCCCACCAAACCATGCATCCTTGTACCCTGCCAGTGCCAAATGTCCAATATCCAGTGGTTCTGGGGATCATGCACACAGGGATGCAAGACACAATGCTACACAGAGATGTGTAGATGTGGAAGCTAGCCAGATGCCACCTACAGTGTGGACTAGCACAGATATTCTCATTTATTCTGTCCAAGAGGTGTTTATTTCCCAATGTTGATTAAAACTTGGAACAGCTTTCTCCCCAGAAGAGGTTATAGCTGTGCACCTTGACTCTCTGCTACAGCAGATGGTAACAGCGACTGTTGTGATGTGTTCAATGGTTAGATGTTTCCAGAGCCTCAGGTTGCTGCTTTGCTTGGCTGAATCCTTCTTCATCAATATTCACTTTTGAAAGAGATTTATTTAGAAGGGAGAAAATATGGCACAGATAACTGTGGTCACCAGAAGAAAGGAGCTTAAAGACAGGTCCTTATTTCTATCTGCAAGGGCAACAATAACAAGACTCAGCAGGTTAGCTGTTATATCTGCATATTAAATGAAAGGCAATCACTGTGAGCAGAGGGTGTACACAATTCCTTCAGTTCAGCTGATACACACTCATTAAGCTGTAGTAACTAATTTATTTGCAATTGTTTCTCCAAGCCCTAAATCAGAGCCTTTTGAACTGTGTTAATGCCATACCTTCCACTCCCTGGCACAGAGGGAAGGGCTAAGGCACTGATTTATCACAGAGAGGAAAAACAAAATCTTGGCTAAAACCTTAAAAATAGTTTAAAATTATACCTTAGATCCCAGGTAGGCATTTCAGCATTTTCTCAGCCCAACCAAATAATTGAGCTCATCAGAAATTTTGGTCATGGGGGAAAAATCCCAAACTTTCCAAGTTTTTCTTGTTGTGTTATGTGTTATCCTTGGTGATGGATCACTGGACAATCCATCACCAAGGATAACACATAACCTTTGTGGAACCTTCCACCAGAAGGAATTGTATGTGCTTTTTTTGTGCCCAAGCTGAAATTATATTTCTTGTAAGGAATCTGTCAGTAAGATGAACTTTTTAAACAGTGAAAATCTGCACAATGTTTACCAAGCAGTGGGACCAGGCATCTTGATAAAGACCAGCCAGCTTATCTTCTCCACAGCACCCCAGAGTGAGCAAGAGTCAAGCACTCTGTCCAGACTCTGGAGTATGAATCAGCATTGTAGTAATGAATCCACCTCCTCTGATCATCCTTGTAAGACACAAGGGCTGAGAAGTGACTAAAGAGCACATGGGGTGGCTGGTTTAAGCCTCATCTCAACCATTCTGTTATCTGCTGTCACGGAGGCACTGGCCTGACTGGGTATTATTAACCACTTAAAGCTCTTTCTTTGCACGGATGGGAAGTGATTCAGAACTGGGTTGCTCTCCTCTGAGTGAAGTTGAGAAAGTATGTAGAGAAAACAGGCACCACCTTGTTTTATTTCCTGATGGCTCCACAAAAATTGACCAGCCTGTGAAAAATGTTCTACTAAGAATGAGAGAGGGTTTGGCTTTAAATCACCCTCCTGAGGTGCTTTAAATCCCTAAACTAGATGCTCAAATGTATCTCTCTTACCCAGGGCAATCAGAGACTCAAACAGGAGGTGTCTTTCTTTGAGAGCTGGGCATCTGTTCTGCCATTCCACAATGATCTCATGTTTATGGTATTGGACTGATAATGCAGAAAACCACTATTCTCTCCCAGGGAGCACATACTCCTTGACCTTTAGCAAGAGAACCTTGCTCTTTACCAGGGAGATGGCATCTTTATGGGAAGGATGGAAAATCCCTTTCTGGGGAAAATTGATGCTTGAAATTTCAGACCTTCAGGAGGCTGAGGGGAGACCTTCTGGCTCTGTCCAACTCCCTGAAAGGAGGGTGGAGAGAGGTGGGGGTGGGTCTGTTCAACCAAGGACCAAGGGACAGGACAAGAGGAAATGGCCTCAAGTTGTGCCCAGGTCAGTTGAGATGGGATGTGAGGAAGAATTTCTTTGCTGAAAGGGTTCTGAGGCATTGGAAGGGGTTGCCCAGGGCAGTGGTGGAGTCCCCATCCCTGGAGGGATTGAAGAGTCGTGTAGACACAGTGCTGAGGGACATGGGTCAGTCAGGGACTGGTCAGTGTGAGGTTAATGATTGGACTTGATGGTCTTAAAGGTTGTTTCCAATTGAGGTGATTCTGTCTCTCAGTGTGGCAGCACAGCAACAGCGTAATGCCCAATTGACAAAAAATTACCTTTGTGTTAAGGCAGAACTAAAATCCATCCAATTAGTTCACCCAGGAGATAAAGCAGCACTTCAGTGAATCACAGCTATGTAGCTCTCCAGTTCATGTGCATTTTTGGAAAGCACTTCAGAGTGAAAGTCTCTTTAAGCCAGCCTCTGAATGCAGGCATTTCTGCATTTTCAGTGCTTAAATATTTGCCATTTCCCACTCGGGGACGCTGACAGGGCATTAACTCTGCAAACATTCCCTGAAATGGCAGTCTGGGGACACGCAGCAAAAGGCTTAGTCTGGGTTAGAGAACTGAGCATGCCTGTGCTCTGATGCTTGAATCAGCAAGAGGAAGGTTTAGGTCCATTGTCCCCACACAATCATTTTGTATTTATTTATTTTATTTTGTATGGCAGGTGACTTTGCCAAATAGTTGCAGAGTGAAAGCTGTTCTGGGGCAGTTTTAGGGTTTGCTCTTCATTTTCAAATGTAGAGGGGAAAGGCAGCAACAAACAGCTGAAGATGGTAGTCCAAGATTAGAATTTAGGACCCATAATAATAATAATAATAATAATAATAATAATAATAATAATAATAGTGGTTTTCTGCATTATCAGTCCAATACCATAAACATGAGATCATTGTGGAATGGCAGAACAGATGCCCAGCTCTCAAAGAAAGACACCTCCTGTTTGAGTCTCTGATTGCCCTGGGTAAGAGAGATACATTTGAGCATCTAGTTTAGGGATTTAAAGCACCTCAGGAGGGTGATTTAAAGCCAAACCCTCTCTCATTCTTCATAGAACATTTTTCACAGGCTGTTCAATTTTTGTGGAGCCATCAGGAAATAAAACAAGGTGGTGCCTGTTTTCTCTACATACTTAGAATTTAGGACTAGAATTTAGATCAGCTTCTGAGTTCCTATTCAGTGAGGGGATTTGCTGGATAGCTCGTACACTGATTTTCTCCTTATGATGGGAGAAACACGCAGCAGCTCCCATAGTTCTGACTTTGATGCATCCCAGCATATTTTGCTTTCTTTTCTCTCACCAGGAGACAGAACATCTTGTAAAGTGGAGATAGCTATTTTGGTTTGTTTACCACCATTGGGACGTGGGTAGAAAACGTGGAGCTGGGAATTCAGCAGGAACAGCAGACACCAACCCCCTTCCTCCCTGATAACCACCATGGAAGGGAGATAATCTTGACCCCATAGATGAGTGAGTGGATGATACAAAGTGCCTGGAAATCCCTGGCTGAGCAACAGCAGAAGGGAGCATGGAAGCATCCCCTGAGTTTGCCTGTTTTTTTCTTTTCAAGAAGCAGAGACAGCTTCGTGTGATGCCAGAGGATTAACCCAGATCATTCCACAAGAACAGACACAATTGTACTAGGAATTGCATGGCCCAATATTTATCTTCCAGGAAGAAATGAGGAGAAACTGACTTTAGCAGTGCTCCCCATCCCTGCCTCTTCCTGTATCCTGAGCTTCCATATAGTGGTGTCTGTTTATTTGACATGATCCCAAAAATGTAAACAGTTAGTTTAAAATTAGATTTAAAAAAATAAATCTCTAGGGGAATGATGAACTAGAAACATCGTGGATGGCTGCACTTCTCATGTATGTTCACTTAGTAAAGGGGGCACAAAGTTGAATGCAGTGGCTTGTTTATCACTCACCAAGTGGACATGAATGACTTGATGAAGTGACACGAGCATGATGCTCCACTTGCCAGCCACCTGCAGAGACTGCACCCTCACAATATGCTACAGAACCTGTTGTTTTTGTCTAAGGGGTGTGTTGCACCCTGGATCATGTGGTTTATGGAAACTGTATACTGGTTCTGGTGGATATGTCTATCCTCTTGCCCTTCTTCAACCCCACTTCCTTTTAGGTCATAGAACCACAGAACAGTTTGGGTTGGAAGGGACCTTAAAGCTCATCCAGTCCCAACCCCCCTGCCAGCAGCAGGGACACCTTCCACTAGACCAGGTTGCTCAAAGCCTCATCCAACCTGGCCTTCAACACTTCCATGGAGGAGCAGCCACAGCTTCTCTGGGCAACCTAAGATAGTTTTCAATCCACCCTTCCAAAGCCAAAGCTATCACATCCCTCCAACCACCATGATTTCCTTGTCATGCTGTATCACTCCCATCTCTCTGCTGGTGCTTCAGCTGTCAGATTTTTGGGGTAAGAAGTTGTTCTGATCAGTGCAATGCAGGGAAAGGGGTTGCAGTCCACAACTTGAGACTCCTAGAGGATGCAACTTTATAAGGAGAAGATTAATCCAAACTGCCTGTCATTCTGCATTCCTTTATCCACACACTGGGATCTACCACATTGGTCCCAAAGACCTTGTCACCTTTAACTTCATAAGAAGAGCAACCCAAATGTAATTTCTAACCTGAATGCAGGTGGAAGAGCAGCACTGTCAAGAGAAAGCAGCCTGCCAGGCTGTGGCTGTGGCTGTTCAGGTAATGAGGGAAGCAAACCTGGCCCCTTTGGAACTCCCTTATGATCTTCTCTCAACCCAAAAACCCACAGACACAATGGCATGTTAGTGGCAAGGAAACAGTAAATCACTTTCTTTCCACCCTGAGCTCCAAGCTGAAGCAATCAGACCCCTGGGAATCCAGCTGCCTTCTCCAGCTCAGCTGGAAGGATTAATTCAGCAGACTTGAGGGGGTTCCGCTTCAAATCCCAGCTCCCTTACCTCCCTAATTACTTCCATGTGTATTTGTGCAAGGCTGCATGTTGTCTGGGGTCTGCAGGTGGCACAGTGACCTTTGGGCTCTAGGTGGGTTTTCCACACTTCACCATATGTGACAGGAATGAGCCAAGCAGTCAGAAGGCAATTGTGAGCACCCACAGCCAAGGAACCTCTCTCTGTGCAGTGACTGATGGGTTCTGTCCCTCTACCCTCAGCTCTCTGTTGCTGTTTTCTCCAGCTGTGAAAGAAGAAGGAATTCCAGGCCTTGGTTTATAATGTTTAATTAAAAAGAAGAAACCTTTGTGCAAAGATAGCTTGTTTCCACAGCTTTGATGTCGGTGCCTGTGGGAAATAGATTAGTTGGAAGTGTGTTCTGGGTAACAAGATGTAAATGAGCAACTTCAGGCCTTCTTGTGAGTTTCTCCAAGATCTCAAAATCAGTAGGGCCAGATCAATATATTTTGAATTCTGTTGTGCTCAGTGCACTTGTACTGCTTTCTCCAGCTCCCTTAGAAGGTCTTTCCAGAAGTCTCCTCGGACACCAGAAGGCTGGAGCACCTCTGAGGACAGGCTGAGAGAGTTGGGGCTGTTCAGCTTGGAGAAGAGAAGGCTCTGGTTCTTTACTTTGAAAATCATTGAGTAGTGCAACAGAAATTCCTCTTTTTATCTTCTTGGGTTTTTTTTGAGAAAAGAAAAGAAAAGAAAAGAAAAGAAAAGAAAAGAAAAGAAAAGAAAAGAAAAGAAAAGAAAAGAAAAGAAAAGAAAAGAAAAGAAAAGAAAAGAAAAGAAAAGAAAAGAAAAGAAAAGAAAAGAAAATAAAATATATCTGGTGTTTTAGATAATATGGAAAACCTGTCAAGGGCTTTTGGGACAGCAGAAGTGGCTCAAAAGAATGGCTTGCCTCAGAAGGTTGGAGTGCTGGCTACTGGTTCCAGTGGGATCATTCACATCCATGACTCAGTCATATGTCTTGCCTTCTATTTCAGGCAGCCTGGAATAGAAGACATGGTAACTTCTAATTTATGTTTCTCAGCAGCTTCTTCAAATATGTTCTCCTAAGATCTCTGGTCTAGTTTCAGAGATTTTCTTTATTCACAGTGTTGTTAAACTCCCCTAAGGTGTGTGTTTTACACTGGAACCAGCTGTCTCAAGGGAATAGATTCACTGGTTTTGAGTCTTCCTGAAATGAACACTTGTTCCTGGCTCTTGCCTCCTTCCTGCAGTTAGATGGCTACCAGGAGGGCTAAAGCTGAATGAGAAGCTATTGCCCACCATGGCAGGAGAGACAAGCCACAGGAGGCTTGGCTTAAAAGCCCTGCTGCCTGAATGATCACATGAAGGAAGCCTTTTGGGATTGGCTGTGCTAGGGAGGACTAATTGTGTTTATTAGTGTCCTTGCAGTCCTGACAGCTACCCAGTTGCATAGCTCTGGCTTGGAATTCCTGTATGTGTCCCTGGTCCTTCAGTATATCTCTGGAACATGTTCTCAGTGGACTACATGAGCTGTCTTCAGGCAAGCCACCATCCCTGCAGAACTTGTGGTGGTGTTTCAAGCCCTCTCACACTTGGGCTTGATCCTCTTTTACCAGGTTATTTAGGATGTGCTGCCTATTGCCCATCAGTGCTCCAAAGCAAAAGGGAGCTGGGATCTCTGAATGTTTGTACTTTTCTACTGCTCTCCTAGCACATCTCTGCTGGGTCCTGTTGGGTTTGGCCAACTTCTCTGGCTTTCCTTTGCCTTTTGTGTGCTGGCATGGGTTGGGCCTGGTCTCTGCTGGTGAAGAGAAGATGGGGCTTGGGAGATATGTCTAAATTGGTGTCAGGAGCATCCAGCAATTTTTGACAACCTCAACTTACTGCTTGGTGCAAAGTGCTAGAGGGGGGTTCCCAAACCAGTCTGTGCTGTCTGTGATGGCAATCATAGGTGCAGCATCAAAGGGTTGGCTGCTTCTCCTCGTAGCTGCCTTCTTCCTTTGGGCCAGTCAGGCAGAGAATCCCCCTTTGATGTGGGATTTCTTCTTGCTGGCATGCATCCTAGGACAGATGTAGCTGATCAGTAGGCCTCATAAATGGGCGTGCTGACAACTTTCCTCTGGTGTAAAAGAAAAATCTTCCACCTATGGTGTGGCTGAAGTGATTCAGGGCCCTCTAGGCAAGGTGCTGTGGTTTCTGCTGTGGTGGCTTACAGAAGTGCTTTAGCTAATGTGGTTTGTCCAGGCTGCATGTGATGGTACTGCTGTGCATGGGGAAAATGCTATGAGTCAAGGTCACAAAAGCTTTCTTCTCTGGGATTTCAGCTGAGGCACTCTCCCACTTTCCCTAAGGGCTCAACAGTGGGGATGGTCAGAAAACTGGCCCAAAAAGAGCAGTGTTGGGGCAGTGTAACAGGATGTTGCTCACTGGTGCTCTGTGTTCTGCAGGGTGTCAGACTCCCCTCTCCTCTCACAGAGCAGATGGGATCCTGATGATTCCCTGATTGTGTTTGTGGGTAGGCTGAATCAGAGGGAACATGTGCAGAGGACAGTGTCTGAGTAGATTAGGGCCGTTTCAATCCATTTGTTTTCAAATACACCATGTTTGGTTTGGGCCATGTGGGGTTTGTTTGATAAAGGAAGAACCATGCTAATTGAATTCGCTGGGTCAATGGCAGTTCACCCGGAGGGGAGGGCAAGGGCTCTGCTGGAGGGATCAGCTCTTAGGCAGGAAACTGCTAGAGCTTGAATTTTCATCCTGGCAAAACACAGGGGTCCTGGTTCCCCCAGTGAGCCTCACATGACAGTGGGAAGCCCCCCACCCAAGAAACTCACAGAATCATGGTGGCTGGAAAAGACCTTTAAGATCACCGAGTCCAACCATCAACCCAACACTGCCAATTCCACCTCTAAACCATGTCCCTGAGCACCCTGTTAAATCCCACCAGGGAAGGTGACTCCACCACCTCCCTGGGCAGCCTGTTCCAGTGCTTGACAACCCTTTTGGTGAAGAGGTTTTTCTTCAGATCCAATCTAAACCTCCCCTGGTGCAACTTGAAGGCAACAACTCCCTGCATTGTAAAGGCTTTTGCCTGATGGAGGAGGACAAAACAAACTCAGACTGTGTCTCTGAGCTGCCAGTCCAGTTTGGTGGTGGTGAGAGAAGGACCAAACTTAGCTGAAGAAAATTGCTCAACCATTCCAGAGCCAGTCTTCTTCTTCTTGCAAACCTTATCAAAAGGAGTCTGGTGAGCAGCAGCAGCAGCAGCTCCATTTCCAGACTCCCCAAGCACAAAGGCTCTGTGTCCCTGCACTAGTTGTGGACAGAGTGAGTCAGTGAATGGACAAAAAATCAGGCAAATGGAGAAGGTAAAAACAAAGGAGTGTCTCTGCTGCAGACTGGAGATGGGATCACTGTGACTAGAAGCAAGAGGTGATGCAAATAATTATTAGAAAAAAAAAAATCGATGAGAATAGCAGCTTTCATTTATCAGCTGGAAATTGCCACAGGCTATGTTCAAGGGCAAAATCTATAGCTCTGCGTGTGAGTTCTAGTGGGGAATATTCCATCTGCCCCAGTAACCTCTCCTAATAGTCCCCACTGCCTTCAGGGGAGGCTGGCAGCATTGACTGAGCACGACTCCAGTCTGATGTGATTGCCCTACAAATGGGAGGCGAGGCAGGGAGCAACGGGGAGTCCTTAATTACTTCCACAGAATATAAATCCATGATGGCTTTGACAGCTTTTGGAGCTGAGAGCAATATCCCACTGCCTGGCACACCTCATGTCAGAGAACAGCTGGCTGTAGTCCCACCTCCATCAACACCATCATCAGTGCTCTGGGAGGAAAGGGAGAAGCAGGACCATGTGAACAGTGTGACACTTAATGGAGAAATTGCCTGTTAGCTACAGCAGGGCTGGCCTTGCAGATCCTGAGGCTCTGACACCACCTGGGCTTCAGAGAATAGCTGTGTCTTTCCTCCTTAGCCTGTGATTTGTGCTTGATACCTAATGCTCCTGCAAAATACATGGCCTGACACGTGTAGAGAGGATGTCTTCTTACTGTAAAGTCACACTAGAAGGAGAAGGTGTTGGTCACCCATTCAAGTAGGGACTCACGTCTCCTTGAAGTGGTGGATTCAATTAATCTTGAAGACAAATCCTGGAAGATGGTAAGTCATAAGTCTGTACTCCTTTTCCTCCTCCATAATTGCCCTTTAGAGTGATCCTGCTAAAGGAAGTGAGCTTTAATGAACATGCCTGATTGATGAGGAAACCCATTGTGAACAGAAATCAACAGTTCCTCTGGCCTACTTTGGAAGCTGTTCCATCTTCCTCGGGTACACTGGCACATTCCAGTGTGAATATACAGGTAGAGATAAACTGCTTTGGTGTAGTTTTATCTTGGGTTCAAGATACCAGAGGGCTGGAACACCTCTCTTCTGAAGAAAGGTTGAGGGAGGTGGGCTTGTTCAGCTTGGAGAAGAGAAGGCTCCAGGGAGATCCCATTGTGACCTTCCAGTACCTGAAGGGAGCTTCTAAACAGGAGGAGAGTGACTTTTGACATGGGCAGATGGTGATAGGACAAGGGGAAATGGTTTTAAACTAAGAAAAGGGAGATTTAGGTCAGATATGAGGAGGAAATCTTTCACCCAGAGGGTGGTGAGACACTGGCCTAGGTTGCCCAGAGAAGCTGTGGATGCCCCATCCCTGGAGGCATTCAAGGCCAGGTTAGATGGGGCCCTGGGCAGCTGGATCAAGTGGTTGGCAGCTCTGTGCACAGCAGAGGGGTTGGAACTGGATGGTCTTTAAGGTCCTTTCCAACCCAAACCATTCTATGATACGTTATGACCAAAGCATTTGTATCACCTGATGGTGTTTGTAAAGCATAGTTGGGGCAGAACTGCAATACATGGAGCAAACGCTGGTGTAGATATGGCCCAACAGCCATCATGATGAGAGACAGCAGAAACTGGATGTACCTGGTGTCTGGAGAGCACTTCAGTGCAGTCTCTAAGAGCAGTGGTTGTTTCCAGCTGATAGGATTAGTGGCTGCTGGAATCTGAGATCAAGTTGTTGTAACAAGGGGGTCTTGCTATTGTTCTGAAGAAATTAGTTTAGTAACATCTACTGTCCTGATCCAGACAGGGATGCTCATGTCATCCGTGTATGTGACTGGTTTGGTTCTTTTTTCCCTACAACAAAGGATTATTGCTAATTTCTTTGACCAAAATTAAACTAAAGCAGCCTCTGGAATATGTATCTAAATCTCCTTCTGAATCTCACCGTTTGGAAGCATCTCTGATGTAGGGGACTCACTCCAGTCTTTACTGAAGTGCAGCTTCCTTTGAGGGAATCACGGTAGGCTGGCAAAGCAGCGTTAAATGACACTCTGGCAGGAAGTAAAGAGGATAATATTTCACTGAAGGAAAATTGCAGGAAGTCAGTAGAAGGTCTGTTATCTTAGCTGGAGCTGGCATTTGGCCTGGTTACCAAAGATAACACCTTTTTTTTTTTCCTCCAAGACTTGTCACTAGCTGCTTTATGACTGTGTATCTTGATTTACATCTCACTCACAACACCTCCAGCTGCTGAGCATCGCCAGTGCCTGAGGGGTGACTCAAGTTTTCTCAACAGCACAGAGAAAGTTGACTTTTTCAGCCCTCAAGATGAGGGATTGCCATGAAACTGCTTTTTCCACAGCCAACAGAAGCAGAGCGAGAAGAAGTGCAACTGGAATTGTGGGCTGAAGGGGAGAGCACTGAGGAACTGGGATTGGTACAACTACTGCTGCCAGACACCTGGGAGAGATCAGGTAAGTGACTTCTGCATCTTTTCTGAATAACCCTGACTCCTGGCTGAGCAGCAATATCCATGGACAGTTTGCTTTTCCAGAGCTCCTGCAGGGAATAAGTAGGCAGCACACTGTCCCTGTCCTAGGTGACTTGTTGTTCTGCTTATTTCTGTGACTGGCATCACACTGATGTTGTGAATTCTCATCTGGCGTGAAAGTAGAAAATCACATCAGTAATTGTTGAGATCTGGATTTATTTTCCAAGGTCTAGGTGGTTTTAGAAGCTGCTTAATTTCCAGGACGTAACAGGATTGCTGGTCCAAAAAGAGAAGTGCACAAGGATCACTTACAAAGCTGTAAATGTTTGGAATAATTTTTATCAGAAATAGGAAATAGTTACTTTTACAAATAGTTGATTATGGATGGAGGTGTGTTTTGTGAATTGCATTCTGCCTGTCATGCTGAGCGCTACGGGAACACCGCTCTCCCTTCATAAATGGTTGATGTGGTCACCAGGGAAAGTTCCTTGTTAAGGGATGTGCATTTACTCTACAGCTTGAAAAGTAAAGAGGTTGTATCTCCAGCTGATATTCTTGTAAATCAATTTATGACTAAGTCCCTGCTGACTTGGACAGGCTGCGACGTGAGCTCGCAGCTTCTCTCGGTGGCTGGAGGGAAGTCGCCTCATTTCTACCGCAAAGATCTCTCGTGACCGGGATAACAGCTCAGCTCAGATGAATGATTACAAAGAATTTAGACCTCGATGTTTTGCTGCTTTTGGTATTTTCATTCACACTCCTCTTCTGAACTCTTTTGCTCGTTTCTTTGAACTTCACTTTCTCTGTGTTGCCACAAAGTCATGTGTTGCATCTGGGAGGCATTCCAGCTTCCCATTGCAGAAGTGGCTCACTCCTCATACAGGCACATTGACAGCCTTTTGCAGATGCCCAGCCTCTAAACACAGCACCAGGAGGACCTCAAAAGTGCTCTGATACCCTGTTGCTTTCAAAGATTCACAGTATTGCCAGCCAGCATAAACTGTTATCTTTGTTCTCTCTGTCTGTCTGTCTGTCTACAAAGGAGATCTTGTAATGAACGCCCAGCTAAGGATGAATTATTAATTTGAGATGCTGAAGGAGATTTGTGTCAGAGCCCAGCTTTGGATGGGTGACTTGCACAGAGCTTAAAAGCGTCTCTAGCTCATCTCCCTGCCTCATTCTGCATTCTGTGCCATTTCTCTCACTGCCTCAGGGCAGAATGTTTCAGAAAGTTGGAGTGGGAATATTTTTATTCATCCAGTTACATGAAGTTAATCTCGTGTAGCAAAGCAGCTGTGTAATGTTTTGTATTAAATCTCATGTCTTCCCTTGGGTGTGATTAAAATTCAGGTGAAGTTGTTTGGTTGTTGTTGGTTTGGGTTTTTTTTTTTAATTTTATTTTATTTCCCCACTCCCAATGCTCTCCAGGGGCCATTAGGTTTCATTCTTAATAGCTTGCCATCCCCTTGCCTCTGCGGGTCCTGCTGCACGCACAACCACGCTTCTCTGACTGATGAAGGGTGAAGGCTCTTTAGCACATCAGCAAAGCCATTCCTGGCTCAGGTGGTGGGACAATTGCTCCCTGGCACTTTGAATCAACCCTTGCTTGATTGGCAAATGCTGGATTGGCCTGATGATAGCCCTGGAACACAGTGAATCCCAGTTGGAAGGAAACCAGCTGCTCTATCAATACCCTGAGCTTCCCAAAACTATTGCTTCATTTCAGGGGCTGTTTCCAAGAAAGCCAGAGTTTCCATTCTCATCCTTTCTAACGTGCCATTGCTTCTGCTTGTGACAGAGAAATTTGTCCCCACTCTGCCAGGTTAAAGAGAAAAGCCCCTTCTGTCTGTCTCTGACTCTACTTTCCCTGCTCACTCTCTGCTTTGTCTTCTTATCTGTGGAACCAAAATGAGATAACATAGAGACCTGATAGAGAGTGAGGGATACCACAGGGATACATGGGGGAAAGTAAAGAATTAAAAGTCCTACAGAGAATGCAATAGGGCTGCAGAGAGTGATAGAAAACAAGCCTAGAGAAAAGAAGAGGAGATAAAAGCAGAAGAGAGGCTGTGAGACATGTACTGAGAAGAAGGAAGATGGAGATGTAAAGACTGGATTGCAGACTGCACAGAAGGAGCTAACCTGAGGGCTTGCACTCCTTCTTCTACTGGAACAATTGAAGCTGTCTTAAAAGCAGTGCTGCAGAAGTGGTTTGGGATAACCCCTGTTCCTAGAATCACAGAATTGTTTTGGTTGGAAAAGACCTTTGAGATCATTGAGTCCAACCATAAACCCAACACTGCCAAGTCCACCTCTAAACCATGTCCCTTAGTGCCACATCTACATGGCTTTTAAATACCTCCAGGGATGGTGACTTCACCATTGCCCTGGGCAAACTGTTCCAATGCCTGAAAACCCTCTTTTAGTGAATATTTTTTTCCTAATATCCAATCTAGACTTCTCCTGGTACAACTGTTCCCCTCTGGACTCCTTGACTCAGCTGTACTTTTCATGATTTCAGAAAAGTCTGGTTAATATTTTCTTCTTAATCTGTTTCATTTTCTCAGCCACTTCTGCAATTTATTATCACAGCCAGGATCACAAGGGCCAAAACATGGCATGAAAGGCTGCACAAAGGGGCTGGTTACAACAAGAGGAAGGAGCAGGAAGCTTCACAGAGCCTTTGCCAGGCTTTCCATACTTCCCAGGTTTCAAGGGTTTGCTGGATTCAACCTTTTAGTAGACTGGAAAGTGTGTCTTGGGGATCTTTTAAACAGAATCTGGATCCTTCTCTAAGGGTAGCTCAGAGAAACAGGAAACAAGGAGGTGCTGCTTTTCTCTTGCTTTGTAAGCTCTTGTGATGTAGGTACAGTAAGTTCATCTCAGGAGGTGACTAAGGGCTATTTCGCTAAGAGAATGTGGCCTTGGCATTGTTTCATTGAAATCAGTTTAGTTAAAACCAGGGGTGAAGTTGGCTCCAACCTTTAATAAATCCACAATTTATCTCTTCCTGGTAGGAAACAGCAGCTAGTAACTCACAATGTTGTTTAAAACACTCCCAGCAGGAATCAGTCAGATAAGGGGCTCACATACTTCCAACCTGCGTTCCACAGTGGCCTACAAGAATCCATATTTTTAAGTTGTAAAATAACCATATTTTGGACAACAGTCATTCCAACTAATGAGGGTTTGGCCATTGTAAGGGTTTTCATCTTTGGATAAAGAAGCCTCCTATCTGAAGCAGCTGCTGGAGGTGCAATCATGTGCTTTGAACACAGGTTAGGAGCCCTAAATTCGGGAATTCACCGCATATCCCTGGCATTCATTTGTTCTCACTTGGAAAAAAGGGGGAGTGCTGATTAATTAGTGCCTGCTGAAGGGTTCACAAGGACCATTCATTTTATTACTACACTCTTAAAAATAACTAATCTTTACCTAGCACCAGGTCTGGCTCAATCCCACCACACAGTGTTCAGCAGTCTCACAGCTCCTATCTCCAGCATGGATGCTCTTGTCACTTAAAAGTCCATTTTTGTTGACAGAAGAGCAGGGCTGCCCTACACACACACACACAGAGAAAAGGGGGCTGAGGGGAGAGCTTCTCACTCTCTACAGCTCCCTGCAAGGAGGGTGCAGAGAGGTGGGGGACGGTCTTGTCTCCCAAGAAACAAGTGACAGGACAAGAGGAAACGGCCTCAAGTTGCACCAAGGGAGGTTCAGATTGGATATCAGGAAAAAATTCTTCCCTGAAAGGGTTCTCAGGCACTGGAATGGGCTGCCCAGGGAGGTGGTTGAGTCCCCATCCCTGGAGGTGTTTAAAAGATGGGTAAACGAGGTGCTCAGAGATCTGGTTTAGTACTGAACAGGTATGGGTTGGACTAAATGATCTCAAAAGTCTTGTCCAACCAAATGATTCTGTGATTCTGTGGCTGAGGGAAAAGAAGCAAAACTTGTTCAGTTTTGTTTCTGCCCTGGCTGTGTGTATGCTTGGAAGCAGGGGCAGGGATGACAAGTGAAAAGAGGTCTGCAGAGAAGTACTACCTTTTATTTAAGAAAGTAGCAGAACTGAGAAAAAACCAGAAGCTTCTGGGGACAAAAGCAAGCTGTGTACTTTTTGACAGCTATCCCAGTGAGATTATAGTAGCAGCACCATCCCATCATTGCTTCATGGACTTGTTAGGATATGACATTTCCATCTGTCCCTGGAGGTCGGTCCAGATCTTAAAAGCCACAGCCCACTTAGGGCACTGAATTTGATCATGAAGGAAAATTCTGGGAACATGGGTGATGTCCAGCAACCTTAACACCATGCAAGTCAAGTGCCAGTCATAATGTTCCAAGTCACTGGCACTGTGGTTGCACTTCACAGCCTTCTCGTGGTCATTTTACACAGCCATGAGTTTAGGTGGTGGACAGTCCAACTTTCTGGGTTTCATAAAATTCTATTTGATGTGATACCAGGAGAAACTTTAGGTCCTTCCATGCTGAAGGTCATCATTTCAGCAATCACCCAGCTAACCTGGTAGTGCCCATCTAAACCACCTTCTGCAGAATGGGGAATAGTTTTACCATCAGACACTGTGCTACCTCCTCTCCCTTAAGAGCCCCATGGGATGGCTGATGTGGAGTTCTGATAATGTGCTGGTTTGTTTTTCTCTTTAACCATTGTTACATGTTCTGCTGAAGAATTTGCTTGGATAGGAGCTTCTCCTGGGTTCAAGGGAAGCTATCACCACTTTTCTGGCTGGGGATCCCTTTTTGCACAATTACATTAGGATCCTTCCCTTCAGTTGGCTCTCTGGAAGGAGTCATTTGGGGAGAAGGGAAGCAGTGAAATAGTTTGATGAATGGCATTAACTTACATCCCCCAGGAGGATTCCATATGTTTTTAGCAGATGTTTAATGAGTTATGGCAACACAACTGGCTGTGTTGAAACAAATTGCAGGGTGACCATCTAACTGTTGTCAGAAGTGAAGTTTTCAACACTTCCATCTGCCCCCTGGCAGTTACAGCTTTTCTCTGTTGGTATCTGTGAACAATGTACCAGATCTTTGTCAGAAAAAGCATGAAGAACTCTAACTGTCCCATCAAGTGTTATTTAATTGGAACACCTCAAGGAACAATAAACCCTGGAGGTATGTTTCTTAGTTTTGTTTTGGTTTTTTTTTAAAGGAGGAAAGTGAGAATAAAAATAGCTTATTTATTCTTATGAGAATAAAAATAGCTTCAGGATTTTAGTGTCAGCTGGCGCTTCCAAAGTGCATTTGAGCCTCCTCCCTTTGTGTTAGAAGAGAAATGTAAATGCCAAGAAGCATCAAAACATTTGAGGAGAGATGTTTGGATGAGTAAGGCACTCGTCTGGGGTCCAGGATCTCCTAGCTCATGTCCTGGAGCTGCCACACACCTCTAATACTTTTTCAGAGCTCATTCTTTGTGCCTCAGTTTCCTCTTTGTAAATGGGGATCACTGTTCCTCTGTGTTTGCCTTTCTTGTCCTATTTAAACGTGCAGGGGAAAGAGATTGTGGGGTTTCTGGTACAACTGGGGCCTCTGGTTTGCTTGTCCTCAGTGAAAATTAATAGAAAGGTTGTGGGAAACAAAGTTTGTTTCCATGTAGAGTTCAAGTACAGAAAAAGCTCCTCTGCAAATTTCAGAGGAAATACGAACACTGAGAACTTTCTCAAAGGATGTGCAGTTGGAAATCTTGGGAGTTTTGGCATCAGCTCCATTTTAGGAAACATGAGGAAAAAAAAAAAGCAAACAGTGGACAGGATATTTTCTGGGTTTTTTCTGTGTTTTGTTTTTTTCCAATTCAGTAATGTCCAGCTTTACCTGCTGTTAGCAGTGGAGATGGTTATCCCCTTAAACACGTTCATTTTGCTTTAAATGTATCCCTTCAATACTTAATATTAAAATTATTACAAAGAATTCTCTTAATTGAGATTTTTCTGGGCAGAGTCCAAGGGTTCTTTCAATCATTTCTTCTGGAGTTTTGGTTTGAGGCACCACTGCCAGTTCTTTTGTGTATTCTTGCAACTTCCAAGACAAGGAAGGAGGGAGGTGGGCAGGAAAGCATTTAGGAAAGTTATGTCTACTATGTGGGTATTTCAGTGAGTGTGAAGTGTACATAGATTGGATAATCTTAAGAAGAGCATATTTTTTTGACTTAGAAACCTGCTTTCCATCTTGTGGTCCGTGGGTCTGAGAGACACGAGAAGGTTGTATGTGAAATGAGGACAGAATGTGCTTTTTCACTTCAGAAAAACATACGTGTATGTTACCATGTGATCAAGTAAATAGGAGAACAAAGTTGGGAAAAATAAATCTGTAAATGAATATTCAAAAGTCAGCTTAGTTCTTGATTAAAAAAAAACCCAAACCAAACAAAAAACAACCGTAGCAAAGCTGCGTGAGGGCCTGTGATATTGTTTTTCTCCAAAATGTTAGTTGTTGCTTGGATGAAAATGATTGGGAAATGCTGCTATTGACAAAGAAACCAACTCATAAACAATTTTGCTTCAATTTTCCCAGCTGAGCTTGGGAAAGCAAAACTGAGTCGGAAAATAGACTGGCAAGGTTTTAATTATGATTTTAATAACGAAGCTTGAACAAAGCTCTTGCTACCAGTACATCCACTGTCCCCTCATGCTGTTTTCCCAGGCCTGATGGAAGGGTGCTGGGAAGCAGTGTGATAGCAGCAGAGAGAGCTTGCTGCTCAGGGGAACGTCTGTCAGCGCTACGAGTGCTTGACATTTGGGTAAAACAAGATCCCTTACCTCGCTGCCTTTATCTGGGAGCAGGTGATCAGCTGCAGACCCTCAGTTTGTCACGTGAAGCTCTTTGCAGCTAAGCCTTTGTTTGTTTTGTGCTCTCAGAAGTGCCACTCAGTCTCAGGGCAGAGTTATAATATCACTGTGTGGTTTCTACGGAGCGCAGATTGCCCCTGGAATGTGCCCATGGTTATCTGGAAATAGACTGGTGCTCAGGTTCCAGCGTGCAGATGCCAGAGATTTTCCTTCTGCCCATCTGCCTAAGCGATGAGCTGGGCGGTGTGTGGGGCCAGCTCCAGGAACCACAGCCAAGCTGGATCGCGGTTGGATTCCTGCTTCCATAGCAAATTGGGAAAGGTGTTGGTAGAAATATGGAGAGAAAATCAGGGAAAGACTCAGAGAGCTGGGTCTGTTCAGCATGGAGAAGAGAAGACTCAAAGGGGACCTTATATATGTTTATAACTATCTAAAGGGTGAGTGGCAAGTGGATGGGGCCAGACTCTTTTCAGTGGTGGCCAGTGACAGGACATAAGCTGGAACACAAGAGGTTCCACTTAAACATGAGGAAAAACTTCTTTACTGGGAGGATACCAGAGCCCTGGGACAGGCTGCCCAGAGAGGGTGTGGAGTCTCCATCTCTGGAGAGATTCCAAACCCACCTGGATGCCATCCTGTGCTACCTGCTCTAGATGGACCTGCTTGGGCAGGAAGGCTGGACTAGATGATCTCCAGAAATCCCTTCCAACCCCCACCGTTCGGTGATTCTGTGATAGGAAAAGAAAGGGAGCGGTCTGAAGGCAAAGGAACTGGGAGGAAAGGTGGGGAGGCCAGGGAAGGAAGCAACAGGGAAACTGTGAAGTTGAGAACTAATATGTGAAGCACAGACAGGAAAAGGGTTGGTAAGTAATGGGGCAGCTGCATGGAGGGAAATCCAGTTCTCTCAAAATGCATCATTACACCCCTGAGGAACCTGCCCCGATTTCTTCCTGGCTTCCCAACGTTGCTGTTTCTGCTTCTGAAAACTCAAGCCTATCAGAAATGTAATGGAGAGACTGTTCAGATTATGATAGATGTGATGCAATATTCAAGGGACAGACCCCTCAGACAGTGGGAGGGCTGCAGCTCCAGGCGCTTCTGAAACAGGAGAAAGTGGCTTTAGTGTTTTGAGCTAAACCATGCCACCGTTGCCTTGTTCTGATTTCATATCAGTCATGTACTTACCAGAAAACAAGTTTAAAAACCCTCTCACTATGGTAAAATTGGTTTCATCCGAGGTTGTTGTTATGCTTTAAGTTCACAGAGCATCTAGTATATCCTTTACACATAACAAAGAATGTAAAGCCCAGCTTTAAATGCAAAACTCACTTAGGCGCTGGCTGGGATTCACAAAGCAGCTCCT
The DNA here is from genome assembly GCA_907165065.1 of Caprimulgus europaeus. The sequence continues at coordinate 45,071,799 of OU015532.1, read as the reverse complement.
TCATGACAGGGAAAGCGCTGTAAACTCGGGAAGCTCATTTTCAGTAGCGGCCCCTGAAATTGCACAGTTGAGTATGTAAAGAGCACTATTGTGTCTATGGGAGCATGGGGAAGATTTGGAAAGCTGGGGTCACATGTAGTTGACTTTTGTTCATTTACAAAACAGTTTCATAGAGTCAGGATGGAAAACAGAAAACACAGACAAGTCTTAGGATACATCCCCCTGTTTTTTTTTTTTCCTTTTCTCCAAAATATCAGAATAATGATGTCACTGGATGAGGGGGGGGCAGTGGTTGGAAAAATGCCAAGAGTGTTCCAGATGAGGAAGGGATTTTGGTCTGTAGAATCTGGAGCTGTTGAAAACTGGGGTGTTTTGGGCAGGACTAAGCCCATTCAGTTTTCCAGACACCCTCTGTGTCAGATGGGTGCGTTAGGCTACAAAACCGGGGTAGGAGCTGGACGGCTTGACAGACACACACACATTTTTGTGGTTTATTCACCATGTACACAGCAAAATTGCCTTGTGTGGTGGGTCCTGAAACACTCCTGTGACAGTGCAGGGGTAAATGTGTGAGATTATTGTTACAGGGAGGACTAACAGAGCCCGGTTTGATGGGTCTGCAGAGCAGAAATGGCATCTTTGCCTGAAAGAACCATGATCTGCTGCTCAAGGGGTATGACAAGCCAGCCTCCTGGAAAATAGCACTCAGAGCCCTTTGCAAAGGAATCAAATGAGGAACAAGGCTATTACCTCGTGTCAAACTGTGTCTAATAAAGAAATGGAAATCCCCGGCTCAGCCACAAAGACTGAGGAGAGGTAGGATCATGCTGTGATACAAATAAATGAATAGTGAAACAGAAATGGAAAAATATGGGCCCAAGCATCACTAGAAAATATCAGACCTCGAAATGATTGCCTGGCTTAAGCAATAGACTATAACAAAACGAACGTTACCAATATGATCTGGTTGTGTAATCTAGCTTTGCTATTACACAGAAATGGATTTGGGACCATAACTGTTAAATTCTCTGTGTATCTCCCTATTTTTATACCACATTAGGAAAAAAAAAAAGAAAGCCAATGCCAACAAATATCTGCACCTGGGGAGCTTTGTAACTGTTCATTACCAGATAGATGAGGCATTAGCAGAGATATTTCTACAGAGATGCTGGCACATCTCTTTTTCCTTTGCACTGCACTGTTAGACATACGTGGTGTCTTTTGTTTTTCTAATAAGCTTTGAGGGTCCAGATCCTCATCCCTCATCTTGTAGAGCACCGTGAAATAAACAGGACTTCTGCTCAGCACAAGGACCTGTCTGCACAGGACTGCTGGCAGGATCTGGCCCTTGCAAGGTGGCAAATTCTTTCGTGCTATCTCTCTTGTTGCACATGAACGCGTGTCCGATTTACTAACGCCCTTGCTCCCGAGCTATTGATCGCTGCTGAGACTAACAGTGTTACCTCTGCACGCTTTTTCCTCCCTCAATTTCTTTCCCTCCAACCCAGCAAGTCCTTTTGTGAGCATCAGGACCAGCAAAGTGTGATTTCCCTAGGGCACAGTTGAGTTGAACCCCCGCTGTGGATTCCCTGGTGTCTGTTGGAAGCTCTTGGATACAGGATACAGTCGTCTGACATACAAGAGCAGTAAAAGAGACGACCTCTTCATCTCACAAAAGAGATGATGTGGTGAAACCACCACACACACAATCACTGACTGGTTTGGGTTGGAAGGGACCTTAAAGCTCATCCAGTCCCAACCCCCCTGCCAGCAGCAGGGGCACCTTCCACTAGACCAGGTTGCTCAAAGCCTCATCCAACCTGGCCGAGAACACTTCCAGGGAGGAGCAGCCACAGCTTCTCCGGGCAACCTGGGCCAGTGTCTGACCACCCTCACAGCAAAGAATTTCTTCCTCACATCTCATCTCCATCTCCCCTCTTCCAGTTTGAAGCCATCACCCCTTGTTCTGTCACTCCCTGCCCTTGGCCAAAGTCCCTCCCCACCTTCCTGGAGCCCCTCAGGTACTGGGAGGCCGCTATAAGATCTCCCCGGGGCCTTCTCTCTCCTCGGAGCCCACTGGAAGGTTCGGGGCGCACTGTGACGGGGCAGCGGGCACCTCTCCCTCCTCGGGGGGCTCGGGGCTCAGCCCCGGCTCGGTTTGTGTGTGTGGGGGTCGATTTCCCAGACTGGCCGCCCCGGGGCCCCCCAAAAAATCCCGGTCACGTTATGGAAGCGCGGAGTCGCACTCCAGCCAGGGGCAGCGGGCCGGCCGGTGGCGAGTGCCGGGGCGGGGCCGGGCCGGGCGGGGCGGAGCAGTGGGCCCGGCCGGGAGGAGGAGCCAGCGGCGCTCGGCGGGCCCGGGGCTCGCTCGGCAGTGGGAACCCAGCGCTGCCGGGAACCGCCCGCTCCGTCCCCGGGGAGCCGGGACCACCGCCGCGGGAGTCCAGCTGCAGCCGCCGGCAGGTAACGGACCGGGGCTGGGGATCGCCGCTCGGTTGGCCCCGGCTGAGCGCGGGGGGGTCCAGCCCCGGGAGCCCCCCGGGGTCGGTACTCGGGAGCGTTTCGGGGGTCCCAGAGCTCCTCCTCAGCAATTCTATATTTTCCTGCCGTCGCTCCGGTTGCTCTCCCGGTGTAAGGGCAGGCAGGGGCACGGGGGGCGGCTGCTGGGGCGCTCGGAGCCGTTTGGGGGGTACCCCCCACCCCTGAAGTTTGGAGGAGAGGGAGCGGGAGAGTTCCCCATGTTTCTGCCGTCAGCCCGGTGGGAATTTTCTCTTTCACACTTTGCTGATCTATAAACTGAGGTCCCACCACCTTGGGTCAGTCCCCAGCTTCCTAATCGAGATTTATATCTACATAGAAATCTATTTATATCACTTATATCTACGTATCAATCTACAACAGCATATTCCTGAGGTCCCACCCCACTGAGAAGCACGGGTTTTATCAGCTGGACACTTCCAGTTTTCTCCTAACTTTTATATTTAAACATTGTAGTGAGCAAGTAGCGTTTTTCAGATTTATTGTACTTGGGTGGTTTTCAGTCAAGTCTGGTAATTGTAATGTCTTTTTTATTTTATTTTTTTTTCCCTTCCTCTAGCGCTTCTCTCACCAATTAGTAAGCTCAGCCTGATTATTGCTTGTATTTCTATAATAAGAGAAAATTTGAAGACAATTAATAGACTCTAGGCATGTATTTCACTGAATAGCCAGTGGCTACCAAAGCTCCTTGGGCAGGAGCGTGCTGGAGATGGCTGTGTGCCTGCCTGGGGAGGTGCAAACTGTGAGCACAGGCTTGCCCGGGATCTTTACTAGTGGGTGAAAAGTGTGTGGAGTTATTAAAGAGTTGTCTTAATTTGGCTGGATGTCTCCAAGTGTTTGATGGATTGTGCCAGTAAAATGCTTATTTTGGTATTTATGGTATTTATGTATGGTGTGTATATATATATATATTTGGAATATATTTTAGCAGCAGCAGTTGTTCTGCGTCAGAAGTATTGAAACAGAGAGCAAATAATAGGGACCTCGCTGGGAGAAATAGGTGTGTTCTTTATATTTTTCATAACTTGGGGGGAGACTTTCAAATTTGACTGTGTAGCATGATGTACAGATGAGCTTCTTTATCATCTGCTTTCACTGAAGTACTTGTATAGTATGTTAAAATGATTCAAATGTCTGACCCTCCCTGGAAGGCAGTTAATGTTTCTCTATTTGTTGTGGCCGAGGTACAGTTTTTGTTGGCGTGAGCTAAGATACCGGGCAATGCAGTTGCCATGAATTTAAGAGCAGCGGGGTGAGAAGAAGAAAGGAAGAACTTTGATTCTGAGTGTGGTGGTTTCCCTTGGCTGGTAGGAAAACACAGCCACTCACTCACTTCTTCCCCGCCATGGGGACAGGATTTGGGGGGCAAGGGTAAGGAGACTTGTAGGGTGAGATAAGAACAATTACAGAATTGAAATTGAATAAAACTTAAAATAATAGTGATATTAAAATACTAATTATAATAATAATAGGAATAAAATATGCAAATAAGTGATACCCAGTGCCATTGCTCACCACCCACCGACCCAGCCCGGCCCGTTCCCAGAGAACGATCCCGGAGGAGCGACAATCCCGACCCGAAACCGCAATCCCGGGAGAGCCAGAGCCAGAGAGAGCCAGAGAGAGCCAGAGAGGAAGAGCCCCTCATGGATCTCCTGCCCATGGGGGACAGGAGATGGAACAGCCCCCTGGCAGAGCCCAATGCCAATTTCACTTATTAATTTAAATATTCCTCAGCCCCTCTAGATCTTGCACTTGTAGACTGACAGAACACAAAGTCCTTCAATTTCCAGTGACAAAAATGCAAACATTGGTCTGTTACCAACTTTATTGTCATAACAAACCCCAGCTGAAAGCAAAACCCAGCACTATTTTAGCTGCTAAAAAGAAACCCAGCTCTGTCCCAGCTACAAACCAGGACACTTGAGTTTTTCTTAACTTTTCTGGACTGCCAGCAAAATGAAGATGTAATTTCTGTAGACGATCCCACCCTTGCTGCGAATCAGACCTTTCCCCAGAGGGCTCAGCTCCCCAGTTGTGGTGTGGTTGAGAGGTGCGGGTGACGGGGGAGTTGTCCTTCCTTGGGCAGGGGACAGGGAGTGGGGTCACAGCCCAGGGGTGCTGGGGGTGCAGTGGGCTGGGGAGGAGGAGGAGAAGGAGGAGGAGGAAGGCTGGGGTGGGCGATGCTGGCGATTTCCACGAGAGGGCTTTCTTGCTGTGCGATGTCAGAGCAGCTCTTCTCCGCAGCTCCGGCCGCCTCTCCGCTCACCTCCTCGCTACCGGGGAGCAAAATGAACTTGGGGGTGGCTGTTGCTCAGAGGGTGAGTAATTCCCATTTCCTTTGTCAGTGATGGGGGAAATCCCTTCATTCCACCCGGGCTGTAAGGATAAGACATCCTGGATCTTCTGTTTTTTCCAATCTTCCATTTCCAGGCTCGCTTAAAACTTAGAACAGATCCCAACAACTTAATTTCCCCACAGTGGAGAGGGCGAAAAGGCTGAGTGTGTCCTCCCCAAAGGAGGAGCGGGATCTGAGTGTTTGCATCCTCGCCTCGGCTGATGGCAAAGAACAACTCTGTCCGGGTGTGATCTCATTTTTGGCTGCTTTCATGTGTATTATACTTCTCAGGGTGGGGCTGGGCAAAAGGGAAACGGGAATCGTTCAGTGCATATGAAAATGCTGAGCTGGCCTCAAGTCCTTTTGCCAAGCTGAGTGTGTGTTGTTTAATTACAGTAATTTCACACGCACAGCGTTGCAGGTCTGTTTGAAAAGGCAGAAGCTGGATCTGTAACCAGGAGTAATATCACAGTTCATAAAACGTGAGTTACATCTGTTGCTGGGACTTCAAATTGTTTCTTTCTTCTTGGAATAACCAAGTTGACAGCTCAGACAGTCAGGTTTAATGTCCTGTGTGAAACCTTTGGTCCTGCATCCCCTGTGTTGTGGCTCAAAGAATCAATAAACCCAGCTCCTGCTCCGCTGCAGCGGCTCCTCGGGGGCTCAGGAAGGGCTTCACCCCACCACACCGTGTGGAGCTGGTCCCCGACAGCAGATGGTGGTGGACTAATTGGGATTTCTGTAAAACTAGGTCTAACACACACTTGCTGCTTTCAGTGTGGCAGAGCTGCCTGGGATCTTGGTGTTCTCTCGGGTTTAGGACTGAGCAAGTGAGGGAGCAGGTCTGCACTCCTGTTGGGGTGGTATTTTCCCTCCTAGCACCTCTTATCTTGCTTTAATCTATCCCAGGTTGAACACTGTAGGCAGCTGAAGCAGAGCCACCTCATGCTTTGATCTGTGTTTATTGCCTCTAGTCTCATTCTCTTAATTTTTATTTTATTTTATTTTTTGAAGTTAGGCTGCTCTCTTCCCACCCCACCTCCTCAAACTCAAAGAATTAGAGCAGAGGAAATAAAAAGTGAATTAAGTGATGCTTTATTTTTGTGAATGGGTTTGCTTGCTCTGCCCCTGCCTTCCTTGCTGCCTTCTGTAAGATCCCTTCGTAATTAAAATATTATGACTATCCTTATGGTAGCCCTTCACTTGTGGCAAGGATCCTAATTTGATGTCAACGCAAAAATACGAGTTTTTGGCATCAGGGCAGATAACATTTCAGCAGCTACTGCATGCCCATTTTGTTGGGTTGTTTTTTTTTTTAAACCACAGTGCTAAGACCATATGGGCAGATAATGAGTTTAAGCTGATAAACAGCTTTACAGATTTGCCCAAATAAAGGACTTTCTTCCTAGAAGACACGTTTTCCTTTAAAATAAATAATGCAGTTCCTGTGTTTTTATTTAATTATCTTGAGCCCTGTCTGTTCTCACCAGGCTGCAGGAAAACAGACACAACTGCTCTGGGAACAGAAGCTACTGGATTTATGGGGTCTCAGATGAGGAAGGGTTTGAAAAGAGGAGTTTGGATGCTACCAAATTGAGGCTTCAGGTATCTAAATAAGCAGACAGTGGCCCAAGTTGTAGTTGGAGAGTTTTCTGAGGCAGTGGATAGCTCTTGACATCTTGAAGATGAGTCATTGCATGAGGTGGTAGTAGGTCCAAGGTCTGTTTAGGAGCTATAATTAAGCCAGATGAATATCTATGCTCCTTGCTAATCCAGTGAGGCTGCTGAAGCAATCCTTGTTTGGGGGTACAGCTGCAAGATAAACCCTATTCTTTGTGTTTTCAAGAGTTTCTGACTAATGTTAGGATGATTTTTTTTTACTTAAGCTGATTTATCAATAAAATGTGAGGGAAAGATTTTAGATCCATTTTTCTTGTTGTTTTCTGAGGAAAAAAAAAAGCCTCAAGTAGTAAAGTGAGGGTTGGAAAGTAACTTGTGTTGGGAAGTGATGGTCTTCAGGTGTCCTTTAAAAATAGTGACTCAAAACCAAGTGATGTATTTGCATGAGAGGGCAAAGCCTGTGTATTTCCCCCCAGGATGCATAGGAATGAGCTGTTTGGGATCTGAAATGGTTAATTCCCTTTTAAGCTATTTCTTAGGAGGGGGGATTTGGGGGTTTTTTTTGGTTTTATGGAGGTGTTTGCAAATCATAATGTGAAGAAGAAAGAAAAAGGTTGTACAAAAAAATCAGTCAAGGCAACTCCATTCTTTCTCATGATGCTTATTCCTTCTAAAACTTCCTTAAATGTTTTGTATTGTCCGTTCCCTCCCTTCCCACCACTCCTCAGCTCTGGGAAGATTGCTGGACTTTAATTGTGTTTCATACAAGGATATTTTCCAGATGTCTCGAGCTCTGCTTGCCGATGCTCGCTGCTGTCTGTAACTGATATGACAGCAGAGTGGCACTTGGTCCTACCCTTGCTTGTGACTGCACAGCTCAGCATTCCTCTGTCTCCGTTCCTCCTCCTACACCAACCTTTCCTACTTTCTTTTTTTGCTATTCTTTGCAGCCTTGAGTTTCCAGAACGGTGAATGAGTTATCCTGTCCCTCAGTTCCAGAGAATTTGGGTGAATTCAGTGCCCACCAAAGAGTTGATGGGACTTTTTTTTCTTTTTCCTTTTTTTTTTCTTCCCCCCTCCTCCTCCCTCCAACCTCTTGCCTCGGAGCATTTAGCAGCTGCTTCGCTGTTTATCATTTCTGCGTTGTCAGGGGCTAATTTAGTATAAATTGTCTGAGACTGGAAGAAGTGGCCATAGGAAGGCAGTGCCTTGATCTTATTTCTGTTAACCAGTTTGCCAGCATGTTGTTAATTATTTTTTTGCACAGATAAGATTTAAAGAAACAAATGATAACGATGTTTTTACTCTTATAAATTGACCCCAGATGGGATTTGCTTCTGCACCTCTGCCACCTTCTTTCTCTAGGAAGGGGCTTGAAGGATTTCAGTTTTCCCAAGGTTTCTAAGAAGCAGGATGTGTTTTTGCAGGACAGTGGAGCTGTGCTGGAGGTGTTGTCCTTCGTTGGTGTTCCTCAGAGCTAGAGGCAGAGAGGCTCAGCATCCTGGTGAGCTGTATTCACCTGATTTTTTTGGATCTAAATTGCTTCTGCAAGTGTCTTGATACAGGAAGCCTCAGATGACCATGTGTCAAACGTAGATGCTTCATGTTTGGTGGACTGAGACTGGACTTACAATGTCCAGTGGATGTTATGTGGCAATGGAGAGCATTCCTGGGGTGTCATTTTGCCCTCTCCAAATTCCATTAAAAGAAAACCAAAGCCATTATCTTGTCATTGTCCTCAGAGATGATGGAAGCGGGTTTTTGACTGTCACAGGTTTTTTAGTACAGGTCTTGTCTCTGCACAGGATCTCTCAGGTCAATGTAGTCCCTCCAACAAGGATTCCAATGAATGATAAGTCTTCATGGGTTTTTGTCCTTTGGGGCTTTTTTTTGCCATCAAGATGTTCCCTTTGCTATATGTTTACTAAATAAACCTGTTCTAAAATGGAAGTTTCCAGCTACTTGAGAAATAAATTGAAAGGTCACTGTAGAAGAGTTGATTATTAACCCCAAATGAAGTTTAGATTTTTTTAGAGCACTTCAGGGAGAAACAGAGGATGCTTCTGATGAAATAAACAGTGCTGAAAATGAATCTCACAGAATCCCAGCATTGCCTGGATTGGAAAAGCTCTTTAAGCTCATCGAGTCCCATCATGAACCCAACACTGACCAGTCCCCCACTAACCCATGTCCCTCAGCACTGTGTCCACACGACTCTTCAGTCCCTCCAGGGATGGGGACTCCACCACTGCCCTGGGCAGCCCCTTCCAATGCCTCATCTGTGTGCTTGATATTACTTAGTTCTGTGATTATTAAAGGGGCTGTGTGATTCTGTGAATTAGGGTTTAGATCAGGGTTTGCTCAGTTAGCTGCTGATTGATTGGGTTTAATTAGTTCATCGCTGTTCCTGCCTTTCTGTCTGTGTCATTTAGTTGGAGCATAGCTAGGTTAGAGCTTTCTTGGGGTGTCTTTGTGGTGCTTAGTGTGATCTGGAGTTTTCCCTAGTTGGTCTTCAGAAAGCAATGTAACAAGTGTCTTTTTTACCCCTGATTTCTGTGATGTTAGTGTCAGGGCAAATTCTCACAGCGGTTGTCAGTCCTGGGGAAGAGAGGAACCGAACCAAGCTGCTAATGTGAGAAGTCATGTCATGTAGCAGAGATAATCATAGCTCTCATATTCTTTCAAACTTCTCACTTGAGTTATAAACAACTTTAAATACATTTTAAGCCATCCCAGATATCTGGAAAGCCAACAAGACAGATGAGCGAAACGGGGTTTGGTGCCATATGGTGACTGGTTGCCTGTGGGTCAGGGGCACAGCCTGGCAGGGGCTCAGGAGCTTCGAGCCTCGGCTGCAGCTCGGGTTGTGTCTGTTGTGTGTGCTCACAGCACTGCCTGTTCCTGCAGCTCTGAGCTGCTCCTGAGGCTCAGCACTGATACTCTAACGCTAGCAGCTTTCTTCATGGCCCAATGCCCAGCTTGAAGAAGGGTGATTTTGGTCATGTTGCTAGACAAACGTATTTATGGCCCTCTTTCATCTGTTGAATTTAGTCTGTTGGGGTATTTTGAAGGTTATTATTATGGAAACAGTTACTATATTTACTCCTTAGGAAAAGCTCAGTGTCTGACAGTCTGTGAGGAGGGAGTTTTAGACTAATAAAGATTGCTTTAAATGCTGGTGTCTACACTTCTTTGGGAAGAAGGGACGAAATGAACTGGCTGGCAGTTTGCCTGTTGTTGAGACACGGAGCTCACAGAGCACTGAACTGGGAGAGGAACAACAGGGTTTGTTCTTGGCTCACTTGATGGCACATCTCGTTTTCTTGTGGAGCAAAGAGAACCAGATCTTCTTGTACAGAGAGAGCTTATGCCTATCCTGGTTTCTCAGACCCACTGAGAACCTGTTTCTCATGGAAGTCTCTGTGGGTGCCTTTCAGATGAACTTCTCAAAACCTGCTGTCAGGGTAAATGAGATAGCAGAATGGAAATTCAGTGGGGTTTGGAATGGGAGTCACTGGCCCTCTTGTCAGTGTATTTATTTCTGTAATCATTTGGAAACAGAATGCTTTTTGATGTCAGTTTTGCTGATAATAATTGGTGGGGCTTAATAGTGATAATAATGTGGTGGGTCCACAGTGGACATGTGTGAGAAATAATTGAGAATAAAGGATTGAATGTTCTTGAGGGGGGTGGACTTTGGATCTGATGTATTTTTGAACTCCTGACTGTCCTTTGTTAGGAGATTCTCAGAGCTGCACTTATTTTTGTGTTGATCAACAAAGCTTTTGCTTCTGATGGGAATGAGGTGGAAGCTCAGACACCTAACAGGGATCTGTTGGAGTTGCACCAAGCTGTTTTTCAGAATGAGGTACAGGAAAAGCTGAGCTCTAGTTCTGGAAATGCTCGAGGCACAACGCTGGAAGCACCCCTAGATCTCTGACCTACGTTTTGCTGTGGCAGCCTGAGAATTTACGATGTGCTTTGCTGATGTGATGAATGACTCTTGAGTTCACAGTCTTGGAAAAAAAAGACCTTCCAACCTGATAAGGATTTTAGCTTTACAGTTATGCTCTGCCAGTTAAAAACTGATTTTCTTCTTTGAAATGTTAAGGGAAACATCGGTTAAGAACAACAGTCTGACAAGATTAAGAGAGAATAGGGCGTCCCAGAGACTGGCTGGATTAAGAGGAGGGGGTTTTGTTTTGATTTGTGTCATTTTAAAAATTATTTTTCTTTTTTTTTTTCCTTCTCCTCACTATGCTGAAAGGAACAGAAGTTTTCATGCTTTGATTTTGTGTGTTCATATTTTGATACTGCAGTGGGGAGAGCTTGGCAGGAGAAGAATCAAGAGTTGAGCTTAAAAATATGAATTTTCTTTGTTCATGCTGCTGCAGATAGTTCCAAGTTTCAGTTGGTAGTGGATTTCTTGTAGTATTTCTGTACGGTGATGCTCTTTGGGAACAGCTTTGAAGCTCTGCAGTAGCCTTGGGGAACAGAGGAGGGGTTGGATTCTCACACCCAAGTCCTCCTATCACTGATTTTACTGCTGGGAACGGAGAGGTGCAAACACCAGCATCGCTAACATCATCCAACTGCAGAAGCTTCTTTGGCTTGGGGAAAGTTTCATTGCTTTCCTGAGCATCTGTTTCACCAGCTGTGAAAATGAAGATGGTGCCTTCAGCGTGTGGGTCCGAGGAACGTTCTTGTTAGCTGAGTCTTGGTAAAGTGCACTGGAACTCTGAAGCGTTGTGGGTTGGTGTTTGCCAAGCGTGGAGGTTTCAAATGGTGTAAGCCCATGAGTTTAGGTAAGAGAAGGACCAACTGGGAGTCCTTCTGGGGAAACCAGAGGGGAAAGAAGAGGAATCTGCCAATGATGGAGGAGCTGAGTGAGAATTATGCCTCATTCTAACCTTTTACACAAGGTCTGTCTAAATGGGTTTACTTGGAGCTTTGTAAATCATCTGTCCAGGGCTGGATTTTGCCCTTGTACCACAGGCTGATGCAGTTGTGTTTCCTTTTGTTGTTTTTCCAGTCCCCCCTCTCCACACACTTGCTTTTTATGATCAAAGCTCCACTCTTTTTAAAGATATGCCAATGCCTTGTAATAATGCTCCGAAGATCCCCCGTGGGGAACAGTTCTGATTAGGCGCTGAGGAATTCTTTAATTCTCTTCATACTTCTTACCATAGGAACATCTTGTTGATAAAAGGTGTGGCTTTTTTTTTTCCTCTTGCTGTTCCTACTTCTTCCCTGGCTCCCCTCCTCCCCAGACACCATACTTATTCTTTACTCTCTCCCGTTGTCTTGTCTTATATAAACCTGATTTCTTGGTTCTTGCTTTCCGTTTATTCTTTTATCTTCTACAGCACTCGACGAACGCTTAAGAATAATAAATATTAATAACAAGGTTCTTTGAAGCAGCAGGTTCTTTGCTGCTTAAACTCACCTTTTCCTGCTGCTTATCCCCTATTAAAAGTTGCTGTAATCTGCAGATGGTAGCTGTAATAACTTCTGCAGCAGCGCTGGGTTTGTGACAAGCGTAGGATTATAGCTCCAGGTGGGGAAGTGGCAGCGGGAGCAGAGATCCTCAAAGGCACAAAGATGTTGTTTCAATTGAAATATTCTTAGCAAGAAAGGAAGAGAAGCCAAAAAAATTTAGTGTAGGAATAGAGCTATTTATCTAAATAGCCTTTCTTACACAGGTTTCCATGGAGTGTCAGTGACCTATATAGGATAATCCTGTATTCCACATAAAATCCTGTGTTTAGAAGGGGGAAAGCATTCTTTCTGGAGAGAATAGTTTAAGAAGGATGTGCTTTTGGTGATGTTTTGAAGCCAATTCATAGGACAAGCTCCAGAAGAAGATGCTATCTGCCCCAGTGGGTAAAGTTGTCCCCATAATGTACAGGCCAGGCTCCAAAGCTTTTTCCACACACGTACGTGCACGCGCGCGCTGTCTTGGACATCAGCGATGTTTTACTGTCTCACATCACACAGACTAAGGGATGAATAAAGTAAACAGGAATGGAGCACGTGAGGTTTTCCCACCACACCTCCTTTCCTCTGCTGAACGACACAAGCCACTGGTTTAGGAGAAGAAGAGAGAATCCTGAGGCATCAAGGCAAACTTTAGGAATCACAGAATTGTTTGGTTGGAAAAGGCCTTTGAGATCATCGAGTCCAACCGTACCTGTCCACTGCTAAACCAGATCTCTGAGCACCTCATCTACCCATCTTTAAACACCTCCAGGGATGGGGACTCCACCACTGCCCTGGGCAACCCCTTTCCAATGCCTCAGAACCCTTTCAGCAAAGAAATTCTTCCTCACATCCCATCTCAACTGCCCTGGGCACAACTGGAGGCCATTTCCTCTTGTCCTGTCCCTTGTTCCTTGGTTGCACAGACCCACCCCCACCTCTCTCCACCCTCCTTGCAGGGACTTGGACAGAGCCAGGAGGTCTCCCCTCAGCCTCCTTTTCTCCAGGCTCAACACCCCCAGTTCCCTCAGCCGGGAACTCAGCACACTTGTGCTCCAGACCCTTCCCCAGCTCCGTTCCCTTCTCTGGACACGCTCCAGCACCTCCAGGTCCTTCTTAGAGTGTGGAGCCCTAAAACTGGACAAATAAGAAACCCTGTTTCTTTCTTCTACCCACCCCAGTGTTGGCTTGCCCCTACTTAGGGGAGGTGAGTTACTCCTAAGCAGAACCTCTGTTGGGTGGGTTGCTGCCAGGCTCATGTCTTCAGCAGAAACCACACCAGTTACTATTTGAGGCTGAGACTGGCTGGGAGTTTTTCAAGGAAACAATTTGCCTGCAGAAAATGCTGATTTATTGAAACCAGAACTGCTTTGTGGGAAAGGGTTGGTCTCCACTCAGTTCTCCTTGGGTGAATTTCTTGCATTTGGGATTGAATTTCTTAGTCAAAGCAGAGATCCCTGGTAGGAGCCAAGTGGTTTGGATTTTTCACCTACGCTGTCAGAAATCCAAAACAAGATCCTGAAAGCAGGTTTCCTACATGCCAGAAATGCATGTCTTAACCACAAGACTCCTGTTCTAGATCACGTGGGGTTTTTGCATGAAGGATTCCAAGGTGGATTCCAAACCTTCATCCTCATGTGAAATGAAAAAATATTTTAAATCTCAAAAAAGGGTGGTGAAATGAAAAAATAAGTTCCCATCCAGGTGTCCCTCAGTGGCCTTGCTGTCTTTCCTCACTGATCCTGCAGGTTTCTGGCTCTCCTGTATGTGTTCTTCAGAGAATGGAGCAAAGAATCTTTGGAGACATTGGCTAAAATAATTGGCATGTCAGTCACAGGAGGAGAGTGACTGACCCTGAAGCACTGCCGGTGTATTTTGGCAAGGTCAAGACTCTACAAGGCTATATCGCTTCTACACCCCTGAGGAATGTTATTAGAAAAGCACCTGAAGCAGCCAAGGAAAATAGAGCTGATATGTTTGTGCCTGGGCCATTATTATGGGGCAGGGGATGAAAAATAACGCTTAGGGCAAGAGAGGAGCTTCTTGGAACAGGATGAAACGCTCTCCTGCTGATTTGGTTGCAGTAAGCTCAGGAAAGACAGAGGTAACACATGGTTTCAGGAATGGGCCTCTTCCTTCCAATTTCTTCTCTCCCTCTGTTTTATGGCCAGGTTCTCTCTTTATCCTTTATCCTTAATTCTCCTTGGAGAGGGAGAAGATAACAAGAAGGAAGCCAGGAGAGGATCTCGGGTAAGCGAGGTGTGTGCTTAGCCGTGGTGTTTGTTCCTTAGGGTTGTTCTCTCTATCACTGAAGACCCTGGATCAGGTTGTTGCACCTGAATCCTGATGTGCTGCTTGGTTGCCCAGGGGAGCTTTTGGGGGCTTTCTCTGTTGTAAAAAGTGGGTGAAACTGAAGCACACACTGCTTTGTGTTTTGTTCCTCCTCAATGATGAGGTGTTGCTTTGCTTGGGGCATCCTAAGCGAGATTGGATTGGAGACTTGGGAAATCAAAAGGGTGGAGAAAAGGCTGGGGGGGGATTGAATCTTCATCATTGCATAGGCAAAGACAAACCACTCCTCTTAAAGATAAAACATTCCAGGCCCTTGCTGCGTTTTTGAGGTTTAAATAATGGGAATTTCCTGTTTCCAAGAAGCCAAGCACATCCTCAGATGGTCTCTGCTGTACCTGTTTTAAGGTGACTTTTGTTTATCTTGTGGTAGCCAAGTGCCATCCAAATGCCTATTTAGCTTATTAATTTAAATACTCCTCACCTCCCCTTAGACCTTGTGCTTGTAACAAAACACGAAGTCCTTTGACTTCCAGTGACAAATTAAAACATAGGGATGGATGTTCTCAGTGTGCTTCTCATCACAAATCCCAGCTGAACCCAAACCCCAGCGCTGTTGTAGCTGCTGAACAGAAACCAGCTCTGGCCCAGCTCCACCCCAGGACACTGAGCTTTCTCCCTTGTGCTGAATTCTCCCCAGTAAAGCAAGGATTTATTCAGCTGCACTACGCTTGAGCAAGGAGGTGGCAAAACAGATGTAGTTGTTGAAACTGCTAAGGTAATTTTCTCACCCTTCCAATAACTGTAAATGCATTTTAAAGAGGATTTGAGTTGCTGGTAGCATTTGTTATTGTGTGTATACTCCTAGACATAACTCAGAGAGTGACTGGTGGAGAAGGAAACAGTGCAGCACGCCTGGCTGAACAGATTGGGCAGGCAGCTGAACTACCCATCCACCAACCCACCAGAATGAGTCTGTTGCTCAGAGATTTTTTTTCCCTGGCAGATGTAGCCGCTCTATTTTGTGTCACAGTGATTATCTACCACTTGTTTATTGAGTTTCTGTGCAGTCCACATTATCTGGATTGTGTCTTTGTAGCACCTTTTTGAGGCAGAGAGTCCTGTTTACCAATTCCTGTTTTACTGATGTTAAGTGACATCTAAATGACTTGCTGAGGGTGTCACTGGAAACTTGGAACAGCCTAGAAAATCCAAAAATCTTGCTTTTAAGGAAGAGCCAGAGTCACTCTTTCTGCCTTCATAGAACTTATCTGAGTTTTCCTCCTAGAAAAGATATTTCAGGTTTAAAAAATGGGGAGAGAATATTTCCTGTACTGTAGGAAGATATTTCCTATGTTCTAGGAAGATTTTTCCCAGCTAAATAAATGGCTTGTTTTGTTCTTCTCTTGGAGCCAAATGTCCCATATAGCTCCATGGTATGTTGTTAAGGACTTCTCTTTTTTGACTGTGTTAATTGTGGATTTACTAATTTTGGGTAGAAAACCTTTTTCTCTGTAAATGTAGCTCTGTTTGTGGGTTGGTTTTTGGGGGAGAGCAGGGAGGTGGAAGAGTTGTTTGTTTCTCATAGAGAAAGAAAGATCTTCTGAAGTTTTGGAAGGATTGGTGGTGGGGGGAGTGGAATTGTTACCTCAGTCACTATTTGGTGGTTTGGGATATGCATTAGAGTGTGGGAGACTCCAGGTCACGGCCCTGGGAGCTGAACCTCATTTTTCCACTTTGCTGCTACTCTTGCCTTCTTTTGAACACCAACCTCTGACCTGCTAAACTTCCTTAGAAGTGTGCCCAGGTTTATAACAAGCATTTCCCTGTGGACAGACTAGCTTTGTCAGACTGTTTACCCCTCAAAAAAAAAAAAAGGGTGTTTATGGAGAGGATCTAATCAGACCTAATAGTCCTTAACAAGTTAGTGACTCCTTGAGTCCTACCATTTAGTGGTACCTGAGGAGTGATGTGGTCCTGAAGCATTTACCTGTTTTCTCTGCAGCAGTCTTCATCAAAGAAATGAAGTGAGATGGCTTCTTTCTCCACCCTGAGGCACTCCTGGGTTCTTCCTTGAGAAAATGATTTGCTTTGGAGTTGTTAAAAAGGCACAGGTTGAGGGGGGGAAAAAAAACCAACAACCCTTCCCAGGCCCAGGTGTGGAGCTGCTAAGTATTAATGCCAATTGTGCAATTCAAAATCACAGCTTTGTTCTGAAGTGTTAAAAAAAAAATGAGCCTTGATCTCGATGAGAGCTGAAATCCCTGAGCTTGTGTTGAATCAGGGTCAAGGTTTTTCTCAGTTTGGTTGCTCTTTGGAGATGCTGAGTACCTTCCATGGCAGCTGAAATTGTGTGTGCTCAGCGTTTTGGAAGGCAAACTGTGTGTGTGTGTGTTGTGAGCTGCCATGTAGAGAAGCCAAGATCTCTAGGGGACTTGTAGTATCTAAGATGATACCCCTATAGTTATTTCTTAATTAAACCCCAGACACTCTACGTGGCTTCTCTTGAACTCCAGGACTCTGCTTTTCTTGAGCATATTTGAGACTTGTAGCCTGGCAAATCCTTGGAGCTTTCTGTTAAGGTACGAAGAGGAGGAAAGCCAGTTGGTTGTGTCAAGCTGAGGAGGAAATGCTAGACTTGAAGGATTATCTCAGTGCAATGAATTTTAAAGACTTCTTGCTATACATGTGTGGAAAGCTATCAAAATGCTAATGGTTCTGCTGTCTTTTTTTAACCCTTTCAACATATGGAGCTCTTGGAGGGGAGGTGGCAATGGTGTTACTCAACTGCAAAAGGACAGTCCAGCCAGAAATGAAGTTTTAAGGAGCTTTATTAATGTTTACAAATATCTAAAGGGCAGGTGTCAAGAGGATGGGGCCAGACTCTTTTCAGTGGTGGCCAGCGATAGGACAAGGGGCAATAGGCACAAACTGGAACACAGGAGGTTCTGCTTAAACATGAGGAAAAACTTCTTTCATGTGAGGGTGCCAGAGCCCTGGGACAGGCTGCCCAGAGAGGGTGTGGAGGCTCCATCTCTGGAGATGTTCAAACCCACCTGGACACTTTCCTGTGCAACCTGGTGTAGGGAACCTGCTTTGGCAGGGGGGTTGGACTGGATGATCTCCTGAGGTCCCTTCCAACACCCACCATGCTGGGATTCATCTGTTAGCCACAGTTTCTCCCAGTGCTAAGGAAGAATGGTTCACCCATCACTTGGACAGACCAATTCTGTGTGCTCAGTTGAGCCAATCTACAGGTGTGGTGTAGGTACTGGTGGATGAAAAACTGGACATGAGCCAGCAATATGTGCTTGCAGCCCAGAAGCTGACCATGTCTGGGGCTGCATCCAGAGCAGCGTGGCCAGCAAGTTGAGGGAGGGGATTCTACCCCTCTATTCTGCTCTGGTGAGACCCCACCTGCAGTGCTGCCTCCAGTTCTGGGGTCCTCAGCACAGGAAAGACAGGGACCTGTTGGAGTGGGTCCAGAGGAGGCCATGAAAATTATTAGAGGGGTGGAACATCTATGCTATGAAGAAAGGCTGAGAGAGTTGGGGCTGTTCAGCCTGGAGAAAAGAAGCCTCCAGGGAGACCTTAGTGCAGCCTTTCAGTACTTGATGGGGAGCCTATAAGAAAGGTGGGGACAGACTTTTCAGCAGGGCCTGTAGTGACAGGACAAGGGGTGATGGTTTTAAACTGAAAGAGGGGAGATTTAGACTGGATGTAAGGAAGACATTTTTTACACTGAGGGTGGTGAGACCCTGGCCCAGGTTGCCCAGAGAGGTGGTAAAGCCCCATCCCTGGAAACATTCAAAGCCAGGTTGGACGGGGCTCTGAGCAACCTGCTCTGGTTGAAGATGTCCCTGCTTACTGCAGGGGGTTGGACTGAATGGACCTTGAAAGGTCCCTTCAACCCAAACCATTCTATGATCAACCTGCAGCAGGTTGTGTAGGCATGTCCTCTGTCTGCTTACTCTAGTTTTTCACCAAGGAGACTCTGATTCATCTGGCTGCCTTGCCTCACCATCCTAACCATGGGGAGACGTGGGCTCTGGGTGGGAACACAGCTCAGAGCGCTGTGTACGTGTGCTACACGGCAGCTGTGACCCGGGCAGCGGATGCTGGGCAGATACTGTCTTTGCAGGAGGTCTGTGCTGCTGTGGCTGCCCAAAGCAGCTGGGCTACTAGGTCTGCAGAGGAGGCAAGTGGGCATCTTCCTCTGGGGACACTCTCTGTGTCTGTGAGGAACTTCTGCTCCATTATTGAGGTTTTTGGCTGAGGTGTTTGACATGTTAGGGATGTCTCATTCAACTCTAGATACTCTGTTTGTGTTCTGCTTTGGAGACAGGTAAATACTTGGATAACTGGTGACATAAATAACTGAAATTGGGAGTGTTATGAAACCCAGGAGACTCAGCCATTCCTTTAGCCAGCTCTGAAGTATCTCAGAGCAATGAGTCTGTCTGTGCTTCTCTCTTTAATCGTGGCTAGCCAGGCTGTTCCAGCCCTCAGGAGAACCCAAATCACTGAGCTGCAGGGTTACCTTTGCCATTAAGGTTGTGGCTTTTGAGTTCCAATGAACTCTCAATGTTTTCATTTAGGTTTTTTTGTTTGTTTGTTTGCTTTTTAAGGCACATTTAGTGTTAAATATTAGCTCCCAGCTTATGTCATACCTTCAAAGCATCAGTGTTTTCCATTTTGCAGCTGAAGAGTAAGTTGCCAACATGTCCCACCTGGGCATAAGAGCAAGGGCAGGCACTATCAAAAGGATTGTTGCTGTAGGGATCTGGTTGGGTTTGGGACCAGGAGAACATCAGAAGCAAGGTAAGGGAACTGGATAGCAGTGAGAGACTGTGAAATAAGCTTTTCCTTTCTCGTTCAGCATGAGGATGATGAGATATTGCTTTGCTTGAGGCATCCTAAGCTAGATTGGATTGGACACCAGGGAAATGAGCTTCAGGGAAAAACTTGGATTGCTCTAAATGGTGTGAAGATATGTCTGGTGCATTGGGGAGCTTGTGACATCCAGTGTGTGTGTTGACCATGATTTCCTGTGTGGCTTTTAGCAAATATTTTGAGACAGTGTGTGTGTATTTATATATTTGGGAGAAGGAACTGATACCCTCCCATCCCACCTTTATATTTTTCCCAGTGTGGACAGTTACAATCCATTTGTCAATCTTGTGTGTATACTTCAAGGCTGTTTTCAGTGGACTCTGCTCTCTCTGATTTTTCCATTTCTCAATGCGTTAGGTATTGCAAAAAATACCTTTTAATAAGAAATTATTCCTCCTGAAATGTCTGTGATCACTGGAAAAAATATCTCATTACCCTTTTTTAACCAAGACTTACTTATTTTCTTGCACAAAGTATATTTTGCTTAGTCTTGAAAATGTAAGATTGCATGCATAAATAAATGACTCTTATTGTTTTCATAATTGTTTTGCAGACAAAAATCTTAAACTGTGCAACTGCTTTGCAGTTTTCATTTGGCTTTTTGTGTGTGTCCACCACAACTCCTTCTTCCATGCTAGAAGGTGAAGGTATTGGCAGTGGGAAAAGCAGGATTTCCAGAGGAATCTGTGTATGTGACACATCAACCTCACTTCTGTGATCAAGTGAATCACAGAATCACAGAATGCCAGGGATTGGAAGGGACCTCGAAAGATCATCCAGTCCAATCCCCCTGCTGGAGCAGGAACACCCAGATGAGATCACACAGGAAGGCGTCCAGGGGGGTCTTGAATGTCTCCAGAGAAGGAGACTCCACACCCTCCCTGGGCAGCCTGTCCCAGGGCTCTGTCACCCTCACAGTAAAGAAGTTCCCCCTCAAATTTAAGTGGAACCTCCTGTGTTCCAGCTCACACCCACTACCCCTTGTCCTATCACTGGACACCACTGTGAAGAGCCTGGCTCCATCCTCCTGACACTCACCCTTCAGATATTTATAAACATTAATGAGGTCCCCCCTCAGCCTCCTCTTCTCCAAGCTAAAGAGCCCCAGCTCCCTCAGCCGTTCCTCATCAGGGAGATGCTCCACTCCCTTCATCACCTTGGTGGCTCTGTGCTGGACTCTCTCCAGCAGCTCCCTGTCCTTCTTGAACTGTGGGTGAATTACTGAACACCAATGCAAACCAAAATCCTCTCGTATTTCTGGAGAAACATGCCGCTTCCAGGTGGGCTTTTGGATGAGCCTGTGAAGCAGGTTGCTGGGCTGGCCAAAGGGGATTCATAGGCACGGTGGTTATTGGAAGGGGTGGGTCACCCTCTTGGATAGAAAGCTGTGCAGGTGTTGGTTTTATTTCAGTTTGCCTTGGGAGAGTCATTCTTGTGCAGAACAGAAGAGGAACCTCTAGCTTCTTCCTTTTATTTTTCTAATTGCCAGCGTAATTAAAAAGCTCTGATTCTCCTTTGTGTTGCTGGAATGAGGAAAGAAGGGGTGTTGAAATGCTGGTTCTCAGAAACCACAGTCTGGAACTTGCAAGTTGCCATCCCAAAGCTGTTTGCATGTCTATGTTTCTGAGGGCAGAGGGTTGTAGGAGATCCAGCCCATGACAGCGAGCAGGGAAAGTTCCTTGTTTGCTCAGACTGGGCGTACCAGTGCTCTCCTGTCAGAGAAACAGAAGTTTGGCATGTTGGAGTTGTTACACTCGGAGAGATTTCAATCTTCTTTGTAATAGTAATTATTTCCATCAAGAAGCTTCATATTTCCAGGTTCCCAAGACTGAAGATACCTTGCCCCAGGATATGCACCAGCCTGATGGGTAGGACACCTTCTGGGAAAGGGAAAGTGCTTGGTGCAAATATTGGCTTGAAGTTAGGCAAGAAGGGTGTATGAACCAGTGTGCAGTACTCCAGAAGCCAGGCTCAAATGATCAGCTGTTGGATGAGCTGTGGTTGTTGTCCATGTGTGTGGTCTCAGCCCAGGGCAAATGGAAGGTTCAACAAGTGCAGAGTCCTTCACCTGGGGAGGAATAACCGTATGCACCAGTGCAGGTTGGGGCTGACCTGCTGGAAGGGAGCTCTGTGGAAAAGGACCTGGGTGTGCTGGTGGGCAGCAGGGTGGCCATGAGCCAGGAGTGTGTCCTGTGGCCAGGAAGGCCAACAGGATCCTGGGGGGCATTAAAAAGAGCGTGGCCAGCAGGTCAAGGGAAGTTCTCCTCCCCCTCTGCTCTGCCCTGGGGAGGCCACATCTGGAGTGCTGTGTCCAGTTCTGGGCTCCTCAGTTCCAGAGGGACAGGGATCTTCTGGAGAGAGTCCAGCAGAGGCCACAAAGATGATGAGGGGCCTGGAGCATCTCCTGTGTGAGGAGAGGCTGAGAGAGCTGGGACTGTTCAGCCTGGAGAGGAGCAGCCTGAGAGGGGATCTGATCAATGTCTGTAAATATCTGAAATGTGGGGGCCAAATGGATGGGGCCGGGCTCTTCTCGGTGGTGCCCAGTGACAGGACAAGGGGCAATGGGCACAAACTGGGACACCAGAAGTTCCAGAAAAACCTAAGGAAAAACTTCTTTCCTGTGAGGGTGCCAGAGCCCTGGGACAGCTGCCCAGAGAGGGTGTGGAGTCTCCATCTCTGGAGATGTTCAAACCCACCTGGACACTTTCCTGTGCAACCTGGTGTAGGGAACCTGCTCTGGCAGGGGGGTTGGACTGGATGATCTCCTGAGGTCCCTTCCAACCCCCACCATGCTGGGATTCTGTGGTTCTGTATAAAATTTAGCTGAACTCTATCACTGCTAAATTAAAATGCCTCACATCAGCTGCAGGGGATGAACGTGCACATGAAGAGCTACCACAGCTCAGCTGATGCACAGCCTACTCTTTGTTACTCCAGTGCACCATAACTTCATTGGGGCCTCCACTTGAGTGTCCTAGTGACCAAGCAATAGGTTCATAACTAGTTGCAAGGAGAAGGAAGATGTAGTTGTGCCTCCAGTTAGAAAATATTGTCCCTAAATCTCAATAACATTTTTAGTTTAGGCTTCTGAGTTTGGGGTAGATGGAAATTGAGGTTTTCAGCAATTATTGTACCTACTTTAAAAAAAAAACCCCAAAGTTTGTCTTTTCCAGCAGATGTTGGCTCCCTTGCCAGTAGGGAGGTCTTCTTGCCTGTAACAGGCACTGGTGCCAAACATATTTTTGTTCTTTTGGGAGTGTGTTTCCTGAAAAGTTCCTTTCATCTGCAGTGAATTCTTGTGCTTTAAACACAGGAAACATCACTGGGATTTTTCCAAATATCTGTGAGAACTTTTTTTAAACTGAATTAAAATTGTCCTATTTGATAGTAGGCCAAGCAGCGGTCTGTCCTCATCCTCAGTTCCTCTGGCTCTAGGATCAGGGCCTTGCCTGGGAACGCCTGGAGGTACTGCATGACCTGATCTTGCCCATGGATGACTCAGTAAGCCTTGGGAGCATGGAGCCATGCCCAATTTGACTGCCTTAATGGGGCTTGGAAGGGAATTGGTGTAAAATGGTGTTGGAAAGGACATAGGATGGCACTTTGGCTC
Organism: Caprimulgus europaeus; assembly: GCA_907165065.1. Next base: position 45,049,033 of record OU015532.1, on the reverse strand, counting down.
CTCTGCATTTGCAAGAGCAAAGGGGAAAAAGTTCTTCACTGGTAAAGGGATAAACTTCCAGTGCCAGGGAGGTGAGTGGCAATATTGCCACTAACTTCAGTGACATCCACAGTTCACTCCCGGTGCTCTGGGCAGGTTTACTCACGATGCCCTGTTCCACTCTCCTTCCCCATACACCTGGTGCTGACAGAGACTGGGAGGGTCCTACTTTGGCAGAGGTTCAGTATTTGAGGAGAGACCAAAGAACACCATCAACTAAGAAAACAGAACCATAGAATGCTGTGAGCTGGAAGGGACCCACCAGGATCATCCAGTCCAACTCCTGTCCCTGCACAGGACAATCCCAACATTCACACCATGTCCCTGAGGGCCTTGGACAGATGCTGCTGGAATCTTGTCAGGCTCGGTGCCATGAGCACCTCCCTGGGGAGCCTGTGCCAGTGCTCCACCACCCTCTGCCTCAAGAACCTTTTCCTCATGGCCAACCTCACCCTCCCCTGCCACATCTTCCTGCCATGTCCTCTGCTCCTGGCGTTGGTGGCCAGAGAGAAGAGCTCAGCGCCTGCCCCTGCTCTTCCCCTTGGGAGGAAGTTCTAGACCCTGATGAGATCTCCTCTCAGTCTCCTCTTCTCCAGGCTGAAAAAACCAAGTGACTTCAGCCTCTCCTCATATGGCTTCCCCCTCTAAACTCTTCACCAGCTACCAAAAGATTTTGTAGTGAACCTGTGTCAGTACAACTTGAGGAGACCAAGAGTTGCCCAAGGTGCCTTTGCTCTGGTGGGCAGTGGGAAAGCATCACCTTGGTCTGACCCAATACCCAGGGGCTCAGCGGCTTTAGGTGGTGAGGCATGCCAGAACCTCTTCAGAACCTCTAGGAGGAGAGGGGAACCAGGGCTTGCTCAGAAGAAATGTTGAGTCTTTTGCCCTCAAAAACTTATCTTGGCAGAGCGAACGTGTCCCTGGTGATGGGCAGTGCTTTCTGCAGTCCCAGTGGTTATCATCTGAGCAGTTTGGTTGGTACTGGTGGTGTGACACTGGCAGCACCGCTGCAGCATTAGGGTCACAGATGCTTCTGTGTCCTTGTGATTTGGCTATCCATCCTGTTTTCTTCCAAGCCAGGGCTGAAATCTCCTTCTTGGCTGCTAGAAGCTTTTAGTCTGGAAATTATCCCATTCCTATCATCTCCCAGAAATCATTCCAGCTTGGCCCACTCTTTTCCCCAGCTCCAATCTTTCTTCTTTACTGGGATTTTCTGGAAACCAAGGTCAGAATGTATTTCTTAAACATCCATGAGGTTCAGCATCTGTTGTTTGTGACACAGCTCATTGCACGTGGCGGAATGTCCCTGCAAGTTCCCGTGCAGCCAGCTTTCACTGCACAATGAAGATGTGCTTAAAGGGGAATTAGGATTAATACTGGATTTAAGATTCTCATAGTTGGCTGGTAATAACCTAATCTCCTCAAAGGCTGCAGGCAGGCTGGCAGCATTCAGCTCAAGGCCATTGTTGTTTGCAAAACCTGAAAGAAATTGAATTTTGATACTAAGTGAGCTTTCATCAGAGCCTTTCAAGATAGTATGTGCTCTTCCCATCCCTATCTCAAATGCAGCCTTTTAATTTCTTTAATCTGTGACAGTCACCTCGCTTTCTAGGGTTGATGGGCATTTGACAGCAATATTTTTTCATTTCCTTTTGTAAGAGCTTAGGGATTCTGATTGATTTTAGAAATGAATTAATTGCACGCTGGAAGTTGATATACCTCAGTCTCTGTGTAGGCTGAGTAAGATATGTCCATGTAGGGCAGCAAGCACTGTCACAGAATCACAGAATGTCAGGGATTGGAAGGGACCTCGAAAGATCATCCAGTCCAATCCCCCTGCCGGAGCAGGAACACCCAGATGAGTTCACCACTGTCCATCTGGAAGTGATCACTCCTTCAGGTGAGAAGGCTCAAGAGGCTACAGAAGTGTGGAGCACCTTGGTGTGATGTGGTCAGTTCAGTCCAGCCTGGTTCAATCATTGCTGTGGTAGAGATGACCGGTGAGAAATGCGTTGGTGAGTCTGTGCAGGTCATGAAATGAATCACTGTGTTGGACATTACAGCCCATGTTGGAAGACAGCATGTTTTAAGGTGAATTGTTTTTGCTTCTCCTGGTTACTGTGGCTGCAATGCAATTTTCTGTGTAGCTGGTCACTACTGGAAGTCAGATATTTAGTTATTTAGGTAACTTGCATCTTCAATTAAATCTTGACTAAGGTAGAGTTTAAACAGGCATCCTGGTCTGTAGCTGGGACAGAGCTAGTTTTCTTCTTAGTAGCTCAACAGTGCTGGGGTTTGGGTTCAGCTGGGATTTGTTGTCAGAAGAATGTTGATAACAAACCAGTGTTTCCAGTTGTTGCTGGAAGTCAAAGGACTTTCCAACTTCCCCGTGTTTTGCTGGTCTGCAGGTGCAAAGGACTGAGGGAAGGGAATATTAACATTAGCAAACCCAAATTGTCATTGGTCCACCAATGGGATATTCCATCTCATATCACATCATATTCCTGAGGATCTTGTGGGCTCTTTCTCTCAGGCTTTCGCTCTTCTGGGATTGTGTCTTTGGGACTGTTCCTCCTCCGGGATCGTTCTCTGGGAATGGGCCAGGCTGGGTCAGCGGGTGGTGAGCAATGGCACTGGGTATTAATCATTTGTATATTTTATTATTACTATTATTACCATCATTATTTTAAGTTTTATTTAGTTTCAATTCTGAAATTGTTCTTATCTCACCCTGTGAGTCTCCTTTCCCTTGCCCTCCCCGGGGGAGTGGGGCGAGTGAGCGAGCGGCTGCTCGTTGTTTGGCTACTTGCCAAGTTAACCCACCACTGCATTCCCAAACAGTACAGAGGTGTAAATTTTCCCCATATATCTATTCTTGCTTCCATCCTTCTCTTGGAGAGCACTTTTGGTTGGTTCTGCCCAAACTCTGAGAGCTGTCCTTTGCAAAACACTTTTCTACCCTCCTGGCTGCTAGTGGTAGCCTGGCAAAGTGACGTGCTTTCCTTTTGTTTTAAATGAACAGCCCATGCTGTGGATGGGTCTCCTTTGCAGAGGTATCAAAGATCTCTATAGCATAGTGATCTCAGAGGTCTTTTCCAACCAGGAGATTCTATGTCACTGTCAGTCCAAGTCTTTATCTGAGCCACTGAGGCCGGAAGGAGCAGAGACGTATCGACTAGATTGAAGTGGAATCATTGTCCTGATGCTGCTGATACAATTCAATACCCATGTTGCAAAGAAAAAACCCCGACTCAAGTGCAGAGGTGATGATGAAGTGCTTTTGTCTAGACCTGAATCCACTCTATCAATTTGGTTTTTTCTTAAGCCCTACTTATTCAGCCCTCACCTTGATGGATTGGATTGTTTTTCTGCTGCTTTTGTGGTGGTTCTCCTTGCTAAGGTTGCCTTTCCTCTCATGGTTGCCTTGAGCAGAACCTGTTATCAAATAATCCCACCAATCCTCTTAGGTAATCTCTAAAACACTTGACATCAAGTGGGACATTTTTTCTGAGGTAGGAATTTTCCTCCCATACCTGAATTCACCTGGCTCTCAGGATGTGAAATTGAGAAACTCATTGAAGCTTTGCCTTCCCAAGGCTCAGGGTGCACATGACAACTCAATTAAGACTGGAAAGACATGGACTTTATTTAATTTATTATTGCAACTGTCTCTGTCCCCATTGTTCTCAGAGAATAAGGGAGTGTCAGAAACATGAGGTCCATTGGAATTCGGGTCTCTGCAGGGGCTCGCAATCCCTTAAAGCAGAAGTTTGGTGAAGGATGGTTAATGGGGAAGTTTCTCTGGTTTTAAAAGCCATAAGCCAGGCAAATCTTTGGTCCTTCAGCTCCATTTGTTTTTCTCTTCCACAGAGATTAATGATAAGGAAAAGTGGATAGAGAGGGGACCCCGACAAGTCCAGCACCCGGCAGCAAAGGTTAGTAGAGAGACACATGAGCTGCACCAGCTCAAGAAGGTTTATTTTGGTTAGTGAAAAGCATCCAACTTTCTGTGACTCTTAAGAGACCTTAGTCCTCTGCAGGAGCCAAACAGCTTGGTTCAAGGCATGCAACAATTCCTGGAAGTGCCTTGTGAGGATCTTAAAGCTGTTTCTTTGTTCAGTATTGCAGCTGGTTGGAGGGTTTGGTCTGTGGCTTTTCTGGTGTGTGGTGGGAGGTGGCAAAGACTGCTTAGAACAATGCTGGGCAGTGAGACAGTGCCACACTGGGTGAAGCTCAGTGATTTTTAAGCCTGTAGAAATCCAGGAGAGCATGCAATAATGCTATTGCTTGCTGTTCTACCCTCCAGCAAAGCACATAGGGAGCTATTAAACCCCCTGACCAGAATGAGAGGCGAGGAGGAATATCTGTGTAACTTCAGCTTGCATCAGTTGTCCAAATAACTCTTAAGAACAAGCAGGGTGATAGTGTTTAAAGAAAGAAACAACAACCAAACCAAACAAAAAACCACAGCAACAACAACAAAACTCACTCATACATCAGCAGGGTGCATCTACCCCAAACGTGAGGCTTCAAGAGGACTTGGGTTCTTACACTGGCTGGTTTGAAATGTGCAACTATTAGGGGGGAAAAAAAAATCCTGTTGACTGGGACATCAGCCAGTGGATGCATCCTCAATCCTCACAAGGTTATTGAGGAACTTTTGATGCCTGGTTTGGTTTTTGGTATTACAAGAAAGAAATGGTGCTGTGTCTGTCTTGTAATAGGTGGTGGAGATGTATGGGTGTGAGTAAACTGCTGTCTTGCTGATAGTATCTTAGAGAGCCCAGAGTGGTGGGAACTGTGTCTTGTGGATGCTCAGGGGCAATTTCTTATTCTTTCTCCAACTGAGTCAGCTGTGTGCTCAGCAGTGAGGCTGAGAGGGCTGACAGAGACCCTTCACCAGCACTTGAAGCTGCACCTCAAAGCTCGCTTTACTCAGAGCAGATTGAAGTCTGGTGCTGGGCTTTTCAAAGCATTGGTAGTCACAGAATCACAGAATTGCCTTGACTGGAAAAGCCCCTTAAGATCGAGTCCAATCATGAACCCAACACTGACCAGTCCCTGACTGACCCATGTCCCTCAGCACTGTGTCTACATGACTCTTCAATCCCCCCAGGGATGGGGACTCCACCACTGCCCTGGACAACCCCTTCCAATGCCTCAGAACCCTTTCAGCAAAGAAATTCTTCCTCACATCCCATCTCAACTGCCCTTGGGGCAACTTGAGGCCATTTCCTCTTGTCCTGTCCCTTGCTCCTTGGTTGCACAGACCCACCCCCACCTCTCTCCACCCTCCTTTCAGGGACTTGGACAGAGCCAGAAGGTCTCCCCTCAGCCTCCTTTTCTCCAGGCTCAACACCCCCAGTTCCCTCAGCCGGGAACTCAGCACACTTGTGCTCCAGACCCTTCCCCACTCTTGCTTGTGGAAGGCTGGCCAATGTCACCACAGCTAGTACAGCTCCACCAACACTTCTTCTGTCAAGATATCCCAACTGTGGCCAGGAACACACAGCCCCTTTGCTCCACCATGCCCTGGCCAGCTCCATGTTTTGATGGCCATCAGCGTGGTTGGGATGATCTATAAACACTGCTGTGTGTTCTGATGGCGAAGCTGCTCCAGCGTTACTCACTTATCCCCCCTCCATACCTCCACAGGGAGCTCAGCTGCTGCTTTATCACTCCTGATAAGCAGTGGGTGTATGATGTGAGGCAGAGCTCAAGGCAGGCAGGAGTCCCACGTGCATAGTTTGGGGGCAGCTCGGTTTCTTTCCCGCTAAGCCCGTGCCTCTTGTGAGGGTGCAGCGCACGCTCCTTTTAAACCTTCATCGTAATCCTCTTTGCAGCCGGCGCTGCTATCCCCACAGGAAGCATTAGCAATATCACAGAGTGTCGAGACTTCATTGTTGTTGGGGTTTTTTTTCTCCCCTCTAATCTGCAAAGGGAGCTGAGACAAGACAGAGGAAACTTTAACCTATTCTGTGCCTCGGTGGTAAATAATTAGTTTGTTACTGAGTGGGAGAATGGGGAAAGGCTCTTAGTTAAGATAAAGTAAGTGCAAGGCTCACAGGCTTATCTTGCTCTGTGGAATTTGGGAAAGGATGTGTCCTTGAATTCGCCTGTCTGGTGTGCCCTGGTTGGTTTCTTTTGGAGATGGGGGAGGAAGAAATGAATCTATGAGAGCTGCCTGAAGTGATTGTTGGCTACAAGGCACCTCTTGCCAGGAAATGTGGCAGCTCTGCTTTTGTTTAAGAACCTTGAACAAAAGGCTCCGGATGCTTAATAATGTGCAAATTTGGGTGGGTGGGATATGGAGAAGGTGACTAGGGCAGGCTAACAGAGGAGGAGCTGAGCTTGGGAGAGGAGGAGAGGAGCGCTGGGGACATGGCAGCAGGCAGAGGGAAGTACAACAGGGAAAGCAGCCCCTTTTTGCCATGTTAACTTAGTCACCTGTGACACTTTTGGGGTAAGTGCAAGCTGTGTCTGCTGAAATAATTGATGTTTCCAACCACAGCACGACTCCATGGGGTATTGGTGTGCCAGTCTGTGTGTTCCAGCGCTGTCCAGACCCCAACTCATCATGAGGGGGGACTTGCTGTGGTAGTGCTTGTGGGTGGGGATTCACTTGGGGTCAATGCTTTATTGCATTGCTTCTTTTTAGCAATTTAGCAAAAAAAGATTTTAAAAAATTGCAAACCTTCTTGTTGTAAGCTGCTTGCTGTAAAATCTCCCTTGTCACGCTCGGTGCTGCGGGTGTGCTATCCCTGGGCAGGTCTAGGACTGGCAGTGGGGGGAGACATGGCCAGCACAGTGAACAGTCTTATTTGCACGTGTGGCTGTGGAAGTCCTTTAATCCAAAACACTAGAAGAGCAAAGAAACAAAACAAAAGCCTCTCAAAAAATAGCATGAGATAAGGATCTGGAGAATTTGCTTTTTATTTCTCTCGAGAGTCCCTGGAGACTTCTTCTTTTAAGGGAAGAAATGAAGCTTTCAAGGTCAAGCTTTTTTTTATTTTTTTATTTATTTTTTTTCCCCCTTTTTCTCCAGACTTCAAAGGCAGTCAGTTGAGAGCTTCTTAGGAATGTTAGTTACATCTGCTCAGAGTAAGCCTGGATCCAAGGGAAGGCACTTTTTCTTCTTCCAAAGTGTCTGAAATTTGTACACAACTTGTCTGGAGAGCGCGGTAAACAAGACACGTCCTCAGTGGGGATGGATGGCGTGTGGTGGCGAAGGGTGGAGAGCCAGCCAGCTGGAGATGTTTTCTGCAAAGGCATTTAGTTGAAACCCAAGTTTTCTTTTCCTGGTGCCTTAATAGAAAACATTTTTAATGTCTGTGCTTTTAAATGAAGTCGATTCAGAATCTGGAACTGAACAAATGGACGGAAATGTGAACTCCTAATGCCTGCCTGCTCCTCCTCAAACTCTTGGCTCGTGCTGGCTTTGTACCTGCTGACACAGAGTCTTTTCTTTTTATTAAATAGCTTGGCTTTTTGCTTTCAATCTTAATCTATATGTATCAAACAGCAAAATCAGTTTTGCTTACTGACTCTTTAACGCTTAACCACTGTTCCTTCACCCACTGATCCAAAACCTGTTGTCAGTGGGAGCTTTGATGGGCTTTGGATCAGGCGGTTGATGTGCCACAGAGAAATGTCACTGCAAGCTTGGGGGCTGAAGCAGGTGGGGTCCTGGAGTTAGGACCCAGTTTAACACCTCTCTGCCTAGAATGAGTGGGAATTTATTGCTGATTTGGATGGAAGCTGATGCGTGGCGTTGCTGAGAGCCTTTGGAGATCCTCTCGGCTGTAGGACTTCAGGAGACATCAGGTCTCAGCCAGCCTTGTGCGTAACTGCCTCTTCACATCTCCAAAGTGTAACGGATCCGCCAATGGTTTTCACACCAATTATTTCCCTTTTGAATAGAACCGGGAGGGGGGGTTGTTTATCCCATTTCCCTGGTGCAGCTGAAACTGGGAGCAGCGAGAGCGTGTGCTGAAGCTGTTGTTTCCTCTGCACGTTTCCCATCAGGAGTGTGAGGTTTGTGATTCAGTGTGTGGCTTTGTCACATGCCTACCCAAGGCTGAAGATGATAGAAATCTCGGTGCTGTCTCACTTCAGGTTGGGTAAGTATGTTTCATTCGTTGCTTTTGTGGGTTTTTCTTTTAAACTAGGCTTCTTAAAAGAAGAGCAGCAATATTTAAGCTTCTGAGTAAATAAGCAGAGAACTTTGGCTTCATCTTGACTAATCTGTTTAACCTTCATCAGCCTAAATATTTACTCTAGGCATCGAATATCCAGGCAGTGTTATTCTGATGCTAAAATTCATGCACTGAGAACGCTGTAGATTGACTAATCCTGTAGAATTCCTGAAATCCCTGTCTGTAAAAATAAACTTCCTATACCAAGGATTAGAACTACATAAATGCTGTGAATTCAGCTCAGCAAAGCAGGAGTGTAGCAGTTGGCCCTCTTCTTGTGCTGCTCACTTAGGTATTTTTATGAGGATATTCATCTTAGTCTAAAGAGATGTGTAAAGAAAACTGCAAATACTGAAGCACGATGCTGTCACCTACTGCAGGAAGAGATCTTGCCTCTCTGCCTTCTTGCTAGCAATTTTCTTTTACCAGTTTTGAAATTGCCATCAACTTGATTTACCCAGGCTATTGAAATTGGCTTTTTGGGGGTTTTTTTGGGGGGTGTGGCATTTCTGGGATATCTGGGTGTTGTAGGTCCTTGTCCCCCTTACTACAACTGGGCAATGTAAAGAGTCAATGAAATTGTTGAGTTGGGGATAGAAAATTTGTAGCTGGATTGCTGAAGACCCCTCCTGCCCCCCCTACACACACACATTTCCCCAGTGCAGAGCAGTGCCTGAAGCATCTGGGTTTACCTGCAACAAATTTGGCACCTCAAAAAGTCTGGTCTATCGTGTCTGTTTCGGGGAATACTTACTATTATTACTAATAATACTTATTCTATAATAATACTGATTATAAGTATTACTTATAATACTTATCGTGTCCGTTCCAGGGCTTATAAGTGTAAACCTGTTGGTATAGGTCTTCTACAACCTGGTCACCTGCTTAGTGGATGAAGGAAAGGCTGTAGATGTTGTCTATCTGGAATTTAGTAAAGCCTTTGACACTGTTTCCCACAGAATTCTCCTGCAGAAACTGGCTGCTCACGGCTTGGATGGGCATAGGCTTTGCTGGCCAAAAAACTGGCTGGATGGCCGTGCCCAGAGTGGTGGGGAATGGAGTGAAATCCAGTTGGCAGCCTGGGTGTTCCCCAGGCTTAGTACTGGGGCCAGTCCTGTTTAACACCTTCATCAATGATCTGGACAAGGGGAAGTGGCAGGACAAGAGGAAATGGCCTCAAGTTGTGCCCAGGGCAGTTGGGATTGGATGTGAGAAAAAATTTCTTTGCTGAAAGGGTTCTGAGGCATTGGAAGGGGTTGCCCAGGGCAGTGGTGGAGTCCCCATCCCTGGAGGGATTGAAGAGTCGTGCAGACACAGTGCTGAGGGACATGGGTTAGTCGGGGACTGGTCAGTGCTGGGTTAAGGGTTGGACTTGATGATCCTAAAGGTCTTTCCCAATCCAGACAATGCTGGGATTCTGTGTGGTGTAAGCAACCTCCTGAGCAGTTTGGCTTCTGTCCTGTTCCTATGTTAATTATCTTGTCTTTGTCTGATTTAAAGTGCAGACTTATTTGGGATCCTCATCTCAGAGAAGTTCTGTTAATATCCCTTGACGTTGCCCTGTTTGTTACTGGAGATTGTTCCAGAGATGTTTTTGCTTACAAGATTCTGTGTAACACTAGAAAACTAGGAGGAAGAGATTGCCCAGCTGCTGTGTTGTCAGGAAGAACAGTGTTCTAGCAGAACAAGATTCTAGCCCAGAACCTGTGCTCTTCACAGCCACTTGTTCCTATCAGGTAATTCTCCCTGCTTGAAAGGGACTGGTGGAGGAAGACTTGCACCTCACTTCCCACCATGCTCCACAGGGAAATTCCTTCTCTGGCCTATGCTGTTTAGTCAGTTCTTTCAACACTGTATATCTGAGGAAGAATCACTGCAGCCTGGCAGCTAATCTCATTTCTGTCCTCAGATAAGATTGTTATCAGAGTAATTGTCTGTTTGCTCCCCCTCTTGAGTCTAATCAGAGTGGATTGTGCCAGTACCTCCTGGGGCAGAGGAGCTGGGGTGTTGATTGCCCTCAAAAGGAAGAGAAAATCCTCAGCCTATATTTAAAGTAAACTTCAGTTGTGTTAGATGTTCACGGGGAAAATCGGTTGGAAATAACTTGCTCAGACATGTCTTGTGCATTTCACAGGAATATTATTTGTTCTGGTTTAAAAATCTAAGTTCAGGCAGGCAAGTTCATGTAGCCCATGCTGCGGTGAGGCTTTCAAAGATAGTGCTGTGCACCAGTGATACTGGTACTTTCCCAAGCCCTGGGACAGAGCAAGTCCATGTCTGCAGAGAATGCATCCTCTTAGATCTTAGTGTTCCAGCCAGCGAATCATTCAGAGCAATTAATGCTTTTTTTCCTTATTTCAAAGCAAATTACAGGGGTGGGTGGATTTTTCTGATGGGGAGAAAGGAGGCTCAAAGATATTAATTTTTCATATATCCTTCAAGTTGGGACTGGAGCTTGTCTCTTGATGTGTTTACCTGCTGTTTGGTCTCTTTCTAGCAGTGAGCAAACCATCACTGATGCAGAAATGCTGTGCGTGGGAGTTGCCCAAGCAGAGCTGCATGGATAAAGAGGTCTGTGGCAGAGCCAGCATTGCTGGTGGCTGCTCTTCATTCCTAGTCTGAGCTACCATCCCTCAGCTCCCAACAGCTCACCCAGTATGAAAAGCAAACGGTGATCCTGCCCTTAGGGGTGTTCACAGAATCACAGTGGTTGAAAAAGACCTTTAAGATCACCGAGTCCAACCATAAACCCAACACTGCCAATTCCACCTCTAACCCATGTCCCTGAGCACCTCGTCTGCCCGTCTGTTAAATCCCACCAGGGAAGGTGACTCCACCACCTCCCTGGGCAGCCTGTTCCAACACTTGACTGCCCTTTTGGTGAAGAGGTTTTTCCTCAGATCCAATCTAAAACTCCCCTGGTGCAACTTGAAGCCATTGCCTCTTGCCCTGTCACTTGGTCCTTGGTTGCACAGACCCACCCCCACCTCTCTCCACCCTCCTTGCAGGGAGTTGGACAAAGCCAGAAGGTCTCCCCTCAGCCTCCTTTTCTCCAGGCTCAACACCCCCAGTTCCCTCAGCCGGGAACTCAGCACACTTGTGCTCCAGACCCTTCCCCAGCTCCCTTGCCCTTCTCTGGACACGCTGTGACACCTCAACATCTTTCCTGTGGTGAGGGGCCCAAAACTGAACACAGTACTGCTGTAGAGATGTTTTCTGGCTCGATCAGACCTGTATCCCTGGATAGCTTAATGGAGCTCTGTGGCTTTTAAGCGTGATGTCTCAAGCCAGCTTGAAGGGCAGGCGCGTACCGCTGAGGAGAGTGCTTGTAGCTGCCGAGCTCGCGTGCCTCGTATGTGCCAGCCGCTCAGGCTGTCCGATTCAATCAGGCTGGAGAGGTGTTGAATGAAGCAGGTTCCTTCAGGCACATGTAAAAGTCATCTCGGGGAGCTTGACGTTGGTATGGCCACAGCTGCTCCTCGCCTAATGCATGCTCGGGGTGCTCAGTGTGGGTAGTCTCTACAGCTTTAATTACATAGCTTGCTGCTTCGTGCTCCATTAGGCTTTGAATTGCTAATTGCAGTGGGTGTCTTCATGGCTGTAGTGTCCCTTTCAGAAGGACCTGTAACCACTTTACATTTGCTGGATGACTTAGCTGATGTTGCTGTCTTCTTTACAAGGAGAGACACAGAAGTACAGAAAGAGGGGAAGAGAAAGAAATGTAAAAGCCATTTTTACCCCAGATTATACTGCACTGAGGAGATGCCAGGGAGTGCTTAGAAAAGTGCTTCTGGAGCTGGAAGTTACACAACTACATCAGTACAACTAGTAGACAGCCTTGAACAGGTAGGATGCAGTGTCCACGTTGCTGCTGGAACGTGGGCTTGTATCTCCACACAGTGCTATGATATCACCCTACTCAGCTCTAGCAGTGGTGTGTTTGATTTGTCCTTGCTGTATGTACCACATGCATCAATGTCCAGCAGTAGAACTTCTGGTCCTGAAGGTCCCTTTGTATGGTCTGTGGCCTCATACACAGGAATTTATACTGGTTTTTTACCCCTTCACTATTGTGTGTGTGGCTTCATGTGGTTTTTGTTGTAGCTATGTTTTGGTTTTTTCACTTGAAGTGTATTTTTGGCAGCCCTTGGTCCTTCAATTGGCTCTCGTGCTATCAGGTACCACAGTTACACATACATTAAATGGGCTTTGTTATCTGGATTACAAGAAGAAATGGCCTCAAGTTGCACCAGGGGAGGTTAAGATTGGATCTGAGAAAAACTTCTTCACCAAAAGGGCAGTCAAGCATTGGAACAGGCTGCCCAGGAAGGTGGTGGAGTCACCTTCCCTGGTGGGATTTAACAGACGGGCAGACGAGGTGCTGAGGGACATGGGTTAGAGGTGGCGTTGGCAGTGTTGGGTTTATGGTTGGAATCTATGATCTTAAAGGTCTTTTCCAAGCACTACAATTCCATGATTCACTTTTTGTGAGTAATTCATCATTCAGAACCTTGTCTCCAGCTGTTCCTTTTCTGTAATGGCACTGAGGACAGTGTTGTAATTTACTTTGCTACTTCTGCTGGTGTAGCTCTTCAGAGCCATCCCTGATGGGATGCATCGCTCCCCGTGTTGTGGTGTTGATGGTGAGGTTGTATGTGAAGGAGCTGTTGGCTGATTTATGAAAAGCATGCTTTAATGCCACCCTCCAGGCTGTCACCCATGGTACTGCTTCTTCAGTGCTTAATAACTACTTTGAAAGCCATAACTTAAATGTCTAGTAGTCCCTTCATGCTGTACCTTCAACTGACCCACCACTGTGATGAGTCTCAAGTTACTCCTTAGCAAAATTACCAGTTAGGTCTTTGAATCCTTAAAGATAACAATCCTGGTCTAATCTGAGTGTCCCCTGGTGAGGGGAGGGTCTACCCTGAACATTTATGACAGTACATCATTAAACCAAACACTAGCAAAGGATGTGTGGCATGAACATGTCTCAAGGTTGATGGCTGGACTGGATGATCTTAAAGGTCTTTTCCATCCAAAACGATTCTGTGATTCTAAGTTACTATTATTACTGCTTCCAGCTACTGCAAAAAGCTTTTTTAGACTCTGTTAGCAAGTGAACAGATGGGATGTCACAGAGCTGTCAGGCCCAGGCTGTCAGCCTGGTCTCACCACACTCAGGAGTACAAGACATGGCCAAGGCGTTCCTGCATCAGAGTTGATCTAAGGACAGATCTCTCCCTTACCACCTCCAACTGCAATGCCTTTTTTCAGGAGCACTTGGAGATGTTGCAGTAGTTGAGTATTCTCCTTAAAGTGGTTCTGTTTAGCCATGAGAATGGCCATGCAGAGTGTGAACAAACAGTCTTGCTAGATAATAGTCTTCAGAGGGATATACAGAGAAAGGTTTGTAGTTGAGGCTGACAACCAATTGATGTGGAAAACTTGGTGTCAAATAGCAGAAAATAGAAGAATAAGAAGAAATATTCTACTTGTAACCTCTTAGGCATGTTGCAAGGAGCTTTGCCTCATTTTTATGGGTCTTCAATTATCTATGAAGTTGGATTAGTCCACAGAGGTTCTGTGCAAGCTATAGGCAAGCTTTACATCTAGACACCATTTCAGTTAAGATGGGAAATCCAACTGATTTTGGTGAGAGCTGAGCAAGGCATTAGCTTGCTTTTGAAAGAAAACTTCAACAGAAATGGTGTTGTGTAGATGGGCACTTGAGTCCTGCAAGACAACACCCATCACAGAAGTTACCTCTTGCCTATAAGGCTTAAAATTCAGGAGAAAAGGAAGAATTTTTTAACAAACTACAAGGAGGCACCAACAGCACATGGGAAAGCCTGGAATATGGAGAATGAGGAGCCAGGATCTCTTTGAAGTGAAGCCAGATGGGATCAGTGTGAACTTTCTGGTTCATTGCCTTTCTAGGGTAGAGGGCTTGTTTCTAGCCTTGCTTTCTATTAAGCACATCATATTGTATCTATTTAAGGCTGACTTGTGCCTTTGGGTGTTTCTCAGATGACAGATCCCAAAGAACCCTCCTTTCTTCTGGGGAATACTGGGAAGGGGCCCAGTTTCTCTTGTTTTTCCAGTTGTATTTCTCTTCCATTGCTTCAGGTTTGTCAGTAGGATCACGCTGCTGGTGCATCGCAGCAGTGCGAAGAATTTAAGCACCATAGTTCATCGTGAAAGTCCTCTCCACTGGAATCTCAGTTCCAAGAGACCTGTAGTAGAGAAAGTCTAGACAGAGGCCTGTCCTCCTACCTATATCCTTTGGGAAGTGGGAGCATGATGGCTACTGTTATAGCTAGTACCAGGGTCTCCATGGGTTAGAAACCAAATCTAGATGTCTGTGGGGGCTGTGAAAGTCCCCACACTGCTGGAAGTCCTCTTACGTCACTGGGGGTGTCAGAGGAGATGAGGAGAAGACACATATCATAGAATCACTAGAATGGTTTGGGTTGGAAGGGACCTTAGAGCTCATCCAGTTCCAACCCCCCTGCCAGCAGCAGGGACACCTTCCACTAGACCAGGTTGCTCAGAGCCTCATCCAACCTGGCCTTGGACACTTCCAGGGAGGAGCAGCCACAGCTTCTCTGGGCAACCTGGGCCAGTGTCTCACCACTGTCAGATAATTGCTTCCTAATATCTAATCTAAATCTCCCCTCTTCCAGTTTAAAGCCATCACCCCTTGTTCTGTCACTTGTTGCCTTTGTAAAAAGTCCCTCCCCAGCCTTCCTGGAGCCCCTTCAGGTACTGGGAGGCCACTAGAAGGTCTCCCTGGAGCCTTCTCTTCTCCAGGCTGAACAGCCCCAACTCTCTCAGCCTGTCCTCACAGCAGAGCTGCTCCAGCCCTCGCATCATCCTCGTGGCCTCCTCTGGACTCGTTCTAACAGGTCCATGTCCTTCTTGTGTTGGGGACTTGTATCATGGGTTAGGGAGTGCTGCTTGTGCTGTAGCTGAGTACCTTCCCAAAGACAGTAGTGCCAGATAAATGTGACTGTGGACATTTATCTGTCCCATTTATCCGTGGCTCCCAAAAGCATTCGACCTTGTCTTGGACACAGGTTCTGGAAGGCTTTTAGGTAAGGAGGAGGAAGGGAGAAGATGGATGCTCTCCCAGCCCTGCGAGTTAGACATACTGGACTAGATGTTCCCTGAGATCCTTTTAGGAAGGACCCTGGTCAGTAGATCATTCCTCCAATTTTATTGTGGTCTGCCTTCAGCTCTTGTTGCCTTTGAGATTTGTACCTGAGCAAGGACTTTGGTTGCTCCATTCGATAATAAAAATGGAAAGCTAGTTTCCTGATGGCTTTTTGCTTCGTATTTGCTGCTGCTTCCCATCATTAACAGCACTAAAGTGGCATGGGGTGAAAATCAGCACTAATCTGGGAGCTTGATTGCCTGTGTAATAAGCTTCTCTGTTATTCTTTGGCAGGAGCAACAGCTAATATAAATTTTTTGCTGTCACTTCTGTATGGGCCATGTACCAGCGTCGAAGTTAATCCTTCAAAATTATGTTCCATTATAAATCTCTCTTCACAGATGAAGTGGGTGCAATTAGGCAGAGAGGTCCAGAACCATTACAAAAAGGAAAAAAAACCAAAAAAAAACCAAGAAAAAAAGCTCTGAAGGACAAAAGCAGTCTGCCTGTGCTTTGCAAAGTGGTGGAGGTGGAGCATCTGCCAGTCACCTCCAGAAAACAGATGCTCCTTGGCCACGGTGTTCTTGGGGCTTGTTTGGCAGTGACAATATGTTCTGAGTTGACCAAGCTGAAGTTTCACCTTTTTGTAAAGACAAGATGTAGGATCTTAGGAGTAATTTGAAGCTATTTGTGTCAGTTCTCCCTCATTTCTTTTCTTCCAAGTACACACAGAATATTTAATGTTGTTATGCCTGCCTGAGCCCTGGGAAATCAGAAAAGATCATCAAGACCTTGGTAATAGGCTGACAAAATCCCCAGCATATTTAATTAGAGATTATTCTTTTGATGTTTGGGTTGATTTTGATGCTTGTGGGTTGGGTTTTTTTTTAAGTTACTCTTGGGTAACCTTCTGTATACTGAACAACTTCCCTGCTTTCATGGATGTCGATGGCTGCTGACTCCAGA
Source organism: Caprimulgus europaeus (assembly GCA_907165065.1). The sequence continues at coordinate 45,032,677 of OU015532.1, read as the reverse complement.
GGAGCCTCTTTGACTCCTCTTACAGGGTTTTGCCAAGTACCAACCTTGTAACACTTGATTCCAGGCTGTGTATGTTGTTCTTCTCCAGTTTTCCTATGTGTTTTCCCAAAGTGTATGCTCCAAGCATGCCAAAAGGTCTAAGGAAGGGGGTCAAAGTGCTTAATATATTAGAATAGAAGAGGGCTGAGGTCACCACCCAGTTCTTACTGTTGTCAATAATGAGTTATTGCATCATTTGTCAGCTGCATGTGAGAAAAGCGTAGGGAAACAAGCAGAGGTTTTTGTAGATAGAATCTCCAACTGTGGCACTGAACCACGGAGTAGAGTGCAGACCAACAGTGCAGACTGACGCCAGGATATCTCCAGAGGTTCTGTCTGTGCATACAAACAGTGGGATAAATCACTAACTGGGTTTTAAGAACCGTGGTAGTTTTGGCCTGAATTTAGAGCTAGACAAAGAATGTAACAAAGCATCTTGTTTTCAAATGTGTGACCAACCAGCAACGTGTTCCTACATGTTCTGGAGTCTACTGAGATATAAGTCTTGGCAATCATAGAATGGTTTGGGTTGGAGGGGACCTTAAAGCTCATCCAGTTCCAACCCCCCTGCCATGAGCAGGGACACCTTCCACTAGACCAGGTTGCTCAAAGCCTTCAAAACAATGAATTACAGTTGATAGTGGAATATGGGCCATGTTATCCACCAGAATGGATTCCTCCTCCAGCAGAAGAACTTCAGGCTGCTGTTTGGGGTGGCAGAGACAGTTCAGCTGCTTTGCAGACCAGACAACTTGAGCAGTGAATAGCTATCGTATGCAGAATCCATCCTCTCTCGTGAGGGGATGTGACTGTGAAGTAGCTGACTTCTGAAAACAAGCTTTCTGCAGATACTTTTTCCCACCCAACAACAAAGGTCTTGTTTGGGAATGCTTTTTGGCTGCAGTCCTCATGACCCCCCCTGGGAAATACACTGTGCATTTGACTTGCACTCACCAAAGGAAAAAGCGAAAGTAACACAGCTGTAGTGATTTACTCCGAAGTTTTGAGTCTAATTGCCTCATATGTTTAATTAATAACTGGCACATTCTGTCCCTCAAAGAGCTTGGAGAACTTCCATCTGGACCCCTAGTGATTAGAGCCTGGAAGCCATCCCTGTAATTAAGGAGCAGGCTATAGGAGGCCTGTTCCCATTATGGGCAATTATTGTGCTTGCTACTTTTTCCCTCCTTTCTTATGAAAGGGCAGAGAAAATAGGGCTCAAAGACTAATCTGACAGAAACCCCTGAGTGAAGAGGTGCTTTGTGCTACCCCATGGTAGAACCATGGGGTTATGATTTGGTGCCAACAGGCTGTTGGGAGGCAGGTTCTCCAAACAGCAAAATGTGTCTTACACCCAGCTGAAATCTTTGGTGGTCAATATGAATTACCAGTGCAAGAAGTTCTTTTTGCAAAGAACTTAGGAACTGAGTATTTCTCCTCTTCTCTCTTGTCTTTCCATCCCAACCTCAGACTTTTACTAAGCTTGATGGCTGCTCATCTGTGAAGGCTCTGCCAGGTTGAGGAGCCCTCAGAGCAGAGGATGCTGTGTCTTTAAGCCTTCCATACAGTGCTGAAATGTTATGACAGAGCATCTCGCAGGGGGATGCGGTTTCCATGACAACCCCACACTGTAAGATAAGCAAACTGGATTTTTTTTTTTTCTTCTTATTTTTCCTGAGAGGTTCAAGTGCAAGGAAGGAATGAGGCGATCTGTCAGCAGGCGAGACTTGAAAAGAGGAAACCATGTCCATTAATCCTGAAGCCCTGGCTGCTTTGTGTTTTAATTAGTGAATGTTATTATGGCAGAGAGCACGGGTGCCTCACCCTGTTGTGGGTTTTTGAGGGTTTTTTTTTTATTTGTTTCGCTTTTTATATCTCCAATTAAAAAAAAGGAGGCGGGGAGAAGCTTTACTAGGGCATTAAATGAAGGTCTGAAATAAAAAGCCTCAGGATCTCTGTTCCAGGGCTTGTATCCCAAGGCAGGGATGGGAAGTGTAGCTTGCCTGGTGGGAATTAATTTCCCATTTTCAAATTGAGAGTACATCTTAAATTTATTACATCTTAAATTTATGTTCTCTGTCTTGTCACTTAGTCAAAACAGAAATCTCACCTATCCTTGTGTCCTACCTATGTACTGGTGGCCGTGTGAAGTGAAACAGGGGAGTTGGGACTTGCTTTTGTTCTCTCCAGAGGTAGGACAACGTGTTACAGAGCTGTGCTGCCTTCTCCTGCCATTGTTTTGGGGTGGTTGATACCTTTGGGATCAGTAGTTACCCTTCCATGAGAAATCCTCCACTACCCCAATGCCACTGCTTGTGAGAATGCAGGACACCACGTGTGCTGAGAGAAGTTGGGGACGTAACAACAAGGAGGAGGAATGCTACAGCCTGTAGTAAGACAAGCTCCCACCCAAGCTGAGATGGCATCTTAGTAATCAGGGAATCTCTTGGGAGCAGCTAATACACCAGCTGGGAAGGAAACTCTGCTGGTCTTGTAAATGTGCTGCGTGTAGGAGTTGATTATGGGAAATATTTTGACAACCTTTATTATTTTCAAACACTTCTATGTGTCACCCGAAAACTAGAGTTGAAGTAAATGTTATCCCAACAGCAGTTTTGTCTGCATAGTTGCCATGTCCATCCTTCATGGAGTACTGCCTGCTCTTTTGCAGGGAATTAAAACCCACTGAAAATCATCATCAGGAATTAAAAGAAAATTATTCTAATCCTTTGAGAAAGGAATATACCAAAGGCATTCTTCATTGCTTTCCTATAAGGAGCAGTGTCTCAGCCTATTTTTTGGAGGCTGGTGCTTACAAGGAAGTCTTGTAAATGTAGTTCCTCTTACTTTCCTGCCAAGGTCATCTTCTTCAATGCTCTTCCACCCTGATTTGTCTCTTTTAATTTTTTTTTGGTTGGTTGATTTGTTTTGGTGTGTGGGGGATTTTTTTGTGTGTGTTGTTTTGGGTTTTTTCCTCCAAGTTAGAGTACAAAGTCCAAATGCAATGGCAGGTATGTGCTCCTCTGCTAGTTTGATTTTTTTTTTTTTCCCCACTTTCTATTCCTGTAGTAGGTAAAAGGGTTTTTTTAAGGGGGAAGGGAGAGATCTGTGTCCATGTCACCCTCTAGCCTCTCACCCCTCAAATATGACTTTTGTTTGGTCTTATCTTTTCGTGTGCTCATGCCCTGCTCTACCATTAGCTTTCCTGGGGATTTCACAATTCACAAGCCCAGCAGATAGCATGGAGTTGCTGTTCTTTATCAGGTACACAGGAAGGCCTGGGGATTTCCTTTTTCCCTCCAGTTTTTGCCCCTGTTGTTCTCTCCTGTTTCTCCCATCTTCTGCCCAGGATCAAGCAAGTGACAGTACATTGGGTAAGCCAGGAGAGAAGTTGTTTCATACCTAAATGCTGATGTTCTGTGAAGAGCATTTTTAATCACCACTTGAGTATCTTACAAATGGAAGAGCATCAGTAGAAGAGTTTGAAAGCCAGCAGCATCAGCTGGAGCACCAGCACCCCAAGTCCTTCTCCTCAGGGCTGCTCTTGATCCCTTGAACCCTAACCCTAATCCTAACCCCCCACTCAGCCTGGATCTGTGCTTGGGGTTGCCCCGACTCAGGTGCAGGACCTTGCACTTGGCCTTGTTGAACCCCATGAGATTCACACAGGCCCAGCTCTCAAGCCTGTCCAGGTCCCTCTGGATGACATCCCTGCCCTCCAGTCTGTTGACTGAACCACACAGCTTGGTGTCAGCAAACTTACTGAGGGTGCAAGTTTGCTTCCCAACATGTTTTTCTCAATTCATGCCATTCTGGGGATCTTCAGAATTTGCCTCGGACTGAGTGTCATTAAACCCTTGCACATCACATGGGTTTGTTGTCCCTTGAGGTACTTACCATCAGCTCTGAATCCTTGCCAAGCAAAATGAGTCCACCTGCTCTTCAGCTTTAAGCATCTTGTCACCCAAGCCCAGCAGAGCTTTGTTTAAAGAACAGAAATAATTGTGGTGCCACACTGATTCCCAGCAAGTGCCAGCAGTGTTCACGTCCCAGGGTGAATTGGGGAATGAAGAAGAGCCCAGGAGTAGCCACGTGTCTCCTTTGGGCTGTTTGCCATAGGATGGAGTGTTCAGTCTTTCAGTGAGCAGGAAGACTCTCCTGTGTTTGCCCTGTCCTTCTTGGTTCCAGAGCAGGAAGACTCTCCTGTGTTTGCCCTGTCCTTTTGGTTCAAGAGCAGGAGGACTCTCCTGTGTTTGCCCTGTCCTTCTTGGTTCCAGAGCAGGAGGACTCTCCTGTGTTTGCCCTGTCCTTCTTGGTTCCAGAGCAGGAGGACTCTCCTGTGTTTGCCCTGTCCTTCTTGGTTCCAGAGCAGGAAGACTCTCCCGTGTCTGCCCTGTCCTCCTTGGTTCAAGAGCAGGAAAACTCTCCTGTGTCTGCCCTGTCCTTCTTGGTTCAAGAGCAGGAAGACTCTCCTGTGTTTGCCCTGTCCTTTTGGTTCAAGAGCAGGAGGACTCTCCTGTGTTTGCCCTGTCCTTCTTGGTTCAAGAGCAGGAGGACTCTCCTGTGTCTGCCCTGTCCTTCTTGGTTCCAGAGCAGGAAGACTCTCCTGTGTTTGCCCTGTCCTCCTTGGTTCAAGAGCAGGAAGACTCTCCTGTGTTTGCCCTGTCCTCTTTGGTTCAAGAGCAGGAAGACTCTCCTGTGTCAGCCCTGTCCTTCTTGGTTCAAGAGCAGGAAGACTCTCCTGTGCCCCTGAGCTCAGGGTGGAAAGAAGCAGCTGGAGAGTATCAGGCTCTGCTCCAGTTATGATTTCCAGAGAGCCAGTGTTCCACAGCAGAAGCTCCATGTTTTAACTGCTCACTTGCTGACTCATCACTTCACGTGGTTGCTTTCCCACACCATTTTTAACCCCCACCCCTCTTCCTGGAGATAATGAATGGCTTGTGCACCCAAGTAGTTTATTCTTAGATAATTCTTTTAGCTGCTGCTGTTTCACACATTCTTCTTTTCCCGGTCTATCAGTTGTGCCCTGCACCTTGGTGAATTTTAGGTGAGTTTCTGACTGTGAAGCTATTGAAATACAAAGACTTCTAAATCAACTAATGTCATCTAGCCACGATTCTCCTCCCCTCTCCTGCTTGCCAACCAACTTTCCTTAAACAAATCCTTTAGGAAAACAGGCAGGGCAGGAGGTTCTCAATGTCTCCTTGCCATGTGTTGGAGATGGTGCACTGACTCTGTGTATCCAGGCGTGCTGAGGAGCACAGTGCTTCCTTGGAGTCCATCACAGCTGGTTTGGAGGAATTTTGCTTGCTGCTACAGTTGCATGCTAGCTGAGCTGGGAAGTCATTTGGACCTACAAACACAGAGCTGTGCTGCTACTAATTAAGATTGTGGAGTCTCCATCTCTGGAGATGTTCAGAACCCACCTGGATGCTTTCCTGTGCAGCCTGGTGTAGGTGAACCTGCTTTGGCAGGGGGGTTGGACTGGATGATCTCCTGAGGTCCATTCCAACCCCCACCATTCTGTGATTCTGTAATAAAGAGCTGCTTCTGAGACTCTCATTAGTGGGGCTGCTGGCTGGTTATGTGGGGACTGAGCATGCTGAGCTTGGTTGAACCCTGTAGAGTCCAGCATGAGTGGAAATGCATGGCTTTCTGGGCAGCCAGATGCCTCCAAGAGCTCCAGCTCTCTGTGGCATCTAGACTTTCCTTGGCTCATAAAAGCATTGCAAGAAGAAAATACACATAAGGGACCATGATCTTCTTGTCATAAGGGAATGTACAATCTTCTTCCCAGTACCTGAAGGTAAGGTGCAAGAAAGCTGGGGAGGGACTTTGGACAAGGGCAGGGAGTGATTGAACAAGGGGTGATGGCTTGAAACTGGAAGAGGGCAGATGGAGATGAGATCTGAGGAAGAAATTCTTTGGTGTGAGGGTGGCGAGACCCTGTCCCAGGTTGGCCAGAGAAGCTGTGGCTGCTCCTCCCTGGAAGTGTTCAAGGCCAGGTTGGATGAGGCTTTGAGCAACCTGATCTAGTGGAAGGTGTCCCTGCTGCTGGCAGGGGGGTTGGGACTGGATGAGCTTTAAGGTCCCTTCCAACCCAAACCATTCCATAGTTCTATCTTTAATTTGGTGGCTCAGCACAGACTGTGCTGCTGTGTCCTGTTTGTGTTCAGCTCTGTTTGACACATCCAGTGTAATTCAAGAACATTGTAACTGCAAATGCTTGCAAAAATAATTCATATTCTTTTCCACAAAATAATCCTTGGCAGTTTGCAGTCACTTTGAGGCTTTTTCTAGTGTACAGAATTATATGAAAAAAGAAAAAGAAATGGCTGGGAGCTGTATTTATGTTCTACAAGTCCTAATAATAAAATAGCATTAATTTCTTTTAAACATCTCCAAGCAATTTCCCTCAAAACTTCCCTGGCCAAAATTGTTTGTTAAAGCACACGTGAAGGTATGTGCGCTCTGTAACAAAATATGAAAGAAATATTCTGCTGCTGTGACAAGCCAGGACTACAAATTAAATTAAGTTGATCTGTTTCATGACATAAATGAAAGGTAGGTTGGAAAAAAAACAGAGAGAGGAGCCAATATTCTTTCAGGATAGGGCCTCAGCGTGAAAACACAAACAGCAAATGAGTTTATTATTGAAGCCACGTGCATCAAAGCCAAGTTGACTGAGAAACTCTCTGGCCTAACCTAGTTGTTGTCTTTGCTGTTATTAAATGTCATGTGGTGGTGTGCAGCTCAGACTGGGATATTTTTCCCGTCTAGAGTTTTCTAACTGTGCTGAAAGTGGCCTTGGCTTCACAAACCCCTTGATCTTTGCGTTAAGCCCGTAGGACTGAAGTGAGCCGCAGACCTCGGGCTGGCCTCTGGCTGGTGTGACCAGCTTCAGGAGCAAATGACCTCGGGGGCTTTGGCTGGTAGGTGAGAGAAAAAGGCATGGAGCATTTCTCTAAGACAAATACTGTCTTTTGCCTATTCCAGTTGATGTTATTTGTAGGGGGAAGAGTTTGTCTTCAGAAAGAGCGGAGATCGGGAATAAGTGTCCATTGTCTTCTAACTTGGAGGCTGAGAGTAAGTGTCCATTGTCTTCTGACTTGGAGGCTGAGAGTAAGTGTCCATTGTCTTCTGACTTGGAGGCTGAGAGTAAGTGTCCATTGTCTTCTAACTTGGAGGCTAAGAGTAAGTGTCCATTGTCTTCTGACTTGGAGGCTGAGAGTAAGTGTCCATTGTCTTCTAACTTGCATAAGACAATGAAAGTCTTTGAGGAAAGCTAATTTTCTGAAACAGAAATAATTCTATATATAGTTTTGGGGACTGATCTCGATTTCCCTGCTGCTAAGACCTGGCTAGAACCAGGACAAAGTTTTTTTTAAATTTCAAAAAATTCAGAGACTTTTTCCCAAGATCTGTTCAACTTGAGTTTCTGTTTCTTTGAGAGGTGGGGTGAGGAAGGGAGCCTGCAGAATTTCATGCACATTCATTGATTGTAACGCTGTAGTGCTCAGCTCTTCCCAGACCTCTCAAATCATCGTAAGTAATTGGGTTAAAGTCATCATTTATCATACTTGGTTACCCCAGATCTAATCGTTCTTTCCAGGATTGTTTGCTGAATTGCTTGGCATGTCTAACCTTATCGGCCCCGTGAGCTTCTTATCCCTGTTTGACAAATCTAATCTCTCTCTGTCTGTCTGCAAGGAGAAGAGAAGCCTCCTTAGGGGCTCCTGTTGCTTGCTGTGTGGCTAGCCAATGAGTCCAGAAACTTTCAGAAGGGTGTTTGCAGCTGCTAGAGAAGACTGGAAAGGGTTTCAGGTTTAATAGAATCCCAGACTGGTTTGGGTTGGAAGGGACCTTAAAGCTCATCCAGTTCCAACCCCCCTGCCAGCAGCAGGGACACCTTCCACTAGACCAGGTTGCTCAAAGCCTCATCCAACCTGGCCTTGGACACTTCCAGGGAGGAGCAGCCACAGCTTCTCTGGCCAACCTGGGCCAGTGTCTGACCACCCTCACACCAAAGAATTTCTTCCTCACATCTCATCTAAATCTCCCCTCTTCCAGATTCCAGCCATCACCCCTTGTTCTGTCACTCCCTGCCCTTGTCACAAGTCCCTCCCCAGCCTTCCTGGAGCCCCTTCAGGTACTGGAAGGCCACTAGAAGGTCTCCCTGGAGCCTTCTCTTCTCCAGGCTGAACAGCCCCAACTCTCTCAGCCTGTCCTCACAGCAGAGCTGCTCCAGCCCTGGCATCATCCTCGTGGCCTCCTCTGGACTGGTTCTAACTGGTCTGTGTCTTTCTTGTGCTGGGGGCTCCAGAACTGGACACAGCACTCCAGGTGGGGCCTTACAAGAGTGAAAGTGGCATGGAAAGTAGGTTTTCTTGTCAGGTTGGTTTGCTTCTTTACTCAGTTTTATCTTTTGTAAGTACTTGAAATTTGCTGTTTTAAAACAGAATTAGGAATTCTGCTAAATTTAACCGATGTCAGCAGTCAGAGATTGCTACAACAAGCCTGGGGCAAAGGGTGGATGTGGTGTTTCGTGCCTTTCACAACCCACGCCGTGCTGTCTCGCTTGAGACACTTCCCTCTGAGCTTACAAAATCACTCTTGGCTGCAGTTATTTTCTTGAGAGTATGATGGAACCACTTTACAGGAAAACACAGTGTGGTGCCTGAGTTGCACCCTGGGGACCTGATTTTTCCTTCCCTCATAAACCAGGAGTGACACCACTAAAGCAAATGGAGTCACAGGGTTGTGAAACTGAAGTCAGCAAGGAGAAAACCCAGCCTGTGTTCTGTGCTGTGTGCTCGCTTGAGGTTATCTTTGCTCTGAGAAGTTTCCATGAAAAGGAGGACGGGGGGGAGATAGTCTCTGTGTCTTTCCATGTCCTTTCCTTTTGGGGATTTCAGGGACTTTGCAGGCATACTCTGAAGAGCTCATGTTGACCACAACTGGGAGAAGTTGGACCCTCCTCCTACACTGTGTGTATAATTTTACATAGTTCATGTTCTGATGCATCATGCTGTCATTTGCCACCCTGACTTCCAATGTGCTTAGCTGAGTTGGAGGACTTTTTGTTACCCTCAGATGGAAAGGATGGTCAATCCCCTGATCACACTTGGTGTAGGGACCTTCAGAATATCTTCCCTTGTGTTGGCCATGCAGGTCAGTAAGTGATTGACTCTGGCAGTTGAGGCTCTAACTTCTTGTGTGCTTCACCCCTTCCCTCCCATCACCTCCAGCTGTCCCTGCAGTGCTTGGCAGTCTGGTGACTGTGTCTCTGTGTGGTCCAGAATGCAGGTACCCCAATGTAAACCTGAATCACAATCTGAATGTAAATGACATATTTTAGACCTTACCTTTATGGTCTCTAGGCTTTACACTGGAGTCCCTGTGCTGGGTTGATGACCCTTCTGTTGACCACCTCTGACTGATGCTGCAGTGGGGGCTTGGGTACAGCCAGAGGTCTTTCTTCCATGGAGCTATGTGAGGGACAGCAGCCAAAAAGTCTCTTGCTACTTCAAGGAGGGCAGAAACAGGGAGTTCAGTGTGTACTGGAAACTGACTGTCCCTGAGGAGCGTGCCAGGGCTGGGCTATGTCTCTCTTTACTCTTTAAATTGCCAAGTCTGGCTGGCTGGAGGCCAGGCTGATGTTAGATCACGTTGCTATGACTGCCCACCACAGTCAGCTGCCCAGAGGCTCTGAAGGGCAGGCTCTTCTTCCAGAAGGTGCTGATGGGGGTAGGAGCCGCTCATCTTATATTAAATATAAAGATAGAAACATAGAATAGTCTGGGTTGGAAGGGACCTTAAAGCTCATCCAGTTCCAACCCCCCTGCCAGCAGCAGGGACACCTTCCACTGGACCAGGTTGCTCAAAGCCTCATCCAACCTGGCCGAGAACACTTCCAGGGAGGAGCAGCCACAGCTTCTCTGGGCAACCTGGGCCAGTGTCTCACCACCCTCATAGTCAAGAATTTTTTCCTATTATCTAATCTACACCTCCCCTCTTCCACTTTCAAGCCATCACCCCTCATTCTGTCACTCCCTGCCCTTGTCCCAAGTCCCTCCCCAGCCTTCCTGGAGCCCCTTCAGTACTGGGAGGCCGCTAGAAGGTCTCCCCGGAGCCTTCTCTTCTCCAGGCTGAACAGCCCCAACTCTCTCAGCCTGTCCTCACAGCAGAGCTGCTCCAGCCCTGGCATCATCCTCGTGGCCTCCTCTGGACTTGTAATTATTCAGCTCAGTTTGAGCCAGTGACACACATTTTGCCTAAATGCCTAAATCTTTTCTTCCTATCATTTTGAGGTTGAGGAAGATACACTATTGCCATGGCATTTCTATGAAGTGGATATTTTAAAATCTAAAACCTGTAAGATTTGAGTTTTAATGGCTTTTTGTGGTTTTTTGTTCTATTTTTTTGGTTGTTTGTTTATTTTATAAATCTGAGGAGAGCTTTTGGTTAGAAATTAGCAGTTAGGCTGGTGTTTGGGGGAAAAAAAATCACTAAAACAAGCAAATAACCTCTCCTTCTCCTTCCAACTTGCTTTGTTTTATAGAGGATGGAGCATGACCACATTTTGACTCTGTTCAATATCTGAAAATCAGAAAAGGAAGGGCTCTTGCAGAGCCTTGTTCCCTGCCTTAGTACTCCTGGATTTTTCCCAGCCCATCTGAGTCCTGTGCTTGTCAGAGATGGCAGTGAGTTTGCAGCCTGTCACCTGAGGAGATAACCAGGGTGAGCAAGTTCTAATTCCACCTCTCAGCTAAATCTCATTTCAGACTTCCTTGGAAGTGTATCTGTACCAATCCAGGGCCTGACTGGGGCGGATGGAGGAAAAGGATTAGGGATGCTGCCTAATCCAGCTCAAAACTCTTGACAGCACCCAACAGAAATGATTCCCTGGCTGCTTTTGCAGTCTGTTACCTGCTCAAAGCAAGGATTTAGTTTAGCCTTGGTGACTATTAGCAAGTAGAGAGCTGGAAGTCTGACTTCCTATCACTGAACAGCTCTGTGGTTCATGGGTGTTTGGGGGTTTGTTTGTTCTCAGCTGTGTTTCATTTTGGAAGCATGATTGAATCCCTGCAGTAGGCTCCTGTTTCCTTTGGGGAGGAGGGATTTGTAGCTGTCCATGTGGTAGCAGGTGATTTCTGGCAGCACGTTTCCCTTTCATGTGTTTATGATTTTGACCAGGTTCCTAGCTGCTGTTTGTCAAATCCTCCTCTCATTAGGCTGAAGTGCTTCACAGTTTCAGGACCTTCTGCCTTTTTCTGTTTCCCCATGTTTCTTCTCCTCCCCAGCCACCTCCCGTTGTCTCTGCTCCGTGCTGAATGAGCCCAGTTGCTCTTGTTGGCACCTGGTTGTTGCACATTATCAGCACAAAAGCTTCTCTACAGAACAACCCAGAGCAGAACAAGCTGTAGGAAGAGGGGATGGAGATGTTCTGCTGGGTCACTTGGCCCAACCTGGGTTGCTGAGCCTTGCTTTGGGGAACAAGGTGGTGGCTTCTACTCACTGCTGGTACCTAAAGAGAATATTTGCTGCTTTGGTTCTGTGGTAGATTGACCCTGGCTGGAGGCCAGGTGCCCACCAAAGGTGCTCTGTCACTGCCTTCCTCAACTGGGCAGGGGAGAGAAAATAGAATGAAAGACTTGTGGGTGGAGATAAGGACAGAGAGAGATCACTCCCCATCAAAAGCACAGGCAAAACAGACACGACTTGAGGGAAATTAATTTAATTTATTACCAATTAAATCAGAGGAGGATAATGAGAAATGAAAACTGAATCTTGTAACACCTTTCTCCTATCCCTCCCATCTTCCCAACCTTAACTTTACTCCTGATTTTCTGCCTCCTCCCCCAGCAGTGTCACAGGGGGATGGGGAACGGGGATTGTGGTCAGTTCATCACATATTATCTCTGCCACTCCTTCCTCCTCAGGAGGACTCCTCACACTCTTCCCCTGCTCCAGTGTGGGGTCCCATCCACATGAGACAGTTCTCCACAAACTTCTCCAATGTGAGTCCATTCCATGGTGTGCAGTCCTTCAGGAAGGGACTGCTCCAGTGCGGGTCCCCCACGGGGTCACAGGTCCTGCCAGCAAACCTGCTCCGGCCTGGGCTCCTCTCTCCACGGGCTACAGGTCCTGACAGGAACCTGCTCCAGCGCGGGCTTCCCGCGGGGTCACAGCCTCCTTCGGGCATCCACCCGCTCCGGCGTGGGGTCCTCCACAGGCTACAGGTGGTCACTGCTCCACCATGGATCTCCATGGGCTGCAGGGGGACATCTGCCCCACCATGGACCCCCATGGGCTGCAGGGGGACATCTGCTCCACCATGGACCTCCATGGGCTGCAGGGGGACATCTGCACCACCATGGACCTCCATGGGCTGCAGGGGGACATCTGCACCACCATGGACCTCCATGGGCTGCAGGGGGACAGCCTGCCTCACCATGGACCTCCATGGGCTGCAGGGGGACATCTGCTCCACCATGGACCTCCACGGGCTGCAGGGGGACATCTGCTCCACCATGGACCTCCAGGGACTGCAGGGGGACAGCTGCTCCACCATGGACCTCCAGGGACTGCAGGGGGACAGCTGCCTCACCATGGTCTTCACCACAGGCTGTGGGGGAATCTCTGCTCCGGCACCTGGAGCACCTCCTCCCCCTCCTTCTTCACTGACCTTGGTTCCTGTGGAGTTGTTTCTCTTGCATCTTCTCACTCCTTTCTCCATCTGCAAAATGTGTGGCTTTGTTTTGTTTTTTCCTCTTCCCCTTAATTATGTTATCCCAAAGGTGCTACCACCGTTGCTGAGCCTTGACCAGCAGTGGGTCCATCTTGAAGCTGGTGGCATTGTCTCTGTCAGACATCAGGGAAGTTTCTGGCATCTTCTCACAGAAGCCACCCCTCTAACCTTCCCCTGCTACCAAAACCTGTCCAGTCTGTGCTTGCAGATCTGTTGGGTGCTGTTTTCAGGAAGGAAACACGGGAGAGAGGAAACACCTTCCTTTTCTTCAGAACACAAAATCCTATTTAGAGCTTGCTCTTCTGCCTTGTGTTGAGGATTTGATGAGTTTAGAGGAGTTTGGGTGCCTGTTGAAGTTTGAAAATACGATCTTTTGTTCTGAAAATATGTATTTTGTTCTAAAGGCAATGTGGATAAAATGCAATACTTGGAAATACATTTTGGAGAGCTGAATTTCTGAAGGGAGATGAATTATTCTCTCTCCCTTGCTTGCTTGCTACTGTTTCTGCTGGGCCAGGAAGACAAAATTAAAGTGAGACTAGACCAGTAGAGTCTGAGGAAATGAGAAGACCCTCTTTGATCCCAAATGCTCAGTCAAGAAGCATTTACCAGCAATGCCAAATGGGATTTATTTGTCAAGTCCTAAATAGAGGCCAGCAGGTCCTGGAACCAAACAAAAGGAGGAGGTACCATACTATAAACTGGGATTTAACATATTCACTGTTAATCTTCTTTTCCCTCCATAATATGAAGGTTGTTAACCTGCCTGCAGAAGGACCTACTGGGGAGTTAAGTGTCACGTGGAGGGGATTATGACATTTTGAAAAGAATTTGTGCTGCTGACTGTAACATCAGCAAGGTATTAGGTGCCTCTTTAGATCTTCTCTGAGGGGGGAAAGCAGCATCGATCACCCAGCGTGATGGGGCTCAGGGAGCTTGTTTTTGATGTTTTAATGCCAAGGCAGAAATGAGAGCTCAGAGTTGTTAATGAAAGGAGCACATACATTTATTATTATTATTATTATTCATTTTTTCTGTCTTAAAGAGACCAAGAGGGAGTTGGTGCAGAGGGGTGAGATATAAATCATTAGCATCTGCACATTTGCACTGCAGATTAATCTGGGGAAACGAAGCTGATGGTTTTTAAGCCTCCTGCATATTTGCCAGGTGAACTTTTTAACTTGATCCCTCCTTTTACTTTTTTTTTTCCTAACCAAAAAGCTTTCCACTTATGGATTTCAAAGGTGACAAGGTTAAGCAGAAATCAGAAGCTGATTTATTGTATAAGTACCCTTAGTAGGCGTTTTGGCCAATGCAGTGTGGAAGTTATTTTAAAGTTATTCTATTTTTTATCTCTGAAGAGATGTGATTTTCTATTTTTTATATGCCTGCTCCACTTCCCTCCTGCTTGCTTTGCTGAACCTCACATGGATCTCAGTGCAAGAATAATTTTCTGATTGTTTCCAATTAAATGTCCAGCTCGGGGGACTGGAGAGTGAGGGTGGCAATTCTGATACTATTTTATGCTGACCTCAATATTCACATTTTGTTTCTCCTGCTGGTCAGTACATAAGATTTCCCTGTTATGGTTGTGAGGAGCGAGTGGAAGATCTGAGCAAGGCTGTGTTGTGCGAGGGAAAGGAAAGCAGTGGCTCTTGCAAAACAACGTGGAGTGAGGGCTTTGGCCAAGAGGAGCCGTGTTAGGTGTCCAGGGAAGGGCAACGGAGCTGGGGAAGGGTCTGGAGCACAAGTGTGCTGAGTTCCCGGCTGAGGGAACTGGGGGTGTTGAGCCTGGAGAAAAGGAGGCTGAGGGGAGACCTTCTGGCTCTGTCCAAGTCCCTGACAGGAGGGTGGAGAGAGGTGGGGGTGGGTCTGTTCAACCAAGGACCAAGGACAGGACAAGAGGAAATGGCCTCAAGTTGTGCCAGGGCAGTTGAGATTGGATGTGAGGAAGAATTTCTTTGCTGAAAGGGTTCTGAGGCATTGGAAGGGGTTGCCCAGGGCAGTGGTGGAGTCCCCATCCCTGGAGGGATTGAAGAGTCCTGTAGACACCGTGCTGAGGGACATGGGTTAATCAGGGACTGGTCAGTGTGAGGTTAATGATTGGACTCAATGATCTTAAAGGTCATTTCCAATCAAGGCAATCCTGTGACTCTGTGAAATGCATCTTTAGTGGAGACACAAAGCAGAGATCCTGACTGTTCATGAACACTGGAGATCCCCTCACACGTGTTGCAACAGCAAGCGCCTTACCCCGAGTATCGGAGGTAATTAATCCGTCTGCCTGCATTCCTCCTGCAGCCTCAATTAATTACGACTCTCTCTTTAACTTCTGGTCAAAACCATTCTGTAGTGGTGTTCCAGGATGTTAACCAGCTGCCACCTACTGCTCCCATCAATCCTTTATGGACACTGGACAAAGGGGTTGGAAGCAAAATCTCTTGCTTGTGAGTGCAAGCTCTGCTCCTGCTGATCTCATCCTCCTTGAGCACTTGGTCCAAGAAAAAGATGACAAGATCTTGCCTGTACTGGTAGCAAATACAAATGCTACAGCCAGCAAATGCCTTGGTGTGCTTCAAGGGGAAAGCTCTTGCTTTTATTTCTTCATCCTTTATCATCTGAAGCACGAACACAGGCCAGCAGAGAGAGATATAAGCAGATTCAGTGGGAAGAGCTGGACTGAAATACATCTAGTGGTGGCAGTTTCTTGGGCAAGGTTGACAGGGAAAGTAGGTTGTGTCTTTTATTGGGTCTATTGATATTGTTGGGGGAAGTAACCTTTTAAACATGCAAATGTGGTTTCTCATGTCTGAAATAGAAGCATCAGCCTTCAAAACTAAATAAATACGTGTTGAGAACACTTTCCTTGGGTTTGGCAAAGTTATGTTAATCACTTAGACCATCTGTTGGAGAAAATGTAGTTGTGAAGCTGGGATAGGTTAGGGGTATGTTAGGGAGAGAAGAGGTAATCAAGTGGTTAGTTTCTTTAGGACCATCAAGTGACCATTGTAAAACTCTTTGGGAACTGAGTTTTGTTTGTTTTTCCTGGTTCCTTTTTAAAAGTAAGATTGATTGATTGATTGATTGATTGATTGATTGATTTTAAAGGTATGTTTTCTGTGAGGCCCAAAAAACATGATGTATTGACTCAGTACCCTTGTGATAGCAGAGTTCCTCACTGGATTGAGAGGATGAGGCTGGGAGAGCTCCAAGGTGTCCTGTCCTCTGCCCAGCTGGAGGATGTGAGACAATTACACTGCAACCTTGTCCTGAGAGGAAGCAGGGCAAGAAATACGAGGAAAACAGTTAAAAGTCAAGAAGTGTGGCTGGTTCCTAATGGCCAGCTGGCTGAGCTTCTCAGCCTGACAACATGTTTCCTCCTTAAACACATTGTGAAGTGTTGAGAAACGGTTTGGTTGTCATTATGACACTGGCATTTCTTCAGGAGGAGCTGTCTGTTTAAAGAAAGCCCCCAAGGCTTGTTGTCCTAGGATTGCCTTTGACTGGTGACCCAAAGGGGAGAAGAGGGAATCCAGGGAAGGGACATCACACAAGTGTGGCTGAGCGCTGGCAGAAATGTGATTAATCTTGACTAGACAACTGTGCCAGAGCCACGTTGCTATGACTGCCCACCACAGTCAGCTGCCCAGAGGCTCTGAAGGGCAGGCTCTTCTTCCAGAAGGTGCTGATGGGGGTAGGAGCTGCTCATCTTATGTTAAATATAAAGATAGAACCATAGAATAGTCTGGGTTGGAAGGGACCTTAAAGCTCATCCAGCTCCAACCCCCCTGCCAGCAGCAGGGACACCTTCCACTAGACCAGGTTGCTCAAAGCCTCATCCAACCTGGCCGAGAACACTTCCAGGGAGGAGCAGCCACAGCTTCTCTGGGCAACCAACAACTGGACTCCACACTTAAGGGGCAGTGTATTTGTGACCACTCTCCTGTCCTTTTCAATTACCTTCTCTCTCTCTCTCAATCCCAAAGACATGAGGCTTGTTGGAACGCTTCGTGATCCCGCACGGATGTGCTGCTGCAAGTTGTAATCTGCCCTCGTTAGAGCATTTGCTGCTGGTGAACCTCACATGGACCAGGAGAGGAACAATTACAGGAGAAAGCTGCATTTAGCAAGAAATAACCATCTGCTTAGGTTGCCCTGCTGCTTTTCTGGAGGTGGCAAGTTACACCTGAGAGCAAGTTCACGGCACCACAGAATTCATCGCCATCAGATTTTGCTCAGACGTGGTGAGAGCGAGTCAGACTCTCCTTAGCCAGCAAGTTTCATCATCTGGCTCCCCTCACTCACTGTTGGCTCATGCCTTGGGGATCAGCAGAATTATAACTAAAAATATTATCCTAATACACCTGATCAGGTACAGAATATAATACAAGAAAGAAAATGCTTTTTCAACCCCTGGTCTAATTACTGATGTCTCTTCATGATGAATCATAAATGTTCTTGTGTTAGCTACGTGAATAATTTGCAGCAATTTTAAAATATAATTTTCTAGGTAGGTTCTTCAATTGGCAAATTGTCTACAAATAGCTTATTGACTTCTCAATTGCACCAGTTGTTTGAAATTATTCACAGATTGTTTCTTGGTGTGCTGGTTGTTTACAAGCAATTCCTTTTTAGTATTCAGTGGCTGGTATTCAAGTGTTCAGCTTCCAGCTGCAGGATTCCGTTTGTATTTTGACATCCAGGTCACACAATAGTTATTTCTGCTCCTTGACTAAAGGCATGGAATTCATAAGCTCTAACTTCTTGCACGAATATTTGCATTGAATGGCAAAATTTGTATTCTGTAGCCATTCTCTAACATTTGTTTAAAGATAATTGTTTCAGTTCCTGCTGATAATCTTATTTACAAGAGTATTTATGGAGATACTAATACACAGTGGACATTAACCATAAATGAACAAATTTGCTGCAAAGCTTCAGGTATGCACTTAGGTGCATCTTTATTACTTTAACTGTGTTTGCTCATCTTCTGATGTTAAAATATTAATCTTCCTAATACTTATTTTTTCCCCCTATATGAAATTAAGCAATTCTATGAAAAAGATCCCCATATGTATTGTTAACAGGTATAAACATTTCCTGTGGAAACTGCATATAGTGACCTCCATGCTCAGTGCTGGCTGCTCCCTGCCTTCTGTGGGTCCTTCCATCTGATTTTAAAAGATTTTTCCCATTTTATGTTCCTAGATCCCCAGAATTCTGTTTAAAACCACAGTACCATGAATATAAAATCAATAGATAAATAAATATATAAATGATATAAAATCCAAGGCTCTAACTGCACAAGCCAAAGCCATTAACTGAGCAATAACCAGCTGCTCTCCCAAGTCCCAACCTCTGTTCTGTGGTCTCACAGATCCCTTTCTCCTTTGCCCTCCCAGCTCCAGAGAGAGAAGATAAGAAGATTGTGAGTGTGGAGACGTTTCAGTCCGAGGATTGCATTGCAAAGCATGTTTGAAATTCTTTTCTACATTTCTAAAATAACAGAGAGAAGCACGTTCTCTTGCTGGTCAGAGATAAGGGGAAAGTGCCCTTGAAGAATTAAAGGGTCCAAAATGTACAATTTCACTGCTGTTTCTCAGCAGCTGGACCACTTTTGAAAACACTTCTATTTATTTCCTTCCTCTCCTATCCAGATAACCGCAGTGCAGGGCGCTGGGAGTCTGGATTCTGTTTGCTGTGTCTCCCCACAGCTCTCATGGCTCCCTGGGGCTGGGGAAGGTGTTTATTACAAATGAATGTTTAATGTCTGCGTTGAAGAGCTCCTTGTCTGGCTTGGATTTGCTGGTTGCAGTGCTCTGGAAACAGCTGTGCACGAAGGGCCCTGTGTTGGAGCGATATCTGGGCTCAGAGGGACCCTCTTGCATCTTGTGGCTGGTTTCAGTGAGGGCTTTCTGGTCTTACTGGTTGGCAGCTCATTTGGCAGAGGAAAGCTCGGTGAGGAGATGGCACCAAATATTTTGTTTGATCTTCTTCATTGCCAGTTAACTCCTGGTACAGGAATCTGCTGGCTGAGCTTGTGCTGCTGGGATGGGATGGTTGAAGGAGATCCCAGACTCAGCTGGCCCTGAGTAAGAGCAGGACAGTGTGGCCAAGGTGGCCAATGGTCTCCTGGGGTGCATTCAGAAGAGTGTGGCCAGCAGGTCAAGGGAAGTTCTCCTCCCTCTCTGCTGTGCCCCAGTGAGGTCACATCTGGAGTGCTGTGTCCAGTTCTGGGTTCCTCAGTTCAAGAAAGAGCAGGAACTACTGGAGAGAGTCCAGGGGAGGGCTGTGAAGGTGATGAGGGGCCTGGAGCATCTCTCTAATGAGTAGAGGCTGAGACACCTGGGTCTGTTCAGCCTGGAGAAGAGCAGACTGAGAGGGGATCTCATCAATGCTGATCAATACCTAATGGCCAGGTGTCAAGAGGATGGGGCCAGACAGGACAAGGGGAAACTGGCACAAGCTGGAACACCAAAAGTTCCATCTAAAGATGAGGAAAAACTTCTTTCCTGTGAGGGTGCCAGAGCCCTGGGACAGGCTGCCCAGAGAGGGTGTGGAGTCTCCATCTCTGGAGATGTTCAAACCCACCTGGACACTTTCCTGTGCAACCTGCTTTAGATGGACCTGCTTTGGCAGGGGGTTGGACTGGATGATCTCCTGAGCTCCCTTCCAACCCCCACCATGCTGTGATGCTGTGATAGGGTGGGCTGAATGCTTTAGCCACGAGTATCTTCCAAGCTCTGTCAAACTCACTCTGAGGTGTACCTAGGTGAGGGATATCCATGCTACATCCCTCTTTCATCACTGACTTGCTTGTGCCCTGGAAGAGGTGTCTGGTGCTGTGCCTGGATGGACCAGAGCTGTCTTAAGTGTTGAGAAACCTCTCAAAGGCTGAAACCAATCAGTAGTGCTTGATTGCACCATCAGTGCAAGAGAGCAAGGTTTCAGAGCCTCCTAAGTCCTTTCTCCTAGTTGCTGGGCTCACTTCCCATGTGCCAGAAAACATTTCTCAGCTGGTGGAAATTATTTATTCATGATATCAACTTGAATTGTCTGCAGACTGCTGTATCTTGCCAACTGGTAGCCACCCATTAGAGCTGATTTAAGTAATCATGGATTATAAGCAGCAACTTTCCCCAGGTGAGTCAAAGGGAACAAAGGTTCTTCCCTTGGAGGAGCTCTCTTCAGCTTATCCCAGCTTTCTGAGGACCTTTAAACACCTAACTCCATCCAGAGTTGTCCAGAGCAGGTAATGCTCTCTTAGCATCCATGCTGGGAGCCTTTTTATGTGCTTGTGTGCCCAAGAGTCCAAACCAAATAACGCAGCAGAGCGTTTTTGTGCAGTTGGTGGTTTCCTTGTCGTGGTTTCCTGATTGCAATCCCTGCCTTGTTAGCTGGGATGCTGCCTCCTCCAGACTCTTGGGGAATGGTGCAGTCAGAAGCTAAGTGCTAATAAAAGCTCCTGTGCTTGATTGTAAGGTCAATAGGCTGATTTTAGATCACACCTCATCTTAGTCCAGCTGGTTTACAGGTAGCAATGGTCTTGTCCCTTGTGTCTCAATCTCACTGTTCTTAGCCTGGTGCAAAATGCTGGAGTGCTGCTGTGCCATTTATTGAAATGCTGAAAAAAAAATGAAGCTGAAATTAGAGGGGAAAAAAAAAAGGTGGAGGAAGGTCCAGCAAAAGGTTAGCTTCCCCCTGGTGACCAGTGATAGGAGCAGAGGACATGGCAGGAAGATGTGGCAGGGGAGGGTGAGGTTGGCCATGAGGAAAAGGTTCTTGAGGCAGAGGGTGGTGGAGCACTGGCACAGGCTCCCCAGGGAGGTGCTCATGGCCCCAAGCCTGACAAGATTCCAGCAGCATTTGGCCCAGGCCCTCAGGGACATGGTGTGAATGTTGGGGTTGTCCTGTGCTGCCCTGCTTTTGACTCCTAGTTGTGAAAAAGGTGGTGAATGAGAGAGCAAACCAGTGGGATGGACTGGAGGAAAAGCAGCTGATGGAAAAACATTTGCAAAGAGAGGACATGCCCTAGTAGCGAAAGCTGGTATGAGTCCTCAAAAGCACCATCATGAGGAAATACCAGCAGGAAATAAATAGCCACCTTCTCCCTAGTTAGTCTGTTTTGGTGGTCTGGAATTTTGCTGACTGCCAGGCAGTACAAAATGGCTGTAAGGTGCTTGTACAACTGAGCCTCAGCTAAGGAAAAATGTTCCTGTGATCTATATTGTTACCACGTGCTGGAATTGCTAATACATTTACTGATAGTCATGTTTCTTTTGGACTATTGAAAAGTTTTGACCATTTTTACATTGCCCTCCCCCCCCCAAAAAAAAAGTCTGTTAGATTTGCTCTTTCCTGAAGAATTGGTGATCAGAAGTTACTTCTTTTTTTTTGTTTTTGTTTTGAACATACAGGGAGTAGAAGGTAAAAAGAAAAACATAGCTTTTAAAATGTCACAGTTTTCTATTTTTATTTTCTGAGAGGAGAAGAAGAAAAAAAACAGATGTATCCCTTTTCCTGGTGCTAACTTGGAGCTCCTTCTTATCTTCTGCTGCTGTTTGTTTGGCTGACTCTGTATGTTCTTCATCCCTTCCTGGGATGAATAGGTGCCTTATTGTAAAGTTACCCTTTTGAGTCCCTCAAGATTTATGTCATTAATAGCATTTACATTCTGGCATCTGATTTCTTGGAAATTGGGAATTTAGTAGCTGTTTCTGGAGGGCTCAGCTCTTTGTTTACTACCATTTCCTCCCATGAACTGCACAATGACAATATAATTTCCAACCAAGTCAGTTCAACTGTACTTCCATGGGTGGTGTGTGTCTTTGGTGGCTTGCATCTTCCAGTAAAGTTTTCTCACTGCTATCTTTAGAGCTACTGACATGGACAGGAGATGTATTTGCACTGTACCCTGCTGTGGTAGCCTTTATACAGAGGTTAAGTTCAGTAATTCACAAAAAATTAGGTCTTTCTTGTGGTTTATTTGGAGCTATGCACAGCTAGAGCCACCTCAAATATGATGATGAAGGCAGTTAACAGCAGAAGGTTAGACACTGAATGACACAGTTTGGGGTGATGTAGCATGTGGGCAAGGAGACCTGAGCTGCATGGTGGGGAAAATAAAGAAGGATATGAGGGGAAAGAGTGATTTCCTCCATGTCTGGGCAAATCATCTTCATTTTCTCCTTGCACTTAGCAATCTGATTGCTTGTGCTGATTAGAAGATGCATTAATCTGAAGGGCCCAAACCTTTGAGCCATGTCCTAGATGTTTGGAACGTGATGGGAAGGCCAAGCTGTGCAGTGTGTGATAGTTGTGGGCAGGAGGCTTGAGGCGGCGTGGCAGGCACTGCAATGGAATTCTGCAAGCTTTTACTCTTCATTTCAAGAGGATAATGGAATAACATTGCATATCCCTTTCCATAACTGGCTGTGGCTTTCTCCTTGGCCTTTACCATTTGATTATTAGTTTTTTGGTGTGCTTTTTCCTCTTGAAATATTACTGCTAAGTCCTTTAAAATTATTGTGTCTTTCAAGAAAAACAATCAGGTCTTAAGAGGCATTTTTTAAGAGGTGAGGGGAATGTGGAGTTTGTTTAAAGAAGGGAGATCTGAAGAAGATAAAGCAGAGACATCAGCTATGCAGAACTAATGACACATTCCAAAAGAGAACTGAAAAACTGGACAAGTCCATGATGTGCACCACTCTCTGTTAGCTTTTTAGCTGAGAAATCCTTTGAAGGACCAGGGTGGCACACACATGTATCACACATCACACTCTATAATGCTAAGAGTATATTTGGATCTAACACTGCACAAGGAAGCCCATGGCACTCGTGGAACAAATGACACTAAATTCCCTCAGTGGGAATCAAAGCCCTTCCAAACTAACCCCACCACCAGCAGATGCTTGATTTGTTGGTGAGAGACACACACCTTCTCTGTGCAAACAGCACATGCTACCTCAAACCTCTGTTTTCTTCCCACCCTTGGATGCCTCTGTAATTCTGGGAACATCCTGCCCAAAGGCATCAATGTGTCTGTTCAAGTGACTCTGAGGAAAAGGTAGAGGAGAGCCTTGGAAAAGTGTGGTAGAAAGCAGGGAGATTGTCAGGGCTAATGGAGTGACAGCTTGAGTGTGCAAACCCCAGTGCTGTGCCACAGTATCCCAGGGATCTGCCAGCCCTTTACTGAAGGGAAGGGGAGAGAACAGCAGCAGCAAACCTAAATTAACAGTTCAAGCTGACAGAAAGTGTTATTCCTGAGGCAAACAGAGTCCCAGACTGGTTTGGGTTGGAAGGGACCCCAAAGCTCAGCCAGTCCCAACCCCCCTGCCAGCAGCAGGGACACCTTCCACTAGACCAGGTTGCTCAAAGCCTCATCCAACCTGGCCGAGAACACTTCCAGGGAGGAGCAGCCACAGCTTCTCTGGGCAACCTGGGCCAGGGTCTCACCACCCTCACACCAAAGAATTTCTTCCTCACATCTCGTCTCCATCTCCCCTCTGCCAGTTTAAAGCCATCACCCCTTGTTCTGTCATTCACCACCCTTTGGCTGAAGTCCCTCTCCATCCTTCCTGGAGCCCTTTCAGGTACTGCAAGGCCACTAGAAGTTCTGCCCAAAACCAAATAAAAACTTGAAAAACAGTTGGACTAACAGTTGTTGTTTATGCACTACAGATATTTCCAAGCCAAGAGAAAAAACTTGAAGAAGTCGAGGTTCTTGTTAAAAGATGATGTAAAATGGTTGGAAATTGCTATTAATAATGCAAATACTTCTGTTAGGCAACCTGCTTCCTCAGAGTGGGGAATTTAACCCCATTGCTTAGGAAGTGCCATCAGTTTCTTTTTCCAGTAGGCTCAGGTCACGGAGGGCATTTGGATTAATGAGAGGTGGGGATGGTGGGAAAATATTCCATCACCCTTAGCCTGTGCTAAGGCAGGGTAATTAGTGCTAATTAGTATCTTTCATTTCAATGGAATTGCAAAATAATTTGTCTCATCTGGTCGGGATACAGGGAAACCAGTGATCTCCATACTGAAGGAACAGGAAATGGGCTTGAGACTGGAGTTGTCACTGGCCTCCTGTCTGGTCTTCACCACCCATCTCTCTCTGGAGTTCCTCTTCCCATCTGTAAGAAGGGAAATATGAGTTTTTCCTTTTTTCCCTGCTTTTTGTCTGTTTAGGCAGCGAGCTTTCGGGGCAGAGGGCTCTTTCATGCTGTGCACAGTAAAAAGCTTGGTTCTTTGGGGCCTTGTGGGACTCTGTGATATGAATAGTGACAAAAAGGCAAGAAGATTTCCAAAGGCATGTTCTTGGAAAGGTAGACAGTAGTTCACTCTTCTTTCCCCCCTTTTTTCCCTTCTTTCCCCCCTTTTTTCCCTTCTTTCCCCCCCTTTTTTCCCTTTTTTCCCCCCCTTTTTCCCTTCTTTCCCCCCCTTTTTTCCTTCTTTCCCCCCCTTTTTTCCTTCTTTCCCCCCCTTTTTTCCTTCTTTCCCCCCCTTTTTTCCTTCTTTCCCCCCCTTTTTCCCTTCTTTCCCCCCCTTTTTTCCCTTCTTTCCCCCCCTTTTTTCCCTTCCTTCCCCCCCCTTTTTCCCTTCTTCCCCCCCCTTTTCCCTTCTTCCCCCCCTTTTTCCCTTCTTCCCCCCCTTTTTCCCTTCTTCCCCCCCTTTTTCCCTTCTTCCCCCCCTTTTTCCCTTCTTCCCCCCCTTTTTCCCTTCTTCCCCCCCCTTTTCCTTTTTCCCTTTTTCCCCCCTTCTTCCCCCCCCTTTTTCCCCCTTCTTCCCCCCCCTTTTTCCCCCTTCTTCCCCCCCCTTTTTCCCCCTTCTTCCCCCCCCTTTTTTTCCCCTTCTTCCCCCCCCTTTTTTCCCCTTCTTTCCCCGCCTTTTTTTCCCCTTCTTTCCCCGCCTTTTTTTCCCCTTCTTTCCCCGCCTTTTTTTCCCCTTCTTTCCCCGCCTTTTTTTCCCCTTCTTTCCCCCCCTCTTTTTCCCCTTCTTTCCCCGCCTTTTTTTCCCCTTCTTTCCCCGCCTTTTTTTCCCCCTCTTTCCCCCCCCTCTTTTTCCCCTTCTTTCCCCCCCTCTTTTTCCCCTTCTTTCCCCCCCTCTTTTTCCCCTTCTTTCCCCCCCTCTTTTTCCCCTTCTTTCCCCCCCTCTTTTTCCCCTTCTTTCCCCCCTCTTTTTCCCCTTCTTTCCCCCCCTCTTTTTCCCCTTCTTTCCCCCCCTCTTTTTCCCCTTCTTTCCCCGCCTTTTTTTCCCCTTCTTTCCCCCCCTTTTTTTCCCCTTCTTTCCCCCTCCTCTCCTCCCCTTTCTCCTTTTTTTTTATTTTTTTTCCCAGTGAGGGTGTGGGTCAAATTCCTTTCCCTTATGAGCCAGGGAAGTTAATGCATTTCTGAAATGAAGCTTTTAGAAGCTTGGTACAGTTCAACCACAGTCTCCATGGCTTCTTCATGGCCGCAATCCCCTGTTGCCGCGCTTGCCATTCTTGTCACTGACCCCAGACAGGAGAGTTTTGCCACTGCAGGGAACAGGAAATAATCTGCCTTATTTTATTAGAATTTAATAGTAATTATTCTAAAGGTTAAGCAGGCAGCAGTGTTGGTGGGGAAGTCAATAAGGTAAAGCAGGTGGGTTTTGGTCAGTGTGTGATCATGTCATTTGATGTTCTCCTAAACACGTGCTGATTGTTCACATTCCCCCAGCATATTGAATAAACCTCTCTCTCACACACACTTAAATATCTAAACACGGGTTTCAGAGGTGTGTCAGAGCGACCTGAGGCATTGAACGTTGTGACCTAGTTCCTCTGGGCATAATTTCTGTGGGAAAAATCAGTTATTCTGCTAGCTGGGGACGTACCTTTGGTTTTCAGGCATGGTGGTGATGCTGTTTTCAGCAGAGCAAAGTGTGGTTTGCCCAGGGTCTGGTCTGTAACTGGAGCTGCATCTGCTGCTCCTGGGAATGCCAAACTTTGCATCTGATCTGGAATGCCAATGAGCCCATATAAAGCTGTTAATGTCTGCGTGAGGTTTTTTTAGTCCTCATTACCAACCTGATAGAAAGATAATTCCTCAGCTGCTGTTCCAACCTGTGGGATTTTACTCACTTAATTAATTTTCTTTCTTGTTAAAGAAGATCTCTTTTTATGCACGAGAAGCTGTGCTTGACTTGCTTTTGAGGGACTCTTCTCATGTCTATATCAAAGGCACAGAGGCCCCAGAAGTTGGTGGATGAGCCCCAGGGGCAACATGCTTGTGGAGGCTGAGCTTGGAAGCGCTGCCATGTGTGCCAAGGGCAGGCTCGGGGAGAGGAGCCACATCTCTGCAGTGGAGGGGATCCTGTGTCCCTTCCCTGCTCCCCCTGTTTTGTTACCACTCAGTGTGGTGGTTTCACTGGGCTAGCCCTGGGCTAGCAGCCAACACAGCCCTTCACCCACTGCCCCCCAGTCCAGGGGATAGGGGAGAGGATTGGGGGGCAATGGTAAGGAGGCTTGGAGGGTGAGATAAGGACAGTTTAATAATAGAAATAAGTAAAACTTAAAATAATACTATTATTAAAATAGTAATTATAATAATAATAGTAATAAAATATGCAAGTGAGTGACACCCAGTGCCATTGCTCACCACCCACCGACCCAGCCCAGCCCATTCCCAGAGAACGATCCCGGAGGAGCGACAATCCCGACCCGAAACCGCAATCCCGGGAGAGCGAGAGCCCGAGCGAGAGCCAGAGAGAGCCAGAGAGGAAGAGCCCCTCATGGATCTCCTGCCCATGGGGGACAGGAGATGGAACAGCCCCTTGGCAGAGCCCAATGCCCATGGAGCTGAGCCATTGCAATATTCCTCACCACCTGAGATCTTGCACTTGTAGATCAGCAAAACACAAAGTCCTTCGACTTCCAATGACAAAATGCAAACATGGGGATGTTCTCGGTGTCTCTCTCATAACAAGTCCCAGGCTGAAAAGCAAAACACAGCACTATTCTAACTGCTGGAAAAGAAACCCAGCTCTGTTTCAGCTCCAAACCAGGACACTCAGAAATAATGTGGAAGCTTGTGATGTGACCAAAGGATAACAAACTGCAATGCTGGCTGCCTGATGAGAGTTAAAAATGCCAACCTCCACCCCCCTCCCCAACCTTTCAGCGTGTCAGCAAGCTGTCTGTGTAAATAAATACATATATCAAACAATAAGCAGGTGCCTTTTTAACATGCACCGTTTCAGGCTGAGCTGTTCCTTTCTGGTGCAGCTCATCTCAGCATCTGTTAAACTAATGCCAACTCCACAGTTCCCTTTCAGTTGTATTTAGTGCACAAAGATTTGTGTTGTGGTAAATGTAGAATATAATGAGGAATTAGCTTGTTTTACATCTGTTTTGGTGTGCTTGTGATGTATGAAATGTTCAATGGGAATGCTTTGAGTGCCTCCCAGTCTCTGTGTCAGTATACAGTGCAGGCTCTTGTTTCTTGCCATTGATTAAGCAGCTTTATACAAGCCTGTGTATGATTGTAGAAGCATCCAGGGATGAAAAAAAGTCATTTGCAAAACAAATCACTATTGGGGCCCCAAAGCAAACAAACATTGAAGTGAGGAGGAAAGTGTGAGCAAAGTGGGATTTAAAAACAAAAGAAAAACCAAACAAAGAAACAAAACCCCCAAAACAAAACAAAAAAATCATCCCCTTCCTCCAAAAAAACCCCACAACCCCAAACAAAAAACCAAAACAAACAAAAAACCCCCACCTTAATTCCAGGAGGGTCTGTCAAACCCCTTAAATCAAGCCAAACTCGGGAGCCACAGAGTCTAAAGCCTCAAGGTGCAATGCTGTGGAAGGGATACCTGAGATCTGCGAGGCTGGGTCAGATCTTGTCTGATCCAGGGTCTTGTCTCCGACAGCAGCCAGCAGTGATAAGGGAGAATGCAAGACCAGGAGAAATTCCACGTTAAGCTTTTGTTTATTTTTGTTTTCATATGAAAAGTGTATTGAGCCCAGGTGACCCATAGTCTACTGGCTCTACTCCTCTGTCCTGGTGTGGAGCTGGGCCAGAGCTGGTTTCTGTTCAGCAGCTGGAACAGCGCTGGGGGTTGGGTTCAGCTGGGGTTTGTTAGGAGAGGAGCACTGAGAACATCCCCATGTTGGCATTTGTGTCACTGGAAGTTGAAGGACTTTGTGTTTTGCTGGTCTGCAGGTGCAAGATCTAAGTTGCACCCAGTGCAGTTGCATTGGGTGTCACTCATTTGCATATTTTATTACTATTATTGTTATCATTATTATTTTAATATCAGTATTATTTTATTTTATTTCAATTCTTAAATTGTTCTTATCTGACCATATGAGTCTCCTTACCCTTGCCCCCCATTTCTGTTCCCTATCCCCTTGGGGAGGGGAGTGAGCAAGTGGCTGTGTTTGGCTGCCAGCCCAGTGAAACCACCACATCCTCACTGAAAATTGACCTTCAGGGTTAAAAGCATGTTGGATCCCTTGGTGCTGCTGTCCCTCTCTGTCCATCTGCATCAACCATGGAGAAGGTCCTTGGTTTTTATTGTCCTTATTCAGGTTTCACACGTGCTACTGCTTTCACTCTCGTCAGGTACAAAGGAATCACATGAACTAAAATAAAAAATCAGACTGTTTATGCAGGCAACAAGGCTTGAAGGCAACTCTCTGCCCAGCTTTTCTGGGGCCTGCTGAGAGAAAGGAGAATATTCCCCCTGCTTGAGACACTCTCAATTGGATTAGATGTAAACAGAGCAGCAGGGAGGGGAGAGGCAAGCTCCTCCACTGGGGAGGTGGATTTAGATGACCTGAGATATCTTCTGTTTCTTAGTGTTCCTCAAATAGGGATGATGGAAATCTCTCATCTGAGCTAGCAGGGACAGAAGACAAGATATGATATTGGTGACCCTCAATCTATTTGAGCTCTCTGCTATTGATCACAGCGGTGCATCGGCTGGAGAGGTAACAGGGAATGAATGGGGTTTGCCTACATGGACAGCATTGTTCTTCTCTGATGGAAAGGGAAAATTGCTACTAAAAATGCCATTGAATCAAAGTTTTGATGACTCTCAGGATACCTGCCTGTGACACTTTCCATCTTGTGGGTTTCAGAGCACTTTACAAACCTGAATATATATATATTTTTTTTATTTATTTATTTCCCCCTCATTGTCTCCAAAGGCTGGAAGTTCCTATCAATACTACATGTTTGAAAGGACCAGGAGGGTGGGTTTCTGTTAGGTAGCAGATACTTTCTCCTGTGTGTATGGACACCTGCATTTTCTACATGGAAGCACTTGCACCTCTCAAATACTTGTTCTTCTTCTCTAAAGAAACCATGCTCCTCTGGTGCATGTCAGATGGATGAGCGGGTGCAGAGTGTTCCTTGGCAGGGTTGTCTCAGGCTGGACACAGCATGCAGTGCTTCTGTGTCCCACTGAGCCATCTCCCTTGTCTTGGGGAGGTGTGAGATGGTGCTTCTGTGGAGGGGTCTGCTGACAGAGGGCTGATACCCACCTGTGTGGCAGGAATTTCCTTCCCTGGGGTCTGGGGTGACATCAGCACTTCCCAACTGGCTTGTTGTAATCTACTGGATTGACAAATGGATGTTAGCTCAGCTCAGTCTGACTGTCTTCTCCAGAGAGCAGGACAGAGAAGAGAAGCCTGAGATGTCCAGCTGTAGCCTTGTCTCAGTGCCTTACAGGATTGCTGGATGGTGTTGCTGTGCATGGACCTTCTCCCCCAGCTTTTCATAGAATCATAGAATTATTTGCTTGTAATAGACCTTTCAGATCATCAAGTCCAACCATACCTGTCCACCGCTAAACCAGATCTCTGAGCAACTCATCTACCCATCTTTAAACACCTCCAGGGATGGGGACTCCACCACTGCCCTGGGCAACCCCTTCCCATGCCTGAGAACCCTTTCAGTGAAGAAATTCTTCCTCACATCCAATCTCAACTGCCCTGGGCACAACTTGAGGCCATTTCCTCTTGTCCTGTCCCTTGGTCCTTGGTGGAACAGACCCACCCCCACCTCTCTCCACCCTCCTTGCAGGGACTTGGACAGAGCCAGAAGGTCTCCCCTCAGCCTCCTTTTCTCCAGGCTCAACACCCCCAGTTCCCTCAGCCGGGAACTCAGCACACTTGTGCTCCAGACCCTTCATGACCCTGGAGCAGTTCCTAGGTGCTGTGATGCAGGGGGGGCTCTGATGCTCCCTGGTGCTGTGTGTGGACAGTTGGTGTTGGCCATGGGATGCTGGAGGAGGGGCTGGGCAGGGTGGAGGGTTTTGGTTTCAAAAGAGAGCGAAGCAGCGAGGTGGGCTGGGAAGGAGAGGGGTAATGCTCTGAAATGGATTTGCGTGGCGCCAGCTTCATATCTGAATTGGAGCTGTCAGGGAGAATGAAATCCAGGCTTGGTGCTGCTCTCCAGAGAGAAGCCCTCACGGAGAGATTGCTCTGTTAAGTGCTGGCTCCACCCCTGCGCCCCGGCTCTGGCTGATTTCTGCATGGAGAGAACCGACAAGATCTGGCACGGTCCCGTCCCTCCTCCTCTCCCACTGGCCTTTCCTGCTCCTCTCCAGGCTCTGGTTTACCTTCTTGCACTTGCTTATTCCTTTCACCACCTGAGCATCTCCCACTGAACCCTTCTCCTCCTGGTTCTGGTGGTATCTTCATCCCACCCTTACCTGCCTCTCGGATCCATCACCTTGTCCTCTTTTTCATCCTCAATCTTTTCTGGCTCCCTCTATTCAGCCTACAGTTGTACCCCAACACCTCTCCAGTAAGTGAACACGTGTCCATGTTTGTTCCATACGACCCAGGAAGGTGTGTTATCTCTTAACCATTTAACTACCTCTGTTTTCTCATGTCCTGCTCCATCCTCTGTTCCAGGACTTGCCTTTGGGGGACTCACAGCATCTCTTCCTGGTGTTCCCATCCTCTCCTGTTTCCCTGGTGACTCTCCCTGGTTGCACAGGGGAGCCAGAGAGGAAGATACAGAGAAACTCTGTTGCTCCTCTCTCATTCTTCTGGAATAGTCCTGTTCTTCCTCCTGCCTTCTGGTCAAAGCCCTTTTCTGGCCAATCTAAATGGACTGGAAAGTGAAGAGGAAGATTGCTGGGGTCTTCAGGGTCTCTGCCAGATGCTTCCCCTCACCTCCTTCATGTGAGAAGTGAGAAGAAGAGAGTAAAGCAAGGCCAGAGAGTCACAGAATCATTAAGGTTGGGAAAGACCTCTCAGATCATCCAGTCCAACCATCAGCTCATCACCACCATGCCCACTAAACCATGTCCCTGAGTGCTACACCTACACGTTCCCTGAACACCTCCAGGGATGGTGACTCCACCACTTCCTTGGGCAGCCTGTTCCAGTGTCTGACCACTCTTCTGGAGAGGTCATGGTCTTCTCCTCAGGCCCAGTATGGAGATGTGTGTCTTACATACTTGTCATTGCTGTTTCCAACAGGTTGACCAGCTTGGATCACACTGCTAGGGACCTGAAGCAAGGACCCTGACTGATGCATGTTTAGTACAACCTGACTTCTTGAGAAGAACCAGCATTTCTCTGGAGGCCTGTCCCATCAAAGCAGCACCCAGGTAAGGCAGACAACCCTGCTAACGCTCAGGCTCTGCTGCTGTGGGCTGAGCAGAGGAGATTTTCCACTAATTTGGCTCCAGAGGGGCTTTGTCACCTCTGCCTGCCATACCTGTAGCGGTGAAACCTTCTATGGTGCTTATAGCATGAAGAATGTTTTTCAGCAGAAATGTGCTTTCCAGAAGATCAGGACTGCTCATATAGTTGAGATAAATATAGGCTGAAAGTGTGGGAGGAATATGCTGAAAAAAAAAGAAATAAAACGTTACATATAAGATATTAATAGAGCAATACTTTGACTTCTTGTTCTAAAATAATTGTATTTTGAAAATTACCTTAATTTAAACAGACAGCTTTTTAAGAAAAGGAGGAAAGAAATGTATGTGGGAAGGAGGGGTTAAGTAAGAAATTAATTAAAACCTTTCATTTTCAATGGGGTACAATGTGGGAAGGAGAGGTTAAGTAAGAAATTAATTAAATCATTTCATTTTCAATGGGGTAAAATGTTTTGGGTCATTGAAAAGTGAAAAAAAAAAACCCAAACAGCAAAGCCTTGCAGTTCTAATTGCAATGACTCATGGAAACCAGATCTAGAAAAGATGAGAGGCCCTTTAGTCCAAACCCTTAATCCCCTACTAGTATGTCACATCATTCCCAGCAGCATCTACCAGTCCTGGTTTAAATGATGGGATTTTTCCCTTGTCCCCTTGGGATACCATTCCACAGTCTTAATAGAATTAATCTGCTTATTTCTCTTTCAACCCCTGACCACGGCTGAGGCAATTAGTGGTAGGAGCTGGAAGGATTCTGTTCTCTGTGCTGGATGATGAAGGCTTAGGGCTGTGTTTGTGTTAAAGCAGACATCAGTTGGCAGCGGGTGTGCACCGAGCGTGGCTTATCTGTCAGGACTCATTACAGCCCCAGAAACCTCTCTGAGCTACAGAGTTCTCAGACTCACAGGAGCTTTCCTACAAGAGTCAGTCAGGATCTGATAAGGCACAGACTAATGTATTTGGATGCCTGTGAGAAAGATGGTGTGATTGGGAACCAAAGGGAAATGCAAAGTCATAAGCTGTTCATGCTAGAGACTCTCAGAAACAATTCAATTCTCTGTTTCTGGAGCGTTCTCTGGCCTCATTTTTTACTTCTCTCTCAAACAAGTTGGTAGAAACTACGTGAAATAACTTTTTGCTGCGTGTGGTGCTGCTGGAGGAACTGCTGCACCTTTCCATCTGTGAATTTCAGGCCTGGCTTAGATGAATATTGTGGGCTTCTGCTGATGTTTATTGAAAGGCTCCACTCAAATAACCAGGTTAATATAAAGTCAAATAAATTGGAGCTGGAAAAATCGTAGCTGGTCTTATTTAGCCTGTCTCCACTTAACCCAAAGTGAACCTTTCTTCTGTGACATTTCATTTTGCTCCTCAAATATGGAAAAGTTTTAGTATTTAGAGAACTGTTACTCAATTTCTAAAGCACAGGGATGGAGTTTCCACCCATTGGCACCTGGAGACTCCAGCAACAGCTGATTTGGACAAACTCTTTGTGTGGACACTTGGATTCATCCACTTCCAAAGTGAATGAAAAGCCACACCAATACAGAAAGCAACTGCAATAGGATTGTTATTGGGTGTTTGAATGAGGCTGCAACGTGAAGCAGGGCCAGGGGTCCTGAAAAACTCTGCACATGTCAGCCTTCCACGTGGGCCACGTCCACTGGCACTGAGGGAGAAGGTCACCATCCTGATCCTCCTCCCTCCCAATAAATCCCTGGCTCTAACCTGCCATAGCTTTTCCTGGAGTATCTCCTCAAATAGAAAGCTTAAATATAAACTTAGCCACTGGTCCAGTGTCTCATTCTCAAGCTGTGTTAATTAAGCCTATTAAAACTGGACTAGATTGCTGTGTTTGTCAGATCAGAATTTCTTAACCACTGCAGAGCGAGTTGCAGAGCTTTGATGCATTCATTGAGTCCTGTGCTAATTTGCTCTTTGTTTTTAATCACTTGAAATCCTTTTCCAGCTTGGTGTTTTGGCTGCTCGGTGTGGTTTTGTAGTAGACTTTAAAGGACAGGGAGGTGATGACTGAAGCAAAGTGTAACGATCCATCAGGCTTTAGATCATCTGCAGCTTCTGTTCCCTGTCCCTGCTTTGCCAGTCAAGCTTTCTTCCAGTGAAAGTGGCAATAAACCCATGGCAGAAGGGGACTGTTTCTCCTCTACTCTTCCCTTTTTCCTTCCTTGAAAGTTTATCTTGCTGCTTGCTTTTTAAAAGCTCTGCATTAACGTGGAGTTGGGGTGGGGGAGCTGTGAAGTAAAAGGCATGCTTTAAATACAGATGCTGGTGATAGTCCTTTCAAAAACTGCACTTCTCAAGCTGGGAGCTATTGACCCCTTTCAGTGCAGTCACAAAGAAATCCAAGAGGAAATGGAGGGTGAGGGCCAGCAGGGAATATATATATATATAATTTTTTTTCCCCCAAGTCATCTTCTTACTCCACCCCCTGCCAGGTTGGCTATTGTTTGAGACTCCACATGGGACACCAGTTGTCGTATAAGGAAAATGGCATCATGCTACATTCTTTCTAAAAATTGATTTTTTAAATTTTTCTTCTTTTTTTACAGTTGCCTTTTTTGTTTTGTTTCTTGCTGAAAGTTGTTCTGCTTTAAGCTCTGGGTAAAAGGAAAATGGTTGGCTGTGGTATGAGTGTGTGCAGTCTTGGTCTGTGCAAAAGGTTTTGCTTTATCTCTCTTATCAGAGATTAAGTGATTAGG
The DNA here is from genome assembly GCA_907165065.1 of Caprimulgus europaeus. The sequence continues at coordinate 44,998,525 of OU015532.1, read as the reverse complement.
CAGAGCAGCAAATGAGGTTCAGCTCCTAGGACAGGAGCAGAAGATGTTCCTGTGCATTTTCCTGCATCCTGAACTCAGTAATAACCATCCTTTTAGGTTTGGGGGTTTTTTTCTTGCTTAAGGGGATGCTCAGGCAGTGGGACAGAAGCAGAGAGTGTCCCTGCTGTGTCCTCCTTCATTCACAACCTTTATTTATTCAGTGTCTGTTCCCAGTCCTGATGCAAGAGCATCTGGACTCTTAGAGGAGCATCCTGCCTTTTGCTTCCAGGGTGTTCCCCACCAAGTTGTCCCTATTTCAGTGCTTGAAAGATGAAGAAGTGAAAATCTCTTTCCACCAGAATTTTAGGATTTGTGATTGAGAGCTGGGACAAAAGCAGTGCTGCTGAACTGGGGCTTCCCTTCCTCCCCACTGCCTGGAGCTGTGGTTTGTGAAGGCGCTGTGTTAGGTGGAGACATGGAGTTGCAAAGACCTCAACCTCCTGCTCCCATCTTGTGCTTTCTTCATTCCTGCTGATGTGCTGAGCGAGTGGCACGCACCAGTTTGGGCCACCAGCTTCCCTTGCTCTGCTCAATGACCACCTCCACTGCTGGGGACAACCACAGTTCAATTGTCCCCAAAGGGAGCTGGAACGTTTGAGCCCACAAGAAGCAAGGCTTCGTGTAGCAATATTTTAGAGGCTGAGGTGCTTCTGCTGGCAGCAGAACATGTGGCAGTTCAGGAAAAGGACTGAAAACGCTCCTGAGATTTGGGGGTTGTTTCCTGGTGCAACTGTGTGGTGGTTTAACTTGGCTGGCAGTGCAACACCATGCAGCTGCTCGCTCACTCTTCCCTGCCCCACGCCTGGGAATAGGGGAGAGAATGGGAGGAGTAAAGGTAAGGAGACTCGTAGAGTGAGATAAGAACAATTTAATAACTGAAATAAAACAAAACTTAAAATAATAATGACAATAATAATAGTAATGATGGAATATGCAAATGAGTGACACCCAGTGCCATTGCTCACCACCCACCGACCCAGCCCGGCCCGTTCCCAGAGAACGATCCCGGAGCAGCGACAATCCCGACCCGAAACTGCAATCCCGGGAGAGCGAGAGCCCGAGCGAGAGCCAGAGAGAGCCAGAGAGGAAGAGCCCCTCATGGATCTCCTGCCCATGGAGGACAGGAGATGGAACAGCCCCTTGGCAGAGCCCAATGCCAGTTTAGCTTATTCATTCCAATATTCCTCACCCCCTGAGATCTTGCACCTGTAGATCAGCAAAACACAAAGTCCTTCGACTTCCAGTGACAACTGAAAACATTGGTCTGTTATCAACATCCTTCTCATAACCAATCCCACACTGAAACCAAACCCCAGCACTATTCCAGCTACCAAAAAGAAAATCAGCTCTGTCCCAGCCAGAAACCAGGACAAACTGTCACTTGTTGGTGAACAGATACCACCAGCTTTTTGGAAATAAGTCTGAACTCCAAACAAATCCACGTAGTGACTCGTGCAAAGGAACAGCTGGAGCAACATGAACAGAAATAAGGGTGAATCCCCTGACTCCAGAAAGCAGAGGCAGAGTCTAGAGTGGGAAAAGCTTTGGACTGGGAGCTGGGAACGCAGCCAGCTCTTGGAGAGGAGCGAGTGCATGGTTCTGCATGCGTGCAGAAGACTTGGACGCTCTTCCTCCTGCATCAGTAATTAGGATACAGTCTTTAGTGGTTCTCAATGTGGTTGCCATCACTTCTGACTCCCTGTGATGCCCTATAAAATTCTGTTCAGCAACTGATAATGTTCCAGAGTTCTTAAAAATACAAGAAGATGAAACCCCACTCCCTCCTAAAACAGCAGCAATAATTTTTGAGGGTTAATTTACCTCAATCTTGCCATGATACTCAACCTGTGTTATGCTGAGCTGTGATTACAGCAATGCAAAAAAGGAAAATACTTTCTAAAAATGCTTTCTTTTGCAGAAAATTAGTCGTTTGATATTATTATTATTAAGAACTCTGTATGCATTGACAATCAACAATTTATTTTTGGTTTAAAATGTTGAACAATTGGACAACTTTTAAAGAAACTGCATTGTTCTGAAAATAGAGGAAGGACTCTTTTAAAGATTCAGTGTACTGGAAATGAAGGTTGCATTGACCAAAGGAAGCAGGTATCATATTGAGGAAGCTCTAATTTAATTTCTCTTCAGACTGTGAGTTAAATTGTTTGGAGAAGCTGTGCAACTCTCATATCTCTGCAAAATCTGTTTCCAAGAGAACCTTCCCATGTGGTAAATCGTGCTTATCCTAGAGATACAATAGTGGAAGCCTCCTGAGCTTTACTGAGATGCTTGAGTTTGCACCAGGATGGCAGGGGAATGTCCTCACATCGTTTATTCTTCACAAAAGATAATTTGGTGCCTTCCAAATGCTGTCCACTGTCGTACCTAAAGGAGGTATCGCTCACAGCGAGTGGTGTGGGACGATGTGATGGCCCATGTGCTCCGTTCCAAATTAGCAATGAAGCAGCTAATGACTCTTGACATGATCATGGCTGTCCTTGGACGGTTGAGTTAACATCATGCAGGTAAATGGCATCTCCTCACCCCACAGCTATTGCTTCAAGCTCTCTGCAGAGTCCCAGGCCTCGTGTTTTAGTTGCAGTCTGCTCACATTTATAACTGTCCTAATAACTGCCGTGGCCAAAGGTGACATGTTTGTTGTGTGCACATTTCTAAGTGAAAGGTGAGGCTGAGGGAACTGGGGTTGTGGAGCCTGGAGAAAGGGAGGCTGAGGGGAGACCTTCTGGCTCTGTCCAACTCCCTGACAGGAGGGTGGAGAGGGGTGGGGGTGGGTCTGTTCAACCAAGGACCAAGGGACAGGACAAGAGGAAATGGGCTCCAGTTGTGGCCAGGGCAGTTGAGATGGGATGTGAGGAAGAATTTCTTTGCTGAAAGGGTTCTGAGGCATTGGAAGGGGTTGCCCAGGGCAGTGGTGGAGTCCCATTCCCTGGAGGGATTGAAGAGTCGTGTAGACACAGTGCTGAGGGATAGTGCCCACCTGGGATCTGGGATCTGGAAGTCTCAGCTCTTTATTTCTGCTGCTGAAGGTGCTGTAAGCTAATCCATCAGGCTGTAAGTGGCTGCTGGCCATGTGGTGTGTGGTTGCTGCTTCTGTCTCATATGGGTCAGGAGGTGACACAAATAGCCAGAGGGCTCAAACATTGCTGCAGCTGACGGTGATGGAGGTGGATTGACCTTCTGTTGCCCAGAAACTTGGAGTCGATGCTCCTGATGTTGACCGTGGTGTGTGTGGGGACTGGTTTGGGCTGTGTGTGTTTTCCTGTGGAGCCAGGAGCTTGTGGGACACGTCAGTGATGATGGAGGAGGAGGAAACAGATAGAACGAGAGGAAATAGCCTCAAAGTTGCACCAGGAGAGGTTTAGATTGGATATCAGGAAAAACTTCTTCACCAAAAGTGTTATCAAGCATTGGAACAGGCTGCCCAGGGAGGTGGTAGAGTCACCTTCCCTGGTGGGATTTAACAGATGGGCAGACGAGGTGCTCAGGGACATGGGTTAGAGGTGGAATTGGCAGTGTTGGGTTTATGGTTGGACTCGGTGATCTTAAAGGTCTTTTCCAACCACTATGAATCTATGAAATAAATTGTCATTAGCAATACCTCTCAGTTCCTACCACTGAGTTCTAATGCTACAGTGAGAATTCAAAGCTTTTTTGGTTTATTTCCCCCCTGCCTACATCACTTTGTGCTTTGTCACGGGAGGATGGGGTTGACCTGCTGTGACAGGGCAGGAGAGCGAAGCTGCCCGTCACCGCCGTGCCGAGTCCTGGCTGGAGCAGCTGAGGTGGTGTCACTCAGAACAGCAGTGTGGGCTTTGCAGCGCTTCTTCTGAGCCCCCCAGGAGTATGTTTGCTTGTGATTTGTGAGTTTTGAACATTACTGAGTGAAGCTGGGGACTCAGTTGAAGAGCTGCGAGAATCACGCTCTCGCTGTCGAGCTGTCTCAGGCAGCAGATGTGTGAGAGGGGTCCCTGTGCATCTACTGGAAGCCTTTTTTTCCTTGGGCTTATGGGATCAGTGCAAAGTGATAGAGCTATTCAAAGCAGTAATAAGGATAATATTACCCTGTAAGTCATGAAGAGGGTTTGGGGAGTTTTGCACTCAATTACTGGCCTGCGTTCTGAGCAGTGGGAAGTAGCTCAATTCCTGTCTGCTTTTCTTCCCCGTCTTCATAAGGATGCTAATACAGCTGCTGAGTTTTCTTTGAGAGAAAATGATGGTAGAAGTATCTTATTTTGTGCCCAAACTGGCTTTGTGAAACTTGGCATTTCTTTTCAGAGACAAAAAAAGTCTTAATTCAGGAGGGTTTATCTTCATTTTTTTTTTTTCCTGTTGCTTCTCCTTTCTTTGACAAAGCAGGAATGGTAAAAGGGGAAAAAATAAAGAGTTAATGCAGAAATTGCCTTTCCTCACTTGGAAAACTGACCATGAAAAAATGCCTATACATCTTAACAAAAAAATTGAATTTAAAAAATTAAATTAAAAAAAAAATAAACAAAAATTGAAAACCAGTTGATTCTTTAAACTTCCAGAATCTGAAAAGGTTATTGTTTCTCCTAAAGGCTCTGACCTGTTTGAAAGCTGAGGTTTCTTGCCTGGATTGCTGCATCTGTTTAGTACAAAACCTTGAGAGCTGTTTTGTTAGAGGAGCCTCCACACAGGTCAGCTGCTGGCCAGGCTTGTGCACGGTGAAGATAATGATAATCTAATGGCTCATTTGTCCTTTGTGAAATGACTCATTCCCCAGTGAGCTGCTGGGGGACGTGAGCTGCATCTTTGGCAGACGTTAGGTTGGTTGACAGCAGTGGAAGATAAGGAATTAGGAACTCAACAGCCTTGGATGTGCTTGTGCTGGGCGTTCAGGGCTGCTCTCAGCAGGAGCTTTAGGAGAGCGATGGCATGCAGGCGTTTTGTGGCCTGATGGCGAGGAGGGGTACGTGGAATCACAGTCCTCAGCCTGTGTTTTAGCTTCAGTGCCCACCACATGGAGGTCTGGAGCTGGACAGGGGGTCTGGCTGCAGGTGTTAGTTCTCTGAACCAGTGGAGCACAGCACATGTATGAGTGGAGCAAGCCTCCCAGCAGCATCAGTGGAAGTAAATAAATTCCAAAGAATTATGTTTGAAAGTCTTCTTCCAAAGAAGACAACCTTCTGGTGGCCTTCCAGTACCTGAAGGGTCTCCAGGAAGGCTGGGGAGGGACTTTGGCCAAGGGCAGGGAGTGACAGAACAAGGGGTGATGGCTTCAAACTGGAAGAGGGGAGGTTTAGATTAGATATTAAGAAGAAATTCTTTGCTGTGAGGGTGGTGAGACACTGGCCCAGGTTGCCCAGAGAAGCTGTGGCTGCTCCTCCCTGGAAGTGTTCTCGGCCAGGTTGGATGAGGCTTTGAGCAACCTGGTCTAGTGGAAGGTGTCCCTGCTGATGGCAGGGGGTTGGAACTGGATGAGCTTTAAGGTCCCTCCCAACCCAAACCAGTCTGGGATTCCATGATTATGCCACATAAACTTCCTTTTTTTTTAATCATTTGTGGAAGGTTTATTTTTCAATCCCCCATCTCTCACCAGGTGCTAATTTTTAGCCAGGCTACAGCTCTGGTTTGGAATTTTGAAGTCTCTGGGAGGTGTAAGAGGCTCAGTCCCTCCCTGCTGCCTGGCACGAGCAGTCCCAGAGCCTAGGAGGGCAGGAGGAAGCTTCTCCTCGGAACTGGCTGTTCTGCAGTCACCAGCTCAAAATGTTCCTGGCACTTGCCCCTGGCGACTGTTGGTGACAGGATATGAGAGTTTATGGCTACTTGACCCACTGGTTTCCCCATCTTCTGTGGCAGTGGTGGTTATCAGGCTTGGACATTCCTGCCTGCTGTCTGGGTAGCCCTTGCTGATGAAGACAGACAGACAGACAGACAGATGCCTGGTGCCATACAGATGACATCTATGTCGAGGCAAAATTTATCCCTGACTCCTCAAACTGACCTGGACCATTTATAACCTTTGTGGCTGCAAAGTACATCCCAGAGTACATTTCAAGGAGGTTAAAAATAATATCCTAAATCTTAATTTGTTCCTCCCACAAGTATTGAGTCAACAAGAAGGATAGGAATTGGTTTGTCCTGGGTTTTGGGGTTTTTTTGGTTGGATTTTTTTTTTCCCATGCTGAAATGTTCAGCTCTCAGAGTGGAACTAGAAGTTTATCACAAGTTCTTGGCTTGTGAGTTGAGTTGGCTTCGTGTATGGCTCACGTTACTGGAAAGTGGAATCACTTGCCAGAACTGCTTTTGCTTTTCCATTTCCCTTTCCATCTCCCAAGCTTGTATGTTATCTGGTAGCAGCGCTGAAGGCCAAACTTGCACTGAACTGATTGGAACCAGGAGCTGGCATTCTGCTGTTCCATCTCCTTCTGCCAAAAGCCAATGTTCAAAATAAAGACTGTACGTTCAGACTACTTCAATGAATACAATTTATGGTCATTTAAAACACCTGAAGAGCAGTACAGCAAGGCTCTGATTCTCCTGGTGACTTCATGTGACCACACAGTGGATAAAGTTGAGTATATTCAACAAGTCTTCAACCCAGGAAAAGGGGATAAGTGATGGTGGCCTTTAAAATGGGGTAATGAATTATTTTTGTTCATTTTTCTTCTCTTCCTCTTCCTCCTTCTCTCTCTTCCTCCTCTCTTCTCTTCTCTTCCTCCTTCTCTCTCTTCCTCCTCTTCTCTTCTCTTCTCTTCTCTTCTCTTCCTCTCTCTTTTCTCTCTCTCTCTTCTCTTCTCTTCTCTTCTCTTCTCTTCTCTTCTCTTCTCTTCTCTTCTCTTCTCTTCTCTTCTCTTCTCTTCTCTCTCTCTTCTCTTCTCTTCTCTTCTCTTCTCTTCTCTTCTCTTCTCTTCTCTTCTCTTCTCTTCTCTTCTCTTCTCTTCTCTTCTCTTCTCTTCCTCCTTCTCTTCTCTTCTCTTCTCTTCCTCCTTCTCTTCTCTTCTTCTCTCTCCCTCTTCTCTTCTCTTCCTCCTTCTCTTCTCTTCTCTTCTTCCTTCTCTTCTCTTCTCTTCTTCTTTCTTTTCTCTTCCTCCTTCTCTTCTCTTCCTCCTTCTCTTCTCTTCTCTTCCTCCTTCTCTTCTCTTCTCTTCCTCCTTCTCTTCTCTTCCTCCTTCTCTTCTCTTCCTCCTTCTCTTCTCTTCCTCCTTCTCTTCTCTTCCTCCTTCTCTTCTCTTCCCTTCCTCCTTCTCTTCTCTTCTCTTCCTTCTTCTCTTCTCTTCCTCCTTCTCTTCTCTTCCTCCTTCTCTTCTCTTCCTTCTTCTCTTCTCTTCTCTTCCTCCTTCTCTTCTCTTCCTCCTTCTCTTCTCTTCTCTTCCTCCTTCTCTTCTCTTCTCTTCCTCCTTCTCTTCTCTTCTCTTCTCTTCCTCCTTCTCTTCTCTTCCTCCTTCTCTTCTCTTCCTCCTTCTCTTCTCTTCCTCCTTCTCTTCTCTTCCTCCTTCTCTTCTCTTCCTCTTTCTCTTCCCTTCCTTTTTTTCTTTTCTTCTTCTTCTTCTTCTCTTTTTTTTTCTCTTCTCTTCTTTCTTCTTCTCTTCTCTTCTCTTCTCTTCTCTTCTCTTCTCTTCTCTTCTCTTCTCTTCTCTTCTCTTCTCTTCTCTTCTCTTCTCTTCTCTTCTCTTCTCTTCTCTTCTCTTCTCTTCTCTTCTCTTCTCTTCCTCCTTCTCTTCCTCCTTCTCTTCCTTCTTCTCTTCCCTTCCTCCTCCTCTTCTCTTCCCTTCCTCCTCCTCTTCTCTTCCTCCTTCTCTTCTCTTCTCTTCCTCCTTCTCTTCTCTTCTCTTCCTCCTTCTCTTCTCTTCTCTCCTCCTTCTCTTCTCTTCTCTTCCTCCTTCTCTTCTCTTCTCTTCCTCCTTCTCTTCTCTTTTCTTCTCTTCTCTTTTCTCCCTCCTTCTCTTCTCTTCCTCCTTCTCTTCTCTTCTCTTCCTTCTTCTCTTCTCTTCTCTTCCTCTCTTCTCTTCTCTTCTCTCTTCCTCCTCCTCTCTTCTCTCTCCTTCCTCCTCTTCCTCTCTTCTCTTCCTCCTTCTCTCTTCTTCTCTCTCTTCTCTCCTTCTCTCTCTTCCTCCTCTTCTTCTCTCCCCTCTTCTTCTTCTCTTCTTCTTCTCTTCTCTTCTCTTCTCTCCTTCTCTTCTCTTCCTCCTTCTCTCTCTTCCTCCTTCTCTCTCTCTTCTTCTTCTCTTCTTCTTCTTCTCCTCTCTTCTCTTCCTCCTTCTCTCTCTTCCTCCTCTCTTCTCTTCCTCCTTCTCTCTCTTCCTCCTTCTCTCCTCCTCTTCTCTTCTCTCCTTCTCTTCTCTTCTTCTTCTTCTCTCTTCTCTCCCTGTAGTTGGAATTTACTCATTTAGGAAACTTCACACTAGCTAGATGTAAGTGTAAGCCCAAATCCAGATGTTTAGGACCAGCAATGTACATACCTAGGAGCACTCAGTAGCCCTGAGCATTAGGTGTACAAATCTGAAAGTGCTGCTTTAGCTGCTCGAGGTCTTGGTTTTTTGCTGTGTGTTTTTTCTATTGATCAAGAATAATGGTAATTGATGAAACGTGTTGCAATCTGATTTTCCTTCTCCTCTGAGCAGAAAATCAGCTGTGTGTATCGAGGCTGTGAATCACATCTCTGTACTAAATCATCTTTGTGAAAGACAGAAATTGTACAAACCTTTTTTTTTCCAAAATCATCATGGAGACCATAAATCTTCATAAAATCAAGTTAAAATTAAGCACATCTTTTCAGTCAACAAAAGGGTTACATATATATCTGTAAACATCAGCATACTTACTTCCAGATTTTTTAATGCAACATATTTTTGTTTTAGAAATGCCAAAGCTGATCCTTTCAACATTTACAAATGAAAACCACATTTTCCTGTTAAAATTTGATCCAAACTTTTTATAAAAAAGAGAGTTTTGTTTGTTTGGTGTGGTGTTTTGCAGGGGAGGTGGTGTGTTGTGTTTTGTTTTGGTTTTTTTTAAGTTAGAAAATGTAAAAAAAATAGTTTTTTCTTAGATTGAACAAAACTTTGGGGAGCTGATGTGAACAAAAACCTTTGTAAAGTTTTGTTTCAGGAAAAAAAAAATTCCCATTCAAACTGAAGCAATTCTTCTTTTTTTGTCACCCAAATAATAAAATCTGTTGATCATTTTGCTGTGTTCTTTCTGGTGATAGTGACACAGAGTTGTCTAGAGAGGGTCCAGCAGAGGCCACAAAGATGCTGAGGGGCCTGGAGCATCTCCTGTGTGAGGAGAGGCTGAGAGAGCTGGGACTGTTCAGCCTGGAGAGGAGCAGCCTGAGACGGGATCTGATCCATGTCTGTAAATATCTGAAATGTGGGGGCCACATGGATGGGGCCGGGCTCTTCTCGGTGGTACCCAGTGACAGGACAAGGGGCAATGGGCACAAACTGGAACACCAGAAGTTCCAGACAAACTGAAGGAAAAACTTCTTTCCTGTGAGGGTGCCAGAGCCCTGGGCCAGGCTGCCCAGAGAGGGTGTGGAGTCTCCATCTCTGGAGATGTTCAAACCCACCTGGACACTTTCCTGTGCAACCTGGTGTAGGGAACCTGCTTTGGCAGGGGGGTTGGACTGGATGATCTCCTGAGGGCCCTTCCAACCCCACCACTCTGATTTTTCTGGTGTTTTGCTAATATAAAATTTATTTGTGCTCCATTGCTGGAAGAGTTTGAGGTTTGTCTGGCAGGAGAATGACCATGAGGTCGTTACTCTTGCTTCTGCTGATGAGTTTTTGTTGCTCGTAGTTGCAGGTAGCTTGTCGGCTGTAGGGTTCCTTGTTCCTGTTTTCCTGTCCACCTCTGAGTTACTGAATACCTTGAGCTTCAAGTGAAGGAATAAAGCGTGAGTGCTCATAATTAAATGTTTTCTTTGCTAATTCCCAGTGATTAAAACACCTGCCCTCAACACCAGCAGTAGGCTCTGCTTGAAACCTCCAAAGGTTGTTGTTCATATTGTGCCTCTCTTGCCGTTATCCCTCGTCCCATGCCTTCTCCAACGAGCAGCTCTCTCCTCCCCATCCCAAGTGATGCTATTCCCGAGGAATGTTGGATGGATACCATTATACACAGACTGGAGGTGCCCCTGGATTTGGGGTTGGAGCTCGATTTAAAGGGGAGGAGATGTGGGAAGGGAATGTTGTTTTTAGGAGGGACCCAGGCTGTAGAGCTTTGCAGAACTATGAACTCTGAAATATGCAGAACTGTTTGAAATATCCTCATCAGGCAGGAGCTCTGTGGGTGCAGGGGAGGGCTCAGCCAGCTCTTCAAAGGTTCCCATGCTCAGGGCTGCTGTCCCAGGCATGTCCTTCATTAAAGCTTCATTCTGGGAATAATCAATCAGCATCGCTCTGGGTTTCTTCTCCATCAGTTTCTCCGTTGTGTCTTTCAGTGCTGCTCGTTTTGTGTTTAATTTCTCAACGAGGGATCGATGTGCACACAGCCTAGCAGCAGGCAGAAGAGTTTGGGCTTGCAATGGGTGAAGCCATCTGGCTTGTTTTCTCTAAAGCACTTCAATGGGTGTTTGAAGTTGTGTAGGTCCTGCAGAAGCCAGTGGTGGTAGGGCTTTGCTGAAGCGCGGTCTGAATGTCTCAGTGGTTTCTTAGATCAGGGTTAAGTTGTCCCCTTGGAGCTTTGCTGTCACCTGTGATCTGGAGCACTCCTTATCTCAGAAAGGACCTCCGTGCTTCAGCTTTGTAGGGATGCCATATGGCTCACCTGCCCCATTCCCCATCTTTCTTCTGTCTTTCCTCCTTCCCCTGCCTCCAGATTCTTTGATGCAACTCAGCTCTTTCCAGAGTCAACTGCTTGTTGTCTTCTTGCTTTTGCTGAGGCAATGTTGCAAAGGGCTTTTAAAAATAAATAAATAAATAAATAAAAGTTGAGAAGGGAAAGGTTGTGAAGAAGATTTCAGTGATTCAAGGTAGTCTTTATACAGGTAAGAGTTCTGGGGGTAAAGCAAGTTTGATGTAAAAGATAGAGAGAACTTTGCCTTCCCTCTGAGTGAATCAGTGGGTGAACAGGGATTGAAACCCAGAAGCAGCCCATACACTCAGGTCTCACCTCACACCTGTGACTTAAGCAAATGGTTGTAAAATTGGTGTCGTTGGCTGGGGAGGGGACACCCCGTGTTGGAAAGGATCTGACCTTCTGGCACTAGAGCTGCCCTTGGCAGCAGCAGTGGGAGTTGCACGCTCTGAATTAATCCCCTTGAGAACACCTGTATAACCTGGCACTTTGGCCAGTCTCTTCTGATGTTCAATGTCATCGCTCACAAAGGAGCAAAGAAGCACTGTACTGATTTTTTTCCCCCCAAAGTTCAACTGGAGGTGACACCACATTCCAGGGAGGTAGTTCTTCACCTCTCTGAATGAGTAACTTCAGACTGTGCTGTCTCCTGCAATAACAGCTGCTGCTTCTCGAAGGAAAGAAGCTATTTGCCCAGGCAGAGAGGCTGTGTAAATTGGGAAGAGAGGAGAGAAGGCACGGGCAGGGAGCTGAGATGACAGCAAGAGCCATGACAATTCCCAAGCTCCAAAGAGTGCTCCTCATTTGAGCGTTTCACGCACCCCTCAGTAGTGTTTGTTTCATGTTTCTGCTCGTGGTGAATGAAAGCAAAAATCCCAGCTGGACAGGATATGAGATCTGTAGCGATGAGGAAGGTTAGATTATCTGTTGTGTTTGCTGCACAGTATTGTATCCTGAATGATACTTATGGGTAAGACCCTCAAACGCTGACACAGCATGAAGTAAGGTGGGAAGAGGCCATTGTGACCTCTTTTTCATACTAGAACCGAGTTTGAATTAAGTCTGATTTGAACCAGAGCATCTTAATGCAGCAAACTGTCATCCATTTCTTCCTTCTATTCATGATTGTTTTTTCCTGCAATTATATAATGTCCATATGGCAGCTCCAACCATTGCTTGGGAGGCAGCTGAACGCCACAGAAGCTCTCCGAGTCCACTTCCAGTTCACTAACAAATAACTTCATCCTCTGCAGTTGTGAATTCCAGTGGCCTGTCAGATCATCTGTGGATTGAAGGTGCTCAGGGACCAGGTTTTTGTGGGTTTTTAGCCCTTCACTGTGACTTTCTGGGGTGCATCCAGCACTGCACTGCGAGCCGGGCGAGGGAGGGGATGGTCCCGCTCTGCTCTGCACTGGGGTGGCCTCAGCTCCAGCACTGGGGGCAGTTTGGGCACCACAGGAGAAAAAGGATCTAAAGCTGCTGGAGAGTGTCCAGAGGAGGGACACAACACTGGGAAAGGGTTTAGAGGGGAAGCTGTGTGAGGAGAGGCTGAGGTCACTTGGTTTGTTCAGACTGGAGAAGAGGAGACCGAGAGGAGATCTCATCACGGTCTGGAACTTCCTCCCAAGGGGAAGAGAAGGGGCAGGCGCTGAGCTCTTCTCTCTGGCCACCAACCCCAGGAGCAGAGGACATGGCAGGAAGATGTGGCAGGGGAGGGTGAGGTTGGCCATGAGGAAAAGGTTCTTGAGGCAGAGGGTGGTGGAGCACTGGCACAGGCTCCCCAGGGAGGTGCTGATGGCACCAAGCCTGACAAGATTCCAGCAGCATTTGGCCAAGGCCCTCAGGGACATGGTGTGAATGTTGGGATTGTCCTGTGCAGGGACAGGAGTTGGACTCCATGATCCTTGTGGGTCCCTTCCAGCTCACAACATTCTATGGTTCTGTTTTCTTAGTTGATGGTGTTCTTTGGTCTCTCCTCAAATACTGAACCTCTGCCAAAGTAGGACCCTCCCAGTCTCTGTCAGCACCAGCTGTATGGGGAAGGAGAGTGGAACAGGGCATCGTGAGTAAACCTGCCCAGAGCACCGTGAGTGAACTGTGGATGTCACTGAAGTTAGTGGCAATATTCCCACTCACCTCCCTGGCACTGGAAGTTTATCCCTTTACCAGTGAAGAACTTTTTCCCCTTGTGAATGTAAGGAATGATGGATCGTGTGTTCTCAGCTGACCTTTTTTCCCACAGACCATCTTTGAAGCGCGGTGGTGTCTGTGTGTGTCCATCAATCACGACATTGATAGGTTTTGCTTGGCCAGAACACACCTCCAGGAATTGAGCCTGCTACCTATAAGTGGGTAGTCAATTTGGCAAGTTTCTGCAGTAGGAGGAGGTGGACATAGGTGAGCGTGTGCACAGCACTGAGAAATAAAAGAAAAAGACACAGTGAGATCGGCAGAGTGTCCCTGGCACCTTCCCAGTGAGCTGTGCTGGGAAAGCAGCCAGCCCAGGGAGACTTGGGAACCTGCTCTCACTGTCAGAAGGTTGGCAGAGATCTTTACACTTGTCCTGGTTTCGCTAGGATGGAGTTAATTGTCTTCTCAGTAGCTGGAATAGGTGTGTTTTGGGCTCAGTGTGGGATTTGCTATGAGAAGAGTGTTGATAAAGTACCAATGTTGTTCATTGCTGCTGGAGCTTGAGGCCATCGTGTTTGGCTGTTCACAGCTGCATCATGACTGGGAGGGAGAAGTGCAGTAATTAGCAAAACCCCAAACTGGCATTTGGCTCTGCCAGTGAGATATCCCAGATCACATCACGTCATGGGCAGTGCATTAACCAGGGCTGACTGGAAAGCAGGAGGGTTCTCTTTGGGTTTGGGTTTGGGGACTGTCCCTGCTCCGGGATCGCTGCTGGCACAGGCTGGGCATCGGTTGGTGAGTGGTGAGCAACTGTACTGTGCATCACTCATTTGCATATTCTGTAATTGCTGATGTTATCATTATAATTTTATTTTAATTAGTAAAGAGTTTTTATCTAAACCCATGAGTCGCCTTACCCTTTGCTTTCCAATTCTCTCCCCTACTCCCTGGAGGGGCCGGGGAGGGTGAGATAACAGGTTGTGTTTGGCTGCAAACCAAAAGTGTGGAAACCACCACAACACTCTGCCTTTATTCCTTAAAACTGGAAAAACTCCATCTCTCCCACACTCTGTGAAGTCTGAGCGAGAGGTACCTGCCCCAGCTGGTCCTTCTGGGGGTGGCAGAGGTCTGCAGAGCCTCAGCCTGCATCCCAGCCCCTCAGGCAGTGGGGTTGGAGAGGAGGGAATGAAGCCCTGGGCACTTGGAAGCAGGAGCATTAAGTCCACCTGATGCAGCTTGGAAGCTCAGGGTTTCCTTGTACTTTGCTATCATTATTGTTATTTATCATTATTACTGATAGGAGAAAAGTGCATCCCAGCTGCTCAGTGCAGAGATCTGAGGGCTCCCGCAGGGCGAAGCGCTTCGTGCCACTTACCCCACCAGCCGTGGTGCTGTCTCTTGAGTAAGTGTTTTATTTCACATGCTTGTTCTGAGCCTCCTGCTGTCGCTCACACTACAACTGCTGACAAGTAGCCTTTCTGGCAACATGGGATCAGAGCCTGTGAGCTGCCTTCCCTCTGGCTGAAACCCTGGGAGAACAATATGAAGATGAGAGTGACTGTTGAATATTTAAAACAAAGCATTTCCTCTTAAACATGAAAATGCTCTTTGCGCTTCATACGCATCACTGCTTGGTGACAGCCATGGGCCACGTCATGCATTATTCCTGTCTTCAGACAGGACCATGCCAGTGGCACCACAAGAGCTTTCTCCTCTCTTTTTGGCTCAGCATGTGAAAGCTCATCGTTAGCAGGACACCCTGTTGTACAGCACTGGGGTGGTTTCACTGGGCTGCAGCCAAACACAGCCCCTCGCTCAGTCCCCTCCCAGGGGACAGGGGAGAGAATTGTGGGGCAAGGGTAAGGAGACTGCTGTGGTGAGAGAAGAACAATCTAATAATTGAAATAAAATAAAGCTTAAAGTAATAATGATATTAAAATAGTAATGATAATAGGAATAAAATATGCAAATGAGTGACACCCAGTGCCATTGCTCACCACCCACCCACCCAGCCCGGCCCGTTCCCAGAGAACGATCCCGGAGGAGCGACAATCCCGACCCGAAATCGCAATCCCGGGAGAGCCAGAGCCCGAGCGAGAGCCAGAGAGAGCCAGAGAGGAAGAGCCCCTCATGGATCTCCTGCCCACGGGGGACAGGAGATGGAACAGCCCCTTGGCAGAGCCAAATGCCAATTTAGCTCATTCATTTAAATATTCCTCACCCCCCCAGCCCCAGACCTTACGCTTGTAGATCAGCAAAACACAAAGTCCTTCGACTTCCAATGACACAAATGCAAACATGGGGATGTTCTCAGTTTTTCTCCCTAACAAATCCCAGCTGAACCCAAACCCCAGCACTGTTCCAGCTGCTAAAAGGAAACCAGCTCTGGCCCAGCTACAGACCAGGACAAGCACATGTGTAAACGTCTGTGAACTTTACTAGCTAAGATCAGTTAAAAATAAAATCTAAGCTCAGTTACTTCAAATTTGGGGTAGTTCATACTGTAATGCAGCATTTTTGCTGTGTATGTGTGTAGAGCATGGTGCTGTTTCAAACAGTGGTTGGGAAGTGTGTCAGTGAGCTGTAGTAGAGAAACAGTAATTAACCTTTAGATTGAGATAGCACGTGAGATCTCTAATAATGAACCCGAGCCCTCTTGTCTGCAGCACTGTGAATTTGCACGACAGCAATACTGTCTGATCCGAGAAACACGTGCACTCAACTTTGAGAGAAGATGAGAAAACAAGTATAATGCAGCAGAGGGGAAATTAACACCTGAGCAAGGCCACGTTGAAGTCCATGACCTTTCTATACGGAGCTCAACAGTGGGCTGGGTGTGTCACACATGAAGAGTGGCTCATTGCTGAAGGAGAACAGCACCTAACTTTGAGCTAAGATTAGAAACAGAGCTATTGGAAGACTGAAAACCTGGAGGGTTTCAAGACTAATAGTAGAAGGTCAGGTAACTTGGAGCAAATGTTCAGCCAGCTGAACATGAGTCAGCAGAGTGGCCAAGAAGGCCAAGGACATCCTGGCCTGGATCAGCACCAGTGTGGCCAGTAGGAGCAGGGAAGTTCTCTTCCCCCTGCACTGGGCACTGGTGAGGCTGCACCTCCAGTGCTGGGTTCAGTTTTGGGCCCCTCACTCCAAGAAGGACCTGGAGGTGCTGGAGCGTGTCCAGAGAAGAGCAGCAGAGCTGGGGAAGGGTCTGGAGCACAAGTGTGCTGAGTTCCCGGCTGAGGGAACTGGGGGTGTTGAGCCTGGAGAAAAGGAGGCTGAGGGGAGACCTCCTGGCTCTGTCCAAGTCCCTGCAAGGAGGGTGGAGAGAGGTGGGGGTGGCTCTGTTCAACCAAGGGACAGGACAAGAGGAAATGGGCTCCAGTTGTGGCCAGGGCAGCTGAGATGGGATGTGAGGAAGAATTTCTTTGCTTTCAGGGTTCTGAGGCATTGGAAGGGGTTGCCCAGGGCAGTGGTGGAGTCCCCATCCCTGGAGGGATTGAAGAGTTGTGTAGACACAGTGCTGAGGGACATGGGTTAGTGGGGACTGGTCAGTGTTGGGTTCATGATTGGACTGGATCTTAAAGGTCTTTTCCAAACAAGGCAATTGTGGGGTTCTGTAACTTTTCCTAGGTCTCTAGAAAATATGATTTATGAAGATATTTACATCTGCAAAAGGAGTCCAAAGGGATCGATGACACACACCTATTGTTCTGATGTTGTAGATCACCCTTTGTCTTTACATGTGTGTGAAGAGTGGCAGAAGGTGAAAGATGGGGCTCACTCAGGCTTCTTCTGAGGTGAGTGTTGAAAGGCCAGGCTGAAGGTGAGGTTCTGCTTTGCCTTGGCTCTGTGTATGTATAAATACACATATATGCATACATATATATGTATGAGAATATGTACACAAAGCCACTGGCTGTCAGCAGATAACACTGTTCACATAGTATCTGCTGGAAGCAGAAAGGACAAGCCCTTCTTCTCCTGAAGGTGAGGTTAGCCATAAAATTGCTCTCAGGATTTTGGTCATATAAATTGTTTATTCCTCTCTTCTTCCTCTTTTCATAATTAAATTTGTTAGGTGTTTTACCAGCTCATTTGTTTGGGTAAACCAAGTGCACACTTACTGAGGGTGTCAATAGGGTGTTATACATTAATCAGATTTTAGTGGTAATATCGCTCTGACCTGTTGGATTAAACACTTTGTACCATACCAATTTTCCTGTTTAAAAGTAGAAACACACCCCTTTTTATTTATTTTTTTTTCCCCTAATTATCAGTAGGCAAAAGGGCTGCATAATTTCTGGAGTGAAAGAGAAATCAGGAGTCAGGAAAAATTTCTTCACTGAAAGGGTTCTCAGGTGATGGAATGGGCTGTCCAGGGAGGTGGTTGAGTGCCCATTCCTGGAGGTGTTTAAAAGATGGGTAGATGAGGTGCTCAGAGATCTGGTTTAGTGGTGGACAGGAACAGTTGGACTTGATCTCAAATGCCTTTTCCAACCGATTCTATGATTGCTACTACTCAACTCCCTCTTTACTGGGAAAAAACCCCCACAGCTCACAACATGCAGGAGGACAAATAGTTATGGAACTGCAGCAAATTTGGATTGAAAAAAACATCTGACAGAGTTCTAAAGCAGATTGAGCTGTGCCACCTCACCGCCTCTTCTAGCCAACTGAGGGCAAGAAGTGGTGAGAGAGGAGCTGAATTGGACATGTGCAGTATTGAAACACTGGACTGAAGAAAATGAACCTGATTTCAAGGTAGATTTCAAAGAAATGTGGGGAGATGTTTTTTCCACAGCACATCCAACAGGTAGCTCCAGAGTCTGTAAAAACCTTCAAGTCTAGTCCCAGATTTTTATTTAGTTGAATCCACAGGTACAGTATTCACTGAAGAGTTTATCAGCGTGTTGAGCTTCAAATCCTTTGGGAAACTAAAAATCTGAAACAGGCCAAAAGGCAGAACCAAGCCAGGCCTGATTCTTCTGCAAGGTTAAACAATTAACCCCTCTTTCTAGATTCAGCACCATCCAAAATTCAAAACTTAACCTAGGGAATGGGAAATGCTACAAGATTAGTGGACTTTTAACTGCTGTCTTTCCCTCCAGCTGTGGGACATCAAAGATGTGTAAGCCTTCATTTTCTGTGGCTTTTCTGAAAATACAGTGGCTTTTGAAAGTGCCCTCTGACCTCTGCTCTCTGCTTCCACTCTTCTCAGTGATGTGGAAGGGATGGGATGTTCCAGCTGTGTAAAATACATTTTACATTTGCATTTGTTGGTCTTCCATGACATTGCAGAAGCTTCTTCTGCTCATTATTGATTTTTTGTTGTTGTTCTTTTGAGACAATGTGCCTGGAAAAGAGAAAGTTGATGGTCTTCAGAATGAATTATGTGATGATCATGAGTTAATGGAGTGGGGATGTCATATACGTGCATTTGGAGTCGAGTTAACTGAATTAAGGTTTTTAAATGAGTAAGTGTGTCAGCCTATCAGAACCCAACCTACCCTCAAGTCACTAATTAGAGGACAATAATTACAGTTGAAGACTAAATTTAGATTCAACTGTAATTTACAGGAGTGTTTGTTTAAAGAAGAGCCAAGAGAAGGAATCTTGGCTCTGAGGATTACCAGGAAAAAGCCTCTTTGTATATTATGGCCATGTGGCAACCAACTCTGGAGATGCTGGAAGTGGTGTGTGTGATTTATTGCTCACTGCAGCTTGGAGAGTCTTTGCAAGCTGAAGTATCTGTTGTGGTTAGAGTGATTGTAGCAGGGGTTTATTTTAGTTTAGAGAGAGAAAGAAAATAAATCCTTTTTCTTGTGGCTTCTGGACGTGGATGACCTCTGTGGTTACTTCTGGTTCTTAAGCAGTGCCAGCCTGGGCTGCTTGGGGTCACTTGCACTCTCCCTACAAAGGGAGATGGTCAATGGGAGGAGAGCCCAAGTGTGATGCCCCAGCACTTACTCCATTGCAGTGGGGACAGCCCCACAATGGGGCTTTCCCAGGGGCACACGGGTGGATCTGACAGGACAAAAAATTTATACTGTCACCCTAATGGGGATTTCTTCTCCTTCTCCTTCTTCTCCTCCTCCTTCTTCTCCTTCTTCTTCTCCTTCTTCTTCTCCTTCTTCTTCTCCTTCTTCTTCTCCTTCTTCTTCTCCTTCTTCTTCTCCTTCTTCTTCTCCTTCTTCTCCTTCTTCTCCTTCTCCTTCTCCTCCTTCTCCTCCTTCTCCTCCTTCTCCTCCTTCTCCTTCTTCTCCTTCTTCTCCTTCTTCTTCTCCTTCTTCTCCTTCTTTTCTTTCTTCTCCTTCTTCTCCTTCTCCTTCTCCTCCTTCTCCTCCTTCTCCTCCTTCTCCTCCTTCTCCTCCTTCTCCTCCTTCTCCTCCTTCTCCTCCTTCTCCTCCTTCTCCTCCTTCTCCTCCTTCTCCTCCTCCTCCTCCTCCTCCTTCTCCTCCTCCTTCTCCTCCTCCTTCTCCTCCTCCTTCTCCTTCTCCTTCTCCTTCTCCTTCTCCTTCTCCTTCTCCTTCTCCTTCTCCTTCTCCTTCTCCTTCTCCTTCTCCTTCTCCTTCTCCTTCTCCTTCTCCTTCTCC
Organism: Caprimulgus europaeus; assembly: GCA_907165065.1. The sequence continues at coordinate 44,978,978 of OU015532.1, read as the reverse complement.
TTCTCCTTCTCCTTCTCCTTCTCCTCCTCCTCCTCCTTCTCCTCCTCCTCCTCCTCCTCCTCCTCCTTCTCCTCCTCCTCCTTCTCCTCTTCCTCCTTCTTCTCCTCTTCCTTCTTCTCCTCCTTCTTCTTTATCTTCTCTTCATCTTCTCTTGTTGTCCAAAAATATAAACCCTGCTATAGCTTTTAAGTAAAGAAACAACTGAAAAAAGACATAGATCTCTGTCACTAGAAGATGCCTTCTCCAAGAACAACCTTGGTTTGGCCTGGTGAGCTTTTTAGGTCATTAGCCTAGTAATTAGGTTGCCTGTATTTCCCTGAGAACTGGGAAGACCAGGAATGTGAGCCTGAATCTTCTGCATCCCAGGCCAATGCCCCATTGACCACACCTCTGGCTGGTTAAAAATTTCTCTCTTGTTCTGATTAAAAGCTCCATTTTGGATTCACTGAAACAGTACAAAAAGCCTGGCTTTGAGTCTTAAACCAAAATGGAACAATTCTCTCTCCTGAACCAGAAGGAAATTCTCAGCTGACGGATTCAAGCAACAAAGGACCAAACTTGCAGAAGTCCATGTTATTCCACCCTGCAGAATGATAGGAAATGGGTGAGTTGTCCCCTCAAACTCAACACCACTGGAAACACTGCCCAGATAGTTGCAGTTACAGAAAGTTAGAGTTTTTGTTTTGTGTCATATCAGAAGCTAAGCAGCTGTTGATCTATCAGGAGTTGATGTATCACCAGCCCTAGATAAGCAGAAGGTTTCAGTGTGCCAGATGCCACTCACACACAGTTTGTCCTGGAAGGCAGTCTCTTGTTAGCTAAACAGAAAAGAGAAGCTGTAAAGAGGAGTTGGGCAGCAGAACTACAAAAAGATGAAGAGATTTCAAGAAGTTATGAAGTGCATCTCAGAGCACTTGTGTTCAGCTTCTAGATACGCTCTCTTACAAAAAGAAATTTGCAGTTCAACCCTTTTTCTGTGGTTCCTGTCTGTGCTGAGGAAAGAGAAAAAAAGGTAGTGACAGCAATTTCCTTCAGGTGAGATCCATCCTTTATGCCACCTTTATTGCCAATATAGGTTTGTGTTTTGCACAGCCCTGGATACAATTAACTGGATATCCAGCATAACCGGAGAACATCCCCGCTAGGTTGACTAATAATGAAGAAAAGATGAACTCTTCTCCTGTAACTCTTCACCATTCTTGGCTGATCCCCTCCTGCTCTCTATTTTAATATCCTTGTCAGCCTGCTGGCAAGATGCTGAAGGAGCACCAGCCCTCCAGTTAAAATACAGAAGAGCCAGAGCTTTCAATCAACTCTGGTTTCCTCAAACACTCACTGGACATTCATTCCAATTCCTATTAAAATGTCAAGCCAAACTCATTGCTTAGTGTTTCACCTCATTCTGTAGCTGCTACTTTACAACACACTGATTTTAAAATGTAATTTTGCAAGTATTACTTTTACTAACTAAATTTTCTTTTACTTTTTTAAATGCCAAGAGTATGAGCAGGGTGGAGAGGGGACCAGTGTTGTAACAGGTAGTAGAGAGTTCTGATCATTCCTGGTTCTGCTGCTGTTCAGTATATTCAGGTGATTGTAAAAATCTAGTATCTGATGAATATTCAAAATATATTCAAAAAGCAACCCATTATTTGGGAAGAAATGTTCTGTGTTTGGTTAGATTGGGTATAGCTAAAATCTTTGCTGGTCCTATAGCTCTAGGAAAGAATATTCTAGAGAAAAGCTGTGTGGATACAGAAAAGTACCTCTGGTAAATCAAACCTAACCAAGGAAAAGGGAAGATTTTTTTCCTTAGACTTTTTCCCTTTCCTTTTCTCCTTTCTCCCTTCCCTTCCCTTCCCTTCCCTTCCCTTCCCTTCCCTTCCCTTCCCTTCCCTTCCCTTCCCTTCCCTTCCCTTCCCTTCCCTTCCCTTCCTCCTTCCCTTCCCTTCCCTTCCCTTCCCTTCCCTTCCCTTCCCTTCCCTTCCCTTCCCTTCCCTTCCTTCCCTTCCCTTCCCTTCCCTTCCCTTCCCTTCCCTTCCCTTCCCTTCCCTTCCCTTCCCTTCCCTTCCCTTACCTTCCCTTCCCTTCCCTTCCCTTCCCTTCCCTTCCCCTTCCCTTCCCTTCCCCTTCCCCTTCCCTTCACCTTCCCCTTCCACCTTCACCTTCCCCTTCCCCCTCCCCCTTCCACCTTCCCCCTCCCCTTCCCCCTTCCCCCTCCCCCTTCCCCTTTCCCCTTCCCCCCCCCCCCTTTCCCCCCCCCTTTCCCCTTCCCCTTTCCCCTTCCCCTTTCCCCTTCCCCTTTCCCCTTCCCCTTTCCCCTTCCCCTTTCCCCTTCCCCTTTCCCTTCCCCTTTCCCCTTCCCCTTTCCCCTTCCCCTTTCCCTTCCCCTTTCCCCTTCCCTTTCCCCTTCCCCTTTCCCCTTCCCCTTTCCCCTTCCCCTTTCCCCTTCCCTTTCCCCCTTCCCCTTTCCCCTTCCCCTTTCCCCTTCCCCTTTCCCCTTCCCCTTTCCCCTTCCCCTTTCCCCTTCCCCTTTCCCCTTCCCCTTTCCCCTTCCCCTTTCCCCTTCCCCTTTCCCCTCCCCTTTCCCCCTTTCCCTTTCCCCTTCCCCTTTCCCCCTCCCCCTTCCCCTTCCCCTTTCCCCTTCCCCTTTCCCCTTCCCCTTTCCCCTTCCCCCTTCCCCTTCCCCTTTCCCTTTCCCCTTTCCCCTTCCCCTTTCCCCTTCCCCTTTCCCCTTCCCCTTTCCCCTTCCCCTTTCCCCTTTCCCCTTCCCCTTTCCCCTTTCCCCTTCCCCTTTCCCTTTCCCTTTCCCTTTCCCCTTCCCCTTCCCCTTTCCCTTTCCCTTTCCCCTTCCCCTTCCTCCTTCCCCTTCCCCCTTCCCCTTTCTCCCTTCCCTTTCTCCCTTCCCTTTCCCCCTTCCCCTTTCCCCTTCCCCTTTCCCCTTTCCCCTTTCCCCTTTCCCCTTTCCCCTTTCCCCTTTCCCCTTTCCCCTTCCCCTTTCCCCTTCCCCTTTCCCCTTCCCCTTTCCCCTTTCCCCTTTCCCCTTCCCCTTTCCCCTTTCCCCTTCCCCTTTCCCTTTCCCTTTCCCCTTTCCCTTCCCCTTTCCCTTCCCCTTTCCCCTTCCCCTTCCTCCTTCCCTTTCCCCCTTCCCCTTTCTCCCTTCCCTTTCCCCCTTCCCCTTTCCCCCTTCCCCTTTCCCCTTTCCCCTTTCCCCTTTCCCCTTCCCCTTTCCCCTTCCCCTTTCCCCTTTCCCCTTCCCCTTTCCCTTTCCCCTTCCCCCTTCCCTTTCCCCCTTCCCCTTTCCCCTTCCCCTTTCCCCTTCCCTTTCCCCTTTCCCCTTCCCCTTTCCCTTTCCCCTTCCCCCTTCCCCTTTCCCCTTTCCCCTTTCCCCTTTCCCCTTTCCCCTTTCCCCCTTCCCCTTCCCCCTTCCCCTTCCCCCTTCCCCTTCCCCCTTCCCCTTCCCCCTTCCCCTTCCCCCTTCCCTTTCCCCCTTCCCCTTCCCCCTTCCCCTTCCCCCTTCCCCTTTCCCTTCCCCTTTCCCCTTCCCCTTTCCCCTCTCATGAAATCCTTGGGGGCTCAGGATCCAGCAGTGAGGTATCCAGATGTATCTTCAGAAGAGCCTGGGTGGAGTGTGGAACCAGAAGAGGAGGGATGTGGTGGGATGTGGTGTGGGGACCAAGTGCTGCAAAGAAAAAGCAAGGTGAGGGTGCCCAGAGCTGAGACCCATCCTGGGAGCTGCCTGTGATCCTCCCCTGTGATAAAGGGGGCTGAGAAGGGAATGGCACAGGGGTTTGAGCATTCCATGGTGGACAGCCAGGATGTCTCATATCTGTGCCTTCTGGGCTTCCTGTCCCTTGCTCTCCTGAAGGAACCTCCTCACACTCCCCCTTTAAACCTACAAGGAAAAATGGGGGTGTAGAATGGTTTATTGAAAATCTTCTGAGCGGTGCGGTGGTAATAAGCCCATGTGCCTGATAAAAAACAAACAAACCCAAGCCACCTTCAGCATGATGAAAAATAAATCCCACTGAGTCTTCAGCCTCCTGCCTGAGTCACTAATTCCCTAAGGCAGGAAACAAAACAAGTAAAAAATAAAAAAGTTTCTTTTCACATAGCAAAGCCAAAACACGTCCAGTTCTGATTTAAGATGAGTCCTGGGAGATGTCTCTTCTTTACTGTAACATGGGGCCAGTAGAGGTGACTTTGACACTTTGTCAAATAGGCAAATTGCTATTTTTTTTCCTCATCCTTTAGAGAAAGCTCCTCTTCATTTCAGCAGGACTCATGCCCACGTGTTGTGTGACTGGAGCTGCCCCAAAGCCTACAAGGACCAGCGTCTGCTAGCACAGGGCGCAGGGAGGGTTGAGATGTGTGAGTCAGATTTTCCACAAGTGCAGCTCCTCATCCAGCTCCCACGGCCAACACCAGTGGGAACTTGTCCTGCTCCTTCCTCCTTGTCCAACTGCCTGCACAGCCTCTCTCCGGGTGCTTTGTGCCCCTTCCTGAAGTCCCTGGCAAAGTTTGCAGCATCATAAGGTTTCTACAAATAATATCTGCAACTCGTGAGGGAAACAGCAGAGTTCCCTGAGGCTTTAGAAATACTTTCCCAACAACAGGTAGTTTATAAATTGACTCAGCTCCAAAATTGCACAAGTTTGATGGAAATTCTCCACTTACGATGGGATAAGAGAACAGAGAGCGAGACTTTGTGCTGGCAGATGACCCCTGGCTGGAAGCAGTCTGTGAATGCTTTTAGATCAGCTACTGCTGCAGAGCTCAGGGCTTGAGCCAGAAGCACAATAGAAGGTGCAGCATTATTATTATTATTATTATTATTATTATTATTATTATTATTATTATTATTATTATTATTATTATTATTATTATTATTATTATTTTATTACTACTGTTCTGATAATGGAAGATAATTTTGCTCCTCTCATTTACAAATGTAATGGTTTATTAATAATGTCTGATTTTGGGGGTATAGCATAGTCTATCAACTAAGGGTGGCATAATGGCATTAATAATGGTAAGTGAGGTTGTAACTATAATCTCGTTGGCTCTTTAGTTTGTTAATTGAAAAAGGACTTGTCTTAATATATGATTGTCCTGGGTTTAGCTGGGACAGAGCTGGTTTCTTTTTAGCAGCTAGAACAGCGCTGGGGTTTGGGTTCAGCTGGGATTTGTTATGAGAAAAATTTTGATAGCAGACTGATGTTTTCAGTTGTCACTGGAAGTTGAAGGACTTTGTGTTTTGCTGGTCTACAAGTGCAAGATCTATAGGGGCTGAGGAATATTTAGATTAATAAGTGAAATTGGCATTTGGCTCTGCCAAGGGGCTGTTCCATCTCCTGTCCCCCATGGGCAGGAGATCCATGAGGGGCTCTTCCTCTCCTGCTCTCTCTGGCTCTGCTCCAGGATCGTTCTCTGGGATTGCTGAGAGCCGTTCCAGGAGGGGATGGAAATGAGACAGGCAGGCTGCTGAGTGTTTAACCCTAGAGAAGGAGCTCGGCATTTCATCTTCTGTCAACATGCGCCTGTACCTACTATTAACATTAATTATGGAGATACTTCTGTGAGCACCCTGTTAGCCCTAATTAGAGTTAATGGAAGATACATGTGGATGTTAACAGGACAAGAGACAACCAAGCTTCCATTTCTAAGGTTAAATATTCAGTAGCTCCCTCTTAGACATCTCCAACATCCTATAATCATGCAGTCAGACTTATGCAAAAGCAGAACAGTTTCTCCTGCCTTTTTTTTTTCCCTTTTCCTTTTTTTTCCCCCCAATTATGGCCACCTTACACTATTTTTGCTTGAATTATAGAGCAAAAAACAGTGTGGCAGTGACCTCAGTTACCTTTACTAATGTAATTATGCTCTCTCTCCTCTTTTCACAGTGCACCTCAGAGCCAGACTTTATTAGCAAACCATTTGCTGTCCCTTTTACTGTCCTTTTAATGAATGCTACTAGAGTCACTTAAGAGGAGCTGGAAAGACTTGGCTTTGTTCTGAACAGAGACCTTGTGATAAAGAGCTCAGGGGCTGAGCTCCTGAGTAGGTCATGTAGTATTTGAGGTCTGTAAAGTTCCTATCACTGGGCTATTGTTTAAAGCTGTCAAGGCAAAAAAGACTTTCCTCTTGCTTACACTTCTTAGTTATCTTCAGTATTTTGAAAACCAACATCACTGAAGAATTGAAGCTGCAAAATTTACAGGTTGTCTCATTTTCCTGCTGTTGTGTACAATGGCACATGTCTGCTGCCAGCTTCTGCCTAGCAGGTCAGTGTCCTGATGGCAAGTGTCTTTTTGAGACTGAATTAGAAACTTGTGACCCTCCCTGAGAGCCCTGAGCCTGCCTCAGGGGGTGTCACATACTCCTCAGGGCATGGTGTGCTTCTTTGGGGTCCCTTTCCTTTGCTGTGGAGATACCTGCTGATCTCAGATGGTATATTGGGCAAAAAATGCATTTATTTAATTTTTTTCCCCCAGATATGATCTCTCACACCATTATTGGGCTGCCTGTTCATCTGATCATCTCTTACTACTCTGTATTAAGTCACTTAATTGTGATTTCATGACTTACAACTTGTAGCTCCCAGGTGCTTGTTGGCTGGAGACACAGGAGTGGTGTTATCCTGGGTGCAGTGACTTTCTCCTTTTTCCTGAAAAAAAATCCACTTTTGGGGGGTTTTTGTTTGTTTGTTTGTTTGTTTTGTTCATGGGTGTGTATTTTTTAATGGCCATGTAAAGCTTCAAGTGTCCATATTTAAACAGGTAGGATAAAAAGGCTTGTGATGGTATTTTGCTCTGGGCTTTGGAGTAACCTGTATTAGTAGGAGAGCTCTTGCTGGATATGGTTTAAAGTGGACAGATGGTAAAAACCTCGTTAGCTGCTATGCAGGTTGCTAATTTTGCTCTTACCTGCATAATTAAAATGGCAAAATCCCCTACTGCAATCTGGTTTATTCCACTTTATGGGAAATTTTCCTGGTGTATCTACGTTTGGATATCTTAAGAAAAAGGCTGGATATATCATCTTTAAAAAGGAAAGACCCTCTGTCTTATCAAGTTTCTATTCAATTGCTCACTAAGCCTTCAGGTACAGTAGGAAAGAAGTTGTAAAGGAACATAGTCATGACATCTCACTTGATTTCAGCTCCAAAAAGCCCGTGGCCTCTCTTGCAGCAGAGGCTGTGGTCTGGAGCGTGGTTGGGAAAATGAAACGCATTTGGAGCACGGATATTGTCAAACCCACCGAGGTTAAGCACCCTTTCCCAGGGGTGAATTCCCTGGTGTTTATTATAAACCACTACAGCAGGGCTGAAAAGTGAAGGTCTCCAAGCAAAGCGAAGGGAATAACCACAGGTGGGAACTCAAAGCTGCCTTCCTCAGCTAAATCCGGCATTTTCTCCTCAAAATAAACAGAGGATGTGTGAAGTAAATTCTTCCCCACCTTGCCCATGACTCGTATCAATGCATCATACTTCTTGTAGCAGATATTCAGAGTCTTCAGCCAAACCCTTACACATCGATGCCTTAATTAAAACCAGCTTGGTTTGTAGGTTAATTGCTGATACCTCACCCTCCAGCGCAGTCACTTTGCCCTGTTAAATGACTCAATGAGAATCCTTTTCTAAGATGGATTTATTTTTTTTTTAAATCTCTAAACCAAACAGTTGTCCAATGAAGGGACTAATTTCAGAATCACTGAGCCAATAATAAGGATTTAAGTAGCAAGGAAGTCATTATTCTGGGTGTTTGGTACAGGCTTAGCAGTGTTACATTGATTTACAGAAACGAATCCACCCAGTCGCTACAGATTCTGCAGTTATCTGGTCACCTCTGCCTTGCCTTTGTTACCAGGAGGAAATCCTGGCTATTACCCCAAAATGCTTTGGAGTCACCTAATTAATTTGCAATCTTCCCAGGACAGCAGGGAAAGCAGCAGATAAGTATTAACTGAGAAACCTGAGCCCTGGGATAATGGAAATATAATTTATTATATGAGAAGATGGCATCTCACCAAAAAATGAATTTCAGGAGCTGGTATTTCATAGAGGATATGTAAAGTGCTTCAAGGGGGGCTTGCTTGATGCTCACTTTTATTCTTTCATTCATTCTTTTTGACTCACAGATTTGTTTGGATGGTGCTGTGCAAAATCAGATTTGCTAAGTGACAGCACATACGCAAAAAATCAGATGACAAAAAAGAGGAACAGGGTCTGTGCTGTCTGGTGCAGATAACAGTGTCAGGACAGTGCCTCGTGGGAGAGAGGGGAATTGGGAAATAAACCCTAAAATAGGGCTTCTCAGTCAAAATTTGAAGCAGTGGAATGGATGAGGAGGGGAAAGACCAGCAAGATCATGCTTGGAGGAGTGGTGGTTTGATCAGTCAAGGCAAGGTGAGCCCATGCTCGTTTTGCCAGCTGCAGAACTCTTCCTCCACTCACTTTTCTGGGGTTCCAGGGGCTGAAAGAGGGAAGCTTGGCTCTGCTGATGAGGTGTGCTCAGCTTTGATGAGTAGCAGCAGTTAAATAGTAAAACTGGTGAAGGACAAACCGAGTCAAAGCTCTTCTGTAGGGTTTTACAGGGTGGGCCAGCATCATCACCTTCTTTCTGCTTGGTCCACAGAGAGTGGGCAGCCTGTGAAAATCAAACCAGCAGATCCCTAAGAAACTGTGCAGGACACTCGCTGGGTATCTTGGAGCAAAGCTACATCAGCTCTATAAAGGACACCGACCTTCTCTATAAAGGACCCCTCTACTCTGCCCTGGTGAGGCCACATCTGGAATATTGTGTCCAGTTCTGGGCCCCACAGTTCAAGAAGGACAGGGAGCTGCTTGAGAGGGTCCAGCACAGAGCCACCAAGATGATGAAGGGAGTGGAGCATCTCCCTGATGAGGAAAGGCTGAGGGAGCTGGGGCTCTTGAGCTTGGAGAAGAGGAGGCTGAGGGGGGACCTCATTAATGTTTATAAATATTTGAAGGGTGAGTGTGAGGAGGATGGAGCCAGGCTCTTCACAGTGGTGTCCAATGATAGGACAAGGGGCAATGGGTGTGAGCTGGAACACAGGAGGTTCCGCTTGGATTTGAGAAGGAACTTCTTTACTGTGAGGGTGACAGAGCCCTGGGACAGGCTGCCCAGGGAGGGTGTGGAGTCTCCTTCTCTGGAGACATTCAAGACCCGCCTGGATGCCTTCCTGTGTGAACTCATCTGGGTGTTCCTGCTCCAGCAGGGGGATTGGACTGGATGATCTTTCGAGGTCCCTTCCAATCCCTAATATTCTGTGATTCATAAAGGGCTTTCAGACTGTAAAAGAGAAAGCAATCTAAGGCTGAAGTGGTCCCAATGTTCTGCTGCAGGTGGTTTGTGCATCCTCAGACACGCAGGACGTTGACCGCAGATCTCGGTTTGAAATCTGTCGTCAAATGTGTTCACACAGCAAGGCTCTGCAGTGTTGTCAGGAAGGTTCTTCTCCCCATGCTGGTAGCAGTGATGGGAGAAGAGGCTGATGAATGCTGGAGAATGCCTCAGAAGGTCTGTCTATCCATGCTGGGAATAGCTTGAACATCGTGTTATTCCCTATGTTTTCTCAGCCTAAACCCGGTGTGCCTTGGCTGTTTGCCCCGCAAACCTGGCTTTGATACTTTCAAAATATACTTTTTTTTTTGGCTGAAAGGCTGCATTGCTTTCAAATTTCATGCTGATCAAGAAGAGAGACATAGCAAAGGGGTATGCTGTGGGGTGGAGTGAACTTCAGCCACTGAGAACTGGTGTGATTTTGCAGTCAGAATTCAGCCCAGTCCTGCTTGATGTGGAGGTTAGCCTGTGGAGTCCTGCTCCTTGCAGGAAATCTGGTTTTATCCCTATGTCCTGTTGTCCTCCCTAGAAAGGTGGCCTAGACTTTGTAAAAACAGGAGCTGCCAGATTGGGTCAGACTGTGTTCTTGCTTCTTTTTGGTGCAAAGAGCAAATGCCCAACAGCCCAGCTATAGATTGGGTTTTGTGCTGTTTTAAGGCCAAGTGAACTGCTGATGCCTTCATCATTCACTGATATATTTGGAATTATCCATAGAATCCCAGACTGGTTTGGGTTGGAATGGACCTTAAAGCTCATCCAGTTCCAACCCCCCTGCCAGCAGCAGGGACACCTTCCACTAGACCAGGTTGCTCAAAGCCTCATCCAACCTGGCCCAGAACACTTCCAGGGAGGAGCAGCCACAGCTTCTCTGGGCAACCTGGGCCAGTGTCTCACCACCCTCACACCAAAGAATTTCTTCCTAATATCTAATGTAAACCTCCCCTCTTCCAGTTTAGAGCCAGTTTATTCCAGCCCCCCTGATTGGAATTAGAGGAGGTTTTATGTCTTCACTTTCTAACTCCTGACTTCTAGCAGGTAAAGTATCAGTGAAGACTGAGTAAAAGAAAATTCATTAGCATCCAGAGATGCTGATCCATGGTTAAATTTACTGTTTCAGTTCTGCAAGAGTCCTTATGACACCCTGTCAGTGCATGCCAGTGTTTTACATACATGTATGATTGATGGTGCTTCAGGTTTTGCCCCAGGCTATTCCCAGTCTGCTTGCAAGCGTTGCTGGGAGTGCAGTTTCCACTGCTGCCCCTTACGTGTTATTTAGATTACAATAAAGCTAAAAACGTGCTGGCCCTGAACCACTTCACAAGAGATACAATCCATTCCCCCCTAAAGCTCACAAACCTTGAAACAAAGCCTGCCTGGGGAGACTTTTTGGCACAGCATTAAATAGACTTGCTGAGAAATGGTTTCTTACAATTATGAGCTTCCTAATAGGCACCGTGGGTAGTATCAACACAAAGCGATCTGGATTACGTTGTTTGACCTGCTTTAACCTTAGCGAGTCTCCTGGAGATAGAGAAAATATCTGTTCCACACAAAGGTCTTGCCTCTCAGGCAAAGTAGAAGCGGGTTTGTTTAGAGTGCTGGCTTTCTAAAGGGAGATGTTAACACTTTTTGTGGGTGAAGGTCACCCCACCGGGGCTATCTGGAAGCTGCTGTCTTTGTGTGTGAAGATGAACTGCTCCCCAGGTCTCTGTCTGCTCCAGACCACTGCAGAGGCACTGTGCTTAGGGAATAAGGATATTTTGGGAAAGTGGGTGTATTGTTCATTATGTTCTCTTCATTAAGAGAAAAAAGATAGGCTCTTTTAACTTTTGAAGTATTTGACCCAGATTCAAACCTTAATGAAGACTAGATCCCCTATTTTGCTAAGTTTTTGCATTCTTAAAAACTCTATTTTTTTTTTTCTCTCCTCCTTGAAGAAGTTTTAAGTCTGTCAGCAACATTAACATTAAGGGGACCTTGTTAATGTTTATAGATATCTAAAGGGCAGGTGTCAAGAGGATGGGGCCAGACTCGTTTAAGTGGTGGCCAGCGATAGGACAAGGGGCAATCGGCACAAGCTGGAACACAGGAGATTCCACTTAAACATGAGGAAAAACTTCTTTCCTGTGAGGGTGTTGGAGCCCTGGGACAGGCTGCCCAGAGAGGGTATGGAGTCTCCATCTCTGGAGATGTTCAAACCCACCTGGACACTTTCCTGTGCAACCTGGTGTAGGGAACCTGCTGTGGCAGGGGGGTTGGACTGGATGATCTCCTGAGGCTCCTTCCAATCCCCACCATGCTGGGATTCTGTGATTAGTGAATCTGGATCAACCTGTGAGCACTGAAGTGGTGAGGAGATGTCCGTGAGGTTACTCGGTTCCCCTCGCCGCATGGGGAAGGATGAGGTTATTGTGGGGGAAGTGGTGATGGGAGTGAGTTCCCCCATATTCTCACCTCAGCAAAGTAAAGCTTTCACCTCCTCAAGACTCTCCAGCATGTGCACCCCTTATTGCCTAGTTTTCCTTCAGCATGAAGCCAATACCCCCAAGCCCAAGAGGCCCCCAGAACTCTCATGCACGAGAGCCACGGCACGGGGCTGTCTGTCTCGCTCCATAAACACAGTCAAGGCATCATCAGAGGGAGTTTAATTAAACCTCTTTTATTTCTTAATTCCTGGAAGTGCTGAAGCGTGCTGGCCTGGGCTCACTGACGGCGGCCAGGCTCCCAGTGACTGATGCTGGGAGAGGTGGATGTGTTGCCATGGCACTGGGAGGTGTCTCCAAAGCCCACCGCGCAGGCAGCTGAGCCAGCTCTCAGCAGCATGTCCTAATTGCGGCTGTGCAGCAACAAAACAAGATACTTGGGAGATTTCCATCAAGGCTATAATCAAAGGAGCATCCCTTGCTTTTTAATACGTGCTGAATGGGTTCATTTGTAAGCTTATTACGACTTGAGAGAGAGAAGCTATTAGGGTCATCATTAGCTGCCTGTGCAAATAGCAAGGCAAACTGTGGCACGTTCCAGAATAACCCCCTTTTTTAATCCCTGCTCATTCAGATGTGTTAACAATAACCAGCCATGATGTCTTTCCTATTTCCCTTCCCATGAGTAAGGACAAAAGAGAAAGGAGGAGGGGGACGGTGAACTGCCTGCTTTCAAAAACAAGTTCAGATGGAGAGAAAAATGAGGTGCTGAGGGAGCAGCACATTGACTGGCATGACATTGTGTGTCTTCATGCAGTGTCTGTTATCCACTGGGAAAGCAAAAGCAGCTGGGAGCCAGCCCGTGAGTCTTGGCTCATATCTCACTTAGTCCCTCTACTCCTGTCATCTACCTCTGAATTGTGCTCAGGGTCTTTTTGCCTGCCTGGAACCTGAGCGTTGCTGGAGAGTTTAGATGATACATCTTTGGAAGGAAGAGAGAACAGTTAGAAACATGTATGCCAAGATGATGGGATTTATGAACTCTCCTTTATTTTCCTACAGAACATCTGAAGCTCTCTTGTGGGCTGTGGCTGGCTCTCTGCTCCTTCTTACTCTTTCTTAATCAGAAATGTCTGTAGCAAAAGGCGTTGGATGGTTGGGTGTTGATACCTTATTGGGACAGGTGTGGTTGAGATCAGTCACACGTACCTTTCAAACCACATTAGCTAAGGTTTTATGTCTTGAAGTAAGTGAAGGTGCTGATGACAGTGCAATTCAGTTTAGATTTGCAGATGGATTCTATAGGAGATGTGTATCAGCCTGGCCATAAGCAGGGCAGAGCTGCCCTAGGTCGTTCCTCATGACCTTTGCTGCAGTCACGTTTTCCTGGACATACCACACCTATATCTTGTGAAATGTATTTATTTCCTAAATAAACAAATCACTCTGAATTGTGAGCTCGGTGGGATAAAGAATTTCCTGTTGTGTTTAGAATCCATGGCACTTTGGGATACATTATTATGATTATTGTTAAAAACACTTAAAAGCTGTCCAGAATCAGATAACTAATGCTACTTCTCAGTTTTCCAGCAATATTATTTTCTGGTTTATTTAGTATTACTGAGATCCCTCATTTAAAAGCTGCTTTTCTTCCAGGATGTTTTTCCTAACCTTTGCTTTTCTAGACTGACTAAACCTGACTAAACTGTTTTATTTTTGCATCTGTGTAGGCAGTTACCTTGAACAAAGTGAGTTTATTTCTCTTCTCTTCTCTTCTCTTCTCTTCTCTTCTCTTCTCTTCTCTTCTCTTCTCTTCTCTTCTCTTCTCTTCTCTTCTCTTCTCTTCTCTTCTCTTCTCTTCTCTTCTCTCCTCTCCTCTCCTCTCCTCTCCTCTCCTCTCCTCTCCTCTCCTCTCCTCTCCTCTCCTCTCCTCTCCTCTCCTCTCCTCTCCCCTTCTCTCCCCTTCTCTCCCCTTCTCTCCCCTTCTCTTTTCTCTCTTTTCTCTTTTCTCTTTTCCCTTTTTTTTTCTTTTTTTTTGTAAAATAGTTAATGCATTCAAAGTTCTGTTTGGGATTTCTTTCTTTAAAGCAATTAAGATTATTAATCCCCCAATTAAATGGTGTTAAAAGGTGGGTTTGTTTTTTTTTTTCTCCACCTCTGCCTTATAAAAAAATACTGAGAATAACAACAACAAAAAAAGAAACACACTGATCCAGAGCTCTGTTCTGCATGAAAACAGATGATAAAAGCAGTGGTTGCAAATTCCCTTGCCCATGGGTCCTTGCCCAGCTGGTCTGGAGCTGCTTTTCCTTGCTAAGGAGACATCATCATCATCTTTTTGATAGGACAATGCCCTGTGGCCCATTGTAATCCCTTTTGACTGCTTCTTTATTTGAAAAATCCATCATTTTCCTTCTCTGCATTGTTTCCCTGAAGCCTGCAAAGTACCAAGAAACTTCTTTCCAGTATTGGAAGGGGTGGTCTGAGGAGGACAAGGTTGCCACAGCAACTGCCCGGTGTTTCAGAGCTGTATTCCTGCATCTTTCCAAACAATTACGAGTGCCACAAACTGCTGAGGCATTTGCTGCCAGCAAAACAAAAGGGAATAGAAAAAGAGCACCGAGGAGTCAGTTGTAAAGGTGAGAAAAGGGGGGAAAAGAGTGTCAGGTGTTTACACGTGGTGGTGATGAACAGGCTACGTGCCTGGAAGGCTGTGCGAGCCTTTGGAGTGTGTCAGCGCTTGACAGTATCTGCCATGACGCTGGATAATGTCACTTGGCTTCTGATGCAGCTCCGTGATCCACTCAGGAGGGGGACAGTTCTTCTGTCTGGAAGGGAAATATTTTCAGACACTGAAAATATGGGTGTCAGAGCCCTGGGACAGGCTGCCCAGAGAGGCTGTGGAGTCTCCATCTCTGGAGATGTTCAAACCCACCTGGACACTTTCCTGTGCAACCTGGTGTAGGGAACCTGCTTTGGCAGGGGGGTTGGACTGGATGATCTCCTGAGGTCCCTTCCAACCCCCATCATTTTGTCATAGAATCACAGACTAGTTTGGGTTGGAAGGGACCTTAAAGATCATCTTGTTCCAACCCCCCTGCCATCAGCAGAGACACCTCCCACATAGGAGGCCAAAGTTAGCCACCTCCATTTTTCTATGCTAAATGGTCTTCTGCTGGGACAGAAGATGCCCGTCAGACAGACGTGTCAGCCAGAAGTGATGAGGTTTTGGGACTGGTTTCAGTAGGGACTGGTGAACAGGGGGCTGTACTGTGGGGCAGGAGATTCAGCACAGCCGTTCCCCTTCTAGCCTTGGTTTTCTTATCCGCTAAACAGAATTACTGTTGTTACATTATCATATAAACTTGGGGTCATCTGTTTAGAAAGACAATCAGGACCATATGGTTCCACTGTCCTGAGGAGAATAAATGGGAAAATAACACCTGTGAGCTGTGTGAGGCCTTTTTTTCAGGCACAGAACATAGAAGAGTTGCAGGCTAGCAGATGTGTTGGTTCTCTAGGCAGTATCTTCTTTTCTGGGGTGGCTGATGTCTGTGTGTGACAAGCTGTATGAAGGAGCCAGATGTGATTACCTATTGCTTCGCTTGGGAAGGGGCTGAAGTGAGCAGGTTTTGGCTCAAACAGTGCTGTATGCATGTTCACACTAGCTGAAATGGAGTGCTTTGTGCCTGATGCTGTCCTGGCGCTTCCAACACGTACCCTAGCACCTTTCCAATGTTAGAACATTTGGGGAGAACAGGTTCTACCCTGGGAGATCTGAATTTCCATTTTCAAATGGAAGCTGGGTTTCTTTTTAGCAGCTAGAACAGTGCTGGGTTTGGGTTCAGCTGGGATTTGTTAGGAGAGAGACACTGAGAACATCCCCATGTTTGCATTTTGTCACTGGAAGTCGAAGGATTTCGTGTTTTGCTGATCTACAAGCGCAAGATCTCAGGGGTGAGGAATATTGCAATGGATCAGCTCCATGGGCATTTGGCTCTGCCAAGGGGCTGTTCCATCTCCTGTCCCCCATGGGCAGGAGATCCATGAGGGGCTCTTCCTCTCTGGCTCTCTCTGGCTCTCGCTCGGGCTCTCGCTCTCCCGGGATTGCGGTTTCGGGTCGGGATTGTCGCTGCTCCGGGATCGTTCTCTGGGAACGGGCTGGGCTGGGTCGGTGGGTGGTGAGCAATGGCACTGGGTGTCACTCATTTGCATATTTTATTACTATTATTATAATAATTATAATTTAAATATCATTATTATTTTAAGTTTTATTTTATTTCAATAATTAACCGGTTCTTATCTCACCCTAGAAGTCTCCTTACCCTTGCTCCCCAGTTCTCTCTCTTACCCCCTTGAGGTGCGGAACGAGCGAGCGACGGTGTTTGCCTGCAGCCAAGTGAAACCACCACACTCATTTACCCTGAACACTCTGCTTGGGTAGAAAAATCAGGGTAGTTTTACCAGCAGCTCACATCCATTTAAACACCATCCCAAGCCTCATATGATTTTAGTCTTACAAAAGCCAATCAGGTTATTGTTTTAAGGTCTAAGATGCCCCTAAGGGCTTTGCTCACTCAGCTGTACCGAGGAATTAAATGCTCTCAGGCAGTGCAACAACGTCCTTTACTCCCGTGTAGCAAGGCGGGCAGCGCTGGGGAATGGGCCGGTGTTACAGTGACATTAGCATTTTAATGCAACTAAAGAGGAGGTGGATTGACTGTAATTCAGTATCTGGTTGCATAGCCTGGTGCAGGTCCCCTCGTGGCTGCTCTGCAGGGGCCGATTACAGTGCCACAGTGCACTCTGGAGTCTAATTGGATTTGCGTGCGGTAATGTAGACGTGTCACAGCAATGGCTCTGCCCTGCAAGCGCGGTGAAGTTATTTCTATGGGAGCAATAGGTACAGGATAATGCACGGGGCTGACAGCTCCAGCTCAGGAGCAGCAGATATTTCCTTTTTCTCTGAAATCTTTGCAAGAGAATTGTAATAATAGGATCCTAGTTCCACAGAGATGTTTCTCCTCACCCTTCATCATAAAAGCACTGGCCTGGTGCAGAGATCCAGCAAGACGTGACTTAGGTCTTCAGTTTCTCCTTGGGATGAACATAGGGGCTGGCATGTGCTTCTGTTTCTCTAGGTCCTGCAGATGTGGTGAGCAAAGGGGACTGGTGGTAGCTAGAGGCACTTGTGAAGCAGGACACCTGTAAGCCATTCATCTCGTGGCCTCCTGCACTAGGTAACATGCAGGAGACTGGGTTTCTCCCAAAGACAAGTCTTGCTTCTTTGTCTTGCACCCTCCATTCATTTCTTGTTTCACTTGCTATCTGTTGATTATATGTCCTGGTTTGTAGCTGGGACAGAGCTGGTTTCCTTTTAGCAGCTGGAACAGCGCTGGGGTTTGGGTTCAGCTGGGGTTTGTTATGAGAAGAACATCAATAACAGACCGATGTTTTCAGTTGTCACTGGAAGTCGAAGGACGTTGTGTTTTGCTGGTCTGCAGGTGCAAGGTCTAAGGCAGGGGTAAAGAATATTAAAATTAGTAAGCCAAATTGGCACTTGAATATAGAATTTAAATTAATAAGCTAAATTGGCATTTGGCTCTGCCAATGGGACATTCCATCTTGTATCCTGTCATGGTCAGTATATCAATGAGGGTCTACCTTTTGTGGGGGTTCTTGCTGTCTTTCTCCAGCTCTCACTCTTCCAGGGTTGAGGTTGCAGTTTTTTGGGCTTGTTGCTCCCTTGTTGGAAGGGGGCTGCCCAGGGAGGTGGTGGAGTCACCTTCCCTGGTGGGATTTAAAAGATGGATAGACAAAGTGCTGAGGGACATGGGTTAGAGGTGGAATTGGCAGTGTGAGGTTTGTGGTTGGACTCAACTTAAAGGTCTTTTCCAACCACCACGGTTCTGTGATTCTGTAAAAGCAGCACATGTGGAGAGAAGCCAGTGTTCAGCAAGGACACTTGATGTGGTGGCTGGGAGATGAGCAAGGAGGCAGGACAAGGTGCCGAGGCAGCATGGCCCCAAGGAAGGACGCTTGGCCCCTGCCCTCACTCCACCTTCCACTGTGCTTCCCCAGCGACTGTAATTAACGGCATCAGCTCAGAGTCACAATTAGACAGGGTGGTTTTGCACTTTCTGCCGTTCTCCCTCCTGACAAAATCGCAGCTGTTAAGCAGAGAGGGTCTGTTTGGCAGGGACTGCCTCCCCTTCAGGGCCACAAAGGTGGTGTTTGCCACCAAACGCTCTTTCATCCCATCTGACACAGCACCTGCTGGTACCTGCTGAAGCATTGAAGCTCTTCCTCCCTGTGGTGTTGTAGGTTCTTTAAAATATTGTGACTTCAGTGGAATCAAAAAATTATAATTCCTCTCCCACGCAGACCTTTGAGGGCTTGTAGGGATGTAATTATGTGCACACACAGGAGGAGCAGGGGTTCTGTCAGTTTGGTTATTTTCCTAATGATGGGTTTGTATAGCACAGTGTCATCTCTGCTTTAGAGCCATGGAATCGTCATAGAATCACAGCATGGTCTGGGTTGGAAGGGACCTTAAAGCTCATCCAGTTCCAACCCCCCTGCCAGCAGCAGGGACACCTTCCAGTAGACCAGGTTGCTCAAAGCCTCATCCAACCTGGTCGAGAACACTTCCAGGGAGGAGCAGCCACAGCTTCTCTGGGCAACCTGGGACAGGGTCTCACCACCCTCACAGCAAAGAATTTCTTCCTCACATCTCATCTCAGTCTCCCCTCTGCCAGTTTAAAGCCATCACCCCTTGTTCTGTCACTCCCTGCCCTTGGCCAAAGTCCCTTCCCAGCCTTCCTGGAGCCCCTTCAGGTACTGGGAAGCCACCAGAAGGTCTCCCCAGAGCCTTCTCTTCTCCAGGCTGAACAGCCCCAACTCTCTCAGCCTGTCCTCACAGCAGAGCTGCTCCAGCCCTGGCATCATCCTCGTGGCCTCCTCTGGACTGGCTCCAGTAGCTCCATATCCTTGTGCTGTTGGTGGCCCCAGCACTGGAGGCAGCACTGCAGGGGGGGTCTCAGGAGAGCGGAGCAGAGGGGCAGAATCCCCTCCCTGGCCCTGCTGCCCACGCTGCTCTGGGTGCAGCCCAGGACACGGTTATTGGCTCTGTGCTGCCAGCGCACGGTGCCGCCTCATGTGGAGCTTCTGGTCCCCCAGTACCACAAGTCCTTCTCCTCAGGGCTGCTCTCCAGCCATTCTCCACCCAGCCTGTGCTTAGGTTTGCCCCAACCCAGGTGCAGGACCTTGCATTATTTGGCCTTGTTGAACCTCATGAGGTTAGCACAGCCCCACCTCTCCAGCCTGTCCAGGTCCCTCTGGATGACATCCCTGCCCTCCAGTGTGTTGACCCAACCACCCAGCTTGGTGTCATCATCAAACTTGCTGAGGGTGCACTCAGTCCCACTGTCCATGTCACTGACAAATAGATTAAACAGTGCCAGTCCCAACACTGACCCATGAGAGACAGCACTCATCACTGGTCTCCACTTGAACCTCAAGCTGGTGACCACAACTCTTTGAGTGCAACCATCCAGGCAATTCCTTATCCACCGAGTGGTCCATCCATGTAGTCCTTGTCTCTCCAGTTTAGAGACAAGGACATTATGTGGGACAGTGTCAAGGCCATGCTTTGCAAGTTAGTCTGTAGTCTCACCTGACTTCTGCCTAGCCCAGGACTGTCAGTAGCATCGAGCAGGCAGAAATTAAAGTTTACTGAGAAAATTGTACCTGTTTGTTAGCTCAGGGGTGGTGGTGGTGGTCTGCAGCCAGGTCCCTCCACCTGCACCAGTTTATCTAATGCCTTTGGATGGGCAGTGTGGTGGCTTCTTCATTCCTCTCTGTCACTGCTTCCTAGGTGACAACAAGACAGAGGGAGGTGGAAATATTTTGCTCAACTTGGCAAAATAGAGAGCTGGCTGGAAGAACGAGAGATAGCACCCAACATCTCAGGCTCCTGATGGTTAGGCTGGGCTTCCCAAAGATGCACTCCATCTCCCTTCCTCTGCCTTTTCCATTTTCCTGCTAAATGGGCTGTGAAGTCACACCAAAGTTTATCTAAACCTCCTATCAAATATTGAAGGTGCAGCTGGTGAATCCAGTCCCGGTGTGGTATGAGCTGCACGTGGGACTGGAGATCTACACGTGGTCTGTGGGCATTGAAAACACCCCAAAGGTTGTTACAGAGATTCTGAGGAATTGGATCCCTCACTGGGTATTAAAAGCTCTTCATTAGCGCTAATGTACACTAAATTAAGGTGGCAATTAGCCTGAGCATATTCATCAGGAGGGTGTGTTTAATAAATGGCGTGTGTAACGTGATTGCATTTTACTGACTGCTGCAGCAATTGCAATTGTCTCTTACAGGACAAGCTTGGCTGGGAGGAGATACATGGGCCACACGGACAACTAGAGACTGGAACAGACACCGTGCTTTCAAGTCCTGAGATTTGTGAAGGTGAGTCTTGTTTATGGCTCTTCCACCATGCCAGATGCTTTCTTGGTGTCCCTGTCAAGGTTCATTAGGTGTAGCTGTGGTGTCCAGGAGAGGAGCTGTAAGAAATACACAGCTCATCTGCCATCATATCACCTGCAACAAGTCACCCCCCTTTGGTCTCCTGATTAAACTGTCCCTATCTCTGTTCTATCTAGAGGAGAAGACTGTGTGGAAATAATACTCTGAGAGGGTTTTGTGGAAGGGAACAGCTGTTAGACATCTTCTCTTAGCAGACCCCACCACTTTGGTTTCAAGGAGTTGGGTACCACTTGCAGATACCACAGAAATCCTCTTGGGAGAAGGCTCCTCTGTGAAGGGAGGCAACCATGCTGAGCCATCTCCTTACCTGCAAGCCAAAGAGAGGGCTGCCATGTTGCTGGGGAGGATGATGTGAGGGCTGGAGCAGCTCTGCTGTGGGGACAGGCTGAGAGAGTTGGGGCTGTTCAGCCTGGAGAAGAGAAGGCTCCAGGGAGACCTTCCAGTGGCCTCCCAGTACCTGAAGGGGCTCCAGGAAGGCTGGGGAGGGACTTTTTACAAAGGCAGTTAGTGATAGAACAAGGGGTGATGGCTTTAAACTGGAAGAGGGGAGATTTAGATTCAGTATTAGGAAGAAATTCTTTGGTGTGAGGGTGGTGAGACGCTGGCCCAGGTTGCCCAGAGAAGCTGTGGCTTCTGCTTTTCCTTGGTTGTGTTGTGCATGAATATGAAAGTAGCATCATTGGCTCCTCAAGGCATTGGCCAGTATTTTGTAGGAGGTACTGCAGAGCTGGTTCTTAGGTATTAAAGGAAGCAATGGAGCAGTTCAGTGGACAAGGTCTTTGTGCATGTTGAAGGCAAAGAGGTATTTATGGACAATGTGATAGAAGAGAAGTGACTGAAAAAGTGGTTTGCATGAGGGTTGGACAAGGTGACTTCTAGAAATCTCTTCTGATCTCTGTTATTCTGTGATTTCTATCAAGTATCTGAGATGTGGAGACTCTGATGAGCCATCAGGCAAGTGTGCAATGTCTGAATTTTATGTAGTGCAAGATGAACAGTCTGCAGAGGTATGTTGGAGGTGGGGATTACATGGTTGGAATGATGGGCAAGGGACATGGGTCACGCACTTGTTTTCAGCAGAGGGTAGGAGTGGTGTGATATGGAAGATGCAAGGATTGAGACTGGTGAAGATAAGGTGCTCCCCTGAGTTCTGATAGAATGGCATATCCAAGGGCTGCTCTTGTCCCTTTCACCACGTGGTGACCTCAGCACACCTTGGACAGCTGTTTTGACAACTCTCTTCACAAAGAGGGTGGTCAAACATTGGAAGAGATGGAGAGATGGAGATGGAGAGATGGAGATTTGCCCATGGAGATTGGGCAAACCTAGTCCTTGGAGATACTCAAAACTTAACTAACATGAACCTGAGCAACCTGCTGTAATTTTGAAGTTGGATCAAACTTTGGAATTGGCCCAGGTTGGAGGCAGTGGGTGTTTGTACTCAACAAGATCCAGAGGTCCTGTCCAACCTGAGTCCTTCAGTGATTCCATCTCCAAGGCAAAGGTGAAGGAGCACTCAAAGTGAAACCCTGGGATTCAATCCGGTGTGAAAGGGTTATGGGAGTAGAGAGAAATATCACTGGGGGCAAAGAGAACCTTGGAAGCTGGTTTTGGAGGGTGTGGTTGAGCAGCTGCCTGTAGATCATGTGAAGTTCAAGGTAGCTACAAGGCATGCAAAAACAAATGTCAGAAGGAAGGAAATAAATGGTGGCTGGAGAACAAAAAAAACCACATTGCCTTGAAAAATGAGACTTTATTCCAAACTGATTGCAGCAGCTGGGGGATGTTTCCTGGCTCCACTGCTGGGGATTTTTAGCCTCCTCATCACTTTACAAGATAAAATTTGTAGTGGAGAAGGGAGGAGAAATGGAGAATAATCTGCCTAAGAAAAAGCTGAACGTTTATAGCTGCGCTTCAGACAAAACCAAAGGCATCTCATGTGTCTCCCTGGTCTGAGATGGGACAAGCCAGGGAAAGCATCTGTCAGCCACTGTCTTCTGGGGTTCTGACTTAATGTTTGCTTAGCATTAAATGTCTCCTGCTGAGGAGAACTTAATCTGTCACAAATCTGAGGCCTGGAGGAGGGGAGAGAAAATATTTACAAAAGGTAGATGAAGACATCTGTGTTCAGTTCCTATCACACTTCCATCAGGGTGTAGTAGGAGGAACTTTACAAGATTTATCTTTTGTGTGCATGGCTTAAAAAAAAAGAAGGAAAAAGCAGCTCTGTGGGCCAGAATTGTCCTTTCCTCTCCTTTATTTTCTCCACACAGCTTGTCATTCTCATCAGGGACTTCAGGTACCTTCAGCTAATTAGTAAGGCAGCAGTTGGCACAAATGGTTCCATAATTACATGATTTGTAAGTAGCATTATTTGTGTTTTGCTGGTGTTGGTTGTAAATAGCATTAGTTATATTCCCTTCAGAGTCAAGAGTGCTGCTGCCTACATGAACTAGATGGTGGTGCATTTCATATACGTTGGAGCACGTGAGCTCTGGCACAAACCAGTTTTTAGTGGCGTGTAAGAGGTCAGATCATGCTTGGGGTTGATTTGTTTTGTTTTCAGATCAGTGGGTTGGTGGTTTTTGGAAGTTTGCATTGAGCTCTTACCCTGTGGAAGCTCCAAAATCTCTGTTCTTGTCTTTGCCAGCCCAGACCTCACACTGTTGCCCTTGACTTCATGTGCACATCCTGAGTTGAAGGACTTTGGGGTTTCTAAACCCCACTGGGTGTGTTCCTTCCTTGAAGCACAGCACAATTAGAAGGGTTGCCCGTGATTGTTGCTTTGCTGTGTGAAGTGTGATGGGTTTAGAAATGACAGATCTGAGCCCAGCACCTGTATGAGGAGGGGCTGAGAGAGCTGGGACTCCTCAGTGGAGAAAGGGGACGTGATGGGTTGAGAAGCATGTGGGCTTTGGGAAATCTTCTCCAGGGAGTTGAGCAAGCTTGTGCCTCTGTTTGCATCCATACTCATCCATGTGCAGAGCCCTGACTGCATTGTCTGCTGGTTCACTGAAGGTTTTACTGTTAGATGTATTTATTTGTCTGCTCCTCGAGGGTACTTGGGGATAGAATTGCATATTGGGAGACACAACCATTTCATTGAGCAGCAAGTTTTTTGGGGCAGAAATATTCTTCCAGTGTAGCCTCACCCTGTCAGGATTTATAGCTGCTCTTCCAAAACAAGCCATGTCCTAACTACTTTGCTGTCTGGTTGAGACATGGACTTTCAAAACTGCTTCAGATTCCTTAGCATTCCCTCCTGGCATTAAAAGCTGACCAACTTTGATCCATTAACTCTGCCTGCACAAGACCTGTGCAGGGTGGGGTGTAGAGCACCCGGACTTTGGTGGCACAGTACCATCTCACACTGCATGACAAAGAGGTGTTGGTCCCCAGGCTGGGTAACTGTGTGAGGACAACCTTGTCAGGCCCTCCTGTATCCACACACTGGAGTCATTCCCAGCCCAGGTCCTCCAAATGTTTCCCTGACAGTGTTGTCCTTGTTTTATATGGCATTCATTCTGGGGAGAAAGCTTGTATGGAGCTAAGTGTCCAGAAATGCATGCTTGTCAGCCTTTCAAATATGGCTTTTTTTGGCATGAAGTAGGCAGGTATGTTCAGTGCTTCTTAGACTTGGAAGGCTTTAGAGAGAGAGAGAGAGAGAGAAAGAAAGAGAGAAAGAAAGAGAGAAAGAAAGAGAGAAAGAAAGAGAGAAAGAAAGAGAGAAAGAGAGAGAGAGAGAAAGAGAGAAAGAGAGAGAGAGAGAAAGAGAGAAAGAGAGAAAGAGAGAAAGAAAGAGAGAAAGAGAGAGAGAGAGAAAGAGAGAAAGAGAGAAAGAGAGAAAGAGAGAAAGAGAGAAAGAAAGAAAGAAAGAAAGAAAGAAAGAAAGAAAGAAAGAAAGAAAGAAAGAAAGAAAGAAAGAAAGAAAGAAAGAAAGAAAGAAAGAAAGAAAGAAATTCATTCTTCATGTGCAGAGTGATATTTTTCCCCACATCTCACTCTGTGGGCAGAGCTAGACCCTTCCTCTTCCTCCTGCAACCTTCCCCTTCACATCTGCATTCTTTAGACCTGGAGGAATGCAGAGGGACTTAGTGATGATCATTATCTCTTCCTAGCTTGTGCCACGTTGCCCTGTTCAGCAAAGAGATGAACCCTTGTGTATGAATCACTCCACAGGACCTGGGGGAAAGCCCAATGGAAGTGGGATTGTGTCACTCCAGGAAAAAGTGAGTGTGCTAAGGAAATGCTGGTGTTTTACAGGAAGAATTCAATCAAGGAGCCTGAAGACCATGGAGGGAGACTGTCTGAGCTGCATGAAGTACCTGATGTTTCTTTTCAATTTCTTTATATTTGTAAGTATTTAGAATTCACTTTCTCTCTTGAATCCTCCTACTTCCAGCAGCCTGCTGCTCCCCAGCAGGACAGGCTGTCCTCTGGTAAAGTTGCCATGGTACAGAATTTCCCCTCAGCTTTGCACTCGTGGTCACTGAGGGTTTTGCAGCATCCAAAGATGCTCAGGTGGTCAGAAAGCCAGCTTGGTGGTCACTGAGTTATTCCTGTCCTTGGTGAGGGAAACCAGAAGCTGTGACTAAGAGTTGTGTAGACACAGTGCTGAGGGACATGGGTTAGTCAGGGACTTGTCAGTGTTGGGTTCATGATGGGACTCCAAGATCTTTTCCAATCCAGGCCATTCTGGGATTCTCCAAGTGCTGTACATGGTCTATCTTTGAATTGCAGAAGAAATTGTTTTCTAGTCCTGAGTGCCCTGCTGAGGTTTTCACTAGGAAACACAGTCATTGTCCTACCACATGTAGAGTCATTCTTGGTGATCCTGTTGCTCTTGTCTTTGACAGGAAGGTTGGGAGCACCCAGCCACCCTGGACTCTGGCAGGGAGGGTTCCCATGTGCTCCTTCACTGGGCTGTCCCCTGCAGATGTGGCAGCAGCTCAAGACTCAGTCTTTCAACATTAGAGAGGGAATAAACAGTAGAGTGACATGTCAAGGTGCTTTTGCTGCAGATGTTTCATTTAGTGAGCAAGAGACACCAAGAACAGGGTGTCAGGAGTCACCTGCTCAGCAGAGAATATATACCATGGGGAAACACAGAGTCTCCCAGTGAATCAAAGATAGATGTGGTGGTTTCACTTGGCTAACAGCCAAACACAGCCACTCACTCGCTCCCCATCCCCTCCAGGGAACAGAGAAGTGGAGAGGTAAGGAGACTTGTAAGTTGAGATAAGAACAATTTAAATAATTGAAATAAAATAAAACTTAAAATAATTATGACCATAATAATGGTAATAATAGTAATAATGATAATAATATAATAGTAATAATAATAATATTTATAAATGAGTGATACTATACACTGAACATGACATTATATGATATGGAATATCCCATTGGCATATCCAAATGCTAATTTGGATTCCAAATTTTAATATTCCTCACCCCCTGCTAGACCTTGCACCTGCTGACCAGCAAAACACAAAGTCCTTCAACTTCCAGTGACAATTGAAAACATCGGTATAGAATCATTTATGTTGGAAAAGACCTTTAAGAACATCAAGTCCAACCGTTAACCTAACACTGCCAAGTCCACCTCTAATCCATGTCCCCCAAGTGTCATGTTTGTTCTCAGTGTTTTCCTCATAACAAATCCCAGCTGAACCCAAACCCCAGCGCTGTTCCAGCTGCTAAACACAAGCCCAGCTCTGGCCCAGCTGCACACTGGGACAATAGGAATGACTCAGATTTTCTGCTGCAGTTGTTTCATGTTGACCTGTCTCCTTCTCTCTCCTCTCCTCATGTGGTGACAGCTGGGAGGAGCATGCCTGCTGGGAGTAGGGATCTGGGTCATCGTGGATCCCACAGGTTTTCGAGAGATAGTGGCTGCCAACCCTCTGCTCTTCACGGGAGCCTACATCATGCTGGCCATGGGAGCCATGCTCTTCCTGCTGGGTTTCCTTGGCTGCTGCGGTGCCATCCGTGAGAACAAGTGTCTCCTGCTCTTTGTAAGTTTTCTGGTGATATTTCCCAAGAATCACAGAATCACAGAATCACAGAATCACAGAATATTAGGGATTGGAAGGGACCTCGAAAGCTCATCCAGTCCAATCCCCCTGCTGGAGCAGGAACACCCAGATGAGATCACACAGGAAGGCGTCCAGGCAGGTCTTGAATGTCTCCAGAGAAGGAGACTCCACAACCTCCCTGGGCAGCCTGTCCCAGGGCTCTGTCACCCTCACAGTAAAGAAGTTCCTTCTCAAATCCAAGCAGAACCTCCTGTGTTCCAGCTCACACCCATTGCCCCTTGTCCTATCACTGGACACCACTGTGAAGAGCCTGGCCCCATCCTCCTGACACTCACCCTTCAAATATTTATAAACATTAATGAGGTCCCCCCTCAGCCTCCTCTTCTCCAAACTGAAGAGCCCCAGCTCCCTCAGCCTTTCCTCATCAGGGAGATGTTCCACTCCCTTCATCACCTTGGTGGCTCTGTGCTGGACTCTCTCAAGCAGTTCCCTGTTCTTCTTGAACTGTGGGGCCCAGAACTGGACACAATATTCCAGATGTGGCCTCACCAGGGCAGAGTAAAGGGGAAGAAGAACCTCTCTTGACCTACAGACCACACCCCTTCTAATGCACCCCAGGATGCCATTGGCCTTCCTGGCCACAAGGGCACAGTGCTGGGTGCCTGGGTAGTTGATGCTGTGATGGGTGCATGAAGAGGTGTCTGTTATTGTAGCCATTATTCCCTTAGATAATAGGGCACTTTAGAGCCAGAAATACAGAGAATTTGCTTCTTCCCTCTACCAGGTTTGAGCCCAGTAGATATGGAGCCTAGGAGTGTATTTTGACTTTGTTAAGCTTTGTTTCAAAATGGTCCTATTTATTGTTTCTTTGTTGTTTTGTTTTATTTTATTTTATTTTATTTTATTTTATTTTATTTTATTTTATTTTATTTTATTTTATTTTATTTTATTTTATTTTATTTTATTTTATTTTATTTTATTTTAATTTTTAACTTTTATAAAATGACCAAAAATGGTCCTCTTTTATCCACCCAAACCCCACAGCTCCACTTGTGGATTCCTTCCTCACTGGTTCATAACAAAGCAGAAGGGAACATGCAGAGCAAAACATCTGTGTGATGGAGTCCCCAGCTCAGCAGAAACGCTCAGCTCAGAACTCCGTGGTGGCCTTGCTGGAAGGCATCACCACTTGGGTGTTGAAACACAAAAGATCATTAGTTTTCTATTTCACTTTTGTCAAATATGACCTTTTATTTCTCTCTCTCTCTCTGAGTCTGTTGGGGTTTTGGTTGTTTTTTTGTGTGTGTTGTATATTTTTGGGGTTTTTTTGTGGTTTTTTTTTCTTTAATCTTGATCTGACAGTGTTTTACTATGATTATATCTTGCTCAGCTGCTTCAGGGTGCAGAAGAGACTTGTCTCTAATTAAGCAGAACAGGAGAGTCCAGTTTCTTGGAGATTAAACCATTTTTTCCTAGAGAAGAGCCTGGCTCCACTGAGATAAATTCTCTCTGACACTTGGCTCACCCACCCCTTGAATTCATACCCTGCACCTAAGAACCCCTTTTTTGGAGGGTGTTGTGGGTTTAATTTCTAGTGACTCACCTCAGAAGTAAATCAGAAACCCCTGTGAAGTTATGGAGACCTGCCCGGGGGAACCTAATAAAATGCAAAGGATCAGGCATGATGAGCCTGAGGTTACTTCAGAGCCTGTCCCTGTCCAATTAAGCAACTAAAAGTTATGTTTTATGAGAATTACTGATTGTAAGTGAATGGGAGAGTAATATTTTCAGTTGGGACCATGTCTGCTGCATACAGATTGGGGACCTGGCTGGAGGAAGGAGCTCTGGACCATGCTCTTCCCTGATTTAACATCACAGAGTTACATCAGGGTTTGAATGTTCCTCCTGCTGTTTAGTTACACCCCAGGGCACTCAATTTTGTGGTTATTACTTTTCTGACTCTTAGTGATAGTTCTGAGCCCTGCTGCTTTATTTATTTACTTTTATTATTATTATTATTAATTTTAAACTTGGAATGTGAGAAATATAAGGGCTGGAAGTAATACCCTAGATGAAGAGAAACTCTCAAAGTAATTACTGGATTGGGAATTAGTGTTTCACTTTGATCAGGTCTTCCAGGGCTTCTGGTGGCCAAGTCAGCTCTGTTTAACAACCTGCCATCTCATGTCCAACAGCAGTGAAGAGCTTGGACAAGGATCTGTGCTGATACCAAGTGAGAAGAGATATGTTGCTAATTTTTGCTTTTTTGGGGGCTACACTAGCTGATGTTAAAATGCATAAAGCACCTCTGAAACCAGAAGTCTGATGGGAAGAAGTTTTAGGTGTGGAAAAGGCAAACCATTCATGAGCTTCAGGGGGGTGGTGCTTGGGGAGAAGCTGCTAGATCAAATCAAGTCCACTTAATGAAGTTATTAAAGAATTGATGAGCCAGAGAGCTGCTGGAATGAGATTTCACAGTGATGCATCATGTAAATCTGAAGCTTTTAGTCCAAATGTAATCAGAAGATAGAAGGGACAAGACAGATGCAGAAATGCATGTCCTCTAGGTTCTCACTTCTGTGTTTGTAAGGACTTTTATTTTTCATTAAGCTGCTTGTCTTTTGGTAAAAAACCATCACTGTGGAACCTAATATATTGCATTGAATAAGGCTGAGAGGTGTTTCGAGATATCCCAGCACTTGGACTTGGCTCACAAAAAACCAACCAACACTGGCCTGCAAATCAGACACTGAATAAGTTCTGGATTGTCCTAAAGATCTTCTGACTGCAAAAGAACACCATAAAAATGAGAATCCAAAGTGCTTTTGAGCATACAGCGTTGCACCATGGGGCTGAAGTCAGCTTTGCAACAAGAGCAGTCTGTGTTAGCTTCACTCAGCTCCGTTTTGGGCACAGACTCTTGTAAAATGGATTCAGTAGCCCCTGAAACTTTACAGCAGGAAAATGTGGCTCCTCTGGGTTAAAGGCAGCTGCTGCTCTTTTTGGAACAGCATTGTTGAAACTAAAACCATACGTGAGTTGTGAAAAAGAAACGTGAAATGTTGATTTGTGGAAACTTGTGATAAAGCTGTAACTGTCACCAGGAGCTGGGGCAGGAGTTTTGACCACCCTACGAGACATCACTGCTCAGGATATCCACCATGGATGTGGGGGTACCTGTGTTCAACTGTTGGCTCTCAAACATGAATTTGAATGTGAGACTGCTGTGTCCCACGTGTTGGCTCTTTGGTGCCCTCATAGAACCACAGCATGGTCTGGGTTGGAAGGGACCCCAAAGCTCATCCAGTCCCAACCCCCCTGCCAGCAGCAGGGACACCTTCCACTAGACCAGGTTGCTCAAAGCCTCATCCAACCTGGCCGAGAACACTTCCAGGGAGGAGCAGCCACAGCTTCTCTGGCCAACCTGGGCCAGGGTCTCACCACCCTCACACCAAAGAATTTAATTTTGAGAGAGAAAACATAATAAGCAGATTTTGACTCTCCATAAAATGCGTGATGAAAGCAAGTTCTGAAACACAGATGGTCCATCTTCTTGTTCTCATCAGCCCTAATGGCTGCTCATGGGTTTTTTTCTGCAGTAGCTCTTACAAATCTGTAAGGCAGACTGCACAATGTAAGTGTAAATCAGTTTGGGAATGATAATGAAGCTATCAGAGATAATCTGGGAATGGCTGCTTCCACTTCTGCACAGACCTGTGCTGGAGCTTGGGTGAACATGTGTCTCCCAGTAATCAGTAAATGAAATGCAATTAGCAGGGTGATGGGATTAATCACTTGATCACCACCTTAGACCTCTTAGTGACTATGCTGAGATCCCTTGATGGATGATGATGTGAATTTGCAAAGCAGCGTTCATTCTCATCACTTGTTCTTTGCCCTCCTGTGGTGAAATTAAAAACAAAACAGACTCTGAGCAGGAAAAAAAAGAAGCCACGGAGAAAACTCCAGCAATAAGAATAAATTACAGAGTTAACCAGTTCAGCAAAATCCAGCAACAGCATCCTGTGAGCAGCCCAAGTCCCTGCTCATCTCACTCTTCTTGTTTTGTCATTGGAGCCCAGGCTCTTTTTCTTCTGCTTCCACTGCAGAAGCAGGAAGACAAATGGAACAGGGTGGTGTGTGCAGTTTCCCAGTGGGGAAAATCACTTACAGCTCCGATAACTGACAACAAAACAACATTTTGCTCATTCCAAGCAGGTAATTTGAATTCTCTCTTCATTTCCAAAGTGCATGGTGCACAGCATTTCAGGCTGCTTATAAATCATTGCTTGGGGATCACCATCGTGCTTCTGGCCCCATCTGCCTGCCTTCTGCTTCAGAAAAACCTTCAATAATCTTCTCACACAAAAAAACATCCAGACTTCTCTTGTCTTTATTTCTACTTGTTGCTTCAGCCACCTTTGTTGGTAACACATCCCACTTGTTTATTCCCATCCATGTGATGTGGGCTTACCAGCTTCTCTCCTGGTTTTTATCACATGGTGCCAAAACCTGAGTTCACTTCTGAACATTCACGGGGTTTTGTAAAATCCTCTTTGAGTTTGTGGGCTAGTTCTTGAGATCCTTGAATTTCAGAAGGGCTGATTCTTCAATGCTGATTTCTCTTTGTGGCTATAAGAACATTGAAAATGGCCATCTAGTTCAGACTTACAGTTCCTCAAGCCCACTCTTTTGTCTCCAAGAACAATGAATGCAATTCTGGGGGCGGGTGTGAGCCTAACCACTTTCTGCTCTGTCCCATAGGAGTTCCTCAGCACCAACATTTGCTATTTTAAGGATGTTAGAGGGCAGATCCCTGCCTGGTCCTTTTCCTGTTCTTTATGGACTGAAGCAGCATCAAGCTGGCATCAGTGTAGCTGGGAATTGGTCCCAAAGACAGGCTGAGTCCTGAGCTCTTTGATGCCAGCGAGTGCTTTCCTGCCCTGGGAGATTTGTTCCCTTCAGCACTCTCTTCCTCTCTGTTTGAGTTTTCCCTCTAGCTGTGTACCAGTTTTCTGTGCCACCACTGGACAGGAGGGACTGAGGTGGGATCCCACAGGAGTCCTGACGCTCTTCACAGGCAGGGAATGCTCCACCATACTTGAGTACTCTGGGTAGTCAAGATCCCAGGGGCAGCTCTGGCAGCTCAGACATCAGTCTCAACCTCTCAAGTCCATCTCCCCCCCTGCAGTGCTACCTCCAGTGCTGGGCCCCCAACATAAGGAGGACATGGACCTGCTGGACCCAGTCCAGAGGAGGCCATGAGGATGATGGAAGGGCTGGAGCACCTCTGCTCTGAGGACAGGCTGAGAGAGTTGGGGCTGTTCAGCCTGGAGAAGAGAAGGCTCCAGGGAGACCTTCCAGTGGCCTCCCAGTACCTGAAGGGGCTCCAGGAAAGCTGGGGAGGGACATTGGCCAAGGGCAGGGAGTGACAGAACAAGGGGTGATGGCTTGAAACTGGAAGAGGGGAGGTGTTGATTAGATGTTAGGAAGAAATTCTTTGCTGTGAGGGTGGTGAGACAGTGTCCCAGGTTGGCCAGAGAAGCTGTGGCTGCTCCTCCCTGGAAGTGTTCTTGGCCAGGTTGGATGAGGCTTTGAGCAACCTGGTCTAGTGGAAGGTGTCCCTGCTGCTGGCAGGGGAGTTGGAACTGGATGAGCTTTAAGGTCCCTTCCAACCCAGACCATCCTGTGATTCTATGATCTGATTTACATCTGTGGGGTGGGTGGTGATGGCACAGTGAATCCCTCAGACTTGTTAACATCCCAGGAACAAGATGCCGTTAGCAGGACCAAAGACCAGACTTTTAGACTGAAGCAGCAGAAGGTTGCAAGGGCAACAAGATGAAAATACAGTTCCAGCTTAAATGGAATAACCACGTGCCTCTCTGTTTGCTTTCATTTCTCTTCCCTAGAAAGATGGTGACATAAGTGTAATGGTTTTCCTTCAACTGGATACCTGTTTCTCTTTTGTGACCACTCAATCTGCTGGCTGTTGCTTTCTGTCAAGTCTGCAGTGGGCCCTTAATTTAAGCATATGAACATACACATTTTAAACACTATACAAGACATGGATCTTACTTACATAATCAAATTAAAATGATGATGATGCGTTACCAACTTTCTCTAGAGGTTCTGCGTGGTTAATACTTAACTCAGTGCAACCATTGTGTAGAGGGGGACATCAACCAAGGCTAATTTTGTCCTGAAATGCAGAATACTCTGAAAAAAAAAGTCAATTTTTAGTCATAACCTGTAAATATTTGAGTACACCTAAAGTGAGCCATGATCCTACTACAGTGCAGTTGTTTCTGCTGCCATGAGGTGGGTGTGTGCGGATGGAGGTGTACACGTGTGGTGCACTCATCTGTGTCAGCACAGTTTAACCCTGCATGAGCATCTAGAGAATTGTGTCACTTTTTCCATCAAAGTAGGCTTTGCTGTTTTCACCTGGTGCACATTTATCAGGGGATGCTGCTGAGTCCTGCAGCCTTAGTCCCTTTGATCCATTAGAGCCAGGCAGAAGAGTCTCAAGCTCCCATGTCCTATGACAAGGTCAGAGAGGGGCTGTGCCTGCTCCAGGTTGCTGTCTCATAAGGTTGTTTTTTTTAATAGTCAAGGAAAAAAGAGTTTCCTTAGTTATTTTTTCCATCTCTTTAGTGACTAGCAAACCCCTGTGTTCCTACTACCTAATGGTATAGCTGTGTTTGATTTTCTTTTTGCATCTTCTCTCTTCCAGTTCTTCATGTTTATTTTGTTAATCTTCCTGGCGGAGCTTTCAGCTGCAATCCTGGCTTTTATCTTCAGAGAAAACGTAAGTAGCCAATGGTGGGCAAACTCTGGAACCCAGTGGGGTTGTACCCAGCTGGAGCACGGTGTTAGATGGTGGCTGGTTCATCTGTAGAGCAACTGTTTGCTTCAAATACCAACAAACCTGCATCGTGCCTACCCTCAGTCTGCAGAACTGCCAGTGAATGCTGAATAACCTGGTCTGTGCAGGGTGCTGGGTGGGTTATGTGCACAGGAGACACTGGGGGACTACCTAAATCCTGGAGTTTCTAGAGTCTTCCTCATTCTCTTGTAGCCAAACCAGCTGTGTGTTCCATCAGAGAGAATTTTTATAATAAACATGTGCTTGCTCTGCAACGTGAAAACTCTCCTGTGCATCTCCTGACCATATTCCTTCTTGAATTTTCATGTGCTGGTACTCACCAGGTTTCTCTCAATGCTGCTTGTAAGACATCCCTCCTGACCTACCCTGAGTAAATCTCTCCATATCCCGTTTTGAGCCCCATCAATGATCCCTTGCATATTGCCCTGCTTACAAGTTTCTAGTCCTTCTGGCCACAGCTTCATATCACAGAATCAAAGAACCATTAAGGTTGGAAAAGACCTCTAAGATCATCAA
Organism: Caprimulgus europaeus; assembly: GCA_907165065.1. The sequence continues at coordinate 44,945,193 of OU015532.1, read as the reverse complement.
GTCCAACCATCAACTCACCACCACCATGCCCACTAAACCATGTCCCTGAGTGCTACATCTGCATGGTTTTTATACCCCTCCAGGGATGGGGACTCCACCACTGCCCTGGGCAACCCCTTCCAATGCCTCAGAACCCTTTCAGCAAAGAAATTCTTCCTCACATCCCATCTCAACTGCCCTGGGCACAACTGGAGCCCATTTCCTCTTGTCCTGTCCCTTGCTCCTTGGTTGAACAGACCCACCCTCACCTCTCTCCACCCTCCCTGCAGGGAGTTGGACAGAGCCAGAAGGTCTCCCCTCAGCCTCCTTTTCTCCAGGCTCAACACCCCCAGTTCCCTCAGCCGGGAACTCAGCACACTTGTGCTCCAGACCCTTCCCCAGCTCCCTTGCCCTTCTCTGGACACACTCCAGCAACCTTGTGTGTTACCTTGCAGGATGAGGTCACAGTGGTTATTCTCGACTTCTGTGGCATCTGGTGGTGCTTTGTGAGATAAAACTTGAAGGGGAGCAAACTTCGATCTCTTTGAAACCTGTCACCTTGTTTGTGTCACCAGCTTCCCACTCTGTCAGAATGACTGACAGGAAGGGCTTAAATGGGAAGGAATGAAGAATGTCAGATCCCAACATAGCTGGAGATGGCTCTGTGCAAAAGTCAAACTCAGTCTGCAAATTCTTGTGGTGTGTTCTCTCCTCAGGTTTCTTCTGGAAAAAAAACAAACCCTTGTTTTGCTGTTGCTATATATTTTGCTGGTGGCTCCTCTGGCTTGGTGACTACTCATGGCTAATTTTGCTGTCATCTTTGGGTTAGGGTGAGGCTAGATGTCTGGACAGGATGTCTGAGGGGACAGAGGTGGTCTTTCAGTGACCTCTTGTTAGGAAGAACTCTCCACAGTGCCAATTTAAGGTCAGGTTCTGATGTGCTTTTCTTCTCCCTGCGAAACGAGTTACTTTCAAGGTGTGTAAAGTGGAAAATGCACATTTAGGCAATCTAAATTTCTTGGAAGGTTACCACATGGGTTCCTGGGGTGATCATTGCACCAGTCCATGTGAGTGTGGCCTCACTGGGTGCATAAAATGAGACAAAAGAGAGAGAGAGGTTCTATCCATTCATTTTCCAGTTAATGTTTGGTGCAGCTTTCTCTTGTACAGTGTTTTAATTCCAAACACTCAATGGAGTTAAATTATTAATAGCTGAGGAGAGACAAAAATCAGGGAGATGAGAGATGCTTTCTGCTGAGATTTGACATGAGAGGAAGAGTCAGTGAAGCAGAATGTGGTGGTGGGGTTGGTGACAGTGATATTAGTGATGGTGAGCTACGGTGATCTGCGAGTCCAGTTGCACTCCCAAAGAGCTGTTTAAAAGCTCTTCTCTGAAGAAGAAAGCTGTTGATAATAAGCTACAGGAGTACCAGAGTTTCTCCTCCTTTATAAAGGAGGTTTTGGGGTGTGGAGAACCCTTTTTCATCTAGAAGACCCCCCATAAAATAACATCTTCTATGAGCAATAGAGAGAGGCTGTGGAAGAGCAGTTTGGCTGATGTACAGGAATTGTTCTCTGTGCTCTTCAGAGGTCTGGATGGGGAAGAACCTTGGAGGGATATTTGACTCTTTCTTAGTGAATTGTCTTAGCAAGCAAGGAAGTGGGATGGTAGGAAGAGCTGAGCCCAGTGGGAGGGCTGTGGATGGAGGCAGGTTATTTGGATTTTTTCAGCCTAGGTTCTGACACTTAATAGACAAGTGGCTTTGGTTCCTGGTGCCTCTGTTTCCTCAGATGGAGGGCAGAAACCAAAGAACATGAACCAGCCATCCCTCAGTTGAGTAGCTGGAGGTCTCCTGGAAGGAAGTCACTATGGAAGAAGTGCAACACAACCTGTGTTGGGCAGAAATGCTTTTTTTTTATCATAGACCCCCTTCACCTGGCTGCAGTAATTCCAGCCAAGCTATTTTTTGAACCAGTGTGACATAACAAGCCCACTTCATTCAGTGGCACGTGCTTCTTCTGTACTTGGAGATGTTCCCCTCAGAACAGCAAGAAGAAAACACAACTGCCTGGCTCTTTATCGTTCAGGACTGTGGCTGATAGAGCTGTGTTGGCAGAAGTGTGTGCAAAGATCTGATTTTATTAGTAGGTCCTTTGCTCCCTTCTGAATGGTTCATGCTGTGGTACTCCACCATGCAAACACCTGCTCAGTGCTGTGAGGAGCTTCAGCAGGATGGAGGCCATGGGCATGGGGAACATCTTGCTGACTTTTATCCTTCTTTGTCAGCAATTTTTTAACAGAAAGATGTTTCTGCTGATCATTTATATATATATATATTTCATATTTTATTTTTTTTACATTTTTCTGAACTTCAGGTGCTCAGGACAAGCAGTTTAAGAGCAGCAGAAATGGAATCAGTTATTTTCCTGGCACACTCACCCTTCCAGCCCTAGGCTTTATTTTAGGCCAAGCCTCGTAAAAATCACACACAAACTCTGAACAATTTCCTCTGGGGTTGCTGCTGTCAAAATAAAGGTTTCACTTTATATTTAAATGACTCTTTTGTTTCAGAGCCTGCCAGAGGCAGTGGGCTGGGATTATTACCAACGGTGATATCAGTTTCAAAGTCTACGCTTCAGAAACAGACAAGCATCAAAAAATACAATGTGCTGCTGTCTCAGCAGGGTGGGATGCTGCTGGGATAAAGTCTGTGGAGAAAGAGAAGGAAAGGAGGACACTGAGGATGTGTTTCTGCATCCTATCAGTCAGAGAATCACAAACTGGGTTGGGATGAAGGGACCTTTCAAGGCTGATCGAGTCCAACCCCCTGCAGTGAGCAGGGACATCTTCAACCGGATCAGGTTGCTCAGAGCCCCGTCCAATCTGAGCTTGAATGTTTCCAGGGATGGGGCTTTACCACCTCTGGGTGACCTGGGCCAGGGTTTCAATATTCAAAAGCAAAAAAAAACCAAAAAAAGAATTAATCTCTGTCTCATAAAAGTGATTTGGGAACTCAGCAAATTATCCCACTAAAGGGTGGGGAGATCGAGGTGCCGACATCGTTCCAGCCTTCATGGCAAAGTTTTACCCAGTGTTGATTTAGTCCAGGTTCCAGATTTAATTCCAGATTATTTTTTTCTCTCTCTAGAGGCTGGTGTTTAAAAAAAAATAATAATCCATGGAGAATTCACTTGTGTCGCTGCCGTTTGAGCAAGATTTTGGGGGGAAAAACAACAAAACCCAAACTAAAACTAAACAACCCATCTCGTGTCCCAGCCTTACAGCCCATCCGTGTCCTCCCCAGCCCGGGGTTCGAGTTCCTCAACTTGGGAATTGCTGAAACTTGGGGTTTTGGGGTTTTTTTTCTGCATTTACACCTGTAAATTTCTGCATTGTTTTAATTTATGTCAGATATTGTTTCTTTTTTTTTAATTTATGTCAGATATTGTTTCTTTTTTTTTTTCTCTTTTTTTTTGTACATTGCCTTCAATGTTCTCACGTGACGGTAGGAAACCAAAATTTGTAACGAGTCATTCAAACAAAGAAGAGAATAATTTAAAAACCCACAAAATAATAATTAAAAAAAAACCACAAAATAATAATTAAAAAATAATAATAATTTAAAAAACCCAAAATAATAATTAAAAAAACAAAATAATAATTTAAAAAAACACAAAATAATAATTTTAAAAAAATAATAATTAAAAAACCAAAATAATAATTTTAAAAAACAAAATAATAATTAAAAAACCAAAATAATAATTAAAAAAAATTAAATTTGGCCTTAGTTTGTGTTTGTAAAAGATAAGTCAATACTAAGTGATATTTGGGGTCTTTTAAAGAGTCAGTGTAGCCTTTTCTCTTTATTCCCTGAAATTTCATGATGGGATCACAAAGGAAACAAACAATTTGGTGCTGGTGCTTTTGTGCCCACACATCCCTCTCATCAATGTGTGTGTGTGTGATATTTCATGTTGCATAGCAAGAACCTGAAGCCAACCTGTAGCATGATCTGTTAGTGCCTCTGCAGTGCTGTGTGAACATCAGGAGGGGAAAAAAAAGGGCTTTTCCAAGGAGCTTCATTTCTGATCCTTCAAATATCCAACACTAGAGCAGTGCCGTGTCCAGCCACGTCCAACCTCCTTCACTGAGGCTTCCCAGAGGGTTTGCTTGTGTGGATCACAAATTAAAGGTATTGGAGAGAAGGGACCACACAAGTCCAGACCTATTTGGAGTCTGAAAAGGGAATTCCTTGAAGTTTTCATCCTGAAGTGAAGGGAAGGTGGAAAGATTGGAGTCTTTGGTTTAAGAAGACTTTTCAGGTTGTGTATTTACTAGTGATCCTGAGTAAATGTAATTTCAACTTTTTGACTATTTTTTTTTAACTCTGAGCAGAAAAGTCAGTTCAGTTTTTTCTATTTTATTGTAAATGCAAACAGGAGTAAATGAAATTCCCTTCCTTTTTATTGCTGACCTTAGGAAAAATTGTTTCCATTATCCAAACACTGGAAATATAAAGAGGATTTTTTTCTTTGTGTGCATGGGTCAGTTTAGATAATCCAAAGCCTTGTCAGGGAAATAACCTTTTTTCTTTCTGGTTTGTAAGTTGACTTGAACTTTTCATATTCATTCCATGGTTTTTTAACTTCCTTTTCATTCCCAGCAAGTTTGATATTAGAGCTTGGTTCTGATTTCTCACACATGGAAGTAAATTGAGAGCAGTTCCCCTGTCATTAGTTAATTAGGTAACCAGGAAGTTAACTGGTTTGAAATGAAAAGTGAGGGGAAAATCATGCTTGGATTGCAGCCCCCATGAAGCCTGGGAAGTGAAGCTACTATTTGGGTATGGATTTGAAGATATTTTATTTTTAGTCCTGTTTCAACTTAGGAAACACTTTGAAGTAGCTCTGAATACTTTAAAGGTATTAAAGCTTTAAATGCAAACATTAGTTTGCAAGTGAAGATTTATAATAATTCAATCCTTGGTTTTTAATAAACAGCAGTTTTATTGAACAAGCACCATCCACCCTGGATGTAGTTCTGGTTCAACCAGTGCCTTTCCTCATGTGTCTCCTCTGAGGTTTGCAAAAAAAACCCACAAAACAAACCAAAATAAAAGCAAAATGACCCAAAACCCCTCAGCATTCACCAGAAGAGAGCTTTGGGAAGTGCTTGGGAAAGAGGTGTTGGCAGTAACCTTTGCATTTCCACCCTCCTGTGCCTTTCAGCTGACCAGAGAGTTTTTCACCAAGGAACTGAAGAAGCATTACCTGAGGAACAACGACACAGATGTCTTCTCCTCCACCTGGAACTCGGTTATGATCACAGTAAGTCATGCTGTGCCAGCCCCACGCTGTCCATGGTCAATAGCCACCAAGAGGGTGCTCAGCTTTGTGGTTTGCTAAAGACAAAGAGGTGTTTGAGCTGACTGGGGACCCCCAGCTGTCCAACAGTGGGCTCAGAAAGCCGTGGAGCTGTCTGCAGTTGGATATCACAGCGTTCACCTTGGCCCTTTCACCTTGCTGACCACTTCAGAGCTGTTCCCAAACACCAGCCAAAACTGGTCCTAAGGTGGTAGTTTCACTTGGCTGGCAGCCAAACACCACACAGCCGCTCGAACCCACCAACCAGGGAACAGGGGAGAGAATTGGAAGGGTGATGCTGAGGAAATTCTTAGGTTGAGATAAAAACAATTTAATAATTGGAATAAAAGAAACTTAAAATAGTAATGATAATAGTAATATGTATAAATGAGTGATGCACAGTACAGTTGCTCACCACCCATCAATAGTGATCACAGAGGAGTGAAAAGAAACCATAATCCTGGAAGAGTGAGCTTGAATGATTCCCGAGAGAATCCCCCTGCCTTCCACTCAACCCTGGTTAATGCACTGACCAAGACATGATGTGATCTGGGATATCTCACTGGCAGAGCCAAATGCCAATTTGGGGTTTTGCTAATTACTACTTTCTCCCCTCCCCAAGTCCTTTGCACTTGCAGACCAGCAAAACACAATGTCCTTGGACTTCCAGCAGCAGCTAAAAACATCAGTATGTTATCAACATTCTTCTCATCACAAATCCCACACTGAAACCAAACCACAGCGTCATTCTGCCTACTAAGCAGAAGATTAACCCTGTCCTGGTGGAACCAGGACACCCTCCTGATGGCTTTTTGTTTGCTCTTGTGAATGGGTTGGTAGGTGGCAGATGAGGCAGAGGTATACCTGATGGTATATTTTCAGGATAGAAATATTAGCCATCAAAATTGACTTTAATTTTACAGACCTAATGAGGCAGGTTACAGATTGGCTGTGTCATTGGAGTTGGAGTTGTTCTTTGCTACAAGAAGTTCTGTGTGGGGGTGTCTGTGGACAGGCGTGATCGTACTGCTCAGTGTGTCCCTTCAGGAGCAGGAGGATGTCAGGCTCTGCAGATGAAAAGTCCATTTTAGTCTTAAAAGGCAAAGATGATTGCTGCCCTTCATGCTGATTCAGGACTTTAATAAAGACATTTCCTTCTGCTGACTGAAAGGAGACAGAGTCAGACTATGACTTGAATCCTTAAAAAGAGCCTGACTTGAATCCTAAGAAGGGACTTTACTGGCATCATCTTTGGGCAGCAGCAATCCTGGCCATCAGCTGTGGGGAGAACGAGCTGTTGGCAGCCTGGATTGTCCTGCTGGCTCCCTTACAGGCTTGCTGGGTGATCTCAAACAAGTCCTTCTGGATGCTCTCCAAAGCCTTGTGTTGTTCATGGCAATATTCCCAGTGGTACCTTAGAGTCTGCAGCATGACATGGGAGCAGTGGGGCTTTATAAAAAAGGCTTTGATGAAAGAGTAGCTCCAAGGTACAAACACAACCCACTCTGGAGACAACAGTTGTTTTGTCTCTGCTTTGACTAAAGCTTTGCCCTGAAAGTAGATATGAGAAGTCTACTAAAGACCTATTCTTGTAGGGATCAAAGTGTCAACTCTGTCTTCCTTTCTTCTCCCTAGTTTGCCTGCTGTGGAGTGAATGGACCAGAAGATTTTGAAGCTATCCCTCATCTTCCATACACCTCTTTGGAAAAGGCAATCCCAGAGGCTTGCTGCCAGCGAGAGCTCCAGAGCCGGGAGGGGATGGTTGTCAACAAGGAAGCCTGCCTGGCTGGCATCGAGAGGTTTCAGAACAGACAGGTAAGGGAAACCAAACACCAGGAGAAGGAGTGTCACAGCAGGCAGGAGGGATGGCTGGGGTGGTCATGGGTGCCTGGTAAAGCTGGCAGGTTGTGCCATTCTGACTGGAGCTCACATCCTACTTACACTTCTGCTGATGGCTTTTGGGGTCGTGGGACGTGTCTGAGTTTGGAACCCCCCTTTCATTGTGTGTGTGTTGTGAGCATCAGCACAAATAGGAGGACTTTTTTTTCCCAAGGGCTGGAGAAGTGGGATGGAAATTTACATCAAGTTTTCTTGTGTTCCTGAAGATTAAAACTATCTCTGAGAAGTTGATTAGGAAGCCAGAGGTCAGTGAGGATGGGATGGAACTGGCTGTGGTAGTGGCTGTGGTAGTTCTCACAGACTCCTCATCAACAACAATATGCAACCAAGAGGTTGAGGGTTAAGCAGACACAGAAAACCATCTCTGGTTTCCAATCAAGTGTTGGCAAGCTGCATTTCTTTGCTCTTTTACTTTTTTATGGTAGAAAAAGGGGATTTCTTGTGCCAGGCCCCTCGACTTGGTCATTTTTCCCCAATACTAGACTGGAACAAGACATGTCATTGCCACTGATGCTACACTCATGTTTCTTGACATTGTCACCAAGATGTGGAGTTTAAGAAACTTTCTAGCAAAGCTCCAGGCTGTGTTCACCTCAGCATGAATCAGCCAGCTGAGCTCTGTAGGGACCATATGTACAAGCCTCCTTTTCTCTCCAGAGTAAGCAGTGGTCCTCTTCTAGTGCTGGGTAGCAGGTTGTGAAGGAGAGTGAAGGAGTTTGGAAGGAGCATGTGAGCTGTTCCTCTCCTGGCAGCTGGAAATGGTTGGCAAAGTTGCTGTGGTTAAGAGATCATAGACAGCACCACACTGCTTCTGCCAGGTCTGACTGCTGTGAATAGATGGGAGAGAGATGACAAAGAGCAGGGAGGGAAAGAGAAATGCATTTTGAATCACAGAATCATTAAGGTTGGAAAAGACCTTTAAGATCATCAAGTCCAACCATCAATGCAACACCACCATGGCCACTAAACCATGTCCTGAGTACCATGTCTACATGATTTTTAAACACCTCCAGGGATGGGGACTCCACCACTGCCCTGGGCAACCCCTTCCAATGCCTCAGAACCCTGAAAGCAAAGAAATTCTTCCTCACATCCCATCTCAACTGCCCTTGGTGCAACTTGGGGCCATTTCCTCTTGTCCTGTCCCTTGTTCCTTGGTGGAACAGACCCACCCCCACCTCTCTCCACCCTCCTTGCAGGGACTTGGACAGAGCCAGAAGGTCTCCCCTCAGCCTCCTTTTCTCCAGGCTCAACACCCCCAGTTCCCTCAGCTGGGAACTCAGCACACTTGTGCTCCAGACCCTTCATGAGCTTCTTTACCCTTCACCAGCTTCACCAGCTTTGTTGCCCCATAATAAATGACATTAAAGATGATGGTGGCTGTGCTGCAGAAGTGGAAGGATTGTTGTAGTGCCTGGCCCCGAGTTCTTACAGAAATTAATTCTCCTGTAGCCAGAAGATCAGCAGGTGTTCATCCATCCTCCATAAGGTCAAGGCACAGAGAAATGGTCCTGGGGTGTGAAAGAGATGCTGGCTATGAGAGAGGATTCAAGAATCTCTGATCTTGGCTTTAAATTGTCCTTATCCCTGGCCAGCCTGGGCTGTCACCTGCCCTGAGGGTCCCTTCCTCTGTGCCTGGTCTCTGCCCTTTGCAGAGGGAGTGCCCCTTCTGCCCTGCAAGAAGACACAGGTCCTCATGGTCAGTGAGAGGTTGTAGGTGTGACATTCCCACCCCACTACAGCAAAACCCTCCCCTCCCTGACATTGTCCTGGGAGTCTCTGCCCCCCCGGGCTGGGTGAGAGGCAGCTGTGCTTGAGATGCCTGGATCTGAGAGCACCTCTTCTGCAATGGAAGAACACGAATGTGCTGCTCAGGTGTGTCTCACCACGCTTTTTGTCCATCCCAGGGCTGCTACACCGTGATCCTGAACTCCTTTGAGACCTACGTGTACCTCGCAGGAGCCCTTGCCATCGGGGTGTTGGCCATTGAGGTACGTGGTGTGACTCGAGGGACAGCACGTGGCAGTAGATGTCCAGCAGCCAGGGGAAGCTGCTCCTGCAGAGCACGAGAAGGTCACCAACTTGGGGTTTTAATTGCCTGGGAAGAGCTGGGTGCTTGGTCCTCTGCCACAAAAGGCTTTGGGAGATAACGGGTGCCACACGCCTCCGTGCCGCAAGCCTGCACTGCCGCCTCGTGTTGGGCTCGCTGCAGAGCTGCCACGCTGGCCATGGGGGCTTTGGGGACCCATCACAGAGCTGGCACCCTGCCATGGGGGCTTTGGGGACCCATCACAGAGCTGCCACCCTGCCATGGGGGCTTTGGGGACCCACCACAGAGCTGCCACCCTGCCACGGGGGCTTTGGGGACCCATCACAGAGCTGCCACACTGGCCATGGGGGCTTTGGGGACCCATCACAGAGCTGCCACACTGGCCATGGGGGCTTTGGGGACACACCACAGAGGTGCCACACTGGCCACGGGGGCTTTGGGGACCCATCACAGAGCTGGCACCCTGCCATGGGGGCTTTGGGGACACACCACAGAGGTGCCACACTGGCCACGGGGGCTTTGGGGACCCATCACAGAGCTGGCACCCTGCCATGGGGGCTTTGGGGACCCACAGCAGAGCTGCCATGCTGGCCATGGGGGCTTTGGGGACCCACCACAGAGCTGCCACACTGGCCATGGGGGCTTTGGGGACCCACTGCAGAGCTGCCACGCTGGCCACGGGGGCTTTGGGGACCCACTGCAGAGCTGCCACGCTGGCCACGGGGGCTTTGGGGACCCACCACAGAGCTGCCACACTGGCCATGGGGTCTTTGGAGACCCACCACAGAGCTGCCACACTGGCCATGGGGGCTTTGGGGACCCACAGCAGAGCTGCCACGCTGGCCACGGGGGCTTTGGGGACCCACTGCAGAGCTGCCACCCTGCCACGGGGGCTTTGGCGACCCACAGCAGAGCTGCCACGCTGGCCATGGGGACCCACCACAGAGCTGCCACACTGGCCATGGGGGCTTTGGGGACACACCACAGAGGTGCCACACTGGCCATGGGGTCTTTGGGGACCCACCACAGAGCTGGGTGGTGGGATGGGTCCCCCCTCACTGTGAGGAGCGACAGGAGTGGTCCTGGGGCCAGGGAGGGCTTTGCCCATCTTCTGGAAGATGCAGCTGACTCTTGTGCTTCTCTGTTTTCTTTTTGTCCCATCCTTCCCCTCCTTTCCCAGCTGTTTGCCATGATCTTTGCCATGTGTCTCTTTCGAGGGATCCAGTAAGAGGCGCCCTGTGAGCCACCACGTTCCCCACGTCCTCACCAGAAAGAAGGAAAAAATCAGAAGAAACAAAACCTGAAAACAGCCAGAAAAAAAACTTTATTTTTTTTAACAAAATGGGATAGGGACTAAAAAAAAAAACAAGGAAGAAAAAAAAAAAAAAAGGGTTGTAATATATGGATGACCAAAAGGATTGTACTTCAGGGGCTGGAACTTTGAGGTGATGTGCACTACACTGGACACCGGGCCCTTGCCCAGAGCCACCCGCAGCAGCCGTGGAGCAGGAGCCCAGCGCAGCCGATTGCACTAGAGACTGATGGAGCTGGAAGGAGGGGATGAGCACAGCTGCCTCTCCTGCAACAAATTCCTCGTGCTTCAGACAGCAGAGGACTGAGGAACAGCCATGCAGGGGCTGGGGAAGGCAACAGCTTGGCCAACGCTGATGACTTTCCAGGTGGGTTTGGGACAAGCGGTGGTGGCTCATCTCAGATGTAGGCAGTCATTTGCATGATGCTGGTTTAATGCTCAGCCACAGAATGAAAACACCCAAGTTCTTCAGTGGAAGCTTTGTCCCTGTCCCCTGAAACTTGTCTGAGAGGTCAGGCACTTCAGTGAGGCTGGCTTGGCTTTCCTCTGGAGCCCCAAGCAGGGGCAGCGTGGTCTGACTTAGCGATGGGACTCAGCTGAGGCTGGCTGATGCTCCAGTTTGGTGCCTGCCTTTCTGGTTTTATCAAGATTTACTGTTCCTTGTTGTGAAAAAAAAAGAAAGAGCAAATGGTTCCCTGCTGTGTTGCCATCTCCTGGGAAAAATACTGGCTCTGGTCAAGAATCACTGCTCCTGCTGCCCTCCTGAGAAGGGGGGGAAATGGTGTTTAAATCTGGTCGGCTTTTGCCTTTCCCTTCTTACGTGCAAAAAAAAAAGGTTTGTGGTGCTCAGTGAGCAGGAATATTTGCAGTGGATTCCTACATGTTCTCCAGCCCTACGGGGAGCTCCAGGCCCGGTGCTGGATGGATGGAGGAGGCTGAGGTTTCTCAGCTGCTGTTTGTCTTGTGGCGTCATTTCTGCCGAGAGGATTTCCCGCGCGATCCTCCCGTGGGCTCATGACAAAAGCATCAAGTCTGGATTGCTGCAGCTGAGAGTGGTTCCTCCCTTGAGGCCGTTTGACATTTAACTAAGGGATCATCTACTTCATCAGTTGGAAGTGAACTTGAGAAAGATGCCTGGGACTGGACCTTGGTCAGAGGTTGACTCTCTGATTAAGGAGGAGGTGCTGAGGTCCCAGGCGGGCTGTAGGAGCTCCCATTGTGCAGCCAAACCTCTCCAACCACTGCCCCAGCGGTCCTGGTTATTGAGCTGGACAGGTCAGTGTGTGATTGTAGCCCAGGAGGTCAACTGTCTCCTGAGCAGCATCAAAAGAGGGGTGGGCAGCAGGGTGAGGGAAAGAAAGGTTGAGGGAGATGGGCTTGTTTGGAGATGAGAAGGCTCCGGGGAGATCTCATTGCAGCCTCCCAGTGCTTGAAGGGAACTTAGAAACAGGAGGGAGAGAGACTTTTGACATGGGCAGATGGTGACAGGACAAGGAGAAATGGTTTTAAAGTAAGAGAGGGGAGATTTAGGTCAGATATTAGGAGGAAGTGATTCACCTAGAGGGTGGTGAGACACTGGCCCAGGTTGCCCAGAGAAGCTGTGGCTGCTCCTCCCTGGAAGTGTTCTCGGCCAGGTTGGATGAGGCTTTGAGCAACCTGGTCTAGTGGAAGGTGTCCCTGCTGATGGCAGGGGGGTTGGAGCTGGATGAGCTTTAAGGTCCTTTCCAACCCAAACCATTCCATGATGATTCTCTCCTCTAGAAGCCTCAACCCCTGTTGCCTTAATTACTCATCTGGTCACTCCCTGACCCCAAACTCTTTGTGCTTGGGGGAGGACAGAAGGGGCTGCTGTTTCTTGTTCAGCTGAAGTCTTTTTACAGATATTTTTTTAATAGGCTCAGATTATGGAGCACTTTTATATAAAACTTAAACCAACCCCTCTGCAATCTGCAAGCACGGGGAGGGAAGGTGAGGAGGCAACCTTGTGCCCAGGTTTCACAGCAGCAGATGAGCTTTGCCTGGCTGGAAGGGAGGAAAGCAGCAGAAAGACTGGTCCAGAATAAAACACCACTCCTGGTTCAGTGCCCAGGTTGGAGAATCAGGGATATTAAGGATCAGGAAGGAGGCATTAGAGCTTTTCCAAGCTTTGTTTGAGAACAAGAAGTTGCTCATCAGCACGAGAGGGCTCCCCTGTGCCGCAGTCGGCGTATTCCGGCAACGGAGCAGCCTCAGATGTTGCATTAAACCTCCTGGAAAGCTTTTTCTGAACTATTTCCCTCTGGATCTGCTTTTAATGAGGTCTTTTATCATCAAATTCTGGCTTGTTGTTTAATGAAGGAAGTATTTGTACCCAACAGCAGGTGCTGCACTTAAGACAGGAAAAAAATCTGTTGGATCAACTGGAGCCAAGCAGGAGGTGAGCTCATCTCCTCTGCTTCTGCCTCAGGTGGCAGGGACTGTTCTGGGGGAGCAGCTCCCCAGGGAAGGAAGAAAACCATGAGCAGAGATGGGAATTTGGCTGGAAGTGAGTGAGAGAAGCAGAACCACCTTCTCCAATCTCCAATTTTTTATTCTTTTTTTTTTCCTTTCTCCTCAAGTTTATGATGCAAAAGCCTGGCTGGCTCAGGTCAGAGCCTGGGAGGAGAATACTCTGATTTGTGGCTGAAGGGGAAAAATAATAATAATGATATTTTTAAAAGCCTTAAAGTGTTTTTTCTGCCACCAGTGGCACTGAGGGAACTGGACCAAAGCAGCCAGAGCACTAAGTGATAAATAGAGACATCAATAAGCAGAGTCTTTATTTCTCTGTGGCTTTCCTAATCCTGTACTCATTGCTTTGGCTGGTTTTAGCTTTCTCCCTTTCCTTCTTCCCTAATGGTTCTCCCTGCATCTTAAAACAAACCCAATCTCTTTATTTGTCTGTTCTTCTGCCCTTTGCACGGCTGTTTCTCCTCTTACCTTGTCTGATCCCTCATGGTTTTCTTCTGGATGAAGACTTCAGCTCCTCTCTGCAGCTGGCTCACCTGCTGTTGGGAACCCAACCTAAAAAAACCCCAGCAAAGGGCCAGGCAGCACCTTTGAAACAAGAACTGGAGAGAAGGGTGAAGATAACGAGCACATCTGAGAGGACCTGTGGAAAATTGGTAACAGGCCAAAGGGATTTAATGAGCAATCGAGCCTGGAAAGCAGAGCTGTGGTGTAGGGCAGAGCATGGCCCTTTGTTGGGGTTGTCCCTTGGGTTGAGGTGGCTGTCCCCTCTGTTGTACAGTCGTTTTCAGAACAGTAGGCAGGAGAAGCAAGTGTATTTTTTGATATTTAACAGTTCTGGTGAATATTTTAGGGGTCAGGGGCTCAAGGTAAGAGTCACTGGGCAGGCTGGGGACCAGAGGGAGGTCCAGCTCCTTCGCTGTAGCACTGTGACCATGGCCCAAGCACCTTGGATGGAAGTAGTAGAGAGCAGCCTGTGCCTGCCAGCCCACAGCCCCTCTGGGCACCCTCTGCCTCCTGGCTGTTATTTAGTGATCAAACAACTGTCACAGATGCCTGGGAAAAGGGCTGCGTGTGAAATAATGGTTGAAATCTATTTTAAAAAGAAATAAAAAGAAATTGTAAATGTTCTTTTTATTAGATAGTGGAGCTAATTTATCCTGTATGCCCTACTGTAATGCTTTTTTTATATGGAAAGGATTTTTGTTGTTGGTTTTTTTGGTAATATAAAGCAGAACACAAGCCTGAAGCACTCTCTGCACGGTTTTTGTGTGAGTTTCTTAAAAAAAAAATATTAAAAAATTAAAAAAAGTAAAATAAAAGAAAGATCTTGTGACAGTGAAGTGAACCAGCTTTAATTTTCACTATTTGCTTGGTGTTAAGTACAGTCACTTTCTTACCAGAGGAGAAAGATTAAATTCGGGTACAGCAGCTAAAATGAGGTATAAACTGAAGTGTCCCATTCTCCCCACCCCAAGTAAAAACCTTTGACCAGAAAGGAGAGGGCAGCTCAGGACAGACAGAGCCTCTCCAGTGTCACCAGCTCCAGTTTGCCAGGTAGTGGTAGATAAGGCGATGTAGGGAGTTGATGTGCACGGTGATGAGCTTTCCTCGCCCTCAAAAGCGAGGGCTCTGTGAACACAAGGGTTTGGGTCCATCTCTGGTAGAGGAAGGGGGGTCAAGCTGTGGTCCTGGGAAACAACAACCCTCTGGAGGACTCCCAGCCCTGGACAATGTCCCACTGATGCAGGTAACTCATTGCAGTCTCCCTTGGGAGATGGTGTCCATCAATGGCGTGGTGTCCATCCACAGCCTGTCCTTCTCACGCCTCTGTGGAGATGTTTTGTCTCAGCAGCTCAGTAGTAGAGCCTGGAGTGATGCCTCAGGCTTTTGGTCCCAAATGATCTGCTCCACTGGCACCTGCAGCTGTGATGCCAGCACTCCTGTCCCCAGTGACCCAGCTCTGTACAAACCTTTCAGCATCTTCCTCCCTTTCCCCCCATTCACTCCAGAGTGAAGGCAACCAGCCACAGTTGGTTTCCAGCCCAGTTCTGGGATCCATCCTTAAACCACCCTGAGAAACTCCCTCTTAGACCTCACCTGCTACAAATTTGGCTCCTCAAGTGGGCCTGGCCATGATGTTCCTGCAGCACCTTGCTGATGAGGAGGGACCATGCCAGGGACCACAGCCAGTGCCAGGCAGGGCCACCCATTTGCCCCGTGTCACTTAGTTGTATAAGATGTGTAGAGCCCCAGTTCACTTCCATACTTCCTCCATGGTCCATTCATAGCAAGATGGGGCAAGAAGCATGAAAATAAAACACTTTCTTAATCTCTTCCCCTTTCAGGACCAGGTACCAAGCAGCATGAAATCTCTTGCGTGGCCACTCCCCCAGACTCTGCTCTGTGTTGGAGCAGAAGACACTGACTGACAAAACTCAAGTGGCTCCCTGTGTTAAGTTTTGCAGAGGCAGTTGCTAAGCAGGGAACCAGAAGAATCTGATCTCAGCTGATTTAAAGCTCCTTTGGAAAGTTAGAATTGCTTCCCCCACCTTTCCCCCCCCCCATGACTGAACCATCAAGAAGTCTTCAGAGAACTGCTCTCCCCTCTTGCAGTAGCTCATTTCTCTCACCTGCTGGATGACATTTTAAGGGATGCTCCTCAAGCAGCCAGCTACAGACCCAGACTCATAACTAAGTTCCTAGGACCTGGATGGGAAGACAGCATGAAGAAAACCCTCCATTTCCTTCTCCTGCAAGATTGCTTTTGCTGTGGTCAGTGTCACCTGGCTTTCCTAGAAACACAATTCCCCACCCTCCCCACCCCCCAAAAGACCCCCCTCAACAATCACTCTGTGTGTACATTCGTGTGACCCCCCCCCAAACACAAAGACTCAAGCTTCACCTACCTACACCAACACCCACAGCCCAAGTGCTGCACTGAAGCCACTGCAGATACCTGTGGAGGTGGTGTGTGGGGTGAGAGCAACTGCCACCACGTCCAGCTCCCACACATACCCCACTCCATCTCCTCTGTCACACTCTCCCCGCTGCACTTGATCATTTCCTGCCTCACAGTTTCCTTCTCAGAGCCCAACTCTTCCACCTGAACAGGAAGTCTCCTCTTAAATACCAGTTTGAGTTGCTCAGTATCCTATTTTGAAAGCAGCCTGGGAGGTGTGTGTTGTTGGGAGGCTCCAGAATGCAGCCTGCTGTTGGGTGATGGTGCCTCTCCATTTGATTTACTTCTTAGGGGGAAAAAAAAATAAATAAAAATATTAAAAATTACAGTTGTGATGTTTCCTGGTTTAACTTTTCCCACAGACATTTTCCGTGGCCAGCAGGTACAATCCACACAGTGTCCCACGTTTCTGCAGCTGCTTCTACATGCCAAAAAGCACTAACACAACACAGAGTAACTACCCACTACCACCTTCTAACTCTACTCAAGATACTAAACAGCAAGAGCTGTAGATCCCAGTCTCACCAGTAGCTTGAGGGCTGCTGTTCACACAAGCACTTCCCTTTGCGTAGGCATCTTTCTACTGGGATTGTTTTGGGGACGTCATCTCCATTCCAGGGCACACTTTGATCCAGCCAACAGTAGTGCATGAGGAAGAAGTCCATATCCTGTAGGTAAGAACTTCTGGCTTTAGTCCCATGGAGAACAAAAAACGCTGCCTCCAGCTGTGGACAGGGATAATCCGCAAGGAAGTGCTGGGAAGTGGAGCAGCCAATGCTGTTACAGCCCAGGAGGTGGTGGAGAAACTGGCCAGTGAGCACTACAGCACATTTAGTCCTTCCTTGATGGAGCTACAGAAAGCAATGATGCCTTCATACACCCTGCTCCTTGCTGTTCTTCATCCCAGTTAAGTATCTTAATGCTACAAACTTTGGTCCTCTCTTCTCCAAGGCAGGAGAGCTGTGATGATGCCTGTAGATCAGCAGAGCTGGAACACCATCTCCTGCAGCTGGGGCTCATCTCCAGAGGCTGCTCTCTGACCCAAGCAGCTGTACTGATGCTGGCTCTGCTCTCACTAGCACTAACCACATCAGATGCTACCTCACACCCACCACTGCTGCTACCAGCAGTCAAGCTGCAACTGTAGGAAGTGTTCTGGGGTGAAGGAAGAGGACCCCCCAGCCTAGAAACAGCACAAAACATCCCAAGCAAGGGGATGGCTTTGTGCTCAAAGGGCTTTTTCACAATAAAAAGCTTCTCACATATTATAGTTCAAGCTGCTCCACTGGTCCCATTGTGAAGGGAACAAGCAGGAAGCTTCTCTCTTCTTTTGGTCCATCTCCTGCCAAGCTTTGCACAGCATCTGGTGCAAAGCTCCAAGCTGGGTGGCACCTCTGGCAGCAAGGAGAGAGCTGGATGTAAAGCACTGAACTAAACCCAGCCTTCTCCAGCTCTCCAGAGTCAGCTCTTGCTAAAAGGGGAACAGAATCACAGCATGGTGGGGGTTGGAAGTGACCTCAGGAGATCATCCAGTCCAACCCCCCTGCCAAAGCAGGTTCCCTACACCAGGTTGCACAGGAAAGTGTCCAGGTGGGTTTGAACATCTCCAGAGACGGAGACTCCACACCCTCTCTGGGCAGCCTGTCCCAGGGCTCTGGCACCCTCACAGGAAAGTTCTTCCTCATTTTGTACCTGAGGGCACACTCCACCAGGCAGGGCTCACCCAGGGAAGCTGCTGAGTCCTTCACCCCAGCTCCTCAGGGATTTGGTTTCAATGTGCTGGGCTTGTTTTGTGCTTTGTTCCAGCGGGTTCAGAGCCTGTGATCCCATCAGCCAGTTCCCTCTTCCCTGGGAAACTGGCTCTTTTCCCTGAGCCTGCCAGGCCTGCACACCTCCCTGAGCCTTCCTCCTGCTGCTCCTCACCTTCTGCAGAGGGGCTGGGGGGGTCCAACACTACTCCACCCCCCTCACCTCCCCATTTCACCTGGCAATGCCACCAGCACCGGGTTCCACACTGATTCATGCCGGTAAGTGGAAAAGAAGGAAACCACTTTAGAAACAAAAGGGACTAACAGGAAAAAAAAACAAAAAACTAAAAAAAAAGACAAAATTACCGACACAAACCCCCCCCTCCCACCCTTCCCATCACAAAAAGCCCAGGAATTAGACTTTCTTGGGCCGGCGTCCGACTTGGTAGTAATAATAAATGCTGATGAGGATGAAGAGGGCGCGGCTGAGCAGGAGGAGCACGGCACCCGTGGCTATCCGGCTGCTCTCCACCAGGGACACTGTGGTAACTGCGGGAGAAGGAGGGAGACAAGGCAGAGGTTGGGGATGGACAAACAAATGGAGACAAGGAGCACAAAGCTGTTTTCTGCTGCCCTCTAACGCAGCTTCTGAGCCAGACCTGCCCAACACAGGCTCCCACACACAGTGAACCCATGGCAGAGGCTCAGCACTGCCTTGATTTCACAGCCCTGAGGTTACCCACAGACCTGGGGTCCCAGGAGCTCTCACTTACAGGAACCCTGATTTAAAGCTAGCCCCATCTTCAAAGAATCCCAGCACTGCCTGGACTGGAAAAGACCTTTAAGCTCATCGAGTCCAACCATGAACCCAACACTGACCAGTCCCCACTGACCCATGTCCCTCAGCACTGTGTCTACACGACCCTTCAATCCCTCCAGGGATGGGGACTCCACCACTGCCCTGGGCAACCCCTTCCAATGCCTCAGAACCCTTTCAGCAAAGAAATTCTTCCTCACATCCAATCTCAACTGCCCTTGGGGCAACTTGAGGCCATTCCCTCTTGCCCTGTCCCTTGGTCCTTGGTGGAACAGACCCACCCCCACCTCTCTCCACCCTCCTTGCAGGGACTTGGACAGAGCCAGAAGGTCTCCCCTCAGCCTCCTTTTCTCCAGGCTCAACACCCCCAGTTCCCTCAGCCGGGAACTCAGCACACTTGTGCTCCAGACCCTTCCCCAGCTCCGTTCCCTTCTCTGGACACGCTCCAGCACCTCCAGGTCCTTCATGGAGTGAGGGGCCCAGAAATGAACCCAGCACTCGAGGTGCAGCCTCACCAGTGCCCAGTACAGGGGTGAGAGAACTTCCCCGGTCCTACTGGCCACACTGGTGCTGATCCAGGCCAGGATGCCACTGGCATTCTTGGCCACCTGGGCAAAAGGTGTTCAGGCAGCCACAGCCCGAAGCGGTCGCTTGAGCAGATGCGAGTTTCGCTCATGCTCAGGCGTTAATTGTGGAAGCTGTACGTTCCTGAGTTTGCTTTGTGGTTTGACCACTTTAGTGCTGATAAATATTTTTCAAATGTAGAAACACCTATAAAATACGCAGAGCCCACACATGCTACCTCTTTTCTGAGCATCTCTCTTTTTTTTTGGCTACCAACACAGCCCATATCAAACCCTGCTACCTTGTAACACGGTGAGTGAGCTACCAAGATGCACATACAAAAACCCCCTTCCTTGTTAAATATAGACAAGCTCCTTAGAAACAAGCTGAACTGTTCTTCTCCGTTTCAGTAAGACCAAACATCTCTCTTTTTAGTGGAGGTTGCTGCAGTCTTTTCTTGTTAGCCCCAGAATCTAGGCAGCTTGCTCCAGGAGGTGAGGTTCTACCACCTCTCTGGGCAACCTGGGCCAGTGTTTCACCACCCTCTGTGTAAAAAATTTCCTCCTTACATCTGGAGTCTGAATCTCCCCTCTTTTAGCTTTACACTATTTCCCCTTGTCCTGCTAAAGTCTCTCCCCATCTTCCTTACAGGCCCCCTTCAAGTATTGAGAGCTGCAATAAGGTCCCCCTGGAGCCTTCTCTTCTCCAGGCTGCACAGCCCCAACCCTCTCAGCCTGTCCTCACAGCAGAGCTGCTCCAGCCCTCCCATCATTTTTGTGGCCCAAGGTTATCTTCACCAGTCCTGCAGAGCAAAGGAGCCACCTCCAGCCCAAGCCAGGCACAGCATGGGGGACAGGGCTGCAGACAGGCAGCAGAGACAGCATCTCCCCATCAGCTGAGCCCACTACAGCACCCAGGACCTCACCCCACAACTCCTCCAACCAAGAGTTTACTCCATCAGCCCTGAAGGCACCGCTCCAATTTTCCCTTCAGTCCCACCAACCACTTGTCCTGACCACCCTCTCCCTCCCTCCTACCACCACACCAGGGAGGGGACACAGGGTGTACCCCCATCCTTTGTGTCCCCCTCCCAGCTGGGTGGCTGCAGCTACTCACCCAGGAACTGCACGGCGAAGTAGCACGCCTCGGTCAGCAGGCTCCAGCGGATGATGATTTTTTCAGCCGTGTAAAGGGCATTCCACATGATGAGCGAGATACCTGCAGAGGAGAGCAGAGCATGAGGGCCAGGGGGATCCCCAGCAAGGGGCAGCCCACCCAGCTGCTCCCACATGAACTGCTTCATCCCCCTATGGGAGGGTGGCAGCTCCACCAGCCCCTGCTGACCCCAGAAGAAAGGTGCTTTGCCAGCACCTGCCTGTCCTTTGGTGCTGGGGACCAGCTTCTGCAGCCTACCAGCACAGAAATGAACCTGGCTGGGCACCCAGAAGGTCCCACAGCCTGGGAGCACCAGTGACCACAGCACCAAGGGCAGTTGAGATTGGATGTGAGGAAGAATTTCTTTGCTGCTCTCCAGCTGCAGGTACCACAGAACCAGAGAATGTTGTGAGCTGGAAGGGACCCACAAGGATCATCCAGTCCAACTCCTGTCCCTGCACAGGACAATCCCAACATTCACACCATGTCCCTGAGGGCCTTGGCCAAATGCTGCTGGAATCTTGTCAGGCTTGGGGCCATGAGCACCTCCCTGGGGAGCCTGTGCCAGTGCTCCACCACCCTCTGCCTCAAGAACCTTTTCCTCATGGCCAACCTCACCCTCCCCTGCCACATCTTCCTGCCATGTCCTCTGCTCCTGGCGTTGGTGGCCAGAGAGAAGAGCTCAGCGCCTGCCCCTCCTCTTCCCCTTGGGAGGAAGTTCCAGACCATGATGAGATCTCCTCTCAATCTCCTCTTCTCCAGGCTGAACAACCCAAGTGACTTCACCCTCTCCTCACACAGCTTCCCCTCTAAACTCTTCCCCAATGTTGTGTCCCTCCTCTGGACACTCTCCAGCAGCTTTAGATCCTTTTTCTCCTGTGCTGCCCAAACTGCCCCCAGTGCTGGAGGTGAGGCCGCCCCAGTGCAGAGCGGGACGATCCCCTCCCTCGCCCGGCTCGCAGTGCAGTGCTGGATGCCCCCAGGACACGGGGGTCCCTCTTGGCTGCCAGGACACATTGTTGGCTCATGTTCAACTTGCCATGGACCAGAACCCCCAGGTCCCTCTGTGCAGGGCTGCTCTCCAGCCTCTCCTTCCCCAGTTGTCCTGCTGGGCACAGACTTTGTCCCCTCCTGCCGTTTTGTCCCCTCGTCCCCTCCCTCTCCGGGGCAGCGGGGTGTCCCGGGTACGGCGGCACAGGCACTCACTGAGGAGGGCTCCTCCGTAGAGCCGGATGGGAGTCTTGCTGCTGGCTGATTCCTCCTCAAAGATGGTGTCATAGAGCTGGTCAGGGAAAGCCAGGGCCTGGCAGAGGCAAGGGAGACACTCAGCAGCCTGCACCAGCCAGGGCCACCAGAATGTGCCATCAGGGGCAGCTGACAGCAGCACTCCGACATCAAACCTTTATGGGATGGGAGCCACCAGCCAGGAAATGGGAATTTAAGGAGGGACATGAAAGATCAGTGTGTCAGCTGCTGGCTTCATGGCCAGTTCCTGTGACTCAGGCTGCCGTGCCCTGGGGCGTTTCTGACCCTGCTAATGACAACAGACGCTGGTGATGGGAACAAACCACGGGCACGGCTGGCAAAGCTCATCACTGAGGCACGGGGAGGACAAAGGCCTCGCCAGAGGAGGTGTCAGCAATTGCTGGAGGCCAAAGAAGGGGATAAAGAGGGGGCTGTGGAGTCACAGTGGGGCAGCAGGAGCTGGTGGTGCCCAGGACCATCCCTCACTTACCATGATGGCGATCCCAGAAAACATGACGGCGGAAACCAGCTGCCAGACCCTGCGTGGGAGGGGAGAGACAGAGGACCTGGTGTGAGCATCAGAGCTAGCCCATCTCTCCTACTTTGCAAAGGATGCTTGGTCATCAGCCTCCATCCTCCCTCCTGGCACAACTGAGGCAGCCACAGGCTTCCCACAGGGCTCCCCACGTCCCGCTAGCTCCAGCCACCGCGGGCAGACTGGCCTCGCTGAGGAGACACAGCCACGATCCCCCTCACCCAAGCAGAGGAGGGAAGTGACCCTGCCAAGAGGATGGCACAGAGTGAGGTCCCCACAGAGCCACCACCCTGCCACATGTGAGACCAGCAGCTCCTCCAGCCCCTGCAGCTCTACAGTTCCCAGCGTCGGCTGCAGGACAAGAGCTTGAGAACCTCAGGGGGGGAAGGAACCAGGGCCAGTCTGGTCCTGCAGCCCTCGAGAAGCCCCTGCAAAGAAGCAGTGATGCTGGCATGGCAGAGCTGGCAGGGATGCTGTGGCTGAGGGCTCTCAGCTGACCCAGCTCCAAGGTGGCCCAACACCTTACCTGAGCCCCAGCGGTTCCCGGACAGCAAACTTGATTTCATTTCCCAGTACTTGGCTAATCTGAAATTCAAAGAAATGGCACAAGGTGACTGAGCAGACCCTTCCCCAGCCCTAGGCAGTGAGTCCAGAGGAAAGCACAAGGATGATGGGAGGGCTGGAGCAGCTCTGCTGTGAGGACAGGCTGAGAGAGTTGGGGCTGTTCAGCCTGGAGAAGAGAAGGCTCCAGGGAGACCTTCCAGTGGCCTCCCAGTACCTGAAGGGGCTCCAGGAAGGCTGGGGAGGGACTTGGGACAAGGGCAGGGAGTGACAGAACAAGGAGTGATGGCTTGAAACTGACAGAGAGGAGATGGAGATGAGATGTGAGGAAGAAATTCTTTGGTGTGAGGGTGGTGAGACCCTGGCCCAGGCTGCCCAGAGAAGCTGTGGCTGCTCCTCCCTGGAAGTGTTCAGTGCCAGGCTGGATGAGGCTTTGAGCAACCTGGTCTAGTGGAAGGTGTCCCTGCTGCTGGCAGGGGGTTTGGAACTGGATGAGCTTTAAGATCCCTTTCACCCCACACCATTCTATGATTCTATGATTTGCCAGCCCAAAAATGCATACCTAACCTCACATGGGAGTTTATCTCCAAGAAGGTTTGAAGGAGGACGAGGACAGGGGATTAATCTGCAAAGCCCAGCCATGACTTCCCCAAGGGTAGGGTCCAGCAAGAGGGATCTTTTGCTTGCAGAGAGCCTTGAGAACTTTGCAGGAGCCAGGCAATGCCCTGCCAGCAAGTTCTCCAGAGAACACCCAGGACAGAGCTCCTGCAGGTCTCACCCTTGTCCTCCAGCTCTGGTATTTCACCAAAGCAGGTTGGTTGGTTGCCAACTTCAGGCCTCTTCCGAGAGGCACCATTGCTTAAATCACTGCTCCAGTGTCCAGGCCATCAGCTGGTGGGTATTGGCAGTGCCATGGTCCTACCTAGAGCACCACCTCTGAGCTAGCCCATGGGTGTCTTCAGGAATGGATTAAAGCAGTTTGAGGGCAGAGCTCACCCTGTTACCACAGAAAGCCAATCTGGGCAGCTCCTGTGCACCCAGGAGGCTATCGCAGCTCAAAGGTAGCATGGCTTGTGCCACCACAGCCTTCACCCCATGAGAAGAAGAAGAGCCCCATGGAGCTGTGAGCCTTGTTTCTTGCAGAAGTTAGATGCTGCTGAGAAAAAACAAAACCACACCACCTCAGTTTGCCCAGGCAGAAGGTCTCTTTCCATCACCTGCCCTCAGGTTTCCTTCTCCCCTGCGCTCACCTTTGAGCGATGGACCTCGCCGTCATCGTCCTCCCCGCCAACCCCCAGGATCTTGCGTGTCTTCAGCCTGCTCACCAGGTCTGTCTGGCTGTGCTTCTTCATCAGTGGTGGGGGCTGCTTCGCTGCCATGGTGGTGGCCCTTTGCCACCCAGCCCTTGGCTGAGAGGTGGCACAAGGAGGGCGCAGGAAGCGGCTCTGCCGTCACATGAAATTTCACAAGGTTCAAGAAAAAAAAACCCAAACAAAACCAAACAAAAAAATCCCAAAAAACCCAAAATAATCACTGCCACAAAAGCTTCCTGTTAAGCTGGTAGGTGGCTCCTCATCATCCCAGGGCAGGAGCCCTGGTGTTGGGGCCAGCCCCGGCTATGGGCGGCTCATCTCAGGGTGATCCCACTGGCACTGGAATCTGGCAAAGAGAGGGAAGAAAAGAAAAACAAAAAAACAACAAACAAGTCAGAGCAGTTTGGCTTTAGCACGGCCATTCAGCTAGAAATGCTTCTGACCTACAAACCATGGGCTGGCCTAGCCCAGCATGAGGCAATGCCCAACAGTACCTCTTGCTGTGTCCCAGTCTAGGGCAGTTAAAGTCATTAAGCCATGCTTTGCCTTTTGCCTTCCTCCACGCCACCCATCACACCCTTCAGCTGCCATTTCAGGCCAAATACCACTCAAGTCTCAGGTATTTCCTTGTTTCTCCCACTCCCAGATGCTGCAGCCCCCATGTTGGGCCAGAGCACACCAGCCCCAGAAGAAGAAGAAGCCAGAGGCAAAACTTTCCCTAAGGATACACTGCAGCAGGTGACAGCACCTGCTATAGATATAAATATATATAAACTATATTTATATAGCAGGTGACAGCTATATATCTGGAATAAGAACAAGACAAAGATAAGTGATGGTGGAAGAGATGCCTTCTACCTTGGCACAGTGGTATAAAGGTGTCAAGAGTCCCATGAAATCACTCTCTAGCATCCTGCAATCATAAAACCTTGGAAACCCTCAGTTCAGAAAGTCATTTCTTTCCATTTGTCTTCCTTTCACCTTGGCCCAGCTGAACACAAACACGTTTTTCCACTTGCCACGTTGCCCTCCTGGAGACCCATAGCCAAATCCCCACAAAGCACCAGGCACAACCCATCCATGGGGCTCAAGCACCAGCAGTCCCATGTCCCATCCAAGCCTTCCCAGAGAGAACTTATGGTGGTGTCTAAAGAGTTCATGAGTCTCCAGGCAGTAGTGAAACCAGGTTCTGGTTATTTTGGCATCATTTTGGGGAGTAATGAAAGGAGCTGCTGGTTATTTTGGCACTGTGTGTGCAAGTGTTGTCCCTCTGCCTTCCTCTTGCAGGAAAACCCTTCCCTGTCTTACCCAGACAAGAGTCCTACCTGCAAACACCCAACTTTTAACTCTTTCTGCAAGGCAAAGCTAAGAGGTCTCACTGGGATAGTGCAAAGATTGAATCTCATGATCAAGGGTTTAATGAGACCCTTTCAACAGATCACTGGAAAAATGCTTCTCAGCCAACCAGTTCAGCTACTCAGGGCTTTGCTGGTGCTTCTTTTGGATTTTGGGGGGGTTGGTTTGGTTGTGTTTTTTCACTTATTCCACTGAATAACTAAGCTCAAGATCCTGGAAAGGCAGCACAGAGCCAGATGCAGCAGACAGGTTGGATGAGGCTTTGAGCAACCTGGTCTAGTGGAAGGTGTCCCTGCTGCTGACAGGGGGTCAGAACTGGATGAGCTTTAAGGTCCCTTCCAACCCAAACCAGCCTGTGGTTCTATGAACTGTGCCCACATCACCATCAGCACTGCTCTCCCACGAAGAATATCCAGTAATCTGTGACAAACCATTGGCCCAGAGCTGGCCCAAGGCAGGCCAGGTCCAAGTGCCAATAAAACAATCACCAAAGGCTGTTCTGGTAGATCAAACCAGAGCCACGGCCCAGCCCTGCAGCCAGTCCCACATCCCATTATCCCTGTCTGCCAGAGAGAGAGCCAGCCTAATGAATACTGAATATTAATGAAGAACGAGCTAACGAATGCATTAGCACTAATTCCACAACATTCAGCTCCAAGACGCCGAGGATTTAAAAACATTATACTCACATTAACGCATCCTGCCACGCTGCCCATTTAGAGGATGTTTTCTATCAGCCCCTGCGTTTTCAAAGGGGAACCTCTACCTCCTCCTCCTCCTCCTCCCGCGATTCTTTTCTCCTTAATCCTTTTCCCGAGCATCCCAGGGGCCGCTCACCATAAAGAGGCAATTCCTGCTCCCTGCCACAGCTCTCAGCGATGGGCAGTGCTGATGGAGAATTGAAAGAGGTTGGTTGGTTGTGGTTTAATTTTTTTTTTCCCCTTCCAAAATCCTTTTTTTTTTCTCCCTTTGCAGGCTCCTTTCCTCTCCCTCTCTCAGCTGCACTCGATTTTGATAGCTACTGCTTCACAGTGCAAAGAAACCTCAGCGGTGCCACGCTAATGACAGCTCCATCTCTCCCCACCTCCACAGCTCTTCCCCCGGCATCTCCGCTTCCCTCCCGGCGCCTGGAGAGGCGAGGAGCTCTGCAGCACGGGCGAGGGGAGACTCAACCACGTAGGCAACGAGGCTGCAGCAGCCAGAGCTCAGCACCCAGCGAGGGGGCTGCCAGACCACAACCTGAAGTTGATTGCCTACAGCTTCAGCAAGCTGCTGCCGAGCGGCCGATGGGCGCTGTCCTGCCCACCGGGGAGGACGTGGCTCTCCTGGGGACAGGGTTGTGCTCTGGTTTTCTTAGGATAGAGATAATTTTCTTCTTAGTAGCTAGAAAGTGCTGTGTTTTGGTTTCAGTGTGGGATTTGTGATGAGAAGAATGTTGATAACATACTGATGTTTTTAGCTGCTGCTGGAAGTCCAAGGACATCATGTTTTGCTGGTCTGCAAGTGCAAAGGACTTGGGGAGGAGGAAGCGCAGTAATTAGTAAAACCCCAGACTGGCATTTGGCTGTGCCAATGAGATATTGCAGATCATGTCACATCATGGTCAGTGCATTAACCAGGGTTGACTGGAAACCTGGGAATTCTCTCAGGAATCGCTCAGGCTCGCTGTTCTGGGATTGCAGTTTGGGGCTCTGGGTTCCTTTTCACTCCTCTGTGATCCCTATCAGCGGCTGGCGAGCAATTGTGCTGTGCATCATTCATTTATAGACACATTATTATTAGCATTATTACTATAATTACCATTTTAAGTTTATTTTACTCCAATTATTAAATTGTTCTTATCTCAACCTCCAACTCTCTTCACTCTTACCCCTCCAGTTCTCTGCCCTATTCCCTGGGTGGGGGGCGTGAGCGGCTGCGTGGTGTTTGGCTGCCAGCCAAGTGAAGCTACCACAGGCTGCTGCCTATGGCTGAGCTGGAGGTTGGTTTGGTGTTTTGGTGGCACTGCCACCCATGGTGCAGCCTTCTACCTGACAAAGCAAAGAGGTGGGACTATAGAACCTCCTGCTCCAAGGGTTTGAGGGCACTTCCAGTGTGCAAGCAGAGGAAGAGGTGATGAAATGGAACCAAGCTGGGATAACAAGTGCAAGGTGGACAAGCTGGCCACAAGTTTGTTCAGCTCTCTCATGCTCAGGCCAAGGAGAGGACTCTTGCTACCCTGATTTAAATCTGAGACAACTCACCATTTTGAGCCCACTTTGATTTGTTATGCCTAAGAGGTAACCAAGAAGAGTCAACCAAGAGAAATGTCCTTTGTCACAGCCCCACAGGGCACTTGCCGTGCCTAAGCATCTTTTGTAGACCACAGGTTGAGACCCACTAGTGAGTCTGAAGCAGCAGCACCGTCCCTCTAGGCTATGGGAGTTCCCCTGGAAGCATCTTGGCAAAGCCCTGGGGAGTTCTCCAGCAGCACAAGGGGTCCATATGTGAAAGGGGCACCCAGCTCTGCTGTACCAGCTCGCACAGCCGGGCTGATGCCCACAGCATTTCTCTTACAAGACCCCTGACAGCTGTAACACATTTGTCCAGCTCTTCTGCTGTTTCTCCAGGCTCTGGTGGTCCTGTCTCTTTGCTGGTGAGGACAGTGCCAGCTCCATAGCAGCTGCTCTGGACCTCAGATCTACTTGGCTACAGAGAGTGAGAAAGCCTGGGCTGAAACACATGAGCAGGGCAAAGAGGAGAGGTGGTGGATGCACAGGTCAGAGCAGTCATACAAGAGCAGGACCAGTCAGAAAGGGAAAGGTAACTTTCCACATGTTATTTAGCACCAGACCACCTTCTTGTCCACGAGGCTCAATAACAAAATATCTTGGTTTTTCACAATCTCACCTTACTACAGCCCTGCACCTTCAGGACAGATGATTCTTCAGGACCAGGTTGGATGAGGCTTTGAGCAACCTGGTCTAGTGGAAGGTGTCCCTGCTGCTGGCAGGGGGGTTGGAACTGGATGAGCTTTAAGGTCCCTTCCAGCCCAAACCATTCCATGATTCTATGACTTGGAAACACAAGGAGATGAAGGACAGGACCCACAGGTGTACCAAGTACCTTGGCTCTTGCAAACACTAGGCTGTTGCCTGACTGAGTGGGATCTAAGACTCCTTTTTTCCACCCACATATGAAGGCTCAGCCTGCTCACTTTTACATGCAGGAAATCTCTCTGCAAACAATCTCAGACACTTCAACACACCTGAGAGCCACAGAGCATCTTTGTAGATCCTATCCAAACAGCCTAATCCAAGTGTCCCCAGGAAACCCATGGTACAGCAGACCCCAAGCCAGAACTCCCCACATCTCTACCGAGGTGCAGCTATCTCCAGGCTGTCCTGCAAACCCACAGTGACTGAACCAGCTCCCTGCCTAGATTTCTATCCACAACAGAAAGAAGAGATGTTTAGGAGCTGTTGGCCACTGGCCAGCTGTGGCTGCACATCACTATTCCCCAGTCTCAGGGGATTTTTTTCCATGAAGAAATGGCTTTGCACACTCTGAGTTACCAACATATCTTAAAACAACAACAGAATAATTGGGGTTTTTTGCTGGGAGGAATATATTGTCACCCATGGCCTGGATGAGGAGGTGTCAGTTATCATGGAGGAGGTTTGGGTTGGGAGGGACCTTAAAGCTCATCCAGTTCCAACCCCCCTGCCAGCAGCAGGGACACCTTCCACTAGACCAGGCTGCTCAAAGCCTCATCCAACCTGGCCGAGAACACTTCCAGGGAGGAGGCATCCATCCTAGAGAAGAGAAACTCTCCCAAAGCAGTTTCTGCAGGTCAGGAAGCCTCAGAGATGTGCAGGAAATGAAATTTGATCAAGCCAAAAATAACCTCTTGCTCAGGCAGTGAAAGCAATTAGCACTCAGCCACCACGGCAGCAGAACATTGCTCCTGCTCAGTCTGGCACTGTCTGTGCTCTTAAGCAACAGGGATATTCCAGATTTCTGTCCAGGTACCTGGGTCTCCCTTCCCACAAAAACACCAACCCTTCTGGTCCAGAAGGTTCCATGCAACACCAGCACAAAACACCTCTTGCTAGAGGTTCATTCCCAGCTTGGCCACAGCCTTGGTGCTGCCTTCAGCATCACCAAGAGGCACAGGGACACTGTGTCCTCCCTAGGGAAAGCCTGGAAACCTCAACAGCTGATCTCCTGACCCTACACACGATGAAAAAACCGTGAAGTTTTTTCAAGGTCCATCTATTCCAACCCCCTGCAGTGAGCAGGGACATCTTCAACCAGAGCAGGTTGCTCAGAGCCCCGTCCAACCTGACCTTGAATGTTTCCAGGGAGGGGGCTTCTACCACCTCTCTGGGCAACCTGGGCCAGGGTCCCACCACTGGGTCCATCTCCCTCCTCCCCATCACCAGGGCTCTCAGCCCAGCTGACAGCAGCAATCCATCACCCCAAAGCTGCCCATGCTCCCCCCCATGGCTTGGGCATCTCCATCCCAACCTCAGCCCACAGCCACCACCCAGCATCTCCCCTTCACCCCGATGGCCACCACTGAGCAGTTGAGTTTCCCAGGGAGCTGGGAGGATGGAGAGAACAGGAAATAGGACATAGTGGGATGGGGTGCTGGTTTTCTTTAAGGGTATTAAAAGAGGAGAATTCCTCCTTGATTTCCCAGCTGCCTTAGACAGGTGTTTGTGGGAGACAGTCCCAGAAGCTTAGCAAGCCATCTGTCCTGCAGATGATTTCTACAGGGAAACATTAGAAGGAAAAATAAAACCCATATGCACACACATACACACACACACAAAAAAAATAAAAATCAAAAAACTTGAGTAAGTCAACCCTTTCTACTGGAAAAGAGCAGCTTTAAAAAGCCAGGAGAGCCCTTTCATCAAACAGGGTAATAAAGGTTGATTTTACAGAAAATCTGTATTTTACTGCCCATGCCTCACACCTGAGGAGGACACAGGCTCGGAGAAACCCTGTGGGACCAGGGGGAAGCCCAGATCCACACTGTGTACCCACGACATCGCTAAATACTGGATCACAGAATCCCAGAATGGGCTGGATTGGAGAAGACCTTTAAGATCATCAAATTCCATCATTAACCCAACACTGACCATAGCAGTAAAATGAGGCTTGTTGGCACTTTTTCCCCCCAACAATCTCAAATCTCCCCAGATTTTCTTTCCACTGTGCCCCCAGACACTTTAAATCTTCACTCACCAACCCTCCAGGAAGCTGATGCTCTTTGTTCCCAACAACCCCCCAGCTCTGTCCCCTTCCAGGACCCCAAAGGAAATTGTAAGAAATTCCAACTTGGGATGTTTGGTCCCCTCAGCCACACACCAGCACAACATCCCTCTGTGCGCTGTCACTGAGGAGGTGATTTCAAACCCATTCTTGATGGGCTCACTCCCAGAAGATGAACTCCATCTCCAGCAACATCATTTCTTTATCTTTGCAGCTGGGTCAGGGCAATCCCAAACATAAATCCAGGCTGGGCAATGAGTGGATGGAGGGCAGCCCTGAGGAGAAGGACTTGGGGTGCTGGGGGACGAGAAGCTCAACATGAGGCGGCACCGAGCGCTGGCAGCACAGAGCCAATAACCGTGTCCTGGGCTGCACCCAGAGCAGCGTGGGCAGCAGGGCCAGGGAGGGGATTCTGCCCCTCTGCTCCGCTCTCCTGAGACCCCCCCTGCAGTGCTGCCTCCAGTGCTGGGGCCACCAACAGCACAAGGACATGGAGCTCCTGGAGCCAGGCCAGAGGAGGCCACGAGGATGATGCCAGGGCTGGAGCAGCTCTGCTGTGAGGACAGGCTGAGAGAGTTGGGGCTGTTCAGCCTGGAGAAGAGAAGGCTCCGGGGAGACCTTCTAGTGGCTTCCAGTACCTGAAGGGGCTCCAGGAAGGCTGGGGAGGGACTTTGGCCAAGGTCAGTTAGTGACAGAACAAGGGGAAATGGCTCTAAACTGGAAGAGGGGAGACTGAGATGAGATCTGAGAAAGGAATTCTTCACTGTGAGGGTGGTGAGACCCTGGCCCAGGTTGCCCAGAGAAGCTGTGGCTGCTCCTCCCTGGAAGTGTTCAAGGCCAGGTTGGATGAGGCTTTGAGCAACCTGGTCTAGTGGAAGGTGTCCCTGCTGCTGGCAGGGGGGTTGGAACTGGATGAGCTTTAAGGTCCCTTTCAACCCAAACCATTCCATGATCTGCAGTCCAGGAACTTACCCAGCACAATACAACCACCACAATTTATAAACTACCAACGTGTCTACAGCCATGAAATGGATGATGAATCAGGCTGTGCCACTGCAGCACCCCAAGAGCAGGTTCCTGACCCATATCCCACCTGGATTTGCAGCCCCAGCCTGAGAACAGCGGCTGCAGGATGCCCCAGCAACACCCCTTTTTTTTTTCCCTTCCATTTTTATAAAAACCAAAGGGTTCCTCTTCTCTCACAGCCTGTCATGATGCAACCAGATGTGCAGTCCAGGCACACACAGAGAGGGGAAAAAAGGGCAGACGAATAAATTTGCATTAAGCAAGGAGATTGCCTTTTGGTCTAGGCAGGCCATTTCCTGAGCCCAGGCACACAGGCACTCACGCCTCTTGTTGTGCAAGCAATAAAATTTGCTTCTACAGCATAGAAGTCCTGTAGATCAGGCTTGATATGAAACAGCCCCAGTTACCCTCAGTCAACAGCAGAGTTGTCACCAACCCTATGTTACAGAGCATTTCCCGTATTACAGGGTCACATTTACATCCTGTAAGAGCATAGTGTTTATAGAAATATATATAACTCATAATAATTCATGTATTAATGCATCAAGTATATATTATTTTTCTATAAATATCCAAATAAAAGATATAGTTTGATTTGTGTGGACTTGGGGGTTGGAACTGGATGATCTTTAAGGTCCCTTCCAACCCAAACCATTCCATGATTCTATGACTTATTTAGGTCCCACAGCATGGTGACAATCTCTTGAGACTGGTTAATAAAGACAATTCAGGCTGCCAGACCAGGTGAGCATTTTGGCATTCACCTATATTTTAGTCTTAAGGGAGAGAGGAGCCTCAGGGAGAAGTTTGTCCCAGACTTCCAGCTGGGAGATGTCATCCAGAGCCTTGACTCCTGCTTCTGGGTTAACCATTCATTGTCCTAGAGATAGATACCCTCTTTCATCTCTTGGCCCTGGACTACCACCTTACACATCCCTCAGACCCATCACTTGGGAACACTTTTCTCACGTCCTCCCTCAACAATTTACCGATGTGAAGCCCCGCTCATCCGCACGCAATTACAGCTCCAGGTTTCTCACTCCCTGGTGGCTCCTTAGACTGGAAATCAGCACAGCCATGCAGATGGGCTCTAGGAGTTGCTTAGCAAAAACACGACTGAGGAGGCCTCCCAACAAAACACATACTTCAACTACTTGGTAGCCTATCCCCAAGTGGCAAAAATCTCCCTCTGACACCTTTAGCAGTTTCTATAGCAACAGGTTAATGCTAAAAATGGACAAATTCTCCGTGTTGGGCAAACAGGAGCCAGGAGGACAGATTTAGAAGAAGGGAAACTTCTAAATAGCTGCTGGCAGAGCTGGCATAGGCTTTGCTAATTCACAAGGCGGTGGCAAACTGCCTCAAATGAAATTCCTAGCAATCCACTGGTGGGACAGCATGTGGGGCATGGGGATGTGCCAGTGGAGCACCAGCTGCAGCATCCCCTGGCATGGCAGCATCCCCTGGCATGGCAGCATCCCCTGGCATGGTGAGGGGCCTCAACTATGGATCTCTCCTGCAACTTCCCTGGGAAGTGAAACCAGCTATTTTCAGGAAGCATTGGGTCAACACCCTCAAACACATGGTCTGAATGTTGGGATTGTCCTATGCTAGGGCAAGAGTTGGACTGGATGATCCTTGTGGGCCCCTTCCAACTCACAACATGTCTGTGGTTCTCTGTAATTCCAGCCCAGCATACAGAATAGCAAGTCTGAAAGCCCAAATACCACATTACAGCTCTGACAGTGCTGCTGCCTCTCCACACAACCAAGCTGGGGTTATTTAATCTCTCCCACCTCACTTCTCCCTGTTGTCTGTGAAAAGGACACCTACCACCCAAGTTCACATGGCTTAGGCTCAGCAGACAGAGCACTTCCCAGGCTGTATCCCACCAGTGCAGACTGAGGAAGGTGACAGGCTCCTGTGCAGCACTCGGTTCATTGCACACGACGTGTCAGAGGCAGAAATGCCCTTCCTGCCCCGGGTAACAACCAGCTGAGCGCAACATCCATTTTTGTGTCTGTCTTCACTCCCCGCTGGCAGAAGAAAGCACTGTGGAAACCTCAGGGTGAATCTCACATCAACATCACCTTCATACCTGCCAGAAGATCCTCCTGGTCAGATTAAGCCCGTCTGGGTACAACCAAAGCGGGCACAGCTCCGTGCAGTACAACGGAAGGGAGGAAGGCAGCGGGGAGCGATGGCTTTTACCAGTGTGGTTCTCAAACAGCCCTCAAAAAACCCACAACCTTTGCCCACAGATGCTGCACCCACCTCCACACCCCTCCTAGGAGCTGATACAAACCTGACTTGGCTTTTATTTGCTGCTAAGTCAGGGGAAAAAAAAGGCACTGTGCATGCACGCGTGTTACGTGTACGCGCGCACGTTTGTTTATGCATGAGCTGTCAACCCCCGAATTCTGCACAGATCAACAAGGCTCTTTGAATCCCCTGCCTGTGAAGTGCCTGACATTTAATCTCGACCTTCCTTTTGGATTTCATAATGTGCATTATCAGCGATAGGTATTCAGCACACAAGTACCCTTTCGAAAGCTTTCAGCTGAAAAAGGAAATAATAGAAAGGAGATTGAAAAAGACAAACGTCTCTGAGGCGTGAGAGGTTCTCCAGCTCCCACAAAAGGCCAGTGTTGGTGTAGTGTGAGGATCACATGCAGAGACAGCCTGTCCCCAGTGCAGAATAAAAGCATTTCACAGGTGGAGAGAGTGGGGCTTGGAAGTGTCAAATATACGATGAACCTATAGGTCTCCTCACCTCCCTCCTTTTGGCTCGCTGGGAAACAGGCAGGATCAGCCTATTTTACACCAGAGATACCTATTTTAGGACAGGAATGGGTTCCATCTTTCCACAGACCACAGGAAGAGCCTAGAAGATGAGCAAGACCAAGTTTTTGATTGCTTTTATATGGATGGGCAAGACAAATTCTTGATCCTGGCAGTTAACATTTCGCTACCCAGTCCTAAGCAACCATGGAATCACTTTTGTGCATCTCACAGCGTGGAGTCACACTTTGGGATTATAAAAAAGCTAGACAAGAACCTGCAAAGAAAGGGGTTCCCTGCAAGGAAAGGGGTTCCCTTCTATTCTGCTGGCCACAGAGAAGCTATGGCCTAACTAGACCTGCTCTTACTAGTCACAGCCCCAGAGGAGCCTGAGGAACTAAAGCAAGAGTTCTCTTTTTATAGCAGAGAGGAGACACAGGGCTGGGCGTCAGCGTGTGGCATCAACAGCTTTGGTGATGGGGGATATCTGAGAAAAACTGAGAGGTGAAAGCACCACAGGATTGCAGGCTGGTCTCTTCTCCTGCATGATCCTTGCAAGCACCAACGAAAGGCAGTTGGTTTGCACAGTCAGGGAATAAACTGAAGTAGATAAGCTCAAGTGCTTTATTATTCCTCCATCCATCAGCCCTCAATCCATCCTACTTGTCCAGAGATTTAAACAGTGGATGCTGGCACAGCCCATGGAAGTGACTTGTTGAACTTGTGATGGACAGCAGCTGGGTTTTTGCCAGCACAAGAACACATTCTTACACCTCAGGGAGCAAAGTGTTGCACTGGGCAGGGTAATAGGGGAGAAGGGTGAGAGGATGCACTACAGGTGCCTGCAGTTCAGAAGCACACCAGAGCTGTGCCCAGCACTTCCAGAGACTCCACTGCCAATGCTGGGATTAAAGGCAGCTCCATTTCCTTCTCTCTGACCATGAAAACAACCTGGGAATGCGCAGACAGATGGTCTAAATTCTTCAATCCTGTTTGGCGTCGCCTTTGACTCCTGGCAGACTTCCACTGCTGCTTTCTGCACAGCAAAGTCTGGGTGCTCTGTACTGCTATTAAGCAGCTTCTCTGGTAAATTTGTTTTCCTAGGCCACAAAGAAAATGTTGTTGAAAAGCCAACATCACCCAGCTCCTCTGGCCTCAGTATTGTGGTTTTTGAGTTTCCCTTTCCTCCCTGCAAGAAGGCAACTTGTGTTTCTACCTTCTCGGAATACACAGAGCATTTACCCCAAATGATGTGCCAGGCAGCTAAAATTAAGCATCCAACAAAAAGGATTCACACAGAATCATTAAGGTTGGAAAAGACCTCTAAGATCATCCAGTCCAACCATCATCTCATCACCACCATGCCCACCAGACCATAGCCCTGAGTGCTACACCTCCATGTTTCTTGAACCCCTTCAGCAGAACTTAAAATCATGGACCTTCAAAACACTGTTTCCTAAGAAAATAACCTGCTTCCTGGAATTCCTTTACTGCTGGCAACACAGACCCCCATTTCCATTAGCTTCTCTTTCCCCATTTGGCACAGCAGAGCACCTGCACCCAGGCTGTGCCCAAACCATCTCACAGCTTTGCAGGGGACCAGCAAGATGGGTGTACATTGTCCACAGCAAGGCAGGACAAGACAAGCCAGAAAGGCTGAATTAAAGGCATCTTCTTGGCCGTAAGGAAGATGGATTAGGGAGCACGGTGTGCACAGGCTGACCTCGGGAAGTTGCCTGCTCTTTGTCACAGCCCAGAGCACAGACAGAGACTGCAAAGCCCAACAGGAGCTGGAACAATTTTAGGGCTCAGCCATGGGATTCCTGAAATAACCTCTGTCAACAGGAAAAAGCTTCTCAAGTCTTTCCACAACCACAAACCAGAGACCAGGGGTTTGTATTTCACTCCTCAAATGCCACCGCTACCCAAGGGCACTTCTGCTGCCATCAGGGGTTACCAAATGGACCCGTACTCGGACAAAAACACCAGCTGAGTCACCCACAGAGCTTCCTGAAGACTTGTGGGTTTTCTCTGTGGGTCTCTTGTTCAGCTGCTGACACAGCCTCAGACTGTTTACTTTGTCAGCCCAGGCAGGA
Organism: Caprimulgus europaeus; assembly: GCA_907165065.1. Next base: position 44,908,681 of record OU015532.1, on the reverse strand, counting down.
TACGCTAAAAAATGAGAGAGCTGCAAGTCTTTGTGTGCTACTCCGCACCTGCCTTCCTCCTGCCCCGCCGGGCTGGCAGCTGAAGTGCTGCCTGATTTTCATCAGAAAAGGAGGGATTTTGCTCCTGTAGGCAGCAGCAGGCAGCTGCCAAGGGGACAATGTGCTAATCTCCCTGTAACACACAGAATCCCTGCAAACAAAGAATGAGGTTGCCGGTGGACAGCATTATCTGACACTCCTGTGTGTGCATCTCCCACTACATCAGCTCACGCTGGAGACCAGACTACTGAACTTGATTTGTTCCTGGTTTTTCTCCTCAGTGCCTTTGACTTAAATTATCTTAATCTAAATCCCTAACAAAGACTTATTTTAGATTAGATATTAGGAAGGTTTAGATGAGATATGAGGAATAAATTATTTCCTGTGAGGGTAGCGAGATGCTGGCACAGGTTGCCCAGAGAAGCTGTGGCTGCTCCTCCCTGGAAGTGTTCTCGGCCAGGTTGGATGAGGCTTTGAGCAACCTGGTCTAGTGGAAGGTGTCCCTGCTGCTGGCAGGGGGGTTGGAACTGGATGAGCTTGAAGGTCCCTTCCAACCCAAACCAGTCTGTGGTTCGAGGAAGCCCTGCAGTGATGGAGCCAGCTACCAGTCCCTACACTCCTGCTTCTGATTTTGACCCCAGATGTTGAGAAAGTGAGCACATGCTCTGCAACCTCCAGCATCAGCAGATGCTTCTCACCATTAGCACTAAACCCAGCTACCATCATTTTGACCATTTCCCCATTTTGAGACAGATCTCTCCTCCCCACCACCGCAGTAATGGTCAGTATAAATCTGGATTACAGCTTTCTTGTTTGAGGCTTTGGACATCCGTTTGGGTCCTTGGCTTTGCCTTGTAAGATGAGCAGAGAATGTGGGTCCAATCAAGGTCTGGTCTAGATGAGTCAGGTCCAGCCTAGGCAAGGATTTCCCCATCAAAAACAATGCACAAATGTGCTCACTCAGTTCCTATCTTGCATACAGAGGGATAGAAAGATATTGATGGATTTAACCCACTGAAACTCACCCTCCTCGCCAGGATGAGGGTGAGAAATACACCCACGTCGTGAAAGCCAGAAGGAAAATCTGCTGCTGGGGTTCTATCGAGGAGCAAGGGCTCCTGTGTGGTGGGTCATCCAACACAGACCCCGCACATCTCCCAGCCTCATTTTCTCCATCTGTCATCCCAGGGCAGACACATTAACCAGCACCACAGATGGGCAGTGAAACACACAGAGATGCATTAACCCTTGCTGGTAACAAAGAGCTTCACAAACAGGAGAAACCCACAAAAAAACGGAGTCATTTATCCTTTCCCTCCATTTCTGAACCATCAAACTGTCTTTATTTGTAGCTGGATTTGTCTTTGAGAATATCCTTTAGCATCTGGAGTAAGAACTCTTAAAACATGAACTCGTGCGAGCCTGCAACCTCCAGGGCAGAACCCAACCCTTATTTTCCAGAGGCAGGAAGCGATGTGAACAGGGAACACCTGGTCACCTCCTGAGTGTTTGGGGTTTATTTTTCCCTGATCTGGAGAAAGTCCCAATGTATTTAGGGGCCAGCATTGGGTCTTTTCCTCCCAAGACTTTTTTGGTTTTTTTTTTTACATTCCTACGTCAAAAATACAAAACCCAGAAGATGTCCTTTCTATAAATAATGTCCCACTAGTGCCAAGGTCACCAAGCTGTTCCCCCTGGCACCTGGCCAGAGCAGAACATAAACAATCTCCACATCTTTCTGCTGCACGTGTGCTTTCTATTTTTTTTTTTCATCCCATGCTCAGGGGAGAGCTTGAAACCGAAACCACAGCACTAAGAAGACAGACATGCCCATTTCATAGTCCCATTGGTCCTTTCTTATTTTTGCCAGCTCAGAAAAGCCCCCGAGCTCCACCTTGGTCAGCACGAATCCTCCCGGGCAGCCCATCCTGCCTGGAGCAGGGGGAGATACTTGGTGTTGTAATTTAAGCAGTTCTCATGAGAAATTTGGGGAGTTTTTGGGGTAATGTATTACCAACCCCATAGCTTGGATCAGATCATGATCTGAACAGTGATGCTTGTAACCAGCATGGGGAACAATCCCTCCCAGCCCCAGCCCCTCTGCTTCAACACATTGAGCTTTGGAGAGCTGCAGGACAAGCCGCTGCAGATGTACCCTGGGCATTTTGCACACCTCAGCACTCGATGCTTGTTGAGAACAAGAGAAAAACATTTCCCTTTGGATCAGGCCCCAGCCTCCAGCAGCTCCAAAGGGACAGGAAATCTCAGGGTAGAGCATCACTGTGGTTTATTCTCCCACAGATTAATGGCCCCCATCAAAGCCCCCCCCTTTCCCCAAGTCCCACCTTTCTCTGTAATAAATCCTCACCACAGACTCACAAGCAGAAGGGATAAATTTCCCTTCAGACTATATGGCAGATGTCATCTCTTCAACCCCCTGCTTAGACAAAGCACCTATCCAAAGAGCTCCCTTGACCTTGCTCTGCACAGCAGACAAAGAATAAAAACACATTGTAAAAACCCCCAAGTCTGGCTTTTCCCAGCTGCTGTCAGTACCTGTCCCCTCTCTGCTGAGGGCACCAGGACACCACAGGTCCACAGTGTCCCTCTCAAACCACTGTGCAGGCATCAGGCATATCTATCCAACCCAGCTGAGATATGGTTAGGGATAGTTGAGACAACTTCATTCCAACTCTTAGGATCGTGTTTATTTTTGGTTTTCATCAAAACCTTTCCAAGAAAACTTCCTCCCAGGAGGGGACTTCCCTGCTTGAAGCATAACTACTATTCATTTAAAAACCACTTTCCTCATGCACAGGCCCTGGACATCGTTATTCAGCAGACCCTGCTTTAGTGCAGACAGAGTTACTGAGCAGGTTATTGATGCCAAGCCCAGAATAACCAGGGCTCTTGCACACTCTGTAGTTTCTCATGGCTCAGCTGTACTGGTGGCAGCCCTAATGTCAACAAGGCTTTGGTTGCTGCTGGCATTTATAACTCCCAGGCTCTGCAAACAGAGAAGATGGCTTGAATGGTACCTGTTTCATCAGGCTTTGCTGGCCCTGTCTCTCAGGCAGCTGCAAGAGGGACAGGGACATTGCTCAGGTAAGGGAAGGGATCGGTGGACTCTGACTCCAGGCAGTACTGGGGTAGGGAAAGGACCAGGCACTGGATTTGTGACCAGTGCCAGGAGCAGAGGACATGGCAGGGAGATGTGGCAGGGGAGGGTGAGCTGGGCCATGAGGAAAAGGTTCTTGAGGCAGAGGGTGGTGGAGCACTGGAACAGGCTCCCCAGGGAGGTGCTCATGGCCCCAAGGCTGACAAGATTGCAGCAGCATTTGGCCAAGGCCCTCAGGGACATGGTGTGAATGTTGGGATTGTCCTGTGCAGGGACAGGAGTTGGACTGATGATCCTCGTGGGTCCCTTCCAGCTCACAATATTCCATGATTCTATGAATAAGGTGCTGCTGCTTCCTCATCCCGTTTGCTTAGCCGGAGCTGTACTCACCTGGGAAGCCTCAGAGCTGCTGCTGCTCTAGAGAGAGCAGCACATCAGCTCAGCTGGGACAGTCACACCCCACAAGTGACACCACAGATGTGCCCAGGCAGGGATGCAGACCCTGCTGAGAGCTGTCCCACCTCACCTCTCCCCTCTGCCATGGCAGGGGCTCTGTCCCATCTCCTCTCCCTGGCTCCCTCCTGCATCACAGCTCTCTCACCCCATCCCTCTCCCTTCATCCCCAGCCCAAGTCCCACCCCGGCCAAGCCCTCCCTGCAGCGCTCACCAGCACAGTGACAGGGCTGCATCCCACAGGAGAGTGGCCATGCCAGCCTCCCTCGTCCCAACCCCAGGCATGGCTCAGCCGTCAGGGCTGACCTCCCAGCCCACACAGCAGTCAGGACACAGCCTCCCCTCTCAGACACCCATCATGGGACCATGGTCCTTCTTGTGACTCTTCCTGAGCAAGCGGAAAAGGATGGGCACCTCCAGGAAAGAAGTGACACGGGACCCCAGCCTTGGAGTCGAACGACAGCCAGGAGAAAGCCCTCCCCACAAAGCTCCCAGACAAAAGGGACCCACCTGAACATCACCTGGCAAGGCGGCACGGCTGCTGTCCCCCCTGCCCCGGGTAACCTGTCACTCCCCCAGCAGGATGCAGCACTCCACCACCACCACCTCCTCCTCCTCCTTCACCCATCCCACCCACACCAGGACAGACAGTCCCGTCACAGCCGAGCGCAGACAGCACAAGGGCTGCTCCTTCTCCTGTTGCCCCTGTCAGTCTGTCTGTCCATCCACCCATCTGTCTATTCGTCTGTCCATCCATGCATTCACCCATCTGTCTGTCCATCCATCCATCCATCTCTCCATCGATCCATCCATCCACCTGTCCATTTGTCTGTCCATCCATGCATTCACCCATCTGTCTGTCCATCCACCCACCCATCCGCCCACCCATCCATCCATCCGTCTGTCTGTCTGTCCATCCACCTGCCCATCTGTCCATTCACCTGCCCATCTGTCCATCCACCCACCCACTCATCCCTCTGCCCATCCATCCATCAATTCACTCGTCTGTCTGTCCATCCACCTGTCCATCTGTCTGTCCATCCATCCGTCTGTCTGTCCATCCATTCACTCACTCATCTGTCCGTCCGTCCCCGCTGACTGACTCCATGGTCTCCAGCACCGATCTCCCTCGGGGCACACAGCCCCGGGGGAGGGTCCGCACCCCCGATCCCTCCGACCCTCCTCCCGGACACCCCGGGGCGGTCAGCGGGGCACAGCCGGGTCGCGCACGGTACTCACCGTCCCGGGGGAGGGGGTCCCGAGGGGGGTTCCGGGGGCTCGGCGCGGCTGCCCCATGGGGATGGGATCGGACAAGAGATTCCCCGCCGCCGCGCAGCCCGCGGGCGGCCAGACTGAGCCCAGCCCCGCTCCGCGCCGCCTTTACCGCGCCCGCCCGCCCGCCCCGCCCCGCCCCGCCCGCCAGGCCCGGCCCCGTCAGGCCCGGCCCGCCCAGCCCCGCCAGGCCCCACCGCCGGCGGGAGCCGCCCCCGCCTCCGTCCCCTGGCGCAGGGCAGCGGCTGCCGTGGGCCCCACGCGTGATGGCGGCTCGGGGCGCGGGAACAAAGAGCAGTGCCCAAGGGGACGGATCTGGGGAGGGAAGGAGGGACGAGGTGGGGGGGGCTGAAAATAAATGGGTGGCTGAGGGCAACAAGAGGCCCCTCAGCCCCTCGGGAAGCTCCGGAGGGACGGGCCATCGGCGGGATCGGAGGGCTGGGGCGCAGGGGGTTAACGGCCAGAGCGGTGGGGTGAGGGACTTGTCAGTGTGGGGTTAATCAGAGAGTCACAGACTGGGTTGGGTTGAAGGGACCTTTCAAGGCTGATCGAGTCCAACCCCCTGCAGTGAGCAGGGACATCTTCAACCAGATCAGGTTGCTCAGAGCCCCGTCCAACCTGACCTTGAATGTTTCCCGGGATGGGGCTTCTACCACCTCTCCGGGCAGCCTGTTCCAATGACCTACCACCTTCATATTAAAGAACTTTTTCCTAATATCCCACCCAAATCTGCCCTTTTCTAGTTTAAAACCATGACCCCTCGTCCTACTGCTCCATGCCCTTGTCAAAAGTCCCTCCCCAGCTCCTTTCAGGTACTGGGAGGATGCTCCAAGGTCCCCCCAGAGCTTTCTCTTCTCCAGGCTGAACAGTCCCAACTCAGCCTGTCCTCACAGGAGAGCTGCTCCTCTTGGACTCAATGATCTTAAAGGTCTTTTTCCAACCCAGATGATTCTGCGATTCCGTGGGGCCTCAGTTGTTCTGGTCACAGATGTGTGTTTTCAAGGGATTTTCTACAATTCCCTGTAAAAGGCAAAAAAAGAAACCTGGGAATAGAGGAACATGGATGTTTTTGCCAAGTGAGTTTGTGCCTGGCTTTTCTTCTGCACTGAAGAAGAGCGCAACCAACCTTTCCAACCTGACCCTGAATGTCTCCAGGGATGGGGCTTCTGCCACCTCTCTGGGCAACCTGGGCCGGGGTCTCACCACCCTCAGCGTAAAAAATGTCTTCCTTTTATCTAGTCCCAATCTCCCCTCTTTTAGTTTAAAACCATCAGCCCAGTCTGTCCCCAAAGTGAGGTTTCTGGTGTGTTTGTTTGACCCAGCTCATTCCCTGCTCTGGTTTCGAGGTTCAGAGAAGGACCACGCAAACAGGAGAAGGCAACACGCCCGGGTGAGGGACAGGGAGAGGGAAGCCAAGAGAGGAGGGATGGGGTGGGAACCTCTGAACTCACTCTAACCCCATGGACAAACCCGAATGAGGAGCCACGTCCTGAAACATCCAGTGTGGTGAGGTCATGGAGAACACAAGGGTGTCCTTGTTGAAACCAAAGGCTCATCCTTTGGGAACTGGGCTGAAACCTCTCATTTCACAGAGGCCAAGTCTTGACTCTTTGGGAAACAGAATATTTCTTCAGAGGGAATATCTGACATTTCAATAGCTGGTTTTGCTGCATAACAGAGGAAAAAAAAAAAAGATTAAGATTTTATATTTTTTAAAAAGCTGAATATTTTATATTTTAAAAAAGCTGAAGATTTTATATTTAAAAAAAGATGAAGATTTTATTTTTTTTAAAAAAGCTGCTGATTTTCTATTAAAAAAAATATTAAAAATTCCAAAACAAATCCCATGCTGACTTGGAGCTAGTGAAACATTTGAACTGTGATAAAGTTCAGAATTTTCAGTGTGATTGTGCCAGAACACGTACAAGAAATGAAATATTATACGTACTCCATCTGGGCTTGGTGGCACTGAAATGTGATAACGTAACAGAAAAGCACAGAGAGCAAAATGAGAAGGCAAGGCTGCAGCAACCGTGTTTTACATTATTGAAATGCAATAACTATGATATTGTCAAACAAGGGAAGTCAAAATATGTCACGCTGGCTTCTTTAAAGAGAAATTTGCATTCAAGGAGATCTCTGGGAATGGGTTTCGGAGAAGTAACGAGCAGTTTTCCGAGGCTGCTGCAGCGGGGTGAGAGTTTCAGAAGCAGCAAACACCACCTTTCAGAAGTGATTCAAACATCGGCGACATCCGATGTCACCAGGAGCTCCAGGATTGTTTCTGGCAGGTATAAAAGTGCTTTTGAAAACATTAGCCACAGGCAAGGTTTGAATTCAGCAACGAGAGCCAGAGGCCTTCTGCAGCAGCTGCTTTATTTGAGACCACCCAGACCTCCCACCCACCCACCCACCTTTCCTCGTTCAGAGGCCCAGGAGGAGCCTTTGTCCTCCCTGCCGGGTACTCCATCGGCAGGACAGCGGCCACACAACGCTCCCCCAGCTCAGCCCCTCTCTCTTTGATGCTGCATCATCGGGGTGGATGGTCACAGCGTTCGTATCACTCAGTGCCACCATGGTTTGATCATAGAACCATAGAATGTTGTGAGTTGGAAGGGACCCACAAGGACCATCCAGTCCAACTCCAGTCCCTGCACAGGACAATCCCAACATTCAGACCATGTCCCCGAGGGCCTTGGCCAAATGCTGCTGGAATCTTGTCAGGCTTGGTGCCATGAGCACCTCCCTGGGGAGCCTGTGCCAGTGCTCTACCACCCTCTGCCTCAAGACCCTTTTCCTCATGGCCAACCTCACCCTCCCCTGCCACATCTTCCTGCCATGTCCTCTGCTCCTGGTGTTGGTGGCCAGAGAGAAGAGCTCAGCGCCTGCCCCTCCTCTTCCCCTTGGGAGGAAGTTCCAGACCACCATGAGATCTCCTCTCAGTCTCCTCTTCTCCAGGCTGAACAAACCAAGTGACCTCAGCCTCTCCTCACATGGCTTCCCCTCTAAGCCCAACCTCACGCTTTCTTGTCCATCTCTCTCCAGCCTGCCAAGGCGCAGGCAGATGGATGGATGCCAGCAGCATAAAGGAAGGATAAAAAGGAAACTCAGAGCTGTGGGCATGGGGGACCACCAGGATGGAGGTGTTCCGATTGTTTCCTGGGGTCAAGGGGGTATGGGGAGAGTGAGAGAGCGACTGTGTTTGGCTGAAAACCAAAGGAGTGAGACCTCCACACCTTCTCATCCCAGGGAAGCGAGGTGGCTGGCTTCCATGCAGCAGGCAGCTGTTTGCGACAGCCAAGCAGGGGAAATAATCAATACTGTCTGGAGACATCTGTCTTCTTCATTATCACCTCTCAGAGCTCTGGCCATCTGTCCTCTCGCGTCCCCACGGTGTGATCCCAGTCCCTGTAGGTCCTGCGAGACAATGCTTGTCCTTTGGGTAGAGATCGCTCCTTACTGTTGGACCTAATTCTGCCACCAAGGGTGAAGATGATGATGATGAGGACACTGTCTTCACCAGGAACAAGACCCAAGCTGCTTTAACAGCAAAGTAGACATTTTTGATCTCACCAGAGATCTTGTACGGGGTCTGAGTAGGTCTCCTTGCTTCCAAACAAGGACAAACGTGGCAGGAGGAAAAAAAAATGTTGAGAAAAATGTGCTTTCTGATCTGTGAAAAGCCATAAAACCAAGGAAGAGGAGAAAGGAGGTTCCAGATTGGCATGAACTTTTTTGTTCTTCTTTCAAGGAAATCTCAAAACCTGTTTTGGGTCAAGGCATTTTGATTCAGGGTATGCAAAGTGTTGCATTTGACTCTCCATCTCTTAAATACTTTAAAATAATTGTGTGTATGCCCTGTTGAGCAGAAAGATGAGGTCCCATTGGAAGAAAAACTTAAAAACAATTTCTTCAAATTTTACCTGAAATGGCATAAGACATTCTCAATGTTTTGGCCAAAATGGCATTTTTAGGAGGAAAAAAAACAACCAAACAACCAAACAAAAAATGAAAGTCAAGCAGCTATTCCCAGAATGTCACCTGCAGGAGTGGGAAGGTGTCCATGTGCACCTGGGTGTCACTGACAGGGGCTCCAGCCCCTGCACAGGGCTCCTTCGGGAGCTTTGTTGTCTTAGCAGGATGGGCCAAACTCCATCTGCTGTAAAAGATGGTCACATCAAGGCAGAGCAGGAATTCTTCTCCCTGTTTTTCTTGCCCCTTCAGCAGCCTCCCACACCCTTCTGGATTGCCACCCTTGTTTTCAAAATTCCACAGTGGTTTTTCACTGTTACCCTATAGCTGCTCTACCTACACAGCCCCTCAGCTCCGAGCATCCACGAGTGTCCTTTTTTCAGTCCTTTTATGCTCTGTATCCAAGGTTGTCATGTTGTCCCTGCAGCATGTTGAGATACTTGCTGACTTCAATTTTCACCCTTTAGATTGTCATTTTCTCAATGTTTTCCTGGTGTTCCCTTTGAAAGATGCTACAGGAAACATGCTGAGTGCTACATCCACCAGGTGTAGTAAGATCAGAGGAGATGATTAGACTACCTAGTCCAAACTCTTCTATCTGTCACAGCTTCTTGAATTTCATCTGTTTAGAGCTGCATCGAGTGTGACAACCTGTGCTTCTCCTTGGCTGCAGCATTCTTTTGCTGAAGGCAGCCTTTACCCTAAAGCTGCTTTGCAGAAGTTACCTTTCTGAATGCTGAAGGCCTCCAGACAAACCAAAACAGTTTGACCCTGTGGTTCAAACCATGGGTCACCTCTCCTTCCCCCACCCTGTTTTCCACACAGGAGATGGGTGGCACCTCAAAGTTTCTCCACATGTGCTTTCTTCCTTCTGGACCTCTGTTTTTGGCAGCAGGCAAGCCTCTTCCTCAGCTCTAGGAGTAGCACCTTTGTGGCTTCTGTATCGAAAGGTCCATATGTACAGTAACATTACATCTCCTGCTAATGAATGAGGTACCACAGGGTCACCTCCTGGATCTCTGGCTGAGAATAAAAGGTTGCAAGAAAACCAAGGCCAGTGTCTCTGCAGACCAGAGATGTCTTGTCCTGGATTTGGCTGGGATAGAGCTAACCCACGACAGCCTCTGAACAAGGTGTCACTCATTTTCTCAGGGTACTTTGCCTCAAATGCACACAGCATCCTCCAGCCCAGGTCCTGATGACCCACTCTCCACCAGGTGACCCCATTATAGTAATTCTGGATGTCCCCTTTCTGGTTCAGCTCCCAGATACACTGATTTTCTATTCATGCTTTTGTTAAAAAATTAAATGCATCCCCAGTGTCTGGACCAAGCACGTGTCTCATCTCCAAATCATCCCAGGGGTGTTGGGGACTGAGGAGGGGGCTTTGTGCCTCTCATTGGGGGTGGCAAAGATGGAGAGAGAAACCCTTGTGCAGAGGAGAGGGATCTGCTCGAACGGTGGGAGAAGCTGTGGTCCCCAGGGTGACTTCCCGAAGAGGAGGGAGGTGAATCACCGTGGTGGAGCCTTGCAGCAGGATTTCCCCCCACTGCGACCTGAAATGACTGTGGGCAGCATTTGTGGTGCTCCCCGCTGTTCCCTGCACGCATGACGAGCTCTTTGTAATTAATTTATACGAGAATGCACAGCCAACCGTACTCACCCCGCATCCTCCAGATGAAATTTAACATCAAAGAGCAACGGCGAACGTTTCTTGGCATATATAGGCCACCTAGTTTAACATTCCAGCTATCTCTGGAGTTAACTGCTTCAAGCCCCTGGACTAAGCTGGGCAGCTGCCAACAGCTGGAAGGCTCCAGCAAAGCAGGAAGAGTCTCCACCACAGATCTCTTCACCTTTGTGGTCCTTTCAAAGCTATGACCAAGACCAACTCCCAGCAATATTCAGAACATGACCACAAAGGTGAATATTCAAAGCATGATGATGAAGGTGAATATTCAAACCGTGACCCTGACCACAGCTGGAGCTGCTGGTTTGCTGCAGGTGTAGCTTCCTCCATCAACAGCCAGGCCCATCCCATCTCAGAGATGTTTGTTTCACCAGCTGTGATCTCTGACACGGCAGGGCTGCTGCCAAGCAAAGCAGCTCCTGCGCTCCGGCAAGTTTTTGGTTGTTCACACAAAGTGGAGCATCACCATCCGCCTCTCACTGGTCCCACCCTGTGTGTCAGCACAGCCAAAATGTGCAGATCCTGGCCCAGAGCTGCCCACCTTGTCTCCTCTGCTCAAAAGCTCAAGTTCAGAGCCTTCTGCTGGTGACAGTGAAGGTTTCAGTGGGAATTTCAGGACCTTCCAGTCCTCCTTGCAGTATCTGGTGTGGTCGCTACCCCATCACTGCTACCACAGCAGCATCTCAGAGGAGCAGCCCTCAACAGAGGTGGAGGTGCCTTCTTCAGCCACCACCACCACTGTATGGCCCTTTGGAAAAACACAGCCCATGAGCAGGGCCGCTTCTGTCCCATGGGCGTTTGCTCCAGGCTTCCTAGCTCCCCATCCCAGGCACCACCACCACCACAAGCCATCGGTCACACCCCGTGATGAAACTGGGAGTTTTCCTGGTAAAATTTCCTCCCTTTTAGGAGGTGCCCCTGCACCTCGCTGTGCACTGCTGGGTCCATGGGAGTGGAGCAGCAAGGAGATGCAGGTGCCTGTAGGACCATGCCCAGGAGGAGACTTTGATGCTGGAGGAACCAAAAGAGGGGAAAAGCACTTTATAAAGAAACTGGGAGTTAGTGGGTGGCTGCTCAGGGTCACAGAATCCCAGATTTGCCTCGACTGGAAAAGACCTTTAAGCTCATCAAGTCCAACCATGAACCCAACACTGACCAGTCCTCGACTGACCCATGTCCCTCAGCACTGTGTCTACACGACTCTTCAATCCCTCCAGGGATGGGGACTCCACCACTGCCCTGGGCAACCCCTTCCAATGCCTCAGAACCCTTTCAGCAAAGAAATTCTTCCTCACATCCCATCTCAACTGCCCTAGGCGCAACTTGAAGCCATTTCCTCTTGTCCTGTCCCTTGTTCCTTGGTTGAACAGACCCACCCCCACCTCTCTGCACCCTCCTTGCAGGGACTTGGACAGAGCCAGAAGGTCTCCCCTCAGCCTCCTTTTCTCCAGGCTCAGCACCCCCAGTTCCCTCAGCCGGGAACTCATCACACTTGTGCTCCAGACCCTTCCCCAGCTCCGTTCCCTTCTCTGGACACGCTCCAGCACCTCCAGGTCCTTCTTGGAGTGAGGGGCCCAACACTGAACCCAGCACTCGAGCTGTGGCCTCACCAGTGCCCAGTACTGGGGTGAGAGAACTTCCCTGGTCCTACTGGCCTGGGTCAGCAGGGTGCAGGGCTGGGCTCGTGTAGGGACACACGATGGGGACACAGTGACAGTGCTCCACCATCCCCATACGAGGGAGAGCTGTAACCTGCTGCCCACAGGCAGATGTTGGGATTTGCAGGGTCCCACAGCTCTGCTTTAGCGTCAGGCTGGGGTCAGGCTGAGGTTTGCCAGCTCCCTCTTTCCCTGCTGACTGGGAGGGTCCAACACTACAGCCGCTCGTGTTGTAGCCGCAGCGTTTGCTTAGCACGTGGTGTTCACCAAGATAAGGGTGGGGAAACGGTATGAGCTCAGCCAGTGTAAACAAGGGAAGTGGAAAAGAGAGGCAAAATGTTTATGGGAGTTTGCCCTGGTGACGGAGCAGGGATAAAGCCAAATTCCTCAACCCTTGGTTGATGGAGTTGGCATTGGATGAGAGGTTGGATCTGATCTTCACGCCAAAGGGATGCTTAGTCACTTGCTCCTTCTCCAGTCCCTTCTGCCTCTTTCACAACCAGCCTGGAGAACCACTTGTTTTTTCTGTCACCTGCCATCCACCTTGGCCATGGACATCCTCCCTGACCTGTTGGACATTGATCCATTTAGCTGAGAGCACTCGGCAGTTGACAGCTGGATCCTGAGGACACCTTTCCCTTGGAGAGCAGGGCTTTGGTGACCATCTAGCAGGATGGAAATGTTCCACTGCCTGCTAGCTGTATAAACACAACGCTTGGCACCTTGATGTATATACTTGTAGTGCCATGAATGCCTGTGCCAACTCCTGTATTTTCCAGCGTGCTGAGTTCTGCTCTCAGGATATTTTGCCAACCTACTAAACATATTTCCCATCCCATGAGGGTAAATAGAGAGCGAGCTGCATCTGGCCTCTTTGTGTCTCTGGGCACTCAGACAGCTGCCCTTGTGCCCACAGTGGGGCCAGTTCCCAGTGCTGCTGTTCCTGGGATCCAGCCTCCTCTCGGAGAGCAAGGAGAAACAGCAGCGCTTCTCAAAAACACAGCTGAAGGGAAAGGACCTCTTAAAAGTGGGATTCAAAATCAGAGCTAGGTTTGGGGACAAGAAGCTTGGGAGGAAGGGACAAGAGGTAATGCTGTCAGGAAGCATCTGGCAGGTTCTTCATTTTTAAGTGATGCAGACTTTGTCTTGTCCCTGCCCATCCGTGTGTCCCCACCTCCAAAGTGGCAGAAGTGAACATTAAGTGAAACCATCCATGTAGCTCTGGACCAAAACTGCAGTTCCCCAGGGAAGAGCCAGACCAACATCTATGAACCACTTCCATTTTAACCAGGGCCACACTGGGATGCTGCATGTCGTGCTTCTGCCTAATAAGTTTTAAGCCCAAGTGATCTGGGGACAAACTTTTCAGCAGGGCCTGGAGTGATAGGACAAGGGGTGGTGGTTTTAAACTAAAAGAGGGGAGATTTAGATTAGATATAAGGAAGAAATATTTCATGCTAAGGGTGGTGAAACCCTGGCCCAGGTTGCCCAGAGAGGTGGTAGAAGCCCCATCCCTGGAAACATTCAAGGTCAGGTTGGATGGGGCTTTAAGCAGCCTGGTCTGGTTGTAGATGTCCCTGCTCACTGCAGGGGGTTGGACTGGATGGACCTTGAAAGGTCCCTTCAACCCAAACCAGTCTGTGATTCTCTGATTCTATGATATAAGCAGTAAATAAGCAGCACAAACAGTGACAAGTTGCCTCCCTTTCTAATAATCAAACTTAAGCTTTAAATCCAAATTAACAATGACACCAAAAGGCAGGCTTGAAATACAGCTTCAGAGCTGGCCATGTTTCCCATCACCCTCTCCCTGAAATGTCTATCTGCAGCCAGAAAGGCCCCGTTTTACCCTGGAGGAACCTCACCACAAGGGGCCGAATCTCTGGAGGTGCCTGTTGTTCAGGATGAGCTCCAGTCCCCACTCCTGTCCTTGACCTAGCACAGATTGATCTGGCCTGAGTTTTAAACCCCAGACCTCTATTCCCCACAGAAAGAGCCAGGAGAAGTTAAATCCCATATCAGCTGGCAGTGGGACTGTGGCAAACAGCTTTTCATTTCAGATCTGTGGGTCTTAGACCAGGCACAGCTTGGACAAAGCCATGGGGTGGTCAGATCTCCAGGGGTCCAGGCAGAGTGAGGCCCCAGCTTTGCAGGCTCTTCCAGTGTATCTCTGTGGTCAGAGGTGCCTTCAGCTCTTCTCCAATGTCTACCTTGCTGAGAAGCAAACTGACCTCTGCCCATGCTTTCTAGTAAAATTACAATCATATTTTTCCAAAGAAGGGTCACATATAATTTCTCTGAGGCACTGGGAGGTGAGGGGGGCCAGGTAGACAAGGAGACAAATGGCATAAAATTGAAAACCCAAAGCATTTTCAGGGAGATAAGAGCCTGTTTTATGGGAAATACTGGGAACTATTTTGAGGGAGTGCAATTAGCAGTCTGGAGCTCTACCTTTGTGGGAAGGACATATGGGAAAGAATGAGTTGTTCAGCATTTCAACCCAAACTTGCTGATCACAAGTGTGAGTTCCAGCTTGTGTTTGGGAGTGGATCTACAAAGGTTATGCACTCCCAAATTACACAAATTAAATAGAAGCCAATTAACACTTAGCAGCTTTCCTAGGGTCACATCTGACAAATCTCACTCATTTTATTAAGAAAAATCTTTATGGGGAAATAAAAAAACCCCCACAATGTTCCCACTCCTTTCTCCTAAAGCCCAAAAGTTATTTGCCTGGTAACTTCAGTGCAGGCTGGTGGAGCATGTTAGCTTGGTGTCCAAGAACCCAACTCCCTTGCAAGGCTCACCCATATATTTTTAACCCTTATCTTTTCTAAGCTGATTTTTCTGTGAGCTTCTTTAGAGGTTTTGTTAATTACTCCACTTTTTCCCCTCCCCAAGTCCTTTTCACCTACAGACTAGCAAAACACAGGAAGGTCAGAAATGTCCTTCATCTGCCAGTAACAGCTCAAACCATTGGTATGTTATGAACCTTCTTTGCATAACAAATCCCACACTGAAACCAAACCACAGCTATTCCAGTGACTAAGAAGAAAATTAACTCTATCCTACGAAAAGCAGGACACCAGGCAATCCTGAGCAGCACAGGGTTAGAGATAATTGTACAAACTGTTCATCCACTTGGGGAATTAATGTGAAAGAAGGGCACCGGAGCTGGGGAAGGGTCTGGAGCACAAGTGTGCTGAGTTCCCGGCTGAAGGAACTGGGGGTGTTGAGCCTGGAGAAAAGGAGGCTGAGGGGAGACCTTCTGGCTCTGTCCAAGTCCCTGCAAGGAGGGTGGAGAGAGGTGGGGGTGGGTCTGTTCAACCAAGGAACAAGGGACAGGACAAGAGAAAATGGCCTCAAGTTGCACCAGAGGAGGTTCAGGTTGGATATTAGGAAAAATTTCTTTACTGCAAGAGTGGTCAGACACTGGAACAGGCTGCCCAGGGCAGTGGTGGAGTCACCATCCCTGGAGGTGTTCAAGAAACACGTGGATGTCGCACTCAGGGACATGGTTTAGTGGGCATGGTGCTGATGAGTTGACAGTTGGACTGGATGATCTGAGAGGTCTTTTCCAAACTTAATAGTTCTGTGATTCTGTGAGATATGGAGCCCACCAACAACACTAACATTGAGGTTGCTGCAACTCCTGCGAGATGTTCCTGCTTTTGCCAAAGGATGATTTGAGAAGGAGAGTCCAAGTGCTTACAGAGGTTACAGAAGGACAATTGCCACTCCCAGGACTCTACATTCAATTTTGCAATTTTGTTTTCTCCTCCTCTTTTAATGAGTTTTAATGTTGCCTACAAATGTGCCCTTAGGTGGACTTGTACCAGTGAAATGACTCCTCTGATTGTAAAAGAGCTGCATTTAATTGTCCTTAAAAGGCTCTAGGCACCCAGGAGAGCCTTTGCCTGGGTTATACCAACCACCAGTCCCCATGGTACATTGAGCTGGCTAAGGCAATGTGCACTTTAAGGTCAAAGATGAGTGCTTGAAACTGGCTTTGTCTGCATTTGTTGACGTTCTTCCACCCCATGTGCCCAGCAGAAGCAGTGGATTTATATTCTACAGACACAGGAGCTCATCAGGGCTGACCTAAACCTCCTGGTGCAGTAACTACCAGGTTCCCCAAGGGGACAGCCAGGAGAATGACAATTAATTAACTCCTACCTTCTTTAATCCTATAAAAGGAGTTCTGGGGGAATTTAGTGAGGTCTAAGCTCACACGTGTTGCTTTTCCAGGGTGTGTTGCTTTTGGTGGTGCTTTTTCAGCCCAACGTGACAGATCCCCACTGCTGCCACGTTGGGTGGGACAGGCTGTGGGGTTGTCCCCTAGACCAGACCACCAAAAAGAGCCTTTTGCTCAAACTAATCCAAGGACAACGTGCCATCAGATGGGCTGGACAGCTCCAGCACCCCAGGAAGGAGGTGGGCAGGGCCACGTCTCCAGGGCTAAGGCAGAAAGGAGAGGAACAATGACATGGCAGGGGAGTGAGCAGGGACTTTCTTCTCAGGGTGATGAACAACTAGATGTCTCCTAAAGAAACCAGTGCTTGTGGCAAAACCCAGCACATGGTGGCATAGCTGGGCTTGGGCACGCTCCAAGATGTTTCCTCTGGGGGGAAAAGAAGAAAACGACTGGTTTTCCCCCAAAAAACAGAGAGTGGGAGTGAGGAAGAACAATAAAAACCCACTTGAATTCCAGTGGGTCCTTGACTTTTAGAAATAACGTAGGTTGCATCTGGGTTGTTTTGGTTTTTTTCCTGCAATACAAGAGAGAAGCCAATTTAATTCTGCTTGTAGTGAAGCATAAGATTAGATGGGACTAAATATGTGTGTAGGCTGTTCATTAGCAAATGGAAGCGAGTGGGGAAGGAAAACAAACAAGCTTGTTTTAGGGTGGCTTTGTCACTGTATCACCGGTCACAGGCTCCCCAAGGGAAAGCAGGCAAGCTTCTAATTGGACTTAGGCAGCTGGTGAAGGAGCAGCTGGTGAAGATCCCTGCTTGAGAGGAGGAGAATTGTGAAATTCGGTTTCATTGAAAAAAAAACCGCGTGGGTTCGCCCGGTGATTGCACCATCCATCAGCCCTGAGTTGGTGGGAAAACTGATGGCCCAGTGGTCAGTGGGACTTGGGAGCACATCTGGGTGGGTAGCTAGGGAGGGTGAGGGCAGAGAGCTGGGTTGGTCAAAATGCTGCCCCTGTAAAGTGAAAAAAGGATGGGTTCCTTTCCAGCAGCTCAGCTGCTGGCACGAGACTGCAAAGGAAGAAGGTTTATTTTTATAGGGCTGGACCATGGCCTGAGCATGCAGAATGAGGGGGCTTCTCCATGGGGTTCAAACTTCCTGGGAAAGTTGACCCTTGAGATGTTTTCAGGCATTTAGCAGTTGGTTAAAGTGCCCTGACTGGGAAAATTCCTGTCCCCAGCCAACTCCCCCTCTGCTCTTCTGCAGACCACCTCTCTGGTGACTCATGAGCCACCTCTGAGCAGCAGTGCCTTGTTCTGGCAAAGGAGACTCACTTCATTTGTCTTCCAAATTATATTCATACATCCCAATATGATTTTGCTTTTTTCCATCAAAAATATGGTCTAAATTCTGCATAAGTCATGCTTTAGAAGCTCTTTTCTTCCTGCAGACCCGCTGCCCATCCTGCCATCTCCATCTTCCATTTAAGAATTTGATTATTCGTTCCTAAGTATAAAACTTTGTCCTTGTCTTTATTGAAGTGCCTCCTGTTATTTTCAAACTATTTCTTTAACTTACCAAGACTATTTTGAAGTCTAATCTTATCAAATGTACCTGCAGTCCCTCCTAGATTAATGCCACCTGCAAATTTAATAAGTATGTTCACATTCCATCATCTAGGCCATTAATGAAAACATTGAATAACATCTGCTACAGGAATGATGACTGCAAAATCTCAGCTGATGAATCATTCCAACTTGACAATTAAATGTGAGCAGTTTTCAGCTGCCCTTACAGTCAGGCTGCAGAACCTGCCTTTGGGCCATGCTTCCCTAACTTGTTTCTGAGGACGTCATATCAGACCAGTGTCATAAACCATACTGAAGACACATGACATTGACTGCTCCTGCCTCGTCCACAAACCCTATTACCCTGTCAAGAAGGAAATTGGATTGTGTTGACACGATTTATTCTTGATCTATTCCTACTAATTTCAACTTTTCTCAGCCTTGTCATCTAGGCACTTGTAAAAAAAAAAGTAATAGTTTGATTATTTGCTTCAGGATTTTATCTGGAAATAAAAGTTCAGCTCATGGCTCCATAATTTCCTGACTCTGACTGCTTCCTCCCTTTATTCAAATGAAAGTCATTTTGTCTGCCTGGGGTCAAGATTTGCAAAAGCTCTCCATGGTGGCCATTATCTTCAGAGTAACCTTAGGTCAGTCTTTCCTTTGGGTTTTGGAAAAAAAATCTCTTCTCCATCTGCAGGAAAAACTCTGAAAACCAGGGAAGATGCTGTTCCTGCACTGTCTTTCTTTCACACTACTCCTTGTTGTGGTACACAAAGCAGGAGGACTTTTTCTCCTCTTTGAGCACCTGCTATGACAGGAACAGAGATGCTCTGCTGCAAACCTATGGAGCTCACTCCTTCTCCCAGCTTATTAGGCTGATTTTAGACCACCTTGCTTATCAGTTAGCTTCTTCTAAAGACAGCTCCCATGTTGAGACTGAGTAATGGGTGATGCCATTTGCATCTTTCAGGAGGACAAGGAGAGGGGAATTAACAGCATGGTGATACAGCCGTGGATTGTGATGCTAATTTCTCATATACAGGGTCAGAGGGCTTCAGGCAGTTGTGAAAGGGAGTCTCTCTCTCTTCTCCCTCACCCTCCCACTCTCCACTGCATTTTAATTGGCAATGGAAGCAGAGTACATGTTGGTGCTGGGAACACTGGGAAGAAGCCACGGTCCCTTCACATCCCCTCTCTGCCTTCCCTGCCTGTTCTGGACATGAGATTTACAATGTGGCCACCAAACCGTACCCACACCTAATCATTTTGGTGGTCCCAGATGTGATTAGAGCTGCTGTATCGTGGTGATGCCACCATCTGGATGCCCAGAAGAAGCCTCACAAGAGCCGAGAACTGAGCGTGGCCCCATTCCTTCCTGGGACAACTGGGGAGGGTGAGGTTGGCCATGAGGAAAAGGTTCTTGAGGCAGAGGGTGGTGGAGCACTGGCACAGGCTCCCCAGGGAGGTGCTCATGGCCCCAAGGCTGACAAGATTCCAGCAGCATTTGGCCAAGGCCCTCAGGGACATGGTGTGAATGTTGGGATTGTCCTGTGCAGGGACAGGAGTTGGACTCCATGATCCTTGTGGGTCCCTCCCAGCTCACAACATTCTCTGATTCTATGGTACCTGCAGCTGGAGAGCAGAATCTGGTGCTGAGAAGCAGGAGCTGGAGGAGAAGCAGTGGGTGACAGAGGCCAGTGGGATGTGGGGAGGGGAGAAAGGTGTGGGGACAGGCGCTGTGACATTTGGAATTAAGCCTTTGGGATCCTTAAGTTATCCTGTTTGGCTTCCAGGGATGCCCGTGCCAGCCTTACCCCCGGGGCCAGCCTGGCTGAGCCCCATCGGCGCGTGTGCTGGGCGGGCTCCCCCTCTAACCACGCTTGCGATTGCTGCAGGTGAGAAATGGATTTTCTGCGCTCAACTAAAGCCCTATTAAGTTGATATGAATCAAATCCAATAAAGGATTCCAAATTAATTTAGGCAACAGGCTCTGTATGAAAAGTCCAGTTAATGAGAGAGCATTGTATCCAGAGGGTGACGGGTGGGTGGAGGAGGGGGCCGTGCCGCGCACAATGGGCTCTCATATTCCACACAGAGGGGATTTTTATTGCTTTTTCTCCTTTTTTTCCTTCTGGGATGACACAAAAGAGGAGAAAATAACTCCTTTTCTACCCCCCAACTAGAAATGAATGTTGCAGCTGTGCAAGCAGCACTGGCCCTGATTCGCCTGGGCCCCCGTGAAACGCGGGGAGGCTCCCAGCAGCCACCAGATTATATTAGAGGGGAAGAAAGATCCAAGCCTCTCTTGTTTGATGCCGAGCAGTATTAACCCTTCACTCTGCTGCTTTGTTTGCTGCCTTGAAGATGAGGTGGTAGTGACCTGACCCTGGAGCAGCTTCCCATGGGGGGGTCATAGGGGTGCCCGTACCCCCCGAATAACCCCGGCATCTGCCTCATTAGGGCACTGAGAGTTAACGGCTCCCGGCGTGCCCTACATTGGTAATTAGCTGAAAGGGGAAAGAAGATTCATTGCCAGCAGTGGGGAGAGAAGGGGTTTCTTTCCCTTGCTAACCACGCTGGTTTCCCCTAGGATCTCCCTTCCTTTTGATTTGCTTTTCCAAGCAGTAAGCTGAGCTACGGAGATCATTTGTCTCCCGATGCTTTCAGCTCCGTCGTGGCCGTACAATGGGATATGAGATGCGATGGTGAAGGATTCATCGGATGAATCAGTGGCCCCTGATATTTCTGCAGGGGAAAGGGTAAGCCAGATGAATGTTTGTGACAGGGAGAGATGGCAGCTCCAAGCTGAGGATACAAAGAGGCCAAGGATACAGGGAGACTAAGAATACAGGGAGACGTGGGATCCTGGGCTGCAGAAGAACCTCCCAACCTCCTACATCCCATTGAGAAAAAAAACAAGAACTGGACAAGAAGAAAAGAATAAAGAGTTAAAGACCAAACTAAAAATCAGAGTGCTTACAAATGAAAAGAAATGAGGATGTTCTGTGGTTTAAAAAAACAAATGAATGTGGATATTGAAAAGTAAAATGTAGAGAGGCATACGTTATGGAAATAGCCAGAGTGAGTCAGGGTTAAAAACAGGTAAATATTGAGAGCATTTAACATTTACTAATTATAAGAGCAGGAAGGGATTCAGACCCAAGCAGCAAGGAATAAAGGGCATTTTAGGGAACAGCAGCCCTCCCTCCTCCCTCAATTAAGCAGCTTTAGCTGCAGAATGGGGCAGTCGATGGCTGGGAAACACGCAAGCAAGAGGAAAAGGAAGCCACCAAATGAGATGAAGTATTTGGACTTAGACTTAATTGTTGCTTGAATTAACATGATGCATCCAGCTTTTAGGTCAGACCTTAATGCTTTTGTTTTCCATTTTATTCTCCTTGGAGAGTAGTTATGCAAGTCAGGGTAAGGGTAATGGCTTACAAGTCGGAGGTAGGCATCTGCAGTCCTCCAGCAGCTGAGATGCTGTGTCCCTCCCACCTCCCCCCAGCCTGTATCTAATCTGCTTGTTGCCCAAGAGGTTCTTATGGACTATGAGTTGTTCAGAGCTCTTCCTATTTGTCTGTACAGCCTCTGAGCTGCAGCTGGAACAGCAAATCATAAGAATTACTGGTATGAGACAGCAAACTTGTCCTCTGTGAGAGTGAACATGTCCTCACGGATTCGAGGAATGCAATTACATAGCTGTGTACAAGGAGAAGGGTTGATGCTCATATTGGAAATAAGCAAAACCACAATAACATCACTGAACACAAGAAAATTGCTCTGATTTTTGATTTATGAAAGGCAGAATAGCATTTCTCATCTATCATTCGCTTCAGGGATCCTGAGCCTTCTACCCTATTCTGTCCTGTGTGTGAGGGATTAAAGAGCTTTTCCACTGTATTGAAAATTGTTCTCTGTCTTTAAATAGAAATGAAAGAGAAATAAAATCCAGCTGCACCTTCTCTTGAGTGGGACATGTTGAGATAGTCTCTGCTGTGATTTATATGCACCAATCATATCTGAGGGGAAGCAGGAATAACATTTGCCATGCAGAGATGGTGGGAGATCCGCCCTTCTCCTCATTATTGATCCCACGGGCAGAGAGGTTTTGTCATCAGCCTCCTTAGCTTCACAGCCTCTGGCTCAGGGACTGGCTTCAGGCAGGGACAGTGAGAGGCAGGGACATGATCCCCCCAAGGAGGGACCTCCATGGTGACTCCAGGCCACTCATCCAGCTGGGTCCAGGGGAAACCTCTCAGTGCATCACAAGCCCCAAAACGCCCTGTGACAGAATAAAACCTTCATTACCTGGGACCAGCCTCATGGTTTGTGTGTGACAGAACAGAATATTTCATTGGTAGGAAGCATACAGAGGATGCCAAAAATGAGTCCCTTCTCACCAGTAGGCGATTATAACACGCCAGAGGAGATTGCTTGCCCCTACTTATTATCATCAATTTAAGCAGCTTGTTAAACAGTGAATTAAAGAAAAAGAATTTGTCTGTCTGTGGCCTAAACCTTCTAAGGACATGGAAGTAATAGCTCAGCTGAAAAACAGAGTTTGTTCCTGGCTTTCAAGGTTAGGTATCCTACAGCCCAGCAAGAACTGAGGGGTCATGGCTGCACTGGCTCTGTTATAAACCCACAGTGATGTGACCCACAGCCCACATGCTGCCAAACCTGGCCCATGTCCCCAAAATAATGCTAACATCACAAGCAGGTGCACTGAGTGCTCTAGAAACACCACAAGAAGTATGTCTGGAGCACAAGTGCCTCCTGTTTCTATTCATCCAACCCTTTGCACCAATGCTTTCCTCTCAAAACTAAGAGAGAGGGGCATGAGATGTTCAGGCTGCTACCACTGTTAAGCAGGCAGTGCCAGTCTGAAAGCAATGCTTCAGTTAGGAGAAGGAATAGAGAAAGCATGGTGAGATAAGGCATAGGATACAGACCCAGCAGATTTGGGTTCCTGTACCACCTTAGCCAAACATTTGCAATGCAACAGGTTGGCATTTGTATAATTTATAGGTTCAAAGAGTGTCTTTGCTGTTTCCCACCTTGGCAAAGGGCTCTCCCCAGCACCATCCCTGAGCTGACCATCACTTTCTGTGCTGGCAATTCGCTGCCATCAGAGCAGGTCTGCAGAAAGGGGTCCTTTGCCCACCTTCCCTCCTGAGCTGAGGGATGCCCTGTGCATCTGGGTTGTGCATGATTGCCTGAGTCAGTTTGATAGCTCATCTCCTTTCCTCACCAGAATATCATCTTGTTGCTGTGCCTTTACATTTGTGTTTGTTTTCCTGGAGCCTTCAGTGCCTGTTTCTGTTGGTTACACAAACCTGCTCTGTTGGCTGATGGATCCCATTCTGGTCCCCACACAAAGTCTAGGAAACAACTCTGTGCAGCTGCTATCCACGTGGATTCACCTGCCACCCCCCACCAGAGACACAGACACAGGTGGCAATGAACCAGTGCCACCCAACCCCTGCCCACCACACACTGAGAAAACCCACTCCTGTTTCTTTCATCCATCAGCACCTGACTGAGAGCTTACAACAAACCAGCCAGAGTCAGAGCCAGAGATAAAGATGATTCAGCCTTTTGCAGACATCTAAAGTGTGAAATTGGGATGATCCTCTCCCATAGGTGAAGTAATGAGCGAGAGCATCTGTGGAGGGAGAGGCAGTACCTGTCATGAGCATCACTCCTGCAGCTGGGAAAGAAACAACAAACCTTCACAGGGAGTTTTCAGTTTTAAACCCAGATCTGAAAAGCACATTCTTGTGCATTTATTTCTATTATTAATTAAGATGTCAGGGGATGCCAATTAATTTCAGTGGATTGGGCTTTTTTTGGGGGGTGGGGGGGAGGGGTAGGTAAAGACCCAGAAGTTATTATAGCCCATCCTTTCTGGCACCATTCCACGTGCCAAACCTCATTATGTCTGGGTAGCTCCACAGAAACACCACTGAGTCAAACCAGAGATTATATTTGGTCTCTAACAAGTCTGTCTCATCTTCTAATTCTGTGACATGAGCCACACCGGTGCATAAGTGGGAAGCAAAGATGATGAGTATATAAACAAAGCAGTGAATGTGAGTCAGTTCCAGCACTTCAGTCACTGGAAAGAAGCCACACTCTCTGAGATAGTCACAGAATCCCAGACTGGTTTGGGTTGGAAGGGACCTTAAAGCTCATCCAGTCCCAACCCCCCTGCCAGCAGCAGGGACACCTTCCACTAGACCAGGTTGCTCAAAGCCTCATCCAACCTGGCCGAGAACACTTCCAAGGAGGAGCAGCCACAGCTTCTCTGGGCAACCTGGGCCAGTGTCTCACCACCCTCACACCAAAGAATTGTGGATTCTCAGGCTTGTGATTGTAGGGATCAGCAAGTTTTGGTGGGCTCTGTGCTGGGGGTGTGGCTGGTAGACAAGAAGACCTGCTGTCCTGTATGTTGGCCAAAGACCAGAAGTCTTGGGCCAGTGTAATCACTAGAAGAAGGCTTTGCCCTGCAGCAGTTTGTGCCTACTGTATGGAAAGGAGGACAAGAAATTCCTCACCTTTTCAAAATCTACCACTGGCTTTTTTTTTCTCCTCCCACAAAATGCCCCTTGTGGAACATGGAATCACAGCCTCCCTAATTGGTTTTGTCTGGATAAAGATTTCCCTTCTGTAAGCAGTTGGCCAATATACTCCTGGATTTGCCTCTCTAATTTGGACCAGCAACCTTTTCCTTTTCTCAGGTTATTGGGGATATAAGTTCTCCTACTTAGCCTTGAAGTTTAACAGCTTTTAGAGTCTCTTTCTTCTGAAGGAGAAGTAATGTTATAGGGCATTTTAATTAAGAGGAGATAACAACCCAGTAAGAACTAAAGCCGGATCCCACTCTTGTCTTCAGCCCAGCTAATGACCAACCACCCCCCTTAGTGATGCCCACAGGGAGGAATTCCCAGTGTCTGGAAAAACTGGCAGACCAGGGGCCCTGAGTTGACAGTGGTGAGAGCATCTTTGGCCAAATTCATCTCATTTTCTTGACTTCCTACTGAAAATTGCAGTTGAAACTTCTGAATGTCATTATTGCTTGGCTGGTTCTTCTCCCTGACACTTCTTTGTCTTTTTTTTCCCTCAGTAATCTTTGGGGGGTTTTTTTGCAGGGAAAAATCCTCTCTTGGCAGTTACCATTGCAAGAACTACTGAGCAATGGTTTTTTATGCAGAGAACTGCTCAGGGCAGGTTAATTGGTGCTATTTCTGTAGGCCTGCATGCAAAATGTTTGCCATGCCTTCGCCCTTTTGTATGAATACATCTAGAACTGCGTAGGTTTTTCTTTAACAACTGCACATGAATTCAAATTAGATGAGATAAAGCTGATTTCAGGCTTTTTTCTCTTGTTCAGACATTGGTGTCAGTCCTGATCATCCAGCTGTAATTTGTTTGAGTGCATTATTTCAGGTATCTCTTCAATAAATGTCATCATTTTCTGTTAATTTGTTTGTTCTTAATGATATAAAGACAAAGGCTGCAATCAGACATAGACCACCAAGCCAAGTGGGTCAAAAGGATAAGCCTGTTGATTGTGTAGGGAAACAGCTTATTTCAAGGGTTGTAGATGAGCAACTAGAACATGCAAAACCCAAGGCAGCTAGCAAACATGACCCCTGCAATACAGAAGCATTTTGTCCCCTCTTTGGCTTGAGGAACGTGATAAAAGGTAAAAAAGCATTTGAATGAGACTCCAGCCCATCCCTCAGCCAAGAGCTGCCTCTGGTTTCCTGGGTTCAGGACAACAGATCTCTTTCAGTGGCAGGAGTGGAGAAAGCAAAGCTGAATATTGTCCATCATTTCATTGCCTTTGTGCTTTGTGGCCACCATCTCACAAAGCCCTTTTCAAGGAGCACATGGGGATCTCTTGCCCATTGCTGCCACCCTTGAGACACTGTTGAACTTTATTGCCCAAGAGTCTAAGCAGACACTGAGCCCATCAGCTGCTTCCCCTGGCCCAGTGTTCAGTCCTTCCCTACTGCTCTGTTATTAGTTTGTGGCTGGTCCTATCTCTCCAGTGAACAATGCTTCTTTGGTATGAAACTGGGATCAGCAGTGACAGTTGTGATTACTGTCCTTCCTTCTTTTGATTATTTGCATTATTCCATTGTTTATTCACCTGTCATGGCTTACTGATAGAATATTCACCTCTGGTTTGGGTCAAGTCTACCTGTCTTCAGTCCCTCTCTACCGTCATCACAACCTATCTTGAACCAGACTTGAAATGTGTAATGGAAGTTGAAATTCTTCTTTGAAATCACTTTTGTTCTGTTGGTCTTATTACACAGAATAAATTAGAAGGAAAAAACCAACCCCACCAGAACCCAGAGCTAATGCAATTCCTCTGGTGGTGAGAATTTGAAAGCTAAACAATTAAAGCAACTGACACAGATGTCCCTGAGGAAAGTCAGATTTACTTTGTTCAGCTTAGCCCTACAAAGCAGAGTTAAAAATGGATGTGCTTAGAATCCCAGACTGGTTTGGGTTGGGAGGGACCTTAAAGCTCATCCAGTTCCAACCCCCCTGCCAGCAGCAGGGGCACCTTCCACTAGACCAGGTTGCTCAAAGCCTCATCCAACCTGGCCTTGGACACTTCCAGGGAGGAGCAGCCACAGCTTCTCTGGGCAACCTGGGCCAGTGTCTCATCACCCCACAGCAAAGAATTTCTTCCTCAGATCTCATCTCCATCTCCCCTCTGCCAGTTTCAAGCCATCACCCCTTGTTCTGTCACTCCCTGCCCTTGTCACAAGTCCCTCCCCACCTTCCTGGAGCCCCTTCAGGTACTGGGAGGCCACTAGAAGGTCTCCCTGGAGCCTTCTCTTCTCCAGGCTGAACAGCCCCAACTCTCTCAGCCTGTCCTCATAGGAGAGCTGCTCCAGCCCTTGGATCACCACCTTGACTTCAGGGCAAGAAGTTCTAGTTGGAGACACTAGCAGATCCTCTGCATACACCGTAGAGCCCATACCACTGCGTTACAACGGGAGTATGGAGAAGGTATCACTGCTGTTCAAGGATGAAGGTGATGAACAACAGGGTGAGACTGTTGCAGACAAGAATGCTCCATGATCCTGCTCTTCTCTTTGTCTCTCTTCACAAAAATGTGCAAAAAATTAGATAAGAAATGCTAAGAAGGGCAGAGAGAAAACCACCTAGGCAGCAAGGAACAGAGAGAAACACGAGAGGAGGAGGCTAGACTTGTGAAACCTAAACTATGCGTCATAGAGTGATTGCACGGGGTGAGGAGAGACTTGATGGGAGATTATAAACACTTCACAACAGCAGCAGTGAAGGAGGGAATTAGTCACACCCAGAGATGACAGGAAAACAAAAAGAAAGAACCAGTGCTGAGGAAGGATTGGGTTTGCAGCTCTCTACCACCAGCTGTGGACTCTCCAGGAGGAGGACAGCACGATGGAGTCCTTATTGCCATGAGCCTGTCAGATGTGGGAGGTGTGGCTGGATGGCACAGCCCATGGCTGTAGTGTCACCAGCAGCATGTGTGGCTCTGTTGGTGACTGGGAGCTATGGGAGGCAGAGGGACAATCTCCTTGTAATTGCATTCTGCGTGGCAGGGAAAGCTGCTTCCCTCCCAATAAACCTCTGTGCAGCCGAGCGTAAACACAGATAAAAGAGATTATTTGTCTCCAATTTAGGGAATACAAAGTTAACAGGCTGCTCAGATACACTCAGCAGGTAGGTTGATCCACTTTTTATTTACTCCTACAGCATGTACAACAGTGCAGTGGTGCTCCCCAGGACATGCCCTGGCTCTCTGCCCAAAGACCAATCTGTCCATCAGTTCCCTGCCACACCACGAGGGGATTTTGCCTTGGCCCAACGAGGCGTATGGACCATAAACAAATCCTGAGCAATTCTTTTCTCTTTCTCTTTGTGAAAGGAATATGCCACGACATCCATGTTGCAAAAAAACTCCAAAATCCAAAGATTGCATCAGCCTCATCTTCTGCACCAGGCAGTGCCCTCATTTGTAAATCAGTTTGGCAATGCTATTCATTGCTTTGAGGGGTTTTTTTTGCAGCCAAAGGTGTTTCCTAGAAAAGCATGGCAGCATCTGTAGAATCATAGACTTAGAGAATGGTTTGAGTTGGAAGGGACCTTAAAGCTCATCCAGTCCCAACCCCCCTGCATCAGCAGGGACACCTTCCACTAGACCAGGTTGCTCAAAGCCTCATCCAACCTGGCCGAGAACACTTCCAGGGAGGAGCAGCCCCAGCTTCTCTAGGTGGTCATTTATTTGTGCCCTGCTGACAGGCTGTGCTGGCTGGCACTGTGTGGTCAGATCTTAGCATGGATGGAGCTTGGACACAATCAAACCAGAGCACAGAGAAGCAGTGGACACTTGCCACGATGAACAGAGGGAAGGCAAGAGGTGAAGCCACCTGAGCCATACCCACTTCTCCCATGGAGAGATCCTGGCTGAGCTGTGAAGCCAGAGGGTACCTGTAGGTCATGGCAAGGCTGATGCCACCCTGTGTCTGTCAGGGCAAAACAATGGTAAAGTGCTTTAATAATATCTTAGCATCTTCTGCAAATAAATGTCAAAACATGAGGTAAGGCACTTTCAATCCCCCCCAGCACAGTTTTATTAACATTTACAGCATACATACAAAAGATGTAATTGAATTCATCTGAGAAAAAAAGGATGATGTTGCTGCAAAGAGTTTATGATGGGAATTAGTCAGCTACTTGTAGGCAACAAATGTTTTAGTGTTGAGGCATGAATATTAGTGCTTGGGGTTTGATTTTGTTTGCAAGAGGGAGAACAAGGTCACTCTGTTTTCCAACAGGCATCAAAATCACTAATTGTTTCTGAAAACTGATCCCCTCTCTCTACACCTTTGACATTTTACAAATGTATTCCAATTTCTGTATGTCAAACCTTGTCCACATCTGTATCCACTGAATGGGGTCCCTTTGCTCCTGGAAAATCACAGAATCACAGCAAAGTGGGAGTTGGAAGGGACCTCAGCAGATCATCCAGTCCAAACCCCCTGCCACAGCAGGTTCCCTACACCAGGTTGCACAGGAAAGTGTCCAGGTGGGTTTGGAACATCAAAAATGTGGAAGCTTTCCCATTCCACAGACGGGGGAGAGGCTCAGCCCCAGGGCTCTTCACAGTAGAGCAGAGACAAGCTGCAAGCAAGACCATGGCCCCTTCTCCTTCAGCATGTCCACTAGTGGCAATGCAGAGCTGCTCTTGCTAGCAACAGAAATTTTTGGAACTTCAGAGCAAATGTTTATATCATGGAATAAGTCCTAAGTGCTCTTAAGTGGTGCTTTTGAGATATCTCTGCATCATAGAGTCACAGACTGGTTTGGGTTGGAAGGGACCTTAAAGTTCATCCAGTTCCAACCCCCCTGCCAGCAGCAGGGACACCTTCCACTAGACCAGGTTGCTCAAAGCCTCATCCAACCTGGCCTTGAAATATATATCAGATATATCCTATTATATAGGATATATATCCTAATATATATATCAAATATATATCCTATTACCAGACAAGCAGGCAAGAAAGAATTTAAAAAACCCAACATTTTTCATGCATTTCCTTGCTCTTTCTTCATCATTTCTAAGTGGAAAGTGGTGAATTGTGTGCTCAAGCTGTGTTTAATGAGACTGGTCTTTGACTCCTCTTGCTTCACTGGAAGGTCCCTTCCCCACCCTCAACGCTGTAGGTGTGAGAGGTACCGAACCATTTACTGACCTGCTACTAAAAGGTGTATTGATTCCCACTTCATACTCCTGATTGTATGTGGCTCTTCTCCTTTGAATTAGAGTCTGGCCTGAAGCCATATGACAATAAGCAATGGAAAATGTTCCAAGAATAGATAGCTTACTGTTTCCCCTTCGTCAAATGTTGCCACATGGGGAACAGACACGTTGAAAGTAGCAGCAAATTATGCAAAATGCTTGAACAAGAATTACAAGATGTGCCCAGATAATGATATATTTCTTGTTTGCAGTCTTATTCAACTATAGAGCATTCAAACGAGCTTTCTGCCGTGCTTTCCATCTTAGGATGGGGGCTTTCTCAGCATGATAATGAGCCCAGCTCCCCCACAGGGGCTGTGATCATCCTTGCTCTGATCTAACCAGCATCTCAGCTCTGGCTGGGGCCACAGAGCGTAGCAAAAGAGGCTGGGGACTGTTTTGGTTGGACCAAAGTCAACGTGCAAGATGTTCACTCAATATTATTATTATTATTATTATTATTATTATTATTATTATTATTATTATTATTATTATTATTATTATTATTATTATTATTATTATTATTATTATTAATTTATTATTATTATTATTATTATTATTTTATTATTTTATTATTATTATTTTATTTTTATCAGTTATGTGCTAGAGATCTGATGATGTTATCTAGCCCGAATCACTTGCACAAAGCACAGATTTCTTTTGTATCCCTCTATGAATGAATTTTAATCCCTGAGGGATTTTGGAATTGGCTCTACTGACATAAAAGTAGAGGAGCACTCTTGGGACAGGTGCCATTACAATTAAGTAGATGAATCTTCAGAGGGTTAGAGGAAGATTATCCATTCCTACAGATAGGGAATGGGACAAGGAGACTTTCACTTACATTTATGGCAGATGAGGAAAGTGAGTCTACAGCTTCTAAACCCATGCTGCTGCTTTAAATATAGATTCAGCCTGACCCTTCTCCATAAATATATGGAATAAAATGGATTTCATGTGAAAATAAATGTGCATACATGAGTGTGCATGTGTGTGTGTACACAGAGAACTCAGAGAAGAGTTCATCTCCACATCAGCCCCTTGATGCCTAACCTGTAGCTTCTCCCTGTGCTCCAAGAGCACCTTGAACAGCCCGTGATCAATCACAAAGAGCCACACAAGCACTCGGGGTTCGTTTCTTTAACGCTGACACATTCATCTCCCAATGAATCAGCTGGGAATTGCTGTTCCTCTGCTGCTCTGCAAAGCACCAGGTGACAACACACTAGAGTTGTGCAAAATAGAGACCTTCTGCCACCAGTTTGCATGACCACTTGTACTGGGAAGGCAGGGAACTCGCAGGGATTGCCAGGATGGGGAAGGTAGGTTTGGGGTTGGCCCTTATCTCCTGGAGCTGTTTCTCCCTGAGGGAGCAGTTGTGGCCTTTTCCATCTTGTGGGGCACTTTTTGATGGCTGTTCTGAGCAAAGACCATGTTTCTGATCCCTCCAAAGCCAGAGAGTGCTGGTCCTCATGAGTAACAGCAATCTAATTGTTCATTTTCTTTTCTCTTAACGACTCGTGAGGCTGTTTGCCACACTGCTTTCCCTCACTGTGCATTGTGCCCATCAGGACCAAGCTCTCTCCAAAGGAGGTTTTCCTCTCAATTCCCCTGAATCCTGCTCATCCTTGAGCTGATGTTGCTTTTTGCCTGCATGTTGGTCAAGAAATACTTATTTCCTGTGCAGGAAGTCTTAGTGGTAGCTCATTAGTTCTCTATACCTGCCTTTTAAAAATAATCTCTGAATTTCTGAGCTGTAGGTTGGGATTTCAAGACAAATATGACTAAAAGAATCTGCTGTCACAGTTAAACTAACTGTACCCATTCCTCTAATACAAGCCATCACCCTCCCTTACAGTCCTTGCTTTGTTTTATTGGTAACCCCCCCCCCCGGCTTTTTTGTGGGTGATGGGGGAAAACGAGCGCACAAACGGTGTCAGAACAGAGCATTTTGCATTTCACATAGTTCACACAGCTTTATTTTTCTCTCACTTTTCAGCTGTTATCACAGCATTTATGGAGGAAAGGAAATGTGTGGATGATTTGTGGAGGAACAGAATGTGCCTTGAATAGATATGTGGGTTTCCAATGCCTTGGGAGCTGTCAAAATGAGTATTAAAGGCTGCACGTGAAGTTGTGTGGAGCAGTCAGGTTTAACTGTTACCACTGGGGTAGGGGCTGGGAGGGCTTTGTTTGCTGCCAGGGCTCTTTGAGCTTTGCCTCTTCAGAAAAGATCTATGAGGACTTATGACTCGGGCTTATTTGGGATGAAGCAGCCTGACACCATAGACAGAAGGGTGTAGGGAAGGAAAAATGTCAAGGCTGAGAGTTTAAAGCACAGGATTTCCAGTGCTGCTCAGTGAATTTGTGTGTCTCAGCTCTGGGGACTTATCCCTCCACATCTGTCAGCATTTCTGACCCACATGAGCCAACTGGTGGACTTTCTGCAGGGATATTCAAGAAGATGGTGAAGACGTGGGTGCATGAACTTGGGAAGTGTGAGACACCACATTTTGGCCACTACACAGCCTGTTGCTTTCCAGAATGTTTGATGGATTGTGAGAAAGGCACAGTTCAACTCAGTGGGGGAAAACATGCACAAGTGATCGTAATGAATGAGGACTTACTTGAGTTGTTTAGTCTCTTCTCCCTTAACTGTGTGTTTTCACGTGCTGTTTCATTTTATTTGTTTGTAGTCATCAAACAACATTCACAGCTTTCTGTTTTAAATTCCTTTTGGGCCACTAACAACTCCCTACAAGTCAAATTCTCCTACTGAGACTGTTCAAAAAAGCCCCCGTTGCACCAGTGTGGTGCTTCTGACATAAACACTGCGTGAATAAATCCAAAGTTCCTTATTCACAACCAGAATAAATCCAAAGTTTCTTGTTCACAACCAGCTGGGCACACAGCTCTGACAGTCCCATTCCATCCTCCGTGCCAGAAGAACTCTCCTGTGTGAGTGTTCAAAGGAAACAAACCCCAGTGAGACAAAACCAGGCTGAGCCAAGTTAATTAAAATGAATATTCAAGAGGCATTTTTTGGCAGTAACGGTCTGCCTTTAATCAAAGGTGAAAGGCTAATTGAAGACAATTAGCTTCAAAAAGCATCGCTTCACACTGGTCTTGGTGCTGCCTTGCTTCCCCTCCTGCAGCCCTGCACACACCTTTCTCTTCTTTCATCAGTTTGGTGTCTAGGAGAGGCTGAGGTCACTTGGTTTGTTCAGCCTGGAGAAGAGGAGACTGAGAGGAGATCTCATCATGGTCTGGAGCTTCCTCCCACGGGGAAGAGGAGGGACAGGCACTGAGCTCTTCTCTCTGGCCACCAACACCAGGAGCAGAGGACATGGCAGGAAGATGTGGCAGGGGAGGGTGAGGTTGGCCATGAGGAAAAGGTTCTTGAGGCAGAGGGTGGTGGAGCACTGGCACAGGCTCCCCAGGGCGGTGCTCATGGCCCCAAGCGTGACAAGATTCCAGCAGCATTTGGCCAAGGCCCTGAGGGACATGGTCTGAATGTTGGGATTGTCCTGTGCAGGGACAGGAGTTGGACTGGATGGTCCTTGTGGGTCCCTCCCAACTCACAATATTCCATGATTCTATGACATGTGGAGATTGTCCAGTCCAATTCTCCACTGAAAGCAGGGCCAGCTTGGACCATGGTGCTTGGGACTGGCTGAGTCCAAACAAGCCTTGAATAGCTCCCAGGGTGTGGATGACTTCCAGGTGTTCCCACAGGTAGGTGAGGTATGGCTTTCCTCTGCAAAAACCATGGTAGTTCCTCCCTCCTGTACCATTGATATCTAATGGCATGGGCAACAGAAAAGCTGGTTTGTGGTTTCTCAAAACATCCCTTGAGTTCAGGCTTTGAAAATGGTGCCATGGTTCCCATGTTCAATTTCTTCTGGCATCAAGACCAGTTTAAGCAGCAGGTGATATCCCAAACTTGGTAGTTCAACAGTGTCATATTTACAAACTTGGTGAAGGCAGGTCCTGGAGATTGGTTACTATTCATTAATAGCTTTAAACTGGAAGAGGGGAGATGGAGATGAGATCTGAGGAAGAAATTCTTTGCTGTGAGGGTGGTGAGACACTGGCCCAGGTTGCCCAGAGAAGCTGTGGCTGCTCCTCCCTGGAAGTGTTCTCGGCCAGGTTGGATGAGGCTTTGAGCAACCTGGTCTAGTGGAAGGTGTTCCTGCTGCTGGCAGGGGGGTTGGAACTGGATGAGCTTTAAGGTCCCTCCCAACCTAAAACACAATCACTAAGAGCTTTTTGTGTCCTCTCTGAAGGAGCACATGCATTAGAGGAACGTGACAGACAATAAACCTGTCATTATCTGCCCGTGCAGTCCCAGCCCTCCCTCCGTGCAGCTGAGCTCAAACCCAAGTCCCTTGGGAAGAAATGACAACTGAGCTGCAGATATTGCTGCCAATGCTGCAGAAAGGCTTTTGGGGTCACTGGCTCTGCTCTACCTGTCAAAAAATGACCACAGCCTGCACTGGAAGTGACACCATCACCTTCACAACTTCACAGGCAGCCTAATAAATTAGTGGTGGGTGTTACTACACAGACTTGCAATGAAGGATCTTCTGGAAATCCATCAGTGATTAACTGGCCAGAGTAACAGAGCAGTCCATCAAGAACAGAACTCACTGCTCTCCTTCACCTAAGAAACAACAACCACACAACAGTTCCCATTCATGGATGAATCGATTTTCAACTTGGTTTGAGAAAGGGGGACCTGATTAATGTTTATAAATATTTGAAGGGTGAGTGTCAGGAGGATGGGGCCAGGCTCTTCACAGTGATGTCCAATGGTAGGACAAGGGGCAATGGGTGTGAGCTGGAACACAGGAGGTTCCGCTTAAATTTGAGAAAGAACTTCTTTCCTGTGAGGGTGCCAGAGCCCTGGGACAGGCTGCCCAGGGAGGGTGTGGAGTCTCCTTCTCTGGAGACATTCAAGACCCACCTGGATGCCTTCCTGTGTGATCTCATCTGGGTGTTCCTGCTCCAGCAGGGGGATTGGACTGGATGAGCTTTCGAGGTCCCTTCCAATCCCTGACACTCTGTGATTCTGTGATTCTGTTGTATTTGACAGCTGAAGAACTAATCCACCCTTGTGCACTACCATCCAGCAGTGAAGGGTAAAAAAAGACAGGAAATACGAGATAACACAAGCAAGGGAATTGGGAAATCTCAGGGATTTTGCAAGAGGAGCAAAGCAATAATTCTGCAGTAATCTGCCAGGAAAATAAACAGCCTTTTTTTTTTTTCACAACTTGACAAGAAAGTAAATAGATAATTTAGGAAATAAAATGTTTGGAAAAGCAGATCTAGACCTCTGTCACACCATAATCAAGGTGTTTGTCACAGAATTAAAGCAAACCTACGCAGTAAACTCATTATCATCAGGTTACACTGGGGAAAGCAGCGTGTGCATCTATAGCACAACAAATGAGCAGAGGCACTGCCAGGTTTCTGAGCAGTGAAGCCTGTGTGATGCCACCAGAAGACCTCCATCAACATCAGATGTATTATAGGGATGCATGTAAGCACCAGAGAACTGGGAAAGAAGCAGAGAGTGGGGATAATTGCTGCCTTTTTTTGGGAGGCAGAAAAAGTACAGAGAAAAAGGAGACCTCTTTAGATGAATAATCCTGGATTTTGAGCAGACATGCAAATATGCCCCTGGATTTTGAGCAGACATGCAAATATGCCCCAAGTCCCATAGATCACAACCATTTTTTTGTTATTAATAATGCATTCCAACATTTTTTGTAAGGAATTTACTGAGCTTATGTATACATAAAAGACTAACTAGATACCAGAAATAGATTGTCTTAGGGATGGCATGTCCAACTGTGCAGAAATAATTAGTCTAGGGCATGAAACCTGGTTTCTGTCAGCTTGATGGATGTTACATGACCAGGGTGTTGGAGCTGCTCCACGCTATTCATCAGTGCTGGGCAATGTAGCACATTTTTTACATTTCAGGGGGGGTATAGAAAGACCCATTTTGGTTATCCTGTGACTGATCTGAACACCAGAAGAAATTAAATGTTTTGTACTGGAATGGCATCATCAAAGTGTACCTGTTAGCTGGATGCACTGCCTCCAAAACACAGTTATCCCTGCCTGGCTTTATTTTTCATAAGGGCCTGCAGTGATAGGACAAAGTAGGTATAAGGAAGAAATTTTTTACACTGAGGGTGGTGAGACCCTGGCCCAGGTTGCCCAGAGAGGTGGTAGAAGCCCCATCCCTGGAAACATTCAAGGTCAGGTTGGTCAGGGCTCTGACCTGGTTGAAGATGTCCCTGCTCACTGCAGGGGGTTGGACTAGATGGACCCTGAAAGCTCCCCTCCAACCCAAATCATTCTGTGACTCTCTAATATAAGTACAGGTCTTGGATGATTGTCCCTAAGTGCTGGAGAGAAACCTATCTCACATTTTCATGCATGAAATGTACTTTGGCAGAGCAGACAAAATCAGCAGAGATATTAATTTCCCTGCCTCCAACGGCAGAGTGGCTGAGCTAGATGGAAAGCTGGGATCACTATGGGCCAGAACAGCCAAGGAGACCTGTCCCAGCTGATGGCCATCTCAAGCCTGCTCCCCACAGCTCACACAGCACCTACCCCTCCTTCCCCCACCTCCACATCGCCAGCAGTTTGGATTGCAGTCCAGAAGTGACGAGTTGGTAACGCAGAGGCAGGTGTGGATGCTCTGAAAGCTGTAGCTGCAAAACTGTGCTGTGAGAGAGAGATGACTCAGGGCCCAGAGCTGTTTTCTCCTGAGCTGAAGTGCAGAGAAATCTGACAGCCCTCCCAGTGACTGAGAACTTCAGTGTGAGGAAGGATTTGGGAAAGTTGCCCTAAAAAAATCTGTTTTCTCTTCCCCAGAGCTGACAGGGACCTCATCTATGTGAAGTGAGTCAAACTTACAGCAGGGTGTACCACAAGCACCCCTGAGGACAGTGGCTCAGTTGGTAGGTGTGTGACAAGTGTCCTCCCTGTTGAAGAGTTAATCTTGGTGGATCACCAGCGCTGCTGGTCTCAGCGAGGTTCTGGTGCACCCACAGCTGATGGAGTGCATGCACAGGGGACAATGCAAAGCCATTGGTGGTCCTGGAAGGCTTTGGGTGAAGCTGGGGGAGAAAAGAGGCACTGAACTTGCACTGAAAGTCATGGTGACTCAGAAGGCCACAGCTCTGTTAGCTCCACCTTATGTTTGGGGTTGCAGGGTCACTTGCAGTTGCCACATTAAAGAATTATTTTTATTTTACTCCCATGTGTTTCAGAGAAATTATCAAAATTGGTTGAGAGTATGAGGT
Source organism: Caprimulgus europaeus (assembly GCA_907165065.1). The sequence continues at coordinate 44,871,571 of OU015532.1, read as the reverse complement.
ATCAGGCACAAAGATCTACAGACAAGCATGGTGCCCAGTAGAGCAGAGGTTGGGCAGAAGGAAGCCCTCTGACCTGTGCAACTCCAGTGTTAGATGACCAGTAGTAAGTAGGGACAGCTCTTGTAGACACCTGCCTGAGAAAGTTCAACCCCCAAAATGCCAAATTTCCCTTGTCCCACTGGGACCTGTTGATGAAAAACAAGGTATGATGATCTGATTGCTTTAAAAATTATTCCTACCTAGATCCCAAAAGACAAGAAAAAATGCCTGAAGAGCCAACCTGGTTCTGTGTGAGTGAAAACATTCATCACCACGCCTGGACTTGGTATGAGGACTCATCATGATCTTTTGAGGTCCCTTCCAGTCCCTAACATTCTGTGATTCTGTGATTAAAATGAACCTGGAGAAGGAATTGCTGGTGGTGACAGACAACTGCTAAGGGTATGGCTTGATTCAAAACCCTTCAGTGGTTAATGATGTTGGGTTTTTGCTGCCTGAGAAGATGAATAGCAGACTGCAATATTTAACTAGAGTTCAGCTAATTGAGTGGCACACATCATGCACAGCCTGTACGAAGCTTAAAAGCTTCTAGACTCAAAAATGAAATTATATTGGCATCTATATTGGGATTAATTACCTTATCATTAGTTGATATTAGCCACGGTGCTTCTAATGCATTAAATCCTAGATTAGTACCAAGAAATAGCATCACTCTTGTGCTGGAGGCTGGGCTGCAGTGTGTGTGTGTTTTCACTGAGGTGCAATGTAGATGTTGGAGGAGGTTTATTGCTGCCATCGAGATATATTAATGAGAGTTTTATTCACTTAGAGCAAAGAGGATTCTGGCTAACAGAAATGTATGCACAAAACAGAAACAACGTGGGCAATTAACTGTGAGCAGACAGTTGGGGGGGAAAGGGGGTTTATGCAGTTATTCAGAAGAATCATAGAATCCCAGGCTGGTTTGGGTTGGAAGGGACCTTAAAGCTCATCCAGTTCCAACCCCCCTGCCAGCAGCAGGAACACCTTCCACTAGACCAGGTTGCTCAAAGCCTCATCCAACCTGGCCGAGAACACTTCCAGGGAGGAGCAGCCACAGCTTCTCTGGGCAACCTGGGCCAGTGTCTCACCACCCTCACACCAAAGAATTTCTTCCTAATATCTCATCTAAACCTTCCCTCTTCCAGTTTCAAGCCATCACCCCTTGTTCTGTCACTCCCTGCCCTTGACAAAAGTCCCTCCCCAGGCTTCCTGTAGGCCCCTAAAACCTGGTTGCTTATCTAAAACCTATCTTTTACTGAAGCAGAGGGTATTACACTCCCTACTGCCATAAATGAACAAAAGTCTTGTGACCTCTGATGGTTTAAAAAGTCAAACTGGCAGCGGGGCTGGTGTGTGGGGTGGTGCTCCACAGACATGTTACCATGCTTGGAAAGGAGTGTATGGAGTCCATAGGGGACCACAGCTCCAAGAAGAAACCCTAGCTCATGGTGGTCTGACATCGTAGCTGTGTCTGCTTCTTGCCCTTAGCAACACTACACAGGACCATGCAATCAACCTGCAGCAACTGATTGCAAAATACCTGGCTCCAGGTGAATATTTTGCCCTTACTCCCTCCTATGTCCTGGAACACAACAGGTTATGTCCCTCCCCAGTTCTGGCATTTCTCCAGCTGTGATTTTAACCTTTGCCATACAGAACCCTCCTCTGAACAGCACACACCCCCTCCTTGGGCCCTTCTGAGCTCCTGGCTTACACACCAGCGAGTCTCCCAAGCTGCCTGTGTGCTGTGTGAATATTCCATTTTTTTTCCTTAGGTTTTGCATTTACCAAGTACCAGCTTGGCTGAGTGTCATCTTATTTTTCTACTAGGAGAAAGCATTCAGGATTTACTGTTTCCAGCCTGTTTATATTTCATGCAGTGGCAATGTGTCCTTCTTACTCATGATCTTTGTAAAGGAGGCAGTTTCTATCTTTTCAATCTGTCTTCCAGTGAAAGTTTTCCCATGCCTCTAACCACTTCTTGGGCTCATTCTATACCCATGACATTACTCTCCATCACGGCAGAAAACAGTTTTATTTTAGTTAAGGCTGAAAGTGGTTGTCTGGTTTGTAGATTAATTTTTTCAAGGGCTCAGAAAGACCAAAAAAAAGATAATTTCCTTATGCAGCCCACAAATTTGTAGTGAATCACAGAGATACAGGACAGTGCTGGAGGTCCAAAGGTGTGGTCATTAGAGACAGGGGTCATAAGATCTAGCCACTCTCTGAAAAATTTGTTTCTGCTTTCCTAGTTAAAGAGCTTTATCTCTTGTCCTCCAAAAATGTCAGGAATTCAACATTTGCTCTAGGCAAGCTTCCCCTGGGAGCATGGCCCTGGATGGATGGATGTACCCGGTGTTTCCTACGCTGACAAGGACCTGGATGCTGCCAGGAGGGAAAGGGCATGGCTGAGATGTGGGGACATGGGCAGGAGGAAGGATCATGTTTTCCCAGTGTTGACTTCTCAATCCTCTTGTCCTTCCCAGAGAAGATAAGGCACTGAGGTGACACAGGCTGGTTCCTTTTCCAGACTCCAGTGATGAGCTGCACCCCTCTGCCCAGGGCACCCTGGAGCCTCTGACCTGCTTCTCCTGCAGGCACATGGGGCCATGGTTTGGAAGAGATGATCTGCTCCCACCCTCAGCTTTCCCAGCTAGGAAACCTAGGAGGGGGTTTAGACAGGGCTGTGCCACTGGATGAAGGAGCTTGAGAGAGGGATCTGGAGCTCATTGGACTACAGGAACTTGTTGGAATTGTTTGAGGACACTGAAGTGTTCAAGGCCAGGTTGGATGAGGCTTTGAGCAACCTAGTCTAGTGGAAGGTGTCCCTGCTGATGGCAGAGGGGCTGGAACTGGATGATCTTTAAGGTCCCTTCCAACCCAAACCATTTGGTGATTCTGTGATTTAAAAAATGCACAAACCATCTTGGGGGGCTGCATCCACCTCCCATCACCATCGCAGAGAGCAGGGGAGGGTCCGGGGGCACAGCCACCGAGATGCCAGTCTGTCTTTGTAGACTTCTTGAGGCTTTTTACCTCCCTGCTAACCAAACTATTACCAAAAAAACACCCCAACATTTTTCACTAGCTTGGTTGGAAGTGCAGAACTGGAAATTTGAGCTGCCTTCAGCAGATGCTGGTGTGAAAATGTGGAGTTTACGAGATGTCAGAGTAGGAGTGAGGGAGTGCTGGGAATATCTGTGGCTTATACTCATCTCCATATAAATGAAGTCAGGCTGGTAAGTCAGAAAAGAAGATGTCTAAGTTCTTGCCTCTTTTTTTCTCTTTGTTAGAACAGAAAATTTGTCCTCACTCAGGTTTGAGATCATTTATTTTCTGTGATTTGAGGTTTCTGCTCAAGTTTTAACAAAGGACATGCCTAAGAGCTGGCCTTTCTTGCCTGTGACACACACTGCTTTCAGCAGAACCAGGCTTTGATTCATTTTTTTTCTCTGAACAGCAGGAGGAAGAATGGTGAATTCTCCCTTTCTCTCCCTCTCCCTGGTATCAACCATGGTAATGACAAACCCAGAGGTCCTAGGAGACTCATCAAGACTGACTCTGCTAACGTTTGTGTTTATTTTCCCACTATAGAGTGCAAAGCTGTCCTTTAGAAATAATTTCATATAATGGCACTGAATAAAGAGAACTTGTCACATCTGCCCTTTGCAGGAATGCTTTCTTTGTGCTGGGATGCTTCAGTGTGTACTTGCTTGGAAAATGTTTGTTTTGGGGATTTTTGTGGGGGTTTTTTTCCTTTTTTTCCTAAGTTTGGCTTAGATCATTTGGTGGGATGAGAGAGTGTCTGGGGACAATCGCTGGAGATGAACATGTGGGAGCATGAACACACATGGATGTAATGCACTGGAGGTCAAAGAGAAGAACAGCACACAAAACATGGCCATTCTAGGTTATTCATTAACATGGTCATACTAACAAGGTGAGGACAATTTCTTCTCTGTGTCCCTTGTCACACGAAGCCCAGGTTGCTACATGCCTGCCTCTGCAAGCTTAGCAATGGCCAACACAATCCCCATTGAGGGCTACTGCCTAGGAGTTCTGTGACAGGAATTTATCTGTTATTCAAGTTTTGAAGGAGTTTTTGTGGTTCCTTCAGTTGTACAAGACAAGGAGATCTCCACTGAGTTATGCCACTTCTGTTCTGTTAGGAAAGAACGCCACAGAAAAATTTTAACCAAGTGCTCTCTGACCATGGGTGTTTTTCCAGTGAAGTGGGGATTTTTGCTCTTGTTTGCTGTGGCTGGGTTGGTTTTTTTTTTAACAACCTTGTCTAACCTGGCGTGTTTCTGGGGACAAGAACATGTTCTTTGACACAGGAGCTGTATATCAGGAAGCCTGAAGTAGGGTGACCTGTTTTGGGGTGTATGGCTTTGCACTGTGACTCCTGAGAGCTGAGTTCTGTGCCTAGCTGCAGTACTGCCTGACTACGTGCTGGTCACCACATTATTTCGTCTCCTGTCCTCTATTTCAGAGACTCCAAGCCATTTAAGTCAAGACCTGCCATTTCCTACACTTGCACAGAATATCTTGAATGCCTGCAGGAGAAATTACAATCAAGAAGAAAATATACTGAAGTAGAGAGAGAATGCCTCTGGAGCCACACAGAAGGTGGGTGGTATAATTGTAAGAAGGGACCCTGGATATTGTCAATTCTCTTGTGGGGAATAGCTTCATTTTGTCTCCATCCCTTTCATCCCTGGGGCTTTGAAATGATTTTTCCCTCCCTGTGAGAGCTACGTGTAACCTGTCCCCCTCCACATGAAAAGCTGGTGTGGCTCCAGGCTTGGACAGAAAGGTTGTGGACCCACAGCCCTTTCCAGCTGTGCCCACGACAGGAGAGTCTCTCCCCTTTGCTCCAGATGACAACCTTTCCCATCCTTCTCCTCCAGCATCTGCTGTCTATTTTGATCAAACCAAGCCCACCTCTTCCTTTTCCTTTAATTGTGTTGAAGAAATGAAAAGCATTTGGCTGGGAAATGTTTCCTCAGAAAGGCAAAAATATGTTCCATAAGCAATATTAAGTTTTGAGCTTCCTGCATAAAGCAGGACAAGATCCTTTCCTCTTCTCCTGTCTGTCCCTTTAGAGGTGGCCTGAGGGTGAGGCACTGCAAATGATTAATCAACAGGGGAACCCCTCAAATATTCTCTGCCCAAGGGACTGATCTGCAACAAGAATTTGAGAAAGGATCATTTCCCACAGCACCTATGTCTAGTGCCAGGGGTCATCACCAGATTTAACAAATTGTCCTCTCCTCCACGCTTCACATCTGCAGCTAAATTTTATTTTAAGATTTTCCACAAACATCAGACTGACTCCTGGGAGAGTAATTCAAGTTGTCTTTTTTGGATATTTTCAGGTTTCTCCATTATCACTGGAACTATGACCACAGGAAGATCAACAAGGATGTCTTAATGTCTGGTTTTAGTCCCTCCTGAGGGATTTTTTTTAAAAACTTGTTTGATTTTGAGATTATTTTGACGGTGAACTTAGATCATAATATTGCTCTTGTAGGCCTGGAGAGCTAATGAGCCCAGAATGAGAAGATGGAGTTTTTGCCATCGAGGTCACTGGCTTCACTCCAGTCCAGGCTCTACGTTGTCTTTCTTTGCCTCAATGGATCTCACAGGATGTTTTTTGTTGGTGGGAGGTGGTCTGAGCTGAACTTCTTGTGAAGGTACAACTGTCTTCACAGTGAGATCAGGCTACTCAGGGCTGTGTCCAGCTGAGCTTTGAGTTTCTCCAAGAGTGGAGATATCTCAGCCTCCCTGGGCACCTCTTCTAGTGCACGACCACTTTTACAGGGAAGGATGTTTTTCCTTACATGCAGCCAAAATTGCCCTTTTTGCAAATTGTCTTCATTGCCTCTTATCCCTTCCCTACCCTGAGAGGAGCCTGGCTCTGTCTTGCCCCATGAAGTAGCTGAAGTCAACAGTAAGGAATCCCCTCAGCCTTCTCATCCCAGCTCCTTCAGCCTTTCCTTGTGCATCATGCACGGCAGCCTGCCAGTGCCCTCCAACCTGTCTGCTTCAGCTCAACCACACATTGTCTTCTGTGATTTGGGAAGAGCTGTTCACACATCACTTGATGTGGAAGCTCAGTTGGCAAAACACAGCAGGAGGAGGATGTTGATCTTCCCCTGCGGGTCTGCTTCCCTAATTTGCAATTGTGAGAGTACCTGTGACCCATGGGTATCTTGTGCCACTGTTTGAGAGCTGTTGTGTGGAACATCTGAGATTTGTTTCTTTGCTATTTACCTGAAGGCCATATATTAGCTCTGGAAGTGTGGTGTCAGGACAATAACACGCCTGCCCTGTTCCAGGGATGACACAAGGCTACATTATTTTTGACAATGCTAGAAGGTGAATAACAGCTGGATATGGGTAAAATCTGCAGAGAAGATGTGTGAGGAGAAACTTGCAATATTTTTCCCTGATCTTTGTGCTCCTGGACATCTTTGCCTGAAGTGCTTGGATTACTGTCCAGAAAATGCCTCCACCATGTGCTGTTGGTGTAGCCATCCAGGCAATGGCAGCCATACCTGACAGACAATGGGATCCTCTGGAAAAACTCTTCCATGTGCAAAAGGGAACAAAGAGAAGACTGTGACAAGGCTGACTGAAATGGAAACTAGCTGAAGAAGATCAACCAGGAGAAAAAGCTAACCTGCCTATGAACCCAGAGCTGAAGGAGAAGCACCAGAGCAGGATGGCTTAGGAAGAGAAAAAGCATGCACCTCCTTCTTCCCTGTTGTCATCAGGTGGACTTGAGAAGGTCCAGACTGTGGGTGTTGGGGGCTTCAGGCTCTCCAGCTGTCACCTCCATGGTCAGTGCAATGGGAAGTAGGGGCAGGAAGGGACTGCCCTGCTCTGCCTGCCCTGGCTGACAGCGGTGTTCCCAGAGCAGGCAGACACCCTGCCACCAAGGGCACCTCCAGGAGAGACAGATCCCCTGAGGGCTTTTCCAACCCACTAGTGACACATTGTACTTGATAGCCAAGGTTGAGATTGAACATCAGGAAAAATTTCTTTACTGAAAGAGTGGTCAAGCACTGGACCAGGCTGCCCAGGGAAGTGGTGGAGTCACCATCCCTGGATGTGCTGAAAAATCATGTAGACATGGCACTTGAGGACATGGCTTAGTAGGCATGATGTTGTTGGGTTGATGATTGGACTTGATGATCTTAGAGGTCTTTTCTAACCTTAATGATTCTGTGTTTCTATGAAAACTGGAACGAGGAACAGGAGAAAAGAAGCAAAGTTTCTCTGTGGTTTCTGAAACATCACTCACATAACTCTGTCTCACCAGCAGTGCTTATCTGAAGGATATCATTGCCTTTCCCTGTCAACCTTTGGGTTACATTGTCCCTTGAACTCGGTGACAGAACACATGAACAGTCCCACTAGCGCAGCTCGCTTCCCTTGATGCCTCTGAGGATTTCCTGCTGGCTGGGCTGCGTTTCCCTGCTTTGTTTGTTCTATAGATATGTGCACTTTTACAGCAGGGGGTTATTTCAGGCAGAACAAGACATCTCTGTAGGACAGCACTTGTAGCTATCCTTGGAGAAAGCTGTTGTGAATCTTCATTAGGGCTCATTAAATACTCTAAAGGGCACTAAACACAGTTTATCAGCTAGTGCTACTCCTGGATCTTCCCCATCCTTTCCCAGATTGGTCCCTGCCTTCTGCTCACACAGGTTTGGTATAAGCTGTATTTCCATCTGTTTGGCTTTATGGACATCTATCAGATTCCCTTTCCTGTGCTGAGTTACAGCAGCTCTCCACTCAGCCCATACTCACATCCTACCTCTTTGTCCACCAGAAGCTGGCCAAAAAAAGGAAGGTTTTGATCCATTGTCACTCCCACAAATATATTAAAATTTTGCACCAAAACAAACCCCCTGCAACTTCCAAGCATTTTCAGTAAATCCTAAAAGTCCCTCCACAAACATTGCTTCTCACACAGAGAAATGTTATGACAACATCAAATCAGAACATAGCTGATATTTCCCAGATCAGGAAATTGAGCGATGGCCAATTTGGCTTCTTTCTTTCCTCTACAATTTGCAGGCGAAGGAGGCAGAGGGGAGCAAGGGCCTGGAGCTTCTGTTTGCTCATGGTGAGATGTGTTTGTTTGCCGTTAGTTGATAGCTAGTGAATCATAGAATCATTGCATTTGGTGAGTTGGAAGGGACCCACAGGGATCATTGAGTCCAACTCTTGAACTTAGCTCTGTTTCTCTCTGTCTCTTCCCTGGGAGGTGCTGAGAAAGCTCTTGTGTTCCAGTGATCCATACAGCCCTGCTCGCAGGGAATTGATTTCCCAGCAGGACTATTCAAGTCAAACAAAAACTCCCAGGCAAAGCAGACAAGCTCCAGTTGCACCGAGAGATGGATCAACAAACCATTAAAAGCAGAGCACTGGGCTTTGGGAGAGCAGCACCAAACCCTGGGACTGCAGAGGGGAAAGAAGCAGAGCTCGGCTGGTGCCGTGGGTCTGTTCCTCCAGATCATAGAATTGTTTGGTTGGAAATACCTTTGAGATCATTGAGTCCAACCATACCTGCCCACTACTAAACCACATCTCTGAGCACCCCATCTACCCATCTTTTAAATCCCTCCAGGGATGGAGACTCAACCACCTCCCTAGACAGCCCGTTCCAGTGCCTGAGAACCCTTTCAGTGAAGAAACTTCACCTGATATCCAATCTGAACCTCCCTTGACACAACTTGAGGCCATTTCCTCTTGTTCCAGCTGTCTCCCTGTGAGTTAGGAGCTGGCCCAGTAGCACAGCAACCCTTCCCAGTACATCCCACTGGCTTCCAAACGGGCACAGGGTGCGCTGGTGTGTATTATCTCAACACACATCTGCTTTTCTGCCAGTCACCTTCCCCTGTGGCTGTGATGGGAGGGCTGTGAGGGTGACACAGCATCTATCACTTCCCTTCTCTCCCATAAATATTCATAATTTAAAGCATCTCCCACAAATCTGTTTATTTTAACAATTCTTGTATTAACAATCACATACCTACACCGCACTCCTGCTTTATTGGAACTCAAAGAAATGTCAACTGTTGCTTCTCCCACTGGCTTGGGACAGGGTGACAGTTTTAATAAAGGCTTTTAAAAACTTTTCTCCCCCTTAAAAAGCACTGCACAGCTCTCCCCACCTGCACAGACCCCACAGCTCCTCCAGCTGACAGCAAGAGTGAGAAATCAGGGAGTGCAGCAGAGCTGGGAGCACAAATCCCACACAAACAGGAACCGAAGGCTGCGTGGAACCGCGGTGATGCCAGGGGAGGAGAGAGGCAGGTAAACTGTCGTGTGTTTCCCTCTGAGAATTCATCCAGGATTATGTCACCTTCCAAATGTGACCCGAAGAAAGCCCATTGCTGAGGGCAGGGTACTCGTTCTGTGGATAGGCACATGAGGAGTTGACCATATGGGGTGGGAAGCCACCTGCCATTTCTTGCTCTGGGAATGAAATCAGGGAAAAAAAAGGGGTGGAGGGAGAGGAAAAGTGTATTTCCTGCAAAGATAACCTCACTTCTCTACACACACCAGATGTGCAGCTCCTACAAAGAGCTAACTCAGCCTCCTAGCAGGAGACTAAAGAGCACAAACCACAACTTTCCCCATTCTGGGACTCGAAGAGGCAGGGAGGTGGGTGGGTTTCACCACTCACTTCCTTCCAAATAGCCTCACAGCCTGATGTCACTTGCAGAGCAACCAGCAGTAGCCATGAGAGCCAAGAAACACGCTGAGAGATAACAGAGGACGTGGTCATCACTGAGGTTATCAGCTAACGAGGCCACTGCAGCCTCTGCCTTGTCCCCTGCTTATCTCATCCCTTCTCTCTGCGCTCCAGGTTGCAGACTGGAGGAGCATATCTAACAGCAGAGCAGATGCTTTTGAGAATAAAACCATTTTTTTCTGCATTATTTGACATTGAAGAGTGGGCAGCAGCACTGGAATGTGCTGCTCTGTGCTCTGCTCCTGCACGTCCCCACAGACCACCCTGAGCTGCACCAGGGGAGGCTGAGGTTGGATATGAGGAAAAAAATCTTCACTGAAAGGGTTGTCAGGCATTGGAACAGGCTGCCCAGGGAGGTGGTGGAGTCACCATCCCTGGAGGGGTTTAAAGGACGTGTAGATGTGGTACTTGGGGACATAGTTTAGAGGTGGAATTGGTATTGTTGGGTTTATGGTTGGACTTGATGATCTTAAAGGTCTTTTCCAACCAAACTATTCCATGATTCTATAATTTTATGATTCTGAGCACAAGGACCCCTCTCCATCACCACCACTGCTTCCCTCTGGAGGGCTAATAGATGGTGTTTGGGTACTTTCTTCCTTGTTCCCAAACACATGTCATCTGGGGGGCTGGCATCTAGCTGTGCTTGGTTGGCCCCATGGAAACAAGATGATGGTCCCTGTTCAGCTTCCAAGACATCATGCAAGTGATGAGTCTGCTCTGTCCTTTTAATTCATCTATGGCAGCGAGAGCTGATGCACTGCCAGCCTCCTAAGTCTGCAGTCAGACTTTGAGACAGCTATAGACATCCTCCAGGTCTTTGTCACCCACACTTCTGTCCCACAAGCCAGCTCTTCCTCCAAGGTCAGCAAAATGCAATGGACAAAGCAAGGGACAGACTGGAAACCACCACGATGTCCTGCCTTTCTGAGAGTAGTTTCCTTGTCACCACAATAAAGGGTTGAGCTTTTCCAGCCTGAGTCAGACACCAACCACCTCGTGCAGATCATCAAAGGCACTACTGGAGACACACAGACCTGCATCTCCATGGCATGGTCTGCACCTTCAAGGGTCCTCTAGCCCTAAGGCTTCCTGCTTCCCACACCACCACAACCACTGCAAAACCAGCCTGGTACAAGCTGGGAGAGCTGGGGGCTGCGCTGGCTCATTCAAGAGCTGCCTGGTGAGAAAAGATGGTGACCAAAGTGGGTTTTTCCATTGTCAACCTACATGGAAAATATTTAAATACAAAGACAGAAAACCCCAAACCACAAGCCAGACTGAAAGGAAACGACACGGCCAACAGAGTGGGTTGGGGTTTTTTTTTAGATATCGAAATCTGCACAAGTTTAAGAAGGCTGTGCTCTCATATATACACATTTTTTTCAGTCTAAACTGGCTACACCAGCTGACAAGTCCTTCTATGATGTGACTTGTCATGTTTTCCTGTTTTAACTTGATGCTGGATAATGCCACTTCCAAACGCTGCTGCCACGTATCAGCCAGGTGAAGAGAAATGAGATAATTATTGTGTTTTCAGTAGGTTTGTAACTCTTGGCTGCTTGGTAGCTCTCAGTTCCTTTCATGTTTTAGGGAAAAATATTTTGTTTAAATGTTTCAGCATGATGAAAAAAGCTAAGTTAGGCAGCAGAGGAGGTTGTCTCCAAACTGCATTTACAGAGGGTGGTTCTGTCATGTGTAAGCAAAAGCCTCATCCTTTCTCAATCACCTTCACCAGTCATGTGGCTACAGGCTCCAGAAATTAATAGGAAGAGATGTAAATATCTGGAGGAGAATGTGGTGCAGGACTGGGGGCTTCCCAGTGGATTCTCTGCTACATCTCACTGACATGAGAGCAGAAAGCAGTCCATCTTTGGACACATTAAAAAACCCAAAAGCCTGTGAGATGGGGTTTTCCCCAACTCCTGAGTTTGTACAGATGTGTTTTCTTAGCTGCTGCCCCTTGGAGAGGCCACCCCAAAGCAGCTTCTCCAGAAAGCAGAAGCTCTACCCATCACGGATATACTCAGCTCCACTTGCAGGTGAGTTGAGGTCACCAGGGGATGACTTAGGGGCTGGTTCAACAGGAGAGCAAGAGGGAAGCAGTCCTGGTGCAGGCTGGGCTGGACCCCTTCCCTCCTCACCAGTTGAGCTGCTCTTCCCACACCCAAGGAGGACCCTCCAGGGCTTTGCCCATGTCCCACTTCCCCAGCTTTGGCCATCCCCTCTCTGAGCGTGGAGACCTCCTCTGGGAGGTTGTGCAGGGCTGGAGCATCCCCAGCCATGCCAGCCAGCCTTGCTGAGGAGCCAGCAGTGCTGGGAGCTCTGAGGAGCACTAATTCTACTCTAATTTCTTTAATGTAGGAGAGGCTCACAGCTGGTGACTGGCTTTTTCTCTCTCCAGAGTAGAAATGGCTGCTGTGTTCTGCACAGGGAGAGCCTCTTGCCTCTGATTTAAGGGAAGCTCTGACAAATAGATTTCCTTGACCTAACTGTTCCTGCAAGATCATTGTGACCTCTTGTGCTTCTAGATCCTCAGATCTAGGGAAGTTTTCCCTTGACAAAGTCTCTTCTGTGGACCCAGAGTATCAGGTGAGTAAATCATCATAGAATTGTTTTGATTGGAAAAGACCTTTAAGGTCATTGAGTCCAACCATAAACCCAACACTGCCCATTCCACCTCTAAACCATGTCCCTGAGCACCTCATCTGCCTGTCTGTTAAATACCCTCAGTTTCTTCTTCTTTCACCTCAACCTGACAGCACTGCTTGTGCATCAGCTGGGGAGGTGGAGATGCATGGAACAACAATCTTGCTCCTCATTAAATGTATGAGGTCATGAACTCAAATCTGAGAGTTTCTCCCATATGAAAAGCTCTCTCAGAAAGGGAAATGTTGACAAACACACTTGTTCCTAACCTGGTTAAGTTGGATGTGTCCAAACTTTGACCTTGGGATGTGATCTGGGAGTGAATTAATGAATGAACGTATGTCAGAGCAGGACGTGTGATGCTCCAGGTTGACAGGGCATGAATTGTGGCTGTGGGATTCCTGTCAGCTAAATTTCCCAGCTGAAGCTATGAATATGAATGAGTTGATCTCTGAAGTCCTGCATGGATAAAGATGAAGGTGACCTTGCTGGCAGGAAGGACAAAGTGCACTGTCTGCCATTCTGGAGTCTGCTCTTTTGGTTGCTCCCAGCTTAGTTTGAAGCACAGACTACCAGAAAGCTGGCCAGAACATCCTCACATGACACTTCCCATGGTCATTTTTAGACTGACAAAAAGTGAAATAAAGAAGATAAATTCAACTCTCTGCACTGTTGAGGATCAAACTCTACTCATGTTCCAACAAGCTTCTTTAATTATCATGGTTCTGTGGTATCAGAGATGCTTTTCTAGACCAAACTTCTGAACTCTGCACAGTGCAACTTGCCATCTGAAGAGCAAAAAAGGGAGGAAGCAAATGCATATGAAATTTAATTCTGTTTGTGATTAATGTGACATTTTATGGTGAGTGAAACTCATTTTCTCAGGAGATATTAGATATGGGAAATATAGCTGACAATTCAATGGGCAGGAAAATAAAATGGTTGCATTAGAGGTGGACTGGAGGGGGTTTGATGCTCTGATGTCCTTATCCAACGTGGCATCAGGCAGGACATGTAACTACATAAACCACCACCCTCTTCTTGTGGGCAGGTGCTCCCTTCTAGGATGCTTTAGAGATACAATTTACCACTGTCTCAAGACAATATTTTGCAACCCAACAGAGATGGGACATGCCATGGATTTGCAGCTACCTAGAGTGAAGTGGATGTATTTTTGCCCTTTGCCATGTGTTTCACAAGCAGTTTGCAAGTACACTCATGAATTAAGTAACTTTCCCACCACATCAGTGCAGGCTACTCCTGTTCTAATGCTTCGTGCACTACGGTGGTGAATGGCCCCAAGTGGTGAATCTCAGTGTCCCACATATGATTCCTTCCACTCCAGCAAGTGACACTGACAAGTAGTTTGAGATCCATCAGCTACCCTATATTTAGCTTTTTTTTTTTTTTAATTAAGATTTGTCATGGAAGAACAAATTGTGTCGTTCACAAGAACAATCTCTCCCACAAGGAAGGATTCTGAACAAGGGAGCTACAATGAGGGCTATAATTATATAAACTGCAAACAATCCAATCACACCACATCACATCATTAGCTAAAACAATTGGGGCTAAATGACAAAGACTGAGGTACAGGTGCCTGTAGAATCATAGAACAGTTTGGGTTGGAAGGGACCTTAAAGCTCATCCAGTTCCAACCCCCCTGCCAGCAGCAGGGACACCTTCCACTAGACCAGGTTGCTAAAAGCCTCATCCAACCTGGCCGAGAACACTTCCAGGGAGGAGCAGCCACAGCTTCTCTGGCCAACCTGGGCCAGTGTCTCACCTCATCAGCTACTGAGCCTATCTTTTCCAGAGTTGTTCAAGGTATTCCTCCCCATCCTGGGCACTGGTGAGGCTGCAGCTCGAGTGCTGGGTTCAGTTCTGGGCCCCTCACTCCAAGAAGGACCTGGAGGTGCTGGAGTGTGTCCAGAGAAGGGAACGGAGCTGGGGAAGGGTCTGGAGCACAAGTGTGCTGAGTTCCCAGCTGAGGGAACTGGGGGTGTTGAGCCTGGAGAAAAGGAGGCTGAGGGGAGACCTTCTGGCTCTGTCCAAGTCCCTGCAAGGAGGGTGGAGAGAGGTGGGGGTGGGTCTGTTCAACCAAGGACCAAGGGACAGGACAAGAGGAAATGGGCTCCAGTTGTGCCCAGGGCAGTTGAGATTGGATGTGAGGAAAAACGTCTTCACTGAGGGGGTTCTCAGGCATTGGAACAGGCTGCCCAGGGAGGTGGTGGAGTCACCTTCCCTGGTGGGATTTAACAGACAGGCAGACGAGGTGCTCAGGGACATGGTTTAGAGATGGAATTGGTAGTGTTGGGTTCATGGTTGGACTCAATGATCTGAAAGGTCTTTTCTAACCACTATGATTCTATATTCGCTTCCTGCCTCACACACCTTGTGCCCTTTTTGGTACATCAACCCCAGAATGAGCTCTAAATCAAGCTCTGCAGGGACTGTCCAGGGTAAAAACCAACACAAGAGAATCACACAGAGACTCACCCATCTTCTTGGGTGGATTTTGCTGCCAGCTGGGAACTTGCAGTGGACATAGCAGTGCTGTTATTTGGACCCAATTATATAATTGCCATTAAATGAAGTTTCAAGCCAGAGCAGGTGTATCAGTGCATGCCATCTCCATCCCCACACCCTGACTGTGCATTTTAGAGTTAACCCCAACTCTAGCATGAGCTTTTTTAGGAACTTTCTATTCTTAACATCCCCAAACATGTGTCACCATGTCTCTATTGGGATAGCCATTGTCTTCACATCATCTGCTTGTTTCCCAAGGAGACTGATAAATTCTACAAAGTAAGGAACAGAAGCTCCAGTCCATTTAGAGATACTAAATTTGATGCTACCCATCTGTTTGCTAGGAAGAAGCAGGTTTCACGGGCTATTTACAGCCCACGGGGAGGTAAGGTTTGCTGAGCTCTACCCATTTGGGACAAGCATTATTTTGACCTGAAAAAGGCAGAACTATGTCAGGCAGAGTACCACCAGCAGAGCAGAAGGGTTGAGTGGTTTAGTTCTCAGGACCAGGGGCTGCAGGAACTCCCAAGGATAGGAATATACTCAGCAGAAAGCTGGCTGGAAATTGTTGAGGGGATATTTCATGCTGCACAACCAACAGTTTAGAAGGGGGCAAGTAAGCAGAAAAAGCTTGGCATGGGAACAGGACTCAGCTTTGGGAAGCTAATGGGGGAAAAGACTTTGAAGCTTTGTGAGCATAGAGGAGCAGAAGTGCCTTGGAGTGAGACCAGAGTCACAGGAGACTGTCTCTAAATATAGTAATTGTTTCATTAGGCCTTGCATTGCAGTGAAGTCAATGTGATTTTTTTTTGGCCTTACTTAGTGCTTGTCTATTGCTAAGACTGATTTGGGGGACTGGCAAACTCTCAGCTTGCCTTCCTGCTGGGAGCAATAGGCTGAAACAGGGCTAATGCTCCACTCCTGGTGCTCAGCGCTCTGATGCAAGACGAGAGATCCCCAGGAGCCCACAGGCTGCTCTGCCCCTGAGCAGCGAGACCACTTTTGGAGGCATAAATCCCATGGGAAGGTCATCACAAAGCATCTCTAGATGATAAATTAACCAGTTTCCCATTGTGCCGGTTTCACTTGGCCAGCATTTGGCTGCAGGTAAACCCAGCCGCTCGCTCACTCCTCTCCCAGGGGACAGGGGAGAGAATGTGGGGGCAAGGGTAAGGAGACTGCTGTGGTCAGGTAAGATCAATTTAATCACTGAAATAAAATAAAACTTAAAACAATAATTATATTAAAATAGTAATGATAATAGTAATAAAATATGCCAATGAGTGACACCCAGTGCCATTGCTCACCACCCACCGACCCAGCCCGGCCCGTTCCTAGAGAATGATCCCGGAGCAGCGACAATCCCGAACCGAAACCGCAATCCTGGGAGAGCGAGAGCCCGAGCGAGAGCCAGAGAGAGCCAGAGAGGAAGAGCCCCTCATGGATCTCCTGCCCATGGGGGACAGGAGATGGAACAGCCCCTTGGCAGAGCCCAATGCCCATGGAGCTGATTCATTGCAATATTCCTCATCCCCTTAAATCTCACACCTGCAGACCAGCAAAACACAAAGTCCTTCAACTTCCAGTGACAACTGAAAACTTCGGGATGTTATGAACATTGTTCTCATAACAAATCCCAGCTGAACCCAAACCCCAGCGCTGTTCCAGCTGCTGAACAGAAACCAGCTCTGGCCCAGCTACACACCAGGACACCGATACAGAGGGTGATCAAGTCCTTTTGCATTCACAGTCTGCCTCAGACGAGCTCAGGGTACTCTCTGGGCCGGCTGCCCTTGTAGAATGTCTCTGGGGTTTGAATGCATGCTTCATTCGTATGTGCAAAGATAACAGCTGCTTTTCTCAGGCTTTCTTCCTCTCTTTTGTCCATGCAAAATTATCTTTTTTCCTGAAGAATTGCAACAAGGAAGATAATAGCATATTTAGGCTCCTTTCATATTTTTTTTTTTAACCCTGACATAAAAATAGCTTCCACCAGCACCTGCCATGCAGTCATGTTCCTCCTTAATGTGCATCCTCTGAGACATGTTGGTTCTTTTGGGAGGGAGAAAGGAGAACACAGAAATGATACCAATGTGGCCAGGGAACAGGGGAAGAATCCAGCTTGTCTCTGCTTCTGGGCTTTTTCTCTGCTCACTGCACCAAGGAATGTCACCCTTTAGAGCTCATGCTGAGGTCCCCAGTGTGAGAATACCGCTCAGAGACAGAGGACAGGGACACACCAGAGGACAGGCAGAGAGAAGGACAGCGAGAGGAAAGGCAGCCCAGCACTGGCCTTCAGAAAGAGCAGATTTACTTGCAGCATAAAAGCACAACACCAGTGGGGATGATGATTTTCTGTCCTGGTTTGTAGCTGGGCCAGAGCTGGTTTCTGTTCAGCAGCTGGAACAGTGCTGGGGTTTGGGTTCAGCTGGGGTTTGTTATAGAACAATGTTCATGACATCCCAATGTTTTCAGTTGTCACTGGAAGTTGAAGGACTTTGTGTTTTGCTGGTCTGCATGTGCAAGATTTAAGGGGGCGAGGAATATTTAAATTAAAGAGCTAAATTGGCATTTGGCTCTGCCAAGGGGCTGTTCCATCTCCTGTGCCCCATGGGCAGGAGATCCATGAGGGGCTCTTCCTCTCTGGCTCTCTCTGGCTCTCGCTCGGGCTCTGGCTCTCCCGGGATTGCGGTTTCGGGTCGGGATTGTCGCTGCTCCGGGATCGTTCTCTGGGAACGGGCCGGGCTGGGTCGGTGGGTGGTGAGCAATGGCACTGGGTGTCACTCATTTGCATATTTTATTACTGTTATCATTATCACTACATTTTAATATCATTATTATTTTAAGTTTTATTTTATTTAAATTATTAAATTGTTCTTATGTCACCCTACCAGTCTCCTTACCCTTGCCCCCCAATTCTCTCCCCTATCTCCTTGGAGGGGAGTGAGCAAGTGGCTGGGTTTGGCTGCAGCCCAGTGCCGGCCCAGTGAAACCACAAGACTTTCTCTGCAGTTCTTAAAACTACTCACCTCCTGCCTTGAAGAAAACACTTCAAAGCATGAGAACTGGTCCTGCCTTCTCCCACAAGACCACCTAGAAATGCCTGCACTAGTTTGTGAGGCAGCGCCTGTCCCTGCATTCCAAACAGATCCATTAAGGGTTGAGCTGCTGGCCAGCAAATTCTTCTTACATGGGCTGCCACATGGGTCTCTGATGCCCTCATTTATGCTGTTCTTTATTCTGGGCTCATTTTGAAAGAACTGCTTTTGGATAAAAAAGCTTTGTACTTTGGCATCTCCACTGCTGCTGTCTGATAGAAAGCCAGGCACTGCACTGAAGTGGGCAGAGCTCAATCACGCTTCAACTTGCTATAAAGCAGCAAATCTACAAGGGCCAGGGCTGGCAGCAAACCCAAAGTTTCCCAGTATGTGAGTCTGCCTTGCCATCTCCTGCCATCTGGAAGACTTTTTAGCTTTTCTCCTAGTTGCAGATATCCCACAGATTTGGGTTCTGGCTCCAAGCAAACTGTTCCCCTCTCTCAGCTCCTGTTGTGGGTGAAACCTGAAAGGAAGGTGCAGAGGTGGGGGTCGATCTCTTCTCCCAGGTAACAAGTGATAGAATGAGAGGAAATGGGCTCAAGTTGCACCAGGGGAGGTTTAGATTGGATCTGAGGAAAAACTTCTTCATCAAAGGGCAGTCAAGCGTTGGAACAGGCTGCCCAGGGAGGTGGTGGAGTCACCTTCCCTGGTGGGATTTAACAGATGGGTAGACAAGGTGCTCAGGAAGATGGTTTAGAGGTGGAATTGGCAGTGTTGGGTTTATGGTTGGAATCTATGATGTTAAAGGTCTTTTCCAACCACTGTGATTCTGTGATTTGGTGAAGGTTTCTGCAGCAGCAGCCGCCACCAGAGCCTGCTTTATGCTCCAGCATTAACTCCAGCAGTCACCGTGCTGCGCGAGAAGGCACACAGCTCATGTCTCTTCAATTCACTTGCCTCCTGGCTTGACTCCTTCCTTTCCTGCTCTCTGTACTCTGCTTTCTCTCTTTTTGCATTCCTGGCCCCAGTCCAAGACACTCTTTCTCGTCAACCTGTAAGTTTTGGTTTTCATTCAACATTAGGCACGCTCTGCTTGTCACCAGCAAAGCCTTTGTAGGATGGGTGACTTCACTTAGAGCAGTCTCCTGGGAGACAGAGATGGGATTTATTTCTTGCAGTATCCACACCAGTACCACTTGTACTTTAATAATGACAAATCAAACTGGTTACTGATGAATTTGATACTGATAGATGGCAGCTGAAGGCTCCCAGCCCAGGTAACAAAAGCAGTTCCCTCAGGGATGAGCCCTCTCTTGCCTTTCTCAACATGAGCTCTGGATGCAGTTGGGAGCTCGATGGATTCATACAGACTGTGAACCAACAGGGGAATCACCAAGCAAAAGAACAGGAACATCTAGAGACAGTTGGTGGTCATCACATTAAAATATTGCATTTGAAGATTATGAGTTTGGGAGGTTTTTTCTGTCTAAATACCAAACATATTTAAAGATTAATTCCAACTTTTTAAATCAATCCCCTTGATAGTGGACAGAAAGCTGTAAACAACTCCTTGAAGAGTGCTTTCTCCTGCTTCTCCCTCCTCCACAACATCCTCAGCAGACCAGCAGGAGAGGACATCATCACCAGTGGGGACACAGGAAGCAGCCCACTGGGTGCTGTCAACTGGGGACATTCAGCTGGAGGCTGCTGAAGACCAGTAATCATTTCTACCCAAATTCACATCTTTGAGTTTCTTTTTTCTCCCTCCCTGCTTCTCAGTGACACTGGAAAGAGGGTGACAATATAAAAAATGAAGGAGAAAAAATAGGTCTCCTTCAAACATCCAAAATAATTCTACAAGAACATGCCAGATGGGGCCAACAATTAGTGAAGGATATCAATGTTTTCCCTCTGGGAAGGACCAGCTTGGACAATGATAGTGTATAGGATGTTTGGAAAGGGTCCTGTGCTACGCCAAGGTCAGCATGGGCTGGCAGCTGGCACCCATCAGCCTGGACTAAGGTTCTCACATCTCTGGTGGCAATGTCTCTTCTCTGAAACTCTTTTCAGCTCCCCAAACACCTGGGTTATAGTTTTGTAGCTGCATTTTGCCTCCTGCATGGGCTGTTTGGAGAAAAGTTTGTTTTATCAATGTCTCACAGGTTGTAAGTGCCTGTGGAGAGTAGTTCAGTGTTTGCCCAGTGCCCTCACAGCTTTGGCTGTGCCTGCAGCGATGCCCACCAGCACGTTGGCCGTGCTCGATGCAATGTGGAGGCAACCACCACGCTGCCTGATGACACAGCAAGGTGTTCCCACAGCAGGAAATTACAGACCCTGCCACTCATTCAGATGTTTTAAAAGGATTAAATGGTTGTGTGGATGGGATTTGCATGTGAAATGATACTGATTAGGAAATAATTATGAGATAAGGCCATCATTGTGCTTCAAGGCAAGGCTGATTTCCATCTGCATCAGGAGGAAAACAAGGAATAAATCACAGGACAAGAGGAAACGCCCTCAAGTTGCACCAAGGGCAGTTGAGATGGGATGTGAGGAAGAATTTCTTTGCTGAAAGGGTTCTGAGGCATTGGAAGGGGTTGCCCAGGGCAGTGGTGGAGTCCCCATCCCTGGAGGGATTGAAGAGTCGTGTAGACACAGTGATGAGGGACATGGGTTAGTGGGGGACTGGTCAGTGTTGGGTTCATGATGGGACTCGATGAGTTTAAAGGGCTTTTCCAATCCAGGCAGTGCTGGGATTCTGTGAAATCACTGCCTTCCCACTCTTGGAAACACCCTCTGATAGTAAGGTCAGGCTGGTGAGGTCATGGTTTTGTCACTGGTCATTGAGTCAGGGCTGGGATCTCCTGATTCAGTTGGACATTTTACCTGTCCTTCAAGAGAAGTAAGACATACAAGTGAGGGACCAGTGCTTTCCTCTCTTTTGGAGGTGAGTCAACACAAGCAGCGTTGTACAGTCTCAAGGCTCTGGTGGGATCAGCCAGGACTGCGCTGCTGTGACCTGGTGAGTGACGGGTGCCTTGCCCACAGCTTCCCTCTCCCCAGGAGCTCCTCAGCCTGTCTCACCAGCATCATCTCACAGACTCATAGAATCATAGACTCACACACTGGTTAGGGGTTGGAATGGACCTTAAAGCTCATCCAGCTCCAACCCCCCTGCCAGGGAGACATATAGCAGCCTTCCAGTACCTGAAGGTGCTCTAGGAAGGGTGGAGAAGGAGTTGTGAAAAGGGCAGTGAGTGACAGAACAAGGGGTGATGGCTTGAAACTGGATGAGAGAAGCTGTGGCTGCTCCTCCCTGGAAGTGTCCAAGGCCAGGTTGGATGAGGCTTTGAGCAACCTGGTCTAGTGGAAGGTGTCCCTGCTGCTGGCAGAGGGGTTGGAACTGGATGAGCTTTAAGGTCCCTTCCAACCCAAACCAGTCTGGGATTCTGTGATTGTGTATGTACAGAGAAAATTGGGGAAAGACAAAGTAATGTGCATGCAGGTTCACCACCTCTCCACAGGAGCACTTCTACATGAGTGTGACAAGTCCTGAGTGACTTGCTGGCTCTGCATGCCATCCCTGCACCTCCTGGCCCTGTCACGTCAGGGAGGGAGCTCAGTTGCAGCTCTCCCTGGCTATTAAAAGACCTCAGAATGGTGTTTACACACTGGACTTGTTTGCAAAACTCCCAGGAAGACTCTGCAGAAACAATTCTAGCTAGAAAGTTAGAAAGAAGAGATATTTACAAGCTCCTGAAGGTGAAAAGGCATAAAAATACATGTCAGGGGACTACTGCCATGGTCCATAACTGCCACAGGGAGCTGGTGATACCGGACTCTCACACCAGCGTGATTAGAAATCACTTTGTCTCTACAGCAGGTAAAAATCTATTAGCAAAGGAAGCACACAGGTAATGTTATTATGCAGGAAAGCAATTAAATCCAGCCCTTCAAAAACAGAGCAGTCTCTGTGCCTCCTGGCACGCAGTCTCCTGCTCCCAGCCACCAAGGGCTCTGCTTCCCTTGGCAAAGGTGCTGGGGACCCTTCCTGTCCTGTCCAGGGAGCTACTGGAGGAGAGGAGTGCCCTCTGCCCGGCCCTGCTCCCCTGCTCTGGAAGGCAGACACATTGAAATGGAGCAGGCCAGCCTCTCTGGGTTGGCTTTGGCAAAGGCATCCACATTCCTGGCATCGTCGTGCCCCCAGGAACCGGCTTTGCAGCTCCACAACCCTGGGGCAGAGCCAGCCACCGAGAAAGATCCATCTCCTTCCTGTCCTTGCTAATGGATGAAATGACAGCCAGCTCAATGACTGAATTAATTAACATTTCTGCTTTGATCAGGATCTGATTAGGATCAGAGTCCTGGATGCATTGGGCAGGCACAGCCTTTACCAGCACCTCGTAGTGGTGTGTCTTCTCCTCAGGCTCCAGCATCATGCCAGAAGAGCATAAAACCCTCCAGCCTCTCCCTGGCAGATGGCTATGGACTGCCTTCCACTTGATTCCCAGGAGGGCAGCTACTCATGGCTCCCTCAAACAAAGATCTCCATGTGTGCCTGCAACAGGCTTTCAAAATGGGACAGATGATGGGAGTGTGGGATGGGAGAAATAAAACCTGTTTTGTTACCCCTGTGTGTTTTAAAATGATTAAAAAATACAGAATCAAAATAATATCCAGTTCAGTGATACTTCACATGGCACAGAATGACCAATTCCTGGCACAGGCTGTGAATTCCAGGGCTGATGGATGAAAACATGGATGCAGGAGGTGCACTGTGCAACCAGAGCTAGAGAAGGCAAGACACCATCACACTGGGCAGCGAGCTGAGCGACAGGAGTGGTTCATTTGGGATCTTCACCTCTGCTTTACAGAAGCATCAGCCCAGAAATGCTGTCTAGATGTGAGGGATGCTGCTGACTGCCCTGCACTTCTCTGGTGGACATAGAATCACAGACTGGCTTGGGTTGAAGGGACCTTTCAAGGTCCATCGAGTCCAATCCCCTGCTGAGACATCTTGAACGAGACCAGGTTGCTCAGAGCCCTGTACAACCTGACCTTGAATGTTTCCAGAGATGAGGCTTCTACCACCTCTCTGGGCAACCTGGGCCAGGTTCTCACCACCCTCAGTGTAAAAAATTACTTCCCTTTATATAATCTAAATCTCCCCTCTTCTAGTTTAAAACCATCACCCCTGGTCCTGTCACTACAGACCCTGCTGAAAAGTCTGTCCCCACCTTTCTTATAGCCCCCTTCAAGTACTGAAAGGCAGATGACCTGTGCCTTTTCAGCAAGATGCAATTTAGGTACCAAATATTCCAAGTTTTGTGCCGGTGGCAATCTGAGGAGCAGTGCCATGTGGAATTTGGCCCAAAGAATTCATTAGGTAATAAAAAAAAGGATCTTTTTCCATGTGAAGCAGAGCCATTACCATGACAATGCAGCGGCAGAGGCAGAGGTGTAGGAGCAGCCTGACAATGCAGAGAGGGGGGAGGCACTTCCCACCCAGAGCTGGAGCATTCAGGCACACGGTGAACACAAAGCCTGGCTGCCACCAGCACGGTTTGGACCATGAAGTCAGCACTCCTGCATCAGTTTTGTGCATCATCACCGCGTACAATCGCTCACCACCCACCGACAGCGATCCCAGAGGCGCGGAAAGGAACCCCAGACTCAAAACTGTAATCCTGGAAGGGCGAGCCCGAGAGATCCCCCAGAGAATTCCCAGCTTTCTGGTCAGCCCTGGTTAATGCACTGACCATGATGTGACATGATCTGGGGTATCCCATTAGCATAGCCAAATGCCAGTGTTTGTTTTTGCTGATTACTGCGCTTCCTCCTCCCAGTTCTTTGCACTTGCAGACCAGCAAACCACGATGTCCTTGGACTTCCAGCAGCAGCTAAAAACATCAGTGTGTTATCAACGTTCTTCTCATAACAAATCCCACACTGAAATCAAAATACAGCTATTCTAGCTACTGAGAAGAAAATTAACTCTATCCTAATGAAAACAGGACACTCTCTTTGCCACTCTTTTATGTGAGCTTAATCTGTGAGTGTTGAGTCCCTGATCTGCCAAGGAGTGAGGATCAGTGCACAGGTGGCTGCTGTGGTAGTCATGGGTGTCAATGGGATAGTCACCTTTCACAGAATCACAGCATGGTGGGGGTTGGAAGGGGCCTCAGGAGATCATCCAGTCCAACCCCCCTGCCAAAGCAGGTTCCCTACACCAGGTTGCACAGGAAAGTGTCCAGGTGGGTTTGAACATCTCCAGAGATGGAGACTCCACAACCTCTCCAAACATGTTGTCCCTGCTGAGAGACAAACAGCCCAAGGCCAGACAAAACCAGCACCCCTCTTGATGAGAGGACTTTGGGGAGAACTGACCCAGGACTTTATGCCACAAAAGGAATTCTCTTGCAGTACAGGGGTCAAGGTGCCTCGTGTGACTTCTTCACATATTGGAGACTTTGCTGTCAATGGGAACCTGCCACAAGCAGTCTGAGAAGATGTAAAAGGGTTAGGATGTCACAGAGAGAAAAGCAGATCACAGCTTGGCACAAAGCTGCTTTTGTTGGCAGTGCATAATTGATGTGAAATAAATCACAAGCCAAAAATAAAATAAAATAAAATAAAATAAAATAAAATAAAATAAAATAAAATAAAATAAAATAAAATAAAATAAAATAAAATAAAATAAAATAAAATAAAATAGGAGAGAAATCAGCCTGCTCTTTAGGGCTCTGCCTCTCCTGGGGGTTGAACACTTTCTATTTCTGGCTGAATTATTCTGATGTGTGAAGCATGACAGATTGAATTGCTGCCCAGCATCTTATTAGGTTTATTTACTAAAAAGCAAAAAAGCATGGGAAGACAAGATAATCACAGCAGAGCTCTGCCTACCCCTCCCCACTGTCCCCCACAGCCGGCTGAGCAGCGACACGCTATTAATTTTATCAGACATCCGTGAGAAACAGGCAGCGGGGACCCTCGGCAGATGGACCATGGAGCTGTGTCACTGCGGTGTCACCAACTGATTCCCTGTGGTTGTCCCCAGGGCTGGGGGTGCCCCATGCTCAAGCACATGCAGTGGTTTTTGGGGGGGGAGGCAGAGAATGGGAGGGGGCTGGGAAATGAGCAGCTTTTTGGCTGTTTCTCATCTTTGGGTGAGAATTCAGATTAAATCCCTTCTAATGGGAAGCTGTTCCTCTACCCTCCCCAGCCAGAGAGTCCCCAGGGGATTCAGATGCATCCTCACAGCCAGGCTCTGCGTATGAAATTACATCTGTACGTGAACCCAGAGCTCCCCAAATGAGGAAATACGCTTATTAAAAACATATTTATTACTTTAAAAGAGTCCTCAAGCAGCATTGTTATTAGCCTGTAATATTGCTGTTTGCTCCCCACTGCCTGTGGTGCTCTTTTCAGAAGTCTGAAAAGAACATTTCTTTCCCTGCCAATTTTCTCTTTTGGCTTCACTAAACATTTAAGGGTTAGTAATGGTTCTGTTCATGACTGCATTATTCCTGAAGAATTCAGCACTGTGACAGGAGTGGCACTTGTGCAAGCTCTCAAGTGATGCTCATGCAGAGTTTTGTTCCAGGCTGAACCTCAATGAGTTCTTTAGCCTGCACAGAAGGGACAGTGGTTTTCCTGCCCTGTTTACAGCTGTGTCCTGGTGTGTAGCTGGGACAGAGCTGGTTTCTGTTCAGCAGCTGGAACAGCGCTGGGGTTTGTTAGGAGAAGAACATTGATAACAGACCAACGTTTTCAGCTGCCACTGGAAGTCGAAGGACTTTGTGTTTTGCTGGTCTACAAGTGCAAGATCTCAGGAGTGAGGAATATTGCAATGGATCAGCTCCATGGGCATTGGGCTCTGCCAAGGGGCTGTTCCATCTCCTGTCCCCCATGGGCAGGAGATCCATGAGGGGCTCTTCCTCTCTGGCTCTCTCTGGCTCTCGCTCGGGCTCTCGCTCTCCCGGAATTGCGGTTTCGGGTCGGGATTGTCGCTCCTCCGGGATCGTTCTCTGGGAACGGGCCAGGCTGGGTCGGTGGGTGGTGAGCAATGGCACTGGGGGTCACTCATTTGCATATTTTATTACTATTTTAATATCATTATTTTAAGTTTTCTTTTATTTCAGTGATTAATTTGTTCTTATCTCACCCTACCAGTCTCCTTACCCTTGCCCCCCAATTCTCTCCCATATGCCCTGGGGTGGGGATCGGGAGAGCACTGGGTTTGGCTCCCAGCCCAGTGAAACCAGCCCAGGCTGCTGTAACAGGAAGGTCCCCAAGAGTGACTCCTGCAGGTCAGGCCACTCAGCCTCTGCTTTAATCCATGGATGAATTGCAACAGGACCTGCTGATTGTGTGTAACCTGCTGGCAGAGTGACAGCCCCAGCCCCTGCTTCACCTCAGCGACAGAGACAGGAGCAGAAACCAGGGCTGTGCATCTTTGCAACCTGCAGCAGAGAAGGAAAAGAGCAGGCAAAAAGCTGACCCAAAGGAAAAATGCAGGACCCTGTCTTAAAAATATTAAAAAAATGAATTAAAGTGTTTCATCTCCACTCAAGACTGGAATCCTGGTGCTGTTCTGAGAAGACTCCTCGTCTTACATGGCTAATGAAATTCTGTGGGTCTGAGGATGTGCTTGGCTCAGGAGACTAATGCATTACCAGCACAACTGAGTTTTCTTCAGTTCTTGGCTTTTATGGGCTCAGATCTGTCATTTCATTCCAACTGTGTCTGGTACAGGATTCAAGTGAGTGTGCTTCTGGATGAAGGCTGGAGAACAAAGCTGGTTTTTCCCTCCAGCTGTCCTTCAGGCTCTGATCCCCTCGCAGACATCAGATCTCAGGTTGCACTCAGTCTATCCTATGCCAAAACAAATATAATTAAAAAACATCAACCATATAATGAACCAGAAAGACTAAAGGTCTTAACCCTGGCTTGTCTGTACCTGAGATAAATGCTGCAAACACTGGGCTGTTCAGATACTTCTGTTAGATTTCTAATTCCTGGCTGTGGTTTGTGTTTGGGGGAGGAGGTGGTATTATGATTTGTTTGTTAGTTTTTTTGTGGTTTTATTTTTTTCTTTTTAAATCTTTAAATAGTTCTACATTTGATCCTTAGTTAAAAGCCTTTCTGTTCAGCCCTAGTGGATAAATTGGATTTCTTCACTATTAAGTTACAAGAAAAACCCAGAAGAATGAATCAAACGAAAAGCTAAGATGAGTAGTGGAAAGTAGGGGCATTTTTAAAAGAAAAGACATCCCATTCACATCAAAAAATTGGAGACTTTTAGTCACTTTTATTTACCTAAAGGTTGGGAACATTAATTTAGATGTCTGTGTTAAAACATTTTGCCCAGCATGCATTGGGAATATTCACAGTTCTTCCAAAAGCCACATCACCCCAGTGTGACATGGGAGTGCTGGAGGACAATCTGGGTTAGAAGGGACCTCTGACCTTGAGCCGGTCCCAGTCCCTGTTCAAAGCAGGGCCAGCTTAGGCCGGGTTCCTTGCCCTTTGTCCAGCCAAGTCCTGAGTATTTCCAAGGATGGAGATTTCAACTGGGCAACCTGCTCCTCTGCTGTGAGGACAGGCTGAGAGAGTTGGGGCTGTTCAGCCTGGAGAAGACTCCTGGGAGACCTTCCAATGGCCTCCCAGTACCTGAAGAGGCTCCAGGAAGGGCAGGGAGGGACTTGGACAAGGGCAGGGAGTGACAGAACAAGGGGTGATGGCTTTAAACTGGAAGAGGGAAGGTTTAGATGAGATATTAGGAAGAAATTCTTTGCTGTGAGGGTGGTGAGACACTGGCCCAGGTTGCCCAGAGAAGCTGTGGCTGCTCCTCCCTGGAAATGTTCTCGGCCAGGTTGGATGAGGCTTTGAGCAACCTGGTCTAGTGGAAGGTGTCCCTGCTGCTGGCAGGGGGTTGGGACTGGATGAGCTTTAAGGTCCCTTCCAACCCAGACCATTCTGTGAGTCTGTGATTACAGATTAAGCAGCAGGAAAGGGGGTTGCTGCTGAGGGCTCAGTGTCAGCCTGCCTTGATGGCACCTACAGCCAGCCCAGCCTATGCCCCAAGAAAATAAGAAAGAATTTAGCTGCAGGATGGAGTCAGTGCCCATCACTGTGGCATGTCTGGCACAATGGAAGTGTCCAGCACGATGAAGAAATAAACAAGTGTTGTTTAAAATACCATGTTATCCTGGGTGGTCTTCATCTGTCCAGACAGAAGGTATCCAACCAAGCAATCAAGAAAATGCCCAGTAAACTAAGTTTGTGCTGCTCTGCTTTCTATTTATAATTAAATATAAAGTCTGAGGGAGGAAATTCCCCCGAGATCAGCACCTGCTGCCCTGAGTTCAGCAGCTGGCATCCCCACTGCCTCACACCAGCGCTGTCATCAGCCCAGGCAACTCATGAGCAAGCCAAGATCTCAGGGTCGTGAGAGCTCCTGAGCTGCACCTACCAGCACTCTGATCTGCAGTTCTGAAGAGGAGATGACGCATTGTGACTCTGTGGCACAGGACAACCTCTTCCTTCCCTGCTAACTGAAACTTCTGAGAGACCTCCAAAGCCTGAAGTCAGGCACAAGGTGTTCATACTGCAACCCAGTAATCTATCCCAGCCCCACAGCTCCGAGGGACACAACTGATTTGGGAACCACAAGGGATCCTTGAGAGTCGTTTTCTTCTCTGTTCTGAGTTTCCACATGTTTCTAAACTCAGGAAACTTGACATAGTGTCTCTGGAGCATCTGAATGCACTCTGTTTATGAAGAGAGAAATCGTACTGCTTCTGTATGTGTAGTTATTGCCAAACAGCCTGGTCTATAGGAGTTGGAGAGCCAAATCTGGAAGCATTTAAACAGATTTTTGCCTTAAACTTGCATTTCTATTACATGTTAGTCTATCCAGATGGTGGATGACAGGGCAGTGTTGATAACGCATTTCAGATCTCCTGTCTATCTCCATTAATGTCTCTTAGCTTTTCTGATAGTATTTTAAGAGTAGAAGAGATCAAATATAAGTATATAGCTAGGCAGATAAAAGCTTAGAGAAAAAAAAAAAGTCCAAAAAATTATGTTACAACATTGTTGCAGAATCTGGATTAGACCCCAGTGAAACTGTCCTACTCATAGGCATTTTCAGTCACTATTTTTGTGGGTTGCATGTGCAAAACGATGGGGCAGCAAGAGGAAGAAGAGGGACATGTCACCTAGTTTGTCTGTGAAAGACACAGTGGCTGTGGTTATTCGCCTTTCGTATGGACACCCTGACTCCTTTTATATCCACATACTGTCACCTGGGGAGGGAGCACTCAGGGGACTACTGTGCCAGCATTTCCCAAAGGTCAGAGTCCAAAAGTCCAAGCCCTGGATTCAGGTTTTGAGGGTTTTTTGGCATGCTGGCACATGTAGGCTGAAGATTACTTTTCAAGCCTGAGAGGCATCTCAAAGGCTGAGTAGAAAGAGACAGTGATATTTCTCCAGGGAGGATCTACACTGCATTTTCATATGCTTTTTGTGAGCCTGGAGAATTACCCTCTTCCCAGAACAGCTGCCACTGCATACATCAGGAAATATTTCTTAATAATTTAACTCAGTTAATGCAGCTTTTACAATAATTGAATGCTATGGCATATGTATCCACCTGAAAATTATATCCAACACGAGTCCATCATTGCACAGCCTAATTCCTCGTTAAAGAAAGGAGCTGAAGAAAAGCAAGCAGCAGTGGTTGGTGATTGTGAGCAGCCAGAGCAGAGCATAAAAAAGCCGTGTTTGTAATTCCGGCGCCAGCCCGCGCAGCTGGGAGAAGATTGCTGCCACCGCAGCCGAGCAGCACGGGTAAGAGCTCATTTCACACCGAGTGCTGAAGGCTGCTAACGACTGAGAGGCAAATACAATTAAAAACCTATGGCTCACCCTGTCCTACCAATAGCTCATGTGCTGATCCTCAACACATCCGCTGAGTACATCGATCATCTCACTTGTCCGTGCGGGAGAGCCGGAGTTACCGCTGGCTGAAGCTAGAGCTTGTGCATCCTGCTTGTGCCAAAGGACTCAACCTGGATCCACTGAAGCCACGAAGCAGTTTTGCTCCTGTTTTCAGAGGGAACCAAATTCCTGCTGGATGTATGGATGTGATTATCATCCTTGTGGATCAGCCTTTCAGAAACTTCAATGATTTCGACTAAAATACCTTATTCTCTTTGGACATGGAGGTGGGAATGGAAAGCCTGTAGTAACCTTCACAGCAGGAGGTGGAAGGCACCTGTGCCACCACCTCCAGTCTCCACCCAAAAGTGGTGCCTGACCAAGATAGCATCATTACCAGCATGTCAAAGCATTCTTAGCAGAAGAACACCTCACATCATTACAAATATTGTTTGCTGAGAAGTTTGTTACTGCAATCCTGAGCACATTTATGACAAGTCCTTGGTTGGGGTGATGGTGGAAGGCAGAACTGGTGGGAACCAGCAGAGTCACCAGTCATGGAAACTCTGCAATAGTGTTATACCTGCAAAGGCCCCTGGTCTGTTGACAGCTTAAATGTGCTTTAATCTGCACCTGAGTGTTGACACAGTTTTTGCAATGGACTCTGAGGACAAGAAAAAAGAAAGCTATTAGAGGCAGTGGATCTCAAATAGATGATGCTGGTCTGAAACTAAAATCATTGGTACGACAGTCTGGCCAGAGGTGGTCAGGCTGGATTGCCCTGTGCCTTGTGGGTTTAAAAGCTTGGAGTCTACAAACATAAAGGAGAAAACAGTGTATGAATTATTTCCGAATCATATGATAAATCTAGTTATCCTTGTAGCAGAGCAATACTTCATGTACCTTATCTGCCACAGCCTAATCAGTTTGCTTGCCTAAGAAACTGGACAATAAAATGGCACAGGCAAGCAAGACTCAGCATCTTGCAGAACAGGATGCATTCAAGTGGACAATTGTGCTAGAGCCAAGCATCGTGGTTATTAATGCTGCCATAACTTCTGCTGAGCCTAAACCCAGCTCTGGCTCTGAGAACACCAGGCACGTTGGGCTTTGTTTGCACCAAGGTGAGAGACTGCTTTGACCTCCACTCTGAAGCAAGTGTCAGCCAACTCCAGACTAGTTTTCTTTGCCCAGGCTTGGTTCAGTCCTGTTCAGTCATCTCCTTGCCTGGAGAGACCTCACCCCAGGAGGCATTTCTTGCTTTGTCACCTAAATCTGCTTCTGTTGCTATGGTTCTCCTGCCGCCCGTTGTGCCGCTTGGGTTAACGCGCTCTCCTTCCTCCTTCCTTGTGCCCTATGAACCTGCCATGGCACAGTTGTCCCTCTGTTGTCCTCGAGGTCAGTGTTATATTATGTTAACTTCTTTCATCTCTCTTTCAACTTACCCAGCTCCCTGGTCTTTGTCACCACTCCTCTCCAAGGAGTGTGAGAAATAATCTGTTCGCTGATAGTGCCACTATGAGCTAATGTGAAATTTATTATCTTTTTTAAATCAAGAAATAATTTTAATGACAAAAATTATTTTATCTAAGAAACTTCCAAAATCTGGATGCAGGCACAGAATTTCTCTCCTTTTCTGGATGGCTTTTGAGGTGATGGCTGTTTAAGATTTGGTGAGAAATCCTTCTGATAAGCAGTTGCAGAACAGAACTTTGCCATGACAAGTTACTGTTTTTATGGCTTGTAATAACCATGGCAACAGCTCTTCCTCTCCAAATGTACAGCCCTGAGCACTTGCCCCTGTCCACAAGGAAACCAGCACTCACCTCCCTGGGCTGCCTTTGGGCACTGGGGAGCAGCAAGGTTGTTGGGTGGGTCAAGAAGAACCCTGGAAATGGTTCAACCACCCCAGAAAAGATCAACCCTGCTGCTTCTAACTGGGAAGTTGAGGGAGGAGAAGAAACCCTTGCTCTTTTAACATCTGTTCTTTAACAGTACTTGCTGCTAAGGATGGCTGATTTGTAGAGGACGGTTATCCCTGTGTAGATGTAGGGCATGAAAGTTGTAGGGCAGGAGGAAGAGAGGTGATTTGGAGAGCAGCTGAGACCTGACATGCTGGCTCTGCACAGTGTCAAAACCAAACTCCCAGCTTAAGACATCCAATCTCCACTCCAAGTAATGGTTCTCCCACTGGAGCTAACAGGGCAGGTGGGATATGGAACTGCAGGGAGTTCTCCTCTGGCACACGTGAAGAACATGTAACACCTTCTCATCAGTGGTTGCAATCCCCTTGTCCATAACTCATAGCAACCCAAACAGGGAGGCATTGCCAAAGCTGAGCACCCAGCAAACTACCAAACAGTGCCAAATTTTAAGGTTGTCTCCTTGGATCTCCACCCCAGCTCCCCCAGACCTGTCCCTGCCCACTCCTTTGCAGAATGTTCAGCACAGCCAAGCTGGGGCCTCATTCATCACCCGTTCAGCTGCTGCATCCTCCTGGATGCAAGAAGCTGTATCAGCACATCTGATCTGCCCAGGTGTAAAAATGATATAGAATATCTCTTCATGCTCCTCCTTTCCCCCCACGTGCACTTAACCCCATGCTCCATTGAATTAACCTTCCTGATGGATGTTCTCAGGATGTACAGGTCAACATGCTGGGAGAGTTGTGCAGCTCTGCAAAGAACACAGCAAGTTGCTTGTTACTGTGGGTACTGTTTTGCAAAAGCCCATGAGATTGTTGCTCCTTCTGTGTATGCAGCCAAGCTCCTAAGGTCTCCTGAAGTGTGGCAAAATGTTCACCCCACCTGCAACCCAAACATGTGTTTGGATGTATCCATCCCTCATATACACAAGCTGCAAAAACTGCTCACCCTGAGCTAGTTTAGTGTCTACCAGTGATTTAAAGAAGATTCTTGCTTGCTGTGGCTGCTGGTCTTTGATGGAGAGCTTAAAAATGTCATCTTTGGTCTCTCTCTCTCTCTCTCTCTGGGTCCAATGGTAGAGGCCTTCTGCTGCTCCAATGCCAAAGATAAAAATGGACTGTTCCTCTTCCTCATGCTGTCAAAAGGGTCCCCTGCCAGTGGAGAGGCTCTTGAGGAGGTTCAGATTGGATGCCAGGAAAAATTTATTCACTGAGAGGGTTCTCAGGCGATGGAATAGGCTGTCCAGGGAGGTGGTTGAATCCCCATCCCTGGAGGTGTTTAAAGATGGGTAGATGAGGTGCTCAGAGATCTGGTTTAGTAGTGGACAGGTACGGTTGGACTTGATGATCTCAAAAGTATTTCCAATCAAACCATTCTGTGCTTCTATGTTCCCTCTGCCCCAAGCAGAGCTCCAGCTGGTGGTGGGATGAGGAAGAGGGTCTGGCCCCAGAGCGCTGCTGAGACCCAGTGCAGAATTTGCTTCAATTTCTTCTCCTCTCCTCTCCTCTCCTCTCCTCTCCTCTCCTCTCCTCTCCTCTCCTCTCCTCTCCTCTCCTCTCCTCTCCTCTCCTCTCCTCTCCTCTCCTCTCCTCTCCTCTCCTCTCCTCTCCTCTCCTCTCCTCTCCTCTCCTCTCCTCTCCTCTCCTCTCCTCTCCTCTCCTCTCCTCTCCTCTCCTCTCCTCTCCTCTCCTCTCCTCTCCTCTCCTCTCCTGCCACTGCTAGCTCCCAAAGCTCACAAGAAAAGGTATTTAAAGAAAACCCAGCTCCTTGGCGGTAACACACACCAAAGGTGCAGGCAGTCTTGTTTTTTCTCTCTAATTACAGTGAGCACAATGCCTGTAATTATCTTATTCACATTAAATATAGCATTTGCTGAGCACGGCAGCTGTGCCTGGCTTGCTGTGATTATCCAACACTGAGGTCCTGCTGAGTTCTCCAGCTCCAGCGTTGTGCTCCACCAGGTCGATAGGCTTGTGCCTGGCCAATGTCACTTTGTGCCAGGCTCTTTGGCCCAGGAAGAGCTGATTGCAGTCTCTGCTGGGTTGCCAGGAGTGCATCAAACCAGGATGTTCTTGCTGTGATGTTCTGTAGGACCAGGTGGGGTGGTTCCAGGGCTGCAGCAGAGGGTATGAGGCTCTTCTGATTTAAGAAGAGCCAAAATGTGGAGAAGCTGATGGGTGATGAGAAGGTGAGGCTGGTATCTGAATGAAACCTCTGTACAGCACAGAAAAACTCAGGCAATTGTGTGGAAATAAAGGTCCAAAAGCCAAGCAGATTGTGGAAACAGGAGAACCAGAAGCAGCCTCTGCTAGTGTTTCCTCAAACAGAGCAGGAGGATGGGTCCCCAGGGTAGGTCAGAGCTGCCTTTCTCCAGGGAGGTGCTTTACTGTCTTCCAAAGCCAGCAGAGCTGAGCCTGCTGCCCACCCACTCGTGGCTTACACTCTGCTCTGTGTGGGTGGAGAAATTCCTCCACTTATTCTTAAATCTCCTGGGGGCAAGTAAGAGAGAGCCTGTGCCAGGGAACTCTGCCATCAGGCAGGAGATGTCGTTCAACAAGCCCTCTCAGATCAGGGCAGCCAGCAGGAAGGGCAGGAACCAGCTGAGTACAAAGAGGAGATGCTTGAGCTGCCACAGGCTGTGTGTGGGAAGGGATGCCAGCTCTGCTGAGATGAGATTCTTCTGACCATAACCAAACAAAAGAGGACAGAAATTAATCTTTCATTCCTAGAGGTTTTCTTCCTCCAGACAAATTGCACATACGAGGCTTTCCTGCCTCTGGCACAAAGCATCCCTTGGTGCAGCCAGATGAGTGTTGCCTCTCAGAGGCCACCACCAGCCCAATCCCCACCAGTGTGGTGAAGTCCAGAGGGGGAATGTGGTCCTCTGGGAGGAAAAGAGAGCAAACACTGCGAGGATGTGCCTAAGGAAGCCAAAGGAAATGACCTGCCTTGTTGGGAATGCAAGGAAAAAAACCAGGAGGAGGCAAAAAGAGCAATCCTAAGCTACGCTGCTGAGCTCCTCCTGGGAGGATACACCTCCCCAGGAGAGCTGGGCCATAAAAAATGTTTTTCTTTTTCCTCTTCCAGAAGGTACTGGCTAACATTTGCCAGCAGGAAGGCAGCCTCCCAGATAATCCCACAGCCTGGATTTGTACACAGAGTGGAAGCCCAGCTGGGCCGTTTCCCTTTTCAGCAGATTTCTTTAGCACATGGGGATTTTTTCACCACTATCATCACCATTTAGCAAATGACAGATCTGCTGGAGCACCTCACAGACAGTTTGGATTCACTCAGGGCCCAGCTCTGTTTCCCAGAACCGTAGCTGCTAGGGACAGAAAATTCTATTTTCTCCATCTGTCAGCACAGAAGGACTTCTTTTGCACCCAAGAATATAGTTTTCCAATATTTAATTGCTTTGTTTTATAAACCTAACGTGAGGAGGCTGTCCCATGTTCCCCTGTGGTTTGCTGTCAACACCTCAGACACATCTGGCTTTGCCCAGCCCTAAAATTTCCAACTTTGGAGAAGTTCCTCAGCCACAGATTTGTGCCTTTTGAGCCAGCGCTGCTCTCACCAGGTGCAGTGCTGACACCTTTAAGTTATATCTCTCTAATTCTTTTGCACCCACTAAGATTTCAAAGTGTTTACTGGACAAATATATATGTCCAGGATATATGAGCCACTCATAGATTGTTAAAATAACAGTATACCTTAGCTCTTCCACAAAAGGTTTCTTCAGTATGTCCCACCTCCACTTCAAAGAAGATGAGGATGCCAGTCCTGTCTCGTAGATGGTGAAGATGATGCATAAAGATACCAAAATTATTTACCTGAAACCAAACTGCCAAGGTCAAAAGTAGAGTCTGGGCCTTTTGAATCCTTTTGGCTCTGTCCATCTGACTGTCTCCAAGTCTTGGGGACCTGCTCATTGCTCGTGCCAGACTGCCCCACTCCTCCGTGTCCTTGCTCTGTGTTAATCTCTGGTGCTACCTTTGCCCATGTCACACAGAAATTTGTCCCAGTACCAAGCCTGCTGTTTGCACAGGCCATTCATTAGGGCTAAGTAGAGCAGGGAGCAATGAATGTGTTTAATTGCATATAATTATAGATCCCAGTTCTCTTCTTATGCTGGATGCGTGTGTCTGTTTATAGGGCAATTACGCAGTAAATAGGATGCAATTAGAGTGATCTGTGCTGAAGGGTTGCACTTGTCACTGAGTGCTGAACTGGATGGACTCCAATTGGGGATGCCATCTCCTTTCACTGGAGTTCCCCCAGAATCAAGATCTCGTCAGGTTCTTCAGCTTCCACCCTGGCTATGGAAGGTAATTTTTCCAAGTCTGTCTTGTTCTGCTGCCCCTGCAGCAAACAGATGTCTCAGTAACACACTGCCTCTGCTATCTGTCCTCTTCTCTTAGTTTTCCTTCTTCTGCTGTTCCTTTTCTCTTGGTTTCAGCATATGTACTATTCAGAAACATATGTCACAGCTTTAGGTCAGAGTCATACTACACAGGATTTTGACAGCAGCCTAAGTAGGTGGTGAGTGATGGGCTGATGCCAGATGTTCACACTTTTCCCTGCATGAAATGAGTTGCAGGTCTTGGTTTGGACAGAAAAAATCCACAGTACGTAGCCACAGCTACACTGGCAGTCTCAGAGGAGTGAAATTGCTTTACTCTCCTAGCCCTGCTTGCTAGAATGGAAGAGGTTATCTATTCAGGTGTTCAGCAGAGGTAGTGTAAACTGGTTGGAGCTCCTAAACACTGTGTCAATATGAAAGTCAAGTAATAAGAATGAAGTTGGCAGGGAGTGCTGGGGAGGAAGCATTCCCTGCTTCTTTCTTTCCTCTCAGTTCAGTGAATAAACAAACCTCAAGTCCCCACAGTTGTCACTCCAGCACTTTTTACCAGAACTAGCACTTAAAGCAATACAGATGATGTTGGGTCTCTAAATGTTGGGTTCCCTGCTAAGAACTGTTGTACAAACATTACTTTGGGCTCTCTGTAACATTTACCTGTGAGCTTCTCACATCCTATCTACAGAACCTATTCAAACAGGCACATTGTTTCATACAACCACTTTTTTTTTGTCTAACAGTGAAAGCAAAACCTGGATTCAAGTCAAACTCTGGATGCATCAGAAAAATGTCTTAGATGAACTCTGACTGTGAAATCCACCTGGCTGTTGCTGAGGTTGGAGCAAACTGTGATGCAGTTTGATGGGTTTTTGTTTTTCACTCTGAACTTTTACTGCATAAATCAGTATCTCAGTTTAGTTTCTAGCTCCAGAGGTGCTACTGCTGGCAAACTGAATGGCACTGAGATTTGGAAAGCCAACTCTGACAGAAAACAAAAAATCAGATTTCAATGGCTTTCACCCACAGGTTGCTGGTTTCACAGAGACATTTCTAGGTTGTTCAGTGCAGTTTGGGACTGCTTGGCACAAATGGTTCTTTCAGCACAGCTACAAAGTGGATCAGGAGGAGGAGTCCCCAGTTCATAAAACTTGATCACGTCCCATGTCTCATGTGTTGACCCTTTGTTTTATTTTAACTCTTGTAATAAGCCTAAAACTAGTTGAATGTAGCCCGGTATTATGGAGGGAAATGTTTATAACCACTAGAAATGGAACATTATATGAATATCAGTAGTGGCTTAGCATGAATGAGTAACTCTAGCAGGCATCTTACATCATCCTTGTTTTAGTTAAGCTAAGAGGAATGTAGGTGAGGGACAAATACTGGAGG
This sequence comes from Caprimulgus europaeus, assembly GCA_907165065.1. The sequence goes on along the minus strand of OU015532.1, from coordinate 44,833,927 downwards.
TGAGAGACAGAGATGAGTCAGGACTTTCTGTGAGAAAAAGGTCAAAAGAGCCAGCTTGCTGGCAAGGACCAACAGACACACTCCTCACCTTATTTCAACCAAGGGAGGACAGTAGGAACGTACTTAATTAACTCATCTGGAGTCCAGATTTTGTATTACTGATTAAGAACATAAAAAAGGGGTCTCACATTGAGGCTGATTTCCTCTGACCTGTGCCCCTGCAGAGGTTCTCACCTGCAGCAGCTAAGCCCTTGCTAAAACCTAATCTCTAACTGAGGTAAGGCTCTCTTCCTTAGCAAGGCTTCCCTTTGACATCTCTGAATTAATCCCTACTTCTGGTTATTTTTACATTTCTTTCTTGTCTTTATCACAGAGCCCCAGAGTCTCCATTTGCATCGATTCCCAGCAGAGCAGCAGATGAACTTGCCGTGTCACATCCGCGGCGCGTTGCCCTTTGCTCCTCGGCGCGCGGTGCGGTCGGACCGTTCGCTCAGCTTCTGTCTCCATGAAAGCCAGTTCTTTTTGAGGTGGCTTTACTTGAGCTTTTGTGGCTTTCCAGCTAATGTCTGGGGGTTAACACATGGCTCCTTTTGAATGCCAACTTCCTTGAGGCAGGAGAGAGTCTTTAAACGCCGGAGTCTGGGATGAGCGCACAGCTGTGTGTTTCTATTCATACAGACACGTCTGTCAAGCACAGATAATTGGATATTTATCCATACATTTGCATGAGGAATCAGAGGCACCATCTCCAGAAGCAGAGACCCTGGCTTTCAGGGGTTTAGCTCAGATCCCTTCTTCCTTTAAAATGTTAGCAGCCAGTAGCTTCCCAGAGGGTGATTCTGTACCCAGAGCAGTTACGGCTGCAGATCGAGCGAAAAGTTAATTATCAATAATAAAGAGAATGGAGGAAAGAACTCTGTGCTCTGTCCTTTTGGCATTAGGCAATTACAGCCCAGCTCATTTCAGAGATTTATGCTTTTTTTTTTTTGCCTGATTTCTCCTCATGTGGAACTAGAGAACACCATATACCACCAGTATTTAGCTTGTAGCTCAGGAACCCTCTGTTAAACCCGGTGCTTTGTGGCTACTGCTGGTATCTATGTTTAATAACTATTTGGATTCTGAAAGAACTTTGTGCACTTAATCTTTTCAAATCATGTTGCTGTCAGAATGCCCCTCCCATGAAGTGCTGGTGGCAAAGTGCCTTATCTCCTCTGAAAGCTTTTTTGACTCCCAGCTGTACCCTCTCTTGGTTTTTGGTTTGGGTTTTTTTTAGCCAGGCTTTCAAAATGACATACACAAACAACCAGCTGCTAGATATTTATGTGGAACATTAGCCTTGCAATTAAAGAGAGAGAAAAAGCAGCTCTACTTTGGGGTCCTTCAGAATGTCATGACTGCCTGTTCTGCTCCATGACTGCATTTCTTTGCAAAGTGAACTGCATTAGGGGGGCCCAGCTGCAAGCAGGTCCCACTGATCACCAGCTGCCTCAGGAATTATCCATGGTAAGATGAACAAGTCAAGTCATGCTGAAGGTTATGAGTGATTCCCCAGTCCTGTCCACAGCTTCTTCTTTCTGGTCAAATAATCATGGTGAAAAAATGTCCCAGGCTGGAGATGGAGCTCACCTACAGACACAGAGGCTAGGCTGTCATCACTGTCCTACTGGGAAGGTGCTTACTGTGTCCTAGGCAGGAGAAGGCTGCAGCGTTGGTGCCACCAGCTTGGATCAGACTAATCCATATTCCCAGTCCTCCCATTTCAGCCTGTATGTCTTTTGGATAGGATTTAGCCTACCAAATCTCAGCCCATGCTGTTAGAGTGACTTTTTAAGTGTTTATCACTCCATCCTAACCAAGTTCTTGTGCCCTCAGTAAGTAGAAGTGAAAGGAATGAACTTTCAGGAGCAATGATTAGTGAGGAAGTGAAGAACACAGAAAATCCTACAGCTGGACCCATATGCCAAGCAACTGGGGAAGACTTAAAAAATAAATTGTAAGGATTATGATATATTTCAATAATTTCTGGTAGCCGTATTTGCTGTGATGCTGCAGCAATGACTGAGGATCAGGTGTGAGCACATCTCCCAACAATAGTGTTGTGGTGGTTTCACTTGGCTTGCACTTGGGTAGTATGAGCCAAACACAGCTGCTCACTCACTCCCTCCCCAGGGGATAGGGGAGAGAATTGGAGGACAAGGGTAAGGAGGGTGAAAGAAGAACAATTTAATCGTTGAAATAAAATAAAACTTAAAATAATAATTATATTAAAATAATAAATATAATAATAATAGGAATAAAATATGCCAATGAGTGACACCCAGTGCCATTGCTCACCACTCACCGACCCAGCCCGGCCCGTTCCCAGAGAACGATCCCGGAGGAGCGACAATCCCGAACCGAAACCGCAATCCCGGGAGAGCCAGAGCCCGAGCGAGAGCCAGAGAGAGCCAGAGAGGAAGAGCCCCTCATGGATCTCCTGCCCATGGGGGACAGGAGATGGAACAGCCCCTTGGCAGAGCAAATGCCCATGGAGCTGATTCATTGCAATATTCCTCACCCCCCTTACACCTTGCGCTTGTAGATCAGCAAAACACAAAGTCCTTCAACTTCCAGTGACATTTGAAAACATGGGGATGTTCTCAGCATTTCTCCTAACATACCCCAGCTGAACCCAAACCCCAGCGCTGTTCCAGCTGCTAAAAAGAAACCAGCTCTGGCCCAGATAAAACCAGGACAAGTGAGAGAGGGAGTGCCATTGCCTCACTGTCTCCAGTTGATGAGCGACCAGAACTGGAGAGGAAAGGGATCACCAGGTCAGCAGGAGAGGCCAGCCTGGTGGGGTACATGTGGCACACAGAAGGGATTCTCCCATCTCCATCCCAAAGGATGCTTGAAAGGCTCGTGGCCCCATGGCTGGCAGGGGTTCATGGCACCCAGGAAGAGTCAGAAACACAAATGACATATTTCCTTAGGACAAGAGACTCAAGGGTCCATTCCCTTTCACTGTGGTCAGTGGAGAAGTGGAGCCAACACAGAGCTAAGTGTGGGGATGGAAATGTTTTCCTTGCAGCCTTCCAAAGCATTTCAGCACCAAAACCTGACAATGCTCCCATGGTAATTTTATTATTTCTCTTTCACATATGAGGAGAATGAATGACACAGTGGCACAGAGTGAAAAAGTAAGTGTCGTGGTTTCTATTTCTAGCTCTGTCTCTGTGTCTGATCTCCAGACTAGATACTTTGATGAACAGCACTTCATTTTACCTCTCTGCAAAATAAGAGTAAAAAAAGAGCTGCCCTGTGGGGTGACTGGGAATATTCCCTTCTCTGCTCTTAAAGCACTTCTTGATCAGTTTTGAACAATGATACATATATAAAAATAATTTCATTAATATGAATTTATACTTTGTAAAGAGAGAGCTCACATGGCAAATCAATGCAGCCAGGAACCCCCACGCCCACACTTGAGATCTCACACCCTTTGGTGGGCTGCTCTCTACCTAGACAGAGAAATAGTTGGTGTTTGGACTCCTAGAGCTGTGCCATCTGACAGGATTTAATTAGAATCTGCTTCTACACATCAGGGTGGCTGTCCCACCCCCTCAGCATCAGCCCAGGCCACAGTGCTGGTGGGAGAGCTCACTGCACGGGGCCATGCTGGAGCCAAGTCTTTGGCATTCCCACATCTCCAAATCTTCTCCCTTGGTCCAGGGCCAAGACATGTCCCAAGAGGCCTGACAAGTGCTGAGGAGGTTCCTCATTTGCAGCAAGGCTGGCAGAGGTAGTGGGCTTCTCTCTGAGCTGTGGATGGACAAACATTGTTGACAGCACAGCATCAGAAAGCGCTGCCTCATGAAAACTGAGCTATCAGCTTGTGTGAACAGTTCCTGTCAGTTTTAAGTAAAATGTTGGCCAAAAGGGTTTCATAACCAACTTTTGGATGTAATTCTGTTGTGATTTTTGTGCACTACTCTGCTGCCTTTTCAAAAACTTTTAGCTCGTAGTGATAGAACACGGGGTGATGGTTTTACACTAAAAGAGGGGAGATTTAGATTAGCTATAAGGAAGAAATTTTTTACACTGAGGGTGGTGAAACCCTGGCCCAGGTTGCCCAGAGAGGTGGTAGAAGCCCCATCCCTGGAAACATTCAAGGTCAGGTTGGATGGGGCTCTGAGCAACCTGATCTGGTTGAAGATGTCCCTGCTCACTGCAGGGGGTTGGAATAGATGGACCTTGAAAGGTCCCTTCAACCCAAAAATCCATTCTGTGATTCAATGATTAATTGATTTTAAGTGTGTGCACATGTAGCAACACAAATGAAAGTTTACCAAGAATGACATGCTTGTATCTATATTAAGTGTTTACATTACAGAAACAAAGTATTTTAAAATTTTAACATGTAACTGTTAATTAAAGGTATTACTGTGGTTAGAAAATGGAACAGCTGGGTTTCTGCCTTTTCACAATAAATTTTTAAAATATGTTTTGCTCCAGCTCAGAAGTCTGGATCTCCAGCTATAGAGCCTGTTCCAGGCAGCTCTGTGTTCAACCCTTTTGTCATCAACAGCCAGGGCTTTCAAAAGTGATGTGTGATTATGAGGGTGTGACAAACACAAATTAGGCATCCAAATTCCCATAGGTTTGACTTCCACCTAGCTGAGCTACGCTCTTGGCTACAAAACCTTTAGTAACACTTTGTGATCCTTCCACATCCCCAGCCCACTAGTCATTTAGCTGGGGCATGGAGAAGCACACACCATCCAGATGAGACTTTGGTGAAAAGTTGAAGGAGTTTTCAGCAAGTTTCAAGACAGAAATTGTTCTGTTTGGATTCCCTTCACTTTCTTTCAGAGTCATTATCTCCAATTTGTGTGTGGAAGGCAAAGCTTCTAATTATACACTGCAAAGAGTGCATTTTTTATAAATAGCAGCAATTGTTCTGCTGGGACATTCTCATCTGAATCGGCTCCTATTCAGCTTTGCACTCTCTGCCGTCCATGTGCAAGGAGAATATTGTTTTACTAACAAAACCCAAGTGGATTGAGTGTGACAAATGTGAGGTACTAGAATGGGATTTGGGAAATCTGGCCTGTTTCACCTGCTGTGTGACCCTGAAGTCACTTCACTTTCCTGTCATTCTGCCCTTTGAGTCCCTGGTACCAAGCTCTCTGGATTAGGGTTGTTGCTACCCTGCCCAGTCTCACTGTGCTTGGAATTGTTAATATAATACAAAAAATAACATTTTCAGAGCACTTTTTGGTGTGTTCCTCAGCTATGCCATCCTACAGAGGATGTCTACATCAAGGTTTGTAAGCATCAGCCCTGAAAGATTTGAGTTGTGGGGTGCTTTGTACCTTACCCTGCAGGAAAGAATATTTCATGTGACATCTTGCCAGTTCTTTTAACTGATGAAGGAGGGATGCTGCTGGGCTGGAAGGAAGCCCTGAAGATGTGCAGGAGAGGTGGTGACTTTCAAGTGGAGATACATGAGAAAGAAGGACTAATCAGGACTAATTTGTGAGATAATTCAAGACCAGATGACACAGGTATTCCTACCTGGATTTTGTACTAGCATCTTCCCTGCCTACGACCTTCCTCTGATTTAACTAGCTGCATCCTCAGCTCTCAGCTTTCTGCAGAAAAGCCTCATGGCTCCAGACAGGGAACAGGGGCTCTGGACACCCCCCCAACTACACACAGGTTGTTAGCAGAGGGCTTCTTCTGCACCCTCATCGATCCCTCTTAGCCACTGCCTGTAGAGGAAGACCCTGGCTGTGTTCTGCTACCAAAGAGAAAAACACTCCTCAGCTCTAGTCAAAGGGGACACAGACGCCTGATTTCACAGCAGGGACTATTTGCATCCTGGCAGAGGGTTTTTCTTCTCTTCTCTTCTCTTCTCTTCTCTTCTCTTCTCTTCTCTTCTCTTCTCTTCTCTTCTCTTCTCTTCTCTTCTCTTCTCTTCTCTTCTCTTCTCTTCTCTCTTCTCTTCTCTTCTCTTCTCTTCTCTTCTCTTCTCTTCTCTTCTCTTCTCTTCTCTTCTCTTCTCTTCTCTTCTCTTCTCTTCTCTTCTCTTCTCTTCTCTTCTCTTCTCTTCTCCTCTCCTCTTCTCTTCTCTCCTCTCCTCTCCTTTCCTTTCCTCTTCTCTCCTCTCTTCTCCTCTCCTCTCCTCTCCTCTCCTCTCCTCTCCTCTCCTCTCCTCTCCTCTCCTCTCCTCTCCTCTCCTCTCCTCTCCTCTCCTCTCCTCTCCTCTCCTCTCCTCTCCTCTCCTCTCCTCTCCTCTCCTCTCCTCCTCTTCTTCTCATCCTCATCCTGCAGAGGCCAAGCCAGCTTCCACCAAGAGTCCACCACAGCCCTCTGCTCAGCCACCACATCCCACCTGAGCACTCATCAGTACCCATCCCAGCAGCATTACCTGGTTGCACAGGTGGGACTTGCCTGTAAATGGCCACAGCAAGATCCTGTGTGCACAGGAGAGGGGACACGTGTTTGGAGGACACCTCCCAAGTCCTGGCAGCTGCTGCACCACTGGGCTGGGCCTGTGTCCCTGCAGCCATCCTGGGGCTGAGCCCACCTCACCTCAGGAGGCCCCAGGAGGAGCTCTGGAGAGCCCTGACTCTGGCTAGAAAGCCAGCCCGTCCCGATGCGAGGCAGCCCGGTGTCGGAGGCTGTGTTTATGTGGCAGGGAGTATGTCAGGGAGATGACATCTCAGATCTCGAGCGTGCTCGGGGCGAGTGACTCACAGGCTGCTCAGTTTACGGATCCAGCTCAGCCAGGAGCGTGTGTTTAATTGCTCAATGTACTGTAACACCCGTCGCTTCCTGCATTATCCACTTGCCCCAGCACTAGAGCTGCCACCTTCTCACAACAGTCATTGCAAGAAGTGAATTGCCTTTCTCTGATTATCTTTTTAAGCAATTAATATTTTCTTGGCAAATCACAGATCACTGCCTCCTCAATATCTAAAGCAATTTAATGAGCTCCAGCTGGCAGCCATGGCTGAATGAGTCACTCTGCTGGAGAAAAAGATATCACCCTGGCATCTTCTCCCCTCGTGCTGTCATTTCTCAGCTGGTATTTTGGACTGAGGGTACTTGTCTGTCATTCCCATGATGGAGCTGGACCGGCTCTCTGAACCTGCCAGGTCATGGGGTTGCCTGTTCAGAGGACTTGGTGCCCTCTCTCCACTCATCCTGGCCATCACCTCTGCTCCCAGCTGTGGCTGATGAGAAAATGTCCTGGTTTTTCTAGGACAGAGTTAATTTTCTTCTTAGTAGCTGGAATAGGTGTGTTTTAGTTTCAGTGTGGGATTTGCTATGAGAAGAATGTTGATAAAGTACCAATGTTGTTAGCTGCTGCTGGAGCTCGAGGCCATCGTGTTTGGCTGTTCACAGCTGCACTGGGACTGGGAGGGGGAAGTGCAGTAATTAGCAAAACCCCAAATTGGCATTTGGCTCTGCCAATGAGATATCCCAGATCACATCACATCATGGTCATGTATTAACCAGGGCTGACTGGAAATGTCTGAGATGGCTCAGGTCATTCTTCTGGGGTTTGGGTTTGGGGACTGTCCCTGCTTCAGGTTCACTGCTGGCACAGGCTGGGCATTGGCTGGCGGGTGGTGAGCAATTGTACTGTGCATCACTCATTTGCATATACTGTTATTATAATTATAATTATAATTTTATTTCAATTAGTAAATTGTTTTTATCTCAACCCACAAGTTTTTTTCTTACTTTTACCCTTCTAATTCTCTCCCCTGCTCCCTGGGGGGTGGGGACAGTGACAGCGTGACTGTGTTTGGCTGCAGCCAAAGGAGTGAAACCACCAGAGAACGATGCTGCAGACTCACTCCTAGCCAAGCAAGAGGTGGAGAAAGCTCCTGCTATAAAACCACAGCCCACTTGACTTCTCTAATAGGGTTTATGAAACTCAGAGAGCTACTTCATGCTCTATACTTCATTAAATGAAAGCACTTTTACAGCCTTCTTCAAAGAAAACAAACTGAGACATCCCTGGGGCAGATCCTGGGTCATGTTTTAAACATACATACGTACATCAGCCCTATGTGCCTTTCAGCATGTATGTCACAGCATGGACCAGTACATCCCCCCAACCCATTCCCCTTGCAGCCTGCCACCATGACCTTTGCTGACTGAGGTCAAAAAGGCATTTTTGATCTGTCTGAGGTGATACCTCAGTATCTTCCCTATCTGACAGACCTAAAGTGGAAACTTTTTCAGTGTACAAACAGTTGAAGTGCCTTCCTGCACTGAGCTTTAAAGAAAAAAAAGCAACACTGAGTATCTTTTGTTGCCATTTACACGTCTGATTCTACATGAAGTTGCTTTGAGTCCCCTTTCATCTCCACTGACTAAAGAGACAGCTTTGTCATCAGCACGTTGTTTGGTCTTTCTGTTCACTTCCAAACAGCAAGAAAAGTGATTTGTAAGGGGGCATCTGAAGGAGATGAAGGCTCCTGGCTTAGCTCAGGAAAGCAGTTGTGTATATTATCACAAGAGAGCTGGAAACCTTTGTACATCTGCAAGAAGCAAACAAGCAAAGCATTTAGACCAGCTTTAGATCACCAGCACAGGAGACAGACAGCCCAACACGTTATGGTTGCTGATGAGTGGGATAAACAGAAGGGTTAGGAGCCCTGGAGTCAGGATTGGGAATTTGAAATGACACAAAGTGGGACCGTGGCAGGGAATGGGCAGCAGGGTCAGGACAGGAGAGGAGACTGAGCGTGGCTGGAGACCCTGGGGAGAAGCATCGTGCAAGTGTTAGTAAAGCCAGGGGAAGGAAATACAGCAAGAAGAGGCATGGGTTGTTTGGATGACAAATTAGATGGCAAGTAGAAGAAAATCCAGAACTAGAGAAAATCACAGAATCACAGGATCATTAAGGTTAGGAAAGACCTCTAAGATCACTCAGTCCAACCATCAGTTCATCACCACAATGCCCACTAAACCATGTCCCTGAGTGCTACACCTACATGTTTCTTGAACACCTCCAGGGATGGTGACTCCACCACTGCCCTGGGCAGCCTGTTCCAGTGTCTGACCACTCTATCTGGAAATAAATTTCCTAATACCCAATCTGATCTTCCCCTGGTATAACTTGAGGCCATTTCCTCTTGTCCTATTGCTGGTTGCCTGGGCGAAGCGACCAACACCCACCTCACTACAACCTCCAAAATTAACAATGGAAAAAAACCTGAAAAATACAAGGGCTGATGGTTCAAATTCCCTTCCTGACTTGGTTTTGTATATTTTTTCTCCTAAGATTGCAGTGTGACCTCTCCAAAGTGAAAATGGAAGGAACACACATAAGAAGGAGGTGGCAGTGAGCAAGGGGCCCTCAAAACCTACTGAATCACGCCGTTCGCATGTTGAAGCTTTGGTTTCCGTCACGAGAACGCTCTGGCTCTGCCAGATTTTGTGTGTGGCTTTTAGTCGGAAGCTGTCAGCCATCATTTCAGGCATTAAGCAAAGAAATCCCTCTGGATAGTTTGTAATTGGTTTTGTAGGTGGGATTAGTGCTGAGTCCAGCTGCACTATGGTTTCTTCCACTCAGGAAGCTCTCCCGCAGACCATTTCCCTGCCCATATGAAGTGGGGCTCAGGAGGCCTTGTGATGCCCTTCCCTGGGTGTCTTTATTGCTGCTTATTGAACCAGAGATGTGTGTAAGAAAAACAGAGGCCATGCATTAGCCTCCTTCTTTCCCCAGCACTGGACAAGACCCAGCAGAACAATACAGACCTCTACTTTCCACGTGGTTCTTCCAGTTAATGTTTCTTTTGGGAGGGGAGAAAATCAGCCCACCATAATGACTTATTAACATCCACTTCATGCCAGATTGGAATTTCTGACCTACATTGTGCTTGAGTAAAACACTCATTGAAGGAGAATTTTTGCCTAGAGTAAGGACTTCAAGTTTAGGTCAATTAATTATTAATTGTTCTATTTATTTATTAAAAAGCTCTGCTGAAAGGGGAATATTAGCTGTTTCCTTTCCTCGTGAGCTCATTCTCTTGCCTGATCTCATTTGGTTTTGCATGTGTTGTTCCTCAAAGAAACAAGTCAAAAATTGTGTGTGTTTGTGGAGGGAGAGGGTCAGATTTTTTGCCAGGCAGGTCAGGATACAGTCACATTTATTCTTCTCACACACTACTTTGTAGAACAACAAGTTGGCAGACAGAATGAAATATTAGCATCATTTCCTGCAGATCTGAATTTAAAAAAAAAACCCAAACCAAACCAACCAAGGATGGAAGAGACTGAATTTAGAACAACAAACACCAAAGCTACAGGCACTCAACCAGTAAAAGAAAATCTTTCACTGTAGTGATTTCTGAATTTGGAAGGTGCTGTAGAAGATCCTTTTCCATCAAGACTGTTCACCTGCAAGCCCATTAGGTTGTTCAAGGTTTGGAGGATGTATCTGTGCCAATCAGTGACACTCTAATGTCTTTCCAGTGTATTCCACCTCCATTGTGTGTGTTCAATTTCTTGGTAACCCAAAAGAGCAGGAGAACACAACCTTCCCTTTCGTGCTTTCCTTCACATCTGCAGCAGGCTGGTGTGTCCTACAGCCAAGGGTGTGGGGGAAAACAACCCTGTTCTGTGCTGCAGGAAGGAGCCATAGAGAAAGATGTCTCCCAGCCATAGAGAAAGATGTCTTCCCAGTCTCCCAGCACTGGTGGGACTGGGAAAAACCAGAGCTGTGGTCAGACCTGCCAGGCACTCAGCTGTGGTGGCTGGGCTGGTGTAGAGCTGTAGAGATGGAACATACTGATGTTTTCTAATTTAGGACCTTGACATCCACAGACATTTCCTGGGACACAAGAACATTGTATTCTTGTACTGCTTAGGGTCACCTACAAATCCAGGCAGAGTAAAGAAACCTTCTCGTGTCTCTGCTTGAGTGTAACTTGATTTCTTTTCAAGGCAGACAACCCAGCTGCAGGCTGCTGGCCTTCTGACACTTGGGAGATTGCAGGCATCACTGTCAATAATCCTCATCTCCCTCCTCCAAATGGCTCCTGAAACATTATCCAGCGTTTCAGCCCAGCATCTCACATGCTCCTTTATTTTGTGTTCAGGAGTGAACAATTGAGGGCATAGACTTTTATTGGAGTGCATTATATTTCCTCTCCTGTGAAGGTCTAGATATTGCTGCGGCAGAAATACTGCCCCAAGGGCTCTCCCTTGCAGCTCCTGGGATAAAGCTATTTTCTTCCTCATAAGGGTTCCATACTGAGGAAAAAAATATGAGGTTTCTATCCAAACTCCATTGCTTTTCTTTTCAGGTCTTTTGGCAGCTCAGATGAGAGGGGATAAGCAAGTGGTCCTCTTCTTGTTGAGCTGCTGACAGTCTGAACTTCTCTCTTTCCCATCCTGCAATGTTCATTGATTCCAAACCCCACCAACTTCTCCATCAATAAGCTGTTTGCTGCCAGTGGCTCAAGGTGTCACCACCTTGTTAACAGAAAAAAAAGGTGGCCACACATCCCTTTAGCAAATGCTCCTTTCTGTGTTTTAATTGTGCACAGATTCCCTGATGAGGTTAAGGGATTATAGAGCTGTGGATAAAGACATACCTGCAGGCAATGGCAGCATGGAGAGGTGCAGACCAGATGATAAATAAGAACTCTGTTCTGTAAAGCAAAGCAGGGGAATAATCTTCCAGGGCTAGATCACAGCTCCAAACATCTGCCTCTTGTGGAGGTAGCTAAGGCAAATGATGTGGTGGGAGGGGGTCTAGGAGGAATTGCAGTAAAACATCTCAAGGAGGAGCATGTTTTGGAGGGTAAGCAGCCTGGATGCTGCCCACCTGGGCAAGACCAGAAGAGCACTGTGTGTTGTGGTGACAGGCCTTCCCCATGGTGGGAAACAAGGAGCATCAGAAATCTCTTCTTGGATAGTTTCCAGTCTTGTTTTGCAGATTTATCAATTTGAGCAAATTTGAGGACTGTGCTGGTTTCACTGGGCTGGCACTGGGCTGCAGCCAAACCCAGCCACTTGCTCACTCCCCTTCCAGGGGACAGGGGAGAGAACTGGGGGGCAAGGGTAAGGAGACTGGTAGCGTGAGATAAGAACAATTTAATAATTGAAATAAAACTTAAAATAATAATGATACTTAAATAATAATAATAGGAATAAAATATGCAAATGAGTGACACCCAGTGCCACTGCTCAGCACCCACCGACCCAGCCCGGCCCGTTCCCAGAGAACGATCCCGGAGGAGCGACAATCCCGACCCGAAACCGCAATCCCGGGAGAGCGAGAGCCCGAGCGAGAGCCAGAGAGAGCAAGAGAGGAAGAGCCCCTCATGGATCTCCTGCCCATGGGGGACAGGAGATGGAACAGCCCCTTGGCAGAGCCAAGTGCCCATTGAGATGATTCATTTAAATATTTTTCATCCCCCCAAATCTTGTGCCTGCAGACCAGCAAAACACAAAGTCCTTCGACTTCCAGTGGCAACTGAAAACATCAGTCTGCTATCAAAGTTTTTCTCCTAACAAACCCCAGCTGAAACAAACCCCGTTGCTGTTCTAGATGCTAAAAAGAAACCAGCCCTGCCTCAACTGAAAATCATGCCAGGGACATTCAGAAAAGTCTCAGAAGCAGATCCTGGCTTGTTTGGTGTGTAATCATAGAGATGGTTCCCTTCCTCAGCTCCAGGCTCCCGGCCCCAAGGCAGTTGAGATATGAGGAGGAATCTTTCACCCAGAGGGTGGTGAGGCACTGGAACAGGTTGCCCAGAGAAGTTGTGCATGCCCCATCCCTGGAGGCATTCAAGGTCAAGTTGGATGGGGCCCTGGGCAGCCTGAGATCATCTGGTGGCCTGGCAACCCTGTCCACAGCAGGGGGGTTTGAACTGGATGTGCTTTAAGGTCCTTTCCAACCCAAACCATTCTGTGATTCGATGATCTCAGCAGTTTCCCCACCTCTGCCCACGCAGCAAGCTCCCTGCCTCTCCACTGAAGCGGAGAATAAAAAACCACCCTGCACAAGGGTTGGGCTGAACAATTTCCAGCCCATCATTTCTCCTCAGATTGTTTTGCTTCCCTGGATCGCTGTTTGTGACTGTGGATGTGTAACTGGTCAGTGGGCGTTTTTTCCTCTAGCTGATTGCGTGCTTGAAATGTTTAAACTGGAGAATAATGACGAGCAGAAGGTGAATATTGAATCTCAAGCCTCTGCTATCAACTTCCAGGCAAGCAATAACTCATGTTAGATATGGTGAATCTCCAAGAGCTTCTACATATTTTCACCACATCATGCTCAAAGATAGAACTGCCTGGGCTTTGGGTGTTTGGGTGGGGATTTTTAGTGGGGTTTTTTCTGAAGAGTTCATGTTCCACTCAGGAGGTTTTTGGGTGGAAAGCAGGGGTTTGGAGTTTTCCTCACCACCACTACTGCATGAGGCTGGTTGCACTTTCTACAATCTACATCGAAAAAATATTTGCATGAAGGTAAATTTCTTTCACAGGACTTTTAAGAGAAATTTATGAGCTGTCCTCCATGTGTGTGGACGCCTGTGGGTGTGTGTGAACACACAGTGGGCCGGAGGAGCCGTGGCCCATGTAGACATGCAGTGGTCCACATGCTGCATAACCATGTAGGAAAGCAGATGTGATGGGGCCAGGGGAGCTGCATTTGCTACACCTCAAATGTCATTTTTCAGCAAGCAGGGGTTTTCAGGACTCAGCGTGGGCTACAGGGAGGAGGGAGCCAGGGAGAGAGGTGGCCTGCCTCTGGGGAGCATCAGCAGCCCATGGAGAGCTCAGAGAGGAAGCCCCTGGAGCAGAATGGGATTTCCTCCCATGTGGCATTAGCTCCCAGCTCTGCTTCAGCAGCTTTGTCTCTAAGGAGAGGCCACAGTTTCCCACAGCAACATTTTTTACTAACAGGCAAAAAGAGCATCAGCTGCCCCTGAAGACACCAAAAGGTCAAGCTGCAGGAAGAGTCTTCACGCTTCACCCACCTCGCCTGTAACGCACTTCTGCTCTCAGAACAACCATGTCCTCGATCTGTCTCTTGTCCCAGTTTCCACCTCAGCCCCTTAGCCCACCCATGCTCTGTCTGTGCCGCTGTGCTGGGGAGTGAGCCTGGCTCCCCCAAGGGAGGAGAGACCTCCCAGTGTGGTCCTGCAGCCCCAGCAGGTGAGGAGGAGTGGTCCTGCAGCACCAGCATTGCTCCACACACCTCCTCCACAACGGGTGCCTGAGGAGGATGTGGAGGAACACCTCCTTCACACCTCCTCCACTGCCCACTCCTCTTAGACATCCCCCATTTCTTCCCCTGAGGATTCTCATTCTTCTTTCAAGGGGAGCAAGGGCCAAGCTCAGTGCAGAGATGTCTGTTTGCAGCACAGAGCCAATAACCGTGTCCTGGGCTGCACCCAGAGCAGCGTGGGCAGCAGGGCCAGGGAGGGGATTCTGCCCCTCTGCTCCGCTCTCCTGAGACCCCCCCTGCAGTGCTGCCTCCAGTGCTGGGGCCACCAACAGCACAAGGACATGGACCCACTGGAGCCAGCCCAGAGGAGGCCACGAGGATGATGCCAGGGCTGGAGCAGCTCTGCTGTGAGGACAGGCTGAGAGAGTTGGGGCTGTTCAGCCTGGAGAAGAGAAGGCTCCAGGGAGACCTTCTAGTGGCCTCCCAGTACCTGAAGGGGCTCCAGGAAGGCTGGGGAGGGACTTTTTATAAGGGCAGGGAGTGACAGAACAAGGGGTGATGGCTTTAAACTGGAAGAGGGGAGATTGAGATGAGATCTGAGGAAGAAATTCTTTGGTGTGAGGCTGGTGAGACCCTGGCCCAGGATGCCCAGAGAAGCTGTGGCTGCTCCTCCCTGGAAGTGTTCTCAGCCAGGCTGGATGAGGCTTTGAGCAACCTGGTCTAGTGGAAGGTGTCCCTGCTGCTGGCAGGGGGGTTGGAACTGGATGAGCTTTAAGGTCCCTTCCAACCCAGACCATGCTGTGATTCTATGACTCCATGTCCAGCACCACCCTTCCAGTCAAGTCTTTGCATTCAGGGGTTTGCTCACCCTCTTTTCAGGGATGCCACCACTAAGTGGCTTTGCCAAGTTACTGCTGGGTGGCCCTCAGGGACCAGGAAAGAAGCCACCAGGCTATGGATACCTGTGGGGCAAGTGGCCTGTTCCCCCCAGCCTGTGTCCTGCAGCTGTTCCTGCAGCAGCAGAGGCAGGCTGCTGGGTTAAAGGCCAGGATAACATGTTAGATCTGGATGATCACAGGGAAATAATCAGAGTGATTGTAACTGCTTGGAGTGAAACAGAGCAAAATAGAAACCTCTTTTTGTTCTTCCCTTCTCCTTACACACGCACTTTGCATTTTTAATAAAGACTGACTTATTTTTAATTGCCTTTGGTTTGTTTACTAAGGCTAAAACTGTACAGAAAAAACAAATGTGTCATCCAGACAAGACTACCAAGTGCTGCTGGCTGTACTTACAGCCCCACCACCCTTTGCTGAGATGCTGCTGTGGTCCTGAAGAAGCTGTTACCTTGCCCAGCAGTTATGAAGGCAAGATTTACTGTGTCTGCCCAGCGGTGATGGCATTTGCAGAGGGAGGACAACTGGCATCTCTGAAGAAGGATGCTTGCCCCTTCCAACACATGTGCCCTCTTCCTTTTCCCCTAGGAAACGTTGTGCAGACACTGTAGGTGCTGGAGCAGATGCAAGAGCACATGGAGGAGAGAGAACATCAAGCAGAGTGTTGTTAGAAGCATCTTGTGGTGGCTATTAAGTGCTGCTAGATGAATATATAATCACAAGCTTGTCAGGGCTTGATTTATTTTTGTTATCTGCTTGGTGCTAAAAACATATACATCTGTTTCTGAAATCAGCACATGGTAAAATGCCACTGTCCTCACCCCTGATCAGATGGGAAAACTGAGTGACTTCAAAAAAGGAGCTCAGGGCAGGGCAGAGACCCCCTCTCACAACCTCCCTCCCCTCTGAGCTGCAGAGGAGGCGAGGGCACTGGCGAGAGGTCCCCAGGCATCGCACCCAGGGCTGATGAGATCATGAGCATGGGTTGGAGGACGTGTCCTTTCCAAAGTCCTAGCCTGTCCCAGGGCCTCCTCTGCATTCTGCTCCTGATGGTAGGGCAGTCAGGGGCTGCCTGGGACCCCTGAGGTTTACAGGACTAACATCCATTATAATTTACATGTTGGCTGGGAAT
Organism: Caprimulgus europaeus; assembly: GCA_907165065.1. Next base: position 44,817,711 of record OU015532.1, on the reverse strand, counting down.
GGAAAAAAATCTGTCCAGCCTCCCCAGAGGAAACATACTGCATCAGTGCACAACCTCCCTTTGTCAGGGAGTGAAAATGAAACAGCCCTAGCAGGTCCCTTCTGGGTCATTTCCCTGAGAAAAGCCAGGGGAAGATTATCTCTTCCAGCTCATTTTTTCTGACACTTTTTCAGTCTTAAAATTTGGCTTCCCACCTTATCGCTGTGATACTGTCTCACAACCACACACTCAGCGGCCATCTGTTCCTTCCCCAGTCTTCCCTGTGCTTCCCTGCTTCAGTGCTGTCATTCCCAGACAGAGATTCCCCTTCAATTCAGCTAGATGCTCTCCTTCCTGCTGTCCCCCAGGCTGATGGACGCTGTGCTGGTGCTCAGCCATCGCTTACACAAGGGTTGGAACTTGGCTTCTCTTCATCTCACCTCCTATGTCCATCCCTGAAATGCTTTTGCAGCTGCTCTCTAGGCTCAGTTCAGGTTGCCAGCATCCTTCTGGTGCCACATGTCTTGGTTTTGAGGCAGGAGCCTTCATTCTCCCTTCCCTTTGGGTGCCAGAGCCCTGGGACAGGCTGCCCAGAGAGGGTGTGGAGTTTCCATCTCTGGAGGTGTTCAAAACCCACCTGGATGCTTTCCTGTGCAACCTGCTGTAGGGAACCTGCTTTGGCAGGGGGGTTGGACTGGATGATCTCCAGAGGTCCCTTCCAATCCCTGTGATTCTGTGATTCCCTCACATCAGTGTGACCTCTCCCCAGAGACCTCTCCTCTGAACAGACACATCAGCCCTTCCCACGTCGGTAGCCAGGCAATGGGAGTGCTGTTGGCCACCAGACTGATATGACACAAAAGTGATAAACCCAGTGATTGAAGAGATGATGAGCAAAGGGGGTCAGCTGGGAAAGAAATCCTCTGTGGACCAGCGGCTGCTCTGTTTGCCTGTGCGGGATCTGTTCAATACCACGAGACCCTGCAGATACAGAACTCCTTTGCCACTGTCTCACCCTCACAACACACACAGGCAGTTGCTGCTTTGGGCAGAAGGAGTTCAGAGCCTCCCTGCAGCTTGAGGAAGGTGTGTGCTGCTCCCCATGGGGCACTGCCTCTTAATTACCTCTGTTAAAATTATTTAAATGAACCCTGCAGCTCCTGGAGTCACGAGGCTCCCAAGGATGCTGTGATGCAGATGTGGTCAGGGAACTATCATGACAGCAGCAAGGAGAGATGGCACATTCCTGACTGGAAGGGAGAAAAAAAAACAAAGAAATGGAGATCCCAGAGGCAGCTGAGATGGAAAGGAGAGGCCACCAGCTGTGGGCACACACTCCTTTAGAGAGGGTCCATCATTGGTGTGAGCACAGCAGCTTCCCTCCTGTCAACCCTGCAGGAACAAGGCAGGAGGTGCTGACAGCCTGTCACCCCTCTCCACCCCTGGCATCGACACCACACTTGGCTGTCAGACACCACGGTCACGTCCCACTGGTGCAGCACAGGGAGGAGGAATTGGTGTGTTGAAGAGTTGCCCCCAAGCACAGCAAGATGGGGTGGGAGTGAGGACCACTGCTGGTTGCACTCCTCCCACAGCATCTCCTCACTGTGGCTGCCCAGCCAGAGAGTTTAATTTTCTGGATAAATCAAGGCCTGAAAGTTTCAAAGCAACCCGGGAACGCTGTCCTGACTCATGCAGCAGTTTTAATGGTAGCAGTGCGGATAAATTCCCCCACAAGAAAGATCTGGAACACCGAGTCATCAAAGGGCTCATTATATTTCCCACAAGAACTAATTGTCTGCCAAGAATTACAGATCAAGAAACCATGTTTTACTTCTGTTTCTCATGTCAGCCATGTGTGAGATCTAACTGATGCTCTGCACCTCTGTCGGGTGTTGTTAACCAGCCTCTGATGTAAGAACTATTGGGAAGGCACTGGCCCAGGTTGCCCAGAGAGGTGGTAGAAGCCCCATCCCTGGAAACGTTCAAGGTCAGGTTGGACGGGGATCTGAGCAACCTGCTCTGGTTGAAGATGTCCCTGCTCACTGCAGGAGGTTGGACTCGATCAGCCTTGAAAAGTCCCTTCAACCCAAACCAGTCTGTGATTCTCTGATTCTACGTGCTCCAGCTGCAGAGGATGAAGTCGTACTGGTGTACCTCCTACTTTCCCTTTGGGGCACCAAGGCTGTGCTCTGGCAGCCTTCTCCCCGCTGGTGGGGGTCAATCCGACCGCCCGACCCTGGCAGCGATGCTCGTGCGGCTCAGCCCAGCTCAGTAAATAACCTGAGCTTCCTCAGGCTGCAAGCTGCTCAGGAGGGGTTAAAGGCATTGCTGTTACTGCTCTGGGTGTTTTTATGAGTTGTTTCCTGGTAAAGCCCCATCCCTTCCCTCCTTAGTCTCCAGGCCACTGGCAACAATAAATGCCTCCCCTTTCTTCCAACTTCTGCAAGAGTTTCACTCAGTAGGAGCAGGGCAAAACTGCTTCTAAATCCCTTTACTCTTCATGAAAGTGGAACACATCAAAGAACCTTCCCTTCACTCAGGAAGACAATGGTATCACCCTGCAGACTATCTCCTCCTCACAGTTCTTTAAATCCTCAAAAAAAAGGACCATTTTGCAGTGCTTTCCACACACTGTTTCACTCTTTTCCACCAGTCCTGATATGTGGCCCTCAAATATCTTCAGTTACCAGGGCAGAGAGCTGCACAGAGAACTTGGGCACTGCCTGGCTTAGTTTTCCTTTGCTTCCTTTCCAGGGTCCCACAGGATGAGACTGTGGATCTCCACGTGCCTCCAGACAACAGGCAGAGAGCTGAACTGTTTCTGAGCATTACAAATGTGGGTTTGGTTCACGTCATAGGATCATAGAACAGTTTGGGTTGGAAGGGATGTTTAAAGACCATCAAATCCAACCCCCTGCAGTGAACAGGGACATCTTCAACCAGAGCAGGTTGCTCAGAGCCCCGTCCAACCTGACCTTGAATGTTTCCAGGGATGGGGCTTCTACCACCTCTCTGGGCAACCTGGGCCAGGGTCTCACCAACCTCAGTGTAAAAAATTTCTTCCTTACATCCAGTCTAAATCTCCCCTCTTTTAGTTTAAAACCATCACCCCTTGTCCTGTCACTACAGACCCTGCTGAAAAGTCTGTCCCCACCTTTCTTACAGGCCCCCTTCAAGTATTGAAAGGCCACAATAAGGTCTCCCTGGATCCTTCTCTTCTCCAGGTTGATCCTTCTCTTCTCAGCCTGTCCTCATAGGAGAGGTATATATTAGCAAGCTCCTTCACACAGTGTAGCCAAGCCTCTGTTTAGCAAAGAACGAGGAACTGTAAAGGTCAAAATGTATTTCCATTTTAATCTCATCATAATTCCAGCAAGTGACTGTGAAGCAGAAAAGAACGGCTCTCTTGCCATTATAGAAAGCTGAATAATTCAGACACCTTCTTTAGGCCTCCTCCTCTCTCCCCAAGATAATAATCATCCCACATTTCAGTGCTGCAACTAAACCAGCCGCCCAGGACTTCATCGTATTCACTAGACTTTGTACTGACAGGAGGAGAAAGCACAGCTCCTCTTGCTGTTGGAGTGAAAAGAGAATCTTATTTAATTGCTGAAACACGAGGCTTGTGATGTAGTTGCACATTTTTGGTTCCCTTGGAGGATGGGCAGTGGTGGGTACCCACAAGTATGGATATCTGCTCACACGTCAGGGAGGATGTTTATGCAGCCCAAGACTGGGGACTCAGCTGAAATTGGGCAAAAAAAAAGTCATGTTGCAGATTTCCTCTGTGATTTTTGCCACATCACATTTGTCTGTGACTCATTTCTCCACCTGCAAAGAGCAGTAAAAGCACTGCCTGCCTGCAGCCGGAGGCTACGAGAAGCGGCGTGTGCAACGAGTGCCAGGGACTTATAGAACCCCAGGCTGGTTTGGGTTGGAAGGGACCTTAAAGCTCATCCAGTTCCAACCCCCTGCCAGCAGCAGGGACACCTTCCACTAGACCAGGTTGCTCAAAGCCTCATCCAACCTGGCCGAGAACACTTCCAGGGAGGAGCAGCCACAGCTTCTCTCGGCAACCTGGGCCGGTGTCTCACCACCCTCACACCAAAGAATTTCTTCCTAATACCTAATCTAAACCTCCCCTCTTCCAGTTTAGAGCCATTTCCCCTTGTTCTGTCACTAACTGCCCTTATAAAAAGTCCCTTCCCAGCTTTCTTGTAGGCCCACCTCCAGGACATGGGACACACGAGCAGTCTCTCGCTGCTCCATCAGGCTTTAAACCTGGCTGGCCGGAGGTGAACACGGCGGGCTCCAGCTCAGCACCCTACACTCTCTATATCCCTGAAATGGGAAGCCTTCTTCTGAGCAGCAGGGATGAATTTAGCCAAGGAGATGAAAGTTTAGGCACCATCAAATTACATGTGATCAGAATCAGGTTAGATTTGTAACGAGCATACAGACTGCAGTCCTTATCCGGTAAGTTAAAACCAGGTGATGCCTACAAGACAAAATAAATATGAGGAACAAATGATGAACAAGGGAAAAGTGGCAATTTAAGAAAAGAGCACACGCCTTCCCTTGACATTTCAAAAATTGCCATAGCTTTACAGGAACCAAACAATATTTCTTCCTTTAACAACATCCTGACTGAAGGGAGCTCTACAGACAGACCATTTCAGTTACACACACACAGGGAGTCTGTGAGTACCTGCGCCAATGCGCAAGAAAGGGCTGAAGAGGCTCCAAAGGGAGCTGGAAGAAGCGGTGGAAAATCTATGACTCAACACTCTCGAGGTGGATAATATCAATAAAAATGTTCTGAGAACAAAAGAAATCCTGAAATTGTTATAGATCTTTTATCAAGTTAAGATAATGATCTATCAAATATTCCTGCACATAAAAACCCCCAGCAGTATCCAACAAATATTTATCTTCTGTGTTCTGAAAGAAACCAGATGGCACATTAGTATCCTATGAGATTAATGCATTATTCTGCTCTATTCTGTATTAGCAACAAAAATTATCAAATATCCTTTCCTAGAGATTAATATTTCTAAATCAGGACACCTAGATAATGCTCAGAAGATTTCTAAAAGCTCTCTGAAGATCTCTCTACATAGTTAATGTCAATTTTTAATAAAATTTGGGAAAACTGAGAACTGCCTGCAAACTGCTAAGGGAGGCATCATGCCATTAGTATAAATGGGACAGCAAGGGGAGAGGGAGAGGTAGACACCATGATGTTGTCCTTGAGTTTGAAGCCATTTGGAGGAGAGACAATCACAAACACTGTCCTGGAACAGTGCCTGTCACTAAACTGGCTAAATTATACCTGATTGCTTGGGCTGATATTTCTTGCACTGCAAACTCACCTCAAAGCATTGTCGCCAACCAGGAATGGTCAACATGATGTCTACTATCTCAAGAGGTTTCCTAGAGGTGCATTCCTGACCTGCTGCTCTCCCATACTCCACCAGCAACCCAGAAGGCAACCTAAATTCAGTTCCTGCAAACTTCTCAGCTCCCCCTGCCTGGCTGGCTGGTAAATGAGGAAGAAGTTGGTGTATTTGCACAGGTAAATTTTGGTTACACTGACAGGGAAAAGGCTGAGCTCTGGAAAACTCTGGTTCTGATCAGCATGGTGAGAACATGAACACACACAGTGAAACCACAATGGGCTGCTCCTTTTTCCAGAGGGAAAACATGGTCTTTGATGCACAGGCATGGTCCTGCCGAGCAGGTGCCCTCGCTGGGTAACCCTGCATGTGTCTGTGTCAGACCTGCAGTTCCTGGGAAACGTGGGCAGCTCAAAATCCAGCAATTTTTCTGCCAGAACAGCTCTTCCAAAAAGCTCTCCTTGTTTCAAGATGTTCCTGAGGTGGATTTGAAGATGGTAGATCTTTTAAAGTGTTGTGTGATGTGGGTCAGTGGGGAGGACAGAGACAGGGTGACAAGGTGGAGTTTTGGTTCTCTATGACCTAAGCAGCCCATGTCAATGTGCACAGTCTCTGCTGGCTGGAGAGCAGCCTGTGCACAAAGATCTCTGGGAACTGCCAGAAATTTGGGGTCACAACTTCCTTCAGTTTTAAGACTTCCTCTGGTTATTGAGATTGGCCACTTCTGGAACCTAATGAAGTTCAAGAAAGGCAAGTGTAGAGTCCTGCACCAGGGGAGGTATAACCCCAGGCACCAGTGCAGGTTGGGGGCTGACCTGCTGGAAAGCAGCTCTGCAGAGAAGGAGCTGGGAGTGCTGGTGGACAGCAAATTAACCATGAGCCAGCAATGAGCCCTTGTGGCCAAGAAGGCCAATGGTCTCCTGGGGTGCATTCAAAAGAGTGTGGTCAGCAGGTCGAGGGAAGTTTTCCTCCCTCTCTGCTGTGCCCCAGTGAGGCCACATCTGGAGTGCTGTGTCCAGTTCTCAGCTCCCCAACTCAAGAAAGACCAGGAACTACTGGAGAGAGTCCAGGGGAGGGCTATGAAGGTGATGAGGGGCCTGGAGCATCTCTCTGATGAGGAGAGGCTGAGACACCTGGGTCTGTTCAGCCTGGAGAAGACTGAGAGGGGATCTCATCAATGCTGATCAATATCTAAAGGGCAGGTGTCAAGAGGATGGGGCCAGACTCTTCTCAGTGGTGCCCAGTGACAGGACAAAGGGCAATGGGCACAAGCTGGAACACAGGAGATTCCACCTGAAAATGAGGAAAAACTTTCCTGTGAGGGTGCCAGAGCCCTGGGCCAGGCTGCCCAGAGAGGGTGTGGAGTCTCCATCTCTGCAGATGTTCCAAACCTGCCTGGACACTTTCCTGTGCAACCTGGTGTAGGGAACCTGCTGTGGCAGGGGGGTTGGACTGGATGATCTCCTGAGGTCCCTTCCAACCTCCATCATTCTGTGATTCTGTGATTCTCAGGACACCCTTCCACATGACCCTTTTCTTCTCCCAGCCACCCTTCTCACCAGTATCTGACCTTGCATGTTCCCTCATAAACTGGAATGTCTGGACCTGGGCCAAGTGGTGAAACCAAAGATAAATGCAGGTAAATAGATCACCATGGGTTTCACTGCCTAGCCTGCAACTCCAAACAGGTGAGATTAACCCTTGGCTGCCTCTACCCCACCATTTGTTTGAATCCATAGTGACCATCCCCTCTCCTTGCTCAAAGTTTCTTGGGTAGCATATGGCTGTTATGGATTCTGCCACAGGAGAGACAGAGGTTGTGCATGGACACATGAGAAAGAAGATGGTCCTCTCCTTATTTTCCTATTATGCTGGGAGTAGCTTTTGCTAACAGAAGAAGACCTGGACTTGAAAAGGCTGCACATAGAAGTATTGCACAGAAAGGAGAAAGCCTCAGGTTTCCTAAGCACTGGGAAAGTGCAAGAAAATCATCTCTGTGTGTGTGGCATCGCCTGAGAAGATGCATTGCTCTCTTTCATATACGTGTACACTTCCTATTTCTTTTGATACTTGCTCTTGTCAAGCTCCAAATACAGGGTTGTTTTTTTTTCCCCTTTGAATGCAATTCCCTGCTCCCTCCTGGGTATGAGGGCTGACTTATCTCCCTGTTACATCAGCTTCTCCAGGCAGAGAGATAAACACAGGCTGAGGGAAAAAGCTCTGTCAGCTTTTGACAGAAAGATGAAACGCAAGTGGTTAGTGAACCTATGGCAGTGCCGATGCCCAACACGTGAATCTCAGTAAACAACACAAATCCCTCTGTTTCCGAGGCTCCAGCAGAGGGGGAAACATGTCTCACTTAGCTGTGGCAATCGGTCTGACCCCCAGGGAGCCAAAGCTCAGTCAGCCACAACGCTCTTTATTCTCTTGCCATCAGTATTGGTTGTACAGTCTCTCCTCTTGCAGCAATTGCTCCAGGAAGTTTCTCGTGGGGCTACAGGAAGTTGCCCTTGGGGCTACAGAAGAGCAGCCAGTTGGTCCAACTTATCTCACCATGTGGCTGTGATGGGAGAGAGGAGTAGTATAAAGGCAGAGAGGATCAAGCAGGTGCAGCTTCTCCATCCAGTGACAGGTGGAATCAGGTTTGAATAGGATAAATAAAAAAGCATCAGAACAGGAAATCTGCAACCACCCTGGAAAAGGGCTGGTGAGATTCAGCCTGGGAAACATGGAGAGATATCACTAATCACAACTACAGACCTGCCAGCTCTGCTGTTGGCCAAATCCTTCTGCTTTGCTCTGCACAGGCTTACATGGTATGGTGGATCAGAATTTGGGTGATTTCACCATGTCTTGGACACCGCAGCTGGCAGCAGAAATGCACAAGTTTAGCAGTCTGGCTCTGCTTTACTCTGCAGGTGCTGGGTGAGCCCTCACTCAGCAACATCTACCTCATACCAACAAACTCATTGCAGCAGCTGAGGCTGCACCTTCCTCTGCCACCCAGCTTGGTGCTTCTAACTGCATGGTGGAGAGGTGTTTGGTCCTTTTGCAGTTCCTCCATCACCCATCACCCCCACAACATCATCCCGGCTTGAGCTGTACACACCACCCTCTGGTGATGGTGCATGTGAAGGCAACCAGCAAGCAGGTAACACATGCCTGTGTCCTCAAATTTGGTGATGATTCTTTCCACTGCAAGTGTGTCACTGAGGAGCTGGAAGGACATGAAGAAAGGAAAAACTTAAAACAAAAGCTCCCACTGACACTGCTTTGAGAGGGACTGTGGGGGCTCTGATGCCACAGAGGTCAGCTTGCTGCTCAGGAAGCGAGAGGAGGGACATCATCCTTCAGGACCAGTGTCTCCAAAACTCTGCTTTAAGATAGACATTTAAAACCAGGATGTGTTATGCCACCACAAGTAGCCAGGAAGCCTGTAAATGCAAAAACAGTAATGAAAGAGGAATACTTTATTTTCACATCTACTCCAAATCTGCCAGTCTTTGGCCCAAATTGGTGTAAACAATAGCATGGGGGTAGTGGTGGAGAGCAGCCTGCCACAGGATCTGGAGCACTCATTTGATTCAGTCCTTCTAGGTGGCCCAGAGAGGCACAGACACATGCACTCCCTGGATTTCAAGAAATAGCTTTGCCAAGAACCCAGCAAGCCACGGTGAAGTGGCTTCAGGCTTCAGCTGAAGATCTCCCATGCCGCTTGCTGGAGAAACGGTGCAATAACAGAGCTCTGGACAACACCAACTGTGAAAACAGTAAAAGTGGAGAAGAAAAGCCAAGTACATCATGATTCCATATCCCCATGGATAAAAAGGTTGCCCAAAACTCATTTCCTGTAGTAAAAATTAACAAATAAAATATATTTATATAAAATATAATATATCAGATGAAACACAACACTTATTCTCCTGGTTTTGAAACCAGAAGGAGCATTCAGAGATGGTGGTACATGGGAAATAGTATTAGATACTCATATGGCATAGAGGAAGATGGCATAGGAATGACTGTGTTGTAATAGAAAGGTAATGAAATTAGCTTCAAAAATAACTAGCTGGTGTCCTGATAGCCATTTAGTGGTCATGTATCTTATTAGCCCACACTGGGCTCTGAATTGCCATGGGCTGTTTCCATTGCTGGAGTTAGAAGGCTGCATGCCAGCTCAGGAACCTCCACTGGGCACCATGTGTAGTGCTGTGACTGCAGCATGGAGATACCCAAACCCTTGAGCAGCTCTTGCTCACGGAGCTGATGAGTGGTAGAAGAAGAGTAGAGAACTTAAAAAGATAATTCCTTTTGCTTTGCTGCAGTTCTGCAGAAAAAGTTAATGTTATATTAACAGGAGCTGGTTGCCCACGGGGGCAGTTGCAGCTCTGTGACTGCCATATGGAGGGTGGTTGCAGGTTGATGTTGGTTGAGGGACCAGCGGAGCTCGGTGGAAAGGGGCTGCACAGGGTTCAGCATAACCACATGATGTGATACTCCTACTTCCACACCTTGTCCTCTCCTGTCCGTGCTTTTCCTTCCCCTCTCCTTTGTTCCACACTGTTCTCTCTCTGGTATAGGCTGTCCCAATCTCAAAATACCTTCCTGACAATTCCATCTCGCCCTGGCTTGGTTTCCATCCTCAGGGATTTCCTTGGAAACAAATTTGCTTAGAGAAATAGGGAAAAACTCCACATTTAGAATCACAACTTTGTGCCTGCTGATTCACCCAAGGTAAGAGAAATAATGCTGATTTTGCAGAGGGAATACTACACTTTACTTGCTATGCTTCAGGTGAAGGAGTTCCTCCAGAGAAAGCCTTGGGAGATCCTGCTCTAAAGCTGCAATTCTGCCAGCACAGTCTTCAGGAAGCTTGAAGAAAGTCCAGTTTGTTTTAAAATATCTTCTTTTTTTTTACTACTTGGTAAACATGATTGTTGCTGGTTTGTTATTTAATGTGTTCCTAATGGAGCATAAAGTGAGTGGACTCATCTCTTAACATTTCATTTCCTCCTTTATGCTTTGTCTATTGGTAGTGACAGCAAATGAGAGGCCCAGAGGGAACTGGTAATGACATTTCTGTAGCAGCCCAAAACAAAATTGGTTTTAATCTAGGTCCTGCATAAATGAATGGCTAATGTTATGACATCCTTTGTTTTAATTCTTAATTTTCCAAAGTTAAAGGCCGTAATAGACACACATTTAGCCAGCTGAATATGAATGAGCCAGCAGTGTGCCCAGTTGGCCAAGAAGGCAAATAGCATCATGGCTTGTGTCAGAAATAGTGTGGCCAGCAGGACCAGGGCAGTGATCACCCCCGTGTACTGGGCACTGGTGAGCAGGTGGTGAGCACTGCATCACTCATTTGTACATTCTATTATTGCTGTTACTATCATTATTTTTTAATTATTATTTTATTTCAATTATTAAATTATTTTTATCTCAACCCATAAGTTTTCCCACTTTTACCCTTCCGATTCCCTCTCCCATCCCATCGCAGGAGGGTGAGCGAGCGGCTGTGTGGTGCGTGGCTGCTGGCCAGGCTAAAACCACCGCATCACCTTTCAGCCCTGCTGAGCCAGCTGAGCCTCCCAGCCCTGTCCTTCCCTGGCACAACGGGATGTCCCTGATAGCACATGGCTCTGGGGGCACCTCCGTGTGCTGGTGGTTTTGGGATACCAGTAAGGTCAGCGTTCCACCTTCCCCACACACCAACAGGCACACATCCCTCCCTGCAGCCACAGCCTGGCCCTGGGTGGAGGGGACACGGCAGCTGAATACACAACAGGAAAATCCCACTGGTGAGGAAAGCTGGGAAAACACAGGAGAGAAGCAACATAGTCCTGGGGGTAAGGACTTGCCATGGCGCTGCCACCACGCGAGAGTCGTGGTTAATGAAGGCAGCGGGTGTGGCAGGATTTTTCCTCGGGCCCTGGCTTTGCAGCAGGGATGGTGTTGGATTTCTGGCCCAGGTGGGCAGCTGGGTGACACTGGGAAGCCACCACAGCAAGTGACAGTGCTGAAAGGTGATGTAGTGGTTTTAGCCTGGCCAGCAGCCACGCACCACACAGCTGCTCGCTCACCCTCCCGCGATGGGATGGGAGAGAGAATTGGAAGGGTAAAAGTGAGAAAATTTGTGGGTTGAGATAAAAATAATTTAATAATTGAAATAAAATAGTAAATAAAATAATAATGATAGTAACAGTAATAATAGACTATGCAAATGAACGATGCAGTGCTCACCAGTGCCAACCGATGCTCAGCCCGGTCCCCGGACAGCGATTCTGGAGCAGAGATAATCCTGAAACTGAAAAAAGAATTTGGAGCCAACAGAGGTTTATTCCTGCAAGGGTTTGTGGGCTGGCTTGGGCATTTTCTCAATTCTTCTTTAAAGTATGAAAGAACCAGACAAACAGGGGAAATTGCCTAAATGCCACACTGGGGAAACAATGAAAGGGAATATATGGAGTGTGTAAATAAACTAAACTGGGGAAAAAACCCTCCAACCTATTTTTTCCTCCCCCTTGAAGGGATAGTTATAAAACATGAGACAAATGATTTTAGACAAGTCTGGGTGAAACTGATAGTGGAAATTTAAAATAAAATAAAAACATTCTTAATAAGAAAATCCACTGAATCGACCCCTTAAAATATTTTTAAGGCATTTCTTTGCCCACATATTCTTAGAATTGATCAGAACATGAAAATCCATTTGGGTGAAAATTTTTTAAAGTGTTGAAGCTGTTTTAATTTCAAAACAGTAAAAACGACATTCCAAAGTTTTTACTGATTACATCAATCTTCAGTTTGTATCTGTTTGTATTTAAATAGTTATTAAAACCACTTTTGTCACTTTCTATTAGCCAAACAGCCTTTTCTTTGATAAGCAAGTCATTAAAAATGTTACTAGCTAAAAGAAAATAGCTTTCAGACTTTGGGGGAAAGCAAAGCTTTCACTTGGCAAAAACATGATACGTTAGCCCCAAAAAATTCCTTAAAAGAAAAAAAAATCAAGTTGGCATTTTCCTCCTCCTGATACAATGTGAAAGACACCTAAAAATGAAGCTCCTGTGCAAAAAAAGGGTAAAGAAAATGGGAAAAGAATCTTTCCACATTTTTCAAAAGAGGTATTTTTTAAATTGCTTATCCATGCAGGTCTTACCAATGGAAACACCATTTTCAGCTCAGCAGAACTTTTTTGATGGGGTTCATCTTGGACAGGTTCTGTATTTTTAATGTTTGTGCTTTTGATAAAACAGTTTGTTTTGCTTTGAAAATACCCTGCAACAGAGTAATTTTTATTGTATTAATTGTTATTATTACTTGTTTTAATGGCAGATGTAGAGGCTGCAAGATGACCCAGGTGCTACTCAAAGGCAGAACACAAAAAGGTGGTTCTTGACTTTAAACACCCTGTCATTAGGCAGGAGAACTGGTAGCCTGGAAGAAAAAAAAGCCAGCCACTGAGCAGGCAAAATTAGCTTTAAAATCATGACATTTAAAGCAGTAACAAAAAGGTGGCTGCCTTTTAGTCACTTCTAGCTTAGGAATCTTTCAGTGTTTTGTACATAAGCTCAGGTTTTCTGCAACCTCTCAGCCAGAGGACAAGAAAGCACTATTTTTAATATGAAAGCTGAGAAATCCATGTAATTAGAAGCTTTAAGGAAAATACCAAGTGTCACGAGAGTTGGCAAAACTGTAGCTCCCTACCACTGTTTTTCTTCAGCTCTTGTTTTGAATGCAAAGTTAAAGGCTGTTTTCCCCTGACATCCTTCAATGCTATAGTTAAGTGCAATGTGTGGCCCTTTAAGTGAATGCTCTTTTTACAAAGCAATCTGATTAGCTTCAATTATGCTATTAGCAACAGCTGAGATGAGTAAAAAAAAAATCAAAGGTTTATAATTATATGCAATTTTCTTCTCATTACAGACAATAAGGTCTGGACAGTCATTTTGCTTTTTGCTTATTATTAGCTTACAGTCACAATCATTTTCAGCCTCTGATGCATCAGAACAACATGAAATTGTTTAGAATGCAAAAAAAAACAAAACAGGTGACAAATTACTTGCTACAAAAATCATTTTTTTCCCCACCAGGACCTGAAAACCACGTGGAAATATTTATGTGATATAGATGAATTGATTACTTCAATTAAAACTTTATTTCAGAGCTAAATTTGATCTGTACATCTCTAATTTGGAAGAGAATTCTGAGATTTGTAGAATCACAAAATGGTTTAGGTTGGAAGGGACCTAAAAGATAATGTAGTTCCAACCCCCCTGCCATCAGCAGGGACAAGGATCATGTTCTCATGATGCAGTGCCCGTAACATCACACACCGGTGCAGCAGTGGATGGCGGAGGGTCTGCCTGTGAAAATCTGTGGAACTATTTACTCTGGAGCTCTTGTGCAGCTGAATTACCTTATGTTAATAAAATAGCCTGTTAAGGATAAAATACAGCTAATAAATGACTGTAGCACAGATTGCAATGTACCATGTCAGCATTTGTGGAAGTACAATGCTCCCGCCCTCCCAGTAAAATGATGTATGAAGGAATGATGTGTGCAGGAGGCATGCGGTCTGGCTGTCTCTAAAAAGTCAAACTGTAAGAGCTACTTGACAAGGAGCATCCTCTCATGACAAAGCTGGTCCCCCAGCCTTCCCAAAAGCAGTGAGGAGTAGCTGTGACTGCCTGGTAAGAAGAGTGGGTAGAGGGTTCAGCAAAGGGCAAAGCGGCACAAAACTACCCCAGGTAGTGCAAGACTTGGGCTTGGAGCGACAACAACCTCTCACAAATTGGGTCTCCTGCTCAGGAGCTGAGCCTCAAAGGTGCTGTGATAGATAAACAAGTAGTAATGAACTGATAAATATCCCTGGATCATAGAATCATTGAACCACAGAATGCTGTGAGTTGGAAGGGACCTACAAGGATCATCGAGTCCAACTCCTGTCCCTGCACAGGACAATCCCAAGATGCAGACACAGAATCCCAGACTGGTTTGGGTTGAAAGGGACCTTAAAGCTCATCCAGTTCCAACCCCCCTGCCAGCAGCAGGGACACCTTCCACTAGACCAGGTTGCTCAAAGCCTCATCCAACCTGGATCTCAAGAGTTGAAAGTGTTCCCACCTCTCTCCTCAGCGATGTACTGGTCCCATGGGACAGAGGAGCAGAGGGTCCTGGGGTCCTACTGATACAGGGGGGGGCACCCTAACCTAAGAAGCTGGCTTGTGTTAGCATGGTTTATGTTAGACTTAATCAGTTAATAACGAATAGGACACTGTGTTGTTTGAAGTTTTTTGAAGTCCCTGTTCTCTGGACCTTGATCAGAGAGAACATACAGGAGTGATTATATATAGGATGAGTTATGGGACAACCTGGACAGGTAACTGTCCCACTGGCCAACTTGGCAACAAAACTTACTTTTAGGGTGTCCTGAAGTGAACTGCTTTCATTATAATACTAAAAATCACACCCATAGGTTAAGACAACCCTCACCCTGGTGAAGACCCTTCACCTGAGCACACGTAGAAGTACTTAAAATTATGCAACCGATTCAGAACCGTAGACTTACAGATTCATTAAGGTTGGAAAAGACCTTTAAGATCATCAAGTGCAATTGTCAACCCAACATCATCATGCCCAATAAACAATGACCCTGAGCACCATGTCTACACGTCTTTTAAGTACCACCAGGGATGATGACTCCACCACTTCCCTGGGCAGGCTTTTCTAAAATATGTAAATCACTAGGCAGTTAGGAATAGGTAGGAGGTATTAATATGATAATGATGCTGTAAAATGTATATAAAAGAAGCACTGAAATTTGCTATAGGTGTGCTTGATTTGTGGATGATTCCACCTAGCACTCAGGCCTGAATAAACACAGTATCTCTCCTGAGTGTGTGAGATTGGTTAACTACACATGGGGCATGAACCTGCTTTTTTGGACAACACTTCCACTCTGGGTGCAGAGCTGGAGGGAAGCAGAGGTTGGCTCAGTGGGCTGTGGAACCACAGCCAGCACCAGGCTGGACCTGTGGTCACACACAGGGCTGAGCCCAGGCAGCCGGCAGCCGAGTGGGTCAGGCAGGGCACCGCTGCACCAGCTGCATGCAAGGAGCTCTCTTGGGCTATGTACTCAGATTCGGTGTGTCCTCAACAGACAAAACCCTCAGAGCCGTGTAAAAGACAAGAATTATTTTCTTTCCAGCTCAGAAGCCAGTGCAAGGAGTTTGTACCAAGAAATCCCCTCAGGGTAGGAATAAACTGCGTATTATCAGCATTACAGAAACCTGGTGACTTAGTACTGATGACATTTTAATCAACCCACAACAGCATGATTTATATAAACAACACAGCCATTAACTGGACTAAGAACTGCTTGCTTTTGAATCTCAAAACTAAATGGTCAGTGGACAGTCCCCAGCAAACAGAGACGGTGATGCAGCGGGACTTTCTAAGAAGCAGTATTTACATCTAACCTGTTCAGTATTTCAATCAGTGAGCAGAAAGTTAAATCTAAGGTTACTGCTGATAAAATTCACAGGTGACATCAAGATTAGCAAGGTGGGGAAGAGGAGATGTTACGCTATCTGATCCGAGAGTGCTTGATGTCAGAAGCACAGGCTCGTTCCCAGAATGGGGCGATGCAGGCACAGGCCATTCCCGCGGAGCGATGGAACATCCCTGGGCAACAGCAGCTCTGGAAAGGGTAAAAGGACAAAGATTTCACGGGGAACCTGCAGTGTCATGACATGACAAAATACTGGGATGATGCTGAAAGTGCAGCAGTAAGGAAGAAATGTGTGTATACATGTGTATTCTTGGTTAGGTGGACCCAACACTGCCTACAGGCAACCGTATTTTAAAAGGGGTGTTGAAAAACTGAGCAGAGTCCACAGGAAAACCAGGAAAACAATATAAGGATTAGCAAAAATGTCTTTCATTGAGAGGTTTAAAGAGAGCAGTTTGTTAACTTACCCAGAAAGAAATATTTTGAGTTGACTATACTACAGAACCTTCCCAAGAAAATATCAAGAATGTATCAAAATATAAAGAAAAGCATAAAAAGAACCAGGAGCTAGAAGGTGGATACACACAAATTCACACAGAGAATTCAAGTCCACGTTCAGAATGAGGAGGGTGAGGACAAAGGGAAAGAGAAATTCTTTCTCTCTTGATTTCTACAGATCAGAACTCAGTGTCTTTCTTCAAGACAGCTTTACAGTTAAACACAAGTTATTTGGCTCGAGACAGGGTAGCTGCTTGTGATATACAGAAGTGCACATTCCTATGGACTGCCAAAACATGTGACGGATGCCTAGAAACAAACCACCGAGTTCTGAAGTGCTCGTGAGCGGAGACATTCCTCACTCTCCAGTCTTTGGGCCAGGCATTTCATATGGAAAAGCAGTTTATTCATTAAAAACACACCAGTGCAAATTCTCAAACCCCAGTGTTTGAAAAAGGCACTATCTGTATGTGCCTCATCTAGTCCAAAAGATTTCAGGACTGGTCCCGGGCAGGTCATCTAATCTCTGGGTTTCTGGCCAGGGTTTGAACGCTGGCTCCTGCTGCCGTCCCCAGAGCCTGAGGCACAGGCACCGATCTGGGTAAAAGGCAATCCACATGCATGCACCAATGCTACGAGAATTAAGCAGCTTTCTTCTTTTTTTAGTGGATTATTTTTAACCTGGTTCAGATCTCTGCTCCAGTTCATGGCTTGCAAACAGCTTTGTCAGCACGGCCGGGGCTGGGCAACCACAGCAGCACCCACTGGTCACAGAGCAGGAAATCCTAAAGCCAGGACTGCCTTGGAGGCACGGATGCTGAGGCTGATCCAGTGGCCTGCTGTTGCCACGGGAGAGGTCTGGCTTTCCTCCTCTATCCCAACAGCACCGTCCCACCACCTCTTTGCTGGTGTTGGCAGTTGTGTGGCTAATTTCCTGCTGGGTTAGCCAGCCAGCTCTGAGAGGGCAGCACGACCAGCTGAAGGGACTGTCAGAGTGGCTCTACCCACCTGCTGCATCACAACAACTTTATCAGCAAGACATACCTTCAAATTCCTTCTACAGCATTCCCAGGGAGGGTTCACTGGCTCTGTACACTGATCTAAATCCCAGACAGGATTATCCCACCCCTCCCCACCCTACCTTTTCCTCCTCTCCTGCTGGCATCAGAGTTGCTGTGGCCAGGAGGTGAGCAGACACGGGTTAGCTCTTGAGATGGGCTCAGAGGGCAATAGCACAACTGCCAGGGCCTGGAGAAGAAAGAAAAGGAGAGAAGGTTGCACCCAGAAGGTTCTTGCTTTCCAAATGAACTCAGCAATGTTCATCTGCCTCCTTGGGAGATGGCTCATCAGGCTTAATCCAGTGACATCCATAAAATTTAGGGAGATCACCGCATTGCTAAAGCATTCTTATTCTTCTACTGATAATGGTGAAAGACTCAAACAGCACGATGAGGAAAAGAGACAGCACTGCTGGGTAAAGGTCATCATCGCTTCTATTGTACAGAGAAATAAACACGAGCTGCAGTTCTGCAGTTAGGCGCTCTTCAAAGAGCTCTTCCCCTGCGCCTCTTTCGGGGCCTGTCCCACCCTGCTACAGCCCTTTGTAACTATGGGTTTCTGGCTGAGTTTCCTTCTCAGTCATGTAATTTCCTTTTTCTTTTCTTTTGTGGGAAGTTTTCAGATTTTCAAAGGGAAAAATCTGGATTCCAATTCACCATCCAACAACCCGTCAGTATAGAAAATAAATGTTCCTAATCTTGGTGTGGCTTTTTACCTGGGTTTTTAAGGCTAAAAGCTGGTTAGCAGAGGGAACAGCCAGCTAACTTCACACTGATCAAGAGCATCAGCATGATGGTCCTGCAGACCTGAACCCTCTCCATGTGCAGGAAAGGTGTTGTCTGGGTAACAGCAGTCGGTTTTTCCTTTCTCTTTGCAACTGAGTGACCTTTCCTGGAGGAAGAGGCAGTTCAGCCCAAAGCAACTGATTCCTCGAAGCCTGGGAAGCAGACACCAGCCTCTTGGTATTGATGTGGTTATGTAGGATGTTGATTATCTTAAATAAGAGAATGTTCAGTAACGTGCCAGCTGCTGCACGTGTTGGCTTGCAGAAGGACCTGGGCACTTTACAACCTTTAACAAAGGGCAATGGAGCTGGGGAAGGGTCTGGAGCACAAGTGTGCTGAGTTCCCAGCTGAGGGAACTGGGGGTGTTGTGAGTCTAGAGAAAAGGAGGCTGAGGGGAGACCTTCTGGCTCTGTCCAACTCCCTGAAAGGAGGGTGGAGAGAGGTGGGGGTGGGTCTGTGCAACCAAGGAACAAGTGACAGGACAAGAGGAAATGGCCTCAAGTTGCACCACAGAATGTTTAGATTGGATCTGAGGAAAATATCTTCACCAAAAGGGTTATCAAGCATTGGAACAGGCTGCCCAGGGAGGTGGTGGAGTCACCATCCCTGGAGGTATTTAGAAGATTGGCAGACAAGGTGCTGAGGGACATGGTTTAGAGGTGGAATTGCTAGTGTTAGTATTCGGTTTATGGTTGGACTCTATGATCTTAAGGGTCTTTTCCAGCCAAAACGATTCTCTGATTCTTTCCTTGGCTGTTGGAGAGAGCCAGGCAGCCCCAGGGCAGGCAGCTCCCCACCACCCCACCTCCAGCACAGGTCCTGACTTCCCCCTCTTTGCAACGTTGTGCTTAGCCAGCGGGTGTTTTTAGGGAATGACGTGAAACACACCCAGTCGCTTCTGCTGCAGGGGTTGGACTCTGCAGCTGGCAGAGGCACCTGCCATCTCCCAGCATCTTGGGCTCTGAAGCCCATTTAAGCGTAGCTGTTGACAAGCTGGATTCTGTTTTATCCACTTTTGTGCCCATTATTTTTTATACCATTGGCTAAAAGCTCAGTGGCAGCAGTAGAACCCTCTTGCCTCTCTGGGAGACTATCCAGCATTTCATGGAGGAAGGGATTTGACAGTCTAATACAGGAAAGTCAACACCTAATTACCTCATTCCTAACTGATGTTGCAGTTTGTAAAGCTTTTTTCGGAGAGCTGGGAATTGCTGTGGGTGATGGAGTGGGGGCTGAACACTAGCGAGCCCCACAAGAAAAAAGCACTGAAGCACTCATTAAAAAAAAAATTAATTTTATGTCTTCTTAATAAGTGAGGAGGCTGTTTGCTGAGGAAGAGGGAGCCTTTCCAAGCCCCAAAGGTAATATTTTTGCAAAGAGAGTGCAAGTTTGCACTGTGTTCTTTCTGTAACTAGTTTCTAGACAGAAAAGACATAAAATCTTCACAGGGATTTTATCACTTGACGATTAAATGTATAGAGACAATGGGCACACATGAAGACAAGGCAACTCCCTCCCAATAAATTAGCATGCCCGTGTTTGCAAGGAGGCATAATAGCTGTTATTTATATTGTACTTACATATTTAATTTTCTTCATAATAAAAGCTTTATGCCTCCCTTTGAGCCTGCTCTTACAGCCTTAAACTACAACAAAACTATTACTCCAAATTAGCACGGCATTCAGCGTGCATTTCTATTACTTCCATGATTATTATTGTTTTGTTAATTATCATTTTTTCCTCTCGGTTCATTCATCAATCATATTTACAAGCCCATTGTTGCACTTGCTGCCAGTTTAGTGTTCTCATGCATTTCAGCACACAGTCAGAAACTGCAAACTAGGGCAGCTCTATTAGGATCTCTAATATTTCTGAGGAGTTTGAAGGTGCTGACAGCTTATGGTATGTCTTTCCCAGGCAAGTGCAAGTGCCTCAAAGTCCATCTATCTGCAATTACTGGAAGGGGTACAATTACACAGCACGCTTACCCTTTGAGTAGGAATCCTCCCCGGAGAGGTTAGAAATGGGGAACAAAACGCGTCCCACAGCGGGAGAGCTGACAAACGATACTCATTGGAACTTCTGAATAATCATCGTGTAGACACAGTGCTGAGGGACACGGGTTAGTCGGGGACTTGTCAGTGTTGGGTTCATGATTGGACTCGATGATCTTAAAGGGCTTTTCCAATCCAGGCAGTGCTGGGATTCTTCATCTGTGATTCCTCATCTGCGACACAGTGGCTGCCTTTCCAAAGCAAGCTCGTTTTGAACCCAAGTTGATGACTTTCCTCGTTGTTTCACCAGACATATTATCTTTTGCTGACTTAAGTGTTATATCAAGACCTGATTGATCCTGAAGTCCTGTCTCCCCTCCCAAACTCTCAGCGACGGCAGCAGAAGCAGCTCAGTGGGCCTCCGTTTTCCTCGGGCTTCTTCCTTTTTGCCTTGGTGCCCTCACTGATTTTTCTCATCCTTTTACAGCAAGCACCTCAGGGTGGAGGATATTAGGGAAGAATTTTATATCTTGGGATTGCGGAAAAGGGGATTTCTCAGGGCTGCGGAAAAAAAGGGAAATAGTTCCAAGTATCCAAGCGCGCCCATTGTCACCGCAGCCCTGTTGGCACAGGAGCCCATTGTCAACCGAAGGAAATGGAAAATGATGGCTATTTATCCATCTCTCTCTTCACCCCCCGCTGCGCCTCTTTTGGCAAAGCAGCTGAAAAGTTTGCATTGTTTCAGATTTTAGTCCTTGCAGCTGGTTTTATTTTAGGATTTGTTTTATTGGTGAGACATGTTTCCTCTGTTTATTAAATTATGCTTCGTTTTGTCATCCGTCGTGTGGCCTGTAATTTGGGCACAGAGCTGGAGGCTAGGGCTTGTTGTTTGTTGTTGTTGTTGTTGTTGGTTGTTGTTGCTGTTGGGTGGGTTGCTTTTTTGGGGGGTAATTTGAAACACGATCGAGCCAAGGAAACACCGCGCCTTCCCGTTCGCTCTTTGCTCGGAGAAGGGCATGAGGCTCCGAACGGGCGGACAGAGCCGCGCACGGGCTGCAGAGGGGCCCGTCCCGGGGCCGCTCAGACTCTTCCCCGGGCCCTGTGGTGGAGCCCCAGGGCACGGCCCCGGGCGAGGGGCTCGTCTCCCCGCCGTCCCTCAGAAGCGGGCGGGCTGTTCGGTCCCGCTCAGCGGGGCGCCAGGGCCGCTGCCGGGCGGCGGCAGGTGGTGGCCCCGGGGCGAGGAGGCGGGGAGGGGATGGGGGGGGGAACCCCTCGGCCGTCGCAGTGTCCGGGCGGGCTGTGTCCTTCAGAGCCCCCCCCGCGAGCCCCTGCCCGCCGGCGGGCGCTGATCATCGCAGGCTCCGGAGCAGGAGGTGGGAACCGGGGGCGGCTGGGGTTTGCTCGGCTTTTCTTCCTTTTTTTTTTTTTTCCTGTTTTGTGCGGCTTTTGGGGGTTTGTTTTTTATTATTATTATTAATTTTTTTCCTCCCTCCTCTCTTTCCACCTCGGGTATTTGGAGGGAAGGCGGGAACGCGGCAGCTCTGGGAAAGCCCTGACGAGCCGAGCCGGGCCGGGTCGGGCGGGCCAGCGGCGCCTCCCCCCGGTTCGGGGGGTCCCCGGGCTCGGCCCCCGAACGCCCCTCTCTTCCGTTCTCCATGTCATTTCCTGTGCTAATAAGATGGTGGTCACGGCCGGGAGGGAGGGAGCCGCCGCCGCCTCCGCCGAGCCCGGCCCGGCCCCGGGACTCGTCCTCGCCAGGGACTAGCCAGCGGGGCCGGCGGGGAGGGAGGGCGCAGCCAGCCGGGCTCCCTCCCCTCCCCGGGCGGAGCGGGTCCCCCGGACGCCGAGGCGGGCCCCCAGCGCCCGCAGCGCCGAGGTGAGTCAGCCCCGCTGGTAGCCAAGGTGGCCACGAAAATGGCTGCGGAGGACGGGAGGGACGGGGAAGGGGCGGGGGGGGGGACACCCGGCTCGGTGACCGGTTCAGGTTTGTACGCAGCGGGCGGGACAGCGGAGACGACCCCCCCGCCCCACACCCGAAACTCCGCTTTCACCCCCTCAGGGCGGGCAGCGCTCGGCTCGGCCCGTCCCCACCGCGCCGCTCCCGCCCTTCCCCTCATCGTCGTAGTCCCCCCCCCGCCGCTCTCTCTTCCCCCCTTCGGTGGCTTCACCCTCCCCGCAGCCGTTAGCGGGGCCGGTGAGTGACGTGACCGACGACCAATGGGTGGCGGAGGCGGGCGGGCGCGCGCCACATTGGAACGCGGGGGCGGGACGGTGTGAGGCGCTTCCCAGGGGCGGTGGCGACCGGGGGGCTTGTTCCGTGGGGTCGGGCGACTTCGCTGCGGGGTTCCCGTCGCCAGCGGGCTTCGCCGGGCCCCGCTACGCCGCTGTGCGGCGTAGCGGGGCCCGGCGAAGCCCGTTGGCGACAAGAACCCCGCGGTGGTTGCATCCTGCTCACAAACATCGTCCCTGCAACATAAAAAGTGACTTGAGTGGCGATGGGATGAGAGGAAATGGGCTCAAGTTGTGCCAAGGGAGGTTTAGGTTGGATATGAGGAAAAAAATTCTTCTCCAAAAAAGTGGTCAGACACTGGAACAGGCTGCCCAGGGAAGTGGTGGAGTCACCGTCCCTGGAGGTGTTAAAAAAGACAATCATAGAATGGTTTGGGTTGGAGGGGACCTTAAAGCACACCCAGTTCCAACCCCCCTTGCCAGCAGCAGGGACACCTTCCACTAGACCAGGTTGCTCAAAGCCTCATCCATCCTGGCCGAGAACACTTCCAGGGGGGAGCAGCCACAGCTTCTCTGGCCAACCTAGGACAGTGTCTCACCACCCTCACACCAAATAATTTCTTCCTCAAATCTCATCTCAATCTCCTCCCTTCCAGTTTCAAGCCATTTCCCCTTGTTCTGTCACTCCCTGCCCTTGTCCAAAGTCCCTCCCCAGCCTTCCTGGAGCCCCTTCAGGTACTGGAAGACCACTAGAAGGTCTCCCCGGAGCTTTCTTTTCATGACACTTCAGGACATGGTTTAGTGGCCATGGTGGTGTTGGGTTGACAGTTGGACTGGATGATCTTAGAGGTCTTTTCCAACCTTAATGAGTCTGTAAGAAAGAGTTGTTTTCCAGCACTGCAGGTGTACGCAGCATTTTGTTGAGCAGCAAAGAAACCCCCAGCCCCAAATATCCATCAGCCTCTTTGGATCCGGTCCTGCTTGGCATGGTTTGGCTCTCCATGAGAGCATTGGAGTGTGAGCACACTGCTTGGCTTGGGCTTTGTGTCCCTTAAACTTCCGCTTGTGCAATCACCAAGATTATAAGCAATGAAAGTGGAAAGGGAAATGACTCTTTCAACTTTCTAATGTATTGTGTAGAAACCCCACAATAGATGCACAGCCCTGATGGGGACGGCGGGGGTTTGTGTTTGCCAGCGTAAGCCGCGGTCGGAAACCAAAGCATTCGGATGATGCGTGTTGGCATCGTGCAAGGGGTGCTCAGGGTGGGTTTGTCTTAGGAAACGGCTTTGATAGTCCAGGTCCACTAAGGCTTTGTGTCTTTCTCATTGATGTATCCATTTGTAGCCAGAGAATTACTTCATCAAGGGCAAAAAAATCCTTCTTTTCACTTTTTTGGGTGACTGTTGCCGTTTTTGGCTACTTAGCATCGTGCAGCCTTAAATTCAAGGCAGTGCAATGGTCAGTTAGGAGATTTCTTTAGAACTTTAGAAGTTCTCCTGCTGTGTACAGTGTACAAATCCACTTTCTATCACTATCCAGATGGGAATAAACCACTGTTTTTAGAGTTTCCAACTAGATGAGATAGAGCAAACAAGTGTTAAATTGCCCTCAGAACAATGTTGAGTTCGTTTGATCAGCTTTGCTTTGGCAACTGGGAATTTTAGGGAAAAATACAGCTTAAACTTTATTGAAAAAGAAGATGGGGACAGTCTTTGGGGAAAGGATGTCTTCCTACCATCTCTTAAAAACGCGTGGCTGTCATTAGTCACCGCCCTGAGTTGGGAATCAGAGTAAAGTATGTGTATGGAGGAGAAAAACAACAAGCCCAGGCAAGAGAGGCCTTTGGTTTTGTTACAGAGTACCGTGCACGCTTTAACCTTCTGGGTTTTTTAATATTCTTTTTTCTTTCCCTAACTTCTGTCTCAGGCCAGTTAATTCCCAAGCAAAACTGAGTTGGTTTTTTATGTTACTTTTTTTTTTCCTCCTGTGTCCATTTATCCAAGAGAAATACATGTTTTTACCTACCTCTTTATTCTTAAAGTTGCTGTTAGCAGGGCCTCTCTCCTGCTAGTTTGGCTCTAGGTGCTACTAACAATTTCCAGAGCTCTTCATTACCACCTAATATTCATGACATTTTAGTGTAGCATATATAAAATTGTTACTGCCAATCCAGTGTTGTTGGCATGTGTGTAACAATTTGCATGGAGAAACTAAACAGAGTCCCAAAGCCAAAGTGTTCTGGGTTTGGTTTTTTGTTTGTTTGTTTGACAATCAAATAATAATACTGTAGATGAACTGAGGGACCTCCAGAAGGAAGAACTAAGCTGCTAAAACTTGGTCTGAATATACAAGGCCAAGTAGCTGGAAGAAGTAGTGACTGTTCCCAGCAGTGTGAGCACAGGTGGGAATTTTTGATGTCTACTTTGAGTTGGGAACGTGTTTATCTGAGACCAGAGCTCCTGTGCAGCTGCAGACAGTCTTTGTGCCTCCTCTCTGCCACAGTGGAGTAAAGAAGGATTTCATTTCACAGGCTCTTCTCTTCTCCCTGTGACCTCTTGTCTGCTGCTGAAGGTGTTTTTAAATAAAGCTTCCAGAGCAATGGTCCTCCTAAAGCTGCGTAGTGAAATGTTGCTTTTCAGGAATCCCTGCTAGTTAAACTTGCCCATGCAAGTCCAACCTCCTAGAGAAAAAGCAGAGAGGACAAGGTGAGAGACATGTTTGTGTCGCCCTGCGTGGCATCTTCAGAAAGCAGGTGAGGGAATAGTGCCTTGGAAAGGCAGTTTGCAGGTAAAAGAGGCCAAATAAAGAGTGATGAAAAAACACAGAGCAGTCTTCTGGCTTCTTTGGAAGATGAGAGCAGCCAAGGTGGATGGGGAAGAAACCTGGTGAGGAGGACAACACATGTTAGAGAATTTTTTCTTTCAAATGCCCACCATGTGATAGAAAATAAAACACCAGGAGGATTGAGAGGAAGGAGGGGAAAAAGCAGAGGTGAAAGAGGTAAAGTGCGACTTGGCATCTCAAATCACGTTTTCAGTGTGAGTTTTTAGAGGTCTAGGTCCTGTCCTCACCATGTAGGCTTTGGACTTCAGCTAGAGACTCGGTGAAGGTGGTACTCCCACTGGCATTTTCCTTCCTTCCACCTCAAATTTGCAGAGAATTGCAAGAACCTCTATTTCTTCTGAGAAACAGTCAAGCAATTAAAAAATATTGACACTTGAGGCTTTGCTGTTGTCCTTCCTGGTCACTGGTCCATTAGTGAGAGCAGGATAACCCGTGTCCTTCAGAGCTGTTGTTCAAGGGCCTCCTCGCTCTGCAAGGCGGGCAGGCAGCGCTCTGGCACTTCAGGCCTGGAACTGATTCTCTGCAGTCAGAAGGTAAAAACATTATACATATAATTTAAGGTTTAAGCTGCAGAAACTGGCAGCCTCCAGAGAGAGATCGGTCATGCGTACTGCAGAGATGGTTTCAGTGCAGTCCCCCAGTCACGGACAGCCATCAGTAAGGGGCCCATCAGAAGGGTATGGTAAGCAAAGTTGTCCAGTTTGAGTGCACCCTGATAAATGGTTTTGTTTCTCTGCCCCATTTCTTCTCTCCTCCTTAGGCTTTGGCTTTTCAGCAAGTCTAGTTTGACTTTGGCTGTAGACACTCATCCCAGAGGAGGGACCACGGTTCCGAAATGAGAGTTGGCACTGCTGGCAACTCAACCAGGTTGCCCGGGCCACTGTTGGCTGGGGGTTGGCTTTTGCTGGTGGAAGCTTGACCATGGGTACTGGGGGTGATGTATGAGGACACAGTGGTGAAAGTGCATGGGATGGGTGACATGAAGGACGTTGAGGCACTGGAACGTGTCCAGAGAAGGGCAACAAAGCTGGTGAAGGGGCTGGAGAATAAGACTTACGAGGAGTGGCTGAGGGAACTGGGGTTGTTTAGCCTGGAGAAAAGGAGGCTGAGGGGAGACCTTCTCACTGTCTACCCTAAAGGAGGTGGGTGTGTGTCTTTTCTCGCAGGTAACTAGTGACAGAACAAGAAGAAATGGCCTCAAGTTGTGCCAAGGGAGGTTCAGATTGGATATTGGGGAAAATCTTCTTCAATGGAAGGGTTCTCAGGTACTGGAACGGGCTGTTCAGGGAGGTGGTTGAGTCCCCATCCCTGGAGGTGTTTAAAAGATGGGTAGATGGGGTGCTCAGAGATGTGGTTTGGTAGTGGACAGGTATGGCTGGACTCGATGATCTCAAAGGTCTCTTCCAGCCAAACCATTCTGTGATTCTATTCCCTGATTCTCTGGGATGACCTCGTGCAGCAGCTCTGGGATGGCTTTCATGAGCTGCCCCTGAGAACCAGGGGTTCTCTTGCCGTGGGCAGGGTGGAGCTGATGCACTGAGCGTCCCGTGCTGGTCCCCAAGTCCGGTCATCCCTGTGTGCTGGGGAGTGCTATCTTCAGTCTCCTGGGTGGGCACCATGGGCACACAGCTCCCATGGCCCCCCCAAAACAACCTTTCAGAGTGTTGAAGGCTGGTAATTGGGGCTGATGTTGGTCAGGGGACATCAGCTGTTTCCAGGCTGATAACTGAGGTGAAATACTGTCCAGTACATTCCTCTTCAGTACAATGGAGCTTTATTTTGAAAATGTATCATATCAACTGTATCATCATATGCTGAGTGGAGTTAAACGTGGTCTTTCAACTGCAAACTCAAACAGCTGAGCGGACTAAGTGTACCTAGTGTCTTCTTGAAAGACATCCTAAGTTTGGTTTGGGATTACCTTTCCACTCCTGGCATGTTCCTCTTTACACCTTTCATTTGGATAAACCTTGACTTCCTCATGTTTGGGAGGGTTGCTGTTGTGTTTGGGGTTTGGTTTGGTTTTTTAAATGTATTTCTTCTGTTCTGAGGCTGCTGGAGTACTTCGTGTGTTCTGCTGCTTTCTTGGAGACCTTTTGCTTGGAAAGACAAATGTTAAATACACCACAGTTTGCAGAGTCCAGTCCTCTGAAGGAAAAATCAATACTGATGACACCTGAACATACTTTTGTGAACAACAAAATAGGTTCTAGAGTTGTCATGTGTACACACCTCGGCATGGAGATGCTCATTGTTTGAGCTCAGATGGGATCACTGTGTTTTTGAAGAATAGAAGCTTTTACTTTCCTGAATTTCTCTTCCCTTTGTGATTAGTGTCCTACAATCAGGAAGAGAACTTTCCTATGTATGGGATGTGTGTCAGTTGCTTTGTTCCTTGAGAAATTGTTACTAAATCATGTAGTGAAGGACCACAGCGGTACCTGACCCTCAGTGCAGAATCCCATGCATTGAAGGCAGTACCTCCAGAAAGGTGGATGCACTTGATGCATCTCCAGGACATGTTGAGAGCTAGCACCACCTAAATCAGATGCTAATGTACTCTCTTTAGGTCTGATGGACTTAACTGGTTGGTTTTAACTAGGTCTCATTCTGTAGTCAGGTGTTGAAATGTTGCTTTTTGAATTCTCTTGGAGTAGTTGGTGAACTTTTGTAGTCCCTTGGTGACTTGCATATGTGAAGTTGCTCTGATGTGCTTGCTCCTCCTTCTTTTTGGACTGGAATTGAATGAGTTCTTGGGCTCTTTCCATGCTTCTGCTAATCAGTGGTTTAAAAATGTCTGTAGTGTAGAGGACCAGGTATTTCTGTGCAACCCAATACTTTTCTGTAGGAGAAACACTTGAGGAGCTGGGGTTGAAGGAATGGACCAGGAGTGCTTGGCCCTTGCTGGAAGTTTTTTTTTGTAGTTAGCTGCATTAGGGTCTCTCTGTATGGAAGGGAATGTGCAGATCAAATGGTGGTGGTGGTGAATTCAGCACACGGATATCTGATTTCTTGGCAGATCTGACACTGGGAGTATCTGGATTGCTGCCTGCTCCAAGGAAAAGGAGGTCGGTGTGACCCGTGCTCAGCCAGTCCTCATCCAAGCCCTGTAACGTGAGCCCCTAACCTGTAGACAGATTTACCAGCCCTGAATAATGTCTGTTGTACTGGGAGATCTTATCTCCTTAATGGCCTGCAAGAGGGGACAAATGAGGAGAAATAAATATGGCTCTTGCTTTTGCTTCCTCTGCGTTCTGTGGAGCGGTTGATTTATTCTCGTTCTGCCTGGTGTGTTTGTAGTGCTTTTAAAGCTCTCAACTAGTTTGTTGGAATTTTAGGAACAAATGAAAATATTATTTGCTCCTCCCTTCTTTTTTTCCCCCCAAATACTCTTTTCCTTTTTGCTGAACAAGTGAAAAGAAAGGAGCTGCTTGCCATGCCCTGAAGCCCAAGTAGAGTGAAACCACTGTTAACAAACATAGAGGAACCATCATGAAACATCTCTCAACAGAAATGAGCAGGGACAAACAGTGTGAAAGCAGGATTTTATCTGTATTTGGCATCTGTACCCACAGGTCCTAACTGAATGGGGTTCCTCCTGCACCTGAGACTGCCTGCTTAGAGGTCTTGCTGCTGTAGAGACTTTACAATTTGACCTTTGATTCCTGAAGCTTTTGAGTTGGGTGGTGTTCCCACCCAACTCAAAAGCTTCAGGGGCTTTGGGTTATGGGGCTTTGCTCCATAACCAGGTACCTGCTAAAGCCCGGAGTTCTCTTGGAGGGCTGAGGGTTTCTCATCTGCCTTTGGGATAAAGAGCTTTGGGTTGAGATTTGTAAGTAATACCATCAGCTCAAGAAACTTTCTGTCATGTGGCTGGAGCGAGGGTGAAATTGGGTTTTGTGGTTCTTGCTTTTAGTGTGGCAGAACTTAAGGGCAGTCTTACCAAAAACCACCAGCGTGTGTAAAGACAATCACTGGGTTGTGACTGTTGAGCGTGGTGTTGGCCTGGTGCAGGAAAAGGGTGCTCTGGGGAAATGCACTGAGCTTTCTAACTCAGTGGGGCAGTTTGAATTGAGTGCATAGCTTGGCCATGGCTTACAGATGTGTGTGGAAGCCTGTCTGTCCCGTCAGTCTGTCCTGTCCTGTCCTCTGACACTGCTAAACATTCTCCAGTGGTGGAGAAAGGCAGAGTCCTGCAGGTAATCCTTTTTTTTAAGGAAAAAAAAAAAAGCTGTAACTTCTAGAGAAGTGTTGAGTGAAAGGCTGTCTTGTTACAAGATGGATGTGCTCTCCAGAGGGGCTAATTTAGACCCTAAGGAAATATATGTGGAGCTGATCGCTGGCTGGGTGCCACGCACTGAAGGGCACCGGAGGCTGAAATGCCAGGCAGTGCTGGTAGTGCTGGCACTTCAGCCCGTGACGGTTGGGCTTGCATGAATTATCTCTCTGCCTTCCAGCTAATTTTATCCTGTTGATTTTTTTTTTTCATGAATCATTTCCCATCTCTGTGGGTTAGAAATTAAAGTGGAAGTTTGCTAGCCAGAATAGCCACATCTGCTCTTTAGAAAGTAGTGTCTGGGGTTTGCTTCCTGCCCACCCCCACGCCTTCCCTTTCCCTTTTTACCTCTGTCAATGTTCAAATAAGTGAATCATTAAGGAAATTTTTAGGCTGTGCAGGGGTCTCTGGGTGTGGGGGAGCTCGTGGTGGGCGGCTGGGTGACGTGGGTGCTGAGTGCTATGTGGCAGGGTCCCAGGCACACGGCGAGGCTGGCACAGCCCGACCAGGGCGTCTTGAATTTCCTGTGCCTGCCTTATAAAACATTAAAGGCACTCCAGTGTCTTTTCCCTCTCCCAGCACAGCAGAAGAGCAGGAGTGCTGTGGTGGCCCAGCTCACTGTGTACCTACCTTCCTCACTCCAGCCTCTTCTCTGTCCATGGATGAGATCAGAAGGTTGTTTGGGCAATAATTTCACATCTTTCTATAAAAGCATCTGCATGATGAAAAATTTAACTTTTCCAGACCCAAACATAACTTCCCTTTGTTGAGCTGTGTGGGCTTGATTGCACTTGAGGCTGCCATCTGGGCCAGCAGCAAGGAGGAGATAAGTTGATTATCCAAAAGTTGAGCTCTAGAAGTAGAACTCAACTCCTCCTCTCCTCCACAGAGGAGTTGCGTAGCGTGGGTCCTGTGGGTAAGCAAAGTGTTTATGACAGCTGCACTTGAGGAAAAAGCACATCTCCTTTAAACAAAGTGAGCACTAGATAAGTGGGAGGAGGTCTCTAGTTTGCTGATGTTCATTTTTAATCAGTCTTGGTGGATCAGCAAGGGGTTGGTCTGTTCAATCAAGGAACAAGTGACAGGTCTAGAGGAAATGGCCTCCAGTTGCCCCAGGGGCAGTTGAGATGGGATGTGAGGAAGAATTTCTTTGCTGAAAGGGTTCTGAGGCATTGGAAGGGGTTGCCCAGGGCAGTGGTGGAGTCCCCATCCCTGGAGGGATTGAAGAGTCGTGTAGACACAGTGCTGAGGGACATGGGTTAGTGGGGACTGGTCAGTGTTGGGTTCATGGTTGGACTCGATGAGCTCAAAGGGCTTTTCCAATCCAGGCAATTCTGTGATTCTGTGATCACAACAAATCCAAGAGACTGGAAAAGTGACCATGTTGGGTCAGTTCTGAAAACCACCGTGTGGATGGCCTGGGAAATGATAGGTTGGGTAGCACGACACTTACCCTGGGTAAATACAAAGTAATTCATGCTTGAAACTTGATCATAGAATCATATAATCGTTTTGGTTGGAAAAGACCTTTAAGATCATCAAGTCCAACTGTAAACCTAACACTGCTGAGCCCACCTCTACACCATGTCCCTTAGTGCCACATCTGCATGGCTTTTAAATACCTCCAGGGATGGTGACTCCCCTACTTGATGTGATGGAAAGTGTCTTGTGCTTCTCAAACAGGTCTGATTTTGCTCTTTGAGAAGCTTACTGCTGGTTTAAAGATCCACAGATGTGATGTGCTTAGGTGTATAAGGCAGTTAACTCAGTTCATGAGAACCCAATTAATATCTTTTGCCAAAGAATATCAATAACATGCGAGTGGCTTAGGAAGTGAAGGTAGTGACTGATAGAGAGGCAGCATCCAGTAAATAAAGTGAAGTGGCAGTATAAACAGTAAGGAGGATGAAGGATACTCGAAGCTAAAGGACAGTATTAGCACAGTAATAATTCAGCTGTTTGTGGATTAACTTTAAGATGAAGTTAGAAAATCAGTTTTTAGCATCAAAAAATCAAGGCTCTGGCGTTGCCGCCTTAGACGAGGGGAGCAAATAATCCATCTATTTTAAGCTGGAGCTTGATCATTTTACAGAAGAGTCTTTGCAACCTGATATGTGGACACTGTGTTTTCAAAGAAGTAGACTCGATGACCCTTCCCTTGAAATGAGGGGAAACGTGAAGCCAATTTTGCCTGACACTTACTCAGTGATGCAGAAGAAGACCTGACTCACCACTGGCAACATGTGTAGATGAAGCAAGTTTGGTGAATTGTGGCTGTTGGTAAGGGCAGGATAGAATAATGCAGTTTGTTTGGTAAATGGTGCTGTTGTAACCAAATCATCTGAAGTGGACAGTTAGGAACCTGGAAAGGCACGTCCCGAATGTGATCTGCAAAGGGGGGCTGTGTCCCCACCAGTCCCGTGTGAGCACGTGGAGGTTGGAGTGGGCAAGCAGCTCTGGGGAGCTTTTTGTGCCAGGTCTGAGCTGGAAAAGACGACCATGATTTTGGGCAGATAAATGGAGAGGTCATGAATCGGGGTGAGGAGGTTGTTTGACGTCTGTCACCCATGTATTTACTTCAGACTCAGCCTTACATCAGCGTGGCTTTCTGGTGCCAGCGCCTTGAAGTGATGCAGAGAAAATTGGAAGAGTTACAGAGAAGAATGACAAAAATTGTTGGAAAGCTGGGAAGATACTACACAGGTCCATAGCCAGGGCTCTGCTATGTGTGTGTTTTTATTCAGTACTTATCACTATTGCTATCCAAATACCTTCCTGTAGTGCCCTAAGGAACAAGGCTTCCATCTGCCACTTGGTTGCACACTTATTCTGTCCTTGGGGAGAAAAATGTTGGTGGAATAGGTTTAGTACCGGGGTTTTGTGTCTGTTTGTTTTAACTTTAGAAATGTAGGTATATATTTATGTTGAAGAAGCCAAAGGCAAAGAAGTACAAGTGGCAGTCCTGACCAAAGATGGTGAGGTTTGTTACAGACCTTAAGCTGGGGAGCAATTCTTTCCATTTGCTCAAAGCAGCGTCCCAACGTGCCGGGTGTTTCAGTCTTTCCCACCGGGTCGCAGGACCCTTTGAACAACTGCTGACTGGTGCCCAAAACTGGAGAGATTCACATGCAGCTTGTCCATGGTGGGGATTAACCACTGAAATAACTTCTGGTGGAGTGAGTGTTGGCTTCTCTTCCCCTTGCTGGACTCAGATGGGGATTTTATCCTGTTTGTAGGCTAAAGGTAAGGGCATGTGACGTACAGGAGATCAGGCAAGTTGACCTAATTCTCCTTTCTACTCTTCAACTGGGAATCTGAGAGAGCAGTGCAGGGAGCTGAATATAGCAAAAATGAGAAGTTTCCAGTTTAAAGGGAATTATTTTTAACATGTTTTAAAAACACAAGTCACATGTTCTTTCAGCTGCAGTAAGTAGCTGCCTTGGCTTCGTGGTGTGCCGCACGCTTTCAGGGGCTCCTGTGGCTGCATGGGAGCTTTACATCGGCAGCATCCCGCTGGGTTGAGTCCTTACTCATCACTTCACATGGAGAACTTGCACCAAGTAATCCCCAGGTTGCAGAGGCTTGTACTGATCCGTGACACTAGCTTCCTACTCTGAGGTCAGCAAAGGGCAACTGCTCCCAGCTGACCATAATACAGAATTTTGTGTCAAATCCTGTAAAGTCAGCAGCATTTTCTGCCTTCTGGAAGCTACCATAAGACAAATTTAAGACTAGTTCAGGGATTGAACTGCTAGTGTGGGCAGCAGGGCCAGGGAGGGGATTCTGCCCCTCTGCTCCGCTCTCCTGAGACCCCCCCTGCAGTGCTGCCTCCAGTGCTGGGGCCACCAACAGCACAAGGACATGGAGCTACTGGAGCCAGTGCAGAGGAGGCCACGAGGATGATGCCAGGGCTGGAGCAGCTCTGCTGTGAGGACAGGCTGAGAGAGTTGGGGCTGTTCAGCCTGGAGAAGAGAAGGCTCCAGGGAGACCTTCTGGGGGCCTCCCAGTACCTGAAGGGGCTCCAGGAAGGGCGGGGAGGGACTTGTGACAAGGGCAGGGAGTGACAGAACAAGGGGTGATGACTTTAAACTGGAAGAGGGGAAATTGAGATGAGATCTGAGGAAGAAATTTTTCACTGTGAGGGTGGTGAGACCCTGGCCCAGGTTGGCCATAGAAGCTGTGGCTGCTCCTCCCTGGAAGTGTTCTCGGCCAGGTTGGATGAGGCTTTGAGCAACCTGGTCTAGTGGAAGGTGTCCCTGCTGCTGGCAGGGGGGTTGGAACTGGATGAGCTTTAAGGTCCCTTCCAACCCAAACCATTCTATGATTCATTCTATTACTATTTCAGAGGTTTTTTTACCTTCTTCTCCCTCTGCAACACGTCTGTCATGAAGTAGATCATGGCAGGTTTTGATGACATGTTTTGCTGATCAGCCATGTAGTAGTGACAGTGTGAACACATCTTGTATCCACTGGAAACAACAGGAGGAGTTCCAGGTTGACAAATGGGAATTTCCCTGTCCCCAGCCTGTCTGCAGTCAGGATGATGCTGGGAACTTGGTGTCATGGCTCCCTGATGCTGTTTGTCATGTCAGCTGCTGGTCCTGAGCAAGTCACTGAAAGCACTGGGGATGCTCATCCCTCCTTGTTGTAAAATGGCTTTGAGTCTTGTGGTTTTGAAGCTTCTTCACAAAGCTGCAACAAAACTAGTGATGCTTCCAGGTATCTTTCTTGTAGTCTTAACCTTTAGTGTTTTCAGAATTCAAAACTCAAAGAAAATGTTTCATACTTCTCTTCTGGTGAATTTATGGCTACCAAGTGTAGTGGAGTAAGTGGCAATGATTTAAACACGTCCTGGTCACAACCTGTGCTGCTCTAATCCTACATCATCCATGCTCTATAATTTTCACTAATTAAATTTGAATTTGTGACTGCCCCAGCTTGTCTCCAGCCGTGTGGGCTGCATTCAGCCCTGCTCTGCAGCTGTTGGAGCAGAACCCTGGCCTCACATCAAGCTGGGAGACAGGTCATCAGGTCTTGCCCTGCCACCAGCCTTCACTGTGCTGGGATGCTGCTCTGCTTCCAGGTGAAGGACATCTTCACCCACAGGAACATCGTGCCACGGGGTAGAAAGTTAAGCCAGTGCTGTGGCAACTGTGAAGATGAAAGCAATATTCCCAGTGGAGCATGGGGTTGGTATCTGTCTGTGGACAGTGGTCCTTCTCCAAGCAAACTGGTTCTCCCTCTTATTTTGTGGGATCTCTCGATGTTTGTGTTGGCTGTGAGCGTGAGGAGCTGCGTAACCAGCTGGTACTTCATAAAGTCACCTGAAATGGTTGGCATGGCCGAGGACCTTGGTAAGTGAATTTACCTTGGGGAAAAGAGTCAGCCTGGGTCTTTTGTGGCTGTTTGAGGGGGAGCTCGGAGCCCTGAATGCTGTGCTTTATTCCTCCTTCTCAGCTCATCAGTAGCTGACTGTTCTGGATAACTATTTCTGGTAATAATATGCAACTGTAGAAAAAGGATATGAATTCAAGTCCATCTTTCACCATGGCTCTGCACTTTAGAACGTGGTACAAGCTATGCAAGATTGTTCTTAAAAGAAGAGGGGATGACCTCCAGAAGGCTGGCAGTGAGAAACTGAGGGAAGGAGCTGTGTGCTGAGGAGGGGATGGATTCCTATATGGCTGTTTCGCATGCAAGAATGTCCCCATCTGGGAAACGTGCCAGTGAAATGTAAAATTAAAGCTCTGTTTTGGAGGCTGATCCATGCAGATAAGAGTCTGTGGCTGTTAACTAATAACTACAAGAGGGGCAGTGATAAAGGCAGCATACTTGAGGACAGGAATTCACAGGTTTGCTCATGCTTAACCCCATTTGGATGGGTTTTTTCCTGCGTTAGTGATTAACAGCTCAGATGTTCCTGTGTTTCTTACTTCCCTGATTGGGAGCAACATGGTAAACCCACTTATGTGTCATGTAGAAATGTGATGGGGCCTTGCCTACTTTGTAAAGAAAATGGAAGGGGTTATGTGGCACTGCCTGTGAACCTAGGGATGTCTCTTGGGATTTGTAGTGGTCGCACTGGTGTCCTGGGTCTGCCCAGAGCTGTTCTGCTTCGTACTATGGCTGCCTTTGCTGTCTGAAGGAGTTGATGTTGTGTGCAAACAGAACCTGGATCTTCACAGCATCCCTGTCTCCTAAGGATTGTCTTCTTTGATGGACATTGGGAGGACTGACTGCCCTGGTGGACCTCGAGACATCCACATTGGAGATCGAGTACCTTCAGCAGTAACCAAGGAGCCTGCTCTGCTTGTATTTGCATGGTGCTTCTCCACATCATCCAAAATCGTCATCAGATCTTCATATTTAGGTGGTAGAACAAACACAACTATAAAAATTGCCCCCCAAAAACCCCAGAAAACAAGGAAGTGGACAGAGTGAAAAGTGCAGAATGTGAACTGTAGTTGTGGAAGACTGAAAGGGAAGGAGAAAGGGCAAGAAAGAGAAACCGATAGGCAGTGAAAGGAGGAAAAATTAAAAGCAGCTTTAAATACATCAGAGTCCTAAAAGCAAAGTCATCTACCAGTGCCTGGAACTGGAGAAATGTTGGATGTTTCTTTCCTGTGGCTGATGGAAGAGTTAGGTAATGGTCCCAGTTACAGCAGCAGGGTGATGCTCTCTGTTGTAGCAGTAGCTTGGGAAATTACCGAGCAGCAGCTCCGGCTTTGAGTTTACCGTTCTGGCTAACTTGCATCCAGGGATTTTAAAAGGGCTGACTGAGCAGTGCTCTATAAATGTGAATATTTAAGAAAAAAAAGTGATAAGTTAGGCTGAAAAAAAGTTGTGTGTTAGTCATAAACAGTAAGCTAATATCGAGTCTAACCTGGGCAAACTGGGCTACTAGGCTACCTGCAGTCTGCTGTTGGCTTCCAGTGAAGTAATGTAATAGCTGATAGGGATCGGGTGGGTCGTGATTTCAGGGGGTATTCATTAAAAAAAAAATCTCTACAGACTGATTATTGCAAAGTAAGGCTTTTCTGACATGGGGGGATTTTCTGATGTTGCTTTAATTTTGCTTGATAAAGGTAAAAGTGTTGGTAGGTCCTACATGTTTAATGCATGGGAGTTGTGCCACAGGTCATTGGAATAGGCCGGTGGAATGATTCAGTGTGGCACACAGTGTTGGTGCGGGGCCAGAGGAGGCCACAGAAATGATCAGAGGGATGGAACAGCTCTGCTGTGAGGACAGGCTGAGAGAGTTGTTCAGCCTGGAGAAGAGAAGGATCCAGGGAGACCTTGTTGCACCTTTAAATACTTGAAGGGACCTGTAAGAAAGATGGGGACAGACTTTTCACGGGGCCTGTAGTGACAGGACAAGGGGTGATGGTTTTAAACTGAAAGAGGAAGACTTACATTTTAAACTAGATATAAGGAAGAAAGTTTTTACATTGAGGGTGATGAGACCCTGGCCCAGGTTGCCCAGAGTGGTGGTAGAAGCCCCATCCCTGGAAACATTCAAGGTCAGGTTGGATGGGGCTCTGAGCAACCTGGTCTGGTTGAAGATGTCCCTGCTCACTGCAGGGGGTTGGAGTAGATGGGCCTTGAAAGGTCCCTTCAACCCAAACCATTCTATGAATAAATGAAAACCTGACTAAATAAAAGATCCCAGTGTGGCAACAAAGGGAGAGCCATTGCTGAAACTGCATTTCTAGTAGTGTCAGCTGGGAATTGTTTTTTTGGCTTGCTGCTAGTCAAGAGGTGGGTGTCAGTTTCTTCTCTCAAGTATCAGGTGGTAAGAGGAGAGGAAATGGCCTCAAGTTGCACCAGGGGAGGTTTAGATTGGAAATTAGAAAAAAATTGCTTCACTGAAAGAGTGGTCAAACATTGGAACAGGCTGCCCAGGGAGGTGGTGGAGTCACCATCCCTGGGGAGATTTAGAAGATGTGTAGATGTGGTGCTTAGGGACATGGTTTAGTGGTGGACTCATCAGTGTTAAATTTACTGTTGGACTCAATGATCTTAAAGGTCTTTTCCAGCCTGAATGACTCTATGATTCTGAGTGTCCTGGGAGAAAACACAAAGTTATTTTGGATTCTCTTTGTGGGCAACATGAAATCTGGGCAAGTTGCAAGAGAGGCAAGTTAGCAGTGGAGCTGTGGTCACGTTTGTGCTGGGTGAGACAGCACGAGGTTGTGTGAATGTCTTGAGAGCGGCCACCTCATCGCAGAGCAGGTCGGAGGGCTGGGAGCTGTCACAGGAGCTCAGGCTCTTGAGGAGGCAGGGTGATTCATCCAGCTGGGCACAGTGGTGGCCAGAAAGTCAATGCAGAACTTGGAGACAAAGGTGGAAGCCGTGAGCAGGGGCGGGGAGGGCGTTATCTCGGTGCAAGGCGCTGCTCCCGTCGGCGCAGGAGAGCTGCGCAGGAATGTTGCTGATAAGTTGGAGGGAGTTCAGGGAGGACCATGAGAGGGGAAGGCTGCAGAATGTGCCGTACAGTAAAACGAGGAGGTCCCTGTGGAAAATAAACACTGGATTTCTTTCTTTTTTGTTTTTTTTTCCTTGTTGGAAATAGTTGCAGTTGAAGCAGGAGTTCTCTGAAGGCAGCGCGGTGGCAGGAGGTCACCCTGTGCCGTCACAGGGTCTCTCTTGCTCCTTAAGGGAGGAATCTCCATGAGGGAAAAATGGGAAAGGAAAAGCCATTGTCTCTTCACAGACAGATGTCTGCATCTCTTCCTACTGAAGCCCTGGGGGTTGTGGATGTTTTAACTCCAGGTGTCCTGTCCAGCAAGCTTCCAAAGCATGTTCCTAAGCGGGTAGGTCTGACCGAGAGCATCTGCCCCACAACCAGCATCCACCTGTCCTGTGCCAGCACAGCCCCGCAGCTGACCAGCCCTGGGACAGCACCCCTTTCTTGTTTTTTAACATTTCCCCCCTCCTCCAGCTGCTGTGTTTTCCCTCCTGAGTTATAGAATCATAGAATCACAGAATGGTTTGGGTTGGAAGGGACCTTAAAGCTCATCCAGTCCCAACCTCCCTGCCAGCAGCAGGGACACCTTCCACTAGACCAGGTTGCTCAAAGCCTCATCCAACCTGGCCGAGAACACTTCCAGGGAGGAGCAGCCACAGCTTCTCTGGGCAACCTGGGCCAGTGTCTCACCACCCTCACACCAAAGAATTTCTTCCTCAGATCTCATCTCAATCTTCCCTCTTCCAGTTTCAAGCCATCACCCCTTGTTCTGTCACTCCCTGCCCTTGTCCAAAGTCCCTCCCCAGCCTTCCTGGAGCCCCTTCAGGTACTGGGAGGCCACTGGAAGGTCTCCCTGGAGCCTTCTCTTCCCCAGGCTGAACAGCCTCAGTTCTCTCAGCCTGTCCTCACAGCAGAGGTGCTCCAGCCCATGCATCATCCTTGTGGCCTCCCCTGGACTCACTCCAGTAGCTCCATGTCCTTCTGATGTTGGGAGCCAACATAAGACTACATATTAACTAGGGTTTCCTTGATACAGGCTCGATAAAGGTCTTTCAGGCTGCACATTGGCATGTGAGAAGTTGGGCTGGAAAAATTAATCATTTGTCCCCTGGCACAAAGAGGAGCCACAGTGGGTGGGAATCGCATTCCTTCCTGCTGGAAACAGGGCACAAATGCAGACCAGGCTTCCTTGGTGCTCACTTCCGTACAGGCATGTGTGGAGTAAGAAAATTCCTGTCTTCAGGGGTTTGTGACCTCAGAACACGAATTTTGGGATGCCCAGTCTCGATGGGGATGGGATCTTCCACCAGGTCCCCTGACAGAAGGTGTCTGATCACCGCTGAGGCCCCTCCGTCGGGCACTGTGTGTATGCAGGGTAGCAGGATGTGCCATGAGGCAGCAGACGTGGAAAGGGGATCTCAGGGGACTTTGGTGGGAGCAGCTGTGAAGTCTGTCAGATCTGGTGTGGTGTCTGAGAGCTGCCAGTTGGTGTGCCTTGGAGGAAGTCCTGAGACAAATGCAAGAGATGAAGGGTGCTCTGCTTTATTCCTGGTCTCAAGCTGGGATGCTCTGAATCTTTGTGGCCCTTCCAAAAACATCAATGAAACTAATTCTGAATTGTCATCGCTTGCCTTGTCAGGATTTTCTCTTCAGCATGATCTCGTGATGAGGGGAGGAGGGAAGTGTTGGTTGGTTTGGTTCTTAGCTGTCCTTAGACATTATTAAGTGGTTGCTGGTGGTGGTAACTCAGCTCCAGTCATGGCAAGGGACAGGATGATTGAGAGCACGACTGGAGCATTTTGGTGGAGTCTGGTAGGGCAGTGTAGTGATTTGCTGTTTATCAGAGGTGTGTGGAGCACACAGAAAGCTCCATCTGCAGGGGTGTGGTCACCACCCTCTGTTCCCAGGTGGAGACCAGCATGTATTATATTCATAGACAGATCCTGGTTCATGCCATGACTTACATTCCTGTTTCTTGGTCATTCTGTCCCCTAAGACCTGCTCTGAGGTAGTGGTGCTCCGTGCTCCCGTAACACATCCCACCCATCAGTCTGAAATTCCATGTGCAACATTTTTAGTGAATCCACTCCAGATTCCTTGTGCCTGAGGTTGCTCCGTGGTGTCTCATGCTCTTCACCTGACCTGGGACTGAAGTGCTCCTTCCTCCCCAGCATGGGAAGGGGTTTCCACCTACAGGTGTGTGTGGACGCCCTGACGTGTGGTGCTGGGAGGGAGCCTGCTCTGCTGGCTGCATCCTGGCCTTGGGGGAGGAAGGTTGTGATTTCCCAGGAGCTCATTTTTCTCCTCCCTTCCTTCATTCTTTTTCAGAACATGAGTGAAAACTTGAAGGACTGTTTGA
Source organism: Caprimulgus europaeus (assembly GCA_907165065.1). The sequence continues at coordinate 44,777,306 of OU015532.1, read as the reverse complement.
TCCAGACTCAAGCTTCCTTAGGGGAGATGGTGACGATAAAAACAGAGGTCTGCTCCCCGCGCCGGGACCAGGAGTACGGACAGCCTTGGTACGCAGCTGAGCTTCGGTCCAAAGTACTCCCACCCCCGTCTCTCCACCTGCCCCCCAGCTTAAAGTTGGTTTTGAGGGATATAGTGGAACTTCTCAAAGTTATTAAAACCCTCCCTTGCGAGCTCTGTCTTGAGGTGTATGACAGGGGCAGCACGTTTCCCGGCCCGTAGCACAGCGGTGCTACCTCTGCGCTGGTGGGAGTCCCCTCTGTCACTTCTGTGGGACATGCCAGGTGTGTGCCATGCATGGAAGCCACTACCTGCTGTAGGCTTGAGCCTTAAGCCATCTCAGGTACCAGCTTTTGGCAGGTTGGATGGCACGTTGCATCATTTTTCTGCTGCAGGTGTGGGGACTATGAGACTTGGTCAGGCCCCGTTGCTTCTGCTCCTCTCTGTGTGCAGTCCCAGCGTCTTGGTAGGTTAATGTCATCTTTCTGCTGTTCCCTCCCCAGCTCTGGAAGGCCTGACCCACAGTCCATGGAGGTGGAGCCCAAGAAACTGAAAGGGAAACGGGATTTGATTGTGACCAAGAGCTTTCAGCAAGTGGATTTCTGGTGTAAGTGTCTTGTGAGCAAGGGAAAAGCAATGCTGGTGCTTGGATAGACTTTGGTCTTTCCTAGTTGACACCTTGCCATTTTGGGGTGGGAAGCAAGAAAGGAAAAAGACAGGGACAAATTTGCATGCTTTCCTGAAAAGACTGGCACATTGGAGAGGGAAGCTGTTGCAGAAAAGCAGCTTGTCCATCGTGAGGCTGTGCAGAAGTAGGGAGGTAGCTGGTGAGCATGCTGGAGACACAAAAAGGCACATGAGAAAACCCCAAGAGTCTGCAAAACCCAAAGGCTTCAATTCAGAAATTGCAAAGGGAGCGTTGTGTGGACAACAACTCCTTCTCCTCCTATTCTGGGGAAGAAAACTGGTGCCAGTTATGTTGGCATACCTACAAAATAACAAGTGGTGGACCTGAATCCCTGTCTGGCCACAGGACGAGCGCCTGGGGACACTGTCTCTCTCCCAAGCACAGAATGAAGGCTGTATGATGAGGGCATTTGTTTTCAAGGGTGTTTGTTTTAATTCTCCTCTGGTGTGTGGGGAATGGAACCTTTTGGCTTGAGGATGTTGCTGCTAACCAGGGGTGGGCAAGGAGCCCTCAGCCTCTGTCTCTGCAGACAGTGACAGAGCCTCTCCCCATGCATGTAGCCGTTGGTGGCAGATCTGTTTAGGGCACCAGGGCTCATGTGAGCTCCATCTGTTTATCAGAGGTGTGTGGAGCACACAGAAAGCTCCATCTGCACAAGTGGAGCTTGGGCAGACATGAGTTGGGACAGAGCCCTTGCTGAGAGATGTGTGGTGCCAGCAAAGCCTTTGCGTGCGTGGAGACCAGGCTTTGGGGAAGGGGCTCAGTGGGCCAGGGGGAGGGGCTCAGTGGGCCAGGGGGAGGGGCTCAGTGGGCCAGGGGGAGGGGCTCAGTGGGCCAGGGGAAGGGGCTCAGTGGGCCAGGGGAAGGGGCTCAGCAGGCCATGGGGAGGACGGGGAGCTGCATGGTCCTGGATGGGCATCACATCTGCAGCTAACCCCTGCTCCCCTCGCCCCCGCAGTCTGCGAGTCCTGCCAGGAGTACTTTGTGGACGAGTGCCCAAACCACGGTCCCCCCGTGTTCGTGTCCGACACCCCGGTGCCCGTGGGCATCCCCGACCGGGCAGCGCTGACCATCCCGCCTGGAATGGAGGTGGTGAAGGAGCCCAGCGGGGAGAACGACGTGCGCTGTATGAACGAGGTGATCCCCAAAGGCCACATCTTCGGGCCCTACGAGGGGCAGATCTCCAGCCAGGACAAGTCTGCAGGATTCTTCTCGTGGCTGGTGAGTGATGTGTCTCCCCAGGGGACTGATGTCCCAGCCATGCAGCTCGGAGGTGGGGGACTCATGGGCCTTTGGAACCAGACCTTAGCCCTCTTCCCCCTTCTCTGTAGATCTGCTGCTGACCTACATGGGCAGTAGGCAGACACTGACCTGCCATCATTATTAGTGGCTTAAGGTGTAGATACTTGAAAGGAGACCAGGTGCCATAGGACCCCAGTTCAGTTCACAGCTGTACGAAGCAGAGCTTGCTTCTTCTCTCCCCCTTGCCATGTTCTTCCATCCCCACACAACTTCTAGTGCTCCTCCAGTACCTTTTTCTGCTCTGGCCATCATTTTGAGAACAGAGGAAGGATTGTATCTAGAGATTGCAGAGTCATGGGCCTGCAGCACTCCTTCCCAGCCCACTTGAGCAGAGCAGGTAGCCCAAGAGGCCAGGAAGCAGATCTAGTCCATCAGGAACTGATCTACACGTAGACCCCAGCACTAAAACTCATCTTTTTTTCCCCTAGTACTACAGTCCATGGTTAGCCTATGAGGCAGAGATGTCACTAAATCGACAGATATTGGTTATTATGAGAAATGAGATGTGAGACCTGAGTTATGGGTGGGGAAAAAAGAATTGAGAGCTGCCGATATGAAGTGCTGCTCACACTTTTCTGTCTGTAAAATAAATGTGTGTCTCAGCCCTGTCCTGCAAGGGAAGGTGATCTTTTATATCTCAGGCCTGTTAACAGTTTTGTCAGCTGCAGCCACAGTTCTGCGTGGCAGATATTTGTACGTAGGAAAGTGCCTCTGAGTCAATTCCAAGTGGCCTCTGCACAGCCTGTAGGATTAGGAGAGCTGAGATTCGTGGCCTAGAGTTTCGTGTCCTGACTTGAGGCTAGAACTAAGTGATTTGAGACCTTCTCCTGTCTGGACCAGCTAGTTGACGTGCTGCATCCGTTCTCTTGTTGCGCAGATCGTTGATAAGAACAACCGCTACAAATCCATCGATGGGACGGATGAAACCAAAGCAAACTGGATGAGGTGAGTCCAGTTCTCTTCTGCCTTCCCTTTTGGGGCTCTGTCTTCTAGAGAGAGGCCATCAAACACTCCTTGTTGTTTTGTGTGACAGAAAAATGAATCAAAACGCCACAACCCCTTCCGTAAAGGGTTTGCTTGTGCTCTTTCGGTCTTCATTGTGATGAGAATCCTTTGGAGTCAGATTGAATGAAAGGGACTAAAACAAGGATGTGTGTGTGGAGGAATGAGGACAAATGATGAGGATGTTCCTATTTATCCACTCTTACAGATGCTGACAGGTCTCACTCCATTTATTTTTTTATTTTTTATTTTTTTTTACTTTATGTTCAGATATTTGCAAAAAGCTTTGCATTATCCCCAAGGCAATATTTGATTCTGTTTGGGGGTTTTTTGTCCTTTCCCACTAGACAGACAGTGAAAAAGGTGCTTTTTTGTTTGTTTGTTTTATTTCTGGGCTTCACTTGAACGAATTGTCTGTGGTAGCTGTCATTGGTAGTGTCAGCTTTACCCCGTGAGGAGGAACAGGAGCACAGAGTGAGTTGCTGCAGCTCCCAAATCACACGTGTGCTTGCGCTCCCTCTGCCGGCACAGGGGCTTAGAGCCCAAAAAACAAGTCAGGACTAAACCAGGGCTTGGGGCTGGCTCTGGTTTGTGAACTGCAACAGGAAGGGAACGTGTTTAACCGTGATGCTGTGCTTCAAATATTGGCATATACCTGCAAAATGTAGGTCACTTGCAGCCTCCTGAGGCAGGGGGAAAGTGCCTCGTGCTATGGTGAGTCACCAGAGTGGGACGTTGCTTCATACTGATGTCTGTCCCATGTTTGGTCCAGTCCTGCTTTCAGGGTGAATTTTGGAAGTGGTTGTCAAGAAGGCTTTCATAGAAGAGTAAAGCAGTGTGGGAATTAACTGGTTTGTTGGCCTGGTTGTCTGGGATTTTCAGTGAGAGTGTGAAGTCCAGGAGCAAGACTGACCTAGCTGGTCAGATCTGGTTGCTGCACCACTTCTGCTCTGTTTGAGTTTTCACGTGGATAGCAGCTGTTCTGAACACTTAAGTTCTTAAAAAGTTCAGCAGAGGATCTCATCTTTGTGTAAGAATTCCAGCTGTTTGCTACTGAATGAGAGAAAATGCCAGACCTGGGCTGAGGCTGGAGTTGTCACTCCACAAAGATGCAGTCGTACAGTGGACAGGTAGGTAGGGAGACACATATCTTGAAGGAAAAAATGCAAAGTTCAAAAATCAGAGCGAGATTTTTCTGCTTAGATCTGGATTTTTAGGTGATCTGAATGACAGTGAAGCTGGGGGGGAAAAAAACAGTCTTGGAAAGCAAAAATCTTTATGATGAATTCTTCTTCTTACTGCCATGAACATAAACTTGATATCTGGATGGACACTACTTATGATCACAGCACCAAACAGAATGTTCTTGTCCAAACTTGTATTTGCCATGGTTAAGTCTCGAGATGAGCGTGGTCAGGGCCATAGTGTACAGCCTGGAGAAGCAAGGAGGTTATGGGTTTGTGGAAAGGGGGTGTTTGCAACTCTTGCTGGGGAAGGGTGTGTCAAAGGACCTGTGCAGGCTGTACCACTCTTACTGATCTTCCTGGTTTTACTCTTGAAAATTGCTTCAAACAACAGAGTCTGACCAACAAACAGTTCAAGTGGAGATAGTGGTCCTCAAAAAGCCTTGGGTTTGGTTGGTAGCAGCTTTCAAGCAGAGGTGCACTGGATATCCTGCCCTAGGACCTTTCCTCTCACGGAGCTGACCCCCAGAACCCGTGGTGCCTGGACGCTGTGGACAGCGCTCTGTTTGTTTTGCAGATGGTGCTCTTTGCCATCACTCACAGCTGGAGTGCTTTGCAAAGCAGATCTACTCACCCTCTGGGTAGGTGGGTATGGTGTGGGGAGGGCTGACTCCTCTCTCTTCTTGTAGATCTGGCTATTGTTTCTGTTGTTTGACTGCCACATCTGAGTCCATTTTCATGTTGCCACCGAGGACAATGCGTACACTGCAGAATTTGTGGGTTTAATTTCAAGTGAGTGTTTACCCAGGGCAGTGGATGGCAGGGAGGAAGGATCATGAAGCACAGGAGATGGCATGGCAGTGGTAACATCCTCTTGCCCTTTCCCTCTTCAGTCAGTTGAGACAAACCTCCTGATGCTGGAAGCATGTTCTCTTAAGCTGGCTGCTGGCACAAGAGTAATGCATCCTTAGATTGGATGTGAGGAGGAATTTCTTTGCTGAAAGGGTTCTGAGGCACTGGAAGGGGTTGCCCAGGGCAGGGGTGGAGTCCCCATCCCTGGAGGGATTGAAGAGTCGTGTAGACACAGTGCTGAGGGACATGGGTCAGTCGGGGACTGGTCAGTGTTGGGTTCATGGGTGGACTCGATGAGCTGAAAGGGCTTTTCCAATCCAGGCAATTCTGGGATTCTTCATCTCTGTCCAGAGCAAAGCGCTGTTGTTTCCCATGCTTTATGAAACTCCATGGCTTTGACCTGCAGGGGTGGGTGCAAACCTCTCCCTCTGTTTTTATTTTCCTGGGAACTCAGGGTGACTTGATTACCACAGATCACAGCAAACCTCAAGTGGAATTGGCGCTTTCTGAGACACAAATCATAAAGTGCTGCTGATGGGAGTTCTTGGGGCTTCTGAAGGATTGTGCAGAACCAGCCATTGTTCATGGTTACTTCTGAGGAAGTTCTGTTATTCAGGTGTTGGAGATCTCTAAAAAACAAAAACAAAACCTGGTCTGACCAAAAAATGAAAGTAATTCAGGAAGTCCAAGAAACGTCTCTGTGTGTATGTACCACTTGGCCCAGACTGAGGTGCAGGATAGGAAGTACCAGCAAACTGGTGGTGCCTGACTGGGCTGTTGAAATGCCTCAGGTGTGGGGTTTCCAGGCTAGTTGGGGCATTTATAGTCTGTATCCCTTCTTACACCTGAGTACCTGAGTTCTCAGGCTTTTGGCACGGTTCAAATTCATCCTTTCCCTCAGCCCATGGAAAAGGCTGGTGCAAGACTTCCTCACTTCTTTCTCTTTTGGCTTCCTCTCTGCCCCCTTTCCTCTCCAAACATAGTAATAAAGAGATCATGGGGAGCAAGACTGTTCTGTAAGTCCCCCTGTATCTCCTTATGATGGAGATGTCTGTGATTTGATCTCCATACAACAATAGATCTCAGAGGGGAGTGCTGGTTAGGTGCTCCAACAGCCTGCTCAAAGCAGGATCAACTTAGTTCAGTAGATCTCTTAAGTACTGAGCTGCTGTTTTAACTTTACAGGACCTTTTAAAAAGAAAAAAAATTTAAAAGTCAGGGTTACTGCATCTGCCTGTGTGTTCAGAGGGAGTAAAAGCCACCAGCCTATGCACGAGTCATTCTGTTGAGCTTCACAAACTGGTCTCTGTTACCTTGCAGCAAGTGCAGCAAATGCTCTTATCTCTTAGAGACTGAAATTTATGCAGAGCAAAGGGATCCTAAAGCACTGCAGGACTGTGATCCCTGTGGAAAAAACTGCTTCAGAGCCCTGGGAAGAGTTATGTGCTTGTTTCTTAGAGGCTGAGCAAAGTGGATTTGCTTGCTATCTTTGTGCAGTGGTCATTAAGTGCTTACTGGGCATGTACTTTACACATGTGTTTTTAAAGAATTAGGTTTACTGTCTTGCATTTACAGATTGACCTGGGCTGAGGTGTGAATTCACAGCCTGAGCTCCTCTGGAGCTTGATCACAGCATCCCCAGTGAGGTACTTTCAAGTATCAGTGGCTGCTCCTAGGGACATCCTGCATGCTAGAGGGGAAAAAAAGATCTCTCTGGCAGTAATACTGTCTGCATTTTTATCAGGAGGAGGTTAATGTGCCTGCTGGGAACCTAACATTAATTGAATTCATGATTAAAACTGGCCAGAACTCATTACTCTTTGTGTGGTGAGTGTGCTATTGGAATACTTAAGTTCTCTTAAATAGCTTTGAATCAAGTCATGCTGGAGCTGGAATGAGTGGAACCCCTGAAATGTGCATATCTGGGTCTACCACAGGTTGTCCTAAGTGCACTTGATGGGGTAACCTGTCTGGGAAGAGCAAAGAGGGCTCTAACTCCCCATGGGTGCAGCTTTGCTAGTGACAGCAGCCATGGGTTCAGCAGAGGAGAGGGGGTGCAGGTTTTGTGACCCCGCCAGAGGCTCTGGGCAGCTCCAGAGAGACTTTGTGTTCTGCAAGCTCACCCTACCCAGGGCCACTTGGCAAAGTCCCGTTTCTCTCTTCACCAGAGCAGCCTGTCAGCAGAGGTTTGTTTCCACCACGTGGAGGCACTGATGGGACTGTGCAGTCCTGGGTACCTGCAGAGAATATACATGAAGCCCAGTTTGGCTGAATGTGATGAAAATCCACCTGTGAATGTTCCACGTAGCCTTGTCCCTCCTTCCAGTGTTCAGCTGGGAGAACCCCTTTTTCCCTTTAAGTTTGTCTTTGTTTTGGGGTTTTTTCCCCCTTGAGGTAGCAAGTGCTTTGCTGGCTCTCCATCATTTCATTACCACCTTCTTAAACACTCCTTCTGTCCCTCCATCAGTGAAGCTCCATGAAAACAGTATCTCAAGGATGCATTTGCATTTGTCTCAGTGAAATGCACCTGTGCACTTGGCTCCCAGCTCTCCCTGTACGTGGCCTGGATTTGAGGAGCATTTCCTACTGGTTTTCCAGCTTTAACCGTGGTTAACCACTTCTGACACGGTGAGATTCCTTAAACAGCAGCCTAACAGCACCAAGGAGAAACTAGAAGAACATCTGACAAGAGGCACTCTTGCCTTTTGGTAGCTTTTTCTCAGTCTGCATCCCAAACCACCTCTCTTCTGCTGGGTCACGGCAGTGCTGGAAGGCACCCATCTCTGAGAAGGTGACAGCAGGGCCACCACAAACGTGGGGCAAGTGGGAAAAATGCTGAGGCCTTTGCTGATACCAACTTTTCAGAAAGTATTTTGGGGTGGCTGAAGTCTGCCTGTGAGAGATAGGGCATTCAGCCAAGATTGTAGGATTAAATGTCATTTTTTAAAAGAAGAGGGTCTGTGCTATCCCAGCCAGAGTGTGTTCCCCTAACATTGCAAAGATACTACCAACAGATCCCAGATTAAATGAAACCAATGATTATATTGCTAGTAGTAATACTATTATTAATACTACTACCAGTAATGGCATCTTTGGTTTCATTTAATTTGGGATCATAAGCAGAAAGAAAACTAACACACAGGGGAGCCAATAGATTTTCCCTCCCATAGTGTCACTTCAGAGTTACAGCTTTTAGGTTTCCTAACCATTAAGATGTCTTTTTTTTCTTGTATGTTACATCTTAATATCTCTTTTAAACATTAATTTTCTAAGCTTGTAGTGACAGCTCTTTGGGGCAACTTGTATTAACACTGAAGTCTTCTGCCTCAGATGAGTGATGTGTTCTCCACCATAACTCCATGCTGATGTAGATTTCTGAGAACTTCCTTTTAAAAAGTTAACAACTATAGGATGTGAGCACCAGGAAGGTTGACCTTTTACAAAAAAGCTCCTGAAATCCCTGCTTTTAATTATTTGAAGGTGTGTACAAGCAGTCTTTTGTAATATCTAGCATTAGAATAACCATTCTGCCAATTTACTTTGCTATAATTCCAATCAAGGCATACACAACATTTTCCCAGCAGTTCTGCTCCTCTGTGGCCTCTGATCTCTTCCATGCTGTTCTACACAGGTGTCCATTGCCCAGGCTGTGAATTATTCCCCTGTCCACCTTATTTATGTGCAAAATTACATGTTCACACAGTCTGTTTTCTCCTTCCCTATTGAATAGATCTGCAGCCTTCTCTTTTCACCCCCCTCCCACCCCCAATAAAAAGCCATAGTTAGGACTAATGGTTTGTTTATTTTTAAAGTTTCCTTTGACTGTGGTTGGAAAAATTAACACCCTTCCCCTTTGGACAAAAGTGCTGGTTCTCAGGGTGGCTGCCTCTTCTTCTCAATGGCCTGAGGCTACGAGCTGTTGGTTTGAAGGACCAGAAACTGGGTGCAGGCTCCTGTCAGCAGCAGTGACAGCAAAGCCTAGCCAGGAAAAAACAAGCGGGTGGCCTCATTCCTTTTGAGAACAATGGGGAATGGCAACCATTTCTGGGTGAAACAAGAGCTTGAGTCGAGTGCTGGATGTGCAGTACCCCCAGTGCTGAAAAAAAAAGACTTTTCCTTAGGAAAAATCAGTTGCAGAAATTGCCTGTGAGTCTAGTTGAAATCTCCCTCCCCTGAAAAAAATCCAGTGGGGTAGCCCCTGTGTGACATCCTGTGAGTTTTCACGAGAGAATGGGGTAAAAGTTTCCGTTACACCTTGTGCCAGGCAGAACAAAAAGGTACGTTTCAGGCCTCTAAATGTCCTCAAGAGCCCATTTTCGAGCAGTGTCACCTCAGCAGTTAATTCCTCCACCTGATTGCGAGTTCTCACGCTTTTTTCCTGCGCTCAAACTGCGGCGAGTGATGTGAGGCCGTGCCGGGATTCTCGTACCTAAGTGAGGGCATCAGATGAAGTGTGACATTTCATTTTAAAGCTGAGAAGGCTCCTTCAACACTAGTGTCACTTGGTGTTTTGGTTTGGTTTTTGTTTTGGTTTGGTTTTTTTTTCTTAAGCTTGAAAATTGCTTCTTTAAAAACAAACCAGCTGCCTTTTCCTGGTGCGATTGAGGAAAACTGAGAGGTGGTTGTGGGTGGGGGGAGCTGGATCCCACCGAACTCCTCTGCCCTAGTGCCAAGCAGTTGGATGCAGGGGGATGCTTTGAGCTGATTTCCTTTTACCCAATTTGTGCTTTGTGGGATGTTCAACCCAAGGAACATGGCTGAACGAAAGAGGAAGCCCAAGTTTTCCAAGGAAGAACTGGACATTCTGGTCACTGAGGTGACCCGAAATGAAGCCATGCTGTTTGGGAGGGAGACAATGCGTCTATCCCATGCTGACAGGGACAAGATCTGGGAAGGCATAGCCAGGCAGATCACATCAATCAGCCAGGTCCCCAGGTCTGTAAAAGACATTAAACACAGATGGGACGACATGAAGAGAAGGACCAAGGACAAACTGGCATTCATGCAGAGGTCCCTCTCCAGCCCCGGCAGCGCGGGGCGGCCCTCGGCCATCGTCCTGACCGCCCACGAGAGAGCCATCGAGTCGACGCTGCATTCGTCACGCCAGATGCACGGCTTCCGGAGAGCGGATCTGGACGTGGTTGACAGCCCATCATCGAGCTGTAAGTATCACTGCCTTACCACCTCTTTGTCTTATGCTTGCATATCTCAGTTTGACACCAGAAGAGCGTTGTGTGTTTTGGGAGATGCTGGGTTGCCTGTCAAGCCAGGTCCTACTGCCGTGTTTGGTTTCAGGACAGCCTGCTCTGGTGATCAGGGGGTGTTGAGATGGATTGAGGAAAGGCTGTTTTCAAGTTAAGATCATCTTCTTTAATCTGTTTGTCTAGTCCTTTTCCATACTGGCTTCTAAGGGTAGACATTTTTCAACTTCCACTTTCTTCATGGGTCATAAATCTGAACTAATCTGGCAAGTGAGGGAACATCTGTAGTTGAAGTGCAACTACCTCCAGCCTGTGAAAAAGCGTTTGGAAAGGATTAGGAATTCTTCATCTTGCATGCACCCCAATAAACCAGCGATGCTGTCAAGCTGAGAATCATGTGCCAGTCACTAATAGATCACTGCATGGTAACCATCTTCTGAGAGGACTGTTGAGGGGGCTCAGTGATCACTGGTGTTTATGCTCTGAGGCCAGGCCGCTAATGAATGATTTCTCACTAGTGGTCTGAGGGCTCAGCACAAGTGCTGTGAAAAAGGTAGATGGCGATGACTCCCTTCTTCACTCTTTGTTAAGAAACTGTTGACCCTGCTTTCCAAGTTAATCTTCTTGCACCACAATCCTCAGACACCTTCTAGTGCTGAACCACGAGCTGCTTTTTGCAGGTTCTTTCCCCAGTGGCGTACGTACGGGGGTTTTCTTCTGCGGAGGTGCCGCTTCTTGGTCTGGGAGCTTTGAGGGATACAAAGGAGAGAAAGAGGAGATAACTTCTTGGGAAGTGAGCCAACTAACACTGATGGGTGGCACTGTCCTACTGCATTAGGTCTTCTCTCATACCTGAAGTAATGTTGTTAGTGGGAAAGCAAGGATAAAAATCTTCCAGAACTGACAAAGTGGGACTTGGTCGTTCTTTGGACGTATCTGGGCAGCCCGTTGTGCTGTTTGAGGGGTAAAATGAGCACAGCTTGTGCAAGGAGATAGCAGGCAGTCCAGCAAGTATCATCTCTTCTTACTCTTGGTGTGCCTGTACCTGCTGACTGGCACATCACTAGATACTTATCAGACCATTAAGAGGTGTTTTGCTTTGGTTTTGGTTTTGCCTGGAGGATACTTGCCCGATTAACACAGGGTCCTGTTGCTGCTATGCCTGACTGCCTGGTTATCCTACTGATGCCAAGCCCCACAGTGACTTTGCAGTGCAGACTTTGGGAGCAGCAAATACTACATCTGTGCTTTTCTCAGCGCGGAGGGGGGGAGAAATGACGTGGGAGCAGGGTTTTGGCATGAGGAACCAAATGTGCCAGGGTGTTCTGAGACTCAACCAAAGGCCAGAAGCCTTTGTTCCTCCAAAACGTTGGAGTGTTCTAGCTACTTATGGTTTTGGAGAGTCATTGCTACTGTCAGAAATGGATTTATATCCTAGTAATGAACAATGCTGTGTACAGGATACCATGGCAGCTGGGATTTCTCCTTGGGTGTCTGGGTTTGCCTGCTCCTCAGGCCTCTTCTGGCTGAGCTTGTCACCCAGATGCTGACGTTGCAGCACGTGCATGTTGGGTTATGCATCAGGAGCTACAGGCTTGTCTCAACTGGCAGACTTGGGGGGAGGGAAACCCCTTTTTCCACGTGCTTTGAGATACCGTGACAGAGAAGTCGGAGTTGTGAGGCATTTCACATTAATAACCCATGCTTCCTCTTCTGTTTAAGCTGACGAAGAAGAAGAAGAGATGGCGGGCACTTCTCGGGAACACCGCTTCTCCTCGCTGCAGAGGGCCGCTGCGGGAGTCAACCAGCTCTCCGAGCCCTCCTTCCTCCACACTTCCTCCTCCTCAGAGCACTCGGAAGCTGCCAGCCAGAGGCAGGACCTGCACCGTCCGTCCCCGCACCGTCCGTCCCCGCGCGCCGCCTCGTCCTGCAGACCCCCGCACCCCCGCGCGAGGAGCCCGCCCCTCTCCGGCCTCGATCGCCAGCTTCTCCATTCCCACACGCAGCAAACAGAGCTGTTCAGGCAGTTCTGCCAGGAGCTGGTGGCTGTTCACAGAGACATGGCAGACAGCATGCATGTCATCGGTCAGAGGTTGGCTGACCTCACCAGCCAGGTCGGCCAGATGTGCCAGACCCTCTCGGAAATCCGTGATGGGGTCCAGGCTTTCCATAGGATACAGGATCCCAGTGTCATGCAGGGTTCTCTTCTGCAAGCAGCTTGCTCAAAACAGCCCCCTGAACCCAGTGCAGAGTCTAACCAAAGCCCCCCAAAACAAACTCCTCCTGCACGGACTACCAGGTCACGAAAGAGAAAACACCATTTTTAGTCTGCTTCACAGAAAATAAAGAAGGGTGCCCCTTCCTGAGCTGCTGCATGCTCACATGGCCTCTCCATGTGTATCTATACTCTGTAGGGAAGGGCAACAGCCACCCCAGCCTGTCCATCCCCCTGCTAGCTAGCAGAGCAGCATGAGTTAGGGCAGCTGAATAGTAGGGCTGGCCCTCTGCAATGAAGAGGAGTCTCAAATCTTACAGAGCTTGGGATGTAGGACATCTTCCTGTTCATGGAGATTAGGAGTTTTCACTGGCTTCCCCGTGCTCTGAACGCTCTGTAAGCTAAGAGATGCAATAGGAATCGTTCTCTTGATCTCTTCTTGTGCCTGTGAAACGTTATTTACTGAGACAGTGTACTGCAGAGCTCCCTTTGCAATCAACCCACAAATTTACCTTACTGCTGCCTTCCCGTCATCTTCCTGCAAATTAGTGTGTGCAGTGTGCAGAGATACGTCCTGATGGCTCTGAAGACTCTCACTGCTCATTATTTTTATCTGCATTCAGCAATAATGGGCAACCCAGGGCTTAGTGTGACTTGGGCACAGGTTTGGGCTGAGAAGTGTGAAAGCGAAGCTTGTGCAGGGAAGGGAGGGGAGGAAGGCGCAGTGCTGGGGACAGGAGGACAGGTCTGAGGGCTGTGTGGTTTTAGGTTGCTGAGAAGGGCTGCTGTGGCCTTGTGCCTGGATCCTGCAGTACCAACAGGAGCTTATAGCAAAGAGTTTAATCTTTGCTCCAGTCTGAAACCCTTACCTACCCTTCACAATCGCAGCTCAAATACAATTATTTCATAATATGGCAGCATTTAAAGATAATTGTATCGTATTATTTTCTTGCATGTTATAATCTTCAGTTTTGAACCCCCTGCCCTGCTTCAGAATGTGAGAAGAAACAAGGACAGGCATAGGCCCTGCTTCTGACCTCAGGAACAGTTTGGTTTTGTATCACTGTAACTCTGTCAACTTCAGTACAGTTACTTTGCACTCTCTCCGTGTTACTTAGGGTGGGGTCTGTACTGTGTTCTCCTATCATGAAGTTTACAATCTAAACTCACAGCTCTGCAGGTTAAAATGTTAGCTATGTTGGCTTTGTACTGCTTTCTTTCCTCGTACAGAAAAGAAAGAACCGTGGTACAACACCTGAACCGCTTTAGCGCTGCGTGGGGTTCCCGTGTACAGCCCTGATTCTGACAGTGGGCTTCAATAACGTCACCTCAGCTGCTGGTAACGTCTCTGGCAGCTTTTTTACGACCTGTCTGTCTTCTTGATTTCCACATCTGCACCTCCTGTGTTGTCCCCATCTCTGGAAATATCATGATATACGTCAGTAGGGAGAAGGGCCAAGGTGTTACCTTGCAGTTAGCACGGGGTTGTCCTGTTGTGCGTGGAGGTGGGTTGCAGGAAACTGTTCCAGTTAATACGTCGTGCCGTGTCTGGGCTGCAGACTTGGACAACAAGTTGTACAAACTGCAGTGGGAGTTGAAAACAGGCAGTGCAGGACAGCAGAAGGATGGTTTGTTCTATGTGATCTTGAAGGATCTGCTTCCATCTGTCTGCCCTGTCCTCTAAAAGCGTTGTGCACTTGGTTCTCCTCTGGGAAGTTTGCTGTGTGTCTGCTGTGTCAGGCGTTCCTGACGTGCTCTTCCTTTTGTCTTTTTAATTGTTCTGTAATTCTAATTTATTTTTAGTGGTGCAGTAAAAGGCCCTTGCTCAAGGAAGTAGAGAACTGGCAAGGAGAAGAACCTCCTTTCTGAGGAATGACCCATGCTGGTTTCATGCAGAGGACATTCCTCCTACTGCTGGTGCCAGAGCAGGGCAATACTCGCTCACCTTCCTCCGAGGATGTTGTTTTACTTCTGGTTTAATATTTGTGTTCTGCAGAAGTCACAGTCTCCCTTCAGTTGAAGGGAAGATTGGGAAATCTGGTAGAAGTGGCTCTAATTTATGAGTCAGAGAGAACTGAAAAAATGGTGATATGTTTTAGAGGCTTTCTGAGTCAATAGAGTGCTGCTGCTGTATATTAGAAGTACTATTTTATATTTTTATAATATCTGGTCCATGCTGATGTTCTCCCATGGATATACTGATAGGATTAGCTCCTCTGATGTTGTCCAGGGGGATCCTTTCTGGGAACCCTCAGGTCTGCAGAGGAGGAGACTCCCACAGGTGCTGGAGGGACTTAGCATCGTCGCTGCCATCGGTTTGCCCTCAAATATGCATTTAGAGAGAGAATCCTGGTGCAGGATGTGCAGCCTTCGATACAAACCCCCAGAGGCTGGGCTCTGGTCAGGAGAAAGGACCTTGTGCTGTAAACTACCTGATGTCTCCCCCAGTTTCCTCTGTGGACTATTACAGATTGGCCCAGATCTGGGGACGTATCTCCTGCCCTGTGTAGACCCCTCGGTGGAGTGGCTTTTCTGTACTGGCTCGCAAAGGATGCTTCCTTCCTCCTGCACCCATCATGTTAACTGGCTGTTGAAGTAAGTGTCAAAGCAAACTGCTGTGCTCAACCCCAGTCTCTCCATGTCTTGTACATGCTGGAAAAAAAATCCTCTCTTGAAAAGTATTTTTGTTAAGAATGCAATAAATATATCACTTTTAACACAGCTGCTGTCGAGTCATTTGTTTCTCTCATACGGTTTCTGGCTGATGTGGTGAAGAGCCTGACACAGCTGCTGGGTCTCCTGGTGGCACTCGGTGTCAGAGAGCTGAGGCAGGGTTTGTGGGTACAGCACCCCGTGGCATCTGCCTGGGTAGGGGGAAGGCATGGGGTAAATCCTGGAAGGGGGGGGCAGAAGCCTGAGCATCCCTCCAGCTCCAGGGCTCTTTTTCCTCCTCACTGTCTCTCCTGGCTGCTCCATTCCCCTCCTGGGGAGGAATGGTCCCAGCTGCCAGAAAATACCTTCATGTTTTTCTGGATGTTCTCACTGGGCCATCCCAAAATGTGGGAGTTTGGTGTCCTGTGGCTTAGAAAAAAGGGAGATAAGGATGGTGTTTGCTGCTAGCTACAAAGGCTATGGGAAAGGTGTCCAAGGAGCTGTGCCTCCAACAGGCATGGGGTTGATCCAAGCCCAGATAGCTGCAAATGGGTCATCAGTGGTCTCCACTGGTGCAGTGACTGGTCCTGAGTAGCCTGAGCTGAACCTGTGGTGGTCTTGAGCCTGGCTCATCCCTCAAGCAGGATACACAATGACCTGTTTGCTGCTGGTGACAATGCCTGTCTGCAGGAACAGGAGCAGCTCTGGGTGGCTGGGTCTGCCCCAATGGTGATCCCAACCCTTTTCTTCCTCTGGGATCACAGTCCCTTGGGAAACCCGCTGTGCAAACGGGGCCATCCCTGTCTGTGTGCAGGATTGGTGTCAGCCTGTCCAGGGCATCTAAACCAGGCCATGGTTTAGATGCCCAGGACAGGCTGACACCTCTCCTGCCTCCATCCAGCCTGAGGGTTTGGTGTGGGGAGGGGGACCAGCTGCTTTCCAGCCTTCACAGGAAGGGTTGCTCAGGCCATGGGCGCTTCAGCCTGGGGAAGATGTGTGGGTGCAGGCAGAGGGGTGCTGTCCTCCTCTCCTCAGCGAGCAGTTTGTGCTTCTGCCTCTTTTCTCCTCAGGAAAACGCCTGCCTGGTGAGGGAAAATGGAGTAAAGAAGTGAGGATGGTCCATTAAGCACCTCCCCACCCCACAACCAGCTGTACAGTATTTGGGGACACACACACACACACACACACACACACAGCCCAATTTCAGACAGAACATGTGAAGTAATTATATTTTCTGTCTATTCTGTGATTTTGACTGGGTCCTGTCACTGTGCATTCAGGTGATCACTGAAATGGTCACAGTGTTGATAGGCTTCAAACTTACAGGGTTGTATCTTTGACTTCTGGTTTTTCTAAGATAATTCTATTAGAACTATTTCCTTGGTTTCTACAGAAAAGATTGAATGGACTGGGATTTTTCAGCCTGGAAAAAAGACATTTGAAAGCTTGAAAAATGTGAATGGGAAGCTGCTTTCTGAAGCAGGCTGGTGTGCAGTGTGATGGAATTGTGGTGCAGATGTTTTGAAACAAGAGAAACTCGTGGTGTGCAGTGGCACGAGGTGTCTTAGATCAACAGGTGACATTTGGGTTTCAGACAATCCTTCCCACCCTGTGTCATCTGTGCCCCTGGGGTCGCTGGAGCTGGGCAGCGCTGGTTCCAGAGTGGTTCATGTCTGTGACCTCATCCCCATTTCCATGACCTCAAGGAAGTATCAGAGGTGTAAAGCTGCCTCTCAAGGAGTGTAAACCAAAGCTGCCAGCAGCTGTGAAGAAACATGTTTGTGCTGGATTATTCCACAATGTTAAGAGCTTTCTTCTTACCTCCTGATGAAATCTGCACTGCAGGATGCTGGATGGGAGAGGGAGGCTGGGTCGTGTGCTGCAAGGATGTGGAGTGCTGCAAGGATGTGGTGTCCTGCAAGGATGTGGAGTGCAGCAAGGATGTGGTGTGCAGCAAGACCTTGGTGTGCTGCAATGATGTGATGTCCTGCAAGACCATGGTGTGCTGCAAGGATGTGATGTCCTGCAAGACCATGGTGTGCTGCAAGGATGTGATGTCCTGCAAGACCATGGTGTCCTGCCAGGATGTGGTGTCCTGCAAGGATGTGATGTCCTGCAAGACCATGGTGTGCAGCAAGGATGTGGAGTGCAGCAAGGATGTGATGTGCTGCAAGGCTGCAGCAGTGCCATGGCTCTCACCCTCCAGCCTGTGCTCTCATCTCCCAGCCGGAGATGGGCAGCAGAGCTGAAGGAAACTCTCAGGCAGAAGCTTGGAAGGCTTTAGAGGCAGGAGGAGAGCAGCCAACAGGAAAAGAGTGTTCATGCTTAATAAACTATTTCATAGTAACAGCAGTCCCTGCTGGGAATAGTTAACCACAGCCTCCATTTCCCACACAAATTGTGTTTTGGAGAATTTTCAAAATCTTGCTGTCAGATGCAGTTTGCTGGGAATGTGCTGGACCATCCTACCACCACCCTGTGATTTCCTCGGTGCCACCAGGTGTGGGGATGTGGGTCCTGTGTGTAAGGAGCTGTGAGCAACTCCAGGGTGATAGATCTTTGCAGGAACCAGGTGCCTTCAGCAGGACAGCCTGCTCTGGTCATTGTTTGGGCAGTGGGATGCAGAGCAGCCACGGGGTCTCTCCTTAGCTGGTGCTAGGAAGCATCCTGGCATTTTGTTTGGATTGTGGAGAGCATCTTCAAGGATCTCCTGTGCTGCAGGGCATCAGACTGACTGCAGCACATTGCTCATCTCAAGGGTTGTGTGTGTCTCATGGCTGGCTGAATGCCTGACACACCTTTAGTGGAGTGATGGTTAACAGCCAGAAGTGCCAGCCTGGCAGCTGGAGCTGCGTGCCCTTGCAGGATCTCCTTCCCAACACACTGGTCTGGGCCTCCAGTCCTTCTCAAATACACAGACTGGTGCTTTAAAAAGTTCCTTTGTTTTGTGATCAAAAGGTAAAATAAGGGTTAACAAAAGCCAACATTGGGGTAATTTTAGCAGTGCCTGTCGGAAAAGACCGCGGGAGACAAGCCTCATGCTATCATGGTCAACAAGTCTCGTTTATTAGATATAATAGCATCACATTTATACAGTCGCTAATGAGCTCATACATATTGCAAAACTTAGCTCCTTATTGGCTTATGATTACATATTGTGAAGCGTGACCCTTTATTGGTTAGTGATTAGAAGCTACCTATGCCTAGTTTTTCATGACCTACTTATTTTATGCTTACAACTACAAGAACCCTTGAACAAAGGCGTATTTGCTTCTACAAACAAAGGCATACTATCCTTGCTGACTGTTAGCTACAATGTTTCTTCTGCATCCTGCATCCGAACACAGATATTCTAATCTTTCTCATGCTTCAGCTAGCTAACTTCCTTATGACTGCTTCGTAGTCAGTTTAGAGACAGGGTGTCTTTGTCTCTGTGTCTTTGTCTCTGTCACGTATACTCTTTTACAGTTTACCCAGTGGTATTTTCTCATGTCCCTTATCCCGCACTATCATTCCTGGTATACACTCTCCACATTTCCCCCGTTTTCTTTTTTAAAACAAGGAGATTGGCCTGTGTGTTATAGTTCCTGTTAGAAATCAAGGTAGGACTAATATTATTAATAAAATCATGCTACTAATGCTAATTAAATACATTACCAAGGTTTTTAACTACAGTCCCAATCCAAGTGAGAGTTAAGCGTTAATAGGGAACAGGGTACTCTTACTTTGTGGTTACCAGCCAAAGCTACTCCTGATATAAAATTGTCAAAGTTTCTTCTGACTTTCTTCTTAAAACACTCAAAGATAACAAAAATCACTCAAACTCCACAAACCCGTGTTCGACATTCCACAAACCCGTGTTTAACATTCCACAAACCTGTGTTCGACATTACAATGTCCATTTGCTTTTTTCTTTTTAAAAAACCCCACAATCCTTCCGTTTTTATTAGTTTGAGCGAAAAAGCCACCTAGGGCAAGTTGCTCCACATGTTTGGCCATACAAGAAAACAATATATGCGCTACAATGCAAAGCAAGATTCTAATACTAAGCCATCTAAGGCCTTCTTTTCACTTCTGACCAATTATATTAGAATTTTCTTATCTTGTTTCTCTATTCTGGTGTTTTAAAAGTCAGGAATTAATTGCCAAGGCTAAAGTTGCTTACAATTTCTCCTTTTTGTTTTTTTGTACCATAAAGGCGTTGCCCACCATCTTCTGCAGGGCCCTTGCAGACACGATAGCAAACAAGGCACTAATAAAAAGATTGCCAAATTACAAATAGCATCTTAAATCCTGACTTTAATAGTCAAAGAATTCATTGGTGTAAAAACTATTCACTTAACTAATCATCATTATTTATCCTTAACTGTTTGACATTTTTCTTTAGCCTTCCAATGGCCATATGAATTGATTCAAGGTGGTTTAATAGAATTATACAGCACATGCCTTCAGATTCCTTATAAACATGTTACTTGAGCTAACAAATAGAAATCAACTGCTACTCTATTTTGCAGTGTTGCATGTCTAATACTATCAATGTTTAGTAACACCTGTGTGAGCAAAGTTATACAAAGCACTCTTATAAGGCAGGTCCTAAAAGGATTCTCGGGCATAGGCAGTGAAAATCATAATGATTCTTAGTTCCTTACATTAGCCAAAGTTATCCACATGTTTTATCTAGGTATTACAACTTAAGGTCTTAAAACAAATGCTAATCAACAAAAATCTTAATGCCATAATAACTATAGACTTAAGACTCTTTTCCCCTTTTTTTTTTTTTTTTTTTATGTACTAATTTATGACATGTGTGAATGCTATGCAGTGTTAGCCATGTTGAAATCTTCTGTTCTTCTTTTAAATTGGTGAATGCCAACACTGTACAATTTACTGCCACTACTATTTGTTTTCTAAGCAGTAACTCTGTCTAGGTGTTAAACATTACAGTACTGTATATCTCTACCTATTTGGATATAGTGTACTTATAACTAAAAACTATTACAATTATTAGTAAAACTATTACAATTATTACAATTATCTCTGTTTCAATATATACATTAATATAAAATACTACCCAAAAACACTTTCATATTTGAAACAATTTAACCACTTCAACAAAAAATGGATCTGTAAAATTAAAGAAAAATTCAAATTAATGTTGATTGCAAGTTAGAACAGTTCAAGGATTCCCAATTTGTCAGTATTCATTTTAACCGGTGCTATTCAAATACAGTATAAACCATTTAGTGTTTCTACAACGAAAAGAAAACATTCAAATATCAAAGCTGTGACAAGCCTACAAAAACAAGGAAGGAAAATTGACACCCCCAACACCCACGAATAGATGGGATTGGTCTCCGTAAAGATGCTACTTTTTGCGACAATTTAGTAAGAGGATCATAAAAATGTTCATGAACTGTTGTCAGGACGCGTCGCAGGAAGGTTTGATAAGGCTCTTCTAGCAGCTGAAGACAGTCCTCCAGGTTCACCGTGTTCTCCAGCTTGCGGTGGTAGTTGATGATTGAAGCGGTCAGTTACGCGGTCACTCCCCCGGGGTAATAATTGATGTGTCTGCACCTGTATTCAAAAGTTCCGTTAGTGTGATGCTCTGATCATGGTAGTGCAGAGTACACAGTCTTTTTGGACGTGTGGATAAATCAAGAGTAAGTAGGGTTAATTGTCCAGTTGAGCCAAATCCTCTCTGTTTTCTTGGTTCTTGTTGAAGGGGAATCATTCCTTTTGTTAATTGTGGCAGCGGCACCAGCTGAGCTAAACGTTGTCCCTTTAAAATTTTTATCAGTGGCTGTTAGGTCCAGTCCGAGGCTGCTGCTGGTGGCAGGTTGGGGTTGTTGTCGCTGGGGGTCGCTGATACTGCAGCTGCCATTTGTGTCTGAGCGCGGCTGCTGTTCATTCGGGAGCTGTTAGTTGAGCGGGGGCCGACAGCTGCAGCGTGAACGGGAGCTTGGAGGGGTGCAAGGGCAGCTAAAACCTGTGACTGAGTAGACTTAGACTGCTCAGGAAACGCCTGACTGCTCCTGAAATGCTTTTGCCTGTTCTCGTAGACTGTCACTAATTTTTTCTAATGCATTTACTAAAAAGGCTTGAGGTCCTGATGGGACCGAAGCAGCTTTCTCTAACAACTCAGGAATTGACCAGTCCCCAGACAGGGTATTGGCAAGGGTTTTAGTTTGGGAGTTACTATTTTGGAGTACACACTGTTTTATGAGAGCCGGTTGCATATATTCTGGGACACTAGCTTTTTTAATAGCATCCATAATTTTATCAATAAACTCGCCTACTGATTCTTCACATCCCTGCTTTATTCCCATATAAATAGGAGTTCCACCCGGGGGTTTTATTTTTTCCATGGCTCTTCGGGCTGTTTGCATAGATTCTCGTAAAATATCAGGGCTAGAAAGAGCTTGGGCTTCTATTCTAGTCCATGCACCGAGACCTAATAGTTGTTCTGGAGTTATCCCTGCTAAGGGATCTCCTTGCCCTCTTTGAATAGCAACTGTCATGATAGCTTCCTGATGCCAGTGTGCATTAAACAGTATCAATTGGTGTGGGGAGTAAATTAACTTTGCTATACCTCTGATATCGCTTGGAAGCAAAGTATGCGCATTAAACAGATAATCTAACATCTGTCTGGCAGGTTCACTAGTCACCCCGTAAGTTCCCACTGTAGCTCTTAATTGTGATAACATTTTCCAATCTAAAGATCTTATTTCAGCCTCCACCCCCACCCTGTGGCATAGGAGAATAAAAGACAGGGAACGCAAGGCTTTCCGTGGCTGTTTGTATTAAATCATTGTCCCCTTCTTCCATCCCCCGCCTTGCCAGCATAGTCCACAGATTACGTCTCTCTCTTGCAACTGCCTCTGCAAGGTCAGATTTAACTCCAGGGATCGGTTCCGACGGGGGCGCCGACAGAGTCGAACCCCGTGGAGAGGAGTTTGAGGAGACTACTGTGCTTTCAACTGCAGGACCTGTTTGGCTGTTCTCTGAGGGTACAGGTGGAATTTGAGTTGGAAACAAAGTAACAGAAGTAAAAGCAGGCGGGTTTGGAATGCTAGTTTCCCATGCCAGACCATAATCTTGATTCTGTTTTTGCGCAGCCTGTGCTTCCTGAACTGCTCTCTTTTCTGCTTGGCTCATCAGTAGTTCATTATGTACTATTTTCCATAATTTACTCATCTTTTTTGCAGGCTTATCATAATCTAAAACTAATTCCCATAACTTATCCCCATATCGTCGCCACTCCTCTAAAGTATGTACTGAGTGGAGATTTACAAAAAAATTATAGGAGACTGCATGATTTAACAAAACAGGGAGTTCCTTTTCTAAGTCTATCCCTTTAACCTGTCTCCTTTTAAGAAAAACAATAAATAAATCATATGCTGCTTGCCTGTCCATATTTACTTACGTCGGTACCGATTGCTAGACCTCCAGGCTCCGGCAGCACGTATCGGTCGAGTTTCACCGCTGTGACCAACTCGAGACGCTTGAGCACACGTATCTTTTAAGCCCCCCGCGGTGGTCGCTTTTAATACGTGTTTATCGAGCCCACCGATGTGGTCGCTTTGCTCTTTTCGTCGTCCCTCTAGCTGCAGGACCCGAACCCAACGCAGTCTCCGTTCGTGGCAGCGTTTTTCTCCCGACTCTCCCTAATTGTATCACGTCGGGGTCACCATTTGTCGGAAAAGACCGCGGGAGACAAGCCTCATGCTATCATGGTCAACAAGTCTCGTTTATTAGATATAATAGCATCACATTTATACAGTCGCTAATGAGCTCATACATATTGCAAAACTTAGCTCCTTATTGGCTTATGATTACATATTGTGAAGCGTGACCCTTTATTGGTTAGTGATTAGAAGCTACCTATGCCTAGTTTTTCATGACCTACTTATTTTATGCTTACAACTACAAGAACCCTTGAACAAAGGCGTATTTGCTTCTACAAACAAAGGCATACTATCCTTGCTGACTGTTAGCTACAATGTTTCTTCTGCATCCTGCATCCGAACACAGATATTCTAATCTTTCTCATGCTTCAGCTAGCTAACTTCCTTATGACTGCTTCGTAGTCAGTTTAGAGACAGGGTGTCTTTGTCTCTGTGTCTTTGTCTCTGTCACGTATACTCTTTTACAGTTTACCCAGTGGTATTTTCTCATGTCCCTTATCCCGCACTATCATTCCTGGTATACACTCTCCACAAGTGCCAGAGCCTGCTGTTTAAATAATTACTGAAGATTGCAGAGCATCCTGGGTAGCTCACATTAGGGAACATCCAACTGATTGCAGGCACATGCACAGTTGCTTAACGTTCAAACCCGAATTGCTGGAGCCCTGGGCAGCCTGAGACACTGCCAACTTGTTTTCTGTGTTCTGTGGGAAGTTTCAGCACGTTTGTGACCTTACATGTGTGGGTTGGTGTGGCCTCACGCAGGTGGGCTTGTGTCTTTGTGCATGCACATGGCCAGAGCAGGGGAGAGCCTTCAAGGAAAAACTAACGGATGGGTTTCTTAAGCTGAAGAAATACCTGTGAGCTCTAAGGGAGCATTTGGGCGAGGACTGGTAGCAGCAGATGTCAGAGGAGCCATGTGCTGCTCGCTTTCATTAATGGTGCTGTGGCAGGGAGTGTTAAATAATGGAGGCAAATGGCATAAGAGAAGAAAAAGCTTTTAGCTGTGAACTGCTCAGATCTGCTCTTGGGTCTGTAGGTACCCTGACAGGGCCTCCTCCCAGTCCTTGGATGGTGTTACCACCTCATGCTGGTGGCAGCTGGAACCAGTATTACCAGGCCTTCTCCTTGCTATCCTCTAGCAAGAACATGGGAAGTGTGAGAGCAAATAATACAATCCTAGCTCTAGATCTCTGTCTTACCAAGTTGCACAGTGAGGGCCAGTTGTGTGAATTAATACATTGTAATACTTTTTATAAGGGCAGTTAGTGATAGAACAAGGAGAAATGGCTTTAAACTGGAAGAGGGGAGGTTTAGATTAGATATTAGGAAGAAATTCTTCGCTGTGAGGGTGGTGAGACACTGGCCCAGGTTGCCCAGAGAAGCTGTGGCTGCTCCTCCCTGGAAGTGTTCGAGGCCAGGTTGGATGAGGCTTTGAGCAACTTGGTCTAGTGGAAGGTGTCCCTGCTGATGGCAGGGGAGGTGCCTCTGTTTCTGCCCTGAGTGTCTGAATTCTGCTTGTCCAAGAGGAGAAATGAAAGGAAATCTGGTTTCTGCTAAAAAGGAAGATGGTGGTTTTGGAAAAGAGACAGGCAGAGGGACCCTGCCATGTTCCAGATGCTCCTGAGAGCAAAGGAGGAGACCCTGGAATGTGAAGTGATGGTGAAGAATCCATCTTTCCATCCCTAGGCAAAGAATTTTCTGCTCACGAGAGTCTGTGTCACCATCACTGGCAGAGATACTCCTTCAGGTTGGATGTACAATGCTATCACCCCTTCCACAGCAGAAATGGACCCACTGGCTTAGTGTTCCCTGGGTGTCCGTGTTTGTTGTCCCCTGTCCCTGGCACTTTGCACACCATTACTTACAGCTCCATGCTTGCCAGTCTGGCTGTGTTGATGGCTCTCTCTGAAGGTCATTCTGGCTTCATCGTGGTTGTCATTCTGGTGCCTGGGGGAGCATAGGAGAAAAGTGCTTCACACCTGCCTTGTCACCTTGCCCTCAGGTACGTGATCATCTCCCGGGAGGAGAGGGAGCAGAACCTGATGGCCTTCCAGCACAGTGAGAGGATTTACTTCCGCGCCTGCCGTGACATCCGCCCCGGGGAGAAGCTGCGAGTCTGGTACAGCGAGGATTACATGAAGAGGTTGCACAGTATGTCCCAGGAGACCATCAACAGAAACCTCACAAGCGGTGAGTGCCCTCCCTTGTCCCTGTCCCCTGATCCCCCTGGGCTGCCACGCGTTTTGGAGCGAGTGCGGTGGGTGACGGAGGTGACGCGGAGGCTGTGTGAGGGCTCTGCGTGGCGTGGGTGATGGCAGTGCCAGGAGAATAATGGAACCACCATCACGGAGGTCATGAAAGAAAGATTCCTGCTGTGTCGTGTCCTGTCGTGTGTTGTGTTGTGTCGTGTCGTGGCTGTGCTGCAAGGACCTGAAGCAAAGCCCAGGGATCACAGAGCTCCTCTGTCACAAGACGTTCTGGCCTGAAGTTTGCCAGCCTGCTGGTCCCACAGCCAGGCATGAGGTTTTTCTTCTGAACATGCTGCTGTCTCCAGCTCCTGTCAGCAGCCTGTTTAAGGGAGTTCCAGCTGGTTTTGTGTCCTCCTGCAAGAGAGATTTCCTTGGTGTGTTTGTGTGTCCATTTTCCTCGCTTAATTTATCTCCTCTTTCTTCAGAAAGATAATTTGGGATCAGCGCGACATCAGCTCGAGACTCCTTAGTCTCACAACCTTAGAGCGCGTGTGCAACGCACAGGAGGCTTTGTACTTGTCAGACTGATTCTTCCCTGGATTAAAATTGTTACCCTAAGAGTAGCCACGCTGGAGCAAACCCAGCAGTCCTTTAGGTCAGTGTAATGTCAGCTTTAGAGAAAGGCAGAAATGCCCAATGCATCTGTTCATCTCTACAATGCTGAGACCTGAAGTTAATTAAGGGCATTTCTTTCCAGGCCCAGCCACAGCATGCAGGGCCTCAGAGGGGCAGCCACTCTAAATATAACTTTCTAATTAAGATTCCCATCTATATTATCACATAGCTGCTGTTGCTGCCTTGACTTGGTAAAAGGTGTCTCCTCTTTAATCATGGGGTGGACAAGATGTCCTGAAAAAGCTGGTTATCCTCCATCACTTTGGAGTTACTGTGCATTTGCAGTGTTCCCTCTTGATGGCTGTACTTGGGCAATTCCCACTTCTGAATTAACATCGGTGTGAATGTGCTTTTTTATCTTAATAAACATCACTGAGTGAGTTGGGTACAAGCTGCGGCGCTTTTGCTGCATCCCACGCGCACGTTAGTTGTCCAGATGACTTGGTACTTTCTGAAAGGACAATGAGAGAAAGACTGTGTCCTTTGGAGCAGCTGCTCTGGAGGGACACCAAGGCTGCAAACAATTGCTGTGCCACACAGACATGCCTTTAGTCATGGTTTGTCGTGGTTTGTGTCAGCTGAGATGGTCACTCACAGCCTGCTCTGTGCTAGAAGTGTGGTGAAAACCTGCCTCTGGGCTCCTCAGGACCCACACGCTCAGGTAGAAACCCACGTGGCTGCAGAGACCATCCTAGAAACCCCCTGATGTCTTGGTGAGACCATCCTAGAAACCCCCTGATGTCTTGGTGAGACCATCCTAGAAGCTCTGTGATGTCTTGGTGAGCTCATCCTGAGGCAAGCTGGGCTCAGCCTGCGTTCGGAAAAGGAGCGCAGAGACGTTGGTAGAAGGGAGCATTGCTTGGGCCGTTGCTGGACATCACAGCCTCAGCTGGGAGGGCACTGGGAGGCCATCAGGGAGCAGCACCAGGGTCACTCTGTATTTAAGGGATTTCAAACCCCCTGCAGATGAGCCTGTCGAGGGAAGTGGCTCGCTTTGTTAACGTGGTTCCCGGGTTTTTTGTTTCTGTCGGTAGTTTCTGACCCGCCTCATCAATGGAGTTGAGACCAAAAAATATGAGGGATCGTCTTATGATTTGGGGCTTTTCCATAGGGCTGAACCACTCACTTGGTTGGGGGAAAAAAATCACTGCAAAAAGAAGAATCCATTCTCGAAACCCCTACCTCTGCCAGTAGTTGTTATGGTCGGTAACAGGGGAAATCTGAGACAGAGACACAAAGCTTTGCCCATAGAAATTCTCGTCAGCGTGTTGCAAATGAGATCTGCTGTTACAGATTCACTCCAGCAGTGGCTGGGTTTGCCAGCCAGTGTCAAAACCCAGGGCAAAATCCCTGCCATTCGGGCCAGCCCTTTTTACCCTGCCTTACTCTAACTGTTCCGAGTCTTGCGTCTTGTCTGCATTCTTAGCATTGCTCTCCTTAGGGAGGGAACGGTAGCTTTTGCTCCCTAACTCTTATGAAAGCATGAATACACTTTAAAAGCAAACAAAACCAAAAATCAGCATAAAGCAGCGTCTTGTTTGGGAAGCCATCAATGCTTGAAGTTATTTCCAAGATAGAAGAATGATGGAAATTGAGCCAAACCTATCGTCTTTTGAATTTCCAGGTAAGGAAATCTGGCTATTCCCTTTATTTTAAGCAATTAATAATTTGTATGAGGTTACTTTTATTATTGTTTGGTTTTTTGTTGGGTTGTTTGTTTGTTTTTTAATCACTGAATGGCCACACTCTTAGGCTCCACCGGGACGAGCTAGATGTCCTATCCTTGGAGGGCATTCACCCGTTGTAGCTCAGTTGACAATGAGTACCTTGGGGGTTTTAAGAGTGCAAAGTTATTTTTCCTTGGAGCAACCTCCAAACTGAACAAGGATAAAGGGGCTTTGCAAACTCTGTGCCGTGTTGGGCACAGCCGCTGGGATTGTCACGAGTAACGGTCCGAATCTCTCGCTCCACTGCTGTCCGCTCGATACCTTTTACCAAGTCAAAACAGGCACAGGTCTTCCAGCCAGCCGGACACGGCGCTTGGGGCTCTGGGCATTAGGATCCATCCTTCACCTCCTAGTCATTCACCTCTTCCAGCACAGCTTGGTTATACCTTTAGGTGAAACAAGTTGCCTGTAGTTTTCTTGTCTCTTTGAAAGCGTGTGGGTCCTACTCCGCTGTGGCTACCCAGGACTGTCTCTGTTCTCGCAGACGTGCCCATTAGCCGGGCTCCTCCTCCCGCCAGCCTGGCTTTCCACTGAGTCCTGTCAGTTCCCTGGTTCGTAAAGCAACGTGCAGACCTGCAGGGACTCACCCTGCCCTTTTGTTCTTTTTTTCTTTTGTTTATTTGTTTGCTTGTTTGTTTTGAGTTTTAGATTGAGGGACGTTGCTCGGTTCCCGGTGATAATCCCCACCCTTCCTTTTCCTTTCCAGGAGACAAAAAGTTGCAGAGGGAAAAGTCAGAAAAGAACGTGGAAAATCAAGAGGACGCGAGAGGGCCGCTCCATCTCGCCAGCTTGAAGCAGGGGAAGAGCCCCTACAAGCGCAGCTGTGACGAGGGGGAATCCCACCCCCAAACGAAGAAAAAAAAGATCGACCTCATCTTCAAAGACGTCTTGGAGGCTTCCTTGGAGTCTGCCAGATTTGAAGAGAACCAGTTAGCGACCAGTACGCCGCTTTCCATCCGAAAAGCCTCGAAATACCAGGCTGAAGACATCTTTGAGAGGTGTGGCAGTGCCATGCAGCACGGCTCCCTGAACCTCAGCAGAAACCGGATCGAGGGGGAATGGAAGGTCCCTCACGGTTCCTCTTTCAGCTCAGTCAAAGACGTGGGCATCCTTGAAGATGAGGAAGAAGAGCCCCTGTCACTCAAAGCAGACAGCCCAACCGAGCTGTCACTGGCCTCTGCACAAGGCAACTCCCACGAAATCCCCACCACCTCCTTCTGCCCCAACTGCATCCGGCTGAAGAAGAAGATCCGGGAGCTGCAGGCCGAGTTAGACATGCTGAGATCTGGGAAGTTACCTGAGCCATCCGTGCTACCGCCCCAGGTACCCGAGCTCCAAGAGTTCTCAGACCCCACAGGTAAGCCCTGCCGAGTAACAGCGTTCTCCAAACCCTGCCTAAGGAGGGTGGTGAGATGCCTGTGTGCTGTGTACCCATCTAAAGCCTTTTGCTCTGAGTATTCAGGCGAACTCCTGGTTCCATGGAAGGTCCTTGGTCAGGTTTTGTGACCAGGAGCTGACACAGCGGTGGGCACAGTGGGAAACACTGCCTGGGAAAGACTCTGTAATGCCAACTTGCTCTATTTGTTGCCGTTGTAATCGCAAATGCGCTGCCAATAAAAGAGACATTCCATTGCAGACAGTTTGTTTGCTGTATTTTTGATGCATTTTCCTCTTTTCAGCGGAAGCCCCTCCGCAGTGCCTCACATGCCACCGAGAAGGTCTGAGTGACTTTGTGGTGACACTGAAATGTGCGCTCTTTGTGTATGAAATGACGTCCTGCTGTGTCCCTTGTTGGAAAGCCCTCTCTTGTTTCCTCCACTGCCTTACCACAACCATGTGTCTCTTCCTGAAGATACATTTCATTTCCTCCAGGAACATGCTGTCCAGCAGCTAGGAGCCTTCACCAAAGGGAATATTTGGGTCACACCACGTGTTGTGCAAGTGGCCAAGATGTAGTGTCTTTTCTTGCTGTCCGTTGTGGCATGTTGGGAGACCAAGTTCCTGTGCAGAAACATTGATGTATTTTCCCTTCAAAGCCATGATTCAAATTCTCCCCAGGGCAGGTTGTGGCCAGCTCGCCAGGCAGTGCTCTGCTGTCACCACTAGGTTGCTTCTCTACCTCAGCAACGTTGTAAATACCGTATTTTTTTTTTCCCTTTTTCTTTTTTTTTTCTCTTCCAGCTTCAGAAAGCATCATCTCTGTTCCCACCATCATGGAGGACGATGACCAAGAGGTGGATTCTGCTGATGAATCGGTTTCCAATGACATGATTGCTGCTACGGACGAACCTTCCAAGATGTCTTCTGCGACGGGCCGGAGGATACGGCGGTTCAAGCAAGAGTGGCTTAAAAAGTTTTGGTTTCTGCGGTACTCCCCAACACTGAATGAAATGTGGTGCCACGTCTGCAGGCAGTACACAGTGCAATCCTCTCGGACTTCAGCCTTCATCATTGGCTCCAAGCAGTTCAAGATACACACGATCAAGCTTCACAGCCAGAGCAACCTCCACAAGAAGTGCCTGCAGCTTTACAAGCTCAGGATGCACCCGGAGAAGACAGAAGAGATGTGCCGAAATATGACTTTGCTCTTCAACACAGCCTACCACTTGGCCTTGGAGGGCAGGCCCTACTACGACTTCCGGCCCTTGGCAGAACTACTGAGAAAGTGTGAGCTCAAGGTGGTGGATCAGTACATGAACGAGGGAGACTGCCAAATCCTAATCCACCATATCGCCCGGGCTCTTCGGGAGGACCTGGTGGAGCGCATCCGCCAGTCTCCCTTCCTCAGCATCATCCTGGACGGGCAGAGCGACGACGTGCTCGCAGACACGGTTGCAGTTTACGTCCAGTACACGAGCAGCGATGGGCCTCCAGCAACTGAATTCCTGTCTCTTCAGGAGCTGGGCTTTTCTACAACAGACAGTTACCTCCAGGCGTTAGACAGGGCTTTTTCCAGCCTGGGAATACGACTGCAGGATGAGAAGCCAACTATTGGCTTGGGAGTCGACGGTGCTAACATTACCGCCAGCCTGAGAGCCAACTTGTTCATGACAATCAGAAAGACCTTACCCTGGCTTCTCTGCCTGCCCTTCATGGTGCACAGGCCCCACTTGGAAATTCTGGATGCCATCAGCGGGAAGGAGCTGCCGTGCCTGGAGGAGCTGGAAAACAATCTGAAGCAGCTGCTCAGTTTCTATCGTTACTCCCCCCGACTCATGTGCGAGTTGAGGGTGACCGCTGCCACGCTGTGCGAGGAGACCGAGTTCCTGGGGGACATTCGAGCGGTGAAGTGGATCATTGGGGAGCAGAACGTGCTCAACGCTCTAATCAAGGATTACCTTGAGGTTGTGGCCCATCTCAAAGACGTCAGCGGCCAGACCCAAAGGGCGGACGCTTCCGCCATTGCCTTGGCCCTCCTGCAGTTCCTGATGGACTACCAGTCAATTAAACTCATCTACTTCCTGCTGGATGTGATCGCTGTGCTCTCACGCCTCGCCTACGTCTTCCAAGGGGAGTACCTTCTCGTGTCGCAGGTGGACGACAAAATAGAGGAGGCCATCCAGGAGATCAGCCGGCTAGCGGACTCACCTGGGGAGTACCTGCAGGAGTTTGAGGAGAACTTCCGTGAGAGCTTTAACGGCATCGCTGTGAAAAACCTACGGGTGGCTGAAGCCAAATTCCAGTCCATCAGGGAAAAGATCTGCCAGAAGACCCAGGTGATCCTAGCCCAAAGGTTCGACTCCCGTAGCCGGACATTTGTGAAGGCCTGTCAGGTGTTTGACCTCTCAGCTTGGCCCAGGAGCACTGATGAGCTGATGAGCTACGGGAAGGAGGATATGGTACAAATATTTGAACACCTGGAGACGGTCCCATCGTTTTCCAGAGAGGTTTGCAGAGAGGGGATGGACACCCGAGGGAGTCTGCTGATGGAGTGGCGAGAACTCAAGGTGGATTATTATACCAAAAACGGTTTTAAAGACTTGCTCAGTCACATTTGTAAATACAAACAGAGATTCCCTCTCCTCAATAAAATAGTTCAGATCCTCAAAGTCCTTCCCACCTCCTCGGCCTGCTGCGAGAAGGGCCGTGCCGCCCTGCAGAGAGTGCGCAAGAACAACCGCTCTCGGCTGACGCTGGAGCAGCTCAGTGACCTTCTGACGATCGCCGTTAACGGGCCGCCCATCGCCAGCTTCGATTGCAAAAGGGCACTGGACAGTTGGTTCGAGGAGAAGTCGGGCAATAGTTATGCTCTGTCAGCCGAGATGCTGAGCAGGATGTCGTCTCTCGAGCAGAAGCCGATGTTGCAGAGCATGGACCACGGCTCGGAGTTTTACCCCGATATTTAGGAAGGAATGCCTCAGATCAGAAAGCTGTTGAATAATTTTTCTTTTTTTTTTAGTCTATACTCTAAACTTTGATATATTATATAAAAAAAATATATATATATATATTATATATATTAAGGAAAAACCCACACTGAAAATTTAAAAGTTAAGACGATGTGCGTCTGATAGAAGCTAAGCAGAATTTTAACGATTGAGACGATGTTTAGACATTTCCTGGTGTCTCCAACCATGGCAGCTGCAGTGTAGGTGGCAACATTTCATTCTTTAGAAGCATGTGCTGGGGCCATACTCTACATGTTCAAACCTAACGATCTATAAGCTAGACGACGGGTCTTTGTCAACCTCATCCTCCCGGTGGTTTCCTTTGTGTATGTGTGTTGTCGGTTTGTTGGGTTGGGGGTTTATTTTGTGTTGTTTTGGTGTTGGTTGGTTGGGTTGGGGTTTTTTTTCCCCCTCAGTTTTGATCTCTGCCTCTCTTTCCGTTGTTCAGTCCAGTTATTGAGCCATTTGAGCCTTTTGTTGACGACCATCAGGTTTCTGATTTCCGACAGAGCATCCCGTGCGTTCATGTTGCCCCCGGCTCTCCGGCTCCACCCAGCTCTCTTCGCTCACAGAGATCACTGGCAGGAGGGAAAGGCTGGGGGTGTCATTTTGGGGTTTTTTCTTCTGATTTAGAAACAAATGCCTCCACTAAACTGTGATGCCCCTTTCTCAGTTCTCCCTACTTTTGGGCTGTAGAGTAATACTTGGCTTTCAGCTCCTTTTATCATAACTGTAGTACCAGTCTATCATACATATATTATAACATGATGTCATGTGCAGACTATAAAATAGCAAAATAGAGAAGGCAGGGGGAAATTTTTGCATTTATATTTTTATATTGTAGGAGATAAATATATATATATATATATATATACAACTATTCATTCAAAACCAGGGCTGCTGTGGAAGCTAGACAGCCAATGAGTCAAGAGCCATCTCTGGGCGGAGATTCAAAGGCTTAAAACAAATTATATTCTAATTTACATTATTTATACTATGTCTTTATAATCCTAGATTGTTGTGGGTTTTTTTGTTTTGTTTTGTTGTTTTGTTTTGTTATGTTTGGAATGACTGAAAGAAAAACCTGCTGCAGTTTGGTGGCAGGAGCTATCAATGCAAGATTATCTTGGATTATATTCATGTGATGGATGTCCTACAAAGGTTCACGTATTCTCTTGTGACCAAGGTAACATGTTCCACAGCACAGCAGACTGATGACAGCAGGAAGAAGGGATGCTCTACTTCTTCCTGCCAGATATTTCTTCCTTTCTTTGAAGGGATGCAGAGTCCAGCTGAAATGTGAATGGGGGACTTGCACCTTTCATCACAAAGAGATTGTTCTGTGGGCTTGGAGTTCTTCTTGGTTTTATTCTTTTAAAGTGAATGAGCTCCAGGCATTCACACAATATCACTTCAGGTTAGAAAAGCAAAAAAAAAAAGAAAAAAAAAGAAAAAAAAAAGAAAAAACTTTAAAAAATATTTTAAAAGGTGCAAAAACTCAAAACACAGATGCTAGTGCCTTGCCCCGCTGATGTGGCATGGACAGCACCAACCTGACCAGACCATCGTGGGAGTGAGAACCTGTTGTCCAGAAGGTGTTGGAGCCGACACGTTCTCACTTCCCAGAGGGATGAGCTTTGTGCCAAGCTGTGTTGTTTGGAAACATGATGGTGGTATCAGCAACACTGAACCTTTCCTTTCTCCTGTTACCCCCCTGCCCTTGGTCTTGGTGCTAAGATATCTCTAGAACCGTTGCTGCTAGTTGATAGCTTTTCATTTATATAAAATATATATATATATATAATATTATTTTATTTTTTAAACTTTTTTTTGTTTGTTTTCAATGGAGATGTAGCATGTTTGGAACCGATCTCTCTCGGAGTCACTTTCACTGCCAGGGTTCACACACTGTCTTCCCCGGGAAAACACGCACTTCTACCCAGGTCTGGTTCCCCTCCCTCCGCTCACCCCTCTGCCCCCAGCGAAGCAGGGGGTTGTACTGGCTCAGCTCTCAGACCCCACGGGAACAGCTAGGCTGGTGTTGGGCAGAGCTTTGGAAGCGTTTCCCCCTCTGTCCCTATGGGACTGAGGAGGGACTGAGCCCAGCTGAAGTAGTGGCCGGTCCTTGTGTCCTGACTCTGTCCCCTTTTGCTGTAAAATGGGGCTTTTTGGCCAGACGGCCCAGCGTGGACCCTGCCGATGCAGCGGCGAGGGGCCGGGGCAGTCGGGGTTCCCTCTGTAGCACTTACTCCCTTGTCCCTTCTGCCTTTACCTCAGATGGTGTCTGCAGTCCATGGGCTGGCTTGGGCAGGAGAAAAACCCCTGTGCTGGGGCCACCCAACTGCCACTGAACTGCTGGCAGAGTGGCAGGGACCCGGCACGGCGTCTCCCTGCGGTCCTCATGGAAACGTGGCGAGCTAGGCCAGGGCATCGCGCCGTCGCAGGGCCGGGGCAGCGCCTAGCCAGCCAAAAAAAATGGCTTTGCTTACAGTTTTATTTCCTTGTCTTTCCCCAGAAATGATGTGATCGAATTGACCTGTTCATCTGGAGGAGTAAAAATTAAACTGGAACCCTTCCAGCAGCTGTGCAGAGTTGGGCAGTGGTTGTTGAGGGATCTGAAATGGAAGCCCTCAGGGCCTAGGAGCTCACAGACCTGCTCCCTGCCAGGGAGATGGCCAACTCCCGCCTCCCTTAAAATCTGAGGATGTGTAAAAAGAACAAACAGGTAGAATTGCTGCTCCGTTAGTCTCTGACCTGGAGGTGAGCAAGGTGAACGTAGATGTTGGAGAGGAGAAGTGGATGGATGCATCAGAGAGGAATGGTGGGCAGGCGGGGGGAGAGTCCTCCCTGTCGAGCGCGCATGCGTGCGGCGACAGGAGCAAAGATAGCAAAAGATTTTTGGTGCAAGCTGCTGTGGCTGTTGGAGAGGCTGTAAAGACAGCTTCCCTCCTCCCTTTTTAAAAAAAAAAATTAAAATATTTCTTTTTCCTTAACTCCAAAGCTCTTTGTGAGAGAAAAACACTCACCTGCCTTGCTGCTTGCAGCAGCGCAAGCTCCTCGGCCCGTGGGTCTGTCACAGAGGCCTGGCAAAGGGCCTGGCCCAGACAGAGGGAAGGGACACGTGGCAGGGAAGGGACATTTGTGGCAGCCTCCAGACACCCTTTGCAGACAGGGAGGACTCCTCTGGGGCCTCCTGAGAGCTTTGTTTACAGCTCCTGCTCTGAGCATCTTTACTTTTGCCCCTGGGGAGAAAATGGTGCCTTGCCTTGTCGGCGAGGCGAGAGCTGCCGGAGGTTTGTTCAGAAATGGTTCCTCTGATTTGTTACTCCTTTCTTTTGGGTTCCTTGGCAAATCTCGCTCTCATCACTGACATCTTTCACGTGGGGCAAGGGAAGGGTGGGCGTTTTTTCCTCCAGGCAGTCAGCTGGCAAAGGGAAAAGCACTTGTTGCTTTTGCAAATGACTGTGCGTGCACCCCGGGAGCGGTGTCAGGAGGAAGCTTGATTCCCTGCCATGGGCTCTTGCAGATATTCCTGATGGGAAAGACGTGATTCCCTGCCGTGAGATGTTGTAGATATTCCTGATGGGAAAGGTCAGAGACCCTTTGCATTGGTGATGAGGGGAAATGAGAGTGCTTGGCGGAGCAGGCAGCCCAGCCCAGCTCCCCCAACACAAACAATTCCCCATGGCTCCCACATCAGAGGATAAACCCGGCCTTTGTCCTAGACAAACTGCAGGTGCTTTGCAAGCTTTTTCCTACCTGCCTATCTCCCATCTGGGGCTGTTAGTCCCATGGATTGCCTGTGGATGGAAACGTGACTGCAGGCATGAGCCAGAGAGGGAGGAGAGCGGAATACCAATGCAAAGTGTCCCTGGCTTCCCAGTGCCCGCCTGCCCGGCCTTTCCCGGGAGCAGGTACCTTTCCCGGGAGCAGGTGCCTTTCCCGGGAGCAGGTGCCTTTCCGTGCCCCCTTCCCAAAGCCCAGGGCCCAGCCGAGGGGCAGCAGCAGGCACAGGGAGGGCTCAGCTTGTAGATGGCCACGTGTCGGGTTTGGTCAATGCCTTTCCTGCTGCGCTGCGCGAGCGAGAGGAGGTTGTTGTGAATGTTGTTGTTCCCAGCGTCTTGAACCGCTTCTGCTGCAAAGAGAGGAGGGTTCAGTTGTTCTCAGATGAGCTCTTTATTCTCTCCTCCCCCCCCACCCCGTGTCCTAGCTATGGCATCTGACTGTGAATAATGCACATTTCTCCAGACTCTCGGGTTTGTATTTCCAGCCCGTGGGCTTTTTTGGTTGCCAATTTCCCCTCAGCACTTTTTGCTCAGGCTCCTTGCCTCTTTTACCCTGCTGTGAAGCAGAAATCCGTGAAGCACATGCAGACATGTCCTTCTGCAGGGCTTGCCAGTGGCCTCAGGAGTCTGGGCCCTCTGGCTACGAGACCCAACTCAGCAGGGATAATCCTCACAAGAGACCAAAGCTCTTCCCATACCAGCAAAAGCACACGGGAGCCGTGGAGGGTTACAAGGGGACACGGTGGGCAGTGTCCCAGCGTGCCATCCGCCTTGGGTCTCCAGCTGACCGCAGTGATGTCCCCTGTCCTGGTCGTGCTTTTGCTGGTACAACTCCTCAGATGTGATTCAGGCTTGGTCCATCTCTTTCTCACAGCACAAACTCAACCAGGTGGCTCGCAGGGTCTTCAGGGTCTTGCTTTCTTTCTTATTTCACGAGGACTGCTGTTTGTTTGACCAGTGGGTAGGACAACCTGGACAGCCGGCTTGCAAATCAGCAGCAACAGCCTCTGCTTTTGCAGATTCCCCTCTCAGCCCTGTCGACAGAGGTCTTTAAAAGCAGAGAAATGGTACGTTGCTCCCCCAGCCGTTGTACTCAATGCAGTAATGCCTATGCAATTCCCGTCTCCCTCGGAGACACGTATGATGTGTGTGCATGGAAGCTAGTGTATGTATACAGTACAGATGCATATGGTCTATATATTGTATATACGCACATCCCAGTACATATACACACAGTACAGAAGATTAAAATCACATGCTTATATATCTATAAATAAAATCCTATATATTTATATATTTCTATGTTTTCGATAGATATAAAGATATAATACAGAGATAGACTCAACCACCCTTGTGTAAGGCTGGCCCTGTGTCCTGGCACGAGGCACGTGACACTGAAGACTTTGGGATAGTTTTAGCCATTCACTGAGGCCTGCATTTCTGTGTATAGCACTCTAGGGAGAGGGGCTTTGCTGTGCTTAGGGCAAGGGGTTTCCTTGCTGGCATGTTAACCAAGCACTAAATAAGGTTTGTGTGATAGAATCACAGGCTGGTTTGGGTTGGAAGGGACCTTAAAGCTCATCCAGTTCCAACCCCCCTGCCATCAGCAGGGACACCTTCCACTAGACCAGGTTGCTCAAAGCCTCATCCAACCTGGCCGAGAACACTTCCAGGGAGGAGCAGCCACAGCTTCTCTGGGCAACCTGGGACACTGTCTCACCACCCTCACAGCAAAGAATTTCTTCCTAATGTCTAATAGGAGGACATTTTGGTGGGGGAAGATGCTGGAGTGTCCTTCTCTCCTGAGTAAGCCTCTGGCTGAGGTCCTGCATGCTCATACCCCAGCAGCTCCACATCCCACCCTCACAGGCACTTTGCTCTCGCCGCACGGATGTGGTCGCAACCGCGGACACCGGTGCTGTGAAAATGTGGCTTTCTGCTGTTGGGCCGGGTGTTCCTGGGCAGCCACCAGCACCCTGCCAGGGACACCCCGCCCCAGCACCCTGCCAGGGCACCCCGCCCCAGCACCCAGCCAGGGACACCCCGCCCCAGCACCCAGCCAGGGCCCGGGCTCGCTCAGCGACACGGCCCTGGTGCTGGGGTGAAGGAGGGCGAGCGAAGGGAGGGTCGCTGCTGCGCGGTCGGAGGTGGCGGGGATGGCGTAGGGAGCTGGAGCAGCTCGAGTGAGAAGGCACCGCCGATTTGGAGTGATTAGGGTGGGAATGTGCGAGCCCCGTTGGGGAGGTGGCTCTGTTGGGTCGAGCTGGCTGCTGCTCTGCTGCAGGAGCCATTGCAGGAGCCACTGGCGTCCCCTCAGCTCTCGCAGCTGCAGGCCCGGGTGGTTTCTCTGAAGGAAAGGGAAGGATGTGATTACGTGGAAGACATGGTTGGTGGCACATGTGTGCCTTTGGGCCTCGCCATGTGGCCTGTGGACCTGGCCAGACTGAAGCACCAAAGGGTGCAACCTTCTTGCCCTGCCTGTGCAAAGAGACACCCATTTTCACGTGACAGGCGTTTCTGTGCCGGGACTGGGAGGTGGATCCGGGCAATGGATCAGCCTTCCCAGAGCGTCTGCCAATGCTCTCACCCCTCCATCCCTCCCTTCACACAGCCGCTGTAGGACACTGACCCCACGGCATGGTGAAGCCCTTGGTTGGCAAGAGGCTCCTCTGGCCAGGCTGGCAGTGGGTGGTGGGTCACCGTGCTGCATCCCCACGAGGATCAAAGGGGAGGCATGGAGGTTTGGCTTTGCAGCTCCACACCGTGCCTGGCAACCACTGCGCTCCTCACTGTTTGTTTTGATTGTTGGCTTTGCTGGGAGGAGGGTGAGTTGTAACTCTGATGCCCGAATGACTCATTACACTGGTATTGCATGAGCAGATGCTGTGCAAGCTCTCCCCCAAACCCCATCACACACCTCAGTGCCCTCTCCCAGGCCTCTCTCCTCCACACAACTGGTAATCCACCTCAGCTGTAACCTGCCTGTGGGCAGCTTCCTGCTCTGCAGTGGCAGGAAGCTCCCTGGCACGTGTTCCTCATGAACCTCAGAGATGGTTTCCTCTCTCCCAGCCCCTTCCTTCGGATGCCACTGACACTCGCGTGGGCTGACGCCCGTGCCGGTGGCGCTGCCGCTCGGCCAGGGGCTCCCATGCACTGCACCTCATGTCGAATAAGCTCGCTGGGCTCCGTGGGGGAACCATGTCTCATATGCTGTAATATGTCCCAAATGCTATAGGAGGGCTACAGAGTTTTTTCTGCCAGTCATGGCATCCTCATAAACTCACCCGACTGTTGGCAAAAATGCATTTCTACTTCCAGAAAACAAGAGGTTTTGGGTCTCAAACCTCTCTGCCTCCACCTCCAAGCACAGCCCTGCTGAACTGTTCCAATCCATCTCTCACCCACCCACCCACTCACCACACACACACACACACAAAATGAGAGAAAAAAATATCTAGATGTCTATTACTACATATGTATTAATATGTTAATATCACTCTTTTGGAGAACATTAAAATGTTATTACTTTACAGACTATGCTTTATAGTACCTGTGTGAAAGGACCTAGGACACTGGATACGAATAGAGCTATGTTGATATATCATAGTATGTACACGAGAACCTTCCTTTTGTCATATTATCCTTGTAATGTAAAATGATTGTTAATAAAAAACCAAACAAAACCACATTTAAATTTATCAGGTTGGGTTGCTGATTCTTTACATTGTTCTCAGAGGTTGATGGCATTTTCCCCAGAGCGTTGGCTTTGCTGTGGTTGGGCTGTGCTTGTAACACACGTGGACCAAACCTTCCACGTGTGCCTGGCTTGAAGGATGGAGAGTCTTTTCCTGAGCTCCACGTGCTCCAAAGCCAGGGGAAGCTGGACTTTTTCTACCCTGAAAAGAAAGGGCTGGTTTAACTTTGGATTCTTTTTCTCTGACATGGAAGTTGCCATTGAGGTTGGGTCCATGGTGGATTAACTAAAAGCTTTTAAAATACTTCAAAGAAACAGGATAAATTCTGTAGTGGAGGTTCTTACAGCTACTAAGTCAGTGTGAGCAAGAGACCTGACCTCTGAAACAAGGATGAGCATCAGGCTGGATGGATCCTGTACCTGGTGCTGCAAGGGTCGATGCTGATGGTGGTCCTGAGCTTCAGCATGTGGAGGTGAAAAAAGCTCTCATAGACCAGACTGGCTCTTTGATTTAATTGATCTGGAGGCATCTCAGTTTGATAATTAATCCTGGCATGTCTACCTGGGAATGGACACTGGCGGATGAGCCGGTGTTCCGTGAAGTGAGCAGGCACTGGGCCCACGAGCAAACATTTAATGCAATATAAAAAGGGTTTTGCTCACCCTTTGAGGCCCCACTATCACATAGATGCTCATTTTCCTGGCCTTTACCCTGCTGTCTGTCTGTGGTGACTGTTCTGGTTGCAAGGTGTCAGTGCTACGTGGGTTCCTGGTCCTCCAAAGGAAAGGAGATTTGGGTGGAAATTCTGACCTTGAGGGAGGTTTGGGCTTAGAGGGCTCTGGGCCTGGGGATGCGTTGGGCCCCACCAGGGATGGGCTGTGCAGGAGCTTTGCTTTCAGAGTGAGTGCCCCACAATTTTATCCAGGGACAGGAGCTGGAAACGAGAGGCAATTTCCAGACTCAGAGTGAAAAGAGCCCGAACTCAGTGACCCAATACAAAAGGTCGCTGTTACCGACTTCCTCGAAGTCATCCAGCAGGCCAAGTATTACAATAAATTTGCCATTTTCTGGCAGCTTTCACCATAGTGATTTCTTAAAAATCCCTTATTTTTGAGCAGTAAGCAAGCCCAGCAACATCTGAGTGGTTGTCAGGGCTGAGCTCTAACTAAAGAAGTCTCTGGGTTTGCTGGGCACCCAGCAGCCAGCAGTGGAGACCTCATCCCTGGGGTTTTGCCGTGGCTATTCAGTGAGCAGCACACAAAGCAAGGCGATGCGGCACTCCTGGGCAGCTCAGGCGTGTGAAACGCCTCGCCCCTGTAGTAATTATTTCCTCGAAGTGGCTTTGTGCTGCGGCCCCTGGTGATCAGCCTCCTGCTGGGAACTTCAAACCCAGGGCTTTTAAAAAACCAGATCCTTTCAAGCCGAAGTGCACGACGTGAGTCGGTGTTGGGAAGGGGAATCTTGCACAAATTCATCTGATCCAGGGCTAAAAGTGCCCGTCATTTTTAGGACCACTGTGTCTCATGTCAGTATGAGTGAAAAGGAAATGGAAAAAATTCCTCTGTGTTGGTTGTCATGGCATTAAAGCCTGGCCTGCTCTTCTCCAGCTCTGCTGGTGGCCTGGCCGTGCTCCACGGATTGGGCTGTTGTTAGCAGCTGCCACTTAAAACTTGATTTAGCAAAAAAAAAACCCCTCAAAACCTCAATGTGGTGTTTCATCCTGGAAGCAGGGCTGTGGTTCCTGCGATGCTGAGGGCTTGCAGGCATAACCAGAGGGAGCTCACAGTGCTTCCTGGGGGCTGTCATCCCTCAAAACGTGGGCAGCTGAGCACATCTGTGGGTTCCAGCGGATGCCCCCATGAGATGTTTAAACCAGGGAGCTGGGGAGGTGCTGTGGGTGCAGCTCTGTGGTGGCACAGAGCAGTGGGCACAGGGGATGAGAAGCTGCCTCTGACAGAGCTGCTGTCACATGCACAGAGCCACAGCTCGTTGACAAGGGGCTCTAAAAATACCTGAAGGATAATCAAAGGCTCCCGCGGAACGGCACACCGCTCACTAGGCTTTTGGGCTCTCTGAAGTTCCTCCTTTGAAGTTGTTTTGATCCCAGGGGAAAAACAAGCACAAGTGCTGTCTGTGCTGCTGTCAGGTTCTGGGGAGACTGGAGATCCCTCTGGAGATGTGCAGGGGTGGGGGAGCAGCGTGGAGGTGGCACAAGATGGGGATGGGATGGGATGGGATGGGATGGGATGGGATGGGATGGATGGGATGGGATGGGATGGGATGGGATGGGATGGGATGGGATGGGATGGGATGGGATGGGATGGGATGGGATGGGATGGGATGGGGAGCTGTGTGTGATGACGGGATGGGGTTTGCAGAGCCACACTTTGGGCTGCCACCACACCTTGTGGTGATGGGAGAGCTGTCCTGGAAAACTGGGTAGGTGTCAGGTCTGGGCTGTCTTCTCAGGGGCATCTTGGAGACCCTTGCTCGCTGGGTTTGTCCTATGTTCAGCCGTCACTAAGAGTTCAGGGGAGCAGAGGAACTGGCTGCAAACCCCCAGGGCCAGCACTAGCAATGCTTGTGACACAGCTGCTGGGTGAGGTGCCACTCTGCTGGAAACCCTCTCAGCAAAGCCAGCAGCAGCCTGGGGCCCTGGCAGACTCGCTTTGTTGTTTCTTCTTCTGCTTTTAACACAGACAGTGCCCCCAAACTGTCAATGAGGTAAATACTTCCCACTCCTGCCCCCAAAATATCTGTTTTCTCTTACTTTTATGTGCAGTTTTTGATCTCTATGTCTTGACAGGAACCAGCTCGTTCTAGTGATGGTATTGGGTCAGAGAAGTAGGTGTTTCTCCTTAGAGATGTGCTGTAGAGAGAGTACTGTCAGCACCACCTTCAAAGTACTGAGCTGGGCAAAAAGACTGAATCCAAATTCACTTTTTAGGTTTGTGTTGGAGATGGAACCAGTATCTGATTCCCAGTTCCCATTCTCTGCCCTCTTGGCAGCTGCAGGAAAGCCTTTACAGCTTTGTTTAGCTGCCACCTTGCTGAAGAAACCAATAGATTGCCTGTCCTTGGGCAGGACAGGGCTCCATTTCTCACTGCTCCCCTTCCCGTTGTACACCCATCCCGTGCTGACACCCATCCCTTGCTGACACCCATCCCTTGCTGACACCCTTCAGAGGACCTTCTGTTGACTCACCCCAGCACCCTGACATGCAAGCAGAAGGGACTCACCCCAGAGTAAATGATGCAGAGAGGCTGTTTGAGAGTCTGGAATTCTTTACTTGTCATTTACTCGTTGTGCTGTAACACGGGACACAATGGCCGAGCCTCATGCTCTGGGTTTGTGCTTTGGACTGTGTGAACAATAGAGAGTCTTGACAAACAATATCTGGCTCTGTACAATAAACACACTGGGACACTAAAGGACCAAGTAAGCAGAAAAGCCTTCTCATGCTGGAAGGCCACAAAGCACTATTTCACTTTGCAATTTGCTTATTACCAACAGAAGAAACAATATAAAGTGTCAAGTCTTGGTGTTTACTCATCATGCTCGTCTCTCAGCAAATGGACCAAATACATTTTGAGACTTTGAGTTCAATTCTGAAACACAAAAGAAATTCTGCCAAAGCTCTGCCCTTCAAGTCAATCAAATTTCAAAATGACCTTCAAAAGAGCACAAGAAGGGTGGTCCAAGCCACCTTAGCTCCCAGCTCCTACTAAATGTCACCGTTCTCAACTCATCTTAGACATCAGGAAAATCTGGGCAAACCTCAGGCTGCATTTCTAGAGCCCAAGTTACAACCTCCTCCGTTCTGGAAGGAAATGGGTGTCTTTGGACACTACTGCCAGATAATACTGATGCCAGCAAAATGCAGAGTACGTTTGTTCAAGGTGCTGAAAGCACAGTAATTCCTGGGAGAATGAATAGTTGAGCCTGAAAATTCTCCCAGCCCTGCTGAAGGGAATTTTCCATTCATTTCTGCTGTATTACTTCTTTGCAAAGCAAACATGGTTCCTGTCACCATGCAAGGATATTTGGGACAAGAAGTGAGGGGCAAAACTGTGCACTGAAAAAGTGTTGTCCTTACAGGAGACCAGCTGCACCCATTTCTCCTTACAACCTGGGAAGGGGGCTGAGGGTAGCAATGAGTCTAAAACATCCCAGAGATGTTTTAGTGACTGTTGATGAGCTGTACTTTGAAATCTCTTTTACTGTAGCACAAATTGCCTAAAATCTAAGTAGATCATTTCTCCAGGAACATCTAGCTCTGAGGGCAGGTCAAGGCAAAACACACTGCTACAATCTATATTTTAACTGATTAACTCCTTAATGGAGTCATAGAATCATGGACTGGTTTGGGTTGGAAGTGACCTTAAAGATCACCCAGTCCCAACCCTCCTGCCAGCAGCAGGGACACCTTCCACTAGACCAGGTTGCTCAAAGCCTCATCCAGCCTGGCCTTGAACACTTCCAGGGAGGAGCAGCCACAGCTTCTCTAGTGACAGGTTATTTCCCCCCACACTTCAGTCCCCTCCTCTGAGCAGAGGCCGCAGCAGGAGATCACCTCTCCCAGGTGATGCTGGGTGCAATATGGGAGCTGCTTTTCTCAGTCTCTTTTACAGCAGTTGTGTTGTTTGGCTCCTGTCACTGGGTGAGAATCCCTGTCCTTAAGCTCACAACTCTCTGGCCCTTTAGGAAAAGCACTGGTTTTTCTGACCAGGTAGATTTCCCCCCAGACCCTG
Source organism: Caprimulgus europaeus (assembly GCA_907165065.1). The sequence goes on along the minus strand of OU015532.1, from coordinate 44,733,273 downwards.
GGCTTTTTTCTCCTTCCTTCCTACAGTCTCTTTCCTTCCAGCTTCTTCATGTTAACGGGTGATAGTAGGAAAAATCATTTCTAGTGCCTTGGATGTTTTCAAAGCACATTATAAGGATCTAACTGGTAAATAGATTCTCCATGATCTTTCAGTTTGGCAACTAAATACCACACCACCAAATACATGTTTCTGTAACTTTGTGCAGCCAGTGTCTTTTATATATTCAAGATATCTTCATGTACATCTTTATATCTGCACTGCTAAGGTTTTATGAACTTATAAACCTTTAACCACTGAGTAGCCATTGGGGAATCTAATGGCTATTTTTGATCAGGCACGTAGCTTAAGAACATTAATTGCCACAGTTGGTTTTTTGCCTCTTTTCTCATGATGCAGTTTATCAGCAGCACTCTGTAATTTAAGATGTTGGTGGTGCTTGCTGAATCTCCTGTATTTACAGCTTCAGGAGCAGCAAACCGTGTGGGGCTGTCGGGCTCCATTCTCTGGCACTTGAGTGATGCTTTTACAGCTCACCTGGCTAAAGCCACTTGGTATGATGGCACCAAGCATTTCCAAATACTTTGCATTTATATTCATGACGTTGTCATCGACCACAACAATCCAACCAGCAGTTTGGCTGCTTGGGCCACTTGAGCACCTCCAGCCCTTGGGGTGCCGGGGCTCAGGGGCATAGAAGCATTGCTAAACAGGAGCTACAGGAGGCTCAGGGGGATCAGGGCAGGTGCTGGAATGTGATGACAAACAGGTCCTATTAACAGAGTTCAAAAGGGCCTGGGCTGAGCCTCCCTGCCCCTCCAGTACCACACGTACGCAGCATTCCTCCAGTTCAGGACAGCCCAGCACCCTTAACTGCGCCTGGCTTTGTGTCCCAGCACAGCCAAAGGCTGCCTCCTTCAATAAACACCTGGCAGGCTTTGTTCAGCCTGCCCTGAATGCCAGAAACATTCTTTCCAGGCTAAATACCAGACAACAAAAAATGATCCAGCCGGGAAAGATGCATTTCCCCTCTTCCTCTCTTCCCCGTTTCAACCCCCACTGCTGCAAAGGAGGGGACACCACCCTGCTTTAAACACTGGTGGCACTGATAGAGGCAGGTTGGGGGTTAAGTAGTGTGGATACACTTATTTTTCTGCTGTAAATGAGGACACCAGTTTGTCACAAAATCAGATTGCAAGGGGCTATTCCTTTAGATGCTACAGGATCGCTATCTAATCACAGGGTGTGCCAAAATCACCAGGGGCAGAGGCAGATAATGCTGTTTACAATCAGTCACCAAGATGTTATAAAAGGCTCATTAAAATAAGGAGGAGGCAGAACTAGAGAAATCTCTTGGCAGCAAGGCAAATATTTGGCCCTTCAGGCTTTCTGGTGCCAGCCAAATAGCATCATACCATGAAGTTATCCTTCTTATGATCCTAAAAAGAAGGAAGAATCACAGCCCTGCCAGGAACCTGCATGTAGGATAAGCCAACAACACAATGAATTTTGCACTTCAATGGAAATAATGATTCCAAATCTCCAGGAGTATCTACAGGCAAATCATGAACACAGCAACTATTGAGAATTCTCTATCAGCTCAACCCCCCTGTCTATTTTATTCACAGTATCCTACAGCTTTTTGTTAATAAACAAAACCCCGTAGAGCAAAACAAGAAGTCAATTTTGTTTTTGTTTAAATCCCCTCCAGCCAGTGGAGCAATATCTGAGATTAAAACACTGGGTATGAGATTCATCTCCATCATTTGCTTTTCTCTTTGTTTATCTGTTTGGTTGGTCAAAGCTGTTTTGATCACTCTCTGGAAAATGATCCTATAACACCACCTGGAAGGGGACAGCATTGTGAAGGTACCAGAGACTTCAGTGTGCATCAACCTTGTTGGGCTCTTCACAGAATCACAGCATAATTGAGGAGGGAAAGGAATTCTGGAGATCCCCCCAGATCCACCCCTGCTCAAAGTAGGGGTAAACTAAAGCAGGTTGGTCTGTGCTGTATCCATCAGATTTTGAGTGTCTCTCCAAGGATGGGGACTCCCAACAACCTCTCCTGGCAACTTGTTCCAGTGTTTGACCATCCTCACAGTAAAAAAAGGGGTTTGTAATTTGTTTTTTCATGTGTTCAAATGGAATTTCCTGTATTGTGATTTGTGCCTTTGCCTCTTGTCCTGTCACTGGACATCACTGAGAAGAGTCTGGATCCATCTTCTTTTCTCCTCTCTCAGATCAAGTATTGATACATATTGATAAGTTTCCTGTCTCTTGAGCAGGCTGAACAGTCCCAGCTCACTCAGCCTGTCCTCCTAGAGAAGAGGCTCCAGGCCCTTATCATCTTCATGGCCATTTGCCACGCTCTCTCCAGTGAGTCTCTATCTTTCTTGCACTGGGGAGCCCAGAACTAGATACAGCACTCCAGATGTGCCCTCACCAGTGCTCTCTAGAAGAATCACCCCTCTTGAGCTGCTGGTAATGCTTTTCCTAATGCAGCCCAAGCCACTGTTGGCTGTAAGACCACACATTCAACTCAGTGCCCACCAGGACACCCAGGTCCTTTTCTGGAAAGCTGCTTTCCAGATGATCAGGCCCCAGCCCTGCACTGATGCATGGGGTTGTTCTTCCCCAGGTGCAGGACTTTGCACTTCTCCTTTTTGCATTCTCCAGCCTCTCCACATCCCTCTGAGCAGCAGCACAACCTCCTGGTGTATCAACTGCTACTTCCAGTTCTGTATCAGCCACAAGCTTGCTGAGGGCACGCTCTGCCCCGCTGTCCAGGTCATTTATGAAGATATTAAACAATGTCAGTCCCACCACCAGCCTCAGTCACCTCTAGTGACTGGCTTCCAGCTCAGCTTCATCCCCCTGTTCATATCCCTCTGTGCTTGGTGCTTCACAGACAGTTTTCAGACGCTGGTTCTGTTGGTTTCCCTTTCCAACAGCATGGCAGCCTTCACCTGACAGCCTGGTAAACTTGTTGGACTAATTCATCAGGATGGGATGGATTTATCTAGTATCCACTAGATAAAGCTTAGCTGAATATGCTGAATTCAACAGAGGGTCAAGCTGACCCTGCAGAAATGAAGTTCTTTTTGAATTTTTCAGTACTACAAACCATATGCTTCTGGTTTTAGATTTTTTTGATGCCTTGACCCCCTGCAAGTGCCTTAAAGTTGTGTCTGCTGCTTGAAATAAAGTGGTAGGACAAGCAGTTGTGCTCATAGGGTCATAACATCATCACTGCCAGTGCCAGACTTTCAGTCCACCTAGACACAAAGAAAGGACAGCAAACAGGAACATTGAAGCCACGTCAAATCATGAAAGTGCACACAAAAAAACCCAAGCCCTGGAGAGTGTCTGGTCAGTGGATTCCTTCTGTCTGGGAGTGATGAAATACATGGCTGTTCTTAAGGGTTGTCTTCAAGTAATGCTGGTATGAGGATTTGAGTGGGATAGTTAACTGTCAAACCAAAACCATCAATCAACTGCTCCGGTATGAGACGATCCCACTTCTTTTGTCTAGTCTCAGATGTTGCCTGGAATCTCATTATTAGAATATTTGAAACTTTCTAGGTCAGAAAACCCCAAACAGAAAAGATGGGGCAGTAAGCAGAAAGATTTGGTCCAAGTTTTTGGAGGTAAAACATCAACAATGACTTTTTTGTCCGTGTTAAAGGTCTTCCAGGGTGACAGTGTAGAAAGATCAAAGAGAGAGATATTCTGCTGAAGGATCCTGAAACGTTCATGTTTGCATTGGTTTTCACAAATCCTAAATAGCAGGTACCAAACTCTCCAGGAAACAGAAGTGAAGGAAGTTATATGACTTATTGTTGGGCAGTGTTTCCTTCCAAGCCTACACAGGCTGATAGTGTTGGTCATCTCACCCTCTCCACTTCTGTTCTCTCCCTTAGCTCTGTATCTTTTCCTAGGTACCCACCTACTGCACACTGACTTCACTCTCTCTTTCATAGCAATACCTTGGGTCTGCAGTGGAAGTTAGTTTTGTGAGCTTCATTTCTCACAGTCTTGTAGTGTAGTACAAAAACCAGTGACTGGTAAAACATCTGCTGCGTGTTTGTGCTCATGGAGCCAGCACTCATCAAGGGACTTGGGTGACAGTGGCAGATGCCAAGGTGTGGCTCACTTTTCCATGATCCCTTTGGTCCCCTCTACAGAACCAGGGACCTCACAGAAAGGACAATGGGAAGACTAATAAAATTAATTCCAATCATCCAGGCAGCCAAATCCCTTGTTTGAGAGAACCACTTGATGAGGTGAGAGATTGTCCTTTAAATACATTTTCCAGACAGTTTCCTGGGCTAGGATGAGGCAGGAAAAATCAGAAAAGGTGGTGTTAAGAAGAATGCTGTGCCAAGCAACTTTGTGGAGAGGAAGGTGGAAGGTGAAATGCATCTTATACCCCCAGGCTCAGAGGTCTGGTGGAAATCTGGTTGGCAGTAATCATGCTGAGCCTACATGTGGAGCTGGTGCCACATGGCTATCTGTCTCCTGGGGTTCTTCAGCATTTCTTCCCAGTGGTTCCTCTCCGTGCCCGTGACGTGCAAGCCCAGGCTGCATTTGCCAAGCACGTGGCTCTGCCCAGCACCATCCTGGCTCAACATTTCCAGCTCCACGCTGGAGGCACGCAGGAGCTCGTGAGGCACCTCAAACATGATCATCTCATTCCACACAGGGTTGATCTTGTGTTTTGCACGCTTGGTCTGCTTCTTCTTCAGTTTCAAGGACTGGTGCCTCAGTGTCACCTTGACAGAAACATCTGTATAGGAAGTGGAGAGAGAGACTCTAATGATGAGCTTGCAACAAAATGAATGCAAGAGAATTTTAACTGGTGACATCAGAATGAGAGAGAGAACACGAGAAACACTGATCTTGGTGGGTTTGGTTTCCACTTTTTAGAAATTATTCAAATCTCTTTGGCTTTGTTAGCCAAACATCAATTATTTTCTGCCAAACACCACCCTTCCCTCTTTCTTTCTAGATTTACATAACACCAGACACAACAGTCTCTTTTTTTTCTTGCTGTTCTACTCACCATTGCCAAGTAGATCTTTCAGCTGCTTGGAGTGGAGATTTTTAGCCTTAATAATCACCACCAGCAGGCGGTTAGCTGCTGGCAGGTAGCTGATGGAGAGCAGAACCTCCCCATGGCCCGTGGATGGCTCCTGGAAATGGAGACACAGGAAGGGTTATTTTTTTTATGCAATCTTGGCCATAACTTTTGAAAAACTGAACAGTACAAGGTGATGGGTGGAAGGTCATGGACCAACCAAGTTGTCTCCTTGTCTTTGTACAAATGATCTTTCCAGTTGTACTGGATGAGAATAAACCTGGCAAAGATGTCTGAAAGGGCTCCTCTGCTCATAAGGCCCCTTGTGCTCCAGACCCTTCCCCAGCTCTGTTGCCCTTCTCTGGACACACTCAATGTCCTTCATTCCTTATTCCTTGCTTCCCATTAGTGATGGACTCAGCACCCTGAGCTTTCCCACTTGCCCGGGACAAGCACTGGAGGACAGGGAAGCAGAGGGACCTACCATTGCTCTCCCCTGGGAGAGCTGGAGCCGATGGGGAAGGAGAGGAAGCCCCCAGAGCGTGCAGAGCCACCAGTCTGCAGCGAGGGGCGAAACAGGAGCAGTTCATCTCTCCATGAGTAGGAGCTTGTGACAGAAATCTGGTGTAGTGTGAGGTTAATGACCCAGAAGAGTCCCAGAAAGCCAATGTCAATTCCATAGACTCCCTCTGGACTCCTTAGCGTGATTTACAGGCTTTAGGACAGACAGCCCTTTCTCCAGGCCACGTTTGTGCTCTGCTCTCTCCTTTCTAAGTGAGCCATAAATATTTCAAATTAAGTTTTCACCCAGTTATTTGCAGCAGGCAAGGCCAGGGCCCCGTGTGCTCCGCAGGAGCTGATGGACTCTGCAGCAAACGCGGCTGTCAGCGCTGTCTGCTCCGAGTGACTTATTTGTCTCACACAAATCAGAGGGGAGACCATTAGCAAGGCAGCTTGAAATTCAATCCCAAATCAGCCCAAGTAAATCTTATTTTTTCATGCACTCAGGTAAGCAACGAAGGGCTCAGATGTATTTCACTGCCATAAATCCTGTCCTAAATCTAAAAGGATCTTAAAAAAAAAAAAAACCCCCACATAAAACCAAGAGGCAGATTCCAGTGGCTGCATGTCTACTAGAGGGGGTGTTTTCACACAGAAGGACAAATCCAAATACCAGCTCAACACAAAAACACTGCTTAGTCAAGTCATCATCTGCTTTTGTTTATTTATCCCCTCTACATCTCCCCAGGTCCCACTCTATAGCTCTTGGCTAGAATGTGGTTCCTGTAGCCCCAGGCACAGACAGACACAGTGGAGATGGGGGTGGCAGGGCTCTGTAAACGTGCCCCCCCACACACACAAACACACACACTGTACACATGTGTCACATCTTGTGCTCAGGGCTTCCTAGCTCCTAATGTTCCAGTCCAGTTTTTGACCAGCCTGTGTTTACATGAAACCAAAAGCCACAATGGTTGGTGTCTGCTGGACTTTTGCATGAAGAGACCAAGCCAGAGGTACTTTTCCTTCCCTCTCCTTCTGGATTTTATTATTTTTTTTCTTTTTCCTATTAAATCCATAACCTGCACTTTGTGCTGCAACCTTGCAAATTCCCACAACCACCAGAGCTTCAATCTGCCTTTCTGTGCAATGAGGATAAACAGCATCAGGGGAGGTCATCAATGAACTACGTGTGCAGGGCACCGTGCAGTCACAGAAGGGAAGGAGCCACTATCGCTGCTGTCATTAGGGAAGCTCAGGGAGGGAAGGAAGACAAGATAAGGATATCAGGCTGCAGTATCTACGCTCTGCATTGCTCCCAGCAGTCCATGAATTCCTGAATACTAATGACATTACCTGCTTAGCTGTAAGCTGCCCTCTGAGCTCCTTCTCTCCTGCGTGGGAGAATTACTGGGGAAGGTAGGAAGGAAATTTCTACAGCTCCTGGCTTTTCAAGGCAATGTCAGACTTTAAAGAAAGCCCAGTAACTTTGTTCCTGGATGGATGCTGTCAAAAATAGCTCCTCCTTTTATTTTTTGATGGGCTCTTCCTCGCTCCCTCCTGCTCTGGTGCTCGATGAATGATTCAGGATCTGTGTATTAGCTCGCTGTGCAAGGCTGGCTCGCTCAGGTCCCAGCTGACGCAAATTCAGCTTTCACTGCACATCCTCAGCTCAAACTGGGGCACTGCTCAGCAGAACTGCTAACGTTCACCTTGTGCTGTCAGCCTGGAGAAGAAATGAATGCTGCCCTGTTTCTGTGCATAGTTGTGAAGTTGGACAGAGGCAGGGTACCCAGTATGTCCAGAGTCCACCAGATGTACTTGAGTGACAATGACCATTGCTGGGAACAGGCTGATCTTTGGGTATTGCTTACAAAGCAGATACTACAGCAGATTTTTAAGGGGTTTTTGGGGGGGAACCCTCCATCTATCTCAGTTTAGGAAATTAAATCATTATATTGTCCCTGCTCATGGCAGGGGGGTTGGAACTGGATGAGCTTTAAGGTCCTTTCCCACCCAAACCAGTCTGTGATTCTCTGATTCTATTGAATAATTTCTTTTGCACATCTCTTTCCAGCAGCAGTCTGAGAACTCATTTCGCTTTGCAGCTATTAGGTAAATATTTAGCCTTGTGCTTGAAGTTTATTAAACAGATTCAGACCACCTATTTGTTTCTGCTGCCTCTCTCTCTGCCAGAGGGTTTTTTAGAGCAGCCAGCCCTATTAGCATTCAAGTAGTGATCAGATAAATTAGCATTATTGGAAATCAGAAACACTAACTCTGTGGCCAGCTCTGATGGTGACAGGCAATAATTTATTTCAGCATGCTCAGGGACAATGCTGATGGTGTTTTGCATTGCTCACCCCATGCCACAGCTGAGTACAATAGGTACCTGTATGGAGCAATGCACTAGTAGTAACAATAGCAGCACCCTGCTGCTGTGTTGTTGCTGCTAGAAGAATAATCTAGTTCATGGCAGGGGAAAGGCTCCTGAGGAAATGTGCAAGCAGTTAGTGCACATGAAGCATCCCCTGGACCTACTTCAAGTATTGTTGGAATCCTTCCCTCCATTTTCCCTGTCTCTGCAGCTGGGAAGGTTTGGATAAGGAAGGAAAAGGAGATTTTGATGTTTAAAAAAAACCCCAACACAATGCACTGTGTGATATTTTCACATCTCCCAGAATGAATAGCACTGCTGGACTGATCCCAGTAAGGATAAGTGGTCTTCAGTCAAACATTTCATTCCCAACAATGCATTCCTAGCTTAAGAGTCCCCAGGGTGCCACCCTGTGCCCTACCCACACCCAGCTCTGCAGAGTCCCTCCGTCCTGCACTGTAGGCACCTGCTCAGGTATTCCTCAGGGATACCTGCTCAGGTATTCCAACTCTTGCCACCACGGTCCTGCATGGCTAATTCACAGAAACTCACGTAGGGGCTTTGAATTACAGCCATCAGTGTCAGATTGTCATGTAACTGAGGAAGGAGGAGAGGGAGTTTTGACACGTTTGAACTGCCAGGAGCTGTAGATGAAGGGCTGGGTTGATGGGCCTTTGATTGCTTTCTGAGATGGTTAGCTACAGACCAACACAGAGCAGTGCTGAGTGACACATCACCCCTTTAAACCTGGCTCTGAACAAATAAAGCCACCCACTAACACGCAACCATCTCGGAAGAGGTCTTCTCTTCTCTGAACAATTAATCATTAGAGTTTCTGGGCTACCCACACAGGTCCATACCTTCTCTGGGGTCTTTAGCCTTTCCCACTGGGCCATCCCAAAGGACTCCTCCATGTTAGCAAGGCTCAGTTTGAGTTCCCCCACAATGCTGTGTCTGGAGAACTTGTCGCAGTTCCTCAGGGTGAGAGTCAGTGTCCCCTCTGGCATCTCCTCCTCCGTTAACGGGAACCGCAGGGCCTCCTCCCAGAGGGTGTGAAGCACCTTCTTCTTCAGCTCTGTCTGGGCCTCAGCAACACCAGACTTGCTCACCAGTGTGCCCAGTACGTAGCAATGGCAGCCAGCATCTTGGTCCCCACTCATTCCGCCATGCATAGCTGGAAAAGAAAGATTGATTGTCAGGACCTCTCACAAAAGAGAGCCCTGAAATTTCTGTGCTAAATTGCTTATTTCATGAGAGCCATAAAATAAAACAGCTGCACAGACACTGACCCCTGTTCCTACTTGCACAGGGCAGACAAAGCTGTGAGGCCCTGATGTGGTGTTCTCCTCATGCTGCACAATGTCCTTGTCCTTCTGCCACTGCAGAAGGATTCAGTTAGTGTTTGGGAGAATCACAGAATCACAGAATCACAGAATGTCAGGGATTGGAAGGGACCTCGAAAGATCATCCAGTCCAATCCCCCTGCTGGAGCAGGAACACCTAGATGAGTTCGCACAGGAAGGCGTCCAGGCGGGTCTTGAATGTCTCCAGAGAAGGAGACTCCACAACCTAAGAAGAGCAGCTGAGTTCAAGGAAACATGCTCTGTTGAAAGGTGCAGAGCAGTGATGAGCTGAGACACAGCATGGCACAGTGGTGGGCAGCTCTCATTTACCTTGGCACACAAAGAAAGCTTCTTACAAAGGCTTTAAAAGCAGGATGATCAGTCACAGACATCAGAGATGGGAGAGACCTCCCCCTTGGCACCATCCACCCCTGCACACCAGTGTGGGACACATCTAAGGGTTATTACATTCTACTTGTTCAACCTCTGGTAAATGAGTCCTTCAGAAGCCATCCCACAGCCCAAAAGATCTGTGTCAAGAGACATTCATCCCTAATTTTATATCCCTAATTCTATATCCCTTTTTATTTCACACTCCAGTTGCATCAACAGAACCGTGCTGCCTTCGCCACAGCAAGAGGAGCACACCTTCCTCCAAGGGGTCATGGGGTAGTATGGCTTTGTGGGCAAAGCTAACATCCTTGCAAGGACTGTCCAAGGACAGCTGCTCCTGAGCTTCCAGGTCCCATGGTTGACAGGAGTCTCCTGGTTTCTTGGGGATGCGGAGCTAGGGAGCAGAGCTGGATCCTGCCCGGGTGGCAGTGGGACACCCAGGGAGGAGCACACGTGCAGGACAGCCAGGGTGGCAGCCCACAGACATGGGTGTCCACCCAGGAGGGAAGCTGTGGGCTTGCTGCTGGCAGGTGACCCACAGCAGTGGCTGCTCTTTAGCACCCTTTCTGTTTTCACTTCCATTTCCGAGGGAGTTGATGAGGTTTCCACAGAGATCTGCACTCTGCATGAATTATTCACTCAGCTTGTTTTACTTTCCCAGAGGAACTGATGATGTTCCAGCCCTGAGCAAAGAAGCTGTTACAGTTGTCAGCTCCCACTTCAGAGAGTGACACAGAGCCTGGCTGCCTGGCCAGGCGCAGCCAGAGGGACCTTCCTCAGTGACCTACAAGATAAGTCTGGTATCTCCAGCTCAGCCTTTGACTTGACTTGAGGAAGAGGCAGCAGGGAGTGGGTCAAGTTGAAGAATGAAAGTTATAGAGAGGAAGGAGATAGCAACCCCCTTCCCCCTGCCACCAAAGGAAAAAATAAAAAGAAGAGGTGGCTTTGTACCATGTCTGGGACTGGAGAAGCCCATCCTCCAGGCTGCCCAGAGAGGTTGTGGAATCCCCTTCTCTGGAGGTGTTCAACACCCACCTGGATGTGATCCTGTGCAACCTGCTCTAGATGGACCAGCTTTGGCAGGGGGGTTGGACTAGATGACCTTCAGAGGTCCCTTCCAACCCCCACCATGCTGTCATTCTGTGATCCTGGTTCCTGGCTTCTGCTTTTGAGCTCTGGAAACAGTTGTTCCCATGCTCACTTCAAGCAGTGACATTGCCAGGCATTTCGATTCTGCAAGCCCAGAACCAGTGAAACATGCAGTGGTCCTGGAGACATGTGTTGATTTTAAGGTAGGAGGGGAACTCTATTATAATCAACAGGGATTTTGTACCCTCCAGATGGAGAATCAACAGTGGAAGATCTCTGCTCCTTACCTTCCAGAAGGGCCACACGCAGCTCGGCTTTTTGTTGATCATAGGTAAGGGAGTAGCGCAGCTCAGGGGCCTGGTTACAGCTGGCTGCCCTCTCAGGGTTCAAGTGCTCTGTGACACACACGTCCTTTACCACACCTGGAACTGAAATAACCCCTTTAGCAAGCAGGTCTTCACCTTCCAAGGAGAACAAATCCACCCTGTCTTGAATCAACTCTTCTAATTGTCTTAGTATTCCTGCACCTTGTATGCATGTATATCATTTATGTTCCTTCTTCCTTCATTACCATATCTCCTTTTGCTCTGTTTTCTCACACTTTCAACTCTTTCTACAACACCTGGGACAAGCCTTCTGCTCTCTACCACCTTGTGCTCTAGAATGGGTCACACGCTTGCTTTTTCACCTTATGCTAATGATGGCAAGGTGTCTAAACCACACTCATTACTTGTTATAGTATTTTCAATTGTTTTTAACTCACATTGGTGAATTAAACCTTGTGTTCTTTGGAACAAGAAGTTGAGTCTGCTTTCGAGCTACCATGCAACTCTCTCTTAGTTCAGACCTTTCTAAACTTTTTTTTTTATTTTTTTTTTTATTTTAACAATACAGATGTCATGCAGAAGACATCTATTTCCACAGCACTTGACCAAGTTGAAGATCATGAGCTTGGGAAGCTGTGAGAGAGTTTCTCCACGCGTGATTTTGAAGTTAAGTGCATATTTCATACTGAAATAAAGCAAGTTGCAAGACTAAAAGGGAAGCCACAGCTTTTTGTCATCAAAAGCTGTTATCTGACAGGTCAGCTCCAATTCACACAGAAAACAATAGTAGGACCAGCATATTTCCTCCTAAAAATCTCAGCCACAGTCCAGACCACTTCAACATGGCACCAAAAGGAGAACACAGCAATTCTTGCTTTATTTCAGCAACACTTGAGCTATGAAATCAGGCACAGCAAGAAGCAAACTTGTGTGTGGCATTGGCAGTGCAGAGAGGTTCTTACCCCAACACACTTATCTAAAGCGTTAGCCTACATGCTGCCATCACCCCTCAGCCTCTCCACCCTCTGATCATCTCCCTGACACCTTAGGATGTGGCTCAGACAGTCTCTTCCTCCAATGCAGCTGCTTCCCATGGTACTTTCTTTTTCCACACTCACAAGTCTTAGGGTGGAGGGGTGAATGTAGCAATCATCCTCCCAGAAGGGCAAAAATATAATCTCAAGCAATTAAAAAAAAACACTAAAAAGGTTTCTCTTAAAAATAAAAAATCATGACAGATGGCATTGTGTCTCTGGCAAATCTTCAGGAAGGTTTTATTAATGTGGTAAACATAAGAGTCAATTATCCTTTTAAAAAAGACAGCTTTGAAGGTAAAAGTCAGTATGGAAGCAACCCAGACATGCTGCCAGATGTATATAATTAACACTGCATTTTCTCTCAGGCTCCAGGAATCTTATGTTCCAGGCTTTGGCATGTTACCCTTTGGGCTGGCTGGAAAACAAGAATTCTGTTTGGCAAAAACGTCTGAGGTGTCAGCCTTTGGTTTCACTGCACATTACAACAAGCCAAGACTATCTCACCAAAACAGTGGAAAAAAAACAGCAAAGAAAATAAAGTAGAAGCTTGAACCCCTGCTGCTGATGTCCCTGACAAGGACAGTTGCTGGTCACCTAGCGTTTGTCCTGGAGGAGGTACTCTGCCTAGTTTTGGCCAGATACTTCACCCACGCTCTGGCAATTGCTCTCAGTAAAACTACACTAAATCCATGTTTTTTCTACAAAATGTCTGCTTGCAGTGGGCCAGATTCTTCAACACAATAGATGTTTAGGTGAAAAAAAAAAACAACTTACAACCAGACACAACTACAGCTTTGTTATCTGAATGTCCAGATGAGATCCATAACTACTTTCTATTAAACAGACACATTAAAGACAGAACTCACTCACAATGCTCGTGATAAGACAGCAAAAAGCACTCCATGTCTTCATTTGCACATTAATTACTCTGACTACAACCTCATTATGCTCAGAAATATGACAGATCTGCACCCAGAAAAGACCAAGAAGACCAAATGCTCCTACCGTTTTGAGGGAGAACAAACAGCTCTTCGTTGACTTGTATCTTCATCCTGCTCTCATCCAAGCCAGCATGTTTCCCAGCAGCTGGTTCTTCTGTTGTCTTCAGGGAGTACTGCGTGTAGTTAACAATTTCAGGTGAAGTTACTACTGGTTTGGGGCCATAAATGTTGGGAAACTTCAGGAGTGCTCGAGGCTGGACTGGCTCTGCAGTTTTCTTAACGTTGAACTGAAAATTAAAACCTTGTTTATTACTTTGCATTAATTAGACTAATTCTTCTGATTCTCTCCATGTTAAATGAGCTGAGACAAAGGCAGAAAAGACAGTGCCTCTGGTCATTCTTATTGTTGTTGTTTCTTGGGTTGTAGAGACCACTGCCTATCTGTCCAGAGATTTTCTTACCAAAGCTGATAACCCTTCTACTTGGTGTATGTCTTTTCAGATCTACTCCTCTGCAGATGTTTGATTGCAACAAGATTTGTTCTTATTGTTTGATTATTATTGTTTGTATTTGGATTCATCAACAGGAAAGAACAAAAGCTGACTAGCAAATGACCCTGACCCTTGCAACAAATTTTATTGATGTTTCCAAAACACAGAAGACAAAAAGCAGAAGTAAAGCTGCCATTTTGGTTGATTATTGTGCAGTGGGATTCTCTCCAACCCCGCTGTCTGCCAACCTATTCTGTGTTAAGTTCAAATGGAGGGTGAGCCAGAAAACACTCCTAAGTGTAATTAAAGTTTTTCATTAGTCTCATTGTTTCCTGTTCATAATGAATGCAGATGATGCCCTGAAGCACTTGTCTGTGTTGGGACTTTGTGGTCCCTGTTCACATGTCCTGAGGGAGTATGCCTACTCCTCAAGAAATAGAGCTGAAGAAAGAGAGCTGTCTTGGACTTTAGCTCTTTAGTCTATGGAGATCACAGCACAATCTCAGAGGCCTTTTCCAACCAGGACATTCTATGATTCTATGGTTACATGCACTTGGCAGTGGTAAAGAACTAATTAGGTCAGCGACTCCATCTTCTCAAGGCAGCCAGTGTCTAGGAAGTCTCCACTACTTAACAGACCATTTTGGTTTGTTTAATTCTGGGGGCTCAGGAAGAGAAGTGAGTTGACACAGAAAGTCATCACCATGTGCAGTCCCCACCGAGCATGCCGCTGAGATTAGATATTACGTAAGTCATGCGGTGCGGGTCTGTAAGTGAGATCCCTCTTTTAGAGAGGAGAGCCTCATCAGTCCTAAAATACACAGGAAATTGGAAGTTACTCATCCAAACCTTAACTGCAGTTTGCCATTCTTCTAAAATTAAAGCAGACCAACCAAGCAGAGTATGGTTGGCACTGCTAGACAACAGCTTGAAAAACCAGGTCGCTTTTGCTCTGCAAAGACTTTACTTCTAACACACAGCCAGTGCTTGCCATGGTGGTCAGTCTCTGCTGTTCCTTCTCTCCTGAAGCTGCTGTCCTACCAGTCACTGACCACCACACCAGAGCAGTATGCCTGCATTGCTCTGTGTTGGTAGCACATAAAGCACTTGGGGATCATTTGGGATGAAAAAGACCATACAAATGGACAGTATTGCTAGTACAATCTTTCCTTCCACCTGCTAAAAGCCAGACATTTAGTCAGGAAATCCATCAGCACACAACAACCAAGAGCTCCACTGGGTCTAAATATTCCTCTTGTCTGTCTGCTCTGCAGAATTAGAGATGAGAGACATATGCAAGCACAGTGGGATGAGCCCACCCCCTCTTCCAACTGCATCTGCCTCTGTTTATGATTTTTGCTGCCAGCTCTGTTCTCAAGTGCTGTCTGCTAATCTAGTCACACAGCAGTGCCCTATGGAAGTGCCCTCTGTAAATCAGCAGCGATACCTTAAACAAAAAGATGAGCAGAAGAGTTTGGATAGTTCTGCATAAAAAGCGTGAAAGCAAAGAATCCAAAAGTAGCAAAGAGGCTGCAACTGCCCCTTCAGGGTCCCTGCCTGGTGTCACTCAAACGATGCACCAGATTTCTGCCACTGCTGGATGTGTTTAGGAATCTTCATTCTGCATGCTTTCCCCAGACTTTGCAAGTTTACAGCAGTTTCTCATTGTTCTGGAGATGGATCTTTGTGTTTGAACTCTTCCTCCTTACGTATGCAGGGCATGTCCGTGGGGAGCCTCTGTCTCCAGCAAACACAAGCATCACTGTCATGGGAGATGTGCCAAGTGGATAAAAGGCAGTTGTACTTCATCTTCCTTTTGTCATCTCTGTTTATCAGAATCAGTGGCCCTGACAGGCGTCAATAATTAAGTATATCAAGCACTGACTAGGACATACAGCGAACTAATGTAGTGGGAAAAAAGTCCTGACAGGACAATTTATAAACACAGACCCAGATGATGAAACTTCACAGGCTCAGAACTCACTTTGAGACTCATTCCTTTATAGAGACTGATTCAGAATCAGTGACAGCATAGGAGAATGCATGTTCCTGGCAAGAAAACTATTTTAATTGGAAAGAATTGTTAAACATATGGAATATGCAAACTAAGAACACTTTGCACTTTCTGTGACAGAATGTTCATTCAGCTGCTAGGATTTGGCTGGATTTCTTTAAAAAGTAAAAAAAAAAGAAACAAAACAGTAACATTAGAAATAATACTTCTAATTAGAAAGTCTACAATGCTAAAAGAACACAATCACTCAGGTAATAGTGCTACACTGAGGGCAGGTTGAATAATTTAATCCTCTGTTGGGCAAATACTGAATTAAGTTATGGCAAAACTTGATAAATGTAGAAATATTGTAAGGAACATAACCTAATAGCTGCTGGGTGCTGGAGGCTTAATTGGACTTTGTGGTGACTTAGTGCTTATTTCAGTCCTGCAGGTAGGATGATACCCTGGAGAATGAGCTCCAGGATGGATTAACACTTTCCCAAGATGTTTCCCAAAAGCTGTATAGAAGAAAAATGTCCAGTCCAAGGATGGAGTTTAAGATTTGAGAGGTTTCTGAGCTAAAAGATTACAACAAAAAGTCTCTTGTAGAAAGAGATTGATGGTAAAGTTATCTGTGGGTAGCGTTGTTCCAGACAACAGCTAAAAAAAAAAATGCTCTGCAAAGTGACATGACTGTCAAAGTTACATGTTTTTCATTCATTTTAACAGTAAACTGGGAAAATCTCAGCATTATTGTACATTCCTATATACAGGACTTGGCAAATCCCCTTGTATGGGTCAGAAAAGACAAGAAAGGAGCCTGGAAAGGAGATGACAAAGCTATTGAACAGAATAGGAGGTGAAATTCATCCTAGGAAAATGCAAACAGGTACCAGGAGGTATTCACCATGCACAGGGATGAAGGCTCAGAATTAGCAGCAGTCTCTTGAGGAGTCCTAAGCTCAGTGCAGATGTTCATCCATGGACAGTGGAGCCATCCTCCCACCCCTCAGCAACCAGAAGCTCTGCTAACACCATTCAGTGTATCTGCACTGGATTTTGCAACACAGTTAGTAGATTTGGTCATCTTTCCTCAGAACAAACTGCAGAAGGAGCATGAGGAAGCCAGGGATCTTTTCTACTAAGAGCTTAAGAGTGGGAGCCAGAATATGTAATTACAAACATTACAAAGAAGTTCAATTAGGTGTCCTGCTACACTCTTTAAGAATACAAGAATAATAGGCAGCTCAGATAATTAAAAGGCAAACAAAGACTTACACAACGGATCAGTGACCTTTGGAATTGGCTGCTGTGGCATAACATTTGGCTGAATGGGCAGAGGAAAGTGAAAAGGATGTAGGCATGTACAAACATCAAGAGTGAAAGCTGAGAGGTGATACTTTCTCAGACTGACCAGTGCTATAGCTCATGCCAAAGACCACAGACAACCAAGGAAATCAGTCAAATATTTCCCTTTGAAGGAGAGCTTCCTATTAATAAGTACATTAGAAGGGTCCTGTAATTCCCCTTGCTCTCTCTTGCACTGAGCTCAGGAGTAAATTGGGGGTTTTGGATAATAACAAGAGAGAAAAACCACCCAGGGATGCCTGACATTATCCATACTCCACATGGCTCTTACAGCAAGTGAAAAAGCAATTCACAGTGTGATGAGATTGTCCAGTCATCGCACTCTAGATTCTCACTTGCATTTTATTATCATTGCAATGCCTTGTTTTAACTCCACATATAATTAATCCCCTCAGTTAGAGGGGCAGAGGGAGGAGGAGGGATGGTTTTCACAAGAAACCAGCTGTTGACAGGGAACTATCCTGAAGGAGCCATAAAATAACCTGAATAGAGTTAGAGAAATAGCTCCTATAGGAGCTCCCAGAAGGAGTCATCTCCTCTTTCCAGAGCTGAATGCCACCTGGTAAAGTCCAGTCTTCTCTCCTCAGGAAATGATTCCCCTTGTGATCCAGCTTGACAGCTAAGCAGCATTTCCAGCCCTCCTCCCCTATTTTTGCCGTTAGCCGCTTTCTTATTGGCAATGTGGGAGCTGTCTCCTGCTCGGGTAATTCTGTGGGTCACGTAGCTCCCGTCTCTGCTTTTCCCCTCACTCCTCCTCCCATTAACATGTTGTTCCATCCTGAACACAGAAAGCAGATGAATAGCAGCATAAATCACACCCTGAGGAGCCTGACAGAGAAGTTACATTCCCACCCTCTGCATTTAAAGAAAAAATCCCAGAGTAAATGAGAGACTGTGCCTTACTTGCTGGGCTGGCTGGAGCACACTGGGCTTCTCGGTGTCCTCCTCTTGGTCCTTTTCTGAGAGTCCTTTCCCAGGTTGCTTGCATTTGCAGAGGCAGGTGAGACCGCAGAGGGCAAGGATGCTGGTTGCAGTCCCTAAGGTAGCCCCCAGGGCTATAACTGGGGCAGATAAAACCATCGTCCTGAGCTGCACAGGATTAAAAAGCACAGAAACCCAGTGACTCCTTCTCCTCCCTGGGAGAGCAGCTTTCACACATCCAATCTGATTTCTAGCTTGGCTTCATTCTCTTTGGAAGTCTGAAAACAATTCTTGTGAGCAGCAAAGAAAAGGGACCAATCTAGAGACAGAGATAAATCATCCCACCTTTGCTAGGCAACAAGGCTACCTTTCTATCCTGAGGATGGAGTTTCTGCTCCAGGTCAGGCAGAGGAAGGAGTGCTTGTGGTGCCTGCAATCTCCAGAGAGCTGCAAAGAGGCAGTTTTCATTGAAGCCTGTTCTCCAGCTCCACTGGGAAAAGTCTGATGTGTGATAGAGAGGAAAGACGTCAGCAGAAGGGGCTGGGCCTTGCCAGCTAACTCACAGAAAGTGCATCCCAAGGCTTGATCAGCTCTCCAGCAATGTTTCCGAGGGCTAGCTTGCTCATTTGCTCAAGAGATTCAATTTTCCTGTCTAAAGGCAAAGATAGTGACTGCCAAAAGGTGCCAGCCTGAGAAGCCCTGTTATGATAGCTCTGCACAACAGCACTACAGAGCAAAGCCTGCGTGTCAGTCAGGCAGAACTTTCTCATTCTTCAGGGGCTGGGGAACAACGCACGTGCGAGAATTAAGCACTGTCCCACACCTCACCACCTGCCCCTCACAGCGCAGGGTCTGAACCTTTCAGAGCTGCTTTCTGCAGCATCGAGGCAGAGCAGCAGCACTTCTATTTAAAAAGACAGCTGAAAATCTGATCAAACAAGAGACACTGATGCATGTGCTGCTTCCTCCGGAGCGGACGAGAGAGCAAACAACATATGCTCAGTGTTAGTCATACAGCTCGCTGCGCCGGTGGCAGGCTGGCAAGCACAGCAGAAGAACCCACATGAATAGACCTGAAGGGCCCCATGTCCATGTCCTTTTTTCTCTTGAGGTGATGGAGTGATTAACTTTCTCTGACTCATTGATTTTTGCTTTGTTGTTCAGACTGCCCAGCTTGGGGAAGAGCAGAATAAATGCCATCTTTTGATGTGTTTCTTGTGACACACAGAACTGTTTTCCGGGTACTTCATGAAGAATACATAGTGGCCAGAAGATGATTATAATTCTAGGTCACTGTGTGTCTCTAGAGTGGAGCTGGGAAGCAAGAAGCAAAATATTCCTTATAAAGCTCTGGAAAAAACATTCAGTTCTGCTGGGAATTTCTTTGTCTTTCTATTTTGGAATAGAGTTGATGTCTGTGGATCAGGAAAGAAAAAAACAACTATGTACACAGAAATGTTTAGAAATTCTGGTTTTTTGATCTTTCTGCAGCTCAGGTTTTGCCATGGAATTTTCTTGACTTTTTTTTTGATGTTTCACATCTTACTCATGACAACTCACTCAGCCTTTGTTCCATTATAGATGACTTGTTCACCTCCCTGGCACAAAGCTTCCCTCTCATGGTAATTGCTAAAGATTCCTCTTTAACACTGCAACATCCTTATGGATGCAGTGCACATTCCATCATCTTACCTTCTCCTCATCCTACCAGACTTGTCAGACATGAGTCTTGCCCTCTGCTTCCAACCCATCTGACACCCCATCAAGAGAATCATAACAGACTCCTCAAGCAGAGACAATCCCCCAACACACACACGGGCTGAGCCCATGGAAACTGGCCTTCCAGCTCAGCCCACAGAACAAACACCTCGAGCATTGTTTTCTGTCTATACAAGAACATAGAAGTGGCCACACCAGGCTGGACCACTGCCACATTTCTCACCGTGCTCAGTAGAGGGAAGAGGATCACATAGAGGGGATTGAGAAATCTGACTAAATGCTCCCTTTGCTTCTTGCTCGTTGTGGCTCAGGAGCTTCCAAAGCCTTGAGCAGCACCCTTGTGCTTACCTCTGCTGATCCAAACTTTCTCTGCCACACCATTTGCTGATTTACCTAACAACTACTTCATTCAGCCCATAGTTGAACAGGTGACATCGTAATCACAGGGTCATGAGGTCTTACCTTGAATTTGAAGGTTGTACCATATTGTTACAGACTTCCACCACCTCTCAAGAGAAACGGAAGAAAGCAGAGTCTGAAAGAGGACAAAAAGGATGGACACACTTCAGATGCCTTTGGTTTCCTCCACAGGATGGGTTCTTCCTCAAGGAGCTGATGAAGTCTAACACAGCTAGATCAGAGGCCCCTGAGGTTTGGAAATGGTATGGAAAGGAAGAAGATGCTGTTAAGGGTAGAATACACTGAGGTTTGGAGTAGAGAAGTCATTCAGTCCATCCATGAGATGCAACCTTCATGCATTTTCTACAAGCTGTTCTGAGAATGATACAAAGGCTGCTTACAACAGGCTGGGGAAGGAAAGCCACATCAAAATCTCTCTGCAAGACAATAATTTAATAGCACACCTCTCCAAGATGTTTTCTAGCTGCTCATATATGAAGATCGAGTTTTCCTTGCCAGAAACTGTATAAACTGTGAAATAGAAGATGTAGAGAATCATCAGCACGTAGCATATTTTAGGAATAACAGCCAGGCAGCAGCTTTTTGCTGCTATTGCTGGGAAAACAAACCAGCTCCTGCTAAACGTTGAACATGAGCAGTGTGTGAGCCTCTACGAGCGACAGGCCAGAGGCTGCGGGATTTTCTGGCACGGAACTGGTACAGATACATAATTTAGCTGTAGCTCTGGCACACACCACCACTGCATCTATCTGTCACAGTGGCTTATTTTAACACATCCTGTGCTAAAAAAAAATATGAACCATAAATATCATTCAAAGTCAGCTTTACACTTCCTTGTTTTAACACCCAATAATTATTTTCTTTCTTTAAAGCAGTAGTAGGCTACAGTGGGGCCACTAATGACCTTTCTAATTGTCCATTCACACTGATATTGTCCAGAATCACAGAGCTTTTTTTATCTGTCACATCTGTCATTGGAAAGAGACTTGCCAAGGCAGAAAGATGAAAGCTTGGTTTTGCAAGCTAAACTTTATGGGCAGGTTCAAGCCTGACAACATATTTTACAGTCACTCTATCCACATATTTTCTCCAGATTCTGATACAAGACATATATAAGAATGACAAAAGCAACAAAAGCATATAAATATATATATAAAAATATACATACACACATTGTTTTCAGCTCCTGATAGTTCAGATATGAATATTCTGTGCTGACAAAACATAAAGCACTGGCCAACCTTTGGTGCTTATAGAGTCTTTATTTCTGCTTTGAGCTTTTCCACTGATATTTTGGTTCTTTCTATCCATCAGCCCTATGAAAGAGGCTTTCCCTGAATGAGGAATTGGTAGTACAGATCACATGGAGAATTACAAGAGCTTTTGTATTGCCTGGCTTTAGTTCATGCCTTAACAGAGAAAAAAAAAAAAGCCCTTTAATGCAATTGCCAGCCACTTGAATAAGCAGGTCAGGGATGTGCAACTTTTATTCTGGCATTAGAAGACACAAATTAAAGTTCCAGAATCCCTCAGTATCACAAGGAAAAGCTGATATACATCGGAATGAAAGATATTTTTCATCTTTTAGTAATTTTTGATGAATGAAGATTGGAGTTTATTTATAATATGCAAGACAAAAAGGTGTTCAAACCTGGCTTTTTGTTCATTTGAAGTTGTGCTTTGGAGGAAAGAGCAAGGTTTTTGCAGCCAGACTTTGAATGAAGAGATTGTATGTCACTTGAGGCTGAAATTCCATGTCACCATTAGCTTTAGGAGGTATTCTGTAACATTTATAAATAATCTGAGGGTATGCCCTGTTAATAGTGAAATACTGAACTGAGTAACAATAGAAGGACTAAATTATAAGAGATTTTATGAAAAGTAAAATCAACTGTGTTGTAAGGAAGAAATTTTTTATGATGAGGGTGGTGAGACCCTGGCCCAGGTTGCCCAGAGAGGTGGTAGAAGCCCCATCCCTGGAAACATTCAAGGTCAGGTTGGACGGGGCTCTGAGCAACCTGGTCTGGTTGAAGATGTCCCTGCTCACTGCAGGGGGTTGGACTGGATGCCCTCTAATGGTCTATTCTAACCCAAATTATTCTGTGATGATTCTATGGTTGCAGACTACTTTCCCTGACTCAGCCCACTCTGTCAGGGGCTGGTGTTTGTCAGAGAGACTCTGATTTTCACTGAGGCGTGTCACCAGGCAGAAGTGTGAGTTACCAAATGGAAATAGGAAAGAGGGTTTTTTTGCAGGGAAATCCTTGTAACAGTCAGATTTAGCCTGAAGGTGTAAGCTCATGTTTTCACTTGTGTTGACTTGTTATGAGATTCTGTGCTACAGAAACAAGACAGTTTGAAGAGGATGATGGTCTAAAATAGCTTGCTAGATCGTAGCAAGATGTTTACACCACCCAGCTTTGGGCACTGAAATAGCCAGTTAATGACAGAAGACCACATACAGCTGTCAAGCATTTCTTTAAGAAAATAAAACATGGTGAAAACAAAAGTGAAAGTAAAGGGCTTGTGTTTACAATGACTACATCTACCTCCTTAGGCTTTTTTATGCTGTCACCTCAGGTTGTAAATGCTTTAAGAAAGGGATTTTGTCTTCCACCAAGTGGTGAATTATGACTCCACCAGATGATGAAGCGTTAATGATCACTGAAATAATACTTTGCAGTGCTATTAAGACAAAGCAGTTGTCTCTACATACTTATACACACAAAAAAAGAAGAAAATTTGTGAGGAATGTGGGCTTGGCCCCTCCATCACTGCCATTGAAGCAGACCTGTAGATATAAATCAAGTAAATTAATCAAGAGAAGAACAAAGAACCATTTTCTAAAAGGCAGATATATAATGATCAACCTCAAGAAAATGAGCTTCAAGCTGTCGTGTTTCAGCTGATCACAGAATCACAGCACAGTGAGGGTTGGAAGGGACCTCAGGAGATCATCCAGTCCAACCCCCCTGCCAAAGCAGGTTCCCTACACCAGGTTGCACAGGAAAGCATCCAGGTGGGTTTGAACATCTCCAGAGATGGAGACAACATCTCCAGAGATGGAGTGGCTGATGTTAATGGATATAGAGCTCCTGAAACCTCCAGTCTTATGGAGTCCCTGGTAGCCATTTGCCACTGCTACCCTCAGAACTATGCTAAGGATTTAAGTTAAGGATTAAGGATTTTTAAGTGTGCAAAAGGGTAAAGCTATTTGCACACATGCAGTGTAGGGCTCAGGGGAAATGACTCTGTACTAGGACACTACACTGTCCTGAGACCAAGACTGGTGGGATGCAGGAGATCTATGGAAAAAATCTGGCTATGTACCCATCTCAGAAGGCTGCCATGTACCCCTATCACCAGCAACCACTGTAAACCTGGCCCTGGTACAGCTCTTGCATCCCTTGTGGCAAAACTGGATGGACAGGGGACATGGCAGGAAGATGTGGCAGGGGAGGGGGAGGTTGGCCATGAGGAAAAGGTTCTTGAGGCAGAGGGTGGTGGAGCACTGGCACAGGCTCCCCAGGGAGGTGCTCATGGCCCCAAGCCTGACAAGATTCCAGCAGCATTTGGCCAAGGCCCTCAGGGACATGGTGTGAATGTTGGGAGTGTCCTGTGCAGGGACAGGAGTTGGACTCCATGATCCTTGTGGGTCCCTTTCAGCTCACAACATTCTCTGATTCTACTAGGAAGCAAGGAGAAGGAGCCAAAAAGCAAGTGTTCCAGATAACAGGATCCACAGGAGGGTAAGAGGAAAAACATTGGGGAGGAATAGGAAGGGTTTGTAACATGTGAATTGGGCGCTGGTGTGACTGCTGCAGAACAATGCTGCACCCCACTCCACTGGGCGGAGCACCAACTCGCTGGGCAAACTGGAGGGAGTTCAGGAAAGAGCCACATGAATGAATAAAGAGCTGGAAGGCAGCGGGCTGGAGTGTGACTCAAGGAGGTCAGGCTGTTTATCGATGAAAAGGCTGAGAGGTGACTCAGTCAAAATCCTTAAGTACCCAGCTGGGAATAAATCTTTGATAACAGAAGTCCTCTTCTGTTGAGCAAACACCACCTTACCAGGAGCTAACGGCCAGAAGCTGATGCCAGACAAACTCAAGAGACAAGACATGTTGCAGATTTCCAACAGTGGGCATAATTTTGATGGGATTAAGTTCTGAGGGATTATGGAGGGTTCTCCATCATGGGTAGTTTTGAAATCAAGACTAGTGTTGTGCAGCTTGTTTTTATGGGATCTATTTTCACTCAGTTACAAGTTAAACTGATGTTTAACCAACAACACCACCACCAACGTGGTGTCCTCTGCTGTTTCATAATTACATGGGGTGCACTGGGGATGTTAAAAGAGTATTAATGTGTGAGGCAGTTATTAAAAAATGCACAATTCCTCTGAGAGCACCAGAGGGCCACCTGCAAAAAGAAAGGCAGTGTGCTTTAGAAAGTCATATCACACCATAAACTCCGCAGAAAAACAATGTCTGTGCTTCACCAGGTGAATTGCTTCAGGTTGAGGTGTTAGCACTTCACTAATGGAGATCTGGAAAGGAAAAGTCAGCTCCAGCTCAGGACAGACCTGAGTGGAAGGAAGGCAGAAAGGCAGAAAGGCAGAAGGAAGAAAGGAAGAAAGGAAGAAAGGAAGAAAGGAAGAAAGGGAGAAAGAAAGGAAGAGAGAAAGGAAGAAAGGAAGGAAGGAAGGAAGGAAGGAAGGAAGAAAGAAAGAAAGAAAGAAAGAAAGAAAGAAAGAAAGAAAGAAAGAAAGAAAGAAAGAAAGAAAGAAAGAAAGAAAGAAAGAAAGAAAGAAAGAAAGAAAGAAAGAAAGAAAGAAAGAAAGAAAGAAAGAAAGAAAGAAAGAAAGAAAGAAAGAAAGAAAGAAAGAAAGAAAGAAAGAAAGAAAGAAAGAAAGAAAGCAAAATACCACTGCAAAAGGAACTGAAAGGAAAGGGTTGTGCAGTAAAGTGGCAAGCACAAGGTTAAGTATGTTCCCAATTAGCAGGTGAAGTTAAGCAAATGAGCAAAGGTTTTCCTAAATGAGGGCGGATATCTCGCTGAGAGCAGATGAACAACCCAGATATTCTGCTTTGCCATCGAACTCTGCTAACTTGCTCTTGAAAACCCAAGAAAACGTGGAGCATTTTGTGCCTGGCTATCTCCAATTCATCTCAGACCTGGCTCCTGCAGGCTGGAGATAGAAGCAGAGCTTATTTTTGCACAAGTAGTTCTACTGCAATTGCACATTTATTTCTTTTCTACTAGATTTTTTTAAAAAATATATATTCACAGGAGATTTGAGAAGCCTCAAAACCTTCTGTAGTGTCAGATACCAAATAATCCATTGTGTATTTGCAATAAACTGCTGCCTCCTAGAGGTGACAATATTTTTCTTACAGTTTCTTTTAGGAATTGGTTAACTCTAGAGTTTCATTTTGTTTACAATGCTGTAAAGGAAATTTTGCAGCAAAAATCATTGGGATCTCATACTTTTAGCTAAAATCATATCTCTACCTATGCTAAGGCTGCAAAGCCAGGAAATTCAAGAATTATGGTTACCTACAAAGCCTTAGCTCTATCCATAGAATCATTGAATCATAGGATCATCAGATGTTATGAGTTGGAAAGGACCCACAAGGGTCATGGAGTCCAACTCCTGTCCCTGCACAGGCCAATCCCAACATTCACACCATGTCCCTGAGGGCCTTGGCCAAATGCTGCTGGCATCTTGTCAGGCTTGGTGCCATGAGCACCTCCCTGGGGAGCCTGTGCCAGTGCTCCACCACCCTCTGCCTCAAGAACCTTTTCCTCATGGCCAACCTCCCCCTCCCCTGCCACATCTTCCTGCCATGTCCTCTGCTCCTGGTGTTGGTGGCCAGAGAGAAGAGCTCAGCGCCTGCCCCTCCTCTTCCCCTTGGGAGGAAGGTCTAGACCACTATGAGATCTCCTCTCAGTCTCCTTTTCTCCAGGCTGAACAAACCAAGTGACCTCAGCCTCTCACAATATTCTATAATTCTATGATCTGCAGCAAAATCCTGTGGGGCCCATGCTGTCACCTAACTGAAAAAAGAGTTCAAGGATGGTTCAGAAAGTATGATGGAAGGTGTGGAACAGCTTCTACATAAGGAAATAAATGAGCAAGCCACAACTCCTCAGCCTGAAAAAGAGATACTGCAAGGGGAGAAGAAAAAGGTCTCTGAAAACCTGAGTGTACTGAGGAAAATGGCTAGGGATCAACTTCCCAATTCCAGCATACGAACTACAGGGAAGATTCAAGAAGGATCCAAGTTCAAAACAAAAAATAGAGAAATATCATACATATTTGCCCTGCTCTTTGTGCTCTTCTAGGCAGTCACTCCTGGCCCCTGTCATAGAAAGGACAGAGTCAGAGAAGCCTGTGATCTAATCCTGGGTGGCTATTCTATCCGACATCATGTGCTGTACATATTGTGTTTCCTACATCTTTTAGGAAAACCCTGAGAATCAGCTTCTTTGTAGGAAATGTTTGTTTGAGTCACTGACTTGTAAAGCAGCAGTCTGGCAGCAGCTGGTGACCTCTTATTCTTTCTTTCCACCTTTCCTTTTGAGTCTTGGTCAGAGTTTTTATGTATTCCCTCCCTCTGTCCAAGAGGCACAGGTAGGATGGGCTTCTCCAGTCCCAGACATGGTACAAAGCCACCTCTTCTTCTTATGTTTAGCTTTGGTGGCAGGGGGAAGGAGGCTGCTATCTCCTTCCTCTCTATAACTTTTGCTAGGTACCTCCATCAGCAGAAGCTGCAAGTACCTCAGCAGTGGGAATTCTTAGTGCCAAACAATAAATCATTTTTTGCAGTGATTTTTGTACAGTTATCAATATCAAGAACACTACAGGAATAGTTTTCCCTAAGACAGCATTGCCTGATCCTGTTCCTTGACATAGGGACAGAGAAAAGAGAGAGGAAATCATTACAGATAAGAGAGACTCATAGTTTCTAGTTCTGGAGTTGAGAAATGACGTTTCTGTCACGTTCACCCCTAGTGATTGCTTGTGACCCACAAGATTTTGTCTGGTTTTGGAACATTTTCTGTAACACTGGTATTATACAAATTTCAGTCAGCACTCTGATAAAAAGAGTTGGCACGTAAGGACCGTGTACCCAGACATTCCAGTCAAGAGACAAAGAGACCTTACAAACCCTCTACAAAAACAGCCTTGTACCCTCTACAAAAACAGCCTTTTGAGAAAAACAGCCTCCAGCTATCAGGATAGAAGCCTTCCATGGACTTTATTGAGTTAAGTGCAGAGTGGCATGGGTCCATGCTTACCATATCCTTACTGCTCCGCTGCTGTGACCCACCTGACCTCCATGCTTCTCTTTGAAATAGCTGAGACTGGGAATGTCTTTTTGCTCTCTGCAGAAATATATGCTATTTTTAGCTTCTCAGATTGAGATCATAGTGAGATCTGACCTCATCCTGCTCAAATTTGACAGGTAATTACTACTCAGAATCAATGCTGTCCAGTGTGAAATAGAGCAATAGGTCTTTCACACTTCACACTGCAGCCAGCACCATAATCAACAGCTTTGCAAGTCAAGCCTAATCTAAATGATCTTGAGATAGCCACCACCTTCAAGATTCAGGTAGTTCTGTGGTGGTAAGCACAGGGGCATTGCCTGTGATTTCCCCAGAGGGCTATCCTTTGTGCACAACTTCAAGGTAGTCATGGCAAAACCTTCCTCTCATATGAGACTGAAAAATTTATATCCAAATCTGAAAGGAGCCTGCCCATGTGTGCTCCTTTCTGTAGCTCCAGGGAATTGTTTCCTTCATTTTCACAATTGCCCAAATTATACTTCAGAGAGGACTGTCCTCTCCCCAGTGGGCTTCCTGACCTGGAGCTCCGTGTCCTCAGCTGTTCCCTACATCCTCTCAAAAGTCCTAAGTAAATTGTCTTCCAGCTGCAAAACTGCAAAGTGGTTCAAAGGCTCTTCCCTGGGTAAGACAGGAGGAAATCTGACACAGTTATGGTGAAGAATAAACCCTTACTGCAAATTCCCTTACTTGACTCAGTTGTTTCCACTCTGGTTTCCACAGTCTCTCCTGCACTGCTGTGCCTACACTGGCCAGCTCACTCTGTCCCTTCTTCTTGGACACATTTGTGACTTTTGAAACTCAGTTATCTCCTCCCTCTATTTTCATAAACCTTTCCCTCCTTTTTATCCTCTTACTTCTTCTGTCTGTTCATTTTGTAGGTCTTCTCTTACCCTCACTGTATGAGAATCCATTATCTATTGAGAGAACAGATAATTCTTCTTCCTCTGTATCTTATCTCCACCTGATCTTTTCTTGATCCATTCCCACTGTCATATTTCATAGTTTACAGACCCCCTACCAACATCTGACTGTTCTGTCTTCTTACAATGTGCAAACTTGGGTTGACATTGATGTCTTCTCCCAGGAGACTTCATATGAGCTTAAGCCTAACATGGTCATATTAAAACTCACTATTTTTCCATCCAACTTGTCTTCACCAGCCAACATCTTCTGTCACACCATTTTTAGTCACATATCAAAAGCCTGCATCACTCAAGCCTGTACATCTTGGGTGTCCCCAGCATGACATATACCAATCAAATCAACAGCAGTTTGCATCTTCTTGGTCAGTGCCAGGGTCTTCCTGCTGTCCGTACAGTCCAACTCCTCTGAAGTACCAATTCCACTGATGATGTTTTGTGGCATTATTGGATCAAAATATCTGATCAAGATAAAATCAGCCCAAAGCTATGATTTATAGAGAAAGAGTTTTTGTTCTAACAAAGTTTAAAGTTTGCATTTCATCTAAATTGTGGCAAAATACAGGAATCTTGTGTCAAAATTTCTGTTCAAAGTTGAGACACGCTTGGTACCAGACAGTAGGAGGGAAAGGTCGTCTCCTGTCTCTAGAACAGGAACAGTTGTGTAATCTTCAGCAGTTGCATGGCAAGGTGTGTAGGAGAGACAGCTGCCTACAAGTTCTTTTCCTAATTTGGCTAGCTCTGCACAGATCAGGACACAGCAATGATGGAGCACAGAAACCACACTATGATTAGATTAGAGGCTATTTCTTCACTTAAAACAACAATCTAGATGGTCTAAACATTCTGAAAATCTCAATAGGGTTGTTCCAGCCACAATGGAATACACAGTGCCTTCTGGGTCATAATAATGGACCCTTGGAGGAAGCTTCCAAACCCCCTTCTTCTCATGTCACAGGTAGAGAAGCGACAAGGCAAAAAGACACCAGTTTCTGCAAAGTCTGGTGCCACACACACCCCATATAATGCTGTATTCTGCAGCAGTGCTCAAGCAACACACAGATATTTCCTAGGCTTGGTTTGTTACCCCCAGCAAGTGGCTTATAGCAAAGATGTATGTGTAAGCAGTGGAGCATGAGGAATTTAAGTGAAAATACTACTTAATGAAAGGCTACTCGAAATCACCCCAGGATAGCAGTCAAACCATCTGCTACAGTAACCACACACTGGAGTGTGGAAAAGATATCATTGTCTCATAATAGCTCATAATTTGCACCAACTGCCTTCATTGAGAGCAAAGAGCATCCCCCTTAGTTTCAGTCTGTGAGTGCTTTCATCAAGTACACCCATCAGCAGAGATGCATGTGGTCCTGCTCTTGTGAGGACTGGTAGGTCATCAGCACTGCTGTCCATGTAGTAGCATGATTAGGCAAAGAATGACAAAGTTTTCCTGGTTAATTGGGTAAAAGGGTTGACTTGATCATTTGTTACAGAACTTTTTTTTTTCTATTTGCATTTTACTTTTTTTTTTTAGTTATGTCATCACATAAACCAGTACCTTAGTGCTTGTTTCTTCAGCAGACATCAAGATACCAGGATTGCAATGGTCCAAGGGGAGAGCCATAATTCATCTGATGGCAGGCCACAGAGACTGTCTCTATGGCCCTCATAAATTCTTGGAGAGACAAACTCTGCATTCTCTTCTCCTTTTTATGCTGGTCCAAAATGAGTAACACATGGGCCTCTCTCTTCCCCATCAGAAAAGATTATCAGAATAAAGCAAGTGATCAATACTCCACCCTTCTCCCCTTTGCAGAAACCAACCACTGTGAATATTCCACATCACCCACTTCTTCAATTCCCCACAAAAAGAGTTTACTTATTTAAAGGAGGAATACAAATATCCTCACAGATCCCATTTATGACATTCCTTATCAGAGATAGAAGGCAGATACATATGTAAAGGATGGGAGCAGACCTCAAAGCAGCTTTCTCAGAGTGCCTTGACCTTGATTTGTTGCTGAACTCACACTGTATCATTTCCAGATCCACAACAGAATCATCCCTGCAAGAAACCAGAGCTGCAGTTCAAATCTTCCAGTACAAATAAATGTTTTTCCTGCATACAACTGAAGAGGGGTATGTGTTCATCAAGCAACAGAGAGAACACTGGTAAGTGCTTGAAAAATGGTCATTGTAGGTAATGTGGCAATGTCCCTTTAATGTGTTCAGTAACTAGTGGCAGTCACTGCAGATGAGTGGAAAAGAGAGGCCCCCTTGGAAGCTTTTTCTTTAATGCAATCACAGCTGTAAGCCAAGGTCAATGTAGCCACAGGTCCCCTAGGAAGCACCATGGATAGTCATGGTTTGGGCAGCAGCCATTCTCTGTTCCCTGTTGGGTCCCCTCTTCCCCAAGGTGAAGGCACTGGACTGGCACCCACCTCTTCCAGGACCCTTCCAGGCCCCATGGTGGAAAATCCTGCAATTCCTGGGTGATCTGGAACAAATCAGTAGTGGGAGGGGGAGAAGGGTGCAAGCATGTGTGTATACATTCAGCTCCTTCTGTGAAATGGGGAAAAAATCTTATTTCCTTTCCAGATGGGAGTGCTGGAAGGTTAAATCCAAAATGATTTATGGCACATTTGTACGTGCTGATAGCAGGAGCCCTAGCATGGCACAAAGAAAGAGGCAATCTGCTCCTTGAGGAACTGTGGTGGTTGCACTGGGCTAGCCTTGGCTAGCAGCCATCACAGCTGCTTGATCACTCCTGCCAACCCCCAGGGGACAGGGGACAGAATTGGGGGACAAGGGTAAGGAGACTGGTAGGGTGAGATAAGAACAATTCAGTAGTTGAAATAAAAGAGAACTTAAAATAATAATGATATTAAAATAATAATCATAATAATAATAGAAACAAAATATGCAAATGAGTGACACCCAGTGCCATTGCTCAGCACCCACTGACCCAGCCCGGCCCGTTCCCAGAGAACGATCCCGGAGCAGCGACAATCCCGACCCGAAACCGCAATCCCGAGAGAGCCAGAGCCCGAGCGAGAGCCAGAGAGAGCCAGAGAGGAAGAGCCCCTCATGGATCTCCTGCCCATGGGGGACAGGAGATGGAACAGCCCCTTGGCAGAGCCAAATGCCAGTTTAGCTTATTCATTCCAATATTCCTCACCTCCTATAGACCTTGCACCTGTAGATCAGCAAAACACAAAGTCCTTCGACTTCCAGTGACAAATTAAAACATGAGGATGTTCTCAACATTTCTCTCATCACAAATCCCAGCTGAAACCAAACCCCAGTGCTGTTCTAGCTGCTAAAATGAAACCAGCTCTGGCCCAACTGAAAACCAGGACAGGAACAGGCAGCCCTCAGAAACTGAAAGAGGATGAAGGAGGGTTTTCCTGTGACAGGTGACATGGTTAAATTTGGCTAAATTTAAAGTTGAAGATTTTGAAACATGAATTATTTCTTTGTAATAGCCACATTGCAGCAATGAGAGGTGACGGGGTGGTTAGCCCAGGCCCAGGCTGTGCTGTGCAAACCACCCCAGGGACTCTGCCAGCACGGAGCAAGGAAGCCTTTGGCCTCCCACTCTTCCTCTCCTACCCACTGCAGCTCTGCCAGTGCTCCTCACACCTCCCTGGCATCAAACCTTCGAGTCCAGTCACTCACACTGTTGTCCCCAGCTCTGCTGTGTGACCCGAGGAGGTGGCAAGCCCTGCTGCTCCAGCCCGGACCCCCTGGCAGTCAGAGCAGCCTGTGCCCCCCACCCTGGCTGCCTGAGACCCACCAGCTTTTGCCAACGTGCTCACAACTAACAACGAGCAAAACACACTTGCTGGCTGTCCTGCCGTGTCCAGGAACCCACACTGCATTGGTCATGGTGGTCAAAGCTGTCAAAGATCAATGGCTTCTTCTTTGGAGGCAAAAGACTCTGGGGGCAACAAGAGATTCTCTGTTATTTAATAGTTCAAAGTTTATTATCAGATAATCTTTCCAATGTCAATATTTGGTCACTCCTCTCTGCCCAGGTAGCAGCTCTCTTAAAACAAGACAGGGGCTGCAAGGGCTATGCTGTAGCTTTTCCTAAAGTACTTTTCTGTGGATCCAGATAAAGTCAGAAGTAGCAGAGGAAGGTGTCCAAAACCACCTGTCCAGGAGGCATGAGAGGAGCTACAAGTTATCCTCCCAGAAGGGGAAGCAAAGCCATACACTAACCTGGTAAAGGGTGTAATTCATGGCGAGGCTCACACTGCCCAGGGAACTGGCATTCAGAAACACACAGGAAGATTGAAACTGTCTTCTCCAGACTCCCACTGAAACATGCAAAAATCCTGGGGAGAGGACAGTTGGGAAGCCAGTAGTGAATCCCAGGCAAAGTTATTGAGATAGGCTGTGCAGTCAGACTTTCTGATGAGGTACAAAGGAAAATAAAGTGAGTGAAGTGTGGGTTACTGGTGGTGATGACAGTGCATGGGAGGATATTTGCTCCAGGATTACAAATGGACTCTTTATCAGGCAGGTCTGTGTACAGCAAAGGCAGAGATCATGGAATCACAGAATCATAGGAGTTGGAAAAGACCATGAAGATCATTGAGTCCAACCATAAACCTCACACTACCAATTCCACCTCTAACCCATGTCCCTGAGCACCTTGTCTGCCCGTCTTTTAAATCCCACCAGGGAAGGTGACTCCACCACCTCCCTGGGCAGCCTGTTCCAACGCTTGACTGCCCTTTTGGTGAAGAAGTTTTTCCTCAGATCCAATCTAAACCTCCCCTGGTGCAACTTTAGGCCATTTCCTCTCGTTCTATCACTTGTTACCTGGGAGAAGAGACTGAGACCCACCTCTCTGCACCCTCCTTTCATGTAGTTGTAGAGAGTACAAAGGTCTCCCAGAGATGTGGTGCTCTTCACTTACAGCACATTCAGCCAGCTCCCACACACTAATTTGAGAAGCAGATCTGAGACTATGTTTTGATTCCCTTAGTTAAATCCCCAGAAAAGCCTTTACAAAGGTAACTTTCATGGCAGAGTTAATGTGACCAAAGATACCCACTGGTGAGAGGAGACCCTTTCTCATCGGAGATCATAGAATCATAGAATGGTTTGGGCTGGAAGGGACCTTAGAGATCATCTAGTTCCAACCCGCCTGCCATCAGCAGGGAAAGAAGAAACCAAGGTGGGGAGCTGGGTGGCATTGCACAATCTGTCACAAGGAGATGCAGACAGGAGACCTCCCTCCCCGGTGCTATACGTGTGCAGCTGGGGTGATGGCATGTCTCCTTGCAGAGGGCAGAAAGACCAAAGATAACCCCAGGCACTGCTCCAACAGCTCAGCACCTTACCCCATCACACAGATTCCTTTGCAATCAGCATTACATTGTTCTGCAGGCTGGAAACATCATGTAAAACCTTTGATCCATCCATTCTTCACCTAAGGGCAGCAGACAAATCAGATGGCTTCTCCTGATAAAAGAAAGGAATTTGTTGGGGTTTTTTTTTCAAGACAATCAGAAGTTCATTACTAGAGTTGTCCAAATTAAACTTCCAGTTTCATCACCTCCATTGCCCTCCCTCAGCCCAAATAATCACTGGATCATACGTCATTACAAATGCTAGTTTCATGGCTAAATTATGTTTTGCCAAATTTGGCCTTGAAATCTGATTTTGAAAGAAAAAGCAATTTTGATGCAACATTGATTCTAGAAGTTACAATGTCTTGACTTTCCCAATTTGTTTCTTTACTAGGTGGTGTTTTAGTTTTGCTAACTGCATATTTTTCTTTTGTAAAGAACAATCCAACACAAAATAATAAGAATTTTCTTCATTGTTCCTCTTCTGATGACAGACTGAAGATGATGTTTCTAGGTTTGGCTCTTTGAATAGAAAAGTGACTAATCAACAGCAAGACAATCTTCATCATTTGGGTTTGAGTTCTCTCAGAGTGAGGACTACAGCTGGAGCTAGTCATTAATATCATGGAGGATGAGTAAGTGTTCTGCTAAGGGATCTGCAGACCATGCAGATTCATTGCTACCAATGGTGTTAGCAAGGACATGGGAATCCCTCAGAAGCCCCTCAGAAAGTGGAAGCACAACAGAAAGTCGAATAGGAATTATATTGTGCAACTCCAGGTCTTCTCTGGGAGGTAAGATCCAAAGAAGAAGTGTAGAGAGGGATATGAAGGACAAGTTAATCTATTGATCCAACAAGTCTGCTCTCAGGTGTGGGAAAACAGCTTCTAACTACACTTTGATTTATCTAGAGTTGTCTTTTATGACACATGTCAGTCTCCTACACAGGGACTTGAAGTCTCTGCTGGTTACCCATGAAACCCTCAGAAGCTGCCAACGCTTCAATAATGGTTTCAACCAGCAAAGTGCAGTACTGGCTGATAGAAATTCAACTGAAATTATCCACTGCTCTACCAAAAAGGTATGGGCCATCTGGAAGGAATTAAAATGTGATTACAGAACCAAGAAGAGTTGAATTATAAGGGCTACAAGTCCTTTAAGCCAGCATAGAAAAAGCTTGTGTGAGGACTGATTTGTAGCTGAAAAGTATCTGGTAATAAAGATAGCACAGAA
Organism: Caprimulgus europaeus; assembly: GCA_907165065.1. Next base: position 44,698,402 of record OU015532.1, on the reverse strand, counting down.
AAGGAAGCAAACTCCTGTGATAGAGTGTTACAACACCTGGAATGACTGAGAGGGACACTAAAAAGCACTGAACTGGAAGCAGTGCATGGGAACAGAGTTCCTGGCCAGAGGACTGAGGTTCAGAATGAATGAGCCCAGAGCTGAGCTGAAACCAGAATTTCTTTTCCAAATAACAGTGAGCCAAACTACTGAAATGCCTCACAAAACAGACATTCCTGAGGAATTATATTGAGCAGTTCTGTCTAAAATAATATATTCCTGGTTCAGACTTGTCATTAACCCCAGACTGTAAACGTAACTGTGTGGAGTTTGTTTAGGGGATGCCAACCCACAGCAATTTCAGTTACGTGTTGTGGACCATAACATTGCTGGAATGGTTGGCCCTGGTAAAGCCAGATGACTTTAAACCTTTAAGATTGTTAATTTCTTACCATGAATCAGGTGTGCTAACCACCAAATAACTTCCATAAGCTGTTCTACATAAATGTGTCTATATTTTCTTAATTCCTGGAGTTATTTTTCCCCTGCATTTTACTACCTAGCAATTAGTAGTTAGTACTTATAGAGGTTAGTAGTTAGCCATAATGGACTCTATTTATTTTTTTAACTAGGTCTTGATGGTTTACATCATATTTTGGGAGCTGCTTACAATGTAACACTCCAAAGAGAATAATAATTGTATAACACAAATGACACAACTGAGTAAAATCTGGGAGACGTGTTGTAACTTTTATACATCTGCTGTTTTGATTTTAGCTGTGTATACGTTACAGTGAGCTCCCATATGCAACAGAAGAGAAAATACATTTTTTCACTGGCATGTCTGTAAAGTCTTTTCTTGGTTGTGCACACAGGTCTCTGCACATCAGTGTATGTCCTCAGGCGTAACTCCAAGTTCTGTAGTGCTCTTTCAGGAGCAGTGCTCTTTTTGCTGACAGACTTCTTGCAGACTATGACACTGTCCAAATAATTCTTGATATTTTCTTGTTGGTTTTGGACACCCACCAGTCATTGTTCACATCTGCAAAATCTGGGTGGTCCCTACTGTCCACCAGACACTGGGATATTACAGACAGGAGAACCTGAGTCCTGTCAAAGTTTCCCACGTGCTTGTCTTCTATACATGCAAAGACAGCTTCTCTTTGCTAAGCCCTAGTTTGATTCCTAAAGGTTGAAGACAATTCCTGTGGCATTTTTTTTTCTGCCAGAGGTACCAGCTTTACAGCATCTGCTAAAACCATGTCCTATTTTTGCAGTATCTCAGAAAATCAGGCAATTTTTAGATGAGTAAAAAACATGACTGGTGACAATTGCTCCCTCATGAATACCACACGTAGGAAAACAACCAAATAATGAATCTAAATCACAGGCACAAACCAAAGCTGATAGAATCTCCAGGATGGGCAGAAGGGACAAGTGTCAGCACCCCTCCTTGCTCTGCTATGCGTACTTTGCCAGCTGCAGCGTTTACAGCCACATTCTTGATCTCAGAGTAATCTCTTACCGTTAGCATATGGAAAGATGGTATGCAGCAAGCTGTCTGATGAACTGCTCATATCAGCATGTCCAACGTGAGATGTGCAGCATCCTCTTTGCCAGCCCAGCTCCCTCACTCTTTCCTGAGCAGTTAATCAGTCACTCAGGAGGCTGTAGCATTTTCCCAATAACATACTACAAAGATGCTAAGGCTACCAACCTTCTTAACTTGCTTTTTAACCTTTGCTTTATTCCCTCACTATCTCTGATCTCTCCTTTTCCTCCTGGACTGGTTTTCCCTGAGGGTGGTCTGACCTTTCTTTTTTTCTCCTCCAAACTCTAATGGAAGCAGATTATGCACAAGCTCCATTCTGTGGTGTCTTTTTGGTCAGTTTTGGCATTCTGGCATCAGAGACATCTGTTTTGCCCTTGTATTGAGTGAGAAACTTGGAGAACCATTCTAGGATTGAGCTGCACAGCTTTGCTTCAGCACAAGGAAGATTTTCATCCCTATGAAACCCCAGTGTGAAGAAAGGTGCTTAGCATTGCTTAGTGCAAATATTTGTGCACAAAGAGGACACATCAACTGCCTGTATCAGCAGGATTAGCATGCTGACAATGCCTTCTTGATCTCTGTTCTTCCATGGTCACAAGGACCATGGGCTACCCTGCTTTTTGCCATCTGGTGCCTAGGGTGCAGGGACAGAAAAGGAAAAGCAGTATTACCCTGTGCTGCCTCCCTGTGGGGGCAACAAAAGTTTAGCCCTGGACTTGATTAGCCCAAAGTCTCCTGAAATAGTCAGCAGTGTGTGACTATGAACTTTCCTCCACTAAAATGAGGAGTAATCCCCACCAGTGCAATGCAGATTACATTTCCAAGTCCTAGCCTTGACTGGCTCTGATTTGGTGACAAATAGGTGGAAAGCCCTCTGTTGCTTCTTGATTCATTCACCAAGGTGGGTAACTTCTAGAACATCCTATTCAATGCAGAAAGAAAGAATAACAGTGTGAATGGATTTAAAACTTGCTCTGAGGGTACCTGAGCACTGGTGTGGTCTAGAGATCAAATCTGTACATTTGACAATTCAGTTTTCTTCTCCATGCATGAAAAATCTACTGACATCAAACAAGTGTGTATCAGAGAGCAGACAATTCCCCAGCTACAGCACCTTCAGCAAATGGTTCACCAAGCAGAGCTTTGCTGTGAGAAGGGCTTGTGACGAGAGGTTGCTGCACCAAGAGGCTCTGTGGTTGCTGGTTTACCTTGTACAACATTTCTTGCTAGGTCTGCTCACCGCTTCCTGCACCCACTTCTGCACAAGTGCACTCCAGCAAGCAGTAGATCTGTTAATCATTCTCAAAATAAGTAAGTGCTGCTTATGGTGCTGCTGCCTTTTTTCCCCTCTCTGACTGCTGGTTACAAAGCTTGTGAGGGCACCTACTTCAAGTGTCAGACTACCAGAAATTATGGAACACAGGAATCATAGAATCACAGATTGGTTTGGGTTGGAAGGGACCTTAAAGCTCATCCAGTTCCAACCCCCCTGCCAGCAGCAGGGACACCTTCCACTAGACCAGGTTGCTCAAAGCCTCATCCAACCTGGCCTTGGACACTTCCAGGGAGGGATGCTGCTCCAGGGAGGAAATGTTCCTGATGATATGAAGCATTAGGAAACACAGCAGAGGAAACAAAAATTCTACTATAGAACCATAAGCTGAGAAGATGAAGGATATCTTCTCAGGGAAGACACAGACATGAGCTCATTGAGTAGTGAGTGATATGTTGTGTGTTCCAAAGCAACCAATACTGTCATGGCCTTCTGTGCTTTCCGTGACATAAAGAAAAAAAGTCACCTGCCATCTGAAATCCCAACAACACAGCACCCTGGAAAGTTAGCAAGGAACAAGGTGGTATCAGTCAAAGTGGAAAGATCCTCCAAGAAAGAGAGGAAGTGTCCAGCAGCATGAGGCTGCTCCAGGTCTAGGGAGCATGTTACAGTGTGAAGACAAGGGATGCTATAGATCACAGCCACAGCAATAGCACAGCACCCAGAGATGCCCAGAGGCTAAACTGGCTGTTGAGAAGTTGTTTCCTCCTTGGATCCCCATTGGCTGGTGCAGGTTTTTCAGCCCTGGCAGAGCAGGCTCTGCTGGTATATCTAGCGCAGCCCTGGCCGGGCAGAGATAAGGACACGCACTGGTGGTCTCTCAGGACTGGAGAATGGATCTCAAGATGTTCCCAGTCCTCGCTGCTTTTCTGCTTCACGCTACCCTGAGCTTCCCTATTCAGGTGAGAGCTGTTCCATGCAACTGTGCTCCGTCTTCTAATTCATTGACCTGTTTTTCCTGGAGTGAAGCTGTGGGGATTCATTTTGATAAATTGCCTGCAAGAAAAATATTAGTAATATAATAATAGATAAAGCCAATCTAGTAATTTAATTCCTCCCTTCAGCCTGATTTTGATGCTGTTGTTGCTACATTTATGAGCTATGGAAGAATAATGCCTTTTACCTATTGGTTTTGCAGGAGTACTATGAAAACAGCACAACAAGTAAGTAGGATTTATACTGTATTTTAAAGATAACTGTTAATTGTTGAGTGTGTATCAGATGCTTTGCTGGTGTGTGAGTGACTTGGCTTTAAAGCATGTGAAATCACTGACCCTCAGGCCTTCTGAATAAGGCCAAGTTTCCTAATTTGTTATTGGGCTGAGTGCAGATGTGTTTTCATACAGATGTGCTTTACATACACTCTTGGGGTATGGTTTGTTAGGTTAATTCAGATGTGCTTTCACAGGCTTGAAAATAAAATCTCAATAAGACATTTTGATGCCTTTCCATTAAGTTGTATGCTACAAAAAGACTGGTACCCATTTGCCTCCTTGCCTACTTGGCGCAGCAGTAATAGAAAGTGATGTCTGGTGTTAGAGAAAGCTTTGCTTTGTGCTGGGATAGAAAACAAACAGTGCAGGCTTAGCTGAACAGCTTTTGTCAGCTCATAAAACAGAAGGAGGTAACTGCAGATGTCCAGAGAAGGTCAATGGAAATAAATCTGTAAGTAGACTTTCACAAGAAACTGCCAGGTCAGGGGTGATGTGTTGTGAGAAGAAGGGGACTTGGAAAAATTTGCTTGACACAGTCCAAGCAAGTAAATGGCTAACGAAAACTGAGCTGTCATTTATGGCATGGAAGAAAAGAGATGTTGTAAAATTACTGCTCAGTATACTTGGAGCCGGCTGAGGGACACACTTGCTGAAGTTCATAGTTGCTGAGACTCAAAGTTGCACGGTTGCTGGGACAAACACATACAAGGAGTTTTAATTTACCATTGTTACTGCTTTTTGTGCCTTTTGAGACATCTTTCAGTATTTACAGTGCAAGAAAAACATGAACTGTATAATTTTGAAAGCTATATCACACCAGATGGTCATTTGATCAAGGACATGGCTAGATGCTTTCTGTGATGTCTCATTTGGGTTGTAAAAAGGGGTTGCAGACTTTATGTGTCTAGGAATCTGGAGCCTAATTTCCACTGACTTGGACCAGTCAATTAATCTAGTGCCTCTTGGGTGCATGAATTTTGAATCTGGTCAACACATCTCAAAAAAGGTGTTTCCCTGCAGAATTTTTTTAGATGCCATGGATCTCTCTGATGCAGCTCGTGGGAACTTTCCTATAATAAACCACCAGCATTACAATGGACTTCCATTGCCATGTAGCCAAAGTAAGAGTCTGGAAAGACAGATTGAAGCCTTTTTGGCTCAATAAAAGCAATTCTGTTGCAGGTTTTAGATAGATTTGGAATAGGAGGAAGTCCCCTCGGTACATTTGGGCAATAACAGCTGTGGAAAGGGAAAGTTGCTGCAAGGTATGACAGAGCTTGGCACACCTTCTATTGAAAAAACATGGTCAAAAAGAAGGGGCAGATAAGATAACACAGACAGGCTTCATAATAAGAATGACTTGCATAAGTGTCTTCTGTGCCAGTGTTGAGTAGGAAAAAAATAATGGCTTTATATTTTGACAAAGAAGAGTGAAATTACTGGCAAACTGGAAGAGACTGCCAGAAAGGCTGTGGCATATCCATCATACTTGAGAACAGGTCAAACAAACCATGGTCAGGAGTAACATAGATAAAAGCATTTTTGCCTTAGGGAAAGCAGACATACTGGATGACCTCTGCCTGTCCTTGCAATTTCTAAACTTTTATGATAACAACGAAGTTTCTGCTCAGAAATTTACATATCAGATCAGCTTTTCAACTCCCTGTTTGCATCTAGAAATTTGCATTTGGTAGAAATCAAAAGACATCACACTAGAAAGATACCTTAGGACTCAGAATGGTTCCAAGCTGCTGTCAGCTGGGATTATTTGTCCCATGCTAAATTACAGCCTTCATCCCATTTTATAACTTTACTCTTTGACACTGTGAAGCCAGAGAAGATTGTTGAGCTGGTTGACCTGCACCTGTTGCAGTGAAATCTAGGGACAAAACATATTTTTGGCCCTAGTTTCCTTTGTCATTTTCCACAGTGAAGGAGATAAAATGCTTTGTTGATTCTTAGATGGTCCTTCAGCATGATCTACTAGGAATTTTAATACCTGTTTGTCTAAATATGAATTTAATTTCTGTGCCTATGCATCAGTGAATGCACCCCATTCCCCTCCAAGCAAAGGGACCTGCCAAAGGCATTCCCATGGCTGAGGAGGCCTCTGCTGTTCAACACTGTGAAGTTGCATTCTCAATCTAATTTGTCTCTTTTGTTTGTCTTTTTCTTCCTTGCTTTTGCAGCAACAGAACCTACTGAGGTAAGGACAGCTAAATCGTCTCTTTTGATCATGGCAGGGGGGTTGGAACTGGATGATCTTTAAGGTCCCTTCTAACCCAAACCAGTCTATGATTCTATGATCACTTTGGGGTTCAGCATTGTGGAAAGTGAGGTCAAGACTCATGTACTCCACCCATATCTCCATCTGTGCAGGGAAGTCTTTTCTGATCAAGACTGTAACAGACTGAGCAGTTTCCACCCCTCTTGCATTTATCGCTTCACAATTCCCAGATACAGCCCACACCTCAGGAAGCTTTTGCCTTCTCTGAGCTCATAGAGAAAACTCAAACTCCCTTTTTATTTATACAAGGCAAGGGAAGTATGGCAAACTGGTTTGCTACAGACATGACCCCCACAGCTGGGTACCAGCCCCCCACTTTCCTAGAAGCAGTAGGTACCACGGCCCTTCACCCCTGTGTTGTGAGGCAGTACTGGGAGGATTTCATTGAGGATTTCCTCAAAATTGCATTCCTACTAGCAGGGACAGAAATAAAGATAGAAAATCTGAACCTTACTCCACACTTCAAATTACATTTCCTGAGTCTTCTATGCTTTTTTTCCCTTTATGATATCCATATTTGTCAAGATACCAAAGAATATCTACCACACCATGGTACTTCTTCACACATAGCACAGTATATAAAAGCTCAAGATTGTACTGGTGAAAAAAACTTTCAGTTGTAGCCTGGACACTTTTGATCTAATGCATGTTACATTATTTAATATTTATATTATCATATAAATTGTGAGATAATACTACTGTATCATTCTTGCAGGTTACTACACAAGAGGATATATATGGTATGTATTATTCCATCTCAATGTAAGTATTTGATAGGATATACTGATTGGTAGCTACTCAGTGACTCCAGAAAATAAGACATGCTTAATGAAGAATGTGGATTGCCACTTGAGCAGGACAATACAGACTAATGAGAGTCAAAGGTCCAAGACTTAAAATGTGATGGCTAGGGGGAGGGACAAAAAAAGAAGAAAAAAGAAAGGAAAGAGGGAAAGCTGTAACATGAATGGCTCTTGGGGCTCTTGGGATTGGATTAATGTAAAAAATAACCACTGCTAGGAGGGCACAAGATTGTGTCATTGAACAAATATCTACAAAATCATGATTCATATTTTTCCTGGGAATGAGAAAGTCATACTCTTGTATTTCTGTACAGATTCTCCATCACCTACAGAGGCTGACTCTGAGGATGAAGTTATTTTTAACAGAATTCTGGAAGTTAACAAAGGTAATGCCACCAATGCCCTGCTTATAATGTCTCTCTCTGTTGCTTTTTGGGGCTGATGTGGGAGGTGTGATGTCTTACCACAATCTGTGCAAATATTTCTCCCATCTTGCACATCAACATGTAAGAGATGCCCAGAGACAGGCCACTGGGGCTACTGTGGGGTCTGCTGAAGCCTCATGGCATCTCGAATCTATAGTGACAATACTGAAGATGATACCAGGTGTGGAGGCAACTGAACTATCCAGGCAGCTTCTTCAGCTTTAGCTCTCAACATGTTTGTCATTCTTTGGACATGAAAAGATATTTGGATGCTTTTTTATTTAACTGCCTTTTTCTTGAATGCAAGCATCTCTTGCATCCAGTCATTGTAGAGCTTTGCAGTAGAGTCCCAGACAGGCTATGGTCAGTTCCATGCTCTTTGCTCCAGACTTCCTGTTCCTTGATTCTTCCAAACATTCCCTGTTCCATCACCTTGTCTTTCTCACATTTTCCCCTTCAGCAGTCATTCTATTGTCTGTAGAAAGGGACACTAAACATTGCTAAAGTTTTCTCCAGACAACACTCACTTCTCTTTTTGGTTTGCTTGCCCTCTTGTGTTTCCTTATTGTCACCCCCTGCCTTTGCCCACCACTCTTCCTGGGCAGATATTTGTGCCATTCATTCAGTGTCACATGATGGATGATGGAATAGTACCAAAGTACAGCATCCCTCTCACTATTGCAACTGCTTTCAGTCATTCCCTGTCTTGCATCAACCTCATCCAACAGAGCTGGAGCTTCCCACCTCTCCTCTTAGCTAAGGACACAGCAGCAATGGTAGGGAAGCAGATAATGGCCATCTAGCCCAAAAGTCCATTTTTCAAGACACCCAAGAGCAGATATTTAAGGAAAAATATAAGAGAAGGATAAGAAGAGAGTGACACTTTTGCAAGTGTGCTTAGCAAGTGTTCAGCAATCTATGGCTCAGATATTTCCACTCTTTCTCTCTCACTACAGACAGTTCTCAGTACTTGCAAGAAGGTGACATAGTTCCACGAAGGAGTCGCAGTGCCATCAACTGCCGACAGTGCAATTGGCCCCAGTCCAGTGATGGGATTGTTCGTATTCCCTATGTCTTGGATCCTGCTTATGGTGGGTGTAAATGTCAATAATTCTTTTATTTTATTTTTTTTTTTAATGGATTTTATCCAATAAGCTTCAGGTAGAAACCTCCTTCTAGTGGCCACACAGTTGATTAAATAAATTCTAAGGATTTACTTGTGCTGTGGAAGCATAAATGAATTGCAAATTACAAAGACACGAACAGGAAAAAGAAAAGAGATCAAATATCCTTGAGAAGTTTGCATCCATAATGTTTTGGATCTGGTCTCTTGGAGATAAGAATGATCATTCCCTCTAATGATACCTACCAGAAAACTTCCCTTTATAAGGTTCATGCCTCTCTCAGTGTGATTTCAGTGGCCTACTTTTCATTAGCAAAGTAGCTTCCTGTAGCTGTCTCCAAGTGCACAATCAGAAGATGCATCAACAATCACCGCTGTAATTTAAAGCAAGTAGTTGAGAAAAAAAGGCTCCCACTTGAATCCATTTGGACAAATGTCTGAATAAAGAGGATCTTGTGCCAGGCTATTCAGGTATTAAGTGAAATTCATGACTAAGTAAAAAGCAAGAAGGAGCCCAGGCTAATGTTTCTGTCCCTCATTTACCCTGTTTTTGAGAACATTGGATGTTTTAATGGTACCTGTCACTGTCCTTGTGTGACCCCCAAATTAACCCTCTCTTCTCCAGAGGACAGCCATGTAAAGGGGATTCTTGAGGCCATGGCAGAATTTGAAACACTGACTTGTATCAATTTTGTGGAACGCACGACAGAACGCGACTACCTCAACATTAGATCTGCTGATGGGTGAGTTGAATGATAAATTAACAAGTTATTTCTACCTTGTGTGACCTTAGAGAAGAAAAAGGAGTGGATTTAGAGAAGCAAAAGGAATGGATTTAGAGAAGAAACTTTATGCTTTATCATAGTGCCAAGATATCCTCCTTGGATACCTTGCTACTGCAAGGACTTAGCAATGACATCAGGAACTCATCAAAGACACTGAACTGATGCAGGTCGTGGAAAAACACCATTAAGGTGCAAAGAATATCTAAGCTCATTTTCATTGTGGTATAATGCACACTTGAGCACAATATGTAACAGGTTACTGTAGGTCTTATAGGTAAAACCAATTTCAACTTATGAAATAAACAGCTCTCTGAATCACATGGTAGGTTGTCAAAGTCAGAATGAGAGCCTATGAGAGAGTTGTTCAACACTCATTAGCTTGAAAGTGCTCCTCATCTTAGCTCCAGCTCTGATAGAGTGTGCAGTATTTTGAGAAAAAAACTGTTATTTCTAGGGAGTTAAAGTCATGGTGTACAGAAAGTCAGAATGCAGGAGCCTGCGTGCTAATGAAAGTCTTCCAGGAAGCTTTAGTGATGACCACACTGCTTGTTGTTTTCCCTGCCATAGTCAGTTTTGCCCTTCTGTAGGTGGTGACTATCACAGTGGGCAGAAAGGAATCCTTGCTCTCCCAAAAGAAGTGTGTGAAGTAAGGTTCTCTGTACTGTCCCTTTGCCTGCCTAACAATAAAAGTCTTCTGTTGGTGTTCAATGCCTCTCTCAGCTGCTGGTCCCACTATGGGAAAGTAGGAGGTGGACAGACTGTCTCTGTGATGAAAGGAGGCTGCATGTGGAAAGGAGTAATTCAACATGAGCTGGACCATGCTCTGGGCTTTCTGCACGAACATTCTCGAAGCGACAGGGATAAACACGTAAAGATCATGTGGGAGTACATCAGCCCGTGTAAGTGCCTTTGAACTCACTAGTGTAGAAAGTGGTGTAGATACACCGTACCCTTCCCAGCTCTTCCTTCTTCCCTGAAGGGAGGAGAAGAGAAGCATATTCTAAGTACAATATCCTATATTACAGCTGACAGATCAGACTTCAGGAAATTTGAAAACTCCAACAACCTGGGCCTTCCATATGACTACACCTCAGTAATGCACTATGGCCCGTAAGTACCAGCATGGCACTGCTCTTGTTTGAGCTCAAATCTTACTTTAGTATTAGTTTCTACAACAACCCTTTCCTAATTACCAGTTTCCCCATTTCCCCTTCTAAGAATACAGTGAGTCAGTTCAGACAAGCCACTCCCTAAGATGAATTCCTTATCCCTCAGCTTTCCATTAAGGAGCCATTCACAGCTGAGCTTGGGACCAAGGGAGAGCATCTTGAGATTGATGCTGCTTACTGCTGGACATCTTAATCAAACCTATCTTAATCAAACAGCACTGTTAATCCCAACAACAACTTGTGTACAATTCTTGTTCTCACTCCAAAGCACGCTATTGAGTACTGGAGTAATTGTACTTAAAGAACATAATTTTTCATGGGGTTTTTTTGTAGATACACATTCACTAATACCACTGGGAAAGCAACAATTGTACCAATTCCTGATGAATCAGTACATATTGGGCAGAGGCTGGGACTGAGCAACTTGGATGTGGCCAAAATCAACAAACTTTACAACTGCAGTAAGTATCTCAAAGCCATCCTTTCATCTTCTACTCGGACCCTTCACGGAGGTGTGTGGGCAGACTGCAGAGGCAGCAGTTTCTCAACAAAGACTGTGAGACTGTTCTCCTAAATTCATGGTACCTGTTGGGGTTACTCTGGGAGAGAATGCAAAAGTGCAGCTGGAGGCACGTTGTGATAAGTGAGAAAATGCTTTCTGCTTCCAAATGCAATCAAACACATTTGCTATTAGCATAAGTGGCTGCTGCACAACCAGCCTAACTGCATACCACGTTGTGTGCTTCACTGGAGTAATTTGGTTTCTTACAGCTCAGGAGACAACTAGAAACCCCACAAAGAGACAGACATCTCTGTTCCTCATTGCAGCTGGTATTTTAAGACTTGAGCCAAATCAAAACCACTGTAGGCTTCTCTGAATGGGAACAGTGTCATGATGCCTTGTCCAGTTTTCAAATGTTTAAGCTGTTATTCTAAATTTGTATGTATTTTTAAATCTTTACATTTAACCTCTGCTAGAAGAAATTCTCCCACAGTCAGAGAAATTTACTCAGTCAAAAGGGAAAAACATGACAAATAAAGTATTACCCCTTGCACAGAGAAAAGCCCAAGTTCCTCCTCCTAAGCTTAGAATTCAAGCCTTGCAGAGACATCATGTTTGCGCTTGACTCATTTAACATCACTTGACTTCCCCATCTCAATGGAAAACAATGTGACCAACTGCAGTGAACTGAAACCTCTCACAGTCTTCATAGAGGTGCAGAAAGAGATCCCTTGCTAAACTATGGAGCTCATTAATAAAAGCTAATGCTTTTTCCAAGCACTACTTCACTTTCCAGTTTGATGCAGATTCTTATTCATTATGTGAAAATTAGCACAACATGACTCTTCATTTTAATCAAGAGGTACCAGTAGTTTGAAATGAATGCTGGCAGATCAGAAACTCGAGACCAGACCTTTCTGAAGAGATAGCAATTGTAAAGGAGTGGAAGTTTCTGCAAGCCTGGTGCTGGAGCAACCGTTGTTTCTTTCTCAGGTCGCTGCAGCACTGTTCTCGACGCGGTATCGGGGTCACTGAGATCTGCCAACTACCCAAGAAATTACTCCGATAACACCAACTGTGTCTGGCTCATCCGAACCCGATCCAGAAAGGTAACCACAGGTTAACAGTGGTCTTGGAAAATGGCACCACTTATTTCTATTATATTAAGCATTTTGCACTTCATCTGCATACCAGCTGCCAGATCTTTTCCATGAGAGAGATTTCAGGCTAGTCTCTACTTCTTCTTCGTGTCCTTAAGCCAGGTATGGGCAAAGACAACTGCAGAGTTGTGCTTTTGAAAAACCTCCATACGCTGGGCTTCAGGTTTGCAAAATCAAGACAAAGTCTGAGCACAGGAGCATTCAGTCACAGGCCTGTTAGATCTGAACCCTGCAATTTCAGGGGATGAAAGGCAAGGCTGGGTAAGCAGTTCCAGTTCAGGCTTGGCTACAGCTTAGATTGTCTGTTTTAAAGGATACTCCATGAAATAAGCCACATACATGTATATTAAAGGCTGTTTTTTTCTCTTCCCTTCCAGATTTCCCTGCACTTTCAAGCCTTTGAGGTGCAGAAAACCAGAGGCTGTCAGGGTGATTATGTTAAAGTTTATGATGGATCCAGCAAGTCTTCTGCAGTTCTAATGGACAAGACCTGTGGATCAAAGCTACCCAATGATGTAGTGGCTTCTGGTGGTCTTATGCTCGTAGAGTTCGTCACAGATGGTGCTGAAACAGCTTCTGGTTTCCAAGCCACCTTTACTTCTGGTAGGTCTAAGAACAAGGAGAATGGCAAAGAAAAACAATCTGTGTCAAAGCAACCTTCCTCTTCACAGGCGAAAAACATTGTTGGAGGAACTGCTCTCTACAAGAGCCTTCACTTCCTACCTTCCTTTTGATATAATGATATACCAGTCCTACACTGGTACCATTTATTCATTCAGGCAGATGGGACCACGCTCAGGACAAGTGGTGTCAGCCAGGTGGTTCACTGTTTGCCTTGCCTCTCAGATATATGCCATTCCAAACCCTGTGCTATTAAGGGTAACATCAATTTAATGTTACTGCTAGCCTTACTAGCACAGTAGAAAGAGAATATATCATAATGCAGCATTTAAACATATTGCTCCTCTGAAAAAGATGTCATTTTTAATCACAGAGTTCAGAGGGTGAAACAGATCCACGGTGAAACAGGTCACCCAGCCCCATGGCAAGAAGAGAGGCAGTATTTCCACCATCAGGATCCCTGGAATGTATCCATTTAAAAAACCATCTTCAGTCCTATTTAATCAAGAACTAAGGCCACAACTATACAATGAAGTTGCCAGAGGCTTCCCAGTTAGCATATATCAGCTGGAATAAACACGTCTGCATGTGTATCTGTAGCCTACAGCAACTGTGCAGTAGTGCAGCTTGCCTTAATTAGTAAGAAAGCAAGCTCAGCTATGTCATATGACCTTGTATTTGCCATGGGATAAGAACAAGCACGCAGATTTTGCATAAATCCACCAAAATGCAGTAATTTAACTATATACCCAAACCAAAACAGCAATTCTGCGTTGCCTCTATGTAGCACTATCTATTTCTGTCCATTGTAACTATGGAAGGAAAGAAGAATAAGAAAACTGTCCATGCCACTTTGATATGTCAGCAACTATAAAACAATTCTACTTGTCAGATAAAATGTGACTTAATATTTACATATTTTACTACAGCTTGTTCAGAGCACACTGAAAGCTAAATATTCTCTCATTTAACTTGCAGTGAGGATCCAAAGAAGACCTAGCAGCCACACCTAACTCCATGAAGAAGAACCTATTCCGTGAATATTGAAACCACGTGTTTCCTACTTTGCTCCTCTCCTGGCTTGGATCAGTATGAAATTTAATTCTGTTAAGAATCAAAGTTTTCATCTTCCTGAGAAAGTTTATTCCCCAAGCCATTGAAATGTATGAACTCTGTACATCCAGCGTGCTCCTCCTTTTGTCTGCACCGTTAAGTTATTGCCTCATTCTATTTAACAAGTGAATAAAAAGCTTCATAAAAAAAAATAGTTTCCACTTCTATTTTCCAGCAGCCCCTGCCAGTCATACACACTATTGATGTGGTCTTAATTCTTAGCCCCCTTCCTTCAGACACAGGGGTATCTCTTAATTATACCACTGACATCATCATAAGTTTAGTTTGTTGGCTGAAGAGACCAGCTCCAAACTTTCAAATTCATTTTATTACCTCAAGCATGAAAATTCTTAAACACAGGTTCTTTTCCCAACCTCACATTCAAGCTTCCAAAAATGACATCTCCCTTAACAATCCTGTTCTAGCCTTAAATCACACACACAAAAAAAGATGCAAAAGACAAAACCCTTGCCAGTAAAGGACTCGTGCTTCCTATTGCACTTTTCCTTGTATCATTCTGGTAGGCAGGGGACAGCTAATGGTGCTTGGTTATCCACAAGCCATTTTCAGTCCACAGATAGGGTTAAGGACAAGACACAGGACAAGAGGTGCACTAGATAATCCTGCCAGAGTCCATATACATCTTCAGTTCTTTATGGTTGACATTTTTTGTAAGGCAGGATGCTAAACTCTCCTCTTGTGATCTGGTAAGGAGGACAGAGAGCTGCAAGAGTGGCACAGCTCATGGACAGTTCATTTTATAGCCTTTATTTTTAAAATGACATCCTCTTGACCAAGACAAGCCTGTAACAGATCTGAGAACAAAACAAGCTGCTATTTTACTCTTGTAGCATAGACAGATAGTTAAACATGACTAACCTGGGTATTTAATACTTGTATGTTCAGGCCTGAGAAAAGCAAATACTTTTCCTGTTCTTACTCTGTAAAAATAGGAACCTTGGAATTTTTCTTGTAGATGTACATTTTTAGAAAAGAATAGTGGGAAATTAATTTGAATGTCAGAGTAAAATTTATACAGCAAATTAAAAAGTATTAATTTATTTTGTTAAAGGAGGCACCAAAAAGACTTAATTTGCAAGAACTGGCTCAAAGCTCTGTCTGTATTTATACTATTTGATGAAGAATCAGTCACTTCTTGATGGTAGAGAAGCTTTAATTCCATTGGAAATTGCTTCTTTATCCACAGTGGCTATGCAAATGGCTCTGAACACAGTGATTTTGAGTCTGCTTTAGAAGAGACATTTCTTCAGTTCTTCAGACACTGCAAGATGGGTTCAACTTCTGATCTGTTGTTCCAGTTACTCGCTGCAGTCGTGCTGCTGTCGACACATCACAAAAGAGTAGTCCTTCTGAAATACCATAAAAATGCAGTTCTAGAGAAAAATATTTGACAGTTGTGATTCCTGAGCCCCTACAAATCAAAATGGAAGAAAAAAATACTGCAAAGCCAGAATCTACTGGTGGATCAGTGACATCCAAGTCCTTTTTTTTTTGTAGAGAAATTCCAGGTAGGATTAAGGTATTCAACAGGGTGATGTAAAGGTGTGATTTAGGTTCTTACACTTGAAGGAGGGATAATGATTTCAGCAGATGAGGTTTTTGGAAAAGAGCTCTGAAATACTGTTGGCAATGACTGAGAATTTAATAAAGCTGTGATCATCTGTGTGTTGCTAAAATAACTAAGAGGTTTTCTTTTTCAGGGAAATTGAAGTAAACTGTGTTAAGAAAAAACAAACCTAGTGGACATTAAAACCCTTTTGTTTCTTCTTCTGCTTCCACTGGAAGAGGAGCCACTTCCCTGCCAAGAGGCAGCCAGCAGAATCCGGGAAGCATGGGCTTGGTCTGACCCCTGTTCCACAGGGCAGGGGTAAAGCCTGTCAGAAAGACTGAGCCAAGGTTCAACCTGAGCGTGTGACCACTCACTTGCCCCAGGGCAACTCTCCACACATACCAGCAGCTCAGATGTTGGGAGCAGCCCAGGAGAGTCACAGATTCCACCCAGCCTGGGTTCCCAGCCATCACCTGGGAACACAGCCTGTCTGTGTCTGGAAATGCTTTCCAGCCTCAGGAGTTTCACATCCCCTTGCTGTGACCATAAATATCCCCTACCCCAATTTCAACCTGGGGTTAGAAGCCACCCTGTTCAGAGGGATCACGTCTCCACCTATTGCCCTATAGCACAAGTGTAACCTTTCTCTCAGGTAGGTGGGAGTTTCTCTCCAGCTCTAGGGACACTGACTGGGCTACAGACAGGGCAGCAGGACTATCAGTGAGTGTCTCAGCCTTGGAATGGCTTCATGAGGCTACTACAGAGTGGGCCCAGTTGTGGTTCCAAACACTGTCAGACACACACACAGACAGAGCCACGTCTGCACCCTCTTCCTCATCCTTGATTAGCTCCAGAAGAAACATCAGACAGCACAGCAACATCATCTTCAGAGACACCACCTTACCAGAGAAAATGCCTGCTGGGTGAGGGAGAGCAGCATCATAAATCACAGCTGGGATTGTCACAGACCCATATCCAGGTGTGTGCACAGTCTCCTCTGGGACAATGGTGTGCACCTCCCTCAAGCAGTCCTAGTCTGGAAGCTATTTCAGGACAGAGCACCAGGCATCCTGTGAGGCTCCCTTGCAGGTTTCTATCTCTGGGGTGCTGCCCCAGAGGGGTGAAGCTGGGACTTTTGCTTCTGGTGCTGAAACAAATCCCCTTTGGGCACATGGAAACCTTCACATATACAAACCCCTCCCAGGGATGTGGCAGAACACCTCTTTTAGAACATCAGCTCTTCCCCTAAACTACATCCATAGCAATCCAGCCAGGCCAGTCCTTGAGGAGAGATTCTTAGCAGAAATACAAAGATTGGCAGGAATGCTGTAGGGATGGAAATGTGCACGTGTGAGAAAGCACTGGAAGAAGCAGCCAAACAAGGGTTACAAGAACAGCCTGTATTGATAACAAGGGACATCATTCCCATGACACTGCACCCAGGAGGATCTGGGAGGAATGCATTGTTTATGGCATGACCTCCATTCAGGCAATAGCACAGATGACTGTAGTAACTTCTAAGACTAAAAGCCTTTTTTTAAGCCTTTCCCACTACTTTGAATGCTCAAAAGAAAAAAAAAACAAACAAAACATTTGCAAACAAGCACAACCTTCCCCTTTCCCCTCTAATTCTAGCACATGCAGTCATTCCTAGCAACTACTCTGTATCTCATTCTAGCCTCAAAGCTGTTGATATCATACTCTACCAGGAGAACCTATGAAAATAGTTACAGCTCAAAGCTCATCTAGAAGTTCATTAAACAATAACGTCACTCTATATCTTTAATGAGTACCTGTCCTTTTAAAAGTGATGCACAGAAGAGTGAGAGACCTGACAATGGAAATGAGAATAAAACACTTTTATTTGGTGTTAATGGGCAAAATAGATGCTGCCTAAATTTGCTTGGTTTATATCAGGAAAATGGTAAAGTCAGTATCAGAAGGAATACTCTTTTTTCTTTTTTAAAATTATCATGTTATCTTTGCTCATACTTAAAGAAATCCCACATTTTATTCTTATTCTTAATTCATTTCAGCTTTGATCATGTGAGACAGAACCATTTAATTTGGCACAAAATATTACAGATTATTTATTAGTCACAATTTTTGAGTGACTATTGTTCCTGAATTCTCATATAGTAAGGAAGCTTTGCCTGTATGCTTAGCATCTGGAAACACTGGCAGCTAGTACTATGTGACCAGCAAGTGCTCTAATCCACAAGCAATGAATGAATAAATTAATTAATTACAGCTGAGAAGTATTATGTTGGGGTAAAATTTATATTTCTTTATAAACTCCTGAAGCAAGCATGTGGAAAATCGTATATTTTAAAGTACTGAATCTAATTAGATTATATTTATCATATATTACATTTACTATTTAGTCAAGGTACTCTTATTATACAGTATCTTGACTAAACTGTGGCCCACTACTCAAAAGGCAATTCCAGTGAAGCTAACAATGACAACAGTAAGAATTCTTTTCCTTCAAATAGGTTCTCAAAAAGCTGTAAATATGAAACAGCCATTTTGCATAGAAAAAGATAATTCTGGAGAAGTGTTTATTCTTTTTTAATAACTTGAAAATTTGGCTTCCAGGATATTAGCAGATTAGTGGAGAAAATGTGAAGCCCTTTTTCTGTCTTTGTAGGAGGGCATGTGGAGATAATAGAAGGAATATATACTAATGCACACATCCAAGATGTCATCTTAAACAATAAAATTGTGTAAGGTGTTACTTATGTAGAGTTACACTATATATAAATACATCACTATTTGCCTAAAAGGATAGAAGTAAAAATTAACCAATTATAGGCACACCAATCAACAAGCAAACAAGATTGCCACACTGATGGCCACTTATGCAAAAAGCCAGAACCCATTTAGCTGGGTTTTAGGAGAGATCTAAGAATAATCATCATCTTTGTCACCTTTTCTTCCCATATACACCAGCCTGATGACATACTGGGTGCCACTTGTCCCCCCATAGGTTTCTGTTCTTTACAAAGAGATTCCTCTGTAGCACTCTGCTTTTTTATTTAACTGATCCTCCTGCAAATAAGCTGCTGACAGCTTTTCTTTTCTCTCACATGTTGCACCTACAAGGTAAAACCCATCTGGAAATTAATATAATGTCACTTCTGTCACAAATTTCTCATTTATAATTGCTGTAATATTAACTATACAGCACTCAGTTTTAACCTGATATCTAAATAAGTCACATTAAAAATGACATAAACTTAGGAAAACATTAACTGATGGGGGTTTTTTAGGCAGCTTTAAATCCTTTTCCAGACGGATATCTCAGCCTCCCACAGCTCCCTGACACTGCAGGTGTTACACATCTACCTGCACTTTCTGCCCTCACAATGCTCTTCCCTCACTCCTAAGACAAAAATCTTCCCGTTTTAACACCAAAATCTTACAATTTGTGTCATATAAACCCAAACCTGCGGTTGTCCCGGCTGCCTCCTCCCGTGGCTCGGCCCCTGCGCTCGGACCTGCCGCCATCCCCTCCCCTTCACGGCCCCGCCGCCATCTTGGGCAGCCCTGAGGGGCGGGAGGTCGGGTCAGAGGGAGCCCTTAGAAGTGTGAGGAGCTCAAGTTTTAAGGTAAAACGATGGAATTTTAATTTTTTTTTTTAAATCGTTTATTTCAGTGAAAGTTTCAGTCTGAGAGACAGGTATTTGAGTAGTTGTTTATCCTCTCTCAGCTGGATTGTTTCATGTGTACCACAGGTCTTCGAGTGATGTGGTCAGATTTCACAGTGCCCTGAGTTACTCCTCTTAGTTCTTATCAAACCTTTTTTTCCACTTATGAGATTCAGACGTTGAAATAGAAATGTGAATCGCTGCTGGTTGTTACCAGAGCCTTCAGTGGCTTTAAACTGGATGAGAAGAGATTTAGATGAGATGTGAGGAAGAAATTCTTTGCTGTGAGGGTGGTGAGACCCTGGCCCAGGTTGCCCAGAGCAGCTGTGGCTGCTCCTCCCTGGAAGTGTTCTCGGCCAGGTTGGATGAGGCTTTGAGCAACCTGGTCTAGTGGTGTTGGTCTGAGCTTAAATGAGGCTCCTAGGCCCAGGAGCAGAGGGTTTGGAGGGAGGTCCCAGATCAGGCTGATCAGAGCAATTAAAGCCTATTAGTGCACTCAGGGACCTGAGAGCAGGATATCGGTGGTGGTGAGGATGTTGCTGTTCCTTAGGTAGCAGGGTGGTTCAGGACAGGCTTAGGATGGTTCTGCA
The DNA here is from genome assembly GCA_907165065.1 of Caprimulgus europaeus. Next base: position 44,678,526 of record OU015532.1, on the reverse strand, counting down.
GCTGGGTCCCGAGATAACCAGACAGCAAGTACCACAGACATTTTATGAACAAGAAACTGCTAAGCCATCTGCAAAATAAAAGCTCTTAAAGCTTAGGAGAATGCTTAGGCAGCTTTTTGATTAATTATAATGCTTTGCATTTCTCTCAGACCTCAGTCTGAGTTACAGGGCAGAGCTATAAGGTTTTATTTTAGGCAGTAACTATATGAGAGGAGTTATTTTTTATGACAGCTGTGTTTTATACCTGTTTTGAGAGTTAACATGTGAACATCAGCAGGCCATGCCTGGTTCTTCTGTGATTTTGCTGCCGCCTTGTCCTGTTGGCATTTTGTGCACCTCTCAATCTTCTTTGTTTTGACTCATGTATGTCAAGCCACTCAATGGAAGAAGCTTTTGCTTTTGAATGTTGTGAGTTGGAAGGGACCCACAAGGATCATAGAGGCCTTTTCTTTCCAGCCCTTTCCCTTGATGTATCAGAGTGATGTCTTATTTCTGTTATACAGTTGTCTTCCAGAGCATCTTTTTGGAAGCTTTTAATCTATAGCTATTTCCTTTTATATCGTTGTGTTATGGGATTGTAATGATTGAATCCAGTCATACTTGTTTGTGCATAATCTGTTTAAATTGAAGGCAATACAATTGGAGAGAACATGCACACAGGGAGATTCATGTTTATAATTATTTTCTGTTGACCTTTAAGCTTTTGTTTGCAGTAGACTTCATTGTTCTCTTTGTACATGGCAGTCTTGGAGAAGCTTCTCTATTGGGTTTAGCCAAAAGGAGTTATGAATCTTATGCATTTTAGGAAGATGCCTGATAGTCTTATTATGGAAATTCAGAAATATTTTTCTAGTAGAAAATAGTGCAAAACTGGCCCAGAGCCCTCAGCTTCTAAATCTCAGTGGTTCTTCATCATTGTCTTTGCCTTCACCAGCTTCTATAGATCCACCTGTCCAATGTACACATGAATGTTGCTAATTAGATTTCAAATCATATGTAGTTGTAAGAGGAATAAAAAGAGAAGCTGTTCACATGAACACACAAAGCTCTATGAGACTCCAAGACTTGAATCATGGAAGATATTACAGGTTAGGCTTGAGATAATGTTATTAGAATCTGAAATATGACTCAGTCACAGAAGTGCAATGTTGAATGCCCCAAAATGAAAAAGAATGGATGCTGCGGTTACATTTAAACTTCTAAATGTAATCCTTTTAAGCTCCTGGAACCAAAATAGCTCTTGGAAGGAATGCAGGTGTGTAAGAGAGCTTAAAATACTCCTTTCTGAATGAAACCTAGCTGTAGTTTTCACCGGCAATAAAATCATTTATTATATTTTAAAAACAAAATAAGTAGCCCATTAAATTTGATGTTTTTAATCCTGCTTCTTTTCACACTAGTTGGCAAGATATTTTGACAGCTGTAACACTAAATATGTTTGATACAATAAGATTCAGGCTTCCCTTTGGCTTGATTCCAGAAGAAGACATTATTATTATTATTATCCTTAGCCAAAATATGTGCAATTTTAATTTTTTTTTTCCAAATCTGGAATTGTTTTTTGTACAATAAAACAAATTGGTTTTAATACACAGATCTCAGTTGATGGGCAACACTCTAGTTCAAAGGGTTTCAGAGTCTGTAACAGCTAGGAATGTTTTCTTCCTAGCATGTGTGTGTGTGAGAGATGTGTGTGATACACTAGATGCCCTTAGGGAATGGACACATAGCATTGTTTGGTTTGAGGGGGAATGTTTATAAAATATAATGGAAATCAAAGAGGAGTAACAGTCTATTTAAACTCACCTGTATCACCTCAAAATCTTTTATGTTATACTCTGCATATTAAAATATAACTCCCAATGAATACCTTTGCAAAACTAAACATATTCTTAGTTTGCTTAGGTCTGAAATCTGTACCTAATTCTGTTTCTACCAGTTTCTGGTAGAGTGCCCTACACCTAGATTTCGCACAATAAACAATCTTACCCCAACTATCCTGTGAGAAAATCTATTTCAATAGTGATAATAACATTCAAGGGGTTTTCAAAACAGAAACACCAGCCCCTTCCTTGCAGGATATACAATTCCTCTCTCCCTAGAATACTACTTAGAAGAGGGCTACCCCAGTGTGGAGGAAAGGGTCAGAGTTGACTCTGTAACTGAGATAGACTTGGAAGTCACAGCAATTTTAAAATCTGCATGTTTCCATTTAAATCAGTTGTACAATGAAATGTTGATACTCAGTTCCAGGAAACTTTTTGTTACTCTTGCTAATCCGGTCAGTAATCACAAAATAAGAGGCTATTTCTGATGGATAACTCATTCAGGATGTTATTTTCTTTCTTCTGTTCACAAAATGCTCGGAAAATTCTCACATAACTGTATTGCCTGAGTTTGTAAATTTATTTGGAAAATGTTTTCCCCATGTGAATATTTTATGAACCATTTGTTGTGGATATTCATGATTCAAATTAGAGCACTAATTCAAAGCCTAAGTAGTACGCTTTCTGCATTGTAATTGTGACTTGTGCAGCTTACCCACACATTTCCCATTTAGAATATAAAGTGTGAATAATCATATTCAACCATATATTTTGGCACTATTTAAGCTTTCACATTTAAATTTATTTTTGCAAGTTAAAGTAAGGCTTGTTTTTTTTTAACTCTAATGAATATTAGTGATTTTTTTTTTCTATTGCTTACTCAGCTCTAGTAACTGCGTGTTGCTGACCTAGATTTTCCCTGCAGTTTCAGCAGGTTCAGTTGAGTACAGCCTTCTCCCTTCACTTCATTTTCTAGACTATTTTGAAAAGTTCCTATGGGCTGGGAAGGATTTGGCACAGTACACTGCAGATATCTTCATTCCAGTGAAATTTGTTTATTCAGTGAAGCCCTTTGGGATACTCTGATGAAAGGTACCCCAAGATATAAATTTTTCCATATCCTTTCTAAAGATGACAGTCGGCCTCTCTGTAACCTAGGACTGTAATGCTTAAAATTAATCATTTATAGATGTATTTATGTGGTTGAATAGCAAAACTTTTTTAAAGCTCTAAAGCTTCTGGTTCCTTTAAAGTCAGTGAGTTAGATGCATACTTAACACTTACTAAAATAAATGCAAATTCAGTTGTGATATTTAGGCATTTAGCTCTAGCATGGCTGTATCTTTTTTTTCCCCTAGCTGTAAGTTCTACATTTCCTTCATTACAAAATGCTGTGAGGCTTAAGTAGTTGTTCATAAAGTGCTTTTGGAGTCACTGTCCTTGGAGATATTAAAAAACTGGATGTTGTACTGAGCAACCAGCTGTAGGTGACTCTGCTTGAGCAGGGGGATGGAACCAGATGGTCCCCAGAGGTCCCGTCCAACCTCAACCATTCTGTGATCCTGTGGGTGTAGCAGAGGGAGCTGATAGGGAAAGAAGCTGGGATTGTGCTTTAAATGGAGGGTATAATGAAAGCTTAATTGGGAGAGAGAAAGAATTGAGGAAGGCCTAAAGTCTCTCAGGACACAGAATAGCATCCAGGAACTGAAAATGAATTTTCTTCCTGTGTGATATGATTTGGAGTTATTGATGACTTCACATTGGAAATTTTGTCAGCAGAAGCATCAGACAGTGTTATCAACACCGTTGTAGAGTAGCTAAATGCTTTTTTTTATCCTTGATCAAAATCTCTTCTTCCTCTGACATTCTCAATTGACATAGTAACTGGCTCTTCTTGCCATTTGGGAGGATTATGTCATTTTGATGAAAGAGCTGTTTATGAATCTCACATATCTACAGGAGAGCAGGGCATGTTGCCAAGCTTTTTTTTTCTCCAAACAAATGCATGATTTCCCTTCTTCCAATTGGCTTACTATTTATCCCATGACTGCTGGAGCAGTTTCTCTCTGTAATACGTTCTGTAAGTACAGAAGCTGTATATTTTTCTCCTAGACATGTAGCAATATGCCAGCTTTTTGCTGATGAGACCCACCTCTTCCTCTTCCAGAGACAGAACCAGTCTTACTGCAAGGATTCTACATGTCTGAAAAGGATCAGTTCTGGGAGGAGGAGCAGCTGTCTCCAACTCCACTTGGGCAAAACTGAAGTGGCACTATGCAACATACCCATTTTCTCCAGGAAATATTTTCCTTTCCTCTTAGTCCGAAAGCCTGGCCTCTGAGAATTTTCTCACACAATAGCCAACTTTAAAGGGCAGAATGTTGGCATAGTGACTGAATCGTGGAATTTGGTGTCAGTCTGCCACCTGTATCCAGAAGATGAACTATGGCAGCTACCACAGCAAATGATGCTGTCGTAGACACAGGTTTTTTTGGTGAGGATATTCATGACCCTTTAAAGAAGTTATTTAGGTGGCTAGTTTAATTTGGGATATACAGAATGATACGGCAGAACTTTTTAGAGGCATTTTTGAGGGTTAGGATTTTCAGTGTGAGTCATTTTGTGACCCTCACAATCATTTACATGCTCTTTCCTCTCATAAATTTGCCAAAATCTCATGCTCTTTCTCGGAGTATTACAAGGAAGTGAGGGCAGCAGTCTACAAAGCACGTGACATTCAAGAACTGATTCTCCTGATACTAGAGGTTAATCCACAATGCTCACCACATCTGTAACTCATTTATTCAGCACTGGATACTTCTTTTTACCATAGTTCATGTAACATTGCTCCCTGGTTAGCATCCTCCAGCTCTGGCACAAGTCTGGTTTTGCACTCTACATCTCTAGACACTTCACTACTTTTAAGGATTAATTCCACAATGTAGCAGCTTTCAGTATTTGAGCTTGTTGTTGTTGTTGCACTCTTGGGATTTCCTCTTTGTAACTTCATTTCATTTTTATGCATCTCGGACTTCTCCTGCCTTTTTGTTTCTCTATGTGCAAAACCCCCAAAGACTCAAAGGAGAACTCCAGCAGTTTCCTGGGTCGTTTTGTCCAGAGGCAGTCTCATCCAAATACTGATGTCACTGGGCAGTTTGGGTTTGCTCTGTGGGAGAGCAGTTCTTACATTTCTTCAGGGGATGAGAAGATATTCCAGACACTTCCATTACCCTCTGGATGAAACAAACTGAGGTTAGAGAGCGAGAAGCTGGCAGTTGTATTAGCATGTGGCATATTAATGATTATACCTTGGAATTAAGTTAATTTACAAAAGAAAGCAACTAAAACATAAGGAGGTATTTAATTAGTTATGCTTAACCTCTTAACTCTGACATTTATTTTTTCAGTCCATTGTATTCTGGACAAAGATTTTTGGTTGTTTGGAGGTTTTGAATTTATTTTTGGTTTTGATAACGTTTCTATTGACTGAACAGATTATTAAGTCAAGAAGAAAATCACTGAGATTAAAAGAAACAGTACAAAGAGCTGCAAGTGGCAGAAGCAATACAAACAGTTAAAGGTGGAAGGAGAAACTTAAAAGACAAGTGAAAATTAGAATAGCAAGATACACATGCTGCTTACCTCTTTGCATCTCTATCATATAACTTTCCTTGTTCTTGTGTGTTTTCCTGTAGAATATCAGTCCATCTGACAGAGTTATAACTTCTCTTTTAGTGACTGATGAAATATAAAAAAGGCACTCCCAAATAATCAATAATTTACAAAGTCTGAGACAGCTCTTGTTTCCACAACTTGCAGCTTAAACTCTCAACACTTTTACCAAAATCCATGTAGGTTATTGTATAGTGTTTTACTGCCAGTAACTCTTGTTTAAAATAACAGCTTATAGAGTTATTGATGCTTGGTATAGTCTTTAGGAAATTCATGGGAGTTTTGCATGTTTGTGGAAAACAAGTATAGAACACCACCAGTTGGCAATGAAACAAAACCAGAAAGTTCTTTTTAGCTTATTGGCTTTAGAGATTGCACCCACTGACTCGCTGTAGCTTCGTTCTGGGTGCAGAGCAGCACGTGTCCAGCAAAGGGCAGAACCACCCTGATTTCATCCTCTGGAAGCTGTGTAGTTCAGTGCTCCACGGAAGGAGAAGTAAAGGGTGTATATAGGTGTGCATGAGTGCTGCACACAGTGCTAATTAGCCAAATAAAGCTGCTGTATCCATTAATGGGTGAGTCAGCAAAGCATCTGCAGAGAGAAGAGCAGGAGTGACAATTGCTAAAATACCATGGTTGCAACAAAGAAGTAATACAAATGAAGTTTCTTACTAATAAATTTCCTGCAGTGTATGTATAGTGATCATGGCATGTAGGAAAACCAACAGACATCCTACAGGTACGGCGAGTTAATTTGTGTGGTGACATGGAGCAGGGCCGTAGGTGGGAGCTCTGAGGCCCATCCTGATGGAAAAAATAGCAGTGACAGATTAATAAAGAGCTGTTATGTGTTCGTTTTGGTTTTGCTGTGAATGTGGCTGGTGGTATTGGCTTGAGTATTGCTGAAAAATTATGGGTTGTATCAGGTACAAGTATCTGAATGTTAGTACCTGCCTACTGGAAACCATCCTCAGCTCACTAATCCAGGCCTAAGACTTGCATGGACAATTGAATTTACTGAAAAACATGCTTGTTTTAGTTGACTGGAAAGTGGTAAATGGCTTCAGAGCTGGAACCACTTTTCAGCTGGAGATATTGGCATTTGCATTTGAAAATAACGTTGTAAATGACACTGTACTTCATGAGCCAGTATGTGATATTATTTCAGTAACTGAAAATTTGGGAAATCTGCCTAACATCCTCAACCAAGCTACTCCTGCTTCAAATACATAGGCCTAGTGGCCTGTACTTGAGTCAGCAGAACAGTTCATCATGTTCTAGTATTCTAAGGGTTTACATGTAACTACATGTTTAATTTACACATAGCACCAGCACTAAGTGCTCCCATTTTATCCCATTTACTGCCCTCCCACTCAGTCTCATGTGTCATTCTAGCTGTATCCATTTCTGCCCTTCTATCTTCATGTGATCACATCCCTAACTCTTTCTAGCCAATATTTCCCTTTTGTTTGGGTGCAGACATTCTAAATTGCAGATAGTCCCATAGATTGGCTCCTTTAGCCTCTGTCTGCATCAAGTACTATGTTGTGTGTTTCAGGAAACTCTTTTCCTCCCCTGACCTGGACTCTTCTTTTATTCATTATTATATAATATGCTTTATTTAAAATGTCTAAGGAGGAATGAAGTACATGAGCACATATAAGACTAGAATCGAGCTGAGGGCAGGATTGTTCTTCCACATTGAGGCAATCACACCTCTCTTTAGAGAGCAGAAGTTCAAATAAATGTATTTTTTGATCAGGTTTGCAACATTTTGTAGTAGGCTAATGGTCTATTTTGCAGTAATATAGCTTAGAAATAAGCTCACAGGAAAGGCATAGTCTAAAAAAGGGCATTTGCAATGAAATTGCCAAATATAAACCCCGTTTACTTTTGACTTCTTTGAACTTTAACCTGGGATGTATTTGTCCTTTTTAGGTCCAAGTGAGGGTGATATAAACAAAAGAGCAATCCTGATGGAGCCTGACCTGCTGACCACAGTGTGACACAGGAAGGGTGTTTAGGTTCCCACAGGCTCACCAAGTTCGAGATGACATCGAGGATAAACCCCTGCAGATGGCAGCAGAGCCTTAGACTTCAGCACCACAGCACAGTGCTTGGTGCAGCCTGAGCCAGAACCCCCTGCTGAAGGCACACACTGGTTCCACAGACTATTACAGTGACATGTTTTGCCAGTACTCAGCATGTTACTGATGCTTTTTTCCCCCCCCCAATTTAGAGCCTTGTGGAATCCCTTCACGTTCCCATTGCTGACATCTCTTACCCCTCTGTTTCAAATATTGCAGGTGGGATTATTTTTTTTTCCAAAATAGTTTGCATCCTTCAGGCTTGCAGCAAGAATTTGACCTCGCTGACTTGGAATTGCACAGCACATTAATACTTCTAAAATAGCCAGTTCAGCTGTAGCAAAATTTAAGTGACTGTTAAAAAAAATCCTTCAGGTGGCAAATACCTATTTTTAAAGAGACCACGTCAGAAACAGAATAAACAGATGGGTCCAAATACCTAGAAAGCTAATCCTGCTGATCTACTTGGATATGAAATATTGTTTCCCTTTGTTTTACTAGCTCTGTTGACCTAAGCTGATTTCTTGAGCCTGTCATGCTGTTTAGGCTCTTTCTTCCTTGATGCCTTTATCTCCTTTTTCTCCTTTTCTCACTAATGCTAATCCATTTTATAATTTGTATTATCCATCTTTAAATCTTACTCATCTCTTTGCAGTTCTTAACATTCAGTTTGACTAAAATAGAAACAATCCAGAAGGAAAATGATCAAATGGTACCTTATGCAGATAAACCTATCTTTAAAATGTCTTTATTTTGTGGTAGTCCCTCTACACTTAAGGAAGAGTTTAGTACCCATTATATTTGTGCTGCACTTAAATATTTAGGCTATTCCACCTCTATCTTCAAGGAAGAAGCTACTGCTTTCACCAGCATTGCTTTATCTCTGTGCTTATATTGGCATTTATTCAGGACAATGACGATGCCTTCTTTTTTTATGTACAAAGCCTTTGCCTATCATGCTTGGCTGAATGACTGATGGTTAGCAAACTGCTGTCTGTTTTGACATAGTTTCCTAGCTGGGTTCATCAAAAAAATGCTGTATGAAATAGTTTCCTGGCAGCCTAAATAAGTATAATCTATGAAGCTTGAACATGTTTTTGATTCCAAGGTATAGATGTCTCAAGAGTAATTTTGAAGCATGTGGGTAGGACAGCTGTGTTGGGTTGTTCAGAAGATTTATTTCTCCAAGACACTAAACTTTTATCCTCTGCTAAAATCTGCACAGTATATGGGTAAATACCTTCAAGCTTAGTCTGGGCATGAGATTTTTGTTAGTGTTCCATTTCCTGCCCTGTAATTTTGTATCGTGTTACTAGGTGATAAAGATTATTGTGTTTTAACAGTAGAGAAAATGATTCCTCTAAAGCCTTTGGGATGCTTCAAGATGAAAGGTGTTATGTAAATTGTTACCAATTTTGCTATTTCATATACTGTGAGCTGATGAAAGACAGCAAGGGAATGGCAGTTAACTCTCAATGTCATATAAAACTTGCCTTAGGTAGGACCATTCTGTTTACTGAACACTTCATTCCCTCCCAGTGGAAAAGCAATGGTGGCATTTGCTGTTTTCATAACAACCCACAGAGGATGCTGCGTCTCTTGACTGTCTCACTACCCCCCTGGTGGCAAAATAGCCAAGAAGTAATGTGAGAAACAACTCTGCTGAAAATAACTTCAGCTATCATCACTGAAGCGTGTGGATTCTTTCCTACTATAGGTCTGTTTCCCCTACAGCAAATCCCTTCTCCCATAGTGGTAGACTGCTGCCATGACTCTCTTGGGCATTCCCACTTTCTTTTTTTTACTGCATAAGCAGCATAAGAGGACAGGATGAAGGAGAAGGAAGAAGCTGCTGAAAGAAATCTGCCATTATGTGACTAAACTACTGAGTAAATAGGATATTAATGGGGGGGGGAAGTTCGGCTGTCTAAAATACTGGAATCCTGGGATTCAGACAGTTTGTTTCTGTTCATGACAGTGAGAGAAAGAGAGAAAGATAATATAACACTGCACTAGATCATAACCAGGTTTTTTTGTTTGTTTTTTTTTGTTTGTTTGTTTGTTTTTTAAAGTTAGCAGTTAGGATGTCCAGGAGGAGATGAGTAAAAGCAAGTTAACAGTAGCTGTGCTTGGAAGTCTACACAGGCTTGGAAATGTACACTGAAAACAACTTCATCAATGGATTTTCTTTCTTATTAGAGACACTTTATCCCCTGGCTGTGAAATCAGTTCCTGGACTACCTTCCCAAACAAAAAAAATAAATTTCCAGCACTGTGATCCAACAGAAGATGTCACTAACACCCCTGAGCAACAGCTAAGGTGTGGGCAAACCTGAATACTCTTCCACTAATCAGTCTGGTGGTACAAAATTAGATGAACCAGAGAATTTGAAACCTCTGCAAAATAAAAACATGCTGTGATCAAGAAATCAAACAACAACTGCCAGAGCTGAAAACTGGTCACAGTTTACAATAAAGGTGTAAACCATTTTTGACTGGCAAGGATGGAAATAGTAGACAAGGAGTTGAGTTGAGTAGAACAGTACAAAAAGGAACAAAAAATTCATGATGCATCAAGGCAACAACCGCAGTTGTTCAAGAGGAAACACAATTAGCTTCCACTGTCTCTGAACAAAGAGCTTCACTTAATTCTGAGGAAATGAAAAACCTTGCAAGTGTACCCAGTAGTGATGCAAGATCTGAAGATATTCATTTGAAACCACCTGTCAGTGTGGGGAAGAGTGATTAAGCACAGAAAGATCTGAGATGGCTTTTGAAAAGCCTTAGCAGTTCAATTTTGCAGCCAGGTGTTTGTGTACAGGTGTGTGCTTATATATATGGGTTTGTGTGTATATACTTACACAGAAACATAGAGAGAGATTTTATCCTTACCCAAAATTCCTGCCTAGAGTTTTGCAGAATAACTGGGAGTAGCCTCAAAAGGCATCACATTCAAAATTGAGATCAAGAAATAAAGAAGCAGAATAAAAGTATAGTACCAGGACGTTGATTTTCACCTGACATTTCCAAAATTATGAAGAGGATTGCAATGGTGAGTGGCCCAGACAGGTGCCAGAAGCAGAAGCACTAATTAATGTGCACAGAGGCAGATATTTTGAAAATTATTTGTGGGCAAGGAAACAACATTATTGGGAGCTTTGTGGTTTGGGGCTTCTTTTAAATGACTCTGAGTATTTAGAATTTATTCTTGGGGAACTGTGTGGAAAATTATTTTTTGTTTGGGGAGGTAGTCCAGGAAGAAAGAAAATCCCTTGATGAAGTTGCTTTCAGTGTACATTTCCAAGCTAAGAGACACGGGTGACCCTGTCAGGGGCCACATGGAATGCCACAAAAGCTGTAATGGAAATATTATTAAATAGAATGGTGTGTCCAGGGGACAGTTAAGCTTTCTGAAGGGGCATATGACTTCTCACTAAGTACAGAATTGTAAAAAAAATTACTGGACTGTTGGCCTGATGTGCACTTCTCAAAGTTTATCAGTTTGTGTTTCCAGAGTTTTGATAAATTCACTACTGAGACAGAAGCAGCTAGATCCAAAGAAGAAGCTGTATCCAAATGCTGTCCAAGTTTGGTAATGTTCACACTTAGAAATCTGATGTAGACCCAAACTTATATTTTGGAAGCTGTTACCTGTCAAGTTGAAGAAAGCAAGGTTAGTCTGAACCACACAGTTGAACTGCTGCTCTGGTACAGCACTGAGCACTTTTATTGCCTACATCTTTCTTGACTTGTATTAGCATTACTAGGACACTTAAATACTTAATGGAAAGCACATATTATGCCACACTTTCTGAAGAAAAAAAAATGTTGACATGTAAGAAAAAGTGGACAGGCTGAGAAACAATTTAAATAAAATGAGTGACTGTGAGCAGAAATAGATTTGGGGAAGAAAGTATTCAGCGTGCCAAAGTGACAGTTAATACCAGGTTAAGCTAAAAGTTATTTAAAAGAAATCTGATGGGAGGAAAATTGCTGCAGGTCTTGGAATGCCAGGCCTGACACAGAAATGAGCTGGTACTGGCGTTTCCTCAGGAAGAAGCTACTTTATAACTGGGGGACTGATGGACTTCTGCCTTGTGCCACCTATGTTCAGGTTTACTGCTACAGGCATCTATGGAACGTTTCCAAATATTAAAGTATTTTCTTCCATCAGCACTTTGTAAAAAAGGAAAAATTGATAATGTGGCATAGTGCAGGAAAGATACAGGCAAGAAGTTACAGAGCCACTGAGAAAGAAGCGGGGACAAGGTTCTGTAAGCAACCAGATGTAGGGCACGGTAGTGTGGGGTGTCCCTGCTCATGGCAGGGAGGTTGGAACTGGATGATCTTTAGGGTCCCTTCCAACCCAAACCAGTCTGGGATTCTATGATTATTTCTTCCTAAAATGCTAAAGGCCACTGTGGAATATAGTCCATTGGGCTATATCTGATCACTGACAAGCAGCAGAGACACAGGCTGCTCCTGTGTCTCCACCTCTCCCTTCTCCACTGATAAATCAAAGAAACTAAAGCAGGGAAAGGGGGCGAGTCTACCTCAGATACTGCTGGAGACTGTGTTGTAGCTTTCTCGGTGGAGTTAATATCGATCTTTTAGTGCATGAGATTTTAGCAAAGAGCTTCACATAAAGTTTTTCTTGCACAGAGTGAAACTTGAGATTTGGGTTTGGTGAGAGCGTGGGTATTTCTGTGTGGAACTGAGAAATGTTGGTATCTTGGCACCTATCTGAGGTGGGTTTGTCTATCCTGAAGGCAGATAATTACTCTAATCAAAATGTTATATTGTGTTATAATAGATACTATGTTGAACCCTTAAACAAACCTGTCTGTTTCCCTGCTGACCTATCACGTTCTCACTGACGTATTCTTCCAGTTTTGCCCCAGGAGGTGCTGTTTTTCATTATGATCCCAGTAAGAAAGGCACTCAGACTCCATAAACTATCTCTTAAAGGGCCATTTATTTGAGCTAACACTATAAAGAAAGAGAGGATAGTATAGATAATTTTACATCCCTTCAGATGCTGAGAACCCCGAGTTGCACAGCATCAGGGAGCAGCACACTCTGCATGCAGATCCCATCCATGCAAAGGTTATCCAGCGTTTTGGTCTTTTGAGCTCTTTCAGGATTTTCTTAAAAGAAAACAGCTCTATTCACCATTTCATCATGTCTACTGTCAGAGAGTTCACATGAGAACTTGCTGCTGCACTTTCAGCTAAAGGCAAGGACAGGCAGGTGGTGTAGTCACTGCCACTGAGTGGGAGCTGCCTCCAGGTCCCTCTGTAACCATGAGCTGACTGAGCTTTTTGTGTGGCCCAGGAACACGCACAGCACGACGCTGTCCTGAAGGCCAGGCTGTAAGTGCAACACAACACAAGACAGGCCTGTGCCCGGTTGGGTTAGCTGTGAAGTGCTGTACAATGCTCCTCTGATTCTGATCATTCTGCTTGGGATAATTCAGAGAACAGCTAATTACATATTTCCCTCCCTCGCTAATGCATCTCATCCTTTTCTTTCATTTCCAGGGATTTAGCTATCATTGGGAACGTGCACATTTTGTTCTCCTTTGTTAAACAAGGCTTTAGAACAATTGCAGCAGGCAGGCTCTTGAAGAATTAATTCCAATTTACAATGTCTGTGGTGCAAGTCTGGACAAAACATTCAGAATTGTAGTCAGTCCAGGAAAGCTTCTGGTACAGCTGAATTCTAAAGACTTAGCAGATTTAGCTTAATACTGAGCCTTAGTAATTAATTGTGGTCAGGGGTGTGATGTGACCCTCAGACAAACTGGCAACAAATACTATTTCATGCAGGTGCTACAGAAATTTTTTTTTCTGGTAACTTTTCTAGGTTTACTTCAGCTTGTTTCTATCTTATTAGAATGTGTTAAACTGCAAGGATTCCTTTCAGTTTATGATACCTCATGCTCAGTTATACCTAATGAAATGGAAACAGTGCTGAAGTAAAATATGAAAATGTATCACTGACAGTTCAGTTCAGATTTGGGGTCAAAATAGGAGCTCTGTTAGAAACCAAGTGGCCCAGAAAAGGTGATGAACCCATTTTTGCTCCTATGGAACTAACAGATTAATCACAAAGTTTAGGCCTAAGATGACTTTTACTGCTCATAATGTGCAGTACTGATGACAATATCTGCTCTAATTCCAACAAAAAATTGTCATGCATATGATGAAATTGTCCATGGGTAATAAAAGAAAAAAAATTGTTCAGAAATCCCCGTATCTTGCCTTCTTGTTTCCTCCCTGCTTTTTTACCTGTTATTTTTCTATAAATCTGACTTCTCTAACTTTGCAAAGAAGAGTAAATTGTTCTTCTTTGACAGTATCTACACTTTCCCATGTATGGCCTCCAAGCTTTGCATCTTTTCTATCTGTTTATATCTGTCTGACCACCTGCCTCAATGAAAACTAAACTGTTCCTCTATTCCACAGTCCTTTGGGGTCTTCTTCCTTAGCAGATGGCAAAGAACTTATGGTTTTTCGTTGCTCAGATACACTAGATGAACCCTTTATATTGTTCTCCTAATTCTATCTTTTTGTCTTTTTACTCTTTCTGCAGAAAAGAAAAAGAGACTTTCTTCTTCAGTCTTCAAACTTTTCCAAGAAACACTAGATAGACTTAGAGGAATTGTTGTCCAGGTTTACACTACTCTCCATTTCCTTTCAACATCTCATTTACTTAAATACTTGATGTATTTTATTGCAGCTATAAAGTGGTGAGTTGGTGCCAAGGAATTGAATCTGATTTCATGTGAAAATTGACAGGATAACACTAGTTATGCAATTAAAAAGAGACATTTCTAAAACTGGGCTTTACTTAGGTTTTGGTGGGTTTTTACCTTCACAGGTTTTAACAGGAAGGGTGAAGATGTAACAAAACCACAAAACCGATCATACATTCAATTTCTTACAGTCCAGCCTCTAAACACTAGGTTCAGAGCCATGCTGCCACTGAGACCTCTTTCTCCCCTCTAATTACCAGTTTCTGGGGTATCTTATTTATTAAGCTTCTGAGATCCTAACTGTGTGTTTAATCTTCAGCCATTATTTCAGTCAATTCCTCTTCCACAGCAGTGCAGTAATGAGTTGTTTGCTGAAAACCAGGCACACCTTTGTGTCCTGTTGGAGTTGTGTGTTGCAGCAGTACATATAAAATATACAGTCAATGCATACCTCATGGTTCCTCGTTATTTGAGATTATTTGCTTTCCTCAGAGGTAAATTGTCAATGTTCATCTTTCTGGTTTAACAAAATTGTCCTCAGTGAGAAGATTCCAAGAAATGAGAACAGTAGAGAGACCGTGTCTCCACCAAGAATTGTTTGCTAAAGTTTTCTAACCATGCTAGAAGCTTGTCTACAAGCCTCAGTTTACCACACAGACATTCTGAAATGACTCCTGCTAGGAATCTGGGCTTGCAATAGCTCTTGGCTCATCCTGGAACAATTATTCACTAATGCCTATTTCAATAACTTTTAAGTATAGGCAAGTCGGAGTAGTAGCTCAACCAGAAGCATTAGAGGTAAAAGCAGCAGAATAAACAGATTTGCAGATGTTTTACATAGGGGGTCACTTAACACTGTGTTCAACTACTTTGCTTTAAATGTTAGTTACTGCCTGGAGCACTGCTTACAGTAATGCTCTCCTCTTTGAGGTTAACTGCTGTGAGCAACAATGGAAAATTATAGTTGAAAAAAATGTCATTAGGGACAGAAAGAAGAAAAGCAGCTTAAAGGAATTACAGTAATACTTCCTACTTCCATGGAAATGCCATCAGTTGGCAGACAGGTTACTACAGAGTAGCAAGTGTTTAAATTCAGAGCTCCTGTGTAACCTGAGCTTCTGTTTAAAAGGAGAGAACAATCTTCTGAGGCCAGTCTGTCTGTGAGATATTTTCAATATAAATACTTGATGCAAATGGTGTCCCTCTAAATGGCTTCTGGTCACCCTGACCTGTGGAAAAACTTCTTCCTAAATCTTCAGTTTGAGGAGGAGTTTAACCTCAAGCTTGTGTGCTAAACATCAAACATCTGAGAAACTACTACTAGTAGGAGCATCAGTTTAGAGTTGTCAGTGCTTCAGGAAAAGGTAACAAAGATCCTGCTTCAAGGAACTGCATTATCCAGCCAGCCAGAAGATGACCATCCTGAGGTTATCCACCCAGGATCACAACAATGATCAAGGGACTGGAGCATCTCTCGTATGAGGAAGGTAGCTGGGATTGTTTGGCCTAGAGAAGAAAAAGTTCAAGCAACATCTTATAAAAATGTATAAATATCTGATGAGATGGTGTAAAAAAGCTGGACCAAGACTCTTCTTAGTGGTGCCCAGTGACAAGAAACTATGAGTACAAACTGTAAGACATGAAAAGAAAACAATTCTTTACTGTGATTGAACATTGGAACAGGTTGCTCAGAGGGGCTGTGCGGTCTCCATCCTTGGAGATATTCAGAACTCAACTGGATGCTGTCTTGGGCAGCCTGTTGTATCTTACCCTGCTTGAGCAGGGAGATTGGACTAGGCAATCCCCAGAGCTCTCTTCCAACCTCTGTGATTCTGTGAAAAATAATCCTTACTGACCTCAGAGGTCCAGAAACTTGAACAAGCATTTTGCTGATAGAGTGGAAACAAGCATAATCAACAAAGAGTAATCAACTCTCTGAAGAACACCTCTGGTGGATGAAGAGGTTTTATGGCTTTATGCCTAGAAGATACATTCTTTAAGCTGTGATCTCTTTCTTCACATATCTGTTCCTCCCAAATCTTCAGCTGAAAAAAAAAATTCCCCACAGCCTTTAAAATGACATCCACTTACTTCCATTATCTGTCAGCTTCAGGGATTCCAAAAGCTCTGCAAAATAACTGTTTCTGAGTTAAACACAGAGACCTCAACTTCCCTCCTCCTGCCTGATCCTGCATGTTGTAGTTGGTCCTTTGAGTCCTTTCTAACAGGCTAGAACCTGCTGTGCCCTTCTCTGTGTTTATTATATTCCCACGTTCCTTAACCAGAGACTGTTGTGTAGAATTTGGCAGGGGAAGTACCACACATTTGTCACCGGTATCACAAAAAAAGCTGTCTGTGTTCCTTGAGTGTTGTGTCTCCAAGGGACACAGCCTTCTGCAGACCATTAGCAGAGATCTCAGCTTTTGGAAGGGGGTTGTTATGCCAGAGGATAGCCTGGCTGGGCATTTCTGGCAGTTTTGCTTCCTTTTCACCTTGATAGTTTTCTGCTGAGAGATGTTCAGCCTTCTTAGCAGCATGCAGCTGCTAGCCTGAAGATGAAATTCTGTGATGTCCTTGAAATATTGTCACTGTGCCTTCCCATCTCCCTGAACACTTCCAGTTCAGCAAATGTAAACTCAAAGGACAATAATTTGTCACTGAGACCCTCAAGCTGTCTGTGCTGTGTACATGTTTATGCTGCTTGCCAGTGGAACACGTTATGATATATGCAGCGTTCAGGGATTTTGCCATTTTCTCAGGAGGTGAGCACTGGGAATCCCATAACTTCTTCCATCCACAGATGAATTTGCACTCCAGCTGAACTCCTCCTTGTCTCTTCATGCCTAACTTGATTCCAGTCCTCATCCTGGGCAGCACGTCTGCTTGTTCAGTTCTTCCCTTATGATTGTCACGGCTGGTACTGTGCTGTGATGATGAGCACTGCAGTGAATGAAAACTTGCCAAAAATACAGTGCAGCAAGTCTATCGTGATCAAAATTAGGATTAACGAGTATTTCATTTCAGAACCTCCTAATTTCAGTTATGCTTTGGATAGTTTACTTAGGAGAATAGGAGCAAAAGGAGAATGTTATTGGTACAAATAAAGGTACTAATAGAGCATAGTGAAAGCTCAGAATGGGAAGGAAGATTAGGGTTTTTTGTGAGGTCCATGAAGCAAATTCAAGGATTTGCTAGAAGAGTGTGTCCCGTGGGAATAATTTCAGAATTGCATTCTGAGGCAGCTGGAGAGCCGTTAAAAGCCCTAAGGGACAGGAGAAACTGCCTGTGCTGCTTTGTGTACACAAGGAACTTAATGATGAAGCTGAATTCCCTAAATCCTTCACTACTAGGTAGAAGCACACTAATTTGTCAAGACACATTAGTCCTGCCTAAAAAAATGGCCTGTTACTTGAAATAGTGTGAGCTGGAAGGTCTGTACTCATAACTTTACTCAAAGTTTTAAGGGGTTTTGTGCTGATAATGAGCTTATAAAGTCTATGACTCATACTTTGTAATCTGTTACCCAAGTGCATTGGTTTCCTTTCAGTTTCAAGGTGCCAAGAGTTTTTAATATTGACAGGGTTGTTTGCAGATGGTGTGAGTCTTCCGAGGGAGGAAAAGGTTGTGACTGCACCAATGTGAATTATTTAGTGTAAACACATTTTTGCACACAGGAATGTAAAGTAGTCATTCTGTGTGCTGGTTTTGGCTGGGAAAGAGTTAATTTTCTTCAGAGAAGCTGATATGGGTCTGTGTTTTGGAGTTGTGCTGAAAACAGTGTTGATAATGCAGAGATGTTATTGCTGAGCAGGGCTTACACAGCGTCAAGGCCTTTTCTGCTCCTCACACCACCCCACCAGCACGTGGGCTGGGGGTGCACACGGAGCTGGGAGGGGACACAGGTGGGACAGCTGAGCCCAGCTGACCAAAGGGATATCCCAGCCCATGTGATGTCATACTCAGTGTATAAAGCTGGGGGAAGAAGAAGGAAGGGAGAGGCGATCAGAGTAATGGCATTTGTCTTCTTGAGTAACCATTACGTGTGATGGAGCCCTGCTGCCCTGGAGATAGCTGAACGCCTGCCTGTGATGGCAAGTAGTGAATGAGTTCCTTGGTTTGCTTTGCTTTGCTTGCACGTGTGGCTTTTGCTTTATCTATTAAGCTGCCTTTATCTCACCCCACAGGTTTTCTCATTTTTACTCTTCTGGTTCTCTCCCCCATTCCACTGTGAGGGGGAGTGAGTGAGCGGCTGCGTGGGGCTTAGTTGCTGGCTGGGGTTAAACCATGACACTCTGCCACTCTATTTTCTTCTTGTAGCAGAAATTCACTGCTTCCTTTATTTTAAGTCTCTTTAAAGGATAACACCTGCTTTGTTATTGCCTTTTAATGATGCTAAGCTTATTCTGGAAGACACAAGCAATAAGGACTTTAATTGCTTGTGCAGACAGTTATCTCACATATCCATCCCATTCAAGGCTATCAGGAGAAAAATCTCTTTAGCAACTTATATCAATATTCTACCATTTAAAAATGCCCAGCACACAGCCCAATAGCTGGGTAATCAGATTTAAGGAGAGAGACTTCTGACTGAAAGTAATTCATCCCCGTGCAGGTTTTTCTCTGACATTTGTTTTTTTAACCTTTCTCCACAAGAGGATTCTCCATTTAATTATCGAGTTTTCTCATGTTTCTACTTGATCTCCTGCAGAGCATGGGGGGATGCAGTAACAGCTGTTAGAGGAACAACTGAAGAAGTCCACGATGTTGTACTTTAGTGCAGAGTGTACCAGTGCAACACTCACTGTCACACTGGCATTTCAGATCTCGTGATTCTAAGGGCTGAGATGGAGAGGGAGAGAGAAAAGGAGAAGGTGAAAACAGACCATGAAAAGCAAAGAACAAGATGAGGAAACATGTTGATCTTCCCTACCCTACATTCAAGGAGAAAGACAGTCACTGTAAAACAGGCCATTCTATTCTGTAGGAAACCTTACTGAGGGGAATCACAGGGATAGCCAGAAGAAAAGAGATGAAATCCCTAAACTCCAGAAGATGGAGAATGCAAAGTGTCTATGTCTAGTTTCTAGGTGATGTCCTCAGATGATCTTTGTGGAGACATTCTGTCCCCAGGATATCTCCAAAGTTGAGTAGAAAGTACAATCTTTATCATAGAAACCAGGGAGAAGTGAGACCTAGGTAATTAAGCACTTCTGCCCCTGATCAATGAAGGATTATTCCCTATCATAATTTCTACCATTTTTTGTTTCATTGTACACTTTGAATGATTCTAAAATTCCTTTCTATTTCTGAAGGAATATTCCATTTTCACTTCCAATCCAATCCATTAAATGGTTCTATGATTCACTTCAGAGTTTCTTATTTTTACATAGTTAGGGATTGGAAGGGACCTCGAAAGATCATCTAGTCCATTTTAGTGCTGCTAAAAGTTCAGTCAGCAGTATAAATTAGCTCTACAGAAGCTAATATTCACAGCTGAGCAGGAGACATTCTTACTCCCACATCAAGGATGGGCTGAAGTACAACAGGTACATGGGAAGTTGTTTGTTAATGCTCAATCCATACACAACTGCTGAGCTATCTGGCACAACACCTTTGAGCTTGGTTTGGCCTTTACACCAGTAAAGGAAACTTTATTACTTAGGAAAATAATTTATTACTAAGGAAAATAATTCTTAATGTAGCTTCATGCATTCAGTTCTGGCAGAAGATTCAGGTTTTTTTCTTTTGTAAAGAGCACCTGCTTTTTATTACAACAGAGGACAACTTGTGTCTCAAAAGTGAAAAAAACAAGAGTAAACTTCTGATAAAGTGAAATTGAAACAAACAGAAACTTCTTTTCTTGTTGCTGTTTAACTTCATGCAGTGAGGATACATACCCAAACGGAGAAAGGCTGTTGAACAAGAATTCAACAGAATCTGACAAAAGGTCTGTTGAGTGCTCTATTGTATTCAGAGTTTTAAAAATTAATTCCTAGGAGTGAAAATTTTATGTCAGTTTTCATGCTACATATCAGAAAATCAACAAAACTATTCCTGACGTTTAGTTTTATATATTCATTTCAATGAATATGTGATGCTTTCTACTCTTGAGTTACTCAGCTGTTAGAAAAATGCAAAATTATTGCAGTATCAGTGGAGGAATAAGAAATAGGACACAGACCACTTAGCAAAGGTTGAAAGGGCAGATTCTAGTGAATAAGTTCAAGAAAAAGAAATTGCTTTCTTTGGTATTTGCATAAGCAGAGACCATCATAATCTGAAAGCAACTGAAAGGGTCAGAAAACCAAAAAAATTTAGAGGCTTTTAACTTCAGGTTAGTGATTGCAACCTGTCTCAGGTGAATGGTAAAATAAATCTTTGCATATCACTTTCGTGGTTTCATGATGGTTTGCAACAAAAATGCTTTTTTGTAACGTAGGAGTGATTATGCTGTTAGGTGTATAATTGCAAAACTATTGACAACTAAAGCAGAATGTATGTGGCCTCCAGGCACCATGAAATGCTCCTTGCTCCCAGACACTGCTAAATAATCCTCGCCTTCTACAGGCACAGATGTAAGACAGCTTCTTTTTCCAGTTCATTTTGAATTGAAAATGCTACTAAGTGTGCTATTGTGTTCTGTCCTGTGCAGCTTCCCTTCCTTCCCCGCTCTTGAGAATCACTGAGCCTTAAATGCCCATTTTTTTCCTCTTTGTGCAGCGTTAAACTCATCCATTTGCAGTCAGTTATTAGCATGAAACAGGCACCTTTTCAGCAAAGAGACCAAGCACCAAAAGGGGAAAAAAGCTGACATTTCTGTCTGTCACAGCTACAGTGTATGTCCATTTTGGTGTGAAATTCAGCTTGTCAGGGCACAGCAGGAACAGGCAGGCCAGCAGGCAAGCCAAGCCAGAAGCCCAGGGTGGCAGCAAGGGATGCAGACCAGATGTCCACCAGGCCAAAGGAAGAAGAGCAGACCATGTCAGCCAATAGTCCAGTGATCTCCAGTCCATGGTATCAAGGCAGGGAGCTACAACACGAGGCAAAGCAAACCTGTGACGTTGCTCAGACATGGGCCAAAGCCAAGGCCAGAGCTTAAACTCAGCTCCCAGCCAATGGAGGGAGTTTGCATGGATAAGAGCCTTAGATGTGGTTGGTCACAGCCTGTAAGAGTCTTTGGTGTAGTCAGAGGCCTGAGAGAGCTATGCATCAGTCTTGTCTGCATCGTGGTTTCTATGGACAGCTGAAAGGAGCATGTTCCAGCCCAATTCCTAATCCAGAAAATCAAGCAACCATGAGCTGGAGGTCATGCCTTTTCAACAGCTTAGCCATGGCCATGATTTTTCAGCTATCTCTGGAATAAAGGTTACTTTCCACTGGGTGTTTTTGCTGCATTGAACCTCACAAGTGAAGAAGCTGAGAAATTAATGCAGGCTTTGAAGGAAGGAAATATTTAAACTTTTTTTTTTTTTTCTCCAATCATTGACTGTTTTTCACATGGAGTTCTCTCTGGTCTGGGTTACAGCCTGCCACAAAAACACAAAATAGCACAGAGAAAAAAGCTGATCTTTGTAGGCATGCCCTCCAGTTCTGAGATGTGAGAAAGACATGGGTTGCTAGATGCCTATATTTTACCCAAATCTCTGGATTTTTCAAAAGCCATCTATGTACTCTAAGGAGAGCATGTGGGTGCTTATAGAGCACCCACTATACAGCAGCTATTTGTTGATGAAGTGTTTGGTGTGGAATTAAAAAATCAGACTTACTTATGACCCTTTTTATCTGTTTAGTCTTAACTTCTGATTCAAAGAAAAATTGTCTGTTGGAAAATAAATGAGAATACTGTACAGTGTGCTTTGTTGATTTTTCTGATAAAGATTTTAATAGCCAAGAATTCTTCTTTGCTCAAATGTTGCAGCTCTTTGAAAACTTCCCTGGAAGTTTTGTGTGTCCCTTGGTATTCACAGTGGAATTTGCTCCAGTTTGTAGCCAAAACTCTCTTTGCTCACTGTTTGGAATAATGGTGTGAACACCAGCTGCCTTAGAGGTAGCTGCTGTTTAGTAGTGCTAAATGAGATATGCTGTGGTATAGTAATTACTCTAGAAAATTTGATTCCTTTTAATATTGATTAATTTGCTGTTGGCTACACTTTAGGGAAAGAATTAGGATTTATCCACTTTTGTTTTCTACTGATACTGTTTACACTATTGAGCTCACACCCTATCATACTCTGCCAGTCTTTCTAATCCTCCCATATGAGTTGTATGCTGAGTAGGAAACATGGGAATCTACTGAGTGGTAGATTTTACAGATTCTACTACCTGATACAACTTTAGTCCTTGGAACTGATTGCTGTATTACCATTGATCTGAAAAGGAATGTTGCATCACACTATTTCAGCAGTTCTCCCTTGGGCAGTTCCACTCCTGTCTTACATCATTTGGAATCATCCAGAAAATCTTCTAAGAACTCATGGAAATATTACACTTTTAACTGGCTTGTTTTTCCAAGTAAAATGTGTGGAGCTGGGTTTTCTCTTGCTGTGGCTTTGTAAGAGATTAAATCTGTTACTCTAGTTGGGAATCTAATACTGACTTTGAGATAATGATGAAATATTATAATGAGCCTTAAAAGACCTCATGTAGGGATGACGATGGCATCACTATGTTATCAGAAACCTTCTGCAATGGAACCAGAGACTCAGGACTCTGACTGCATCTCTGGAGAAAACTATGTGCAGCATCACTATCCTGATGTCAGAAACTGTCTCCTCTGGCATTTTGCTTGCAAAGGAGGTAACAAGATTCTAAGAAACTGTTGCAGTAATGACTAAAAATTGTCAAGAGAGACTGACTGGCAAGGAAAGCACGCTTCAGTTCCTTGGCTGCAACAGGAAATGTGTTATGTTTCTAAGTCACTGACCCTATTTCAGGTATTGACTGCTAGAAGGGGAATTGGCTTTTGACAGCTTTCTGTCATCTAATCATATGATGACTTGGATTGTAGCAAGGCAAAGGCTTGCACAATACAAGGAAGGATGTAGCACAGACTGCACAGAGAGTAAGTTCCTCTTCGTTTTAAAATATTTATAGAGACATAGCTCAAAGAAACCTCAGGTAAGAGCAGAATGACACCATTTTGGATATTCATGAGTGCCCCCAAAATTTATGATCTGAATTAGAAATATCAAATTATTGGGTTCATAGGCTGGATATTGTGCTCTAAAGTATTTTAATAGCCCACATAGCATATTCAGAATGTGTCTGTTCGCTAAAAGGAAGATTTTTAGCTCTGGTCATTGAAAGGGGAGCATTTTGGGTGTAAACGCATTGTGAAGTGGCACTGTGTTCCCTTTCCAAACCTGCAAACTGGCTCCAATAGTGATTGAAAACTGAATCTCTTGTCTCTTCTTTTGATAAGTGGGTTATAGCTCTATATTTTTATATACATCCATCTTTCTGACTCTTCACTATTATTTTTTTACAAATAATGTTAAAATAACCTTACATTTTCAAAGTCAAGTCCTCAGATGTAAAGAAACTCAACAGTTCAAGTTGTGTATGAAAGCTTGATTTAGCATGAGTGTGTATACATCATGTTATAGATGTCCTAACATATGCTGTCAGGCATAGATTTCAGTGACATGATGGTGCTGTTTTATTTTCCCACAGAGCCTTTGTCTCATTTAGATGATGGACAATGAGGGGAATAAAAACCAGAAAAAAAATGAGAGAGAGATTCCAGCACTGAGGCCTGATGGTAGAAGGGGCAACACAGGAAGGAATATGCAGGTAGAAGACAAGTAAGAAAATAGAGCTGATCCTAAAGGTAACTTGTTTTTTTATGAATAATGCTGAATAACAATATATTAAAAACAACCTGAAAGTGTTATTAGTACAGGAAAGTTAGTTCAATTCTTACTTCTTGATCCTGAGTGAGGTAGAAGAACATAGAAATTTACCGCTGCAAATTGCAACTTCCCTAATTAATATCAGGTAAAACAAACATTGCCCTCTGGATTAAATCCCTACTCTGAGAAAGAGAGGAATTGAGAAGAGATCGTTATCAACGACCACGTGCCTCTGACCAGCTTTAGTAACCAGCCCCTAGAGCTATGAAGGACTGTTATCCCATCTACAAGGAGACAGAAGAGAATCCCTCTGCCCACCATTACTGTTATTTTAAATGAGTTTATAAATACACTGATCAGCTGCCCCAATTTTAGTTCTGCATGTTTTAGTACATGATGTTCTTCATTTGCAAAATTGTAACTTCTATTGGTGTCAGCAGTAGTGGTACTTGTATTACAGCACCAAAACCCACTGTGCTGGATTGGCTTCCCCTGCTTGGTTTGCAGCCAGATACAGTCGCTCTCTCACCCTCCCCGGCCCTTCCAGGGAGTAGGGGAGAGAATTGGAAAGCAAAGGGTGAGGTGACTCACGGTTGAGTTAAAAACTATTTACTAATTTAAATAAAATTATAATGGTAACAACAGCAATTACAGAATATGCAAATGAGTGATGCCCAGTGCAGTTGCTCACCACCCGCTGACCAATGCCCAGCCTGTGCCAGCAGTGATCCCAGAGCAGAGACAGTCCCCAAACCCAAACTCCCAGAGAGTGAGAGCCAGCGCGATCCCTGAGAGAATCCCCCCGATTTCCAGTCAGCCCTGGTTAATGCACTGCCCATGACGTGATGTGATCTGGGATATCTCATTGGCAGAGCCAAATGCCAGTTTGGGGTTTTGCTAATTACTGCGCTTCTCCCTCCCAGTGCTAATGCAGCTGTGAACAGCCAAACACGATGGCCTCGAGCTCCAGCAGCAACTCATAACATTGGTACTTTATCAACATTCTTCTCATAGCAAATGCCACACTGAAGCTAAAACACACCTATTCTAGCTACTAAGAAGAAAATTAACTCTATCCTAGAAAAACCAGGACACCCACCTTCTGTATCGCTGTGGCAAAGGGTCTACACTATTAAAATAACTAATAGATCTTTCAACAGCTTAAGCCAAGCAACTGCCCTTTGACAAAAGGAATTGTACAATAGCAGTGGGTGAGAGGAGCTCAGTAGAAGCAGAGCTTTTATAATTTGTTCTCATCAAAGACTGGCCACTGTAAAATTAAAGCCTAAACATTTTGTTTTGTGAAACTGGATTAGAGTGTCTCATGACTCAATAACCAACAGTTATAGTACATACCTAATTGCTTAGTTTGTTCCAATTTTGCATTGGACAAGCCTATTGTACATTAATCAAAGTGCTGACTGGCTTGAAAACTTGGCAAGATTTTACCCCAAATATTTTTATTGACACTCAGTGCTGTTGAAATAAATACTTTTCAAAATTAATTTAGTGGCTCACATAATGTAACTTATCTGAAGAGACCAACTATGACCCCATGAGCAGCACTGAACATGTTAATTGTGCATATTCACTCTCCTAGAGCTACATCTACTACAGTGCCTATGGAAGTGTGGGCAGTCTTAGTAGTTGCAACTCTGATGCCAGAGCCCTTATGGCAACATAGTCTTCAGAGTGGTTCTTCTCACTGCTCAGATATTTTCTAAGCATCTTTGGTGTTTATTCTAGTCCCCACTTAGATGTACGATATCAGAACTAGACTGTTACCAGTGCTCCAGTCAAAGCTACTGACTAGATCATGCAACCTGAACAAAGGAAAATGATTTAAGCAGTAAATTATAAACCAAACAAACATGACAAACTATATGAAAATTACTTTTTCCCAAGTTAGGGACATGACAAAAAGAATTAGTTTTGTAAGTGGTTTGTCTCTTTTCATATTATATTTTCTTTGAGTATTACTGAAGTGGACAGGTACCATTTAAAAGTCCACCTGCTATTGCAAGCAGTAAGGGCCTGGCCAGCGGATTTTGGGAGGTAATTTCAGTGCCTTCTCCCATAGATGAGAGAGTGTCACCTAGTGACTGCCTTCAACAGCTCCCTTGCACTTAAGCACACAGAACTCTGGGAAAATTACCCTCAAGAACTGAGATTTTCAGGGATTTGCCATGGTTTCTGCTTGAGGAAATTGTTGTGTATTTCTATGTGACATCTCCTCCTGATAGACTTTGGTGATAAGTGATTTACTCTTTTGTATTACTTTGACGTTTGAAAATCTTGGAGAGCACATAAGTAGAACAAAGATCTTTGTATCCAAGACAGATCTGTACTTTAAAAATGACCCCATGTCAATCATTTAACTTCAGAAGCATATTCTCCATTGCAAGTTCACTTGAGAATATACTGATGTTAATGCTGCTGTTCTTGAAGGTTTGTTGCAGTTGAATTTAGCAGTTAAGACTCTGACAATAACTCATAGATCGTTAGTCTCGTACAGTAAACATCATCACACTGCTCACAGAGGCTGTGTGCAGCCTTTGAATGCCAGGGTAATAATGATTCTTGCTGATTATTACTGGATTTCATAGAGTACAAAAAACTTTCCTATCAGGGAGATTATTCTGAGTAGAAATCTCAGGCAAAATG
Organism: Caprimulgus europaeus; assembly: GCA_907165065.1. Next base: position 44,651,669 of record OU015532.1, on the reverse strand, counting down.
TTGAGGAGCATTGTAACAAATAAATAATTGGCTATATTTTTTGTCACAGAAAACTTGCAGTGATGGAAATGAGCAAGACACGACCTGTGATCAGCATTCTCCATGAGGGGTCCAAGGAACCAGGTAGAGTGTTGTCGCACCTAGTGAATAAGTTGGTGGGTCTTCATAAAGTCTTACCTCTTAGTGATCTGAATATTATCTACTGTATGGTACTAACAACAAAAAATAACAATAATACAGTCTTAAAGTAAATGACCTTGAGCCTCTAAACTTTCCAAAGCAAATGGAATGGATTATACTGAATAGATGTCTTGAAGATTCCTGAAACTGAAGGTTGATTAAAAATGTGCACAGAAAGTAGTAATTTTAATTGTGATTATTATTTTTTTTTTTTTTTTAATTGTAGGCCTGTTTAAAAAATAACTCTTTGGGACATAGCTCGTAAAAATTCCACCTTGTTTTTCAGTATGTTTCAATTAAATATTGCTTTATTTTGTGTAAAAGATACTGTCCACAATATATTGGTAAGCAGCACCAGTGATATCAGTCAGTGGTGACTAGTAACTTTAGTCACAGAGATAAAAAAGCTACTTTGGAAATTCCTGTAATTCTGTCATACTTTCATATAAGGAAAAGAATTGTCATTAAGAATAAGTGAATTTTCTTACACTAAATAGAATTTACCTGAATATTTTTGCCTACTCAAACTAGAACTAAAACCCTGAAACATGTACAAACTCAGAGAAATTCTGGTAAACATATTCTACATTTGATTTCTGCAGTTATTTCTGTAATTCCAAAACTAAATGTACTAAAATGCGAACATAAGGCAAGATCTGATGGTGTTGCTGTCTGGACTGTGAGCAGAGAAGACCAAGGATAGTGGGAACTCGCCTTCTGGAGGCTGGTGCTGCCTTGCTCCCTAGAGTATTACAAGAATGGTTTAAAGTGAAAGTTCTGACACTTTCCACTGGGCAGTATTTCACAATCCAGTAAATTTCTCTGCCAAACATTTTTCTTGATGTTCAACCTAAATTTTCTTTCTTAATCTTTTCCATCAATCCTAGTTCGCTTCTCTTACCTTAACCCTAAACAGTCTCTTTGTTACTTTGGTTTTACCTGCATCGAATACTTGAAAAAAGGATGGAAATGGAAATGTGAAAAAATGGAGGAAAACAGAGAGAAAGTGAAATATACAGAAGTGTGTTTCTCTTGGCTGGTTTTGTGGTAACTTGCTAGCTACAACTGTAAAAAAAAAATAAATCAGTAGAATATGGGAGAAAATAAAAGAGAAATTGAACAGAAGGTGGAAACCACATGGAGTAATTTGCTGAGCTTCAGACTGTCTTAAAGTCTCAATTTTTTTCTTCACTGTATTAAAAAAAAAAAAGAGATCTGATAAAGAGCTCAGAGAAAGTTGCAGCTATGTCACAATTGCTAAGCACATTACTGTTTTCCCTCAATGTGTTTTTCATGCAATAAAATGTTACTCAGTTTTCTTCATAGCAAAATTTCCCTTTGAGTCTCTCTCCTTCCTTCTCTAACCCTCAACTACTCCCTTATATTCTTTTCATGAGGCTTTTGCCAATGACTTTTACTTTTTGTTATATTATATCGAAATCAAGAGTTTCTGCCTGACTGCTGGAGTCTAGAAAGACTGAAAGGAAATCTCTATTTCTTCCTTTCCCTTCTGGTACCTTATCTTTTTTAAGAAAATGTCATAACCCTCTGACCTGAAAAGTGCTGAGGGACATGGGAATTAATCCAGCCAACAACTCAAATGTGAAGCATGTTAGTGTGTGTTGATATGTAATAACTCTCCAGTGCAGGATCATAATGAGAAACAGTGGAAATAAATAGAAACCTGATCTTCACTATTAGAAGTCTGTTCTAGTTAATTTAAAAGAGATTCTTCTTTATCTGGGAATGGTAGGAGGACTCTTGCTTTCTGAGGACTTGAACCATAACAGAACTGTGCATAATCCTCTAGTCAAAGTATGGGAACTTGGACTGACATCACTTACTTGCTTATAAGTGTTCCCTGTATCAGGTGATGTGTTCAGGATGAGCTCTGCTACCTGGAGTTTTCCAGGAGGCAGATACAGTATGCAAACTTATACAGTCATCTCTGTCCCCTCTGCTGGCACTGTCATCCTCAGCTCAGAGGTGACAGAGGAGCCTCCATGTCACAACCCAATGGGAAGAACAGCTTCCCAGTAAAAACCTGTCTCTCTCCTCCCACAAGGGGAAGATCCATAGCAAAAACCATCACCATGACATCATGGTGATTACTGGTGTGCACTCTGAAGCTATGGTGTCACTTCATATCTCCTTTCACTCATTTCTAGGTGGTTGAGATTAAAATGTTCCAAGGGGGCATTTTATTTGGTTCTAATGAGGCCATTCTGGTATGTTAATTTCCCATTCACTGGGCTCTTCAAAGAGCTCAGCATGGCTACAGAGCACTGAAGACATACCTCAAGCTGCTGCAGAGTTATCTTAAGAATTATAAAAGCAGTAAATGCATGATTAATCTTTTTCTTAATACATAAAAAAGGAGATGTGTAATTGGCACTTTAACAAGCTGGCAGCAGCAAATTAAAATTTAACATGATTATGAAATGACAATTACTGTTAGTAATTAATTGGTATCACCTTTCTGTAGCCCCATTCAGTACTCTTTGTACAAAGCTTATATCAACGAGAGAATAATTATGTAATTAGGTGAAAAATTGGGAGAGTGAGAGCTTAGAAAATACCATAAAATGTATCTTCTTCTTTTTTTTTCTTTTTTTTCTGTGAGATCTGTGTGATTTGTGATTGTTAACAAGCAGCACTTGCACCCCATTAATTTTAATTCTAAAAGAATTCAGAGAGCTTTGGAATTGCATGAAATTGCAGATATTCTTGTAGCCATAATTAAAGTTAAATACACTTGTACTAAACTGGGAAAGACTGGTAAGACAGTACCAATTGCACTATAAAAAGTAGTGTAGATAGCAGTGTAAATACCTGAGGTCACAGAAAGGTGTTCCTGGTTTGCAGAGAATAGGAAGGTACTGAAGCTGACATGATGCCTTTGCTGATTTTTTATTAGTATGACTTGTCAGAAACTCTTTTTACATGTCCTGTATGACACTTCCTCTGCTAGAGGAATTCCTCTGCTAGAAGTTGAGGACCTTCTGCTAGAAGACCATGGTGGGACAATGGCTCAGTAAAGACAACTATAATTTCTTGAATCATTTTTGTTCTTTGGAATCTGAAGCCTCACCAGGCTGGATGACATAATTTAGGAATGCAATTAAGCTAATGTGACTTAGACATGTCTTCTGCCATTTCCCTGTGTATATCTGAAACAGTGTGATTTGAACTCACTTGACAGAGAACAGGCAGCAATGTACATCCCTCATGGATTAATTCCTAAAATAGGCTTCAGATTTCTTTCTTTTCACACATATGTGACAGAAATTAAACAGAAAGTTCCAGCAGATCAGCTTTCCAGTGTTCATTATCTGTTACAGACAGGCAAGGAACAGAGCAGCTCTATGGGCTACCTTAGGAGCATCTGTGTGCTGTAATTAGAAAGGACAGAGACCCATTTCCCATTTCTGATCTCCTCACCCTCCCACAAGACTCCAGAGCACTCCTCATCCATCTCAAAGAATCCCCTGAAGGAGGCACAATTCTTTACAGTAGCAGCCAGAAGCCATTAGCAGCAGAATGGAAAGGATTAAAACTGCTTCTAGCCACCTCCAGTGCTGCTTTTGTAAAGTCACCAGGGATCTCCAGAAGCAGACTCATCCATTGCAGGTGGAACAGCTTCTTCCTTTAATTGCAGTATAAATTTGTGTCAGCACGTGTGGGACTTCATAGATGTGTTTCTGGTGTGGAACAGAGGAGGCTGCAAATGGCCACAGAGGTTCAGATGAAGTGGGTAATACTGCTAACTCCAGACATGGAAATATCATAAGCAGACCTTTATTCATTAGTTCTTAAAAACTGAAAAAAAATTCAAGATTTTTTCTGTAACAACATGGGCAAGAAGATTATCTCTTCTTTCCTTGTTTCTTCTTTTAAGATGGAAGTTGAGGTTCTAAAATAATTCTTGACCTTCAGAAGCTGCGACTCGGAGTAAGAGATAAAAATCAGATGCGTGCAGTTGTTATGGTGGGTTGACTCCAGCCAGCAGCTAAGCACCACACAGCTGCTTGCTCACTTCCCCCACACAGCAAGGCAGGAGAGAGAATAGGAAAAGAAAAAGCAAGAAAACTCATGCATCAAGATAGAAATAGTTTAATAAGTGAAGGAAAGAGGAAGAAAACCAAAACAAAATAAGTGATGCAAAGGCAATCACTCAGCATCTTCCACAAGTAGACCGATGCCCAGTCAGTCTCTAGGCAATGGCTACCTACCCAAAACTCCCTCCTCTCAGTTTTTACTGCAGAGCTTAACGTTTTATGGCATGGAATATTTCTTTGGTCAGTTTGCACCAGCTGTCCTGGCAAGGACACCAATGTCTAACTGTTTTAACACACACTTTGTGTATAGAAAAGGACTATTTGCCTGTGGCAAGTACGTAGGATGCCTGAAACTAACCAGAAACACCAGTCTTGTGTGCTATTCGTTACATTAATGCATTTTTTATAAATGTACAAAGAAATTGGGAGTTCCTGACAAGTAGAGAGTCCAGTAGTACCGGGAGTGTTGGAGTTACCATGAAAAATTATCCTCATACAGAGGAGGATGCAGAGAAGGCAGATGGAAAAGATGTCAGTTGGGACTAGGCTGCTGTCTCCACCATAAAATCTGGTGTAGTTTCCTAAGCTGCCCCTCAATAATGGTCATAGGGTAGAACAGACTTAGATGGCTTCACAAGCATAGCAGGACATGATACAGCTCCTACATGATCAGAGCATCTGTGTTGCACCAGGTGGGAGTCTCACATCTGTAGGTGTTCTAGTAAATGTACACCTGGATGACAGAGGAAGTCAAGGAAGCCTTGGGAACTTAGTGGAGGTCAGTACCAGCATGAACCAGATCCACTGTAAAAGCCCAGAGGCACATAAACAAAAGCTGAACAAGTCAACTGCTATTGTACTTTCAGGGAACATTATGTTCTTTTGTTACAGAGCCCAGGAATTTTGGACAAGCTTTTGGATTTGGATGTTGGATTTGGACAGGCTAGGTTTTCCCTGCTTCCTTTTATTCTCAGTTTTAGCATATAGCAAATGTGTGAATCTTCATCTGATGTATTTGAGCCAGCAGTGGGCCCTGGGGCCAGGAAGGCCAACACTATTCTGGGGTGCACTAAAAAGAGCGTGGTCAGCAGGTCGAGGGAGGTTCTCCTCCCCCTTTGCTCTGCCCTGGTGAGGCGACATCTGGAGTGCTGTGTCCAGTTCTGGGCTCCCCAGTTCAAGAGGGACAGGGATCTTCTGGAGAGAGTCCAGTGAAGGGGCACAGAGATGCTGAGGGGCCTGGAGCATCTCCTGTGTGAGGAGAGGCTGAGAGAGCTGGGACTGTTCAGCCTGGAGAGGAGCAGCCTGAGAGGGGATCTGATCAATGTCTGTAAATATCTGAAATGTGGGGGCCAGGATGGGGCTGGGCTCTTCTCAGTGGTGCCCAGTGACAGGACAAGGGGCAATGGGCAAAAACTGGAACACCAGAAGTTCCACACAAACCTAAAGAAAAACTTATTTCCTGTGAGGGTGCCAGAGCCCTGGGCCAGGCTGCCCAGAGAGGGTGTGGAGTCTCCATCTCTGGAGATGTTCAAACCCACCTGGACACTTTCCTGTGCAACCTGGTGTAGGGAACCTGCTTTGGCAGGGGGGTTGGACTGGATGATCTCCTGAGGTCCCTTCCAACCCCACCATTCTGTGATTCTGTGAGAACACTACTACCTATATCTATTCTATTCTTTGATTGCTTCAATCTGCTACCCTTTTGGTAACACTTTCTACCTTACCAAAGACAGAAGAAAGTCCTTTCAGAGAGTGAAAAAGTGTATGCTCTAGATGTTTCATTGTTTTACAACCAGTATCTTACTCCTAGCTCTTGTGATTAGTTTTTGGTTTTGTTCTGCAGGACAAAGATCAGGCCCATGCTCTTTATTTCTAACACTTTACGAGGACAGAAAAGTACAGTTGTCTGCCTGGACAAAGATCTTTTTAAAGTTGGTATAAGAAGTTGTAAGTAGAACTGTTACTACAGAAAAAGTGTTGGAACATCGTTAGCTACCAAGAGAGAAATGAAAATAAAGATTTTTATAGTTAAGATAGCACAAAGAACTTACCTCTAACCATGGCTGTTTACCAGAAATCCTGTTATTTTTAACAATAGGGGAAGGTGAAATGTCAATATACACTTTTTTGACATTTTGGGGGAGTTTTTCAACAGTGCTGTGCAATGCAGTGCCTTTAATGTGCATAAAAACCATAAAGCATAAAGAACAGTTGCTGTGAGCATGCAGTCTAGGACTTCACCACTGCACAGGGCAATACAAGCATTGGGGAGGGAGAAGGAAGAAGGTAGGGCTGATAAATTTCACTTTCTCCTGTATGCATAAAGGGTGAGCTAATAATCCTGCTTTTGGGTGTTTAGGTGGTTCAACAAAAATAATTTATCCCTATGCTCCATAACTATCCACCAAATTACACTAAGGCCTTCCTTTCCTTTCTGGATACCAAGAGAAAACTGATGAGTAGCTACAACTTTGTCAAAACAATTTAAGTTTTGCATCACTTTGAAACAGAACTTTTAATCCTTGGAACTGATTTGAAATTTACAATTTGGATCATACCAGGAACTGGGCTACTGTTTGGTCCAGGTTTGAGAGAAACTAATTCATTTCAAAATATGGTTGTGGAATTTTTACCATTTTCTTCTTATAGCTCTCCTGTGCAGGATGTCTCATTGAAACACCATTCACCTCCTGAATCCCCTTCCAACCTGGATTATCCTATAACTGTAGATTAATCATCTTATGACTTCACTTTGTATAATTGTATATTTATATATATTGTAGAAGATAGTTACATAGTTATAGTTATCTCTGAAGATGTTCCAAACCCACCTGGACGCTTTCCTGTGCAACCTGGTGTAGGGAACCTGCTCTGGCAGGGGGGTTGGACTGGATGATCTCCTGAGGTCCCTTCCAACCCCCACCATGCTGTGATTCTGTGTGAAATGATCCAGATCAGTGCAGTGTACTCCTAACAGCATGTTTGGCAGGTTTAATATTGTTCTTTAGTCCAGATCACTTTTACATATGAGACTAGGCTAGGGCCAACATGTGTAGACTGTCAGCAGATCTGAAGGAACAGCAGGAGGCTCTGTCTGGAAGGTATTGATGAGCAGCTGAAGTTGGTAGCCTCTAAACACCATTTAGCTGCATTCAGAAAGTATCTGAGTGCAGTCTGGTTCCCAGGAAGTTCTTGTCAAGCACTGCTATTCTGCTTTGCTTTGGAAACCTCCTTCAGTGTGTGATCCCTGCCCCACCTGCTAAGCCTTTATGCTGTCTATCCCTGACAAACAGCCTAGACACAGCTGCCACTAAACCCCAGCCTGACTAATAATGTGATGTTTTAGAGTTGTCTAATGCATCTACAAAGCTGGTATAAAAGTCTTGAGTAAAACCCGTCTGAGATTTGTAGCACATCTTGCTTCTGTCTGAGTTTCATTTGGAAAATAGAAAGAAACTCTGTGTTCCACAGAAGTTGACATGTGAAATCTTCTGATTTTTGCAGTGGTGACAGTGGTGACAGCCGGAACATGACACAGCTCTCGGAGTTCAAAGTGTCTGCACTACAATTAATTACTTACTGTGCTGTTCACTTCACATGAAACTCTTGTCTCAGTAATTGAACACATCACTGGGGGAGACAAAGATGTAATTTGCTCTGCTGACTGTATTTACTTAAGTCTAGTCTGTAAAACTGAGTCTGTCACTCTTCTGGATCTGGTTTGGTTTATTCTGTGCAGAGCTTTTTCTGCCATTTCCATAAAGCCCCATGTTCTTCACCCTGAGTTTTTAATTCAAAGGCTTTTTTCTTGTTCAGCAATTTCATCGCCTTTCTGAGTGATTCTCTTACCAGGGTCCAGGGAGAGATTTCTGATGGTTACCAGTCTGGGGCCTAATCTGCTCTTTGTTTTTATAGTACAACTCATATTACATCAATAATAAAAAGGTTTTTACATTTGCATAGCACTTTTCATCCCAAAGGATCCTTTTTCATATTAGTAGATGTCGAACAGTGGTTTGGTCCAAGGAAAGACATGTTATCAAAACATGTCTCTTGCAACAAAACCCTCTGGATCATTAGGATAAAGCATAATGCTCAACCCTGTACTCTTTTTTTTGACTGTATGAACCTGGAATTACTGTTTGTAGCATCACAGCTTTGACAGGAGTAGCAGAGAGGGCTCTTGCCCAGCGTGGCAGCTGGCAAACTCCCCCACCCATTGAGAAACAATCTGAAATCTGCCACTACCTGGGTGAGTGCTTTAACTACACAGATGTTATACAGAAGGCAGGCATGATCTCTTTCATCTGTATTTTAAAAAGAAGTTACTGCTGTGTTTTGTGAGAGGAAGAGTTCCAGTATGTTGGCATGCTCTGGAACTGCTACCACAGTAAGACACTCAAGGATGGAGGAATAACATACACGTGACCACACTTTGAGCTGCTCTTGCTGGTGCACTCCAGGACACATGTGGAGGCAGAATTCTAAGTGCTAGGGAAACTTTAAGGTTAAACAAGGAGATAGCTAGTGAGTTTAGATGCCTCCAAGCTTGGACAGCAGCTATCTGTGGGTATTTTGGATTGTAGCTTTGGATTTAGGAGCCTCACTTCTGTTCACGTCTTGCCTCAGGCACCCAAGTCCTTAGCTGGAGCGAGCCCCAGAACCCCAGCTGGTACACATCAGTAGAGATCAGTTATCCTCAGAAGCATCATACCGCATGATCCCACTTGCTGTAGGCAGAAATAATTTCACTTGCTGTTGAAATGAGCTGCTCTAGAACAAGCAGATGAAGAAGATGCCTAACAACACAAAGTAGTGTTACAGTGAGTATTTAGATCTGGGATTCTTCTGTAAGTGCACTAAAAAAGGTGAAATCTGTCAAAACGTGATGGTGGTTTTATTTCTTTGATTTTTATAGTTTATCTCGTCAGAATTCCTAAGAACTGTTACAGGTTCCAATGTTAACAGATTATTTTTACCCATAACATCTCTCTTGCCCATGCCTCTTACCTTGGCTTTTTATATTTACCTTTATATTCCTATACTTGTAGCAAATTTAGCACAGAAATCACAAGCCTGTAGTGGTAGCAGTGGTAGCAAAGGGTCGGAATGGATCAAAAGGAGTGGGGTAGTAGAATGAGGAGGGGTCCTCTGGGCCTCTCACACTTCCTTATCCTCCTGAAAGAAGCCAATATAAGGCAGGCATCTGCAGCTCTGGGTGCCTGTGATGCCCTTGCTGTGAGAGTTCAGTTCTCCTGTGCTGACCACCAAGCACTTCTACCAGCAGGAATGTTTATTGAGAAATTAAAGTTATTTGAATTCAGTTTTATTTCTCTTTCTGGAATAATCAAGTGACTTCATATCTTACAGAGTTAATCCAAAGTTGTTAGTCCTTTAAGAAGCCCTTCTTGGCTGGCAGCCCAGGATAGTACTATTTTCCAGGGCCAAGAAATAAAGCTTGAATAATTTACAGTGTGAGAGATAGGAAAAAAAAATATAACGTTCACATACTGCACTATAAATACGAAAAATATCATCAGGCTTTCAGCCAAATGCCATGGTATGCTAGAAATGCTTATGCCACATATGCATAATAATTCTTGTTAACGCTAAATAGAACTGTTGTTACTGATCATAATTTAGTTTGGAGGAGATCAGCAGTGAGTAACTGTGCTCTAAAAAATGCCCAGAGCTTCGTCTTTGGATTCCTTTATTTGTCTGGACTTCAAATGGCAGTTAAAGCTTATAAGGTGAGATTTTTTTTCTGTGTGTGATTTTTTTTTTTTCCCACTGGAAAATGCAGTTTGTTAAAAAAGTCAATTTAATTTTATCAAGTCCTTCTCTTAGAACTCATGTGGTTTATATACACAGTTAAATATTCTTTAGCTCAGGGTAATTTAATAGCCTGCTGCTAGAAATCAGTGGCTGGGTTAATTACATGGAAGATGAAGGCCACGGGTTCAAATCTTTTGTAGTAATTGATGCAACTTTTATTCCATGCAGGTGCCATAGCCACTGCATTTTCTGAAACCTTGTTTTTCTGCCAGCTTCCTCTGAGTAAAGTTGTTTTTCTAGCTCATTCTGCTGATAGTGATTCCTCCCATTAAGAGGAAATTCCTCTGAACCCTTATCCTCTAGTTTTGCAGTACCAGTGTCTGACCTTGGATTGTAGCAGACAGGTATTCTGTTCCCGCTGGAATAGAGCAGGGAAGATGTTCCACCTGAGGTATTTGTGTGAAGCTGCCATAACAGAAACGTAATGAATGTGCTTAAGCAAAGTGCAGTGGCATGTGTTGAGGGACCAGTGGCAGGATTTACTGCTGGTAACTATAGCTTGGAGAGTGGCAGAGGAGGAGGACATTCATTCAGCCTTTTCATACTTTCTACATACTCTGTGAGAATTTGTACAGCCTACGTCTCTGTATCCCAAACTCCTTGCACCCTAGGCTGTAGTAAAACTAACAGTGATGTCACTTGGCTCAATCCTATCCCCAAATCCTCCACCCTTGTTCCCATCTGGGGCTTCCTGTGCATCTGACTTGCACCACCCCTACACCGGGGCATTCCTTGTGCTCCCAGGGTTCTTTTCTCAGTACTGGCAGATCCTGCATCTGGCTGTCCCCACAGCATAACCTCAGTGGAGGTGCCTCTTTGCCTGCAGCCTGGCCCCGTGACAGCTTTTCTCTCACCACCGAGTGTACCTGCTTTCAGGTGAAGATGAGTCTAGTCTTGCTATGGTGCTGACATGGCCATGTTGTCCATGGGCACTTTGTCTAGTGTTCTGGTTTCTATCCTGCTTTCTAGTTTCCTGGAAACTATCACATCTATTCATCCTAGAAAGTGAGGGGAAACAGGAATGGGAAAAAACCCCACACCTAGCCACTCTGATGATTGCTGCCACTCTGTCCACAGCTGGATTGCCATTTTTAATCCTTTTATTCTTTGTCCCTGATGGCTCAATCTGAAGGCTGCGCTATTCACGTGACTGCTGGAAAAGAGACAGCTTCCCTAAGAAGTGGGAGGGGAAGGAAAGAGAAGAGGCAGAGATGACAGTGGATGGCTTTTTTATTTTCTTTCTTCCATATTGACAGCCTCAAGTTTGAGAAATATCAGTTTATTGAAAGGTGGCTACTGGGCAACTGGGGAGGAAGTAAATTTGGTTTTTTGTCTATATTTTGACTATATTTTTGTCTATATTAGGTATGGTATTTCCAGCAGAGATAGGAAGGAACTAATGTCATTTTACAAGGCTCTGCTGAGAATATAGAGTACTGCTCTGGTCACTCACGTTGAAGAGAGATAATCCAAACTGGAAGAAGTACAAGGAAGGAGTAGTTGGGTGATGAGGGGAAGGTAACATGCTCTAGAGGAGGATGTTAAGAGTAGGTGTACACTGCAGTGCAGCACTGTACAGAGACCTGAGTAGCTGTGGTAAAGCTAGTTGTAAATTTGAAAGCAATATCATGGTGTCAGCATTTTGTGGCAGCTAATTTAGCTGTGCTGAGGGGCGGTGCTAATTAGCACGGGAACGCTGCTGTGCTAATGCAAATGTGCAGGACTCAGCAAGCATGGGGGGGCTGAGGCAGGTGAATGCTCTGCTGTGCTTCAGGCCAGCCCTCTTGCCTACTTGAGATCCTGAAAGAGCTTGGCTTAGCCTGCCAGACACTGTAAGGAGAATTGTTTACTCTTCATAAATATTTGGGTGGGGAAGCATCAGAAAAGGAGAGAGATTAATTGAGCTAAAGAGCAGGTTTGGCACAATAACAAATTGGGAAGGAATTTTTTTATTTAATTTTGTATTTTAAAAGATGCTTAGGGACCTCCATATGGTGATATTGGTGCTTCTTTTCAAATTAGTATAAATATAAGAATTCTAAGGAAAAAAAAATCTAAGAAATCTAAAAGCAAAAGAACAGAAAAATTTGGTAATGTCAGTGGCTCTGTTCACTTGAAAGGTGCCTAATGAAGTCTAAAACAGCTGTGTCAGGTGCCCTGATAGGGATCTGGATCTTGTTGTATCAAAGGTTTTGCTTCTGTTCTCCCCTTTTCCTCATCTTTAAGTGTTTTTTACTTCATCTAGTTTGAAAGATAGCTTTCCTAAAAGGAACTGAAACCAGACTTTTCATATTATGGTGGTATATGCAATAAGCATCCAAACTGAGAGAGTAATTCTGAAATATGAAAGCACTGGTTTCATATTTGTATCTTTTGGAAGTAATGCTAATTAAAATTAAACTGTTAACTTTTAATGGGTAATTGCTAAAGAGATGAACGGGAAAAAATATTGTATGTGAAACCCAGACAGGAAATTGCTGCAGGGAGGAAAATGGAAAGGGTAAAAAGCAGTGACAGTCAGGGAGAAGGGAGGAGGGGAAGGGGAAAGCGTAGAACTGTTACTGGTCCTAAAGGCCATCTCATTTTCAGTATAATCCTGAATGCTGTAAAAGGGCACTTAAGACATTAGAAATAAAATTAATTTTCGTAGTTAAACATTAGAAATAAAATGAAAGTATGCAGTTCTGCAGGAAGAAGCATAACCTACCTCTGGGTGGCCTGTTAAAGTCTGTTACACTAATTTGGTACCAGAGCCAGCAAAAAATATTTGAAACATTTGAAATTTGGGTTCTCTACGGGCTGAGTGTGACACTGAGAGTGGGCATCCTCTGCTCTGCCTGAAAAGCTGAAGTTTGTTGCTCCTTTCCAAGTAGGTTTCCAGTGACAGCAAATAGCAAAGGTGCTGACATTCCACTTGATCTGATCAAGTCTTTAATTACAGTCAGACATGAGACTGCAAGGTGCCTTCAACAACCCAAGGTCATAAATGTCCAGAAGAAATATAGCCTACATGATTGCTGGGCACTGTGGGTACCAGAGCAGATCTCATTTGTCGGTACTGACAATCAGAAATAAAACAGTTCACTTGGTTATTATAATCCATACCAAAAAGCTTTTATGCATTGTAGCATTTAATGTGTGGCTGTAAATTAAGTTGGTGAAGAGAAAGTGATAATCCATCTGAGATAAAATTTTCTACAGACTACTGTGACCTCCTTTTAATGCAGATTTGATTCAGTTTTCAGCTTTTTGTGCAATGATGATCTGTTTCAGATTCTGTGTAAACAAAGGTTTGGTTATTATCTGCACATAATTTCAGAGAGGCCAGAGGTCAGAAAAGAAGAATTCTGTTATTTTTTTTTTTCCTTGCAATAACATAATTCTTACCTTCACAGTTATTGGATCCCTATTTCAAAACAAGAAAAACAGCCACGTAACCAAACGTTATCTTTTCTTAACCAAAGATAACTGTGAAGGAGCTACATCGTGCACTTGATCACTCTCTTTGGCAAAAGCAGCAGCTGGAATAGATGCTTTCTTCAAAACAGGGACAGTGATCATAGAATCCTAAGATGTTGTTGGACTTACTGAGTCCAACTCCTGTCCCTGCACAGGACAACCCCAACATTCACACCATGTCCCTGAGGGCCTTGGCCAAATGCTGCTGGAATCTTGTCAGGCTTGGTGCCACGAGCACCTCCCTGGGGAGCCTGTGCCAGTGCTCCACCACCCTCTGCCTCAAGAACCTTTTCCTCATGGCCAACCTCACCCTCCCCTGCCACATCTTCCTGCCATGGCCTCTGCTCCTGGCGTTGGTGGCCAGAGAGAAGAGCTCAGCGCCTGCCCCTCCTCTTCCCCTGGGGAGGAAGTTCCAGACCACCATGAGATCTCCTCTCAGCCTCCTCTTCTCCAGGCTGAACAAACCCAGTGCCTTCAGCCTCTCCTCATACCCTTCCCCTCTAAACCCTTCCCCAATGTTGTGTCCCTCCTCTGGACACTCTCCAGTAGCTTTATATCTAAAACAGAGTTATTTCCACCTTTTTGTCCCTTTCCCCCTTTGTCAATAAAATAGGCAAAACAAGATTAGACCTAAAGAAACCTGCAAGAATGGTGCTGATAGGAGCATGCTTTAAGAAGAAACAGAACCAAAGAAGAAAATCTAGAGTTCATGTGTTATTTGCATACTCCTCTGCCACAGGCAAGTTTGGTTTTTTTCTCACAAACAGTGGATAAGTCTTTACTGATACTTTGATAGGAATATCTAGGAAAATTTAAGTGGAAGTGGTGCTGTGGTACCAAAGAAAGTTCCCTTTCTGAAGGTTTATAGGTTGAATTGATAGGATCTTGCTCAATAAGCAGGTGTGAGTGACTTGAAAGTTGCACATTACATCTGTGCCAGAAAATGAACACTTGTTTACCTGCAATTGGTTATGGACCATTAGTAGTCTTGTTAAAACTCTGTCCTTGTGAGTCTGGCAGCTCTCTTCTTGTAGGTGGGAAAATGATTAGGTTCATTTAGACACAATAGTTGGAAAATTAACATGCAGAACCTTGAAAATCTTTTTTGTATCCCTGTCCCTAACCAGACAAAGAAAGTAAAAAATAAGTATGAGCAAATTATTTTCAAGTGAATGGAAGAAATGGAACAAAATATAAGGTTTATTTGATCTCAGACTTTTCTGATTACAAAATGGACAAGGATGGACACACCGAATGGCTCTTCAATCAAATGCCTTCTGCCTGCATCCAACCCCCAGTTAGGAACACCTCTGGCTTTAAACAGTACAGGCAGTAATTCAACTTAAGATAATTTACTGTACTGAGAATGTAACTGTAGCAGAACTTAGAATTAAAAACCACACTCCAATTTATTGTATGAACTTTGTTCTTCCAGCAGCAGTTACTGTGCACAGCTCAGCTGAGTTTGCATACGTGAACAACGTTCTTGTCTGAAGTCCTGTATTTACACACTAATGGGAAATCCAGATGACAGCAGGATCCACAATCTGTGTTTTCCTCCGTGTAGTCTGGGTATACATGCTCTATTTTTCAAAGTGTGAAGGTGAAACAAACAAACCAAGTTAATTACCAACTACTTTCAGGACAAGTAAAAGTCTGTACCCAGATTATGTTGTCTGGATGGTTAGGGCAGGAGTAAAGCTAATGCTTTCCTGGCAGACTATGTCAATGGATTATCCTAATCTAAAAACAACCACAGCAGATTACTACCTCAAATATCTAAATTCATATCTCCTGATGAGTGAATACAATTCTCCTTCCCCAAGAAAAAAGGTCTTAAACAACTGTGCCCTCAATATTTCACACTGATGCTTCCCTGCAGTTTGAGTGAATAGCCCCCTCTATTTCTGGTAGGAAAATGCTTAAAAATCAATAGTGAAACATTGCAGTAAACGTTATTTGGAATTTTTTGGAATTACTTGTAACTTTCTTCCCTTGTTTTCTGTATATAATTTTATTTTTGGTTGAAAAGTCTGAATTTCAAATGCATTCTATATTGGCTTGTGATAGACATTGTATGATAATGCTTCTATTCTCTTTCCTCATGAAGAGGGCAAATAGGAAGTGGTAAGGACTTAAATTTCACTGACTTTCTTCAGAGAGCCCAGCCTTTTGAGGTAATTTAGTTGTTTTGCACCAAAAGCTCATTCAATCCATTAATTCCTCCACATAGGAGTAGGCTGTGGAGTTCCCAAAGTATCCAAGTGCCATTTATAGTTGCAGAGAAGTAAAAATCAATCAACTAGCTCCTTGGAAAAAACAGTCTGGTTCCCATTGTGACAAAAGATGTGAAACAATGACACAGAGTTTATACAAGATTATCACATACTCGATCCATGGCTCAATGGTCCATTGTCTTGCAATGCAATTTGGAATGACACCAATGCTCAGGAGCATGGGATCAACTCTTGTAAACAATGTTTTTCTGCTGGGGAGCATCCTGTAGCTTTATGTACACATGCTGTATGAAATCAGAAAGTGCTTCTCAAGGCAGAAATAATTTTTGGATCAAGAACATGATTGCTACCTGTACCATCAACCAGAAATTGGTATTCAAGGTAACCTGCATCTCCAGATTACTTCAGCTAATTTGACCACAGAGGAGCTCGAGATTGTGAAGTGAGCATTGAATTAAACACAGGTAGATACACTTGTATTGGTTTGTTGATAATCACAGGAGTGAGAAAGACCTAGTCCCCAGGAGCCTTGTCATTAAATCACCACAGCTTTACAGGATTTAACTGCCTCCAGCCTTCCTAGTTGCATGAAAACTGTGTCATCATCTTCCAACTCAAGGACTTTAAAAGGTGTTGAGGTTCATACAAGATAACAAAGGCAAGAATGAGCAAAAGTTAACATACAAGGCCTTGTGGACTACAGAGTGTCCCTGTTTTCTCACTTTCCTGTTTTCTCACTTTCCTGTCTTCTCCCTAAGTGTTTTGTAGGCTCCTACGACTTCTTTCTTCTCCTTTCCTGTGATTCCTCTCTTGTTTCAAACCTCAGCTCTATCCCTCGCTCCAGAACTGTGTGTGCTTGGGGTCTCAGTGCAGTGCCATAAAGCTCTTACATGTTCACAGCATTTCTGGTGGCAGTTGTATACTTGCAGCAGCATGATTTTTACATCCATAATTCAGGCCCAAGGTGAATAAAAACCTTTCAAAAGGCAGGCTTGGAGTAATAAAAAGCCAGCAGTAGAACATCTTGGCAGTACTGTGGAAAAAAAGGGTCAGAGCCTGCCTGTGCAATGGGCAGAGGACTCAAAATAATTTCCTTAAATCAAAATCCCTTACATCAGTATATACTGGTGAGACCTATATGCAAAACTGTTGGTTACATATTTTATATTCTAAGACTTTTTCTGCCACTTCTGAAGTAATGAGTGGAAACTGGCAATACACAGTGTAACAGTTGGAGAAGTGTGTGATACCAAGTATGATCCACTTTATTAGGCACCAGAGCTACTGCAGTATGAATTAGATTAGTCTTGCACCTTCTCTGTGAAGCCTTGCACAGGACACCTCAGTGGGAGGGTAAGGTGATAAACACACACCTTTGGCACTGAAAATGACGCAGAATTGGGATAGTTTCACTGGGCCAGCCCTTGGTTAGCAGCCAACACAGCCATTCACCCACTGCCCCCGGCCCAGGGGATAGGGGAGAGGATTGGGGGCAAGGGTAAGGAGACTGACTGGTAGGGTCAGATAAGAACAATTTAATAACTGAAATAAAAGAACACTTAATACTAATATTAAAATAGCAGTGTTAATGATAACAGTAACAAAATATGCCAATGAGTGACACCCAGTGCCATTGCTCACCACCCACCAACCCAGCCCGGCCCGTTCCCAGAGAACGATCCCGGAGGAGCGACAATCCCGACCCGAAACCGCAATCCCGGGAGAGCGAGAGCCAGAGAGAGCCAGAGAGGAAGAGCCCCTCATGGATCTCCTGCCCATGGGGGACAGGAGATGGAACAGCCCCTTGGCAGAGCCCAATGCCAATTTAGCTCATTAATTTAAAT
The DNA here is from genome assembly GCA_907165065.1 of Caprimulgus europaeus. Next base: position 44,634,056 of record OU015532.1, on the reverse strand, counting down.
ATTCTTCACCCCCTTAGATCTTGCACTTGTAGATCAGCAAAACACAAAGTCCTTCAACTTCCAGTGACAAAATGCAAATATGGGGATGTTCTCAGGGTTTCTCTCATAGCAGATCTCGGGCTGGAACCAAACCCCAGCGCTGTTCTAGCTGCTAAATAGAAACCCAGCTCTGTTTCAGCTACAAACCAGGACAAGGACCAATGGGGGTACTGTTACATTACAGGAACAAGGTAACCATAAAGGTGAAGAACATCAAGGTAAAGATGTCCTGTAACCAGAACTGAGAACAATGAAATGTAGACCGGTGCTAGTTAAGCACGATTTCACAAAGCAGTTGAGCAAGATTCTGCAGGCTGCCAGTGAAATACAAGCCCAGAACATCCATCTATGGAGAAGGAACTCAAAAAGGACCTTCACCAAAAGGACAACCACGAAATGACCACCATGGCTCTTAGAAGACCACCGGAGACCTCCGGGGAGACTTAATGAGCGCGTGTGGGCAAGGCAGAGTTTCTGATAATGATTTCTGAGAATTACTTTGAATATGCATGATTATTCCAAGAAATATCATGAATGTTTCTGTATAAGACAAACTTCTCTTCAAGTGCTGTAGGGCATGCACGATGGGTGGAAAGATCCCCCGTGCTTCTGGCGCCAGAAATGAAGAGAGTGCCTGCCTTTTAGTGCTACACCGGTGTTAAGAGGTTATTCCTGATTTTGGTGACAAAAACAGTTGTGTTCTCACTGAAGGCAGAGGAGCGTTGTAGCAGAGGGTCATTGTGTGCTTTCCTTGTGTTTTTACTATTCCCACTATATCTGCTGCTGACCTGTGTGGGAGGGAGGACACTTGGCCAGTTGGGACTTTGGGTCTGATCCACTATGACCATTCTTAAATAACAGATTACACACAGGGCAGCACAAGAGGTGCCTGAACTCAGTCACACTGAATGCAGAAGGACAGATCTTGATCTAGGAGTGGAGAATTGCACAATTCTGCCTCGAGACCTGTAAAACCACATGGTCCAACACCTGAGTTGGCACATTCAGGGACATGAGAACAGAGAGAGAGCTGTTACTAGTCCCATCGTGATGTGACTTTATCTCTCTAGGCTGGCTGTGATCTGTCTGGACATAGAAAATGACAGATTTTGAAGGTGAGTCAGACCAGAGTTCACCATAGTCTCTAGCTGTGCAGTGTGTGTATAGTTTCTGTTCCTGGTTCTTCGCTGCCTGTGACTCGTATTAGTTCAAAGTAGCTATAAATTGTTACAGAATCAGCTTGGTCAAAAGTGACTCTGAGCATTCAGAGGAGTGGAAGATCTAATCTTTTGTCTTCCACCAATATCAGCATGAAGCACTTGATTGTACCAGTGAGGGGGGAAATATTGTCTCCCTGCCCAACATGCTAAATCTCTTCCAGATACTGATTTTCATGAGTGTTTCTACTGACCTTCTCTCCTGGATGGAACTGAGTATTCCATCAACTTTAATTCTTCCTGCTTTTTCTGTAAATGTTTGGTGTTGTCAGTTACAGGGTTTTCCTCCTGCACTGCTTAAAGCATGTGAAGACCTGTGAGGCCACACTTTCTGCCACATTTTCACTCCTCACAGTCTCAATAGTGTCAGGTTGTCACAACCAATAAAGCTTTTGTAACACCTCGCTGAAAAGGTGTTTGCTGCCTTTTTTTTTTTTCTTTTTTTCTTTTTTTTTTTACATTTGAGGAAGGTTAAACTGGGTAACAGCTACAACAGGAGAACTACTTAACAAACCATTAACTGTTTTCTAGCATGATTGCAGGATGTCAGTTGGCTCCACACTGTCCTTTTAATTGCTCTCAGTATGCACAGCCACCCACTGAGCAGGATATTTTACTATGCTTATCATTTGGTTCTGTGATTTTTGGCCTATAAGTAGTGCCATTAGGGCTGCAAAGGTATTTAAGATCTTTTCTGAGGCATTTATACTCCTTTTTTCTTTAAGGGAGATTGAGCTGAAACTGAGGTTAGGGTTCTCATTAAATTAAGCCCTGGCTCTTCAAATCTTTCCCTTTCAAAAAGGATATCAATTCCATTCCATCATCCCTGGTTTATGCCAGTTGGACAGCATATCCAGTAAAAATCAGGTGTAGGCTTTCCTTTCACCTCATCTTACAGTAATTGGGTCCTGGATCTAGTACATGGATTTTCTGATCATTGTTTCTGTTTCTTTTGTCAAACTGGCTTGTGAAACTGCTTCCAGTAACATAGTCCAGGGAAGGAGCTTTCACCTCAGAACAGTCACGTACCAGCTTCTCCTTCTAAGCTGCTTAACCTGCTCCTCTGCCTTAGTAACTTCCAAGAACAACCTGGAATTGAGATATGAGGTTGGATCCCCTTATTCCCACTTCCACCTCTGCCCATTCCAAGCTTTCCTCTGAGCAGAGGAGAGCTCTGACTGCTGAAGCGTGGAACCTGCTTGCATGAGCCTGGTAGCACTGGGCAACTGTCAAGATAAAAAATTGTCAAGATATTTAAAACTAAGGAAAAAAAAATGTTATTTGTGGAACTGTAAGTTAGCTAAGGACCTCAGTAGTGTGCATGGAGATGCTGCCTGAGATCTCACAGCTGTGGTTCTGCTCTCTTCTCACCCCAGATGCTCATCTGCAGCTTCATGTCTGGCTTGGGACACCTTGTAGCAATTTAAAAGCAGCTGAGCCAAGAGATGTGCTACAGAAATATTGGAAAAGACAGAAGGGGATTCACACAGTGCAGTGAGCTGTGTAGTGGATTATATTATTCCAGCATGTACGTGAACATCTTTGAGATTTGATGACACTCATCAGGCTAAAACTCCAACATAGGCTCTATATTTGCAGTTTTGAAAACAAAAATAATCCTGTATGTACATAAAAATTCTAATTGTCACAGTCAAAGCTAGAACCAGCTCACTGCTAACAAGCACACACACACACAACTGGCTTGTAGAGTCACCCACTTTCTAAAATAAGCTTCCAAATGGCTGTTTATGTGTGTTAGACCTTGAAAAACTCTTCTTGGGGCCAATGAGCACTTCTGATGCATTCCCAAATGTCCCATTGAGTCTCAGGAGTGTATGTGCTGACCTTACTAAACTTCTCTTTTGGGTATGCTCCAGAGACAATTCTCAAATGCTCACAGCTTCTCAAATACTCAAAGTAATCTGAGATCATTTTCTGTGCCTCAGTGATGATTATTTCCATGCCATTTTGCAAATCTGACCTACATTTTGGCTTCGAGCCTCCTTTTTTTAGGCACAGAACTTTTTTTTTTTTAATAGGAAAGAAAGTGTGGTTTTATTTACTATCTTTTCACTCAAATTCCTGCAACTTTTGCTTAGTTAGAAAGAAAATATATCTGTAAAGTACATATGAAATCAGTGCTTCAGACAAGAGTTATTCAAACAGTTTGATCATTTGGACCCGTCAGGAGAGAAACCATTGATTGTTCTGGGAATCCATGATTTTCCAGCACTGTGATTAGAGTGCATGAGACGGGTGTAACCAAGGTCAGTAGTAAAGTTTTTATATATATATATATATATATATATATATATATATAGCCATTTCTCATAGGTATAACTGCTTTGCCTTTCCTCAGAAGCACAATAACTTTGCTCACTTGCATGCATACATGGGAAACAAAACCTTAAAGCACACGTTGTTCCAGTTCCAGGATGTAATGACTATTAGTGAAGGAGACGGTTTTCCCTGGAGCAGGGGTTGTTAAAAACAATCAGCAAAGAACAACCAAATAACTAATTAGTTCAAGGCTTTTGCAGATGTCATTCTATCTGTGTGAATAGTAGATTGGAAAGAGTTATGGACACCAACAGGAACATCCTTATCCTCCTCAAGGACTTGGGAAAGAAGAGCTATAATTGCTAACAAGAACATCTTTATCTTCCTCAAGGACCTGGCAAACTTCTAAGCCAACAATATTATCTTAAGGTGACTTATGACTTAATGCATGAAAGGACAGCGTAGGAAAGAATGTTCACTGCCAGGAGATCGCTGGAGACCCCTCACGACCACCTTAGCGACACAAAACGCATGCGGAATTGTCGCGACGGAGGGAAGACCCGGACGCTCAATATGAGTGAGCAGCAAGCTCCGTTTATTGATTACATACGTGCTCCTTATATACAGTGGTTAATTAAGCTCATGCTTATTCTTAAAGACCTATACTGATTGGTTTATTAATTATCCTGGGAACTTCTTCTTTGTTATAACAGGTGGTTTTGCTCTGTTCACGTCCCAAGGACGTCAACAGGATACTCCTTACTTTGCGGTTACCAACTGAAGCTACTCCCTTCTTTTTCCCAGCTTATTTTGCTCAAGTTGTTTGAAGTCTCAAGGGCAAGTCAGTATCCTGGAGACTTCTGCTGATTTACCCTGACTTATGTCAAGGGCCTAAGCTGGCTCACTGCGGCCTAAGCCATTTCATACCCTCACTGCTTCTGCTAAGCCTCTGATTGTACAACATCTCTAGTGATCTACAACACGTAATCAGTGTGCAAACATGGTGATAAGTGACGGGAAATCGCTTTGTGCATGGTGATTCCAGGCAATGCAATGCAGATGTCCATAGCCTGATAATATAAGCAAGAGCTGCCTTGCAGTCGGCACGTGCTTTGGGGTGCGATCCGCCGTCTGCCTGGTGCTGTGGATAAAGATTGCTTGCTTTATAAAATTCCAAACGACTTTTAGAGAGTTTTTGTATTTGCTGACTTACAGTAACACGGGATCACGTGGGAGAGTCCTACAATCAACAACTGGGACTTGACAAGTGTCTAGAACACAAGACTGTCCTAGGAAATTCAACAGACTTTCCATGGTATATGCCAAGAGTGAGATCTGGTTAGCTTTGAAGCGTTGGTTTGGATAGAATTATTAGTTCACACTGGGCTGGTTTGAGATTACAGTACCTTGGCTCACCCTTCATTTAAACAGAATTAGCCTCTCCCAATAATACTCTTTTCTAGTGTGACCTAAGATTGAAAGATCAGTTGTAATGGCAAATATCACTGGAAGGAAAAAAATACATGTAAAAATACTAAATGAAGTTTTCTTGCACAAATTCCAGTGATTCTCTTTCTGTATTTTCTTTTATGTTATTTACAAAATTTGTTTCTAGACGTGATGGAAAGTACATTCATTTCCATCGTTAGTGATGTGTAAAATTTGCTGCTATCACTCACATTACCAAACCCTTTTACTGTAGAAAATGGAAGGTAATTGGTACTTCAGGCAGGCTACAAATCTTTCCTGGCAGCAGTGTATCACTCACAGTACATTGATTGCAAAAATTAGTTAATTCAAGAGGAATATTATATTCCTTGAGTCCTGGCATAAATCTCTCCAAATTCTGCAGGCATTACTGCCATCAAGTTAAAAGATAGATTTCTGTCAGCCTGCTTGACTATGTGTGCTCCTGATTTAGATGCTACTCATTGCGACACCTCTTCTAAAACTGATATATATTGCCTATTAAGTCCAGCAGAAGAGACTTTAAATGGCAAGATTCAATAATATTGGGCTAATCTGTTGCTTTTATTTACCGATCTTCTTAGGGTTGTAAATCCTCAGCTGCACGGTGTTTCCTACTTCATTACCTTTGTGAATGCAAACTAATGAGGGTGCAGTGTTTATGCATTGATGAGAATCTGTCTTTCTCTACATTTGGGTTGCTCTTCATTGTTAGTGTTAAGGAAGTGAAAAAGGAGGAATGAAAAGGAGGCTGAGGGGAGACCTCATTGCTCTCTACAACGGCCTGAAAGGAGGGTGGACAGAGGTGAGGGTAAGGAACAAGTGACAGGGCTAGAGGAAATGGCCTCAAGTTGCACTAAGGGCAGTTGAGATTGGATGTGAGGAAGAATTTCTTTGCTGAAAGGGTTCTGAGGCATTGGAAGGGGTTGCCCAGGGCAGTGGTGGAGTCCCCATCCCTGGAGGGATTGAAGAGTCGTGTAGACACAGTGCTGAGGGACATGGGTCAGTGGGGGACTGGTCAGTGTTGGGTTCATGATTGGATTCGATGAGCTTAAAGATCTTTTCCCATCAAGGCAATTCTGGGATTCTGTGAAACGAGGTTAGAAATTTCTCTAACAAATCTAAGAGATTTTCTCAGTGTTCACCCCATGAGAGCACATCTGGATTCCATACACTGATTACCATGGCAACCTGGTGTGTTTATAAGCTTTTCCCAAATTTTGCACTTCAGGCATCGCTGCAGATTCCCATCACTCTTCTGACATGCCTGATCTTCGAGAAGATAATACAAGATGCACAAGTATTTGCAGACAATTAAAACTTCTTTAATGTGGGACATTGCCTGTGGGAGGTGTAGGATGAGGAGGTTTCAGAAGAAACTGTGTTGTTAAGGCATACCTGCATGTGGGACTTTGGCTCTGCCTAAGTCACTTGGACATCTGCCACTTCTTAGGGACCAGGATTTAATCTCAAGGTGCAGATGAAATACATGAGGTCACGTGTGCATTTGTGGTCTGCAACTCTGAGCTAAAGCAAATAGATGCAGCCTGTTTTGAGAGGTCAGACTAAATTGAATTAATGGTGCTAACACAACTGTATTAGGGAGGAAGTTTTTCTGGTGCTCTGAGCAAGCTCAGCTTATTTTGTGGAACGTGGCTGATCTGGTCTGCTGCTAGCTAAAAGGGGAACAAGTCTGTGAGTCAAATGGTGTCACTGTTGTGATGAGGGCAGCCATCAATGGAATTTTCCAAGTTCTTTTTGTTTAGAGAAATTAATGTGCCAGAGATGATGATAGTAGAGTGAAGTAATGGTTCATTTCCTGATTTGTTGTTTTGTGATAACAGTGCTCTGTAATAGCCTTGCTGTCCTTTTATGTAGAAAGGAAACTGTTTTCCTTGTCAAAGTGTGGGTTTATGGCTTTGCTGTGATTTTTTGCAGAGTGTTGAGGAGATGCATTTTCAAGGAAGGTAACTATTTTGCACAGCAAAACCAGTCTTTGTTACAATAAACCGCCACAGTTGGCAAAATTCAAAATTTACCCTCTTCACAGAGCCAGAAAATGCTTATTCTTTGGGACCACAATTTCTTTCCCTGAACTAGAACTGAGAGCAAGCTGAAGATGGGAGATGTCTATCATATACTATTGCAAAGTGAGGAATGACCAAGACTTCAGATGCTGGACTGAGAGAACTTCCCATCAACACCCATTTCCTGCTAGCACAGGAAATATAATCACACTCATCTGCATTGAAATGTCCATCTAGGAAGATGCAATTCTGAACATGAAAGGTAGAAATAAGGATTTTAGCTTCTTCTGGTCAAACTCATATTCAAAGTAAATACACAAGGAGATTCATTACATAATTCTTTGCTGTCAGGTTGTTTTTTTTTCAGTAGAAAATAGTTCAGGAGATGTGGAATTGTGACAATGAAAAGAGGCTCCTGCATGAGTCATTTGACCGGGTGGTTGTGTAGGGTTCATCTTAAGAGATGCAAACACATTGATACGACACAGACAGTGAATGAGGGGGATGTTACCAAACTCTTAGCTCTTTGCTGAGCACTGATTAAGAAAAGCCTTCACACAAAAGAAGAGAGTAGCTGTAATCACCATCACACCTAAAACCTGCAAACCCATAGAGAATAACTGGAAAAGAATTGAGTGTGTTATTCCTGCAAAAAAAAAAATAGTTTTGCTAAGAGTTGTTTTAAAAGTGCCAGATCTTTCCATTAGTTTTGCATTAATTCTGGTAAAATATGCCTTTGTGAGTCTGTATTATTCAACTGCACAGAGTACTGCACACTGTATAAAGATGTATGAGTGATGTGTGTGAGAGAAAATAAAAAGAAGCTGAAAACAGACACGAATATACAAAATACTAAATCTGGTGAGACATTCTGGTCATTTGAAGGAGGTAACTGAGTCACAAATCAGCTAAGGAATTGCAAGACCTTAAGCTAACAGGCAAAGAAAAGCTGAAGACAGAAATCAGCACAGTAAATTGCACTTCTTGTGACAAATGCCACAAGCTGAAGAGCTGCCTCATACTTGGAAAAGTGAGACAAATGCAATAACAGCTCATAGTAAGTTGTGATAATTTATGCCTACAACTTGAACAAAGAATGACAGCGGTATCACTGCAGATAAGGAAACTCAGAGGAGTAATGAGCAGTTCTGGACAAAGCTGGAGATCAGTGCTCAAGTCAACGTGATCCCATAAATATTAGCACTGTAGGAGAAACTCTGATAGTGTCAGATAAGTGGGCAAACCTGAAGATTTCCTTAAATTCAGGCTTACTATAGTAATAGTAATGTTTGAAGTTGCAGCTCCCAAGAGTACATAGAATAAAATGTGTAATTCATTAAAACATGGAACTTTTTGGAAAGCAGAAAACTGAAACAACAGAAGTAAATATCAAAAATGTGTTCCAGGATATAGGAGAGCTTTCTAAAGAGAACAAAATAGAAGTTGAAAAGACTGTTTACAAGACCCTTGGAAAATTCTAGTCTCTCAAAAACAAAGGCAAAAAAAGAAAAGGAGCAAGACCACTTCCCTCAGAAATACAGAGCAAGCAAGAGATCCAAGAGAGGTGACATTACAGATCAGGCACTGCAGACAAAAGAATTAGTACTTCCTCCCTATCTATTCACACCAAATAACAAACTAAATATATACAGATGCAAATATTTTAAACTAATTAAACAAGGACATTCTTAAATGTCTTTTATGGTGGATATATCAACCATGGAAAAATATTTGTTATCAGCAGATTTTGTCCAGTAACCTTAAGAAACAGGAAGACACTTTCTTGTTAGGAAATGCTGTTTCTGCAGACTGGCTTCTGGGCTTTGTTCAGCACCTGACTTTTTTACTGGGAAATGAAACACATCTTTGATAGCATGGAGAGTAAGTCTTCACAGATGATATTTTGATCTGTGGAAATGCTGTAGAAGAGCATGACCAGAGCTCCATGTAGCTCTGAAAAGCTGGCAAAACATAAACAAAAATGTAAATTATATGAATTAGAAATAGCTTTCCTAGAGGCAAAGTGCTCAAGCAGATCGGATAAGGATAAGGTATCTATCAGGATTCTTGTCCTGGGAGACAAAATATGATCTCCATGATTTATTTATTTTTTTTTATGATTCCTATACATGGTCATGAACAGTGTAGGGAAATTAGTACCTATTCGAGGTTACACAAAGATCATCTGAGGACCAAAAAGTGAATGGAAGAACAACAACTCTCAGGTAGCTTTGAAGCATTGTCACCTGCAAAACCACAAAGAAAAATGTGATCCTTGAAGCAGAACAGGTTCTAAAGGATATTTTGGTACCTATGAGGTAGCCTTTGCAGGATGAGTTACAGCAGAGCACATGTTTATGCATATCCAGTTTCTCTAGAGATGATACACCTCAAGCAATGTTTTACAATTGGGTGATGATTTATTTGGCAGTGAAGTTAGGTGTTCTGCAATTAGATATGTGTATAAATATATTACTGCTAATCTATATCATCTCCAGTCCAATAATTTGATGGAAGACCGTGTCAAAATACTAAGTATATGCACAAAGGCTTGCCAGTTCAAGATGTCTGAACTGCAGGACATGCCTCTGCTAAAATGGATCCTTTTGCTGTCATCTGACTGTAGCCACCATTTAGAAGTCCACAGATTCATGTAGGATGCAATATCCAAAGTACTGTCTGAACTTCGTTACCAGGCTTTTTTATAGATTGAGAACTCAATGTTAATTAATGTCATATTGTTAATGTTATGTCATAATGTCATAACATTGTTAATGTTATGATCAACTCCAAGTAAGATTTGGACAGGTTAACCCAAGAAAGACAATCATGAAGGAGCCAAGCTTAGTAAGTGGCAAACGTGTTGTGCAGAAGCTCACAATGAACGTGTAAAACCGAGCACCCCAAACACTGTGCAGATCCCTGCAGCAGTAACAAATACAACATGAAACAAAAGTGAGGATTTTTCTCCACTTTGTGTCTTTGTATAACAAAAACATCCCTGCATGCTGACAAATAATAAGGCAGTTAATCACTGAAGGAATAGACTGAGAAGCCTCATAATTCATACAGTCAGTCTCTGCAGGGACAAGCGAGTTCTTGTCTGACAGGATTCTTGTGTGCCAAGTTCCATTTTTACTGGTTTACGTGAGCCAGTCTTTGAGAGGCAGTTCTGTCTCATTAATTCCATCACTCCAAGTGACTTGCTGATCTCCAGCCTAAATTCCATCTTCTTAATCCCAGTTTCATCACTGTGCTCTACCCCAATGCTCAGATCCTTGGAAGTCTGCAGAGGTACTTCCAGCTCCTTATTGTAACTTGCTTAGATGTTGTTAGTACTGAATAAAAGTCCTGGAAGAAATAGCAGCCTCTGTGCTGCTTTGGACAGACACTGCATTTTAGTTTCCTCAGGGCAGTAGGGGAACGGTTGATTGCAATTGCATTGGCAGATGCCTTTCTCTCTCTGCTTTGAGGCTTTTCTTGTTTGTGGCTGTGGCTCAGTGAAGTGAGAGGAATGCCTTCTCCAACATGCACAGTTTTCCAGTGGCTCAGATGAAGCCAGTGAGCAAACATGCACTTCAGGGTAAATAGTGTCTTCACAAATATATGTCAGTTTTTATTCTCTTTCATGTGCAGAAACCAAAGAAGAAGTGACAGATTGGCTAGACGTTCAAAATGTGCTGATTTGCTCTGCAGCCTGAAACAGCAGAGCCAGGCAGGAGGAAGGCTGCAATCAGTTGTAACAGGAACACTATAGAGCTACTGCATGGCATGTTTATTCATACAGCCTTCTTTAATGTAGTGCATCATCAAACATATTGAACTTTGCAAGTTGTTCTCTTCCCTAAGGGTCAAAAGGTATTTTACATTCATTAACTTCAACAAAGTAAAAAACAACCTTCTCTGGAGTGGGGAATGAGAGCTGTTTAGGGCAAGTAGCAAAGAAAATTGCTGTACCCAGATGAAGCTGAAGAGCTCTTCAGGACTTACAAACTTCTGTACAGTAATGTGTTCATTGTGCAGTAGAAAACTATCTGAACAGAAGAGAAATTTTACTGTTAAAAAAACCTGTTGATCAAGGGCAAAAAGAAATTATTAGGGAATTCCTAAAGCATCACCAGCTGTGCTAAGGAGTTCTTTGTGAGTAGACGTCAGTTTAGTTCCCTACCCCCTGTGACAATCAAGGTTAGGAGAGGCACACCTCATTAACCTGAACAAACTAATAGGAAGCAGCAGAAAGGAAAAAGCCCCAAGGCTGGTTGTCCTTCAGTTATTACAGCTTTCCTGCTAAGAGTAAAATTAAAAGCCCTACCCATGCCAGAAAGTGGAACCATTTACTCTGAATTTTTCCATTAACTTTGTTATTCAGTCAATATAGTTTGTGTCAATTTAAATTAACCCTGAAGACACTACTTATTCCCTGTCTGAAGACTAGCAAATCTTGCATTATCCTGACTTCCAGTTTCCTGCCCCTTTCTATTCCAGTTCCTCCCTCTCATGGCCAGTAGTAATGGACAAGAGATTATAACATGGGACTGGGGAAGGTTCAGGAAACAGAGTGGCAGCAACAGAGGAGCTGGGTCTGTGTTCTTACGCTGACAGAGCAGGAGCAATCCCATAATAACAGCCCTCAAGTTCAGCCCTTCCAGGAAAGCCTTTTGGCAGTTGCTACCAAGTATGGTGAAATAGTTTTTGAGGAACTGGGTTATGTTTGAAACTTCTATTTACATTGATTGATTCTCTGCCTGCTCTAATGAGGAGAACTAGCTCCCCTTGATGTTTGAGTATGTTATTTGTTGAGTTTTCACTTTGGCTGTTTGTCCTGTATAGGCAAATAATAAGATAGTCATGGCAGGAGTTTATGCTTGAGGTTAGAGAGAGCTGGGTAGGAGGCTGGAGTGCCTTAATTTGGGTCCAGAGAAATTTCACTACTATGAGTAGGCTGAAACTGTGATCTCCTATGTTGCTTCAGCAACAGCAAATGTGGATTAGATCATGTGTCATCATTAGTGCTGTGATGGTTTCACCCTTTTGGTTTGCAGCCAAACACAGCCTGCTCTCTCACTCTCCCCCCCCACCCAGGGAGTAGGGGAGAGAATTGGAAAGAAAAGGACAAGGAGACTCACAGGTTGAGTTAAAAACTATTTCCTAATTAAAATAAAATGATAATGATAACAACAGCAATTACAGAATATGCAAATGAGTGATGCCCAGTGCAGTTGCTCACCACCCGCCGACTGATGCCCAGCCTGTGCCAGCAGCGATCCCAGAGCAGAGACAGTCCCCAATCCCCAGGAAAGCGAGAGCCCGAGTGATCCCTGAGAGAATCCCCCCGATTTCCAGTCAGCCCTGGTTAATGCACTGACCATGATGTGGTGTGATCTGGGATATCTCACTGACAGAGCCAAATGCCAGTTTGGGGTTTTGCTGATTACTGCACTTCTCCCTCCCAGTCCTTTGCAGCTGTGAACAGCCAAACACGATGGCCTCGAGCTCCAGCAGCAACTAACACTCTCCTCATAACAAATCCTACACTTAAACTGAAACACACCTATTCTAAGTACTAAGAAGAAAATTAACTTTATCCTAGCAAGACCAGGACAAGTGCAAACTTACCACTTAATGTCTTTGTAATTTTTTTTTCCTCTGAAAAAAAGGTCTCAAAGTTTAAAAACCCTTTATTTCAGAATTTACTTGAAATATTTTTATTATGATGCAGAATACAGTGTCACTGGTTTTTGCTGCATGGACTCACAAAAGAAGATAGCACGTTCTGATTACAGATTCTGATCTTGCATAGGCTCTCTAGTATAAGCTACCAAGGCTGAACCTTGAGAAGCTGAACGACACTTGGTCAGTGTATGGATCCAAGCAGATTTATCACAGTGTGACAGGCTGGCGTTGCGCTGCAGTATGGGTCTCATGGTGTTCCATGACCAAATCACAGTGTGCTAACCTTGTTCATCTCTATTACTCTGCTACCAGAGCTCAGGACGTGGCTTTTGGATTCATACCTTTCTGTTTCTGTTTCTTCCCTTTGCTTCCCTGTTAGGCTGTATGTGCCCGTCCTCCTTCTGCTGCTCTGCACATGGAGAAGGAGTTGCAGGAATATCTCTCAGCTGAACGTACTGAGCTCACCTAAAATATTGCAAAAGCTTCTTGGCAGAGGTGAGTACATGTTGCTCTCCTAGACCACACTTTTGATAGTGGACATAAAATCAAATGTATTGATGACTAATGTTGATTACAAGCTATGATTTTTGTCATGGCTTGTTCTTCATCTTTTAATCTTTTGATATAACCTTCTGATCAGATACTTCGGCTGCCTAGATATATAAATAAAGTTATATAAGATTCTCTAACCTCTTATGGGATGTGGTTTAAGACTGATTCATTCATACTCATGATGGTAACCTTAGTCATGTCCTTTTTAGACTGAAATCTCTTGTATTTTATCTTGGCTATGCAAATATATCCTCCTATCTTAAGCCAGCCATATTTTGTATTCAGACAAAATATATAGTACCTGTTAGAAAATACATTCTTTGGAGTGTAAAGTGGGAAAATGACTGGCTATCCAATTAATACTGTGTTTTGTCTAAAGGGCCAAAGTACATGTGAGTACAAATAACAGCAAGGCGACGTTGAATTATTAATAAGGGAATATTTATTAAACAAGAGATGATTGGAAGTGGTTTGCTGTTAATTGATTCTACAGAATCTCTTAGTGTACATGAAATGTTTCTAACAATTGTACTCCTCCAAAAGCCAATGCCATGACCTGGGAAGGCCTGCTGTGTGAATTTGTACATGTGCCTACGTGAGGTGAGTGTAGCAAAGTCATTTGAGACCCTCTGCTCTGGTTGTGAAAGAACCTTGCTTCTGAGGGCAAATGGACTTGGGACACGTATTGAGTGTGAAGTCCAGAAATGGCAAGTGCAAAACAAAGTTCAAGAAAACTTCAGTTAAGTAATCCCAGTGTGATAATGATTCTTTAAATCATTAACTCCAGGTTCTCCCAAGTACTGAAACAGTAATCTGAATAAACCACCGAATTAGCACTAATCTGTTGTGGTGTAGTTTAGCTGAAAAAAATCAGGGAGATCATTAGTAGCATTATAAAACCAAATCCCTCTTGCATATTGTTTTCTTATGGCTATTGTGTTACTTTAATCTTCCATATGCTGTTTAATAACCAGAATATCACAAGAATAAAAATGGGAAAATTATTTTTTTAAATTACTCATATTGTTCAATGTATCATCTAGTACTTTCTTAAATAATCCTAGTGGTTAGCTGATGTCTTTTCTCTGGGGAGATTACTTCATATCCAGAAGTTTTCACTGTCAGGAAGTATTCTTTGGCTATTTAATCTCAGTTTTTCTCTACCTTAAAGAAGATTTTGCAAACACTTTTAACAACTCACACTAGTAGCTTGATTCCATCTCATTTGCTAATTGGACTAAACTTTAAGGAGACTACTTACTTGTTTTCAGTTTTCATCTACCATTTGTGTCTTTACTTGTGCAGATGCAATTCAGTACTTAATAATAAATTGTGGAAAGTACAGAAATGTTATGGAGAATGAATCAGTGGTTCATCATATTTTCCCCTTAGCATGAAAAACTGAATCATTGTGGTGCTGCAAATCATATTTGCTTCCAAAGTTCTCTTTGCAGTACAGGAGCAGCACATGGATGAAATGGCTTAATTAGTCAAAGATATTCAAGGTAAAGCTTACAAAGGATCTAACTGTGCTCTGTTGGAAGAAAAAGGAGACACTGGAAGCTGTTGGCTTCACTGCTGTTATTTGGCATATTTTATTTTGTCTCTGTAGCTCTATCACTCTCTGCCCAGCTGCCGAGGTTCTGTTTCAGTCATTGTTGAGATAAATGAAACAACATTTTTTAGCATTTGATATAAAGAATATAATTCAGGCAGTACCTCACGTAAATGTTTGCACAGATTTCAAAATGCCTGATGTACCAACTAGGAATCTGGCATTAGAAAATGCACATTTTTAATTTGAAGCAGATGAAGTTAACTCTGTGCCATGTTTACAGAGCTGCTTCAGTGAAGCGTGAGTGATTCTGCTGCGGACAGTTGAAAACACTGCTGTGGTATTTTACTATTGATTTTCCCAAACCACAGAATGTGACATGTCATGTGCTGCACAACCAACTTTGGTGATGTGATTTAAACCAAAAATTAAGGTGATGTTTACTACTTTCTAATACTTTATTTAAAAGACAATTTCTGATCAGTACTTCTCAGCTTTTCTGCAGCCATATGCTCCAGTTCTGTTGATAGTCTAGTGTGTGATTAGACTATAATTTAGAACTAGATAGTTCCAAAGTTAGGACTAGATAGAAGTTTGTGCAGTCAAAAAATCAAATTGCCTACTGGGATTTGGACATTGTCGATTATGTGGTCACAATGAATCAGTACTCAGGAATCCTGATCTCCTTGCATTGTCTTTATGGTGCTGCCAATATTTCTGATGTTTTGAGAAACCTGAAATGAATATCATGTAAACCTGAGATGGGCTGCAGTGTAGGATTGAAACCACATGTATTTAATTTTGAGTTACTGACCTTAATAAGCCTTAAATCATGCAGTACTGCAGGACTTGCATTTGTGATGTTGGTTCTTCGCCCTTTACCATGTGTAAGCATTTTTTTAGAATCTCTGGGGACAAAAAATTTGGGTCAGTTTGGAGTTACCAGATGCCCTCTGCTGGGTAATGCATTCCCTCTGAGGACCATTTAGTACAAATGTGCTTCCCTCCTCTTATTGGAAATACACCTCCAGATAACTTTCCACATCCACGTGGTGACAGACTCTGAATAGAGATGGGAGGAAGTTGACCAACGAGTTGAAGAGAAAGGTAAGGAGGAAGGAGTCTCTGCTACATCTCATGGAACAGTGTTTTGTTTTTCATTTTGTTAAGCTGCAGGGTGGTGTTTCCCTGGGGATAAGAATATGATTGTTGCCAGTATCTTGCATATCTATTTTTGCATTAAATCCTCAAGAATAAATATAGGTAATTAGAAAGGAATGGTGTTCTAATACACATGGACATAATGTGCATCAATCATCAGAAGAGATTTTGTCAAGTAGGACATAATAGGAACAGGATCTACATTTCAAAAAGGGGAATAATATTGGCTCTCTAATTGGAGGCCGTGGTGACCCCATACAGAGAGAAATTTTATCTGATTACATCTATGAACGTCAGATATAAGATAGTAGGTTATTAATTTTCTGACAGATTTTCTTTACTCAGGAGGGTGAATGATATTGCAAGAATATTTAGGTGAGAAATCCTTATGCTCATTCATCCAATAGTTGAGGTACTCCCCATGTGCTTTAAAGAATTGGATTTACTGTTGAACTAGAAGGTGGCATTCTGCTGTAGCTCAGCAATCCTGGGCAATATTTATAACTGTCATTCATTTTTCCATGCCAATACTTTTTTAATTTGGCCTGATAAGTTTCTCCAGTGTTCACACAGCACTCCTCATTGATGTTTAGAATGGTCTTGTGTATGTTGACTATTTCCAAAGCCTTTGGTTGCTGTCTTGCACACCAATGATTTACATGATTATAAACAAAAAAAAGGCCTAAAGAACAACTAGTGAATATTGTTGTGAAACCCAAGTGCTTGCTAGAACACTCTTTCATTATATTTAATGTTTTTTTTCTGTTTCTTTGCTATTTATACTTGGAAATGGACATCAAGTATGCATGTTGCAAATGCCATTCTGAAGAAAACTAAGGATTTGGGAAAGTGAGTAACTGAGTGGAAAAGTGTAGAGTGCTTTTGGACATCCTTTGGCTATAGCAGTTTTCTGTCCTCATATGTTCAGAATAAGTAACAGGTTAAACTTATTGAACTAGTTTATATAAAACATCACATCTTTTACAATTAAATACACTGACAAAGCAAATGATCTTTAATGCTATACACTGGAGATTGCTGGTGACTAGTAGTGGCTTATAAACAAGTGTTGTCAGCAGTTAATAATGAATAAAACCCAGCAGTTAATTTCTGGTGGTAATCAATGATGATTCATCCATGACTTACTGTTTGACTGTGGTCAGTAATGGCTTGAAACTGATTCACAAATGATCAGTTTGTGGGAACATTCTGGGCGTGTGTTTCAGTGACAGATGCTTGTTGCCACACTCTGACTGATGGCCAGTGAGTGTGGTTGTATCATTGCCAGGGGTTATGAGTGATTATTGTTCACTATTAGAGGTAGCCTGTGCAAAATACCCGCTAATAAGCATAAGTAAACAGCTGGGTAGAAGGCCAAGCTGCAAAAAGGCAGAAAAGCAACCATGGTCTGTCTGTCTACTTTGTGGAGGTCTCTGTCAAGCAATGCCAGGCTTCCTGCTGATGACATTAGGAGTAGGAGTCAGGATGAATGGGGAAGCATTAACTGCTGGGGGAGTGAAAGGGAAGCATCTTCCTCAAAACCAAAAAATATACAGCATTGTCAAAGCAACTAAGTTTTAGGTTTTAAGGCTGTCTTTTCATTGTGACTGCTTATTACCTCTTTCTGAGCTGCCAAAATATACTTGACTGTGCAATATTTGAGGACAAGGTACCATTCAAATTACTGTTTCTGTCCTTGTTTGCCTGAGTGCATATCCCATAGTTTTTTGTGATTTTTGAGGGCTCTTTTTTATTTTTCTCCCAGCTGTTGTGAACTTGCCTGTCAGCAGGGAAAATACTTGGAAAGGCATTGAAAGTACATCAGAATTGCAAGGGTATTTTGTATGCTCCTTTATTCCAGAGCAGGTAGATAACAGCTAAATTTAAAAATAAACAACAAAGACCCACTCTCTAATCCCTGTGCATATCTGACAAGCTATCTAGAGATTAAAGTACTTTCAAACTTGAATATTTGGATGTCTTGGGCTGAAATCCAGGAAGAGTTGAAAATAAGATCAGCAGAAAAGATATACCTTAAGTCACTTCTTAAATGGAACATAATATATCAAAGTGCTGAACTCTAAATAGAATTTAGATAGGATTTAGGCATCTAAGTCTGAGAGCCTGAATCCACAGACTCTGCCTAACAGCCTAAGTGCCTGAGAACTTGTTGATTTCTCAGTTTTCACCAGTAAAGTTGCTTTTTCAAATAGTTTGATTTAACAAAACAGATATGGTGTCTCAGGGATCCTAATTTCAATTTGCAATTGAGAACCTGTTATCCTGATGAGCTTCCTTTCGAGGGGAGGGAAGCTCTCACAGAATTCTAAGTGCATTACTGACACTTTGTAGTAGAATGTGTGATGGAAGCTACACATACAGCAGCAAAGTCAGTGGCTGAATACTGGGCTTGGCAGGTTTCAGTCACAGGAACAAGACAAAGATTTAATTATCCACAGCCCACAATCTGCTGTCGTAGAAGAGCAGAGTGGAGGGAGATGGCTTCTACAGATACTTTGCTTCTTGGTTAATCCACTAGTGTTCAGATCACTAAAATGTAGACAATAACTTTCCTGTCATTCTGTTATTTGGGGAGAAATAATCACTAGTGACAGGCTGTAGTTTGCAATTTATGAATTCAGAACTTTTGAGATACAGTTTAAAACATCTCACTCTTTGCAACCAGCACACAGAGAAGAATGTAACCTCCTACCGAAGTTCTAGTTGTGTGCAGACATGCTTGGTTCTTGGTTCAAAGAAACAACAAAACAAAAAAAACTCTGAACTGCCACATAATCCTATCTAACAAAATGGTTTTGGTACCTGCTTGGTAAAGGAAGATTATCCTTTGAGGAGTTCTGAACTAGTGGCTACATTTGTTTTGGGGATATCATCATCTGAATGTCTTCCCTGGAAAAATTCTCCTGACTTGCAGGAGGAAATCAGATGTGGACAGGAATTTTGTTAAAAATATTTATGTAAAACTCTCAGTCTATCTACAGTTGATGTCAGGCCAGATGTGGGAGCTGGGAAGTTTCCAAGCTGAAGTTACTCTGTTAAGCAGAGACATACAGTAAATTAGGAATTATTTAATACTCTATTTTAATAAGGACCTTATTTTCAGATTTAGAACATGGTTTATTTTGACCTTCCTTATCATTGCCAGGTGA
Source organism: Caprimulgus europaeus (assembly GCA_907165065.1). Next base: position 44,614,915 of record OU015532.1, on the reverse strand, counting down.
TCATTTTATCATTTTCATCCTAACAAACGTTTTTACACTGTTTTTGCACCTTTTACTCAATCTGAATTGCACATGGAAAAAAAAAAACTGGTTAGGAGAGTTTAAGTAAGGAAAACATGGGTAGGAGAGTGAGTTCCAAAGAGCGTGAAGGATATAGGTTCATGAATAGAAGTCGTTGTGGGAAATGAGTCCTTTGCACATCAAAGTGCAAAGGGGTAAGAATCGTGGAACCCTGTGCAGGAGAGGAAAGGAAGCAGCTCCCTGTCAGAGTTGGAAGTGTAACAGTTGGACTGAAACCCAAGCAGAGACATCAGCGTTACCTGCCCTGTCCCCTTTGCCTGGGTGGTTTCAGACCTCCACTGGATCAGATATAACTTCTGTTCAAGCACTTGTAATTCTCTCCCTCCAGAGACTGAATCCCGTAAGACCAGCGTGTCATACAGTGGGGATTTCTCCTTTCTCTGACCCTTCAGCTGCCTTCATATTCCAGCATCTAATTAGAATCTATAATCTGATAAATATCAAGATTATCAACAGGTATTTTCATCTTTTACCAGCCATCTTCCCCAGCTACTCCCCTCAGTTGCTTTAGCTTCATTTTAGCTATGATTTTGGAGCAAGTCCTGGTTTCTGTTTTGACCTAACAAAGTTGGTGACTATGTCTTTATGTCTTTATTTTACCAAGATCTGTTACACACCTATGGTAACAAGAGAATGCCTGTGTTCCTCTGAACACAGGCAAAACCAAAAAGATTTATTTTTTTCCCCTTTGGATTTCAGCAGTGTACCCACTTTGAGAAGACCCCATTGTTTTGTATCCTTCAGATAAAAAAGTGATGGCATAAAATGTTTCTGATGCATCCTTGCCATTTTAGTTAACATCTTTTTCTTCCTTTGTGCTCTACCTCTAAATAATTAACTTATTTTTCCAGCTTGATTTGTGTGAATCTTACATTTTACAGCACCTGAAATTTATCATTATCTTGATTGAAAAGGCTTTCACCTCTTCTGTTTTCCTGAAAATTATTTTATTTGAGGATTGTTTTATTCATATTTCTAACCCTTATCAGGGGACTTCTCCTATGATTGGATCCTTTGCTGATCAATTTAATATCTGTTCAGCTTCTTTGGTGTGACTTTTAAGTATCTTAAAATACACCAGCTAGATCCTCTAAGCAATGTTGCTGTCTATTTATTTAAAATTGTAAACCCATAGGAAAATATTGTTGAGCATTTTGATTTAATATAAACCAAGCAGGATAATTTACAAAACAATCTCTGGAGGTGCATAAGGAAAACTTATTAATCATAACCACAGCAGACTACAGAACTCCAGTACAAATATTTGCACTTCTGTCACAGCCACTTATCTGATCAATGCCAAATGCTGACAGATTTTAAAGACAATCACATTAAGTATTAATCAAGCTTGAAAGATGCAGCTGAGTAACAGCATACTAAAGAGACATCCATCTCCTAAGACAACTGCACACTCCAAATACTCAGCCTCCTATTGCCCTGGAAAATATTGAAAATGTTTCAAACCCATACTGTTTCCTTGAATCTTTTCACATCTTTCTGATGTATTTTCCCAAAGCTTCAAATGTCCTACCCCCTGTGAAATGATGAAATACACAGAACAGGGCTTCTGTCTCAAAGGTTTCACTTCATTTAATAAGAACAGTAGCAGAATAAACCAGACAGATGTGTTTTATTTGAACATTTTCTGCCCCTGTGTACAACACTGATCACGCTTCCACCTACACGTTCTCCTTCTCCCATGGTAGCACACAGCTCTTTTCTTCTCGTGCTCTGTAGCCTCTCTTCCCCATTTTTAACTTTTTAAGGTTTTTTTCCATAGCATCTGTTAGACTGGGGACAACTTTATGTAAACTCTGCTGCTACACAAACTCTTCTTCAAGTCCCTGTTTAATATTTTTCCATGATGCCTTTCCACATTATTCCCAGTGACTTCATGCCAGCTCGTGTTGTGTCTGTGATATTACCTGACTTGATTTTTCTCTAGGACCGGTCCTGTTTGTGAAGCAAACAGCAGGTGCTACTTTCTTCCATTACCAGCTGTATTATCTCAATTACTGTGTCTGTTCTGCTCCATCAGATTGTTACCAAAGTCTGCGCTAGTCTTCTGTGCCGCTCCCTCAGGCTCTGTCTGGGCCTGTATCCCACAAAGATGAGTTGCCAGCATCCATCCTGACAGACTTTGGCCTGCTTGAATGCCTTCATGGTGCAGGTTGGCTCTTCTGCTTTGCAAATGCTGAGGCTTGAGTGCACTGACATGCTTTTTGCCATCTTTTCCCCACAGCTGACTGAACGTCCAGATGCTATTTCCTTTGAGAGATCAGAATTGTTGAAAGATATGGCACAGGCCACTAGTTAGGATTTTGTGTGAATGTAGGAGGAATAGAATTTAGTCAGGAGACAAAATGTATTATCAAGCTTGATCATGGAAAGAGCTCAAACTTGCTGCTGTTATAAGAACACCTTTCCTGGCCTCTGATTCACATAGTCTGTAGGCAATGAACAGGTCCTTACAGTTTCCAGAGAAGACTTCCTTGGCCACACAGGGCACAAGGCAGGGGAACTCATTCTGTGGTTTTGTGCATTATGAAACAACACATTTGGAGGGGACCCACTCATTTACTATCAGGGCTCTATACACAACATCCAGATGGGCCTCACCAGTCACAGTCCTTTAGAGAAGCCCCTGGTGTAACCATGCAAACATATTGATAGCATTTGGTTGTGAAACTACACCCAGTCTGATCAGAAAAAGAGAAGTAACTCTGCATCCTTCAGGACTGGCCTGGAAATCAAGATGTGAATGCTGTCAGTGCAAGCATCTCAGCCAGGGTAGGATATGGACAGGGGTGTGTTCCTGAGATGTTCCAAGACGGTCTATTTCTGGCTTATCCAGTTTTCTATATGTACTTTGGATCCTGCTCCAAAAATCCCTCCTTTGCTCTGACAGACTGGCCTAGCTGATGGATTGAATCACAGGCAGAAGCTAGGCAAGTTTTGATTCTGAAATACTACTGTGCCATCCTTGGGTGATTCAATCTGTTCTGATTTGTATGTGTGCATGTACCAGATTCTGGCCTGAACGTAAATTTTCCTCTCTATGAGTCCGTGTTCCATCTTATTACTCAGCAAGGTGTCAACCTTGCAAATGTGGTGGGGTGAGAGCACAGAGGAAGGAGCAGATGGGCACAGAATGGATGGGATTGAGCACTATGGAGGACCAGCCATGTGTCAAAAGAAATAATTCCTAGCCAAAGACTAGGAATTTGCTACATATTTTTTCTACCTATGTGCTTGTCTGTCTGTGCAGATCTTCTGATGTCTGTTCAGAAACATGCAGCTGGCTGGTGACCTTTCCCAGCTGGTGGAAGAGGGAAGCCAAATATGCAGACAGTGTAATCAAGGGTTGCCTAAGGAAAAAATGGCATCAGATGCAAGGCGCTGGGCTACAGGGAGAGCATGGGTGCTACAGCTCTGCTGGCACAACTGGTCTGGTTGACTTATTATTTGTGGCTTGTGTGGGGGGAATTGCTGGGCATGTTGTGCAGCTATGCTGGTGAAAATCTTGTAGAACAAATTAATGAACCATCAGAAGCACAGCACAGTCCCAGCTGAGTTATTCAGACTGCCCTGTAATTAGAGGCTTGGCCAAATCTGAGATTCTGGACTTCTGTCTCTGATACATACCTCTGTTAGGACTGCATGAAGAGTAAAGTCTTGTAGGAAGTGGATATGGCTGCCTGCCCCACTGATTTCAGTAGGATTACTGTGAAATTAAATTATGTCTGGGCATGAGAAGTAAGCCCTTTGTTATATACTTACCACATTTCTTACAAATCCTTACAGTGATATACAAGCAGTGAAGAGTACACAATTCTTTAGTCTGCAGGGAACAGGTGCTTGGGAATTATAGTTCCTGGGAAAGAAAAGTGAGCTTGGACTATCAGATTTAAAAATCTGCAACAGTAGCTTGGATGGCAAAGGCCAAAGTTAGAAATAGGTGTGCTGGATTCTCACACAAAGTGGATATGATGAGAACATGAGCAAGTCAGTGCTGTGCTCTTTCCAGGTGGGTTATTGTGTGTGTGCACTTAAGTCATCCTGACACTGTCCTCCTGCGTGTGCTCCTGCACTGTACTTCAACAGTGCCATTTTGCTGTTGGGATCAATATATGTATATCTCAATATATGTATATATGGGGACAAAATACCACTATTTGTTATCTGATGAGATGCTTGTACCATCAGGTTAGTATAGCTGAATGCTTTCAACCATAATTCTTAATCTTAATTAATGATCAATGTAGTTCAGACTGCAAGCTTTCATTTTAGTCTCTGTCTAAGACTGATGTGTGTTTTATAAGTTTGAGTGGGGAATATTGCAAGTGATTTTTATAAGCAAGACTTTTTGGGAAGAGCTAGTTTACTTGTGCAAATGTTTTTCAGAAAGACCTACTCAAATCTGTCTTTTTTTCAGTGTTTTCTCCAGGACTTCCTATTCATGCACTGTTTTGTTGTCCATTTTTCATGGTTGGTTTGTAGAGGATAACAGCCTACTAAATCTGACCCCCAGTGGAATTGTTCCAAAAGTGGTCTCTTCAGACCTCCAGAGGCAAAACATCCTGTTCTGGTCCTAGTAAGAAACAGTATTTCTAGCAGAATATGATTTTTCTACACTAGAAACATACCTGCATTGTAAAGCCAGCAAATTTATATTTTTTCTGAAAGCAGAGTTGATTTAATAATAGGCTTGTTGTGGAATCATAATCCACAGGAAGCATTTTCCTACTGCTGGTTCATATGAAAAAGAATAAAGATGGTATTCAAATTACTGAAAGCCAAGAGGAGGTTCTTTAAAATAGGAACATGAGGCATTGCTGGTTTGTTTTAACAGAATTAGAGAGCTTTTAAATTTTACTTTGGTCTTTCCCAAGAGAGAAAATGTGAAAAGTTAGTCTAAGAATAAATAGACTTTAAAAAATCATTAAAGCAGATCTTACCACACTTCCTCTCATACGTACTCTGGGAGAGAGATTGGTATTTGCTTTAATTACCACCACCAAAGTAATTACTCTATTTGACCAGATCAATTAAAAATAATCTAATAACAGTGTCTCCTGTTAGAGTGGGGAAATTGCAGATGTAAAGGTACCTTTAAAGGATTCACCACTGTTTCTCACTCTGTTCCAGGTGGTAGGTCCTAATTATAGTCCAGTGTACAAATTTATCAGCTTTAATATATTTGATAGGTAAATCAATAGAGAGAGAAAAAGTTAAACACTGCATCTTAGAGACTTGAAGCTCATTTCAATAATTTTTGGATCTGCTCTTAAATCTGTTTTTTTAAATCCAAAAATTCTTAATTAGTTGTTGCCTAACCCTATGAAACCTCTGGTTTTTTAGGAGCCTTCCTATTAAGCCTACAGCTCTCTAGGGACTTGTAGCTGTGCTTATGTGTGTGCTGACTGTCCACAGTCTGAGCATTTTTTATTGTTTAAGTCTTGATGAGATCCAAAAAATGAAGCAGAGAAGGAACGTGTCTGCAGTGGACCAGATGTAACAGGTGTGATCTGCGCCCTCAGCCCTGGGGAGTCTGAAACCCATGATTTCAGAAAGTGTCCCACCTGATGGAGTAGACACTACTGATGGAGCTGAGGGCAGGCTGCACTCTTCCTCCTCTTCCTCCTCAAGTCATGCCTTGATGTGGAGCTTCATCTTAAGATTATGGGGAGCCAAAGGAGAGCACAAGAAGGTGTGTGCTCAGCCTAGTTGCTAGTATGCTCGCTCACCTAGATGGGTAGGAGGGTTGAGTTCTTACTGCCAAGCTCGTTTGTGTATTTTATCATTAGCCAGTCAGTGTGTAAATATATAAATAGTGCCTGGGCATTGAACCTGAACACTCTCCTCCCTGGAATGTATCCCAGCTCCTCATCTCCTACATGATGAATTCCTGATACAGTAATGGTGAATTCTGTCATGCTTTGTGACAGCTTCCCAAGGGAAGGTGGCAGGCACTACCCCCATGAGTAGCTCAGAGTCTGCTGATCAATTGTTGCATTAGGAGATAGGACATGTGGATTTTGACCTCATCAAAAGGAAAAAGAATCTGCACCTGCCAGCTCCTGCTGGGTGCCAGGCTATTACACGAAGTGCAGCTGCCATCTCCGTCTTCATTTGATAGATTTTTAGAAGATAGCAAGCCATGGTTACAAAATGTACTTGCCATGAGTCTGATCTTACCAATGTACAACAGCTGTACTGGGAACATTTACTGTAATTAGGCAGAGGAACACCTAGTTGCCTTTTCCTTAATTGGCCTTAGTTGTGTGCTAGAAGCAAGCTGATGAGTTCTGTGTGTAAAATACCAGCCAGGCTAAAGCTGAGCCAAAGAGGTTGCCATTATCTGTGCTCATCACTACCTGCTCTTCTTGCTCATGGCAATTATTTACTCAACCTAGTTGCCAACGACCTATTTGCTTCTCAACCTAGTTGTGTGAAAATGGCCCTGATTAATTTATACACTTGGAAAGGTAAAGGTTTACCATGGCCCGCTGGGCTTTGCCAGAACTCAGTTAAGGAGCAACCACCCACACGTGTCTGAGAAGCCACAGGCACTGGGGAGTTTCACTGCCTCTAGCAGTAGGTGACAGCTGATTAGAAGACTTCACTGGTGGATTTTTGAACATAAGCAACTGAAATCTGTAAGTTAAGTCTTGCAAGTTAAGCATATAATGGGTTCCACAGTTTTTAAAAGCTAATCAAAGATATGGCCAATGACTTAAATTCATTCCAACAGTAGGGAAATGACTAGGCACTGCATTTATAGCTTACAAACGGGGACAAGAAGAACAGTGCTTTCCTCTACTGATTGTAAAATGTTAAATGCAACTAAACAGCGTGCACTCTCTAGCTGGTGAACACCTCAGCAGGCTTAGTGGTTGCATATTTACGATACATGGACATTGCAGAGACCTCTGACATCAGGGTTATGCACTGAAGAGGAATTTCTACTGCCTGCCTTTCCTCTGCATATAGTTATGCTCCTTGGTTGTCTTGATCTGTCTCCATCCTAAATCTTTCTGTTCAGGAACTTTCATATTAAGATGGTGCAACTTAGAATAAGATGCTTCTTAAACTTACTTAAGCAGTCCTGAGTTACTGACTGCAGATAGATGTTTCTCTCCCTCCTCCTAAATTAAAAATGGCACATAGTGTTCAATCGAAGGAAGGACATTTGCCATTTAGTTTCATTAGGATGATTTGGCTCAAGGGGAGATATCTGATGAGAAGTAATTATCTTAATTATGTGCCACAATCTTGAAAATGAAAGGAACATGTATTTTAATGTGATTGTGTTTTTTCTGTGTCTCAGCTTCTGTTCTTATTCGTAATTTGAATAGCACTTTCTTAAAACTTTTTATTAGCAACGTGATGTAATTACCTGTTATATGACAAAACATCTACACAAGGGGGGGCTGTTACACACGAACTGAGGTTCCTCAAGGAGCCTTTCCTGGACAAATTTATGATGATAAATTCCACAAATGAGCAGCAGATGTCAGCTCTCCAGCTCTGATTAAACGAATCCTTAAAATTCTGTCTTACTTCAGAGATTCCCTACAGTTTTTAGTGCTTTCCTGAACCAATCATTTCATTTTGTTTCCTTGAGTATCATCAGGAAGAAAATTCATAATGGTGAGATATCAGCCATGGGTGTTATTTGTTTATAAACAAGAAACAGCTGTTCTAGGAGAAAGCTACCAGCAATAGAGAGATGCACAATGTGCAGAGGAAAAAAATCATAGAAACAAAGGTCTAGCAGCAGGAGAGGCATAAAAGGGGGCACAGAACTGAGAGTAAGAAGTTTGGATGCTGTTCAGGTAGGTCATTAGCTAACTGATAAGATCCAAATCACTCTTCTTTCCTTTAGTTTCTAGAAAGAGAGGACAGTCATATTTACTTCGTTTTGTAGAGGTTTTCATAATCTACTTGTAAATGCTTAAGACTTTTTTTTTAATGGAAATAAGGCTTCTGATGCATCAGAAACACATGTTAAAGAACCAGAAAAATGCAGCTAAATAGGAACACACTTTATGTTGTGCAGATCAAAGCAGCTGTCTTCCCCTTCCCTTCCTCCCTTCACACACCCTCCCATTCCACAAAAAGGAAAGAAGTCATAAGACACAGAATCCTCAATCCAGGCTTGTCTATATTTCTGTAATCATCAATAAGTTCTGCAGCCCCAGAAACTTGACATTTCCCAGGAAAAGCATCTGGAAAAGCATCTTTTCTCCCTGCAATAATGAGGGCAAGTGGGATAAGAAGACTAAAGGCTTTACCATCATATAATAGAAAGATCCCTTAAGGAAAATAATGGCAATGCCGTTGTGGGGAAACATTTAAAGTTAGACTGATTTAAAATAGTCACCATCTTGGTGAGAGGGAGAATTTGTGCTTTGATTAGGCAGAGCTGGATTAGGAAGCCTCATGACTGACACATTTTGATTGTCCATAATATTCACCCAGAACTCTGACACACATCTGTTGTACCACAGGAGTATTGTTCAAGAATGCAGTGAAGTTACTGAACAATCACTCCTGGTCAGTAGTTGCCACACTGGCCTTGACATTCTCAGTAAACACGAGTGATTTTATCCTCAGTCCTCCGTGGATAACTTCTAAAATAACTTCTGTGAGAACATACAAAGAGCTGAGTGGTACAGCCGGGAACAGAGCTTTGAAATCTTGGTTTGCAGGCTCTTGGTGAAACATCTTGATAGGCAGTATGTCGGTATAGCATGCCATCTTCATCTTGGCATCCTGTACTTCTATAGTCCATGTGTAGAAGACTTTTGTTGAGCTGATAAAGTTAAGGGAACTGGGTACAGGCTTATTTCTATAGGGGATTATGTTGTTTATATATGAGTGTTGTGTAATGAAGAAATATTACTTCATATAATTGGTTGTCTAACTAAAGAAATCCCCTGAAGTTTGTGCTGTTTCTGTCTAAATCCAAACTGAATAGAGTTTAGGAAATGATAATTATGTCCTCTTTCAGTCACTGCTTTAATCCTCCCTTTAACAAGTGAGCAATTACAATGTCACAGCGGAATCCTGTAGCAGTTAAGCATAGAGTTCATGTTGGCCAAGGAGTATGGCTAACAAACACTGTCACTGGCTACCCATAAAAGGCCTTGTGTGCATTAATTAGATGTTTCTACAAAGAAAAAAAAAAATCTGAATTTTTTTCACAAGTAAAGCTATTAAATTTCTGTAGTTGAGTAGTATGGATTTAAGAAGACCTCACCTCACTCTCTCTCATCTCTTTTCAAATCCCATAACCAACCCACCAAACAGGACTTATCCTATGGAATGAATTTGAATTAAAGACTACAATGTGTCCTCATTTTAATCCAGGCAGTCAAGTTAAAGTCAAATTAACAAAAAGCAAAATTAGGCCTCAAATGTTCTTTGAGTATTTTTTTAACTAATTCTGTTTTCATTCTTTTTTTGCAGCTGCTTCTATACCTTCAGGTTCTTGGTAGAACTGGAGGCAAAGAATTAAAACTGAAAAAAACCCCGGTTCTTATGTAAGAGACAGATCTTGCACATTTTTATCTGCTAGGATTTATAGTTTCAAATACATATGCTGATGGGTGGGCAAGGGGAGACAGGGGAGGGGAGAGTTAAATACCTCTTTTAAAATTTGACATGCTTTTCTGAGTTCAACACTTTATAACCCAGTCATAAACCTGTGTAGGAACTTCATGGGAAAGGCTATTTTCCCAGTATTTCTTTTTTCATTTTTAAATGACTTCTGACCATGGTATAACTAGTCAGTGTGAGAATTACAGAACAAGTTTGAACTCTTAGTGGGCAAGTAACCTTGGGAGGTTAGATGTTCTTATATTCTTTGGGAATTTTTGGCCTTTGAGGCTGCCTAGAAAGAGAATACCATTGAGAATTTATTTTCAAAGCTTCCCATCGTTCTGGAGATCTGCAGAGGATCCAATATTTTATTTTATGCTGTCAGTGAATATTAGGGAGAGCTACTTCTAGCTAAAGCAGTTTACTCATTTCTCATTTTAATTACCAGCTTGAATAATTCTCATTATTTCTAGTATAAATTTCTATATTTCCATCTTTGGAGATACTCAAAACCCATCTGGACAAGGTCCTGAGCATCCTGCTCTAGTATACCCTGCTTTGAGTGGTAGGCTGGAGTAGGTGACCTCCAGAGTCATCTACTAATGCCAGTTATTCTGTGGTTCTCACTGAAGCTCTTTTCAAGTGCTATTCTTGACATTAGCCTGGAAGTCTGCTTGCGGGCAGAATATACAACAAATGCTAATGATGTTATTTATTCAACATCTTTTCTACCATTTGTCCTAACTTAGGCAGGTTCATCACAAGATAACAGGATGAATTTTCCATAAGAGCAAGAGAGAGGTTTGAGGAATTTAGCTTGGAACTTGTTTGTGTTTAAATGGCTGCAGGTCTGTAATTATTCTCCTGTAGCATCCTGTCCTCTAACCCCACTCCTCCTGCCGTGGTCCAGTCACGCAGTGTTTGTGAAGGCTGCATGTCCCCATTGCCCATACTGCCTGTGGCTCAGCAGACAGGAGAACACTGGGAGCTTAGAGCCTTCCCAGTGGTGTGTAGGTGGAGTCTTGACGTGCCAGGAATGCATCAAAGATTTATTGGCCACATGTCCTGGCTAAGGATGCTCCAAGCTTCGTGGATGTGGCCACCACGTGCTTGTGTGGAGTGATCTCAATGTGGTCACTCTTAGGAACAAGCTGACAGAGCAGTGTAGGTGTGACCTAGGATTGTTGCATTCTCCTGAGTCAAGAGATAAAACAGTAGAGTGTACATTCTGTTGCAGCAAAATTGAGTCCTGGACACTAGTATTGCAGGAGATACATAAATGCTCTGCTTTATATATAGTCAGTGGCCCCCCTGACTGCAACAAGACTAGTAGGGGTAGGCTGATTTTAAACCCAGGTGGAATTCATGACAAACTAAGACATTAGATGTTATGCTTTCTTGATGAATAATCCATTTACCTGACAGTCTTTGGAATAATAAATTGAATACATTTCCAGTGAGGATACTGCCTTACTATGGTGTACTAGTCTTTATAGTTTTTTCTAAAAGGTTGTCCTCACTGTTCCATTTTTAAAAGCAAAAAAAAAATTAGGCATGGAAATTTACTTGCTCAGGATAGAAAATAAAGGAGAAAATTTTGTCTTCCAACCTACTTACAGAAATATGGTAGGTCTCAGGCTAAAATCTACCACTGAACCAATGTTCAATATTTATTAACTAGAGGGATTAAATAAAAGTGTAGCTTCTCCTCACTTTCCAGACATAATTTTAATTATTTCCAACTCATGTTCTAAGCAGTGAAATTTTTTAAATCTTATTTTAAAATAAGAATAAGCACTGCATGTTTTGGAGCAATATGAACTGTTACAATCAATAAGTAAAATTTACTTAAAAAATCTTAGCCTAATTTAAGCTGTGGAGTTATTGTAGTATGTTTGTAATGCGTGACTTTGCTGTACATCAACAGAATGAGGAGGGGAAGCACAGAGGAGTATATTAGTACTGTGTACATGCTAAGTGTTAGTATTCCTAAAATCAAATCCCTAAAGGAGGTGTTCATCTCCACCTATTATTGTCCAAGAAATGAGAAAAGTGAGCAGCGGAACCAACCAATACCCTTTGAGAAGTGATAAAAGTTCTTTATATCTAGGTCATGGGCAGAAAGGATTTTAAACTGGTTGTTCATGTTTAATATAAACATACAAGGTATAGGAAGTGCAGTATTGCTGTTCTCATTTCATGGGTGCTCAAAGGCTCAAGTGCCTCTTTTCTCTAGAAATATTTGTGTGAAGGAGCATATTTGAATCTGCTTCAGATTATCTTGAAACATGGATGTATTTTAATATTGTAGCTCCCACTCCCTCCCCTCTGCCATCCCATTGTTAACTGGAAAAAGCAGTTAACATACAGGCAGTGTTCCACTTCCCTGTATTGCAGGAATGAATTTGAACGTAGGGAGAGAATGTTTGAATGGAAAAGCAAAATTAAGGGCAAAATTATCCTTTACTTTGTAGTGATGGTCTGTTAATCTGCTCGTATAAACAGGCATTTGGATACCAAATGCCTCTTGAATCTGAATTTCTCCCTGATTTTTGGAAGTAATGTTTTAGTTGATAAACTTTTTAACAAGAGATTCATGGTTTGTGTGCAGTAACTCTGGAGGTGCAGGTGTCTGAGGACACCTTGGCCTAATCCAGTCATCCTAGAACGCTATGTCTGTTTTCCACCCAGGGTTCAAGCCAAAAATAAAAGCTGATATTCTTCAAAAGATTGTCAGCCTTGCACATTAACATGGTACTGCATATGAGATGTGCTTTGTGTTCTAGTCCTTCACTTTGCCAGCCTTTTAGACAGCAAATGTGCTATGTATAGTTATGAAAAAAAATACTAGTTGGATAGTTTCCTTCTTAGTTTATATTTAAGCTACTATTACAGCTCAATGGAATTTTCTTATTTAGAAACTAGTTGGTCATGTTGCACAGGCACTTACAGTTAGAGTGGTTGTTTAAAAAAGATCAAAAAACCCCTTATTGGATTCTTTTCCATAGGGTAAAGCTCCTGTGCTGAATTGAATCTTTTGGACAGGATGGTTCATCATTGTCTGAAGGGCAAGAGGAGATTCCATTGGAAGGGTCTCTTGCAACAGCATCTTGATCTAGATGTGTAATGCTCACCATAAATCTTATGCATGGACTGTGTGTTGGTCTGACTTCATGTACAAAACAGGTTTGCTTTTCACGTGTATGGTGACTGTTTGTTGGGAAGTAACACCAGAAATTCAGATCATGGGTCAAAATATACATGATTACCAAAAGCAGTGTTCTGTTGATCAAAATAGGAAGAATTTCTTTCCTGAAAGGGTTCTCAGGCACTGGAAGGGGTTGCCCAGGGCAGTGGTGGAGTCCCCATCCCTGGAGGGATTGAAGAGTCGTGTAGACACAGTGCTGAGGGACGTGGGTTAGTGGGGACTGGTCAGTGTTGGGTTCATGATGGGACTCGATGAGCTTAAGGGGCTTTTCCAATCCAGGCAGTGCTGGGATTCTGTGTAACAGTGCCAGAGTTGACAGGCCTACGTACTTGTGGTTGTTAGCTTGGGCCGTTAAATGCAGTCATCACTGTTAAGTGTAGTAGTAAAGACTATACTGCATCCCCATACAATCCTTTGAATATAGGCTAAATCCTGTGCCTTACTGCTGAATTAAAGCCTTCCCTCAACAGGAAACAGCTTCATCTGGGCTCATCTTCCTCATGTGGAGGTCATTTGGAGAGCTCCTATCTAACTTCCTTACCAAGGCTGTTCTCCCACTGTGTCAACCCTCCACACCTGAACATGTAGCCTTTTAATATGATAAATTGTTCATTATTTCCTTATTAGGGAAACAGAATCCTTTTTCCCTTCTGTTGGTTATTCCCCTTGGTGTTGCTGGTAGTGGTGGCCCCGCTGCTGTCATATACTACATATCATATTAAAGTGACTTTTGTTATTCATATTTTGTTTTCTATGTCAGTTGTTTTAAGGAACCTTTGTCCATGACTGCTGGGCAACTCAATTAAATGGGCCTAGATTAATTTATTTTGTTTAAGAAAGTGGGACATGGTAATGAAGTCTATGTGGCTCTCTTTAAAAGAGGATCAGACCCTAGTCTAGTTTGGCTGGTGCTCACCAGTGGTAAGAAGACTGTAAGCAATCTCATATATGGTGTGAGCCCCATGGGCAGCCTAAGTCAGGACTGCAACCTTGTCTTAGTAAAAACATTGGATAATAATTGTACTTGGTGTGACCTGGCTGTTGGGATCTACAGTGTGGCCATCAGGTGTTTCTCTGTATTTGTTATTTTGAGTTTAATGTCTTATTCATTTAACTACACTTAACATCATGTTTCTTAAAGAGTGGAAACAGGAACTTTGTTAGTGGCAAGAGAGGAACACAAATGGTAGCGCAGTGAGTAATAACTGACTTACCTAGCCTTTCTGGCTGACAAATGACTGCATTCTAAAGTGAAATAAAGGGCAGCTTTTGCTGGAAGGAAGCATTTTGCTAAAGAAGTAAGGAGGCTGGTAGGGTACAAAGACATCATTTCTTTTCCTATTCCTTTTAAGAGTTTTTAAATGAAGGTATTTCTTACAAAGAACACTTTGGAGGAGAGCAATATTACTGCCTTCTAGAAAAATTTTCTGCATTGGCCCCATCCAGCCATTCTCCAGTCTTGCACTTGTCCCCCTGTGGCATTGGTTCTGAACCTCACTCATGTGTTGCCATTTTCTTTATGCTTATTTCACCTTACCCTCCCCTCTCTAATTTTAAAACATACACAACCACTTTGTTTCTATATCTTTTTCTCCAAACTTATTTTTTTATAGATCTGCCATTTTTTCTTAACTAATATCTACCTGCCTGTATTTTCTTACCGGCTATGACTGCCTGAGAAACACAATTCTTCCATGTGTCCTCTATGAAGGACTGCAGATCTATTGCCTCTCTCAGTTTACCTTCTGGATGCAGGAGAAGGGATGAGTAATGTTGCTCTGCCTTGTAATACATGTATTCATCCAAGAAGGAAGGAGAGGGAATAGTGTCTTTGAAGTCCATCCCAGGAGCATGAGAGTTTGTAAGAATTCAGGTACACAGAATACTTTTTTTTTTTATTTCATATAACAGTCAAGTCACGTTCTCCCTTTGTAAATGCAAGGAGGATAAACTTGTATTAGGAATTGGGACCATGTTTTCAGTGTATCAAGAAGAGGGGAATTTTTTTTTCCATTATTCCAAGTATCCCACTGCCCTTATTGTGCTCTCAGTAATCATGGAACAGTTGGAGAACAATCCCATTTTTTTTTAAAAAAAAAAGACAATTTCCTGTTCCAGCATGGGGTATAAATGCAATTTCCCTGTCTGGCTTCTTGATTGTAGTAACCTCCTTAGGCTAAATTGAAGGACTTCTTGCTGGGGAACTAGGATTGAAGAGAAAAATCTCTTCCCTTGCAGATAGGGAACTCTTTTTTAGGCTGCAAACAGAGGAAAGCTTGCTCTAAGGCCAGACATTGTTGATTAGACTGTAGGAGGACAATTACTTGGCAAATGGTTTTTGTATAGCAAATTCAAGATCTATCAAAATCTACTGTATTGTTTGTTCTCCTTCACCTGCAGCTCTAGGATACCAGTCAATGTATTAGAAACACCAACAGATGCATGATTTGTGCAGTTAGTCAGTCTTCTGTCTACAGCTGATGGTGTTGAGATAAGGTCCATGGTGTCTTAGTGCTAAGTCAGTGGAAAGTTCTTGAACCTCTTAAAATAGCACCAAACTGTCTCATCAGATGTGCCAGGCAGAAATTTAACTGTCCTGTGCTGCTGTTGAGTGTGTGGGCCATTTGTGTTAGGGGTATTTATGCTGGAATTGATGTCTCAGCAGCCCACAGAGTCTGGTGTCCTCATATTTGACTGTGGCCAATATGAAGTGATTCAGAAACAAGTACAAGAAATTCTATACCAATTATTCAGTTAAAAGGCAAGCTGTGCTTCTCAAAGTTTCTTCATTGCTCCCATCTTCATTATCTAGCAGTAGATTTCTTTTGAAACATGGCAGTGTATGCCTTTTCTTCTTACCCTCTCTCCTGTCATACGTATAAAAATATAAATGTTTGGTAGTACCTATGTAGTGAGCAATTGCCAAAACTCCCTGCTTGCTCTAGGGGTGTTGTGTAGGGCTATAGCAAACTGAAATTAAACTACTTAACCAACTAGATATCTAGCTCCATGCCTTTCAAATATCAGAAGAGGGGGAAAAAAATACACACACCTCCCCCAACAAAAAAACTCCAACACCCCCCCATTCCAAAACCACAAACAAACAAAAACCAAACCAAAAATCCAGCCTTGTAAATCTTGATCCAACATCAAGAAAATTTAAAAGAAAATCTTATCCCAGGAGACAAATTGCCAATGTAGAGGCTATCAATTAGTGCTTTTCCTAGCAAAATTAGCCAACTGTGCTGATTTGGTATTGGCTTCACTTTTATTTGTATTCTGCAGGATCAGGGTTGTATTGAAAGACTATGAAGAGACTGTGCTCTTGTTCACCAAGGCTTCAAAATATGGGGAAAATACCATTAGGTATCTCCAGGCTGGCTGCCTCTTCTCTCATATAGGATGGCAAACCCTGGGGCCTGCTGGTAAAACTTGCTGTGTGTTCAAAAGTACATAGCAAATTTGATTCCTTTTCCACAGGGACAACGTTAGTCCAGTGCAATGCGATTTTTTGTTTAAATTAAGCTCAAGCAATTAGACTGAACTTATTCACAAAAAAAATTTAAAATAATTATTTATGGTGTAGTACTAAGTCACACAAATGATGTACCCAGTGCAGTTTACATGGGGTGTTCAACTACTATATTACAACACTGAGTTGGCCAGATTGAAAATCGTAATCTCATTTTAATTTTCAGAGTTCTAGCACTCATCTGAATGTACCTCTTGATAGGCTTTTGTATTCTGAGCTCCACTCTCTCATATGGCTTTGTGTCATTCTTTGTCTCTTAGAAGTCTCAAACTGAAATGTCTTTCTGAGGCAAAATGTCCCCCTCCCCACACAGGTAAAATACACTTTTATTGGGCTTTCTGGCTTGGATTTCAAATTAATTGTCTGATCTTTTTCTTATTACCTGTACTGTCTTAAATACTGGATGCCAGTGGTCTTTGCACATATAAATCCACCATACAAACTGCTCAACAGAACAGGGTACCCTGTTAGATTTCCTCCTTATAGAAGTCCTCCTTCAATTCTGTCTATTGTCTATCACATCATTCAGTGATCTCCCAGATTTTACCAATTTCTAGCACTTTTAAGCTCAGGATATGTAGCATTAGGTTTTTTATAGTTGCCAGAAGACTCAATACCACTTCATAGAATGATAGAATCGGTTGGGTTGGAAGGGACCTTAAAGCTCACCCAGTTCCAACCCCCTGCCAGCAGCAGGGACACCTTCCACTAGACCAGGTTGCTCAAAGCCTCATCCAACCTGGCCTTGAACACTTCCAGGGAGGAGCAGCCACAGCTTCTCTGGTCAACCTGGGCCAGTGTCTCACCACCCTCACACCAAAGAATTTCTTCCTCATTATCTAATCTGAATCTACCCTTGTCCAGGTTATAACCGTTGCCCCTTGTTCTACCACTACCTGCCCCTGTAATAACTCCTTCCCCAGCCTTCCCTGGATACTTTGACTAGCTCATCACTTATGTCAAGATTTAATCCAGGACTGGTCTTCACAGAATTGCTGTAGATCGTTGCACAGCACTCCCTTCTGTCCTTGTCCCCTCCTAGTAGCTGCCTTTTCTCTGATGATTCATACTTGTGTAATCCAGCTGTGTTCAGCTGAGCAGCACCTGACATTCCATCCCACTTCTTACCGCCCTCCACTTGCACTCTTTCCTTTATTTAAAATTTTAATCTCAAAGCAGAGGTTTATTTCTTTCTCTTTGTTGTTAATGAGCTCCATGAATGGATCTCTTTATGTGGTTTGCTGATGCTTTTATATCATTGATTTCTGTAATTTAAATTCAATTATGTTTTATTTCCTTTAACTGTCTGAAGGCTTTTACAGTAACTGTCCCATTTAGAGCTCTATTGCAATGTATTATTGTTTGATAACACTGTATGTCTTATTACCAATTTGTAAAAACATGCTTTCTGTCTTTCTCTTTTATTTCTGCACAGCATAATGAATCTGCTTCAGGAGTACTTATATTAAATTAGCACACTATCTCTTTAAACAGACAGCTTTCTCTTGGAAGAAATTTTCATCTATTCTGACTGCCCGTTGTCACAGAGCTCTGAGGTGTTTGACAAAAGGGCAGCACTACTGCAGTGGTCTGTGGTTTTCATCTCCCACTGGAAGTCCCTTATTTTATCACTGGCTACTCTATTACTCTCTATCACTCGTTTTATTTGTCTTATCTAGTGCTGGAAGCCACCATCTCCAAGTAATTAGTGACTACTCACCCAGACCATTTCATCTTTTATTACTTATTGCTCCCTTCTGTGGCTGTGTTCATACCTTTTTTAAGAAAAGATTTAAGGAAAAAAAAAAGCTTTCTGCTATTTGCACATCATTACACTCATGTGATCCAAGACTGGATTTGAACCAGGTTTCCAGTAGCAAAGATCAAACAGGTTTTTTTCTAACAGCCAGCATGTATCTTCCTTCAGTCTGTTACTCTCAATAGGTACTTCAGGTTTCAGCTACTGCTAGTCCATGGCATCTCATGATGGGCTGAGTGATAGCTTTTCTAGTCTGTCTGTGAAGATGAAACGTGATGAACTTTATCTTAGCATTTTAGCAAACTCACTCTTTCTGGTGAAAATCAGAGAAGTGGAAAAGAAGGGATAGAGGGCATTGGATTTCCAGTTAATAGACCCATCACCATTTAGCAGTTCTATAATTGTTGGCAGACTGCAGTACTGGTTGACTGTAGCCATCAACAACTCCAAGCATAGTAACACCCTTCATCTCTCCTCTTAAGTCTTGCAAATTGTCTCAAAGACACTGAAATCCTAAACATTTTTTCCTCAAAGTTGGAAAATACAAAGTAGACATCTGTAAATATCAGTATTTATGTACAGACTTGAGGTATAGGGACTGTAGAGCATGCAGGGAGCTCTGGCAGACCTCCACCTTCAGAGTTGGTGTGACCTGCTCTTTTGGTCGCTACCTTGCACCTCAGGTGTAGTATTAGTCTCCCATGTCATTACAGATGAATGCTGCAGTCTCTGTTGTGAACTAGTCAGCCTTGTTGAGGGCCAGGGACCTGAGGTAAGTGTGAAATAGTAGAACTGTGCTGCAGCCAAGGAAACGAGTCTTTCAGTAGGATGGCACCACTGGTATCTCCCTTCATACTAATTTGCCAGGTTTCTGCTACTCCATGCAAGTGGATCACAGAATCACAGAATCACAGAATCACAGGATGTCAGGGATTGGAAGGGACCTCGAAAGATCATCCAGTCCAATCCCCCTGCCAGAGCAGGAACACCTAGATGAGTTCGCACAGGAAGGCGTCCAGGCGGGTCTTGAATGTCTCCAGAGAAGGAGACTCCACACCCTCCCTGGGCAGCCTGTTCCAGGGCTCTGTCACCCTCACTGTAAAGAAGTTCTTTCTCAAATCCAAGCAGAACCTCCTGTGTTCCAGCTCACACCCATTGCCCCTTGTCCTATCATTGGTCATCACTGCAAAGAGCCTGGCCCCATCCTCCTGACACTCACCCTTCAGATATTTATAAACATTAATGAGGTCCCCCCTCAGCCTCCTCTTCTCCAAGCTAAAGAGCCCCAGCTCCCTCAGCCTTTCCTCATAAGGGAGATGTTCCACTCCCTTAATCATTTTGGTGGCTCTTCGCTGGACTCTCTCAAGCAGCTCCCTGTCCTTCTTGAACTGTGGGGCCCAGAACTGGACACAATATTCCAGATGTGGCCTCACCAGGGCAGAGTAAAGGGGAAGAAGAACCTCTCTTGACCTACTGACTACACCCCTTCTAATGCACCCCAGGATGCCATTGGCCTTCCTGGCCACAAGGGCACAGTGCTGGCTCATGGTCATCCTGCTGTCCACCAGGACTCCCAGATCCCTTTCCCCTTCACTGCTCTCTAGGAGATCATTTCCTAACCTATACTGGAACCTGGGGTTGTTCCTGCCCAGGTGCAACACCCTACACTTGCCCTTATTATATTTCATCAAGTTTTTCCCTGCCCAGCTCTCCAGCCTGTCCAGGTCTCTCTGGATGGCAGCACAGCCTTCTGGAGTGTCAGCCACTCCTCCCAGCTTGGTATCATCAGCAAACTTGCTGACAGTGCATTCAATTCCCTCATCCAGGTCATTTATGAATATATTGAATAATACTGGTCCTAGTACTGACCCCTGAGGGACTCCACTAGACACAGGTCTCCAACTAGACTCCGCCCCATTGACCACTACTCTCTGGCTTCTTCCCACCAGCCAGTTAATAATCCATCTCACTACCTGCTCATCTAATCCACACTTCCTCAATTTATCAGCGAGGATGCTGTGGGAGACCGTGTCAAATGCTTTGCTGAAATCAAGATAGACCACATCCACTGCTCTACCATCATCCAGCCACCTGGTCGTGTTTTCATAAAAGTCTAGAAGGTTGGTCAAGCATGACTTCCCCTTGGTGAAGCCGTGCTGACTGCCCCTAATGACCCTCTTATCCTTGATATGCCTAGAGATGGCACCAAGGATAAGTCGTTCCATCACCTTTCCAGGGATGGAGGTGAGGCTGACCGGTCTGTAGTTACCCGGGTCCTCCTTCTTGCCCTTTTTGAAGATTGGAGTGACATTGGCCTTCCTCCAGTCCTCAGGCACCTCTCCCGTTCCCCACGACTTAGCAAAGATGATGGAGAGCGGTCTAGCAATGACTTCAGCCAGCTCCCTTAACACTCGTGGGTGCATCCCATCTGGACCCATGGACTTATGGATGTCCAGGTTGCTTAATTGGTCCCTGACCCAATCCTCATCAACTGAGGCAATCTTCTCCATTGTCCTGTCTCCATCTGGGGTCTCCAGGGTACAGAGCTCCTCAAGACAACTTCCGGCAGAGTAGACAGAGGCAAAGAAGGCATTCAATAGCTCTGCCTTCTCTGTATCCTCTGTCACCAGGGCACCCACCTCATTCATCAGTGGGCCTACACTGCCTCTGACGTTGGCTTTATCTGCCATGTATTTGAAGAAGCTCTTCCTGTTGTCCTTGACCCCTCTGGCAAGATCTAATTCTAAGGAGGCCTTGGCTTTCCTAGTTGCCTCCCTACATCCTCTGACAATATCCTTATATTCCTCCCAAGTAGCCAGCCCCTCCTTCCATGATTTGTAAACTCTCCTCTTCCACTTAAGTTTGGCCAGCAGTTCCCTGCTTAACCAAGCAGGTCTCCTGGCTCCCTTCCCTGACTTCCTCCATATCGGAATGCTTTGATCTTGAGCCCAGAAGAAGCTGTCCCTGAATGTTAACCAGCTGTCTTGGGCCCCTTTACCTTCAAGTAATCTGTCCCATGGAATTTCCCCTAACAATTGCTTGAAGAGGCCAAAGTTGGCCCTCCTGAAGTCCAGCGTAGCAATCTTACTTGTAATTCTGCTTATGCCACATGAGATTCGGAACTTCACCATCTCATGATCACTGCAGCCCAGGCAGTCCTCAACCTTCACAGCCTCAACCAGACCCTCCTTGTTAGTGAGGATCAGATCCAGCGTCACTCCCCTCCTGGTTGGTTCATCCACCATTTGCATCAGGAAGTTATCATCGATGCACTGGAGGAACCTCCTGGATTGGGGGTGGCTGGCCGAGTGGTCTCTCCAGCAAATATCTGGGTAGTTAAAATCCCCCACAACAACCAGGGCCTGGGATTGCGAGGCTGCTGTCAGCTGCCTGTAGAAGGCCTCATCAATTTCTTCACCCTGATCTGGTGGCCTGTAATAGACACCCAAGTGGATGTTCAAATTACAGTGGCACTGAGATGCTCTGACACTACTCTTTCTAGCTGTGTCCTAGCTCTTCATGTGATATGACAATGTGATGGACATCGAAACCCTCCCCCTTGATATCCAGGAGTATTAGTCTCAAACACCAGGTAACTGGTTCTTTTGTAAGACTGCCCTCCACAAGAACAGCTCTTTAGCTAGAGGTGATGACCTGTTAGTACACAGATGAGGCACAAGGTGATAACAATGAGAGGCTTAAACACCCTTGTGAAGTGTATTCCACATTTTGTTCCCATTCTAAGGCAAGGTGCTTGAAATTTATGAAAGGATATTTCAATAATTATCTATAGCACTCACTAATATGCCTGAAAAAATACAGGCTTATTCAGATGTACTTTCAAACAAAAGCTTTAAGACTTGAGCAGTTACCCATTAGATCAAGGACTAAGTCTCAAGTTCAAGCCAACATTTCCATGTACAGCCCTAGAGCTCAAGAGTTACTGAAAAATACTCCTTGTATTTTCCTCTCTTCCTGAGGTCTAGCTGAACCTGTGCTAATTGACCTTCAAGGCACACAGCAGTATCTTTCCTACCCAGTCCCCCGCCCGAGGGGCGATTCAGTAACAGACTGAGTTGTCATTCTGGGAATGTGGTTGGCATTGTGTCAGTTTTGCTTCACATCAATTTCGATAACTCTGGCTTATCATGTGTCTCTACAATGGGCTAGGTATATGATATATATTAGATGAAAACTACATATGTAAATATATCCTGGGAAGTCTGGCAGCAAAATTATGTAAATGTGGACTGAAAAGCTCTTTGGTTCCATTAGGGATGAGTGTGTGCCTACTGGGGTTTTTAACCCTCTACCTGGGAGTCATATATTCACATAGTCATAATGCATGTGCAATTTCTTTCCTTGTGTGCAGAAATACTCCTAAAATGAGTAGAGATTGCAGAAAATGGATTTAAGGCTTAGCATCGAAGATTTCTGGTAACCTAGTGTCTGTTCATTTTATTGTTTTTCTGATAACCAATACTTTAAGTATTAAGTATTGTGACAAGATGCAATACTCATCAGGCAACTCTGGACTCTGAGGTTGGGTTTATCATTAGAAAGCTTTGTCATTTTCTAGAAGGAAGTTTGGGAAAAGTGAGTTATTGTGCAATGTTAAATAATTGGAAAGCATCTTTATTTCAGAGGCTCTACTGCATCCATGCTTTGGGTAAAGAAGTGAAACTTGGAAGAAGGGTAGCCTTTATAACAGGCTGTGAAATTCATAGTAAAAAAGAGCCCAAATGTGGCCAAATTATAGAATACAAACTTCTAAGAGTTTTATAGCTGTGATCTTCAGCATGCTTAATCCTTTTATAGCTCCTACTGGTGTCCAAACCACATGTTTATTTTTGAACAGAAGGAATGTGTATGACTCATTCCCTGACATCTCTGTTACGGGACTGGAGTGTGCATGTAAAGCCATGCAGTCACCTTCTGCTTAGACTGAAATACAGTGAAGCACTGAAAATGAGGAAAAAAATCTACTGTGGTGGGTTGTTTGGGGTTGGGTGTTTTTGTTTGGGTTTTTTTGTTGGCTTGTGGGGGGGTTTTGTGGGGAAAAGAACCTGTAAAACTAAAGGAAGGAGAGTGAAGATACTAGAAGCTGGCAGATGAAATAGGTGTGTACAGGAGGGACGCTGTGCCTGGTGAGAGGGGGGAAGCTGTGATTTAGCATCCTTAAGAGAAATGTGATGGGGAAAAATGTCTAGCTGGGAAAAATGGTGTTACCATCCCCATTACAATAGGGAAGAAGTTCAAGGTCTCTGGTTAATCAGTTCTGACTGAGCAAAGAAAGTGGGGAGAGGAACCTGAATGGAGTAACTTGGACAAACTGTATAATGAGGAAACAAAGTAGGAGTTTGTGGTTGGCAAGAAACCACCTGGTAGGAGGAGACAAAGAGCTGTGAGAGGAGAATCTAGTCTGACTAGGGTAGGACGTTGACCATGAGCATAAAGAGTTGTTTGGTGGTTTGTTGTTTGGTGGTTTGTTGTTTGGTGGTTTGTTGATTGGGGTTGGGTTTTTTTAAATTTAGAAAAAAAAAAAAAGCATCAGGGAGAGTCCTGTAAAACTTCTGTGTAACAAGAAGGAATTTGCAGTCCTGCAAAGAAGCTGGGAAGCTGTTGATATTACTTATTCCACAAGCTCAAGTGCTGGAGGTCTGTGCGTTGGCTCTGACAAGTTCAACCCCAGGGATGTCAGCTGATGTAACAGGAAGTGTTTTCAATTTTTTCAACTTACTTAAAAATTTCAAGATATTAAAGATACTCCAGAGTTTAAAAAGCTTTTGTAGTTTAGAATGAAAACTTAATTTTCTCCTTATTACTGCTTTGACCTGGTTACCTAACTTCCTTTCCACAAGATCTCCATATCTGTTAATCTACTGTATGAATTGTGTGGACTTAGTGAACAAATTCTCAGTATTTTTTTTATTCTGTTATTCAGTGTGTGCTACAGGCCTTACATACTGTATGCTTTTCAACCCCTTGCTGTGAAGACATTTTTTTTCCCCTCCCTTTGTAATCATTACAAACATATCTAAGTGCATCATAAATGATAATGCATTTTGTATCATATTGTGAAGAGTGATGGAGAGCCTATTCACAGAGATTAAAGTTGAGTGCCACGTACTTGTAGGTGTCCACTGTGATGTATCTGTGATCCAGTTTTTAAAAGCTCTCTGCATTATATAGCCTATTATATGTTCAAAGCAAAATTCAATTCCAACTGGAAAAGCTCAGTGACTGCACTGAGCAAATGTGGAATTGCAAGGCAGGCACACAAAAAATGCTCAATTTGGGTGACTTGCCTGATAGTGCCCAAGCATTCTGTAGCAGGGGCAGGCTAAGATCCTGGTTTTCCAGGAAAGTATTCAGTTAGCCTGAACTTGAAACTGCTCTTCCTCCTCCTGCAATCTCATCTTGTTAATTGACCTTTTCCTAATCTATGGTTCCTCATTCCTATATTTCTTCTGTTCTCCATTAAGCATTCGTGCTTTTCAGCAAGGAGTTTTCTTTTCAGGACTCATCACATTTAGAAAAATGTGATTTTTCACTGTGTTTGAGACTCTGAGTAAATAAAGTGAACCACTACTAAGATTTGTTAATGTCAGTGGTAGTGTCAGAGACTGAAGTTGTTAAGATAAAACAGAAGTATGGTACTAATAGTCTTGGAAAAGCTACAAGAGATTATAAATATAATGAAGTGAAAAGTATTGCTCATAATCCCAGTTTTTGAATTCTGAAGCAAAAGGGAACACATTTAGGTGAGAGACACCTAAAATAAGAGTTGTCAGTTACGTCAATGGCTTGTCAGTTCAACTCTCATTAACATCGGGGAAATGCCATAAGGGAGTTTTATTTTTATGCCTCCAAAGAACAGCAAGAGTAAAAATCTATAAATGTTTCATGTTACATCCTCAGATAAATGCTGATTAGCTCTCTTCCCATATAACATTAATATTTGGAAACTACGAGAAAGAAGATGACAGCTTAAGGAGGATGAGAAAATTATGTGCTGGGCTAGTGCCCATTTTCTTGCTCCCTACCTCCCTCCCCTTCCCCTCCTTTGTCCTTCTCCTCCCTCCCTTATGATATCTTTAAAAAATACTCTTCAGGACTGATATACAAAGGCTATAAAGACCCTGTGTCATGGTCAAAATCTTCTTCCATGAGCAAAAAGGAGACCCATGTAGGCCATGATGTATTTATATAAATTAAAATGTGTGTGTATAAACAATAATTGTATACTGTTTGTGTATATAGTGTATAATAAATTATTGATATATATATAAAGCTACAAAATTATTGAAGAAAACCTTCACTGTCTAATCAAGAATCATTGTTAGTTCATTATTACAGGAAAAAAAAAGACTAAGTAGAATAATAAACAGTTAAATAATAGTTAAAATTGTTATATGCACACTTCTTATTTTCCAGCTCTTTTTCCTGCTGTTATGCTCACCCTTTCCCTGCTCATTTGAGTCCTACCATCAGTGGTTTCATTCTGGTATGTTGTGGATAATTCTGTGGTGAGTCACCAGTAGGTAGAGTCCTTTCTGGGGGACAGATGATGTTCATGTTTGTTTTCTTCTTCCTCAGCCCAGGATTTGCTGGTGTCATTGTTGTTTGTTAACACACTTTTGACACTTTTGCTCATTCTTCATTGCTCTGCAGCTCCCCCATAAATCTGAATCTACTGTATATGCTACACTTGATGTGGTGGAGATGCTAGGGGTGCAGCTGAGGAAACTGGGATTGTTTAGTCTGGAGAAGAGGAGGCTGAGGGGAGACCTTCTCACTCTCTACAACTCCCTGAAAGGAGGGTGGAGAGAGGTGGGTGTTGGTCTCTTCTCCCAAATAACAAGTGGCAGGACAAGAGGGAACAGCCTTAAGTTGTGCCAGGGGAGGTTGAGGTTGGATAAAAATTCTTCACTGAAAGGGTTGTCAGGAATTGGAACAGGCTGCCCAGGGAAGTGGTGGAGTCCCCATCCCTGGAGGTATTCAAAGGAAGTGTAGATGTGGCACTTGGGGACATGGTTTAGTATAGTTTAGTGGTGAACTTGGCAATGCTGGGTTTATGGTTGGACTGGATGATCATAATGGTCTTTTCCAACCAAACTATTCTGTGACTCTTCTCTTTGTTAGCCCTAGCACCAATTGTGTCCGTTTCCAGATCTCTATTTCCTTAACTTCTTTAGGCATTGGTGAGTTGTTTATAGCTGTGTGGTCTCCAGTGCCCAGTTAGAGCTAAATCAAGTAAAGCAAAGCTGCAGGCAGGTCAGAAAGAGTTCAGACAAAGCAAGCCTAACAAGCTGTAGTCCTGAGGCCTTGCAAACTTAGAAAGCCTGTGGTCTTCCAAAGCCTGTTATTAGCACTGGCAGCATCGTAACACAGGGTTACAAAGCAACATTAGATTGCTGAGATGGGTATTACTGGGCTATACTGGTAAGGTCATTAACCCTGACCAAAGGGGTAGCTAATATATACCTTACTCATACTGCCTTAGAGGGCTGAGATTAACCAGTAGCACTTCATTTGTACAGGTAAAATATCTGTGAAACAGGTTTCTGTATCCTTAGTTTATAAAGTTCTCAACAAAGTAAAAAGGATTGGAGTATATTTTAGAGTAAGAATTACCATTATGAATCAGGTCTGTCATCCATCTGCCTTGGCCAACAGCCAGTACCAGATGCTTCAGAGGGAAGTGCAAGAAAGCCCAAGGTGGGCAATTATGGAATAACTTGCCCACATGGAGGGCCTCTTCCTAATTCTCAACAGTTACATTTACTTGTTTCCTGATGCATGAAGGCTTATTAAGGTGTTTTTTTTTTTTTTCTTACTACCTGATATAACTGTGAATGTCTTAATTTTTCATATAAAAAGTCCTAAGCTTTTGGCATCAGTGTTTTCTTGTGGCAGTGAGTTCTACAGCTTAACTATGCAGTGTAATAAAACCTAAAATATTTTATTAAGTTCATTTTATTTGACTCTTCCTGCATTTCAATTTCACTAAATGTACCATTGCTCTTCTTTAATTAACAAAGTAACTTTCCATATTCCTCAGTCACCCATCAATATTTTTGAAAAATATATAGAGAAACTTCAGCTTTGTATTTAAGCATCAGACTGAACATCTTTTCTTCTTTTTTTTTTTTTCCCCATTAGGAAATCTCTGGTTTCTTGGTACTTTTGAAATACCTTCTAGCTACTCAGGTGTATGGAGATTAGGCAATCTGATTACTACTACTGATCTTAAATATATATATATATATATTTCTATAAATCTAGATGAGGATGTAGGGATTCCCACTTACTCAGTTGAGGTTTCATTTCAGTATTCTTCTGTCTGGTGTTATCAGTCCCTGCTTGGACAGTCCAGTAGAAACAATGCTTTTCTCTAGGGCCAGTTCCCCAAATAAGCTGGGAGTTTGGGAGCTCCTTGTCTCTATCTCCTAGAGTGTTCATGTGGATGCTGTTGCACTGTAGATTATTTTCTTCTCTCCTGTCATATGAAAACATAATGAACCAGCAGCTGCCAGCTCCTCTATCCGGGCAGACTTGTTGCTGAAATTAAAAGATGAAACATTCCAAGTAAAAACTTTGAGTTTCACCTTTTTTAAACAGATTTATTTCCCAGCATTTAACATTTTTGAAACAAAACTGATCTCTAAGCTGTTTGTCTGCTGCTGAAACCCATTTCAATGAAAGACAGTGATTTCACATCACTGCCATATGATATGACAGTCTCTGTCTGAAGTCACTTGCTTTGGTTGTACAGTGTTTGCTGATGGGTGTGGAAAACTGAGGCAAGGAGTGCCTGTGACTTGGTGAAATTTGGTTAAATAAGCAAGGGCAATATTGAGTGTGGCAGTTTTCCACTGAATTCTGACCTGTATTTTAGATTCTAGACTGCTTTTCCTCCTTTCTGTAGTGTGAAATAAAGTTCCTACTGGGTTTTGGATCATCATTTTGTTGAAAGATTTGTTTAAAAGTTGGGTTTTCATGTGCTTTTTGGAATAATATACAAACTTTTTTTTTTTATCCTAGTCCATTTCTTGAGTAGCTGATTTAGAACAGCTTCCTTTTCCTTAAACTGTGTTCTCTGTTAATTTACACAATTTAGACAGTGTTGAAGGGTACCTGAATGACAGGGAAGAAGAGCAACACATTAGACTAACCCATCTTCTTGCTAGAGTGTTTACATTCTCTTTAATGTCTTTAGAGAGTAATTATATCCAGTCTTGGTTTAAGTGAATCCATGAACAGAATTTGCCCTGTAAAGTTGTGATGCAGCATTATGGAGGTAATTTCAAATCTGTATTCTTGAAATTTACCTTCAATTTCCTACTCTGGATTTACTGCTTATGGTTGTCTCTTTAAAAGTTGTGCTAAATAATTGTGATCAATCTGGAAAGGACAAGGCTCCAAGGACACTTTTTGTGGCTTTTCAATACATAAAAGAGACTTAAATGAAAGAGTTTTTACCAAAGCTTGTAGTGACAAGACAAGAGCCAACAGTTTTAAACTGGAAAAGGGGAGATTGAGATGAGATCTGAGGAAGAAATTCTTTGGTGTGAGGGTGGTGAGACACTGGCCCAGGTTGCCCAGAGAAGTTGTGGCTGCTCCTCCCTGGAAGTGTTCTCGGCCAGGTTGGATGAGGCTTTGAGCAACCTGGTCTGGTGGAAGGTGTCCCTGCTGCTGGCAGGGGGGTTGGACTAGGTAATCTTTCAGGTTCCTTCCCACCCAAACCAATTCTATAATCTACATTTTAACCTAATGTTTGTATTTCCACATTTTGCCGTGCTACAAAGGAACTATTAGTTATTTTGGAGAAACTAAAGTAGATAAATTATTGAACCTGAACTCCCAGTCTAAAGCTGGAGCGTGGGGGGTTGATGAGGAGTTCCCTTTTCTTAAACTTAATTTCAGTTTAACATTGCATAAACTATTGGGATTTTGCCTGTGAAAACCTGTGCACCAGGCCATATGTGGCTTAGTACTGACTAATACTTGTTTCCTCAGAACACTTCCCTCAGGTTGGCCTTGATGAAAGAGGAAGGCTGAGAGGAAAGAGTAATAGGGAGAAGGTGTTGGGAAAAGCACAAAGGGATTCTCAAGTACGTGTTTAACTTTGCCTGAATGGGGAATTACCACAAAGTTTAGGATGTTTTCTGCAGTGGAAAATATCTTTTAGGGTAGAAACTATTCTGGCAGAAAAGGCTGCATTCTCTGTTCTTGGAGTGTTGTAAATATCACTCACCCTGCTTTGAGCAGAAGTTTGTACCAGATGGCCTCCAGAGATTTCTTCCAACCTGAATTATTCCCTGATGTGGGACAATATTCAGCAACTATTGTTCACTGACATACCTTCAGAAATAAAAGGTATGAAGTGAGATTGAAAGAACAAAAGAATCTCTTTCCATTCTCAGCAAATCTCACATTACTTTCTATCCTAGGACAGAGTATTTCCCACAAATCACTAGCAACTAGTAACCTGACTGCAGTTTGTGACATAACAAAATTACACAGTGTCATGTAGAGATGGAGAGAAAGAAAAGTGGAGTGCTGCTGCTGCAGATGTGATGGCCAACAGGAGAAAAATGATTGGATCATGTATGACTTCTCTGTTCTTTGTAGTACGCAGCCTTTTCCCCACTGAATGGATTTTGAAATCTAAAAACTAGTTGCAAGCTGTTTAATTTTCTGAACATATGGATGTTACAGAGATAAATGGATTCTAGTAGTTCAGCAAACTTTAAAAGAAAGCAGGGCAGAAAATAAAGTGTTGGATGAAGACACTTCTCTAACAAGACAAACTACTCTAAAAATAATCTTAGAACAGAATCACAGTGATTGGAAAAGACCTTTAAGATCATCGAGTCCAACCATAAACCCAACACTGCCAATTCCACCTCTAACCCATGTCCCTGAGCACCTCGTCTACCTGTCTTTTAAACAACTCCAGGGAAGATGACTCCACCACCTCCCTGGGCTGCCTGTTCCAGTGCTTCACTGCCCTTTTGGTGAAGAAGTTTTTCCTCAGATCCAATCTAAACCTCCCCTGGTGCAACTTGAGGCCATTTCCTCTTGTCCTGTCCCTTGGTCCTTGGTTGAACAGACCCACCCCCACCTCTCTCCACCCTCCTTGCAGGGACTTGGACAGAGCCAGAAGGTCTCCCCTCAGCCTCCTTTTCTCCAGGCTCAACAACCCCAGTTCCCTCAGCTGCTAAAACAAAGCAGCTTTCAAACAAAAAAACCAAATCTTAAAGACTTCTGAAACCTATCCTTTATGTGTAGGACTCCATGGTTAAGACCCTGAGTTTTGCATTTCAAATTTGGAAGATTCTGATAACAAAAAGCAGCAAAAGTGTTATTAATAAAATTGTTTTCTCTTTGGCTGCAATTAGTTTTGTGTCACATGGAACACCCAAATCCTTTTCATTAATTCTGGATATTGCCAAACTGTGGATAGTTGAAAAAGCCAAGGAAGACGTATTGCTTTAATGGTAACCATGAGTGGACTGTGAGAGTGAAAGTACTTGAGAGGATTATTTACATGAGACTTCAAGCCTTATTGTGTAGGCTCAGGGCATCCTGAGCATTGGATTATATTAATTTGTTAGGAATTAACTCCCACACTGCTGTTGACTTGCAGGTTTTTTACAGCTAAGATTGTGGAAAATATCCCTGCTGCTCAGTGGTTTACTGTGGTGTACTGATGTTGAGCTAAGGGATACTAATGGATCAGAGGTTTGAGTGCTTCACTGCTTGGCAGTACATCTGGTAGTAATCCAGATTTTCACCTGCCTCTATCAGTCAGCCCATATTTGTCCCAGTGGGACAGATTTCCTGTCAGATCCATCATTCAGATGTTGGATCATCACCACATAAATCACCTGGGTGAATCAGATCAAGCCAGAATCAAATTCATTGTGCCCATTAAAGACAGGTATCATCTCATAAAATACATAACATGTCAAAGCTGACATAATGTTCACTGAGAAAAGAGTGTAGCCCATCCATTTATTAAATGGAATAAATCAGAAGAAGGAGAAGAGAATTAAATAGGCATCCCTTTTATCTTCAGTGGAGCAAAGGTGACTTGAATGTTAATGGTAAGTACAGAAGAGCTCCACTGCTCTGCCCTGATGATCCTTCACTCCCATACAAACCTCTTCTGACAACATTGTCAAGTGACAGCAGTCTTGGTGTCCTCCAGCCGTGGCTCTTGAGCTACGAGTTGAGCTCCAGCTATGGAGCGTTTCACAGGCACAGTCTGGCTGCCCACCCAACTTCCCACTGGCAGGACTGAGGACATGACATGGTGGGCACTTACAGCATGGCGTGTGCACATACACTTACCTGGTCATCACCTCACTCTGGAGGTGCTTAAGCTCTCTGTTACTAAAACCACTCCAAATGAAATCTGTCTCATTTGAAAGACTCTAGCAAATCCAGAGTTTTGTCCAGGAATTGAATAGCAGGCAATGGCCAGGGGTTTGTTTTGAGCTGTTTTTTTCACATGAGCGTATGGGTTGAAGGAAATTGCCTTCTAGAAACAGGCTGGATATTGATCTCTCTTCTAAAGTTGGTGTCTTGGCAGTTAGATTATAATAATGTTCTTTCTTTTAGTGCACATGTTCTTTATCTCTGGGCCCTGGCTCTCATTTCTTCAGAGTAATGCAGTTGTAATGGAAGGGACAGAAGGAACCTCTGAGGAGTTGACTCTTCAGCTTTAGCAGCTGCCTGCTTGGGTTGCTGACTGCTTTGACTCCTCATTGCAAGATGCCTCCCATTTTACAGACACAGTCTGGGGAGTGAAGGCTCCAACATCATGTTTTAGGTTCAGTCCTGGAGGCCAGGCACATCAACGTGAGCCGTGGTAGCACTCGACCATTAGAAGCCTAAGCACTTGATCTTATTTTACTGTAAATAATTCTTGGCAATTTCTAGGTCTGATAATACTTCACAAAACTGATGTATTATCCCTATTTAATTGTTTACCCACAACTAGCTCTTTCTCTCCACCTTACTGGGAGTCACTTTCACTGTGACTTGCATTTACTATTCTTTCTTCAACATGCCTTTCTCAGTTTCCATTTCTTCTTTAATTTTCCAGACCTTTCCCCTTCTTCATTACTTTGCTTTCACTTTCTTTTTACCATTGGTATTTCTGCTTCTCTGCAAGTGATTGGTGTCTGTCCTGGGAGGTAATGAGCATCTCAAAGTCTTAGTGTCATGACTGCCCCTTGAAAAAGCTTTCAGGGATTTGGATTTTATTTGGTATGCAAAATCAACTTGGATTAGCAAGGTCCAGATTTTAACTGGTGCCTTTGCCTATCAGAAGAATGTTAGCAAATACTAATAAACAACTTAAACTCTCCAGCTAAGCAGAGAATTTACTGATATATAGCTGAGAATCTGGTACATAACTTCATGTAGATGTCTTCTTTACAGTGTATTTCAAAACATGTATTAAGAGTTGACAGAATTATTTGATACTTCACATTGATTAATATGTTCTTTTCTCCCAGTCATGGCTGCTCATTAGATGCTCCTGATTTCACTAGAATTTTTAAGTTTTCAAATATGTGTATCCAGCAATCTGTACAGTCTCTTGGTCTGACAAATATCTTCAGGGTACTTGTTTCGGCTGCTAATGATGTACAACGAATCACTTAAGTCACCTGGATTATTGTTTCTTTTCTTTCTAAAGAAGGTGGCCTTATTAGAAAGCTGAAACTTTATAAGCAGGAAAGGGGAGAGGATTAAAATAAGTGACAGATATAATGAATGCCCAGGTTTCCGGGTGGGCAAACCCCTTGCCCTTCTGCAAACAGACTGAAGAATCTTACAAATAATGAAACGTTGCCATGATATTTAGGAGCATAAGGAAAGTGTAGCTGTGCTCTGACATGTTACAGGTAGAACCAGACACAGCATACTTTTGTTTTGTTTGTTTTTTTCCCCCTCACTTTGATTCAGAGCAGAGGTATTCTGGAGCCCAGTACATGGGAATTGCAGGGCTGGTGCTGTGGCAACAAGTAGTCGTGGGATGGTTGTCAGGTCATAAGAAACAACTGCTGCAGAGGCATAGATGGAGTGTTGGAAACTCTTGGGTTTCTGCAGGGAAAACACTTGAGAAAATGGCATAATGGAAGGTATCTAGAAATACCAGAGGAGAAGAAAATTGTAGAAGGATTTTGGGGAGGGTTTCATTGGTTAAGAGTCAGTTATTGTGGTTACTGAACTGCTAGTGTGGAGTTCTACATTAAAGGCTAAAAGGATATTGGATCTTTGCCAGCCTGTTCCTAGGAGTGCTGAGGTAGGTGTCATGCTTGATCCTACCCTAGTGGAATGATAATATATATTGATTAATAAAATGTCCAGGTAGAGTTCATGTGTCCTGAGTGCAAAGACAGTAGTGAATAATTCTTTCCTGTGGAATGATATTTTTGCTTTAGGAACCCAAAGACTCTTTTAAAGGAGTCTGATCTGATTTTTGGGAGCTAGTGCTGCCTCTACCATACAAGTCTGCAGGATTTTGTGTAGAAAGACACAGCTGGTAATGAAAGTTAGGAGGTACAAAATTCTATCCTTCTACTGTCCCAGTAAGGTCAACCTAAGTGGATGTCAAATAGCTCAGATGATTACTTATCCTGGGGAGCCATTATAGGCAGTAGCCAGGATTAGACTTTCAGCTGAGACACTGCTTCTGAGAATCGGAAAATGAGGGATTATTTAAGTGAAAAGATAATGGCTGGAAAAAGCATTATGAAACCTCAGAGCAGGAGGAAAAAGGCCAGGCCTAGAGAGACAGAACTGAAGAGATTAAAGGAGAATTGTTAAGATAAAAATGACATTGTAAAAAAATACGTACCTATGTTACTAAAAACATATGGGAGTATTAAAATGGAACACCTCTCAGAAATCTAATTTATCCTTCCACTCTCTGGTTTTCAGATAACAGTGTTCTCCTCTATTTCATTTTGAGAACAGGAGACTGTGTAAATAGGTTTTTAATAACTGTTTAAATTTAAACTTTCTAATTTAAATGAAAAAAATATTTCCTTTATGATACTTTAAAGCATTTTGTGATTGAACTTCAAGTAAGAATTGGAATCTATAGTGAACATGCCTCCAAATATGAGTCTTGTT
Source organism: Caprimulgus europaeus (assembly GCA_907165065.1). The sequence goes on along the minus strand of OU015532.1, from coordinate 44,580,571 downwards.
ATAAACCAGGTATACAAGCTGATTTGAACAGCCAACGTTTCCAGGTCTCTCTGGTACTCTAAGTGGAAAATGAGGTTGTGATCAGTCTGTTAGGTGATTTAAGAAGGGAATTTTAAAAATTATTTCTGTAATATTAAAAAAAATCCCAAAACAACAAAATAAAGAAAAGGAAAAACTGAACAAAAACCCCAAGTAAAACAAACTCCCCGACAGAGTACGAATAAAATGATTATTTATTGCACCTAGCATTGCTAAGAGTAAAGCCAACATGTCTTAAGCAGTGAAAAAAATATTCCCCTTACCAAAATGCACGGCAGTGATCTGTTTCTTCTGCCCTTGTGACTACTCAAAAGACAAATTCCCTTAGGGCATCAGTTTGTCTTTGGTTTACATCACGCTCCCAAATTCATGTCAGTATTATAGTTTCCAGGTTCTGAGGTGCCTGGGGCAGACCTGACTCCAGTTCTCTGGGAATTACAGTTCTGAGTTCCTAATATTTCTGAAGTGACCTCTGCCTTCTTCAGCAGCAGGGTAGGAAAGACCTCACAGTGGTACAATATCCAGTCACTTTGTGTTGCACTTGGGGAAAGGGCATCTCCTGTTCTTTCATTCTCATCTGCTTTGCACTAGTGGTTTAGGAGATCAGAACTATCCCAGATTGATTATGACTCATTGTGGGTGAGTACTTTACAAGGTCATCCTGATCATGCAGGAGAGGGTAAAGAATTAAGGAAAAAAAATCCATTATCTTGGTGAGTGCTAAAGAAGCTGCACTTTTTATTTTTCAATGCAGAGTGCTTCTGTATGTCAAAGAATTCATACAGATGGCTGTGAATGTTCTTGCAGAATCAGTTGTTCATGAATATTTCCATGTGGCCACATTGCACAATTACTGTTTACTTATATATATGCTCACTACTGAGAATCAGCACCAAATTAGTGACATCTAGGACTGAATTGCATGAGAGGGCAAAATTTAGGAAATAAAAAGCATTTATTGTTCTGTGTAACGCTTAGTGGGTATCAGCATGAAGATTCATGGAAAAAAAATCACTTTAGCCTTGGAAATGGTTTGTGGAGGACAATGCAACAGATTCCACAACAAAATAGGATTTTGTGAGCCATGAGGAATCTTTATAAGCCATAAAGGAGACTGCAAAGAGGCAATTTCATTGAAGTATGTAGACTTAATGGTATCTGTAATGTCAGTGTGAATTATTGGAGCAATTCTGGCCCTGATGGCAATGTGGAAGTTAGAGAGGGGGGGAGCATGAAAATAGGCATGTTGTATGTATTACAAAATAAAGAGTTGGAAAGCTTATCACTCACAGTGTAACAGATTAAATGCTACTCTGTGGAAATGCTACTCCAGTACAAAAACATCTGTTGGAGTCCTTCAAAAAACGTAATTAGACAATTAAAAGCAGGAAAGAGATGGTGTTTTGGGATCAGACAAGCTGCTTTTGGAACAGGCATTTGATTCCTTCCAAAGGCAGTGCAGGATTTAGCAGGCTAAGATAAATCCTGTTAAATTTTCCTCCTCTGGGAGTCCTGGAAACAAGAACCATATTTGGGTTCTTTACTGACAAGTTAGTATATTAAGGTCAATACCTCTGATATTGAGGTCAATACTAGTTTTTAATTTATCTTTATAATTATATTTAGAAGTAAGGCCAAAGATGCAAAGTTAAGTGACCTCCCATATAAATCAATGGCAGTGCTGGGAATAGGTATCATATTAGGGAATTAGCAGCTGTCTCCTTTTAACTTTGGATATGGTTTGAATCCAAAATTATAATAAGTGCTTGGACTGTGGAATTAAAAAATAGTTTTCTGGCATTTATTCTTGGTTTTACCTCCATTAAAAAAAAAGACCTGAAATAGGAGGGTAAAGGAAAGTATGCTGGCAGCCTGTGTAACTAACACTGTCAAGATATGCACACTGAAGATATTCAGACTTGGAAGAAATTTCACAATGACAGTGAGCAGCTAGGACATGTTTCAACACCTGCAGAAGAATAAGATTTTAAAAAACCCCTGGTACTGTTATTATATGAGCCTTGGTTCTAGATCACAGGATCACAGAATCATAGAATTGGTTTGGGTTGGAATTTAACTTTAAAGTTCATCCAGCTCCAACCCCCCTGCCATCAGCAGGGACACCTTCCACTGGACCAGGTTGCTCAAAGCCTCATCCAACCTGGTCTTGAACACTTCCAGGGAGGAGCAGCCACAGCTTCTCTGGACAACCTGGGCCAGTGTCTCACCACCCTCCATAACAAAGAATTTCTTCCTCAGATCTCATCTCAATCTCCCCTCTTCCAGTTTGAAGCCATTATTCCTCATTCTGTCACTCAATGTCCCTGTCAAAAGTCCCTCCCCAACCTTCCTGTAGCCCCTTCAGGTGCTAGAAGGTTGCTATAAGGTCTCCCTGTAGGCTTCTCTTCTCAGATGATCACAGACAATACCAAATTTACTTAGAGCTGCATTGTCATCTTTACTGTGCATGAGCAACATGCTAGGAAACATTCATTATGTGTTACAAACATGCTATAGAAATGCACCAGGCAGCATGACATTATTTTACTTCCTAACTTACTGGAGGCTCCAGCCTTGTGATCAAGCTCCTTTTAGGGAAGGAGATATTTGATAATGTCTAGATTTTACACCTTTAACATTTAACCTATGTTTTAGTTAATCAAGAAAAGGGGAAGGCCCACAAAGTGATTCCTCAAGCTTTAAATAAAGTATTAGAATGAGCAGAGAATTGCCAGGTTGGTCAAAGTGATGAGAAGAAAAGCACATCATCCAGTCTACTTTGAAAGTAACAACTGGCAGAAACATTCCACTTGGGACTGGAGAACTGGGACAGCAAAGGGTTGTGTGCTCTTTTGAAGTTTGGGTGGCAAGGCAGAAAAAAAACCCTGTGAAAAACTTGTACATGAGTTATTGGTTTTGTTCTTTTGTTTTCCCTCATGAGTCACTAAGACACTTCTGCCCCATCTCTTTGCCCTTGCACGCCCAAAGTCTGACCCAACACCAAGGCAGATGTTGTAGAATCAAAGACTTTCTGTGGAAGGTGTGTGCTGTAATGCCAGTGAGAGCAGGCGTTACAGGAGCAGCTCCCAACACAAATATGTATTTTTAGAATGAATAGAATTGCACATTGGAAATCATCAAGGTGAGCTTTGATCTTATTTCAGGATGAGTTTTGCTTGCAGAATTGCTTAATTTTAACTGTATTAGGAAGAAATCCATTGTAGTATTAGTGGTTTAAGGTCTGTACTAAACCAGTAAGTAATGATGGTCCTGTCCAGCAGAAGACAGTAGTATGCTTATACTTTGGACACTTAGGTGTATGGAGGGAGTGGGAATGTGGAGTTAGAGGCCAAGGAAAAATGGATGTGTAGTAAGGGAATGGTGTAAGGAAAAGTGTAGGTTTTGAGCTGATGGGAGGACGTATGGTGGAGAGGTGTTTCTTTCCACACATGGGTAAACTTATAGACAGTTGGGACCTGGTGCTGCTGCTAAAAAAATTATTTGAGGAGTTCTCTGATATATTTCACAACAGGACAATAGAACAGAACTTAATCAAAGAGAAGTGGAGGACTATACAGACTATGCAAACACACTAATAACTACTGGAAATTTTCAATGTCATTTCTACGGTGAAAAAGACTCCACACCTAAAGCACACCTAGTCATAAAAGTATTGCTTAGCTTCAGAGAGTTGTTGCTGATTTTGTTTTTTGTTGCTTCCTCCTCATAGCCCGAGGGAAATAAATTAAGCTCCCCATATTTTTCTGGCAAAACTTCCTAGTTTCATTTTAAAAGTTGATTGTTGGCTTTTGAAAATTATTTTGAAAACCAACTTCTTTTTTTTTTAATAAAAATGCCAACTACTTAAAAACAAACTTCCCTTGAAGAAAAAGCAAAACAAAAAAACCTGCAAACCATTTTTCAAAGATCTTTGATCATTTCTCAGACTATTCTTTTGGAGAACGTAGAAAATAGTACAAACCTAGAAAATAATAATCTCAGTTGTGTAAAGTGAATGGGGATTGGCTTGTCTGATTTTTGGGGAGATTGTTTTTACTGTTTTCCACGCCAGCAGTCTGAAAATGAAGCTTCATTATATTATCAGCTTGGATGCCAAACTTGCTAACCAGCTGCAAGTTTAACATTTTTAAGAAACATGTTGATTTTCTTTTACACTTCAGCTTTTATACTGCCATTTGATAGCTGGTGGACAGAACATGCTTTCAAATATATATAGTGCTTGGTAGATCTGATATATGCCTTTGGAATGTAAGTTTTAAAGTCAGAGAACATAACACCTTGACACTGATAGCAATGACTTCATTTTTAACCTCTGAGTATAGACATAAAACTTCATAGTTAAGATATTTTTTAGTGGCTGTATCATTTATTTAATACTATGATTTTTAGTGGTGCTGCAGGAAATTCAAGCAGGTATGTGTCTATGTCATATTGCAGTGTTTGATTTATTTTTTTAAACCATCTATATTGCACACTGCACTGTAGCACAGAGATATCCAATTTTGTCTTTAATAAGCTAGCCTAGATACTGGAAACAAACCATGCAGCACATCAGAACTCAGTAAATGAGCCCATGCATAACTCTGTCGCATGTGGTTAGACCATAGGCCAGTGTAAGTGCAATAAAAAGAGTTTCAGCTGAAAGTCAGAGATCACAGAAGTCAAAAGCTCTATGGAATGAACAGTGCAGCTCCAAAGCCTTGGTGGGTGTGAAGGTGAGTGGTATTAATAGCAACAGTACTTGCCAGGATGGTCATGGCAGTGTTGCTGTTCATGATCTGCAGGAATAATCATTACTTTGGATTACAGTTACTACAGCAATACAGTTTGTGTATGCAGGAGAATAGATTGCACAAGGATGCTGTTTGAGAATGAGAAACAAGGGAGCTTTGGAGGAGATTTCAAATTTGAGGTGTGCTGGTTGCACTGGAGCTAGACTGGGAGAGGCACGACTGTATCAGGACACCGTGCATATTTTTCCATACACTTTTACTGCACTGTCCTCCACCTGCCCCTTGCATCACCAGAAGAGATTACACATTTCTCATTAATCACCTCTGATGTGCACTTGGCTTCTTATCTGTGAAAATAGGTTTCTTAGAGGAGCAGCAACTCCTGCTTGCAGGAGATTTCCAAGTATTTTCAGCAAATATCTTTCAGGTAAGAGAGAAATTGAACAGCCTAAAACTGTGACCATTTTTCTCTGCCACATGAGGCCTGTAGTCTCTGTAGTAGGGAAATACTTAAAACACTAAAACATTCACTGATCAATGTGATCCTCCTTTATCAGCTTCTGAGTTTCTTATCACCATACTTGCCTTCTGCTGCAGTGGCAAACCATTAAAACAAATGCTGTTCTTGCTTCCTGTGATACATGTGTTTCTCTTAAGGATATTTGCCTTATTTGACTAAGGCAAAAATCCTATTGCCTTCCTTTATTCTTCATCCTAGAATACCAAAATAACCACTCCTGAAAAGAAGAACAGCCTTGCTGAATACTTATTTTACTACACAAATATAACTCAATGTTTATTATCTAAAGTTTTTATCACATGACTTGAACTCAAGTAGGTTAACTGAAATAAAGACAAGTAAGTCCCACACTAAAAGACCAATTGTTTGACAACATTGAACAGAAAATATTTAAAAGTTATCTTTCTGCCAATGATTGTTAAGTAAGTTTGGTTAAAGTTAAAGAAAAAAATCAATGCAATAACTTGAACTGAAACCACCTTTTGAAGTCTATGTAATATTAGAAAGGGAATAATAAAAAGAAACCTCTGTGGGCTATCACAAGCAATAATGGAGACTTGTAGTATTTTTGTTTATCATAAATTCAGTTTCTGATACCCTGAAAGTCCAGTGAGAATCATGGTCTTCATTTTCTGAAAGCATGTTTCTAGCCTTGTAAAGAAATGTTTGAAAATCTGGATCTCAAAAAAGCAAACAAAAAATGCCCATCAAACCCCCATAAGTAAATCTGTATTTTCATTTACTCTGTTTTGCAGGACTTTAAAGTTTCAGAACTTCAAAGGCCTCCTTTGTGACATTCAATGATAATGACAACAATAATTATACTGCTGACTGACTTGTTATTTCTTAGGCAACACTGATACAATAAATAAGCACATAGAAGTATTTTGTTGTGAATGTTATCTTTCCATGGCGCTTAAAAACAAAGCTTCCAATTTTAGCTGCTCAGAAGTCCATATAAATATGTAGATTGTAAGGCCAGGAGGGAATGTGTTATTTTCTTTTCTAGACAGATCTTCCAGATACACAAGCTGTAGCACTTTCCCAAAACTAGGAATTAAACCAGTCTTTTAGAAAAGTATTGAATCTGACTTTAAACAATCCATGCAGTTGCAAATCCCCATCCCCTGACAAATTACTCCAGCTTTTAATTACTCTCCTTGCTAAATAATTCTATCTCATTCCAAGAATTTATCTGACACCAGTTTCTTGATATTGGATGTTACACCTTTGTCAGCACGCTTAAAACGCACTACCCTGTCCAACTCTTTAACAGCACTTGATGCATAAGTGACAAATGTAAAGCAAAGGCATAAAAACATGCAAAGGGTGTAAACTGCAGTCAGAAGCCGAACAGAGGGGAAGATGGAAAGATAAGTGGGCAAGTGTAGCTTGTTTCACACATAGGGAAGGGTAGGGAGGTAGCACCCTCTCCTCACCTATAGCTCTTAGCTAAACAAACATTAAATTTTGTGGATGCTATTAAAGGACTCAACCTATTGACTATGGAGCCAGCTGTCTGGTCACAGCTAGAAAGGAGATTTTACTTCAAGAATACCATAAAAGAAAAGAAAATGTTCCTTAGGCTGAGCAAAACTCAGAACTTTCCAGAGAACCTTTGCTTTTGGCTGTTTTTCAGGTCCCATCCCCAGCCTTTCACTGCTTTGGCTCTCGCCTGCACAGTAGGGATGGAGGATGAAGCTCAGCAGCTGTGAGTTTACAGCCAAAAGCAATTTTCATTGATTTGTCCTTCTCTTTGTGGTCTCCCACTGGAAGCATCCCCAGGGCACATTACTAATTGTTTGCCCTTTACTTTGGGACCTTTGGATTAATGGTGTTGCATAATTGCCATTTCTTCATCATTAATACAATAATGGTGTGATGAATTTCGCAGTCAAACAGTCCTTGGCTCTCACTATGGGGGTAAAAAAAATTAACCTTCTCCTTTGAAAATGAAAATGTCCTCTTTTCTTTCACCAGTCCTATCAAATGGTTTTGTTTCTGTGCTTTTGCAGCCTAGTTATGATCCTCAGAGTTAATAACATTTGGGGGCAGGAAGGGGAAGGAAATACAGCAACCTGATAACATGGCAAGCATTTTAATGATTGATTCTTATGTGAGATGAGTTTTGTACTGCCCAGCCAGCAGACTGTGCCCACTGAGGTCAGATCAGAAGGATCTGAGACTACGCTGATATCACTACATGGGCACCAGAGAGCCTGGGTTTGGGCATTGCCTCCACACACCTAAACTCTTGGCAGGTTTGTGTTGACAGTTTGATATTGCTATCCCACACTGACCACTGCTTTCCCAAATCATCTGTGGACGTGGTACCAGAGCTAAAGCAGGCCAGGGGACATTACTCATTAGCAACTGGATAATACAACCTGGTTTTGGAGCACTGAAGAACCTAGTTGTACACAGCTGGGCTGAGCCAAGCAATGCTTTGCCAGTTCATGGCCAGAGTGTGGACCTATAGTGTTCTTTAAGATAGTGCTTTGGCCTGTAGTTAATCCTGGTGGCAGTAAGGTGGGAGAGAATGTCAGTGTTATGTTCTTCCTCTGTCCAAGCTCATTTGGAAGAGGATGATAGGACTATGCAGGGTGCAAGATACTGGAATGCCACCTTAGTAACTGTGGAGAGGCTGCCTCTACAGGGACAATTTCCAAACTTGTACCAAATAAGGCTTCCTGACCTCATCCCAAAGTGTGAAATGGTGCAGTGTGATGGGAAAGCAGCAATACCTTCAGCTTCTCCAGATGCACTGCCACAACACTGGGCAGGACCTCCAGTTACTGTGAAGCTTGAAAGTAGAACTAGCAGAAAAATAGATATCAATAGGTAATTCCAGTTTACACAGTCAGAGATTCTGTGTGTGTGTGTGTGTGTTATTGAATCTACCGTAGATGCTTTCTAAGCTAGTTCCATCCAGACAGCAAGTAGCTGAACTTTGTGTAAATTCTAAAGAAAATCTCGCACCCAGAGCTTGTCACTGAGAATTCCCAAGCCTTGGAGGTAGTCCAGGGAGTGCTCCAGCAAGTGTCTAGTGTAGAGTGAGTGTCTTTGACCAAACTCAAGACCACTTCTGCCCAGAAATGAACACCCAACAAACCTCTTTTGTTACTTAGTTGTGAATGGTAGTGGCCAGTTGATCTTAATTAGAGTAAGAAGTGATACATATTAGAATTTCTTCTTCTATTTATTATTGTCTTTTCCAGTGTATAATTATTGATCTTGCCCCTGAGCAAGATGATTTCTGGACCCTTTATTACATGAAATAGATACATTGCCCACTCTGTAGAGGCAGCAGGATAATTTGTCAATTAGGAATAATTGGTTCTAGAATGACTTTTATGTCTGTGCTATTTCTGCAACCTCTTTAATTAGATCTGAGTTGATCCATATATCAGCTGAGGCAAAAGTTATTAACTATCCCATTTCTAGATCTTGGAATGAGATGAAATGTAGTTTGTATTGGACTGTAAGCAGTGGGGAATCCTGAATTTTACACTCAAAACATGTCTGTGAAAGGAGTTTTTTAATTTTTAATCTTGTATTTGAAAATGAATGTGGTGCTGTGCTGCCAGCCTTGGATGCAGAAGCTCTCTGCTGATCTCCTGAATGGGTATTACTTGGCTTGACAGCTTGATGGTTTCAGCCCTTGCCAACATGCCTCAGTCTCAATGAGAGGAGGAGATCACATCTGGTCATGAGGAGGATGAAGGACACATTAAAGGCTGCTCAGTCCCTGGCCTCTGGGTTGTTTTGTCCAGGTTTGTGAGGTCATCTGCTAGTGAAAGATCACATAACATGGCCAGAGAACAGGAACTCCTTACATAGTGTCATCAGTTCTGAATGGGTTTTATCCCTGCAAGTATTTCATCTCCTTAATTGTGGTCTGCCTACTTTGTTTCTAAAAGGAAAAAATCCAGAGCTTTGCTGTCTTGCTTTCCAAAAGCAAGACTGAGTGGGTATTTCTTTAAGTAGAAGTACTAAATCTGCTACTTTTCTCACATTATATTTTTCCTGATTTAGGGATATAGCTGAGAAGGAAAATACTTTTTTCCTTGCCTTTTAAAAAACAAAGTATGTTAAATATTAACACCTTGTATTTCTTAAAGGTTTATATTTAAATTTTGCATATTTTCTGTGAACTGTCATTTATTGTTAAATAAGTTAAAATTATGCAGCAACTAAAATTAAGACAAATTCAAAGACAGGAATATAGAAATTGAAAGGCTTCCTTAGCAGCTAGGCATTTTCTGGGCTAGTTACTTTATTCCTGACCCTTCTGTCTGTCACTAAAAAGGAGTTTCCCATCGTTGTTTCAGAGCTGGCTTGTCATGCTTAGTTCCCTCATTATTAGTGATTTTACCATATTTATCCACATGCTGCAAGAAATCCTAAAATGTAAAATAATACCTAGAAGGATTTTCAGAAGCAGCCTTCTGAGTGAATAACCCAGTGAAAATGGGACATTTTAGAGAAGATTTGAATGTATTCCCAACAAGAAATGAGAAAGCCTAAAGGTAAACAATCAGTTTACATGTACTGCCACAGTTGTACTCTCAGCAAAGGGCATTACCATGAAATGAAAATTAATTCAGGAAGTTATTCTAAAGTTTTGAAAGCTTCCCCATTACCCATAAAGGTGGAATATCAGCAGAACACCAGGAATGTAATAGGTCCTGAATGGCGTTTCTAATTTGAATGGTGAGCAATTCTTCATCTGTTTACTGGTTCCCTGGTGCCAAAGGGAAGAAAGTCAGTCTGCCAAGTTCTGTTCCTTGATCTCTCTAACTCACTGGAAAGCCTTCCCTAGGTTATTAATTTGTTTCTTTGCTACTTGTATAAAGGAGATCATGATTATCTACCTCTTACATGATGTGCTGAGACTATGACATTTGTGGTAATGAATCTTCATAAACCATACTGAGTTCATTGAGATGATGAGGTGCTGTAAAAGGGCAGTGTGTATTAACAAACCTGATGTATTTACCCTGTATAAACCACATAAACCTCATTCAAAGACTGTATGATGTTCTCACTCAGCTTTGCCTTTTAGTTTGGACATGTACAATGACTGGAGGGGAGTAACTACTGATATAATTAGGATTGCATCCACTAAAACCTCCTGAGAGAGAAGGGAGACTCAGGCTCTCGCCCATTCCTGCCAGGATATCGAGGGGCATTGCTGTACTTCTGTGGGCTACTCTTCAGACAGATAAGGCTTTAAAATATTTAACTTTTAAAATCAATATTTCATATCAGTCTCACACTCTCCTCCTTCAGTTTCTTTTCCTACCCCTCTTTGTTTCCTCCTTTAATGTGTGTGTTGGTTTTCTTTTGGCTTTTCCCTCCAGTAACATGAGAAATTTTTTTTACTTGGTGCTTGAAGTACTGCTTTGGGGTGACCTTACGGCCTTTCCTGACTGTGAGACTGACCTGTGTTCTGGGAAGACATTCATGTCACCAGTGAAATTCTTAAGAGATGGTATAAGATAGTGTGTGAAAACCAGGACAGGGATGTTAGAGTTCTACAGTACACTTGAAAAAAGAGGAAAGGGAATGCCAGTGCACAGGACTGCAGCAGAACTTAAGAAATTATAATGGGGAGAAATATATGTAATTAGGGAAGGGAATATGGAATAGCAGGTGCTTTTGCCTAACCCATACCTACAATACAATTTGTTCCAGTCCCTGAGTTTTTCTTTTTCCAACTCAGTTCTTGTTCAACAAATCAAAAGGAGATTTGTCTTAAAATGTTCTGCAGATATTGGATCCTCTCCATAGTGGCAGCTGCACAGACTATTAAAATATGGTAATTCTCCTAATCGTGGCAGTGATCTAGAATAGCAGTGGTAGAAGGAAGTTTCTCCTCCTTTTCTGTGCTCTAATCCAGGTGACTTTTTTCTTTAGGCACAAGAAATATTTTTCTTCTTTCAGAGACTGGAGAATCTTCAGTGATTTCCTCCCACCCCCTCAACTCTGACCTGGTTGGCCATAATTTGGGACTAAGAATTCAGAAACCGTGGCCTATTTTGTATCCCAAGTTGCAACTATACCAATAAAGCATTATATCCCTTTTGATTACTTCTGTCTTTTCTTGAAACAAGAGGTTATGTACAAAATTGATGGGTTTAAATAGCCAAATATATAAATATCAGAACATGGCTCAGCAGTTAATCCAAAACCATTATTGTAGGATAGATGTGTTCTCAGAAGGATGTCCTAGTAACCTCCTTTACAGGACAAAATTTGTTTATTGTATTCACCTTACACCCATCATTTTTGCATTTATTAAAGGGGTGGATATGTTTCTATGCACTGTGTTTACACAGGTCAACCTGTTGTATACTTCCACCATTAACAGAGCTTTCCAATTATCTCAGATCCCCACTTTTTGGGCTTCCTTCATGACCTTTGTAGATTCATCATAGGACTTTTTATTTAATAGTATAAGGGTGACTCTTTTTTTCCAGCTTCATGTGCGTCTGAGATCCTCTCACTGAAATTTTAGCTACAGTTAAAGCACGTATTCAGTGTGGTCTATTTTCAGTGTGAGCTTTTCAAGAGCATTTACATGAGTTACTCTGTCTTACTATTTATATTATTTTATAATATTTATATTATTTACTGTCTATTTCCTTGTCTGAAAATTATAATCTACAGTGTCTTTTAGAAGAGGAATAAGGATGTGGAGACAGACAAAGTGAGAAATTTCACATGTACTGGCAGCTGAATCTCTTATGTAAAAGATAGAAGAACACAATTGCTATTGAATAGAATTTCTGAGCTTCCCTCTGAGTACCAGCTGATAATGTTAAGCGAAGGGGATGGCACAAGGGGATGCAACTGGACTTAAACCTCTAATAAAGTCATTCTGCACTGGTCATTTGTGTCCTCTTTAGAGGACCATAAATTCTACTGTGAGGTAGAACTTAGACTATGATGTTACTTTTTCATGTTCAGGAGACAGAATTTATAGTATATTACAAATTAATACTGCATAGGAAGTTTGCTAAAACTGAGAGTGCTTAGCAGTAAATTGTGTTCTTAAAGACTGGGACAATGTAATGATATGTTATGAAAAGCATCCCTCTGATTCACTGTCACAGGGAAGACAGGGTAAACCACAACCAGTAGCAGATCTGGGTACTGGTGTTTGTTTAAGAACCAGTGAGTTTAGAGCTTTTACTCTGTTATCTCATTTGCTCACTCCCATCCCGCTCTTACTTTCCCCAGGGCTTCACTTCTCTGTTCCTAGCAGGGCCATCACTGCTGATCCAGGGAGACTGGGCAGAAAGTTGTGCCAGTTTGTGCTGTGCAGCTGCTCACAGTGACCAGTCTTGGGTATTATCAGCCAAGGTCCTTCAGCATCTCCCAGCATTTGTTTCCATGTGTTCCCTGATCTGCAGTCTTTCCCCACTTCTAGGATCTTTCCTTCAGCCAGGATCATAGAATCCCAGACTGGTTTGGGTTGGAAGGGACCTTAAAGCTCATCCAGTCCCAACCCCCCTGCCATCAGCAGGGACACCTTCCACTAGACCAGGTTGCTCAAAGCCTCATCCAACCTGGCCGAGAACACTTCCAGGGAGGAGCAGCCACAGCTTCTCTGGGCAACCTGGGCCAGTGTCTCACCACCCTCACAGTGAAGAATTTCTTCCTCACATCTCATCTAAATCTGTTCTCGTCTGGTTTAAAGCTATTACCTCTTGTTCTATCACTACCAGCCTTGAAAAAAGTCCCTCCCCACCCTTCCTAGAGGCCTGTTCCATTACTAGAAGGTTGCTATAAAGTCTCCCTGGAGCCTTCTCTTCTCCAGGCTGAACAGCCCCAGCTCTCTTAGGATCTTCATCTTCTTTTCAGGCCCACTTCTTTGAGACCACTTCTTCCTGGGAACCCAATCTAAAGAGTCTATGTGCAGAAGCACAACATATGATCAGCATACGAAGTGGTGGTTCTCTCATCTCTATTAATTTGAGGATTCAGGATGTGCCACTTCTTTAGTCCAGCTCTTAACAGAATTTACAACCAGCCTATAACAGTTGCAGCAAGTCAGTGGCATGCTTCTGCTTGAGAATTGGAAAGTTCATTTTCAGACATTGACCCCCCCACACACCCCCCCACAATTATCTGCTGCCTGTTACTCTTAGCAATTTAAGTATTTTTTAGCCTACAGCATCTACCTGCTTGTGAGAAGTTCAAATGGCATCACTGCAGTTTAGCATTGTGCATTGTGTGAAGTCTCACCTGTATGGTCCAGCCACAGAGAACTGTTAGATGCATGCAGATTAAAACTTTACTTATAAATTTTCTGGGTAAATCCAGACAGAATATGTTCCATGTCTGATCTTTAGGAAGTTATCACTGTGATATAAGTAGTGGCAGCAGTAGCCAGACAGTTAAATCTTTTCTGGTACAACACAAATACACCTTTGGGAGATCATCTTTAAGGTCAGATCTTGGGGTGTTTTGGGGTTCTTTTTTAGTACTTTCAGATGAGATGACTGAAGTGTAAAGTCAGAGAGGAGGAGTGAGCTCAGATAAATGGGAAGATGGATTATGAGCATGAAGTAAAATAATAAAATCATCATTTGGAATGAAAAGATAAGTGTCAAAGACTAATGTATACCAACTCTTCATTTGTATAAATACTATTTTTAACAAAGCAGAAGACTAGTATATGAAGAGAAAGAACTGAGGTTAAGAAGTGACTTTTCACAGCACAAAATAAACATTAGTAGATAGTCTTTCCAAGATAGATAGGTAGGTTGGTGAAGCAAGGATGGTGGGCAGTCAGGAAGAAATGACATCCTGCCCCAGGAAAGTCTTCTAGGAAAAGAACAAAGTCAAAATAGCCACAACTCCACATGACTGCTTTGTTGAAACTTCCCTTATCAAGTGCCCTTGAAAAAATCTGGTGGGATTACCCTTTCTGCTAAATGGTGCAGCTCAAGAGCCATGAGGATGCCCTAAAATGAAACTATTCCTGTCTTGGAAGTGCAACTTAAGGCAAAATACAACCCCTGCCCCTTAAATAAATAACTAAAAAGCCTATTTTTTTCATTATTTTGCTTTTTTTCTTCGATGAGCAGGGATAGACTTCATTAGTGTTGGGGAAGAGAGGGTTCCACATTTGAGTGATGCAAAACTCTTCTTTTTCCTTCTATGTTTTCCCTAAAATTCTGTTTCTTTCCCCTTTGATGTTTTCCCTTCCTCTTGTCACTGTGATCCCTCTCATCACTGTTGTCTCCTTCCTTATCTTAATTTTTAATGAACTCTCTCCTGTTTCTATAGTTAACTTCCTATTCCTTGTTTTTACAGTTGATTTTCTAGTCCTTATTTTTGCTATCCTCAATCCAACCCTTTTACATTCCCTCATCTTTCTTTGTCTGTCTTGTGGCTTTCCAGTTTTTCATCCTCATTACTTCCTTCTCTCTAGCCTCTGGCTTCCACATCACATCATTTGTCAAAAATACTCCATATTTTTGATAGATCACCACTTACTTCTTTCTTAATGCTATCCTGTCATTTTATTGCTGACTGAGATTGGCTTTCAGCTCACTTACCATCATCATAAAGTGATTTGCCCTAGGGCCTGAGCTCATAGAAAGTGCCATCCTAGGCAGAAAAATGTCTGTGTTGAAATGGCACCTTCTTGCCCAGCAAAACTGCTTCCTCCCTCTCTCTGTTTCATATGTTGATGTTAATAGTAACCATATCTTCCTGCATATTATCCCTGCAGTGCCATCATCAGTGATAGGAAGTAAAGCCTTCTGCAGTAAACAGTTTAGGAAGCACTGAGTTTGGGCTGGTCAGACAGACCTGAGCATAAATTCTGATGTGTTGGGGTGATACTTGTGTTGCTCAAGGTTCATTTCAGCCAGTTATGCCCTTTGTTGCTAGTAGGGATGCAGGGAATGAAGAAAGGACCTTGTCCTGTCTCAGATTCCTATTGGCTTGGTAAAAGAGGTTAAGAAAGATAATCTTGTAGTTGCAAACTGAGTACATCTGGAGTCAAAGAAGCAGGGTAAACACAGGAGCCTACAGTGACATCTTCACACTTGTCACTTTTCATCACAGAACCACAATTTAATGACTATTACACCTTTTTGACCTAGGGTGGCTCTCTGGGGTGTTGCTTTTGTGCCAGCTGGAACTGGAAAAGCACAGGTTGTCCTTTGGGCTGTTAGAAGGTGGCTGTGATAGAGGGCTTGGGACCTGCAGAGAGCAAATACCTTTTGAAAAGGGTAAATGGGTAAGATACTATTAGAGTCACAGGAGCATGAACTAATTACTGTGGCTCTTCCATTAAACCCTCCAGACCATGAGAGAATGTACAGATCAAGATGAGTAATAAAATGATAGAACAGTGGAAAAGAAGGTGAGGAACTTCCAATAATTTCTAAGAGGAACATAGGTTATGCAGGGAGATAGAACTGTTGTGGGATGCATTTTCTAAATTCACCCAAAAGAGGTGAAAATCTTTTAATCTCTGAGGAGAACTGCAAATGGATCCTTGTGGGATAGTTTCACTGGGCTGGCCCTTGGCCAGCAGCCAACACAGCTGTAGTTTCAGGCCCCAAACTGTTGGAAAAGGGTCCTATAGTCAAAACACAGCAGATCTGATTCTGGACACTTCAGCCTGGTTGCTCACAGTTGGCATGACTCTATAGTGATCCACACGTGCATGTGCATCCCACTGTGCATGGATGCATCATGTCCAAAGTCTCTGGCACCCTCACAGTGGCCCTGCAGAAATACTTGCCAAGGCAGTACAGAAGAAACTGAAAGATCAAACAGAACAAGCAAGCACCTGGCTGTGGTATCGCTGATGTCTGTGGTGGCAAGCACTGACATTAGACTTTAATTAGTTTATCTCCTATACATGTAACATGTGAAACTTTCTGAACTCTTAGATTGTCAGGAAATAAATAAAAAATATTGGGTCTAGATTTTACCTCCCAATTATAAATACACTGCAGTTCACTTTCCTTTAGAAATGCACAACCCTGAGAAGGATGTAGTAGTATTGTATTAGTAGTAGCTGCAGCTCTCCAAGTGACCTGCAGCAGCAAATAGTGCCAAATGAATAACTTGGAATATTTTAGTGGTTTGTATCTAGTACCTGGCCTGCTTTGGATTAGGCAGAGGTGGATCTGTTGTGATTTTGAAGGTTACCTAAGGATATCTGATATTCACCTACTTTGCCTGACAAACATCTTCCTCAGCTGCAAACCTTCAGGTGTGAAATTACCTCCAAAATGGGTTTCATGAATGTCTGTTATCAGCTGATTTTAGAGTGTACAGCAAGGTGCTTCAGGAGCAGAGAAATTTTATTCCTAATAATTAGGGCTTTTCCGTTGTGTGTTGTTTGCTCTTGGTTGTTGTACCCATTCTTCATTTGCTCTTGGTTGTTTTACCCATTCTTTATTTGCTCTTGGTTGTTGTACCCATTCTTCGTTTGCTCTTGGTTGTTGTACCCATTCTTCATTTGCTCTTGGTTGTACCCATTCTTTATTTGGAGTGCCTTAGCTGACAGCAGTTGTCTGTGCTTGTTTGCAAGATTTGCTTTTATTTTCAAATATTATATCGTTATCTTTATTTTTAACATCATGATGTTAGTTTTTGTTGCTTTGTGCTTAGACACCACTAAAGAAATGTTTTTATGAGTAGGCTAAATAAATTATCTCCCTGCCCCCTATTTCATTTCTGTGGGCAGAAATAACCTTGGCACAAGGTATTCCAAGGATTATTGATTACTGGAGCTGTGCCTTCATCAGCTCCTTCAAGCCAATTATTAATGCCCCATATGCCAGCAATTATTGGAAAAGTGGTGAATGCATTTGCTGTCTCTCTGAACAATTTTCCAAACCAGTAAGGTGCTGGCAACAGCAGCTAACTAAATTACAAAGTGGAGGGAGAGAGTTCTGGGTGAAAAGTCACCCCTCTGGGCCAGGTGAGGAGAGAGGTGGCTTAAACTTTCTCCTGTAAATTTAAGCCACAATGAAGTGTGGAGTAGCAAGTTGTTCCATGATGTACAGAGCTAATGGAAGTTGATTTCCTGCAGATCTGTGTGCTGCATTCCTTAAACACACCATAACCATATATCCAATTCCTTTTGTGTGCCCTGAGCTCTCCTGTCCCCTGCCTCTTTGCCTGAGAGACTGGCAGCGTGTCCTGTGAGTGCCTTTCATCTACACATGTGCTGTTAGATTGCTTGGGATGGAAAAAGGTTTCATTCTGCTTCCCACTGCAGGACTCAGGGTGAGTCTTTCTCCTGTATTCAGTTACATTCTGGCAAATTTGGCTGAAATTAGTGAATAGGGAAAAAAATGTATTATGAGGAAACTAAAAGCTGAATGGTCAGTTGAATAGACAGCACAAGCATGTGAAGCATACCTCTGTAGGGATGCCAGCCAAATAAAGAAATACGGTACATAATTGCCAGAGGTATCTATCTGTAATCCTATCAAAGCCAGAAATAAAAACAATGGTGTTTAAACACTGTAAATAGTGGAATTCTGCAAATAAATGGCCCTGTGTTGTGAATGAGGAACAAAGCAATCCCTGCAGGCACTTGTGACAGCTCTGCAGAACTTCAGTGTGCCTGTGATATGGGAGCAAAACCAGATCGAGAGTAGTGTTCATCTTGTGCCAGTTCCACACACAGCTTGTTATTTCCCTGGTAGTATTCTCCAGACATTAAGGTCTGAGCATCAGTAATAGGCTCTCCGGGTCAGAGGTTACGATTCCCTGCAAGCTGCTGCTGAAGTGATAAGGGTATGAACTGAGGAGAATGGAAGTGTGGCTGCAAGACACCCCAACCTTGTTTCCCTGGAAACTCTTGTCTGGATGGTGTGTTTCTGCTGCACAAGTTCTTTGAAAACAAGGATGGCATAAAATATTTAGTCGTGGCAGCACTGCCCACAGCCACCACGACTTGCCTATGAAATCTGGGTTCAGAAGTCGTCTTTGAGGTGTCTACAACCACCAAGATCAACTGACCATTAATACAAGTGGGGTTTCAGTCACCCTTTTACTTTTTTTTTTTAATTATTATTGTGGTGATAAGTGCTGAGGGGTCTTCACTACTTCTTAAGAGTAACATCTGAGTGTACTGAAACATAATGCCCTTGCTCCTCAGTTTAGTCGTTTCAATAATCCAACCTCTGTGGCTTCTTTCAGTCCAGTGTTTTCTCTGTCATGTGGTGGCAGGATCTAGTCCTAAATAGCCAGAACTCTGTGAAAGTTAAAACTTTTGTCTCAGTTTTTGGTTATGCAAAATAAATACAATACAATTGTATTGGTGATACAATAAACACCTGGGTTTAAAAACATGCAGTGTGAGCCTGCTTCAGCAAACCTGAGGTACAAGTTGTGGTATCAGCATATGGGGCAGAATAACTATTGAAGAAACAGTGGATATATAAAAATGGAAGATCTAGTTTATGACTCTGGGAGCATCAGTTACTCATTCTTTATGACCTTGTTTGACTTGGTTTTTATGACTTGTGCCCCACTGATGGGAGGTACAAGTGCTCTCAGAGTGTGTAAAGAGAACAGGTAATCTGTGACATGCAGCTGTGAGAAAACACATGCCATTCTCTTAGATAATCTGTGGGGCTTTTAACAGATGGAAATGAATTCTTCTTGCAGTAACTTCAAGACAAGTAAGAATCGGATAGCGGTCAGGGTCTGAAGGGACCTTATAGATCATCTAGGTCCAACTCCCCTGCCATCAGCAGGGACACCTTCTACTAGACCAGGCTAGGAGGTCCAAGCTCCTCCTCAGTGCTTTCCAGCTTTTGTAGATAGCTGTTCATTCCTGCATCTGACACTTCCTCTTATGCCTGGCCTTACACAGATGTACAAAGCTGGCAAGGCACAGAGGAGCTGGCACTCCCTCCTTGTACCCATCTGTGAAATGACCAGCATGAATTGCAGTCCCTGCTGTCTTTTGGGAAATTGCTGCTACTCAGCCTGGATGCGAATGGAGAGCAGAAAGCAAGAGGCTGGTTATAGTTTCTATATTTTTTATCAAAGACAAATTGAGAAGACAGAAGAAGCAGAAATAACTGCACTGCACATGTGCAGGCAAGATTTAGACTTTCTGGAAAAGTCAGGTTTGCTGTTTGTGCCCACGTAGTTAGAGTTCTTGCTCCTTCTTTGACTGAGCTGTTGGTGGCTCAGAAATCATGGATGGTCAATGACATTCTGTCCTATAACCAGCATGTCCTTGCACAGAGTTCAGACTGTGTCTCAGGGAGGTTGGATCTGATTCACTGGTGTCCTCTTGGCCACTTAGACATTTAGGAGAAGACTGTAGCACAGACACGTAGCTCGCTGATTTGATTCACTGCTTGTCTGCACAAACACAATTAACTATTTTAGAGCTAGTTTTTTCCTGTGAACTTCCCTCCCTCTCTCTAATTAATGGAAATGCAAATGAAAGACTAAATTACAAGCAAGAGAGCATCTATTCTTAGTCTATTAAAATGAAAAGGTCTGAGCAGAGCACGTTCCAAAAGCAACTTGAAGGTGTGTAGTGTAAGTGAAGATAAGAGAAACAGAAGAAGCAGCTGCCTAGAGTCATCTTGTTCTCAGTTGTAAAATAAAAACAGTATTCTTGCCCCAGGGCCATTTTCACAGACTGAGGAAAATCTGAACTGTTTGGTTTTAGGGAAAACTCTTCATACTCATAATGCATATTGAACAGACACTGGCAATCTCTCTTCTTCAGCACTGTGTCACATGGTTCTTCGGATGCTGTTGGTGGTGATTCATGCAAAAAATTGCCCTCTTCTGGACTGAAACAGTTGTGCCTACACACTTGATGGTGTCTAAAACCTCTCTCCTGTATTCCATGGACTCCTGTATTCCATGGACCTAAGTGTTACCAGTTTCTTTTCTACCAGGACTAGATCATATCTGCTCATGTGTAACTGCCATATTTGTTAAAGCTGGAAGGAAAAAGACCTTCTATACATAAACCCTGTATCAAGAGGAATACAATGAAACCCTTTTCAACATAATTAAACCCATTTCAACACCTTTACTTCTGGTTTCTGTGAAAGTTTTGCATGACCACGTTCCATTTTCCATCATTAATCAACAGTGGTGGCCCCAGCAAAGTGTCCTTAGATGAAAAGCCTGCTTAAGCATTTGAGATTTGAATCTGCAATAGGATGCTAAACAAGGTCTGATGCACCCTGCTGGTGCTTAACACCTTATCAGGAAAATATATGGTTGATCCATATCATCAGTCAAGGTGAAGCAGAAGTGTTGGTGTCATTCTAAGAGGACAGGAGGTCTCCACACAGGAAGTAGGACTGCTCAAGATGAGCATGTTGCTGGTATGCATCTGGAAGTGTAGTTGTCTTGCATTCCACAGTCCTGGTTCTCAGCATTAGTAACACTAAGAGCCTGCTGTTTGCAGCTCTGTAACCTTTCACTCAGGTTGCTGTAGCAGTGTTTTTCCAAAGCCTCTGTGAAAATCTTTTTCCTTTCTTGTTCTCTGCTCTTATTCCCATACTGTTTGTGTCATGGCTTGGCACCTGCAACCCCAACAGCGCTGTTACAGCAGGTTCTCTCATGGGAAGGAGCTACCACTGACATCAGATTCACCCCTGCTTCTTCTCTTTTCCTTACTTCTTTTTTTTAGACTTCAGTTCATATTAGAGAAAACATGCATCATTGCAAAGTAGGTAACAGCCACTCAATAAATATCATAGCAGGTATCTAAGGATGGAAATTGATACAAGGAGTGGTGTCTCAATCCCAGGGAATTTTAAAGGAATTTTGTCTCTATTGATAGGTTTTTTCTGGTTTGAATTTATTAGACTCCAATGGGTTCCAAATGGGTTTCATTCAAATTCATGAGTTCAGTAAAGGTTATTTATAACTCAGCTTCAGATTTATGCAAAAATGTGGACCCAGGTTTGCTAAAAATTTGCACACAGCAGATAAGGAGTCTTTCTGACCACTCCAGGTAGCTTTCATCTTAAAATAACTTTAGATCTAAGGCAACAAATAACATCAGATGTCTGGGTCTAATTTGAAGCATATTAAAATAGCAAATGAGCTTAATTTCAGTTTATTATCTTTTCTTTACTTGATGAGATGATCATCTACATGCCTTTAACAGTTCCTGTTGGATCCTTAACCAAACTTACTCCAAAGGTAAGACACCTTATCATCCTAAAAACATCTGGAGTTGTTCCTTTGTCAACTAAAAAGCAAGCCTTCAAAATCCAACTTATTCACTTTGTACTGAATGTGATGAACTTTATGATTAGAAAAGGTTTTGAGATTTGTGGCAGGGTTAGTGGAATACAGGGGGATCCAAGGTGACAACCAAATTACTTCCAAGTTTGCTTGATGCTGTTCTACAGGTGCTAAGCAAAGGTATCTCAAGGACTGGTTTGGGTTTTCTTTAATCAAGATAATGAAACTTTACTTATGGAATGGGATTGAAACAGCATCCATCCAACTTCTAGGGAAATGAGTCAGATTTTTGAAGAAATAAAGCACCATTATGTGTAAATAGTCTGTCTTTTAGCCATAAAATCACGCTGTTTAATTCCTGCATTAAACCTCTGAAACTTCTGACTTGAGCTAGTGAGTCTCTCTTGGAAATGAAATCAAATTCAGGCACTGGAAATGGGCACAAGCTGCACTGAACCGCATCAGTTCACAGTTACCACAGTTACAGTGCTGCCTCCTTTCCAACCTGGCTTGTTCTCGTTTCATTGCCAATGACTGGATTTTAGCCACGGATTATTTCTCTGCTTGATTAAAGAATTTTGTAATGAATTCTAATCTTTCCCCAGATTTCTTGTTCATCTACTCTGGGTCACCTTTATAACCTTTTTTTTTTTTTTAAGATAAGTAAATTGAGCTCCATAAATCATTAATCATAAACATATTTTCTTATCTTCAATCCTTCTTTTGAAGGAAAGTGAGGAGTGAGAACGCTCTTATGTTTCCATTTACCCTGACTACTGTTTCAGCCCTGGGGTTTTCTAAATAATTCCTGGCCTAGAAATTAATAATTGCCTAAAGGAGAAAATTATTTATGAATATCTGGTGGAGAATAGTCCGAGATCCCCACCCAACGTTGTGTATCTCGAGGCTTTATGTAGCGCTGAGTAAGACATCACCACACATTCTGAAGGGATATAAGCAAGGAAGTGCTTCCACTAGACTCCTTGCACTTCTGGACTACTTATTTTCCTATTTTAGCAAGTTTACTAGGTAATTGTCAGAAAACAGGTGGTATTCCAGTGAATTATCAGTGCTCAGAGTTTTTATATGAACTACTAAATTCAAGAAATACAAGATACAATTCAAGGGTTGAATAATCCCCAAGTGTCAATCGTGTGTCAGTTATAATTCTGTTTGAAGATGTTTGTTGCTGTAATGAAAGTCAACAACACAAAAACTTTAAGTTCAACAAAGCTTATTCTAACTGGATTCTATAAAAGTGACAAATATTAAGATTTACTATACCATAGGATATTTATATAAGTTGAAAAACTCCTTATTTATGTATTAAATGAAAAAAAATAATTTTAGCATAATTTTTTAAATCAAAATAGTAAAATGGAGTATTTTGAAGAAGCAGGTGGAAGAACTGAGATAGGCATCAAGGAATGAACACTCTCAAAATTGTTTTAAGGACTCTGAAAATGCCTATAAGCAAAAATTTTGGCAGGTTAATAATGGTGAAAAAAAGATTTAGGTAGGAATCTGAGAATGTAGGTTTTTTACTTTTAGCTTCTTTGAATATATTTGGAATTCTTTGGGCATTGTTTTTAACTAAAAGACAGTGGGTGAATTAGTTTGTGTAAAAACTCATTAACTGTGTCCTTGAGTTTAACTAGACGTGTGGGACCTGATGTGTCTGGAAACTCTTTCCAACAGACCCACGTGGTCTCTTTAGACCCTTGGAGTAGTTTGTGCTTCAGCTCAGGACAACCAAGGTACTGAGTAATTAGTGGCTTGCATAGCACTGACTCATCTTTGCATTGGCTTTTGCAGCATAAATGGTTGTTATTTTCTGCATCTTTCTCTGTGTTCCTGGTATTTTCTGACCACCAAAATGTTCAGACTAAGTCACATTCCTAACTGGGCAGGTTTCCTTGTGTTTTACTTGCTGATCTGTCTACTACTTCATAAGTAAGGAAGTATTTTATACATATATAATATATAAGGTTTTCCATACCACATCTAATAAATTTCAACACTCTCAGTGCTCCTAAGAGTTCTCTTTTACGTCACCCAGTATCTGATCAGAACCTGCAAACACCCAGCATGTGATGTGGTGGTTGTGCTGAAATAAGCTAGTATGGAGGTATAATTGCTGCTCTGCAGGCACTAGTGATAAAGGGTAATCACAGTGAAATCATTGGACTAATGTGATAAACACCATGGGAGTATTTCTACTGGTTCTACTAAATGTAAATGAATTCTGGAATCTGTAATTACTGATCTGTTTTTAATCAAAATACTGTGATTTGAGATACTCAATTTTGTATTTCCCAGAGAGCAGTTTTCTTAAGAGTTATCTAAAGCACTGTTCCATAATGAGAGTTTTTTATTAATCTTTTTACACAAGAAGATATACTGATAGTAATCCTAATTGCATTTTATGCTATTTCCATACCATAACCTCAAAGAGAATAGCCTTCAGTTTTCTTTCTAAGGACTGACTACCACTAATGTGCCCAGGCTTTTGCTCTGCCTGAGCCTGGTGTGGCTGAGCTGCTGATCTCAGGCTTGCCCTGAGCACCATGAAGCACAAGACAATGTAAACACACAGGAGTGAAAAAAACTGCAGCTCATGTATATGATTAATTTATATTCTTCATCATCCTCTTCAGGAATCATCCTGGACATAAGCACATTTTATTTATCATGTCAGCATCCTCTGCCCTCTGAGTGTGTAATACCAGAACCCTACTTGTTCAAATACAATTAAAAAAAATACAATTAGAAGTTATACCTAAATTTTCATCAGTTCAAGTACCCATTTCTGATGAGATATTAATACAAGCTCATCAGCTATAAGTACATATGGAAATTGGCATCAGGTGTGAGTCTTTCACATTCACAAGGACACTGGCTAAAATCAAGAAATAAGTGGGCTTTTTAGATCAAGTTCTAACTATTATTCTCTTTTAGCAACAGCAAACGAATGTTGCTCTTAACAAAAGAGAGGGAACTGAACAACATATGTTTCCTCCAACCATGATTTTCATAGGCTGACCTTAGTCATTAAATCTGCCCAGAAAAACCCTACAAGCCCAAGATGAGTATGAAGGAATGCAGGGCAGTTTTGTAGCTGCACCGACTGCCATACAGGAAACCTCTTTGGAAAACTTGTAACAGAAAAACTTTTTGCTGAAGAACACATTTATCAAAATGCACTCTTGAAATTAATGATATTAAAAGGATTGAATTACAAATTTCCTAATTATCTAGATGAAGTGGTTTGATATTTTCAAACTGGAATGGTTTTTTGTAACTCAGCCAAAAAAGTCGTGGATATCAGGTTTTGGTATTGATGTGTAATGGACTTTTTATCACCTTTTTGCATAGTTTCATACTCTACCAGTATGAAGGAATGGTTTCTCTGGACTTCAGATTTTGGCACAGAATTTATTTCTAAATAAATACTGAGTATTATTCAGTATTTAGGTGTGGAGCAGTGTGATTTAAAGTAAGTTTGGACACACACACACAAAAAAAACCTTATTACATCCCCTCAGTGTGTTTTTGTTTGAGTCAGCTGTCCCTGGCTTGTGAGAATTCTTAGGACTCAGTGCTTCCCTATGGTATGTATTTCTTCTGGAAACATGACAGGCTTTTGGGTTGTGTCACTAAAGTAAGGAATGAACAGACAAAAGGAAGAAAGCTTCATTCCACTATGGCTGGTTTGAAATCTTCTCAAGTTCTGGACACAGAACTTAAAATATCATTTGCTAAATACCCCTGCTTCTCTACATGGCTGACCAAAATAAAGGTGCTGGGAGCACTCTGGATATCAGAACTTTTCCCCCAAAACTTCATCATAGCTCAGTAGTAGCTTTACTAACCATGAAATCCAGGACATCAGGTTACTGTGATCTTTGTCTTCTTCTCCAGTTGTCTCTTGGGAAACTAGCACTTAGTTTACACAAGCTAGCTTCTGATTCATGCCATTCATTCTTAATGTTCTTTCCACATTTTTTGGTTGTTTGTTTTATCCAGACTTTTAAATTAGCACTTTAAATTAATAAGATCTTGGTGGAAAGATCCATGTTGTCCCCAAGTGAAATTTCTACTCTGCCTCTGTTTCTTATGCTTCTCTTTGTCTCCATTCTCAGTGATTAATGATTTCTGCCTAAACCAGTTTAATCAGACTTCTGTCACGTTTATCCCATTTAACATCAGAGTAAATGCCAGTCAATTAAAGACAATTACTGCTGGCTTCCAAAGGTTAGATCAGATTTTGCTCCTCATTGTTAAAGCACAATCTGAGAAGGCATATTTCCTTGGATGACATGAAAGAAATATCTCTCTGAATATTTTAATTAAAAGCTAATGCAATCTAATATTAAAAATCTAAATGACAGACAATGACCGATATCTTCAAAATCCTGTGTGCTTTAGACTTAAGGTCTCTCATAATTGTTTAAGAAATTATACCTAATTTATGCTGGAGTAATTATATAGATGAAGTGTTCATTGGCACCTCAATTGAGACTCTTAAAACAATTTTATACCTACATTGCTGTATGATTATGGTCATTATTATGTCATTCATTGACATGCAGGACAAAGAAAACAGAGCAGAATTTGACATTGTCTTCAATCTGTTTTCCTTTCAAAATTGAAGAATCGCTGATTTTTTCAGTGTAGACTGGCCTCTTAAAATGGAATTAGAAGTAAAAAACCTATTAGTAAAAAACCTGTATGAACTTGTGTGTATTAATTAAGCTTTAGCACTGAAGTTTTGCCATCACTGATTATTGAAGGGCAGATCTTTTTAGGGTGTGTAATGCTCAGGAAATGGATAGTGGGATGCAGAGCCTTTCCCTCTGAAATTGTTGAGTTTTATCTAGTCCAGGTTCTTGCTTACCAAAATTTGTTCTCCTTATTTAATTATTTTACTTAAAATCCAATGTAAGGCCCTTCTCATCCAGCCTAGATGATCATGTGTAGTTCTAAAGGAAAGGCACCAGTAACACCAGCACTGTAATCTAAAGGTTCCTATTGTTCAGGGTATGCTGGAACATAAACCAGCAGAAATGTGTTTTTTCACTGGTTTTATAAAGATTTCTTCAGTCTTAATGTTTTGGGTTTTGGGTTTGTTTTTTTTTATAATTGCAAACCCTGGTACAATGGTGGTAAAATTTTCATTTGTATCTGGTGTGGAAATTTTGGTGATAAAGTCTATAAACCCCATATTTATGAATTAATAACTGAAGCATAAGCATACCCACAACCTAAAATTAATGAAGATTATACACACAGTCCTCTAGGACTTAGTGGCCAAAGGAACTTCTTATTTTTTTTTAATTATCCAGGAGTAAAACAAAAGGTAACACCGTCACAGAGACTGACCTCTGTCTCAGTGCCCATCCTGCCCCTCCCCAAAGGCCCTCAAATTTTCTATTTGGCAAAAGTATTGATATAGAAGATATGTGAAAGATTTTCTCTCTCTTCCTGTGAAATGGAGATCTTGAGGTTTTTCTTACTGTACATTCACCAAAAAAAAAAAGTCAAGAAGAAAGTGCATTTTCCAGAGCAGCCAGGAACAGATTGATTAGGGCATTCACTGGTGATGGGAGAGTTATGTAAGAAATAATTTAGAGAATCGAGTTGGCTCTGTCTGTCTCTCAGACTCCAAATCTCAAGCCGAAGCTGAACTGCTTTAAAGGTTTCCTTAAAACTCATCTGTTCCGTTGAAAAGTTTGTTTTAATGAATTAGCCTTTTCAGACAATAATATTTCACTACAAAGTTACAAAGCCAACTTTCAGACTTTCTCATATATTCTTTCCAGGCAGCTACAAGAGAGGATCAACATTTTCAATATTTCTGATTAACTTTGAAGATGACTGAAATGTAGAATAAAATATCGTTATCTAATGTACCTGTAGTGGTGGCAGAACAAGCAGAAATGTTAAAAATGGGACAATATGAAGCCAATAGTTGATTAAAGATACTCTGGCCAACAATTTCCATGTTTCCTGTTGCAACTGAGTACCAGTTCCAGTAGAACTCAGAAGCAGTTCCTCGGTGGTGCAGTGCTGTAATTGATATATTCGGGGGAGAGCTTGACAATTTGGAAACCTCTCTCCTCATTTAATTTCTTCTCAATCCCTGTGGTCTAAAGCCTCACTGCATGCAAGGTGCCTTCCTGCCTATACCTGGCCAAGGACTTTGACGACATCCTGCTCATCAGTGCTGTCCTGTTACCTGGTGAGTGCTGATTTTGTATAGGAATAGTCATATCAGATGGAGCCACAGCTCAATCTTACCTCCGCTCTTGGCTCCAGCATTGGCCAAATCCTGGTGTTTCAGACAGGATGAATTTTGATCTCTCCAGCATCTGTGGCGATCGGATTATGCCTGATGAATATCAGCACACCAAACAGTGAATAAACTGCATTTCCATAGTTTGTCAATCTTCTCCATTTTCTTCCATTTTTAAAATTCTTCTTCTGGAATAATTAAATATATATGTAATATATTAAGTTAGATAACAGTGTGTAGCATTTAACAAGTGCCCTCCTTTCCCAGCCTCACCTGTGCTTCATGTTTCTTTATAGTTATTATGAACTGCCAGTGCTCTGAGGCTTTAACATCTGTGTTGTGGAACACAAATTCTGGTGCTTAACAAATACAAATGTAACATTATCTCAGGCTGATATTTAAATATATGATCCTGAGTGGTACAGTGCTGTAGGCTAAAATTAAACTGCAGGATGATTTGCTGTTGCTGGTTTAACGTAGACTCCCTTTTACTTTTTGTGCAACACAGTTCTCTTGTTATGGGACAGGGTGCCAAAATGAGGTAATAAATACTTTGTGGAGTAGTTATTCATTCAGACATGCTAACTAACAAGCCTGGAATTTTTCCAGAGTGTTAAATTTGACATACCCCTAGGAAAAGGTCATATAGAGTGAACTGGTTAAGCAGAAGGAAAAAATTAATGAAAACAAATTTTTTAAAAAGTCAAAACAAAACATTCTAATACTACCAAAGATGTTATTTTATTTTTTCATGTTGATTAGTAACAGAAATAAAGATTACTTTAAAAAATATTTCGTTACCTATATGCTAGCTGAAATAATTTGGTTTAGGTTCTTATTTCCCCTTTTGGCCCACTACAGCTGGAATGAATAAATAATCCAGAAAACTTGTGTAAATCACTACATTTTGTAGTTATGCCACTTTAGTTCACTTTAAGATGCAGAAAAGCTGAGTTCAAATGTCCTCTTTCTGTTTAGAGTAGAGATGTCATCGATATCCATGAGATATTCTGATTTTCACCTTGTTCAGTCTTCCTGATGAGTGAGTTTCGTTTTGGAATGAATTGGGGCAAATTGAAAACTACTTATCTTTTTAATACCATCCCTCAAGTTTGTTTCATGTCTCATATCATGCTGTCTGTCTCTAGATCTCATATTGCTATAATTCCATTCCATTGTGGAAGTTGACTTATTCACAGTTTATTGCTTCATGATCGTGTATTCAAGCCCTGTTAACATTCAGAATATTCCCAGTCTTGGCTTTTGCTTCTGTAGGTGCTTTGAGCAGGCTGAGATTCAGCCTTCTCTAAAATAACACGTGAGGATTGTTGTGGTGGGTTGACCTTGGCTGAATGCCAGGTGGCCACCAAGCCACTCTGTCACCCCCTCCTCAGCAGGATGAGGAGGGGAGAAAATAAGATGGGAAAAAAAAGAACTCTTGGGTCAAGATAAAAGGCAGTTTAACAGAAACACCAAACAAAGCTGTGCAGGTGGAAGCAAATGAAGAACAGAATATTTATTCTTTACCTCCTGTCAGCAGGTGATGTCTGGCCACTTCCCAGGAAGCAGGGCTTCAGTACGTGTAGCAGTTACTCCGGAGGACAAATGTTGTAAATAATGAATGCCCCCTTCTCCCTCTCTGTTCTCCTTGCTTTTATTTCTGAGCAGATGTCAGATGGCATGGAATATCCCTTTGGTCAGTTTGGGTCAGCTGTCCTGGCTATGTCCCCTCCCAAGATCTTCCCCAGCCATCTGGAAGTGTTGGAGAGACAGCACTGATGCTGTGGGAGCACTGCTCAGCAGTAACCAAAACACTGGTGTGCTACCAACACCTCTCCAGCTACTAAAACAAAGCACAGCACTGTGGGGGCTGCTGTGGGGAAAATTAACTCCATCGCAGCCAGACCCAGTACCACTGTCGTGCATTATTCTGCTGCTACAGTTTGGAACCAGCAGGTTCAAAGAACTCTAAAAGATGTTGCTGACAATGCTGGAGAACCACACTTCATAAATCACAGAATGTTGTGAGCTGGAAGGGGTCCACAAGGATCATGGAGTCCAACTCCTGTCCCTGCACAGGACAAGCCCAACATTCAGACCATGTCCCTGAGGGCCTTGGCCAAATGCTGCTGGAATCTTGTCAGGCTTGGTGCCATGACTAACACTTTACATACTGTCAAGAATTTTGGTTTTCTAATTTGCTTATTTCCTATTAGAGAAGAAACTCAAGAGTGCTCAGGACCTCCCTCCCCCAAAGATATGCAAATTAATGCTGATATTAGTAATATGATAATTTTTAATCAGTCAACCTTAGCCAGTGTAATCTGTGGCACTGCAAGCTATGACCTACACACGTTACTGACCTCTCATTCCAGTCACCCCTGCTGATTCACCATACAGACATGTTTAACCTTATTGCTAACAGATCCTAGTATAGAATAACTTCCCAAATATTCCTTCTGAGTTCACTTTGGGGCTGCCTAGGCTGAATAGCTAGCAACAAATCCTTAAGCAAACATGAGGTTGGGGTCATAATATGTAGGGCAACACAGAGTTTGGCATGGATATGTGTGGATGGTGGACTAGGGGGAAGATAGCCAGAATGATCATTTCCCAGTATTTTACATAAAACCCTACAAAATCAGAACCTGTCTCTGCTCTTTCCTTCCATTTCAACAAATTTTTTGCTCCCCACTTCTCATGTTGCTTCAGTGCATGGTGATCTACATTCCTCCCTCTTTCTCCCAACCTGTAGTATTTAAAGTTTACCCCTTAGATCTGTCCCTCTCTTTAATAATTCCATTGCAAACTGTAGTTGTGACACAAGCTGTCAGATTAGCTCTCATTCTGGGCTGCTGAACAAACACCACCATCATTAATTTCTCTGTGAGATAGTAGTATAAGCACAGAGACAAGAAAATAGTGGGCAGAAAGCTGTTTGCCTGCTTCATGTGGAATCCAGACGATACAGGGGGATGATGCTGATAGCACATAAGGGCAACACTTCATTTAATGCATCAGTGCCTCGAATGCACATCACCCACAGCTTTGCCCACACAAAGATGTTTAAGATTTTTAATAGGGTTGACTTGAGCTATCTAGTTGGTTCTAGGCTATATTCATATGTCTTTTTTTTTATGCCTATGTGCTTCACATGTCCTATCAGCTTAAATAAAGATATAAATTTCATAATCTAGAAATACGGGCTAGCAGATAATCTGGGAAGTGATGTGCAAATTGCATTTCAGTTCCTTGCTTTAAATGTAACTTTTGCAGACCCCATGAATGATAGGAAGGAAAACTCTCTGCCTGCCCTCCCATCCTGAGCCAACAATGGACACAACCCAACAAGTCTTGCAGCCCAGAAGGCCAATAACCGTGTCCTGGGCTGCACCCAGAGCAGCGTGGGCAGCAGGGCCAGGGAGGGGATTCTGCCCCTCTGCTCCGCTCTCCTGAGACCCCCCCTGCAGTGCTGCCTCCAGTGCTGGGGTCCTCAGCACAGGGAAGATGTGGACCTGTTGGAGTGGGTCCCGAGGAAGCCATGAAAATGACTGGTGGGATGGAAGACCCCTGTTATGAGGACAGGCTGAGAGAGGCTGTTCAGCCTGGGGAAGAGGAGGCTCCAGGGGGACCTTATTGCACCTTCAATATTTGAAGGGGCCTGTAAGAAAGATGGGGACAGACTTTTTAGCAGGGCTGTTAGCGATAGGACAAGGGGTGATGGTTTTAACTAAAAGAGAAGAGATTTAGACTAAATATAAGGAAGAAAGTTTTTACACTGAGGGTGGTGAGACCCTGGCCCAGGTTGCCCAGAGAGGTGGTAGAAGCTCCATCCCTGGAAACATTCAAGGTCAGGTTGGACGGGGCTCTGAGCAACCTGATCTGGTTGAAGATGTCCCTGCTCACTGCAGGGGGTTGGAGAAGATGGACCTTGAAAGGTCCCTTCAACCCAAACCAGTCTGTGATTCTCTGATTCTATGATCATATTTGGAGGGTCACATTCTGGAGGGGAAATTGCTGGTCTAAGCCAGAAGGAAACTGTGGCTTTAAACTGAACAGGATGTGTCTTGTGATATGTTCTAATTTTGTTCTCTTTTTATGTCTTTAACAGCTAGGCTTAGACACTCTCACCTCCTTTTCAGGCACCATTCTCTCAGTCTGTAGCAGTCTTTTCCAGCATCTGTCCTGCCTAATCTCACTGTATATGTGAAATATCTAATTATTTTCTAAAAAAGAAAAAAAATTCCAAGAGAGCTTTAAGCTGCTGTTTTAATTGGGAATATTAAACAGACAATTGGAATGGAAATTGAAATAGGAAAAACTCTTTCTAGAAAAAAATTAAACTCATTCCAAGTTCTGGCAACGCCTTCATATTTTAGACTATCTCCAATCAATGTGTTTGTACAATAAGCTGACTAGCATGCAGGAGAGAGACTTCCATGTAATAAAGAAAGAGGAATTCGGGGAGTGTTTTCAGTGTGCTTTTCTATAACTGCATTGGTTTTAGATATTCTATATCCCTAATTTAGACTTTGCACACATTTAGGGGTGTAAAGATATATTTACATCCTGACCAAAATTTTCCATCTTGGACTTTTCTCCAAAGCAAGGCTCAGGACTAGAAAACTAGATGCTGAAGCACCCTGACAGACTGTGTGTCAGAACAGACACCAAGTTACTTTCATTTTTCATTTTTAGCCAGGGGCTTTCCCCCACTGTATGTAAGAGCTCTGCAGATGGTTATACACTGATTCTTTTTTTCCTTAAAGGAAAAAAAACCAAACAACTCTTGAATATAGAGTGCAGAATATTTCAGGATATTGCTGTTCTGTTAATGGGCCCTTCCCCTGTACACAACCCATCTTACTGAGCACTTTGCTGACCAAGTCTGCTGTGTGTACCCTCCTGAGGCATCTCCCTGGAGCGATGGCTACGCACCCATGGAAGGGCTGCAGCCTTTCCACCAGGTTTTAGCTCACCAGAGTTGTGTACTTCCTTGAAAGGATGCACTGGCCAGCAAAACCTCTGTCTGTGGGGAGAGGGAAGTGGCCCCCAAGGTAAACAGCTCCAAATGAGGCATTTAGAGAAAGCACTCTGTGATTGTGGGGAGGAGAAGATAATGGGGTGGACTGTAAGCACCCTGCAGGACTCCGCATAATGTTCTCTTCATTTACCAAGCCATTAAACTGGAGCTGATTTTATTATCATAATTTTTTCCACTGGCATCTGAAGAAGTTTTATGGCTTTCAATAAAGCCTTCTCTCTACTCAGAATCCTGTTTGATCCTTACTATCACATTTTCTAGTGAGATTTATGTCCTTGTTTTGCTTAAGATTCACATTTTAATGCAGCCATAAAAACAAGTTAGATTTGCTTGTTTGAAGGAATCTTATTTGGTTAATTATCAGACACCACGTGGCAAATCAT
Source organism: Caprimulgus europaeus (assembly GCA_907165065.1). Next base: position 44,547,306 of record OU015532.1, on the reverse strand, counting down.
TTAATTTGGCTTCTATTATACAACGATTGTTATTTATTTTCTTGACTTACTTCACAATGGGGAGAAGGAACAGACAAACCAGGACACAGTAGGAATCTTCACCTAAGAGAGGAACCTATTTCAGTAATGGGGACGTTCCTTTGGACATTGACTGCTGAGATTTGGAATTAATACTGCTATCCCAGAGCATTTTAAAGTTAACTTTGTGTTCCCTCTATTTTTAGATATAATTTTATTTTTCTCACCAGTAGAATCATGTGTGACATTTTCATGGCACTATGGATATTAACATTTTGGTCATCCTAGAGATTTCCTTCCAAGATAGTGTTTGATTGTGTGAGGTTTCCTCACAGTGTAGCTTTGAGGTTCCTAACTGTCTAAAAAATTGGACTAGATCTATGTGGATTTAAAAAAAAATAATAATTTATATGTTCCTCCTAAGAGAACAAAAACATTTTTGGGGCGGTCTTAGTGACGCTCATATTCTAGATTAAGAGTCTACCACCTAGATTAACTAAATGAGTCCTAAAGTCAATAAAACCAAAGTAGGAGCTTCATACTACAAAAAACCAATATTTTTTGTTCCATTCTACTATACAGCAAGTGACAATGTTTATTTTCATCAACAGTAAATACAGCCTGTATCTGCCCTTCTCACTGGACGAGGTTTAACAAGTGATGTAAGTTTAAGATAAGCTGATCCACCGTTATCCTTCTCGCTTGGTGGTCAGCACTGAGTTATTCTCTGAAATTGGATTCTCCTCTTATGAAAGTGCACTGAGACTTTGGTATTCCCCAGCCTCACACTGCTTCATTTGTTCCCTAGAAATGTCACTGCATTATTATTTCTTTATTACTTGAGTGGTCTTGGAGGATGCTTTCATAGGATAATACTCTTCTATGATAACCAAAGGAGGCTCTGGAGAGAAGTCTTGCATCCAAGATAATAATGACTCAAAAACCAGATGGGAGAAGATCAGGGTTTTGCTCACCAGGTAGGTGGAGACTGAAGTCAATGAAAAATTTTCTCTCCAGAAAGTGCAATGATGGTGACTCAAGTCTGTCACCTTGATATTGATCTTCCCATTAAAATTCAAAGACTTGTTTATAAATACTCAATTTATACATTTGTTCATTACTGAAAGAAACACAGCATTGCTGTGGGCATCTAGTTGTCATTGGGTTTGGGGTTCTTTTATTATTAATGGTATTCCAGTCTTTGTCAGCTCCAAATTATTTGCTGTGTTACTGGAAGCAGAGAAGGTCCAAGCTAGAAAAGAGACTTCCTTGATCTGAGTTCATTTTCAACACAGTTGCAAATACATGTGTGCAAATTTTATTTTAAAAAAACCCAACAACACAATTTTATTTAGTTTATGTTCAACTTTGAATATAAGATTATTTATAATTACTTCCTAAAAATTAAATTGAACTTAATTTCAAAGCAAAATGTTAATTTAAAAATAATTTTGTAATTGCTTGGGATTCCAATTATTAGGATTTTTTTAAATACCTCTCCATTCCACTAATTTCAAACTATTTCCAAAATGGACATGAATTTATTAAATATGTCAGTTGAGTCAAATCTACTTGTTTTGAATATAAAAAATATTTGTTCCAAAAGTTTCACCTTGCTCTATTGCTGAACTGCAGTGACTGTCAGTATGAGTTTTATCTTTCTTAAAAGGTGGTGACAGCAATATTGGAGCCTTGTGAGAAATTACTTCATTAGTGCCTTCAAATTATTGAGGTTGCTGAATGGGAAATTGTGTAAGTGTAATATCACGCTGAATAGAAAGTGGAATAGCAGACTGGAATCAATCATTGATCCAATCAGAGCTATCATCCTCCGACCCGTGTCACAGCGTCTCCGTGAGCACCAAATGATCCCGAAGAATAAACTGTTGAACACATCAAATTGCAGCAGCTGGTGACTGCCAAGTGCCCTGACAAATGTGCTGTGGCAACTTTGCTATTAGCACCTCATTTTATAAGCAGGACAATGGCCAACTATAATCCTGATCATTCCCAGAACTCCGGCTTACTAGGTTCTCTCTCTCTTCAGTCTAGAATTTATGATCTACATATTTCACCTTCCTCAAGATCTTTAGAAATAGCAGGAAGATGTAAAAGAAAATTTCTTCTGTAAAGATTAAACCAGAACCACAGCTGCAGCTCTTAAGTGTTTGTTAAATGGGTACCCAGCTCTCACAGTGATGCTAGCAGGTGATGGAGTTCGGGTCCAAGTACAGTTATAATCCATTATACAAATGGACACACTGAGTATAGAGAGTGAAGTGATTTACCCAATTCACTCAAGAAGTCACAGAGAGGACTCTTAGAAAAACATGATATTCATGATTCTTAATAGCCAGCTCATACTGTATTCTGCAGTAAGCTTTGTTAGAAATAAGTGCCTAGAGCAGAGGAGGGAAATGACAAATTGGAGAGGGCATGCACAGCGAAGTGGTGTACTTCTGAAGCAGTTATTTCAACAGCATCTGCACAAAATTATTCCTTTTTCATTTTGTTACTTCTGTCTCGATTCGTGTCTTCTTGTCATTAGCTATAACAATGTATTTAGAATTTTAAATTATGATAATGTCGAGAGGCCTCAGCCATCTAGATGGGCTTGACATTAAAAAAAAGTTTGGTTTGGTTTTTGTTGTTTTTTTAAACAACTGTGCCTAATCCAAAAACTTTCAGGCCCAACGCTCAAAAGTCATTGGTGTCTCATTTCTGTTGAAATCGTAGAGTCAATCATAGAATCCCAGACTGGTTTGGGTTGGGAGGGACCTTAAAGCTCATCCAGTCCCAACCCCCCTGCCAGCAGCAGGGACACCTTCCACTAGACCAGGTTGCTCAAAGCCTCATCCAACCTGGCCGAGAACACTTCCAGGGAAGAGCAGCCACAGCTTCTCTGGGCAACTCAGCCTGTATTTATGTTTGGGATTGCCCTGACCCAGGTGCAGGATGTTGCATTTGGCCTTGTTGAACTCCATGAGGTTAGCACAGGCCCACCTCTCAAGCTTGTCAGGGTTCCTCTGGATGATGTCCTGTCCCTCCAGCGTGTCAACCGCACCACACAGCTTGGTGTTGCCAGGGTTATATGCTTGCAGGCCAGATGGAGAAAAGTTGTAGAGCCCAGAAAACAAGGCATAATAAATTATTATCACTATTACCCATTGTAGGATAAGCATAGAAGTGTAGGAAAAGGGTTTTTTTCCTTTCTTTCATGTTCTTAAATTTCCTTGAGTTTAGCTTCACTTATTCTGTGTCACTTTTGTCTCCTGTAGTGGTAACTGCAGTGCTGACTTAAGCTGTCTATGTGTGACATTAAGAGGTAGCTTTCATGGCTTTTTGCTGACTTACACAAACTGGCAAAATTTATAATAGCACCACAGCTAGTCAGGAAATTAACAGTCAATGAATATTTACTGGGACTGAAATATTGTCTACTAGAGAAAAATAATGCCCTCTGGCTTCTGGCTGGTAGTAGATCAGAAAACACTGGAGTCGGGTGATTCTGGTTTTTGTCATGTGGCTGGGTATTTGTCTTAGAACTCTGATCCATGCCATGGGTTCAGTGTATAACCTATCTGCTTATTGATAGCAGTGCTTTACATATTTATTACCTAGCATACAAGAAAAACTAAAATGTTCCTCAAAATGCCTCCTGAATCCCTTCCTCCTCAAAAGAGATTTGCAAAGACCTGAAGGAAGATGAAAAATATTTCAGATGTCCCTCAAAGGTTGTGATGTGAGAGAGAAACTGGAGAAGCAATCTGCAACACCCGTATGTATAGTAGGCTCAGGCTTCCCAACTTGACAATCCCATGAATGTAACAGACTACAAACTTATTAGACAAGAAGTAAAATTTCCAAAAGTATCCAAGTCCCTTTTTAAAATTAGACTTGGACATTTAGATTCCCAAATGTTATGGAAAACCAAAATGCTTAGGCTCCTGATTTACAAGGACACTTCAAAAATCTTTTTAAATTGTAGTCCTTTAGTGTTCATTTTGAGAATACAGAGATCCAGACAGGTCAGTCAGTTTGGAAAAGCACAGCCTTTTAACATGAAATACCAGATGTGATGCTTGGTCTTTATTTTATACACTATTGATTTAGCTTATGCTATATGTTGAACTGAAAAAAATAAGCAGATGAACTAATTAATGACAATACTACATGCAGTGTAATTAATAGCTAAGTCAAAGCAAGGTTACTGCTAGAAAGGGTTTGTCTCTCCGAGCTGTGAGTTCTCACAAGGTTAGTATGAACTATATTTCCCAAACAGATGCAGTAACAAGCTGTTAGTGACCTGATGTATGCCACCACTAAAATGCATACCTAGGCATGAGGTTGATTCTAAATTTAAGAAGTTAATGGATATATATCCATTGACTTAATCAGAAACTGGACTTGTTCCAAAAACAGAATGCAGAATTAAAAAAAAAAAATTAAAAAATCACAGAACAAAGTTGTCTGCAAAGATTGTGTAAACCTATAGTGGGACACACTGAAGAGGAGCCCTGTGCTAGAAGTATATGTTCTTGTTTTCAATAAATAGATAATTCAAGAGGTTGGTTTTTTTCCTAGCACAATTTCCCTTCCTCTTTCTCCCATCATTTTCCCACTCTTACAGCCACACAGAGTTCTCCAGCTTCCAAACTTGCTTTTATACTTGCAAAGTGATCTAGTGAACTCTGCAATGACTGCAAGGGAAAAGTCTATTGCTTCAAGCTTTGATAAAGTTCCAATATCATCTCTGCCTAGAAGCTCATATGTGATCAGTATGAATTAGGCACCTAATCTGGAATATTGTGTCCAGTTCTGGGCCCCACAGTTCAAGAAGGACAGGGAGCTGCTTGAGAGAGTCCAGCACAGAGCCACCAAGATGATTGAGGGAGTGGAGCATCTCCCTTGTGAGGAGAGACTGAGGGAGCTGGGGCTCTTTAGCTTGGAGAAGAGGAGGCTGAGGGGGGACCTCATTAATGTTTATAAATACATGAAGGGTGAGTGTCAGGAGGATGGGGCCAGGCTCTTCTCAGTGATGACCAGTGATAGGACAAGGGGCAATGGGTGTGAGCTGGAACACAGGAGGTTCCGATTAAACTTCAGAAGAAACTTCTTTACTGTGAGGGTGACAGAGCCCTGGGACAGGCTGACCAGGGAGGGTGTGGAGTCTCCTTCTCTGGAGACATTCACGACCTGCCTGGACGCCTTCCTGTGTGAGCTCATCTGGGTGTTCCTGCTCTGGCAGGGGGATTGGACTGGATGAGCTTTCGAGGTCCCTTCCAATCCCTGACATTCTGTGATTCTGTGTTATTAGTTTTATACACTGATAATGAAAAATAAGAATATACAGAAAGTCTCAAGAACAGTGTTAATAGGGTTATTTTGTTCTTCCTGAATATTTTATTGTATTTATTTTCAACAGAAGGTAGCCAAGGTATGAAATCCACTGGAAGGATTCATTAGAAGAGTAACCATGCATGTGAACAGCATTTAGAATCTGCAGTTCCTAGAGTTATCCTTACTTCAGGGACAAAGTTTAATTTTATATTTTATTGCTTTTTTTTATTTGTCTGTTTACTGTCAACATGCTGTCACTGCTGAGAAACTGAGCTGGCTTAGCTGTGACTGGTTAGATATGTCACATAGCACACTCAGCTTCCCATGACTGCCATCAGGATGAGCTCTGATCCACAGGCAGTCTTATATCTATGTAAAGCAGATGGATTTTAAGTGCCTTAATTTTAATTAAAAGCAATTAAACTTCTTTTTTAGAGGGAGGCCTACCTTATTTTAGGGTAAATAATAAAAGCTTTGGCACAGTATCAAAGGACATATGGTCAAAATTGAAGCAACTTTGCTAGATACTCTACCATCACAGGATGAAGAGGTTGTTTAATATGCTGGGGCAGGAAGAGGGAAAAAAGGAAGCTGGCAAGCAGGAGAAGTAGCTGTGAGTGTAATTCTTGAGTAGGAGAAGAGAGGCAGAACTTCTTACAGCACAGGAATTGTCAGAGGGACAAACCTGGAAATGGCTTTGTGGTACTGTGATCAGGATGGCGATGTTCATTCTTTCTCCATTCAGAGTTGCAAGATTTTCTCACTTTCTTTCTTTGAAAATAAGCAAATGGCATGTGAGAAGCATCTCTCTTGTTTCATCTCTTCCTCTTCCTAGGAAGTTTGGAACTGGCTCTAAGCAGTGTCACAAAGAGAAACAAGAAGTTGCAAAGCAAAATGTCTGCAATGTATAGACAGGAGGTGATGAGGGGCCTCTCCGTTTGCTCATACCCCTGCTGCTTCTGAAAGCAAAACCTCTTGCTGTTTCCTGGAACCTCTCTTGTCACAACAGCTCTTGTCCTAACAGATGTGGTGGCCTCAAGTTGCACCAAGGGCAGTTGAGATTGGATGTGAGGAAGAATTTCTTCGCTGAAAGGGTTCTGAGGCATTGGAAGGGGTTGCCCAGGGCAGTGGTGGAGTCCCCATCCCTGGAGGGATTGAAGAGTCGTGTAGACACAGTGCTGAGGGACATGGGATAGTCAGGGACTTGGCAGTGTGAGGTTAATGTCTATTTCTATCACAATTTGTGACCAGTAATTGTCCAGGTGAAGATGCTGGTTTGAGAAGTGTCCCTTTGTATCTGTTTGGAGTTTCAGGATGGCAGTCTGGAAGATAAAGTCTGTCTTCTTTTGCTTTGGCTCCTTTTATTCTTTGGGTGCTGATGACTAATAAGTGAGAATATCTTACAGAGGTGGCTGTTCAACACAGCAAAGATCTGACTGTATCTTTTGTTGTGTAGGAATTCACACATTCAGGCATGCACACACACAACCATACCAAGGGAATATTAAACTTAAATATTTCACCTACCTAATAAATCTCATGGAAACTTTTTTTTTTTTTTAGTATTAAAATATGAGCAATAACTTTATATTTAAGGCTGTCTCAGATTTCCACTTAAACAAGATTCAAACCCTTCTGTTCCATACTTTTTTAAAAATGGACTAAAAATTAATTAGATCTCAAAATATGGCACAATAATTCTCCAGTAGACAGGTGAACTATCTGGGTAGTTTTCTAGATGATAAATTTCTATAACAAAAAACATTTAAAGTAATAGCATAGTAATATGTGCCCTAAAGTGGCTTTTCTGGGTTTTTTTATCTCTATATGTTAAGTTTTAAATCAAAACCATTGTTTTTTCTCTGTGACTCAACACTTCTATACCTCAAGAAAAGTCTGCATAAATACCATGTGTGTTAGAAAAGTCATGTTACTGCTTCTTCTTTTTCTAAATTCATAATGAGGACAATAGATGATGATTTTAATCTCTAGCTCAATGCAATTTTCCTCTTGTAAGTGCCCTAGGAGAATTCTGAGGAAACAAAAAATTGCCTGGTGATGTTGTTGCAGAAGATTTTGTTGAAAGGAGCTGCTTTTCCAGTAACATTTAATTATTTAGCATAATACATCTTCAGTGGAATGCCCTTTATGTAATCTTAATAAAGTCCCCATGCCCAGCCATGCACATGCATCCTTCTGAAAAGCTGATGGGTTTTAGCTACTTTAAAGGCAGACCAAAAGCTAAGGAAGCTCCTGAGGAAAAGGTTAAAAGAATTAAGCGTGCGTAAAATAACTGCAAACTGAGGAAGCAGAAGTAGGAAATCTGCCTGTAAATACTGGAAGGACAATATTAAAGAGATGAAAAGTATTGCTTGTGAATACAGGAAAGAAAGTATCTATTAAACAAAGAAAGGGGAAACTAAGGCTGAAAAAGCTCGAATTATTTGCCAAATAGAAAGACTAATTATAGTCTTATCAGCCTCTTAAGGGAAGCATTGGAAATCCCTTCACTAGAGCTGCTCAAATTTAGGCTTTGGCAAGGAGTCAGGGGATGTTCTGCAAAGAACAATGCTTCGGTGGTGAGGTGAACAGGCTGGAGAGGAGCTGATAAAGCCACAGTATTAGCCTGGTGCACAGCTGTATGAGAGACACAGTAAATGCTGAACTCAGAAGTAAGAGGTTTTGTTTGAAAAGAGCATAGGCAATTACTGGTGCTTGAATTTAGAAAGTCTTGCTGACATTCTGCATGGTTAAAGAAACTGGAAACTTTGGAAGCTTTCCTCTGTTACCTCTGGAACAACCCTTTTTGGTTCATTATGACCAACTGATTTAATAGTCAAATCATCTTTCTTAATGGCTACAGACTGTGAAGCTTTACAGAGAGCAGTACTCCACACACTGAGATGAATTCATTCCATACAATTAAAAATGCCATTTCTGTGAAGGGTGGGCTCGTGGGTTAGTGGGATGTGATAAGAGCTGTTTCATATTCTCACAGACAGTGTCAGGACCATACATGGATTTAAATTATTGTTCTTCTTGAGCCTCTCTTCTCGTGGCTTTGTTGTAAGTATATTGGCACAACCAATTTTTTCTTAATTTCCTTGCCTGTGCCTTTCCTTCTGCTATTTACCTACTTTGAGATTCTATAGTTACTTGAAGAGGCAAGTTTGCATTAAAGATGGGAAAATAAAGTTGTTCTGCATTATTTCCTTTATCCATTATTTCCTTATTCTTTATTAAAATTTTGAGCAGATGAAACTTGTCAAGTTTTAACTTATACCATATTTAGCTCACTTAGTTTTAGTTTTACAGTTTCAAAAACCAACAGTTTATAATTGGTAGGATAACACCAACTTAACTATTTCAGCTAGTCAGGCCTCACATAATCTGGTGCTTTTTAAAAGTAGAGTAGGAATTAAATACATAAATAAAAGTATTTAATACCTGTGTAATTTCACCCTTGTGTCTGTAGAGATGATCAATAACGATTTACTGCATGGCTACAGTAATTCAGAATCAATCCTTTGCCACACAGAGTGTGAACAGTTTTAAGTATTCATTGCAAAGCTAGAGATGAAAGGTTTTGTGCAGACATTTCAGAAAAAATACAAAATGAAATGAGTGAACCTAAAATTGCTAAAATGGGAGCAACTACTTTATAATTCTTTTAAACATCAACTCACCTCAGTAGTCAAACTTGACCCAAAACTAAAATTCAGATCTTTATGGGAATGCTGTTGAGATTAAAAATGTAGAGGCAAACATTTCCAATCCTATCTCTTAAGAGGAAGGTAGGATAACCTGCCACCTACAAATGTTTGAACTATTCAGATGCATAGGATTTACATAAGAAAAGCCAAAAGATTACAGCTTTTGTAATAACAGCATGTGACTGAGCAATGGAGAATGTGAAATGGTTATTTTATGGCAAAATAAAACCCTCTGGAAATAATCTAGGAAAAGCATAATGACAAAAACCTGCACTTCAAAAGAAATACCTCATACTGGTAGTAAAATAAACATCGTGGGAGTTACAGCTCTTCCTTGCTTCCTTTTATTGTTCTAACAATGTTACTCAGGGTAGGTTCCCATTTGGTAGGAGTATACTTCACTCAAGTGGAGCTATTTGAAAAGGAAACAATAAACAAGGAAGAATAAATGTGGGCTAGTATCCCCCAGTTCCCAGCCAGGAGATAGGGCCAGGCTTCCATCCCTGCTGTTGGGATGGAGAGGCTGCATCCATGTTACACATCAGCATGGGCACACCATCGCAGTAGAGCTGTCAACAACCCTTTGCATCTCAGCAATGCAGGCTCCTTGGGGTGCAGCCCACTCCAGTCTGTCCCCCTCGCACACAAACCCCAACTGCTCCAAGGTGCTCTCTCTAAAATCCCAGACACGGTGGCTCATGTTCTCCTTTGCACTGACTACCCAGTCTTGCTTGGTCCTCCTGCTGCTGCTGCTGCTGCTGCTAGTGATACAGGTGGCAGATCACACCATGGAATAACACATTCTATAGGATGTCCACGACAGGATAGAGGTTAGGACTGGAGATATACCACAGAAACATACTGTATGCTGCAGAAAGGCAGGTCTGTCCCCAGTGGGATGCTGCCTTTTACTTCTCCACCAAATATTGCCTGGCCGTGACTGGGAAGTTTGTTTTCCCAAGTGCTGGTGTCAGATACGCTAAGCAGGAGACCTCTCCTACCCCCGAAGAAAGTTCCCAGCTCAAGGAATATTTAGCTTATCTAAGAGCAAATCCTAAATTTAAACTTATGTACAGACTTGTGAATCATCAGGTAATTAAAACTGTTATACCCCATCACATATAATCTCTAAGTACCCTCAGTCTCAGTTCTTCGATAAGAGAATAGAAGATGTTACAGTAGATTTTCAGTTGTTTGGAAATCAGCTCAACTAATCTGATTTGCTCCCACAGAACTAAGCTGCTACTTTTCATCAGTCTAATGCGTCATGACCTCCGTTTCCTTCAGCTCTTTGAAGCTAGATACAGTGCCCAGTTAGGTGCAGTCAGAGACTTCACTTCTGATCTCAGCAAACCTCTGCTATTAGTAGTATTTTTATCTCTAGAAACCTGCTGGTTTTTAACTGAAGCATTTTACAGCAGCAGACCATTTTATCCAAAACTAAGTGAGTACCATTTTTCTAAATACTAGCCTTTCCAGGGAAGCCAGTAGAATTCTTCACTTGGATCAAACACACACACAAACACACACACACACACATATATATCTATATATATTGAATTGGTAACGTCTGCTGAACCTTTATATGTTAAATTTCACTGGAAGTCAGCGTTGATGCTAGTCTCCCTTTAGCCAGTGGGGGTTTATTAAATCAGCTTTCGTTAATACAGTTGGATTAGGGTATTGAGAGTTCTGCAGGCATGACTCTAGTGCCAAAAGCCAGTGAAGTACTATGAAGTACAATGCAGTTACAGGTCACTTGAACATACTGACTTGAGCATGTTAGGATTTGAATCTTCTCTGCTCTGTAGCTTAGACAGTCACTTCTAACTGGAGAAAATCAATGTGGATGCCATCATTCTAAACTGACAGCCTTTTATGCTCTCTTTGCATAAATTTGGCAGAAATGGAAATGACCCCACAGGAATTGTGGCAGCAGAGAATATAGGCAGAGAATACCAATTCAATGCCTAGAAGATGGTGGTAGATAAAAGGACACAAATTGCACCTCATAAAATAATGACAACATCAAACCTTGAACCTGAGAAGAGGTAGCTGGACTGGGAGATCTACAGCTAAAATCTAGTGATATTTCAATAAATATTTATAGAGTTTAGACTTCTAGGGAAAGGGACATAAATTAGAGATCTAGCCATTTCAGCAACTCTTGTTTACCAGGGCCTTTCCTTACCTGCTTATGATTTCAGAGGTTATCTTGGGACTCAGTAAATAAAGTAAGAGATAACGTGTCCCTGGATGAGCAGCATTTTTAGCAAAGAAATCTATAGTAACCAAAGTTGAAACTTCATCATAAATTGTCAGAATAATCTTGATGTTCAGTGTTCTATGCCTTACAGAGAAGTTTGCACTGAAACACTGAAATCTTTTTCCTTTCTTTGCCCCTCTTGATGTACAAAACCCAGTTTCAATAGTAATCTACTGCTTGATTCCACAGTATATGTGTCTGAGGCAAGTGAGCTGCCACAGAGTCATCTTTGATTTTGATTCATGCGTGAATCAACTTTAGAAAGAGATAAAACATAGAAATCACAAGCCCAAATAGTTAACATTTCCTGAAGTTATATGCAGCTGAAGAAAGGGGGTCACAGCAGAGACTATTAGACAAGCTTCAAGCAAGTCAGCACTTCTGCTCTACCTCTATAAACTTACTAACCTGGTATTTATGAAAGTCATCCCCAAAAGTGATCAATGAGTGGATAGCTGCAGCCACAGAAGAAAGACTGGACCTCTCTGCATCGTGGCTTTTTTTGAAGCAGTGTTTATCTAAGACCTGCAAAAACAGTGGGCCACCTTCATTCCTCATGAGAAATCAAGCTGTGGATTTGGCCCCAGATGACACAGAATAAGCAAAGAAACATAATCCTGACATGAATCTTACTCTCTTTCATTCTTTGGGTGTTCCCAACCTTATTGTAAACTTTAAAGCAATCTACAGTAGGATGGGAACGAGGAAAGTATTTAAGAAGGGCAAAATATGTATGTAAATGCATAATGCACATGCACACACACAGGAGTTTATTTAATCAGAAAGATGCCCAGTTAAATGCAGCCAATCTCATTTAATGCCTTTCTGCTAGGAATGGAAGCATTTGGCTATTGGCCAGTTCTATTCAGTGTTTTTTGCCAGGCTCCAGTATATTATATCCCATTTCATCTCCTCTTCTCTTCCTAAGGAACCCCAGGATCTCCCCATGGTAATGGAGCTGCAGATACAGACAGAGTCAATGGCAGATCAAACACTCAGAGACAAGCAGATTTCCTCCCAAAGTTGATGAGCTTATTTCAAACCATGTAATAAAATGTAAAGGGGCAGAAGGTGGGGGGACAAGACCAGTTTGATCACTGTCCAAATTCATCCATTCTCATCCTGTCTTTCTCTCCCCTTGCTCTCATTTGGGCTGTCTCCCTCTGGGCCCAGTTCTCCCTGTTGCTGTAGCACAGAGAAGAGCAGGGAGTTGGCACAATGGAGGTCATGCAGAAAAGAAACATTTTCATTAGGCTTTTCTTCTGGAACTGAACCTCAAGGTGGTTCAGAAGTGTGGCCAGCAGGTCGAGGGAGGTTCTCCTCCCCCTCTACTCTGCCCTGGTGAGGCCACATCTGGCGTGCTGTGTCCAGTTCTGGGCTCCCCAGTTCCAGAGGGACAGGGATCTTCTGGAGAGAGTCCAGTGGAGGCCACAGAGATGATGAGGGGCCTGGAGCATCTCCTGTGTGAGGAGAGGCTGAGAGAGCTGGGACTGTTCAGCCTGGAGAAGAGCAGCCTGAGAGGGGATCTGATCAATGTCTGTAAATACCTGAAATGTGGGGGCCAAATGGATGGGGCCGGGCTCTTCTCGGTGGTGCCCAGTGACAGGACAAGGGGCAATGGGCACAAACTGGGACACCAGAAGTTCCAGACAAACTGAAGGAAAAACTTCTTTCCTGTGAGGGTGCCAGAGCCCTGGGACAGGCTGCCCAGAGAAGGTGTGGAGTCTACTACTCTGGAGATGTTCAAACCCACCTGGACACTTTCCTGTGTAACCTGGTGTAGGGAACCTGCTTTGGCAGGGGGGTTGGACTGGATGATCTCCTGAGGTCCCTTCCAACCCCCACCATGCTGGGATTCTGTGTTTCTTTATATGCACTATGGGTGATAAACTCTGTCTACCAAAAAATCAAGATTCAGGGCTACAGCTTCAATATTACCTACCTGCCCTGTGGCCACTTTCTAGATTTGGAAAGTATGAGTCTCACTATCAGATCATGTCCCTTTTTATCCTTGAACAGAGATTTAAAGCTGTGCAGACAACAAAAGAAAACTGCCATTTGGAGGACTCAACCGATTGCCTGCTCAAAGGGGAAACGGCAAAATGATGGACATTGGCACTCTTAGATCTGCTCATTCCCACTCTCCAGACAGGTTTCACCCAGATACGTTATCGTGTCCTTTGGCTCAAATGCAAGGCTATGATAAACTGGCACAAACCTATTTAAATCAGCAGGCATCCTGCAGGCAGCACTGATCACCAGCCACTTCAAGGGAAATTTCACATGAGGGGGACAGAGGGGCTATGGAAGAAATAAATGATATATTTTGACTCCATGCTACAAATTTCCAAGAGACAGCTAAGAGTCAACTATGAATGTTCACCTTTTGCAGTGCTCATAGCTGTCCACAATTCACTGGGCCGAGCATTTATACACCCATAAGCTGAAATATGGTTGTTTACACTTTATATTAGAAGTTAAGTGAAATAAATGAGCCACAGAGAAGTCACACATGAGCATTTGCCCAGTTCTGTTACCGAACAAGGACTACCTGTGGGCTTGTTGTAGATGCCAGAAGTTAAATGCATAGTTTTTTTTCTCAGCAGTAAAATGATGACACCACACTCAGATCCTGGCCTCGGGGTACGGCAGTAGCAGCAGAGTGAATGCAGAGCTCCGAGTTAAATGCAGCTGATGGTTGGCAGGTCCTGGGCTACATTGTTAGAGTGGAAGGATTCCTGGTGCAGGCTTGCTGAGTCAGCACATCTGCCTTCCTCGCCGTGGCTCTCCCGTTACTCTGTGCGCAGCGTGGGTGTAGGAGGGTGAGGTGTTCAAGGCTCTCTCATCAGTGTGGTAGCAAGCACTGCCCATATTTTCAGAACAAACTCCACTGCTTACTTCACATTATAGCATTATATAAGTTTTTCCTTACTTTCCTTAATGACTAGCTTAAGTATATTAATTGTCAATGTGCATACATGGGCACATTGCACAAAATATCCTTACTTTCAGCTTTCTGGTGAGCATCACACCAAAACCAAGTGATGTTTCCCTCTGCAGCTGTAGTGTAGGATTCACAACTCAGCAGAGTTCTCATAGGTCTCTTGGCAGGTTTGTTGGTAACCCCCAAGGTGTTACTGACTCAAAGACTGAGCCGTGGGCCACACTAGGGAAAGGAGTAACTAGGAAAATTGGTATTTTTTTTTTTTACTTCTGCTAGAAGGGCTTCAGAAATCTCTTAGTAAATGTGTATGCAGTGGTATGCTCTGCAAAAATAAGCTGAAGCTTTCTTTTTTGTTGTTTTTGGGTGGGTTTTTTTTGTTCTTTAAGACATGGTTAAACAGGCAAGATAAAAGCAAAGCAAGAGGGACAGCTGACATTGTTTGGCTGGTTGTTCCAGAGGACTCATTTCATGAGTCAGAGCACGTCCCCATTAAAGAAAGCAAAGTGGCATGGAGATGTGACAGCCTGGACATGAGATACTTCCTTTCTCCATGATCAAAACAGGCATTCACAGAATCACGACCATTGTGTGGAGGAGTTAACTCTCTGCTCCCTGTACTTTTCTCCTCTGTCACCCTCCAATCCTTACATCTGCTTTCCAGCCAATATCTTTGGAGAGAGGTCACCTTTTATGAGGGACAGAGAGGGAGCTGAGAGGGAGAAAAGCTGTTTGTACTCTGACTGAGCCTCTCGACTTTCCAAAAGCTTTTCCTGCAAATGCATTTCTTTCTGCTGGCACCGTTCTCACAACCAGCCTACAGTTGTTCTTTCATGTGATTTCCTTATTCTCATCTAAAGGATGCACTGTTCCTCATCAACTTGGGCTCCCAGATTATACAGAATCACAGAATCACAGAATCACAGAATATTAGGGATTGGAAGGGACCTCGAAAGATCATCTAGTCCAATCCCCCTGCTGGAGCAGGAACACCTAGATGAGTTCGCACAGGAAGGCGTCCAGGCGGGTCTTGAATGTATCCAGAGAAGGAGACTCCACAACCAGAGAAGGAGACTCCACAACCTCCCTGGGCAGCCTGTTCCAGTGCTCTGTCACCCTTACTGTAAAGAAGTTCTTCCTCAAATTTAAGCGGAACCTCCTGTGTTCCAGCTCACACCCATTACCCCTTGTCCTATCATTGGTCATCACTGCAAAGAGCCTGGCCCCATCCTCCTGACACTCACCCTTCAAATATTTATAAACATTAATCAGGTCCCCCCTCAGTCTCCTCTTCTCCAAGCTAAAGAGGCCCAGCTCCCTCAGCCTTTCCTCATAAGGGAGATGTTCCACTCCCTTAATCATTTTGGTGGCTCTTCGCTGGACTCTCTCAAGCAGCTCCCTGTCCTTCTTGAACTGTGGGGCCCAGAACTGGACACAATATACCCTCTTCCCTTCCCCTCTCCTCTTTTCCGTAAATCCCAGCCTCTTACTGCTGTTTATATTTTTTCAGGATACATGGAACTCCTTATAATCATCATACAGCAAGGTCTCTCAGACTTTGATATCGATCTCAGTCATCAGATAGCTGTAAATTGAGCAAACTGGCTTTCTTAGCTCAGTATCCCTAACACTGTGGGAATCACAGTAGCTGTTTGGGTACCATAGGGACTGCTGGCCTGGGCTACTGGAAATTAGAAATGAGTAGATTTTCTGATGTCTGCTAGAGACTTTGCAGTGGAAAGCACTGACAGCAATCTCACACATTACTGCGACAGGCAAGCATAGAGAAATGTAAGATGAGAGGGAGTAATCATCCCCCTAAGTCCTTCATGCCCACTGCACCTGGGCTCTCAGGGTTCATCACCTATCCATAATTTTTGAAAACACTGTCAGTACCCCCACGCTCTCGAGAAGCCTAAATCACCAGTTCTGCTTTGGGGAGTGTTGTAACACTAAATTTTCTAAAGGAAAACTAAAACTATTCTTGCTCTCAGCTTACTGGGTTTTTGATTCTTAAAAGAGTTCGTGAAATGTCCAAAAATATCCTTCTCTTATGCTCCAAACTGGATTGTTTGGAGCTACCCTATGATCAGAAGTGGAATGTCCTTGGACCTTAAAAGGAGTGAAAACTGGAGCAGTTGCTCTTTGAAGCCCTGCTACACCTTTTGCTGAGGCAGGTGCGGGAATAGTCACGATGCAAAAAGTTGCTTGACTCCTCATTGCTAAAAACAAACAGCTTTTTCCTGCTCTTCACAAACAGCTCATCCTGTGAAGATAATGGGGGAAAACAATCCAGTTTGGAGCATGAGAAAAGGATATTTTTTGACATTTCCTGAATTCTTTTAAGAGGGTTACTGCTGCTTTGTCAGAAAGGAAAATATTGTATAGCTGCTGCTCTCCAGCATGATTCTCTCTGGATTTCAAAGGCAAGATTTCTTTGTTTATTAAGAATTTGTTTTGATTGGCATATGAGAGTCTCAGAGCACCCAAGGTCTCTGCGAGCTGTGAAAAACCAAGAGAAGCCAAGTGAATCAGCCTATAACCTTAAGCAGCTGTGGGACAGCCTTTGAATGAACAGGGATATCTCCCTTTTTTTTCCCTCTCTCTCTCGTTTTTGTTGTGTGCCTCTGATTCATTGGAATAACTTTCCAAGCACTGCAATAATAATCTGTGTGAGCTGGGATTTTTGGCTTCTGATAGTTCCATGTTATAAAAGGGCCCAGAGGTATTAGGCAAAGAGCAAGAGTGATAGAATGTTCTCCTTGCAAGGCTGGGGGGTGCGTGTGCTAGAAGAAAAACAACCCTTGATTTAGATTCCAGACGAGTTGGTTTGTTTTCTGTTGTTTCCCCTTGTTTTTCAGAAATTCCTGAAGCATCATTGTCTGCCTCTCTTGCAGATATTTATGTGACCCTGGTGACTTTGCACAGACTGCTTAGAGTCGTCAGCGTAGGAGAGGAGGAAGGATGGAGCACAGCTGTGTGGCATCGTGGGTAGCGGGCACTGCTCAGCAGCAAGGGAAGGTCGGATTCAAATTCCTGAGCTAGAGCTGAGGTTTTGAGTTGGGTTTTTAAGCTGGTGACTCTGTGATGTGAAATACAGAAACTTTCTTTGTGAGCAGGATGGTGAAAGACATTCTTACCGAGATGTTTACTGCAGATGTTTCATAAAATTATTTCTGTGAATTTTATCTTTGACACAGTACATATAAATAAATAATGGTATTTGTGTTTACTGTTCTAGGAAAAAGATTATATTGAAACGCATCAATTTCAAGTAGTGTATTATAAAATGAGGTTTGTTATGTGATAACTTAAAAGCAGCAGTTATGCACGAAGTGAGGAGTGAAAGTCAAACAAGCTACTTTAATTTTGACACCCGTGGCTTCTTGAGTGCCTCAGTATTCAGCACTGACACTGTCTTAATGTGATATTTAAATAGTTACACAAGGGAATCAGGCTATGCAGTCACAGAGAAAACTAAACAGTTTTCCAGCAGAACTAACAAACACTCAAGTGAATATTCCTAGACTTACAAATCATAGTGAGCTTTTTCGTGTGCTCAGAACTGTGGCTTTCCATTTCATTTCAAAAAGGTTATTTCAGGTGCTGCCTCCAGAGCAGCTCATTAAGATTTGACTCCAGATCATGAGGTGTCAAATCATCAATATTACTTTCCATATTACCCCAGTTTTCTCAGAGTGCTGTCCTAATCACATAAATCACTGGGCCAAATCCTAACAGACTGTGATTTGAGCAGAGCTGTAGTGCTCAGAGACATGCTTGAATATTTTGCAGAAGTAGGACACATTTTACTATTCCAAGGAAGGCACTGTTATTAAATGTAGCCTTACCAAAATGAAAGCAACAGTCATGTCAACTGCTTTTCTTCTATATCACACCCTTCTTATCCTCAATCTGTTAGTTTTATTGTCACTCTCCTCAAATAATAAGATTCTTGGGGAAAAAAAAAAAAAAGATTAAATTTACACATGTGTTTGAACAGCACTTCATATATTGTGCTATGGACAAATAGGAACAAGAATAATATTTATAATTTTCTAAAATTCACCCTTCAAAACACATTCATCCTCTAAAATGTATCAAATTTAAGTCAGTAGTTTTAGGAATGAGGAATTCAGGCCTCATTCACTTTTGGTCCGAGGTGTTATGTTTTCTTCAGCTTGTCGAGACAAAGAGATATGGGTCACAGCTGAGTAGAACTGATTTCTGTCAAAGAAAATCTGAAGTCAGATGTCATTGTCATTCTACATAAATATTCAGCTTGTGTGCAGTTCCTTCCAGGCAAGTTTTGTCTGTGTTTCAGGGTGCTGGCTTCAGTTAAATTTCTCCACAGAAAAATAGAAATTAAAAGGAAAAAAAACAACTCCAGAAATTATATGAATGGCTCAAAAAAAATGCATATTTCTACACTTTCCCAGCAGAAGACTTAGTAGTGTTCACTTAAGAATTATTCACTGAGGGCAGGTTAAATTCATAATACTTTTGCTGTCACAAGAAAAGCTTTGTCTGAAATTCTAATGATGTTGTTTTAATGTAGGAACTTTCTCTGCATTTTAAGAAAAAAAAAATCAGACATAAAGGAACAGAACCCAACACCAACATATAAAAAAACCCAAATACAGTGAAACCAAAGCCCACTGTGTGTAAGGGAGCTTCCCCTTTAGCAGCTGTAATGAATCCAATGATCTGATCTTGCTGGAATCCAGCTTCTCACCTCCAAAAGCAGAAGTGGTGAAGGTGGCACAGCCCTTAGACCACGGTTGTACCAGGGATAACCCCATGTGCTGTTAACCACACACTCACACACATGCCCCCAGGCTGCCTTCACATTGAGGAGAGGAGCTTAAACTGTGCTTTGTGTCTTGTGTGGAAAACAAAAAGTTTCTATTAATTCTGACAAGTAACAATTCCCCTTGTTTCACCTCAGTGTTCCTCCAGGAGTGTTTCAAGAACCAGTTTTTAAGGTCACAGCTCCAGTTTAATGACAATCCAATGATAAAAATCCATGTGGTTCCCATAGAAACTTGCAGGTGTATTCACAGACTTTCTCTCCGCTGTGGATGCACATCACTGCATTGAGAGGTCATCATGCCCTGCTGTTTTGGACAGTAATCTGGACCTCTGGGCATCTAACATCCCCAGTCCAAACCACTGGATACACCAACTTCCAGGACACATTCCTGCTACCCGTGCACATGGAGATGCTTTGTGCATGGTGAGATAGTCCAGTGCTGAATAGTCTGTATTTCCTTCTTTTAGTGTCATCTGTAATGGCCAGTTTATACCTAACAGTGACATGACAGGTGGTCTGAGCTTGCTGCTTCAGCTGAGTTGGTGAGGAAGTTGGTATATTGGCCATTTGCAATGTCCTCCATGTTCATAGAATCATAGAATGGTTTGTGTTGGAAAGGACCTTAAAGCTCATCCAGTTCCACCCCCCCTGCCATCAGCAGGGACACCTTCCACTAGACCAGGTTGCTCAAAGCCTCATCCAACCTGGCCGAGAACACTTCCAGGGAGGAGCATCCACAGCTTCTCTGGGCAGCCTGTCCAGTGAGTTCTATTTCCATGCTAAAGGAGCTAAAGAAGAGGGAAAAGAAAATGAAAGCAAATCAATAAGAGAATGTAAAAACATTTCTCTCCCTGTTTTCCTTGTACATTTCTGTATTTACCTGTCATCACAAACAGAGTCTTCATCTTTGCTATATAAATTAATCTGGTTGTTGTTAAACACTTAAACAGACTAGAGATTGGTCTTTATTCATCCCCCCACACCCAGCTGCATCCTCAGGCATTCCATGTACTGGTTTCACCCACTACCAAGAAGAAAATGAACCCTCTCGTAGCGAAACCAGGACAGGATGAAACTCATGTTTCTATTTTCTTCCAGTCTGCATTTGCAGTTTATATTTCCACCGTAAGATGGCATTGTCAGTTCCACTGTCCTGCCGTGCTCTGGTGCCACTGTGGATGCTCTTCTAGTGGGTAAGTCAGTGGTGTCTGTCAGCACGTAGCCCATGGAAGACGTGTAGCTGCTGGGATCACTAGAGGAGGAGGGCAGTGTAACTGTGGAAAGAGACAAATTCTGTAGAACCTGTGTCAGGAATAAAAATGTGTTCTTTAGCGATAAATGTAAAGGTCAAAAGAAAAATCTCTGTTCCCTGAGAGACTGATCCTCTGAAAATGATACTAAGGGCAGTTTTAGTGTAAGGTACTTGAGAATATGCAAAAAGCAAAGTGAGAATTTGACATTTTAAGAAGGGCACTGGCAAGGTGTTTTTCATGTTGCTCAAAATGATGGGGCTGATCCTCAATTGGAGCTGAGAAATGGTCAGGGCAGCTAAGAACTGAGTGTCGATTCTGGCAGTAGCCAGTTAGGAGTTTGTCTCCAAAACCAGCTTAGGACAACCATGGCACCATCACATCTTAAATGGGCAGATCTGAGACACAGCTCATTGTGACAATCCAAACTCATGTAATAGATGTCCCAGCCATGTCACCTACACTCTCTGCCAACTGCAAGGAGGTGGCTGAGCATAAGGACCTAAACTACCAAGCAACTCCTAAGCTCATCCCTTGCTCTGGAGTGTGAATTACTTACAGGAAAAGGATCTAAGTATAAACTTAACATCCTTCCTGTTGATTAAAAGAGACGTATGAGGAGAGGCTGAAGCCATATGAGGAGAGGCTGAAGTCACTTGGTTTGTTCAGCCTGGAGAAGAGGAGACTGAGAGGAGATCTCATGGCGGTCTGGAACTTCCTCCCAAGGGGAAGAGGAGGGGCAGGCGCTGAGCTCTTCTCTCTGGCCACCAATGCCAGAAGCAGAGGACATGGCAGGAAGATGTGGCAGGGGAGGGTGAGGTTGGCCATGAGGAAAAGGTTCTTGAGGCAGAGGGTGGTGCAGCACTGGCACAGGCTCCCCAGGGAGGTGCTCATGGCACCAAGGCTGACAAGATTCCAGCAGCATTTGGCCAAGGCCCTCAGGGACATGGTGCGAATGTTGGGATTGTCCTGTGCAGGGACAGGAGTTGGACTCCATCGTCCTTGTGGGTCCCTTCCAGGGACATTCTATGATTCAGTGATTCACTGTGCTTTCAGATCAATCAATGGCCTTAGAAAAAGAGAACAGGAATTGTATGTCCTGGCTATTGCACAGGCTGCTGGAATCTTAATGCTTGAGCGTCTCTACCTCATGCTGCCTGCCCTACTTGTCAGGAATGTTCATATTTGCCTCATCTTGCCTCATTTGCAAGCACTGTTTTGAAAGTCTGTGAAATGTTGAGAGTCTCAACTAAAAGATTATTATTTTCACTTCTTCCTTATTTTTCATGTCTGTAGCTTAATTCTGAATTTCTTTAGCTATATTGGCCTCTTTGTAGTATCACCTCTTGTTTTTCAGCAAGGATATTTATTCTGGTGTGCTTTGTGGCAATAGCACAAGCCAGCTTATTGATCTCAATGGGAACATTCACATGATTGAGGGCATTCATTTGCTCACACGTTTGGCTGAAATGATGTTTCTCAGCATTAGTTTAATCCTGAACATTTGCATAAAATTGAGCACACGCTCCTGGTTTCATCAGTTTGACCAAAAAGCTGATTAGTGTTTTCTCTGTTATCTTAGCCCCTCCACCTGACTCTGGATTCACTGGGGAATGTTTCTGAGAGGCACAGGTCTACACTGTGATGTGGAGGTCTGGAAGCTTTAGCATAAGATACATACCTGTATCTACATTCCTGGCAGCTTACAGAATTAGCATTTCTTTGTGAAATGAAGCAAGTTAAGAAAAAAATATATTTATGCTGCTACACTCTGACCCATACTCTCTTTAATTTAGAAAAGCTTTTTTTCATTTTGCTTTGGTTAATTAACCAGTGATAGAGATGTAAAAACAGTACACCCACACACATATATATGTAATTGTTTTCCTATATTCCCCTCATAAAACCCAGCCTCATAATTGTTGACTTAATCACAGGTAGGGAGTAGAAACCTTTGGTAGGAAAGTGGGAGCAGCTGAAAGTCTCCTAACATGGCATTACCCCAACACAAAGCTGCTATTCAGTTAGCTCCTGCTTCTTCCTTCCTGCCCACCCATCTTCTGCTCTTCTCCTCCCCAAAGCCACTTCTTGCCTTCTCCATGGAGGGTTCCTCCCCCTCATTTACACAAATGACAGTTAATTGCCATACATAAAGTAACAAGGGTGAAGAAGGGATTGGGAATTTCTTAAAATGGTTACAAAAGAGTAAAGCATTCACCACTCATGAAAAATTAACAGTATAATCTAAAATAAAGTGTCATTGCTTATATAAAAAACAAATGTATACAAGTCTTTCATATTTAAGAAATATAAGCAGCATGTTGATCTATTTCTTATCAATCAAAGATTTTATTGTTGATTTTGACAATTACCTACCCTTGGGAAATCAGTAAAAAGTTTCAGTATATTTCACAGTGGTACCTCAAGTGGCCAGATAAGATATGTTTTTAGTCTACCTTTATTTCAGATAACACAGTACTACCTAATAACACTTTCCTTTCATAAATCTTCAGGGTTACCAGAGGGAGCTCTAGGATGCAATTTCAGTGTTTTATCCAAGCATTTTAGGTCTGAAAGTAATTTGTTAAAATACATGAGTGTAGTGTATTGAGTTGCAGAGTGCACCTTCTAACTGCATTTCCTTCTGCTACATCATCTCTGATGAGTGCAGTACAGATTCCTCATTCACAATGTCACCATCTATAAGTCAAATCCTATAGATGATAGGTGCACACTAAAAGAATTGATCTATCATTGTTTTTGTCAAATTTGGATGGATCAATCAAGGAACAGATTAGTTAAAAGCACTTTTTTCCCCTTAGTCATCTTTTTTATGTTCATTAGACTTTATTGCAGGTTATAAAACACCACTACAAACTTATTCTAGCTTTTCTGAGTCCATTTTAATTTTCAAGGTACAGATTTTTCTACCCTGAGTTTTTTTTCTAAATCTTATTTTCTCAAGACTGAACAAACCCCTTTCTCTCAGCCTTTCCTCATATGTCGGGCTTCCAAGTCCTTTGATCATCTTCATGGCTCTTCTTTGGACCTTCTCCAGCCTGTCCACATCTTTTTGGTATAGTGAGGACCTAAACTGAACACATTATTCCAGTGTGCTGAGAAGCACTGAGAAGAGTGAGACAGTGACTTTATCTCCACTGGTGATGCCCTCGTTGATGCAACCCTGCATCCTGTTGGCTTTCTTTGCTGCTGCAACACAGTGTTCACTCATCTTGAGCTGCTTGTCCACCAGGACCCCCAGGTCCCCTTCCACAGATTTCAGTCTTATTTAGTAAAAGAAGCAGCAATCCTGGATCTCCATGTTTCTCCGTTCTTCTTCAAGAATGCAGGTTTTTAGTAAAATTTTAATGGGCACCAAATCCATAATTAATTTTTAATATTCTAAAGTTCTTTTAAATGTTAATTATTTTTAACTATTGTCATCTTGTAATTTATAATCTTTGTTATTCAAACTGAATTTCTGTTTGTGAGCTCATAAAGTTACAACTCCTGTGGTCATCTTAGTGTCCCAGCACTGCTTTCTGATGATGCATCAGAGGATTGTCCTGGCTTCATCCAACAAGCAGCCCTGTCACTCAGATGTGTTGTTAACATTGTATTACTCATGTTTTTACGACTGTTGTCCTCACAGTGTGAGGGTTTGATTGACCTGCTCCTTTTCAGTCAATCTCAGACAGGGAGGAGGATGAGTAGGGCAAAACCTTTTAGGACCATTAGTTGCTTCTCTAGCACTGATATTCAGTCTTTATCTGCAGCAATTGACTGGTGCAACAGCAAAACTCTGGTCACAGTGTTTAAATGCATTGCTGCTTGGCTGAGGTCAGGGAAAATGACACTCAGGGTCAAGTTGTTCATTTTATGTTTATCCAGATGTAATCACTTGTGCTGTTACAGTCTTTGTCCTCCTTTCAGTGAACACCCAAAGCAGGGTTGAATAAAACATGTGCAGAACAGTTTTTAGTGTGAACCATATTCAGTGTGAACCATTTAGTACTGAAGTAAAAGGAATTTGTTTCAAGCTAGGAATAAGACATAGAAATGTGGTGCTTCGTGTGGCATGTCTAAGATATTTTCAAGTTCTTGTATAATTTAAGATATTTAATCCTAAATTTAACTACTGCTGTTTCTTTAACAAAAAATTTGTAACTTCAGCTACATTCTTTCCTCAAGCATCCAGTGTCTAACCTCATATGCTGGCACAGTCTGGTTGCAAACACTGGCTATACCCCTTCACATCGCTGTCTTTGGGAGCTGATGTATCCTGTGCACAAACTGCACTCAGGTTAGTCAGAAAGCTCAGCCATGGGAGCACTGAGAACATTGCAATGTGGTCATTTAAACATCAAATATTGATAAACAGATGTAACTCATCGTTACCTGAATTATTCAGAATTAACAAGAAAAAAGGAGAGAACTAGGAAAATCAGATATCTCTTCAAAGGACCCTTCACTTTCTTATAAAACCTAGGAAATAAAAAGAAGCACTGGGACACTTAATCCCCCCAGGTCCCATCCTTCTTACACACAAAATTATTAAGTAGGATTCCCACCCATCTTTCCATAACTGTATGCCATTAGCTTTATTATTTCCATAATTTAACTGTATAAAGTATTCAGTCATAGATAAAGTACTATATAAGAACTATACAAATTTAAATCAAATAATTTATACAGTGAACATGCAAATAATTCTGATTTGAAGTTTGCCCTTTGCTTACTGCTCTCACCCTACACTCAGAACCTGTAGGCAGGCTTTAGATTCCTTATTGCCTGGATTAAACATCTCTCAGCGTCTGAGCCAACTCTTAAAAGTCTCTACGGACCAGAAAGTCTCATATGACATGAGCTAAAACTCAAGGGGAAAGAGAACCCTAACCACAACTTCTCCAAGAAAAGTAAGCCTATCCTAATTAGTAACAATAATAATACTAATAGTAATAAAATATGCAAATGAGTGACACCCAGTGCCATTGCTCACCACCCACTGACCCAGCCAGGCCCGTTCCCAGTGAACGATCCCGGAGCAGCGACAATCCCGAACCGAAACCGCAATCCCGGGAGAGCCAGAGCCCGAGCGAGAGCCAGAGAGAGCCAGAGAGGAAGAGCCCCTCATGGATCTCCTGCCCATGGGGGACAGGAGATGGAACAGCCCCTTGGAAGAACCAAATGCCAATTTAGCTCATTAATTTAAATTTTCCTCACTTCCTTAGACCTTGCACCTGTAGATCAGCAAAACACAGAGTCCTTCAACTTCCAGTGACAAATTAAAACATTGGTCTGTTCTCAACATTTCTCTCATAACAAATCCCAGCTGAACCCAAACCCCAGCGCTGTTCTAGCTGCTAAAAGAAACCAGCTCTGTCCCAGCTACAAACCAGGACAACTATTAATCACAACCTCAGCAAGAGGAATGCACTTGAGCTTTTTAATGGCCATCTATTGGACTGACCCTATTACATCCTGATGTAAAACAAGAAAAGAATTCAAGAGTTACATACTTGCCTAAAGTTTAAACACCTCTCTGGGAGGCATCTGGCAATAGCTAACTAACAGATAACCCACTGGGTTAACAGAATCAGTGACTATTCATTTGGGTCTTGTCTAGTTTATGCTAACAAGACATAATTAAAGTAATTGTTTCAGTTTAAGTGAAAAGTGAAAAGACAGTTTCAAAAGCTAACACAAGATTTTGCATATGTTTTTTCAGTTGTTTAGCTAAGAAACTGTTGCCCTAACTGTTTAAATATAGAAAAGCATATTTATTAGGAATATGAAGCTCAGAAGTTTTTAATAGGAGTTTTTTAAAACCTCTAGATCATGGCATCCCAGAACTAAGGAAGCTGTATTTCCTGTAGATTTATACCCTGTGGTAAATCAAGTTTGATCTCAAAGAGGTTGTTGTGATCAGCCACAACTGGGGGTGATAATGAAACTTCTCTCCTACATGGATTGCCTGGTGTCTAATAAGAGGACACTTTTCAGCTCTTCTGTCAGCCAGAGTGTTAATACTTCCATGACATCTGTAGGATCCTAATTACATTTGTGCCATCTAATCTTCATTTAACTTTGGTTGAAATCACCCAGGTGGTTCCAAAGTCCTTGGAGGAAGGTCCCTCACAGCTGGATTGCATAAGCTTTGTTTCCAAGGGAGGAGGTTGGGGAAGACTAAAAATCTTGTCTGTGGGTCTGTGTTGCTGTCTGGGGCTGCAGCACGTTGCCTCCACAGGCTGTCAGTGCTGTATTTATGACTGCAAAGGTGACACATTGGGACTGCAAGGGGCTGAGACCAGTCATAGCAAAATTATTTTGAAGCCCAGGTCCAGCTCAGCCTGGTTGAACGCTGTTGCACTGTGGTCAACTGTACAGAGGTGAAAAGTGCAATTGCTTTCATTAGTGGGCAAGCAGGTGCTGCCAGACTCTCCTAGGAACAGCAAAGGGGGCAGAGGTGGGCACATGTGGAGCTTATTACCTAATCACCTTTGACCACTAAGAAGAAACAGGTGTGACACTGAGCTTCTCTTGTATTCAGTGAAATCAGCTTTTCAGTTTGGAGCAGGAAAGGGGAAGAGTTAAAGTCTTGGGGTTTTTTCTCCTCTTTTTTCAAGCTGCAGATGAAGGAAGCCTGCCTGAATCATCCTGGGGCCCAAAACTGTAAGTTGTTTCTTCATTACCTTCTTTGCCCACCTAGTATGAGTGAGCAGCAATCCAATTTAGAGCATGCAGGCGATGAGTAATTCAAAGTGATTTTGTACTGAGAGCTGCTTGTTACCTCTCATGTGGTTCTGGCAAATACTCAGAAAAAAAGTATGATTTCAATCAGAAAACTGCTTCATAAAATGTTCCCCTAACTGAATGATTATCCAATCAGATATTATAAATTGTAGGATGTTCCTCAATAAACATCATGATTACCCTTAATATAGCACATACCTGGTGGTTGCACTGTATATTAAATTATTAGACATTAGGTAAAAGTGCCCAGGTTTTTCCCCTGAAAAAAACACTTGTGTGTGGCTAATCTAGAGGGAGTCTGAATGCTCTTGGTGTGTGCTTGCATTGTAGTAATACCTGAAAGCTTTAATGAAGTTTATTGTTCCACTAATCACTGACAAGCTTTGAAATAAAGGGATCTTCCCTGCCTGGAGAAATCGCAGCCTGAGATAAGAGAATGAGTGGATTTGAATGAAAGAAAAAGAGGGCTGAGGTACAATTACAGCCTGTATTCACTAATCATTATCCCTTTTTAGAAAAAACAAACAAAACCATGCCTGCAACCATCTCCAGCTAAAATACTAGATTAATATATATATCTATCAATGACTTAAGTTATATCATTTTATGTGTTACACCAAGGCCATATTTTTTCATCTCATTCTTACTATCTACCCCAATACAGAATAATTTAAAGATAAATAAATCAAATCCCCAATGAGTAGTAGTTGTGACCTGGTCATTGAAGGTCTTCTGAGCAGAAACTGCTTCTCAGTCAACAGCACAAGTCTGTGATTCCACAGGAAGGTGAAGGTACAGCTTCAGATGAAGAGAAATTTGGTTAAGGAGGAATCTGGTTGAAAGATCTTATGTACTATGGTTGTGGCTTTCCTGGCAGTTGTTTCTGCCTCCTGCCAGACCCTTCCTCCCAATCTGCTGTGGTCCTAGGAAAGTCTAGTACAGGCAACAGTGGGAACAGGTTTAAAATAATCAGTGTCTGTACTGAGGACTATCTGCTTCTAAATATAGTTCAGAAGAAAGCATGAAGCAGTGAGGAATATGTGATGCTGTCTAATTTTCAAAAGATCAAGGAAATAGCCTCTTATGTGTTGTAAATGATTTTCTTTGCACAATGCTTTTAATGTGACGGGTATGGGATTTATCTTGTCCTATTTCTGGAATTGTTTAAAGGTCAGTTTGTACATCTCGGATGGGTGGCTAAGAAATTAGGCTGAAACACTCCATGGCTATATATCAGTCTGCAAATTCCACTTGTGGTTGTGAATGTTGATTTGATTTATAAATGACATTGTATCCTGGATGTTTCTCCCGGCTGGATTGTATGGTTCTAACTTGAAATGCAGAGTCTGTGTTCCTCTCCTTGACTAGCAGGTTAGTGCAGCCTAGGGGGAATTGTTAGGATTTTAGGTGGGTTGCAGCCTAAGAAAAATATTGAGTGGCTTGTGCTGGGAGTGGGAGAAAAGGTCACTAAGTGGGGCTGAAACTTTACAGAAGGGGAAATTGAATAATAGGCATTTAGGAGAGATGAGGAGGCTTGCACAGGGAAATGGAGGAGGACCTAAAGGAATGGAAGGACTGACTAAAGCAAAGACACTGCAAGGCAGTTATGTTTGGCTGGTTATATTCATAGCTCTGATTATATCGTGTGTGGTGCCCATGTGTGAAGCATGATTTATTTTAGGAGGCCCATTAAGAATATTCTCCAAGTCTCACTTTAGCTGCTGCATCATTTTTAATCAGCGAGAAGCTAAGCCCCCAAATCCAGAATTTGAGGGAGGGTGCAGTTGTTCCTGAAAAGGCTCTGGAAAAATAGCATTGTTATGTGGACTGTAGAGTCCTGGTTTTGAGGAAAGGGTAAAAATGAGAATATCTGAATCCCAAAAAGTACGATGAGAAGTGCAGGGCTTGTGAGAGACTGTTGGAATCTGGTTACTTCTCACAGTTTAAGGGCTTGAGATATCCAGAGAACAGAGATTCTTGCTGAAGTCTGGTAAGGAGACTCCAGCACCAGGAGGGTGCTGGCCAGGGCTGTAGAAATAATGCTTCTGAGTTTCATTTCTTGCAATGCTGTCCTCTCATTTGCTCTCCCTAGAGCAAAGATTTTGTTACCCCCTCAATAAGAAAATATTCTTGTCTGCATGGTTGCACAGGATGTGTTGTTTTCTTGCATTTCTGCTAATAGGGAGGTGCTTTAAAAGTAGCTTTCTGTGGTGTATTTGATGTGTATATAGTGGAATGGATTATAAGATAGATCTTGTGAAGTGGACAGTCCCAGACCCTGGGATATGCCAGGGTTCTCTGATTTGAGAAGCCATTTCCACTGTGTAGAAAAGGGCCACTGGTCCCAGCCTGCTGCTGCAGCTCTGTGCAAACTGACTCACAGGAACCACCAAAGGAGCGTGTAAGAGATCACAAGTGTTAGTGAGCCAGCTGTTCTTCTCTTTTTTTGGTTTGGTTTGGTTTTTTTAACAGTTATTATTTACCAGCCCCTAATTACACTTAATTTAACAACTACTGTTATTAAAATTTTTAGTCTTAAGCTTTTTTTCCTACTCTTGTCACCTGTAAGTAAAAAGGTAAGAGATGAAAAGCCAAAGCATGAAGCTAAGTTTTTTGGAATTTCTGAGTTCTGTGTCTTTCTCTGGCTCTTGCAAATAATTTACCATAAACCCTTCAAAAATATCCACTGTTTTGGTTTGGTTTTTAAATTATTATTTTAAGTATCTTTATTTCTGGTTTGCTAAGTTCTCTGAACTTACACCTGAAAGTAAAAACCGTCTATTTGAATGCTTTCCAGAGGATTGGAGTTTTGTATCTGGAACATAAAGACCACATTTGTTTGTGAACCTAATTGCCTATTACAACATAAACAGCACAGAGCAGAACCAGCTCATCTTCTGCTTATGAAACTTGTAAAAAATTGATATTGTTAGGATGAAAAGCACACTGGAGGGAAGAGACTGAGCTTCTACTTTGTTCCTCTGCCTCTGATTATTTGGGAAGGCTTTCTTTAAATCTCTGACACTGATGAGAGCCATTTGAGAAGTTTCCCTAAGCCAGGCCAAGTCTGGGCTCTCAAGCACAATTCCATTATTTCAGCTGGATTTTATTACTGCAAGCAGCTTACCCAGCTGTGTAGCAGGAATGTTTAACCAGGAACAAGACAAACTTCCATAAGCTGCTTAATTCTGACTTGGGACTGTTCCTTCCAATCAATTGATATTGAAATAATTACTTCTCAGAATCTGTAGAGGAAAAGGATGTAAAAAGAAAATTAAAATCTAATTAAATGGAGGTAGAAAGCAGTGTCTTGAGTAGACAAATCTTAAGCCTTAGCAAATTTTCAAAGGTTACATTATCCTTTTTGTCCCTGGAAATCTTTCTTTTTACTTTCATCCCCTCCTCTTACACTTTTAACATTAAAATAACAGGGAAAAACTTTCTTAAAAGAGTATTTTTTATTCTTTTTATATATCTGTATATAAATATTTTAATATATTTTTTCTTTTTTTAATATATGAAAAAATGCATGTATGTATAAAAAAGGTGTCGCAACAATTGACTGAGCTACCCTCATGGTCTCAATGTCTTGAACAGAAGAACGTTGTTTCCTCAAGAGCAAGAGTCTTTATTTGTAGTGTTAGCAGCCAAATTTCAGCTTAGGCAACTGTTCTGCTTCCTATAATTCCCTCTTTATAAACTGTGTAGTTGTTCTCTTCACTGTGAAACTGCAGGGCTGCATTATAAATTCACTGTGGTGGGTGAAGTAATTCATGTGTAGTATGGGCTAAGCTCTTGTCCCCCTTTCATTAGTTTTATACTAGTTTAACTCAATGGAATTATAATGTTGGAGATCAGAACTCCTGATACTTCTAGGAGGGGTGGGAAAAGGAAAAAAAAAAAAGGCCCTGTTGAGAGTGTATATTTGTAATATAAAGATAAAAATACTTATAAAAATAACTTCTTTCTCTTGGGGATGAGGAGTTATGTTTAAAGTAGAGCTGGTGTTCATTATAAAGGAAATGGCACTGGAAGGATGGAAACTGTTCTGGTTTCAGTGGAAGTCAAGAGTGAAAGCACAAAGACTGAAGCACATGGGGTAGGGAATGAGGCTCTAACCTCCCCTGGGGGAGGTGGTACAAGGCAGAGGGAGAGGAGGGGTTTCTGTTGGGGTCAGGGTGTGTAAAAGCAGTTTTCTGAAGTGAAACAGTTAATTACTAAACCAACAAAAATAAGCAGTGCCCATATACAAATACCTAAGGAGGAGTGAAAATGGGGCAGGCGTGCACAAGGCTTAGCACACACGTGTGCATGCTCTCCAAGCTTCCTGCTTTTTCCAGTTCAGGATAATTCCCAGTTCTGTTGTGATTTGTCTGTCTGGTAACACCCAATGGTCTCACCCCTAAGCTTCTGTTCCTTCTCTCCTTGAACCCATGTAAATGTTTTTTCAATTAGCAACTTCTTTCAGCAAGTTATTCGAAGCGTCTGCTACCCTGTGCCTTCCTGGCTCTTTTGAACACAGTTGCCTCTAATTTCATTTACTGGACTTCCCTGAAAGGCTGTCTATCCCTATCTGGCTTTTCCATATCACTCTCAATTTTGCACCCCTGCTACAGCCTGAAATGTTTTGCCTACCTGTTGTCCCTCATGTGGAAGCCACTCCGTGCTTTTGACTATCCCTGTTACCATTTTCTGAATGTTTTTGTTTTTCTAATAATGGATTATGTTCAAGCCTAGGGGTTCAGCAATGCACACACAGTTTTATTTATATATATATATGTATATGTGTGTGTGTTGAGTAAGGTGAACTGTCAGTTTAAACAGTGATACAGTAACTTCTTCTGTTCTTCATTCTTTTCCTAATTTCAAATGTTTCCTTAGCTTTCTCACTGCTATTGAGCACTGACATGTTATTTTGTAGAACCAAGTATTGTGACCTCCAATTCTTGCTCTGGTAATAGCCAGCTCAGAGCCATCATTTAATGTCTAAAGTTAAGATTCTTTTTCCTTGTGTGCATCACTTTACCCTTATTTCCATTAGCTTTCACCTGCTGTTTTATTGAAGTTTAGTAAGGTCCTTCAGGTTTCCCATTCCAACCTCATCCCTTTGTGCCACTGGCATGCTTCCTTACCACTCACCCCTTTTTCAAGGTTATGAGTAAATGAATAAAATGAATAGCACAAACACAATAGATTCTGCTCATGACTTCCTTTCACTGCAAGTACTGACCAATTATTCATATCCCACCTCCTCCACACTTCCATTCTGTAGCCAATTGCTTACTCATTCCTGGACCTTCCCACTTACTCCACTGCTGCTTAGTTTTCTTAAAAGCCTATGGTGAGGGAGTTTGTAAAAAATTCTTTTGTTATATTGACTGTTTTTATGTTCTTGCTGATTTCTTCAAATACTTTAAATAACTTGAAGGACAAGACTTCTGATACATAGACCTAAGGAGGTTGCATGTTTGTAGTTGCCCACTAATTCTGCCTAGTGGAAATTTCTCTCTGTTTCTGATTTGATTTTCATCCTCTGACCTATCACTTACATGAGGTAGAGGATTTTCATATCAGCACACCAAGAAACACTGTTCCAAACCGTGTGTTCTTCTGCACCCATTTGACTTTATCTCTCTCATCAGTGTTGAAGTTCACTCACAATCTCTGTTTGAAGCCGCTTGGTCCCCTTACAGTTCTGATGAAGTCCATCCCTCTCGTGCAGGCTTTTTGCAGATGTGCACCTAGGTATTTTTATAAATTGAAGAAAACAGCCTTTTGGAGTTTCATGCTTCAGATGAATTTGTACTGGTTTCACACTCTTATCTATATCAAATAGATGTGTCCTAGGAAAAGGCATAGTTTAATCAGAAAAGATTAAACTTTTGCTTTAATGTTAGGAAGAGACAAGTTGTCACAGTTGAAAACACTTGAAATTGGGTTTTGTGTTTAATGTCTTGATGAAGAGGTCTTGTACAGCAAAAACATCCTCACTTCTGTGTTGATTTGTTTGTGGAAACATGGGATTTTTTTTTTTATTCTCAAAAAATAGGATTATAGCAGATCAACAAATTTATCCAACTTCTGCTTCTGAATATTCCAAATATTAATGAATACATTGAGCTGATGATGGGGTTAGTGAAGCATTGTAGAAATGTTAACATTTCATATAGCCTTGCTCTGTTCATATAGCTATAATGAAGAAGGCTGTATTATGGATAATTTAGATAATCTGCAGGGGGACTTAAGCAGTGACTGTGAAGGAGAATGTGGCGTGTCGTCCCGCTAGGCCATGGAGCGCTCCATTTCCTGGAGTAGCTCCCAACTGCTATTTAGTGGGCAGCTAGTGGAAAATAAAATTGCTTCAGGCAATTGAGAATCTTATTCTGTATTATTAATGTTTGCAGTCTGGGTGAAGAATTGGGTAAACTAACTCCTTTTGAACTAAGCAGAGGAAACTTGAGGCAAAAGGAAAGGGAGGAAAAGATCAAGATCTCCTTTTAGCAAGATCTCTTTTTGGAGTTGGGGCATTGTTTGGTTGGGTTGGGATTTTGTTGAGGGTGGAGGAAGGTATTGATGGTGGGTAGAAGTAGTAGCTAGGAGACCTTTTGCTTCTGGTGACTGACTTCTGCTATCTAATGGTGTCTTGATTAAGATGATGATCCCTGGTTTGCAGGAACATTTATGAAAAAGTGAAGGAAATGGAAGAACATTTTGTAAGAGGAACATTTCATGCAATGGAAGCTGGCAGAGTTCACCATAGTGTGCTGAAATCCTCTGGGGAGATGACAGCATGGATTGTGTATGCTAGCAAGTGATGGCAGTAACAGGGTAGGTTTCACTAAGGAAATTTGAAAGCTTTCAAATTCTCTGGGTAGTGTTGTTTGGGGGGTTTTTTTGTTGGTTTTTTTTTTCCTCCCTTTTTTTGAGTAAGGAAGCTAAAATAAAGCCAGCTTTACAGTGTTAAGATGATGAAATGTTATTAATCTATAGAAACTGGATCCAGAGGAACTTGTTGATTTGGGAATCCATGTGTCCATTTATGCCTAAACACTTCACAGGCATATATCCTATTGTTAAATATGATAGTGTGAGGAAAAGCAAAATAGTGATGTATAAAAGGTACTGGCTTGTAGGAGTGCTGTGGAAGGAGTCCAGCAGGAAACCTTTTCTTCCACGTTCTCCACATACTAGCCTTAGAGGAGATTTTCATCTCTTATAAGGTAGATTGCCCAAAATGGTGTCATCTGTGAACTGTCTGCCTTCAGGGTAGCGAGAGGAGTCCTTGGGAGACTGCACAGTGTTTTCAGCAGGATGGTGTGATGATCTTGCCTCGAGTAAGTTTTTCTTTTCCTTCCCACTCAAGCTCACTGTCAGCTCTTTTCTCAGTGTGTCACCTGCTCTCCAGTGGACTGGATGTTCCACATATGCAGTTACACATATTTCTTCTTGGAAATGCCTTCCAAATTCCGTGTGGCTTGTCCTCCTGATGCCTCCTAGTTTTTGACTAGATTAAGTAAGATTCTGGATGACTTCATCAAGAAGAGAAAACAGTGTGTTTTAGAGCATGTGAATGAGAGGGAGTCAACTGCTCTAGTACTCCAGCCTCGTGTCTGGATCAACTCTCTTATCCTTATTCAGTGCTTGTGTTTCTTTCCCAGACAAATGTCACACTGAAATCACTGGGCTGGGGTGAGTGGTGGTTGGTGCCTGTTTCCTTTGAAAAGAAAACATCACCAAACCACACATCTCACAGGGCAGACACACTGTCCTAGATAGGCCTCAAAGTTTTGCAGAATCAGTATAAATCTTTGGAGATCTTGTTGATCATTTTGTCTGGAATGAATCCATAAATACCAGCTGCAGTATTTAATTCTAAATTCTATGTGATAAATTTTAATTTTCAATAAAATGGATTGAGTGAACATGTGCAAATGTTGAAATTCCTATAGCAAGTGGGAGCTGGAAAACATATGAAATGAAGGTTAGTAGTAAATCAAAGCCAGAAATCTGTATGTTGGGGTTGCTGGGAAGCAACAAGCAGCAAACTGCAACTTCATAGAATCCCAGACTGGTTTGGGTTGGAAGCTCATCCAGTTCCAACCGCCCTGCCAGCAGCAGGGACACCTTCCACTAGACCAGGGTGCTCAAAGCCTCATCCAACCTGGCCGAGAACACTTCCAGGGAGGAGCAGCCACAGCTTCTCTGGGTAACCTGTTCCAGTGTCTCACCATCCTCACAGGGAAGAATTTCTTCCTCAGATTTAATTTAAATTTCCCCTCTTCCAGTTTAAAGCCATCACCCCTTGTTCTGTCATTAACTGCCCTCATAAAAAGTCCCTCCCCAGCTTTCTTGTAGGCCCAAGAAAGCTTGGCAATTTCCATTTCTTCTGTTAGCATCCTGAGTGGTTTAGGTTTGTCTGTGAGAACAGGGAAGGGGAAGGTAAGAAGAGCTCTACCTCCAAAATCTATCAAGGAAAAATAATGAAGTGACAAATGAGATAACTGCCATGTCATGTTGAGAGCTTTTCTTTGATTTCTCACTGGTTCAGTTTTGAAGCATCATGCGTATGTAGGCAGTGGATATCAAACAAGTGTCCAGCCGTGAAGCAAACAGTAACTGGTATGGTTGTCTCCCTTCAAACCCTTGCCACAACACCGGTAAGTCTGTGCTGTGTAATTATTGCACATCACTTTCCATTTGAGTAATTTCCTTTGATGCATTGTGCTGTTGTTGAGTTTGTGAGTTGAAATGTACTCATGTACGTTGTTGGAGTGGGAAGGGCTCACCTGACAATATCATTCCATTCATCCCTGGTTTTCAGATCTCCCTTCTACCATCACACCTTTGGTACTGGTTATCAGTGGTGACTTTGTTTTTCTCTACTTCTCATGATGAGGTTTTGATGATTGTTTGGAGAGGACTATTTCTGAATTTATTGCAGGATATTTTCATTCCTGAAGTCTGCACTGATTTTTTTTTTTTTTTAATTTTCTGCCCCCCTCCATGAAGTTACTTGGCTTTACTTTTTTACTTTTGGAGGACAGAAACGTCTTTAGTAGAATTCTGCAGTATAATTCCACTTTCTAGCCAGTGTTGCCTTCTAAGGCTGACCTTAGCCTTTGGGGAAGCCCCCAAAATGAGATTTTTCTCCCCTCCATCTCCTCAGCACTGGCCCACTGTGTGCTGTGTGCCCAGCTGAGAAGTCTCAGGACTGTAACAAAAGGAGCAGACATAGCTAATGGTGGTTCGATAAGAAATTTATCCCCTATCTGCTGATAAGGTTTACCTCATCCTTTTTCTTCAGGGAAAAATTGATCCCTGATGTTCTTGATGCCACTGTGTCTCTAAGGATCAGATTGCTGGGAATGCATGGTATTGAATGCTAATGAACACAGTGGTTGTACCTACATTGACTGTTCCATGTCTCTCATTTACTGGAAGAGCAAGGAGGGGCATTGCTGCTTCTTGGCAAGTGGAGAAGCTGTTTCAAAGATTAATGCTGAACTTTCTGTTGGGAATAGGTCTCCAGGCCTCTTCAGGTATGTTGTGTGGCCTGTAACGTAGCTGAAATCACAGATAAAAGTCAAGCTGCAGAAACAAGAATCCTATTCAGCTGGTATTGAGATGGAGGAGAGTTGGTTGGTCGTGTCCTTCTAGCCACAAGTCTACTGGGGCCTTTCTGACAAGAGAGGCTTCTGCCCATCCCTAGAAGCAGCCTTGGGAACCCACAAGAGACATAAACTACAGTGCTGTGGAGAATGGGAAATAAACAGCCTGGCTGTTGACTTTCCTTAGTTTTCATTTTATAGTTTAACTTTACAAAGAATTGTTGGGTTTGGTTTTGGTTTGGTTTGAAATTGAAAGATGAGGTTTTCCATTAAGCTTCTAAGTCCCATATTCAGTGTTAGATGGGAATACTTTTGATGGCCAAAGACCAGCTTAACTCACCTTTGGGTATTTGTTAACCATTCTCTCTTTTCACAGAATCACAGGATAGTTGAGGTTGGAACAAACCTCTTGAGACTGGCTAGTCCAACCTCACCCACTCAAGCAGAGTCAGCTGGAGCAGGTTGCCCAGGACAGTGTGCAGTCAGGATATGAATATCTCCAAGGATGGAGACTTGATGGAGACTCTCTTGACAATCTGTTCCAGTGTTTGACCACCTTTGGAGTAAAAAAAAGTCTTCTTTGTTCACATGGGATTTCCTGTGCTACAGTTTGTGCCCATTGCCTCTTGTCCTCTTACATGGCACCACTGAGACAAGTCTGGCTCCATTTACTTTAATCCCTCCCATAAGGTGTTTATACACATTGCTGAGATACCCCCCCTTGAACCTTCTCTTCTGCAGACTGAAGAGTCCCTGCTCTCTCAGCCCTTCCTTGTAGGAGGTGCTCCTGTCCCTTTACCATCTCAGTGGCCCTTTGCAGCACTCACCCCAGGAAGTCTATGTCTTGTTTTGTGGCACCCAGAACTAGAGACAGCACTCCAGGTGAGACCTCACCAGTGCCAAGCACAGAGGGGGTCACCTTCCCCAACCTCCTGGCAATGCTTTTCCTCATGCAGCCCAGGATACGATTTTCTCTCTTTGTGGCAGCTGAACAAATCTAATTTCTAATCTTATAAACAGGGAATTCTTGAATTGTAAATATAAAAAGATTTTCAACACTAAATAGCACCCTTATGGATTAAAAGAAGAATGTTTAAGCTGCTCTGTAATCACTGTGTCAGTAATGTTTAACAAGACATGATTTCTGTAATGCTTTATGTCCTATTTTGTGCTGAAACCACAGAAAAATTGTGACAAAATAAGCTAAAACAGTATTTCTCATCCCTTGCTCCTCCTCTTTTTTTTCTTCTTTTTTTTTTTTTTCTTTAAGCTAAAATGAAAAAAAAAAATCACTTGTTGGAAGGAGGAAATATTGAGGATTTTTGTCTAAACCTATTTTATTTCAGTAAAACCAGAACTCTGATTTCATCAGATTATCCTTATCTGATTGATAGGGAAAGCACCAGGTGAGAGCTTCAGCATTTGTTATTTAGAGACCAAGAGCCAGATCTATGATTATCAAGACTGGCTCAGTAGCTGAGGAGATGTGCCCTCCTTTTAAAAGTAGGGGTGAAAATGGGCTGCTTTTTGAGTGTTCTGTGGAAATGTGTTGTAGTTGAGCATTGTCATGTTAGAACTGGGGGTGTGGATTTGGGGAGAGGGCAGGTGCCAACGTGCAGTTCTGAAATACACGATGTCCTTCCCAGAACTGAGCTCATACTGGGCGTTCAGGACCTCAGGTGGACAGTGCTTCCCTTGCCAAGGGAGCTTGTGTAAGACAGGACTTTTATTTGTCAGTCAGAATTTAAAGACCCCTCCTAGAGAGGCTGGTAAAAACTGGCAGTCAGCCTACAAAGTCTTTGTTACAGAATCCCAGACTGGTTTGGGTTGGAATGAACCTTAAAGCTCATCCAGTTCGAACCCCCCTGCCAGCAGCAGGGACACCTTCCACTAGACCAGGTTGCTCAAAGCCTCATCCAACCTGGCCTTGGACACTCCCAGGGAGGAGCAGCCACAGCTTCTCTGGGCAACCTGGGCCAGTGTCTCACCACCCTCACAGAAAAGAATTTCTTCCTCACATCTCATCTAAACCTCCCCTCTTCCAGGTTAGAGCTATTTCCCCTTGTTCTGTCATTAACTGCCCTCATAAAAAGTCCCTCCCCACCTTTCTTGTAAAAAGAAAACTTTATTTCAGAAGTACAAATCCTCCTTGGATTCCTTGTGATATCCCACAAAATGACAATCATTATAACTTCCCTGGCTTCTAGTCTGCATTGAGACTTACCTTGAGGACAGGGGGTTGTTGGGCCGGTACTGTCCCGTTACATCTGCTGGTCACGGTGAAGATGCAGGAGGTGGATACTCATCTACAAAATTCAAGTACAGAGAAGCAAGGGGTACAGTCTGGTTTTTATTGAAGCATGGCATTTGAGTGCATGCTTTATTTTTGTTGTTTAAATAATACCCAAGAACAACTGT
The DNA here is from genome assembly GCA_907165065.1 of Caprimulgus europaeus. The sequence continues at coordinate 44,508,186 of OU015532.1, read as the reverse complement.
CCTGAGGTACAATTTCCCTCCTTGGTAGGGAAATCCCTCCCTTCCCTCTTTTCCTCTGTCCGCAGTCCGGGGTGCGCAGCCTCCTTGTTAGCGAGAGCAGTGCTGCTGTTAACAGGGTGATCACAGGGCAAAGTTATGCAGGAACACTTCCAAGCAGTGTCCTGGTACACTGCAGAACTCTTACTTGAATCTCTTAAGCTCTTACATACAAAATATTATCACTGTATCAAAAAAGGCAGCAGAGAAAATGTCTTTAAGATATTATTCTCTAGAAGAGCCGTGCTGAGGGCAGGTCATAGCCACGAGACTTTGGCTAGATGAAACTGTTGCTTTTAGGCAGCATGCAGTGACTAATCCACTGGGTTTTATGGGTCTATTTAAATTAGATATACGCAGGCAGTGCATTATTTATAACCAAAAGCATGAATAATTCAACCTGCCCACTCTTAGCAGGTATCCAGCTTGTGCCAGAAGCCTGAACTAGGTGCTTGCTTTCAGAATTACGAGGAGACTATCGGATAACAGTCTGTTTTGCTTGTATGTTCCACTTTGCTCCATCTCCTCTTCCTTTTGTATCTTTCTTGCTTGGCTCTGTCTTTTGTCTGGGGAAGAAGAACAGTTGCTGTGTTCTCCACGTTACTCCCTTCATCTGGAGATGACAGACTATGTCTAAAGCAAATAATGTAAATCCATTTAAGATCAACACATTAATTTAATTTCTGTTCCATTGTGATGGAGACAGAGGCATGTTCCACACAAGGGGCTTAAAGACAGACTGGCAAAGGGACAGTAGAATGCTCCTAGTCTAACAAATCTAGTCTGAGACTAGTAGTGGCCACCCAGCCTTGTTGGACAGTGTGTGTTGCAGCACCTTATCCTCAAATACTGGGTTTGTGTGGCTTAGCCTAAGCGTACTCATTAGGGATGGTATCTGTGTATGAAGATTTGGACACTTGGTGTGGAAATAGGCTGTGTGTGCAGTGGATGGAGACTACAATCTAAATGTTGCCAATGAAAAACCTGGCATTCAGACCACTCTATTGTATAGTCATGCAAGGCAGTTCTCAAAGGTTGTCAGCTCAAAGCCAGTTGCACTGGGTCACTGAAATGCAGTTACTTCCAACACCATTTATTTCTCTGCCAAACTTTTATTTTCTCTTCTTCAGTCCCACTTTATTGATATCTAAAATCCAGATGCTAAAGAACTCAGACTGCCTGCTCTCTTGTCTCCTTATAATCAGTGACCTGAGTTAGAGCCTTCTAGTAGGAGATTTGCTGCTGCTGCTTTTGTTTCTCTGAAATCTGGACACCAAGTCCAGTGCAAGCAATACAGTACACTAAATTTCTGTGTCCATTCCGAGTTGAAGCTCCTCTGAGCTTACAACACTATTTCTTGTTTCTGCCCAATCTCAAGAGTAACCAGTTAACTGCAGTCATATTTGCAAAAACGAGACATCCTGAACAGTTTTGGAAAGAAATTACAGTTCTTCAGAACACATGACACGCTGGGTTGTTTCACACAGAAATAAATGCAGCAGAGACCTCCAGGTTCCCTGCAGTTGAGAACAGAATGCGAGTGCTCTAGCTGTCAACATCATTATAAAATCCGTAGTTGACTGTTACTGAATCATTGAAGAATTGTTGAGGTGCTTTGCTGAGAACTAAAAACATTTATTTAAGCTCCCTATCTGTGTGGCTACAGGTAATTCATTATTTTCTGTATCCCAGGTCCCAGTCTGTACATCTGCATAATAAAATCTCCTGAATCAAAGCAGTAATATGAAGAGAAAAATGTACCTAGGGTAGCGAGGCACTTGAGTATCATGGTTTGGGAGGGAGGTAGAGTTAGCTAAATATGCTAAATGCAGTATTTCTCCTGCAATAGCTCCAGAGAGATTGCTTCTGTAGCTACTGAAATACAGCAGTTACAGAGTACAGCAAATTTACAGTAATGTATAGCAACATTACCCAAGTTTAGGTACAAACCAGAATTAAAACATCCTGCAAAGATGCCGCACAGAATCGTTAGACCAGATGATTATAACAGCTCTGGCTGGAAAATTGCAAGTGCTCAAGATCTTGAGGTGTGTCATAGGGTCTTTAACAACATAAGATCTTAGTAAAGTGTTTGACTGAGTAATGTTCTTGGGTGTTGCTTCAGGACTAAGGAAGAGAGAAGACGTGCTGTGATTAGTCAGATTAGTCATTCATGTGTACCTAGCTGACTCCTGACCTTGCCTCCCCCTGTGTGATCTCTTATCAAAGCACTGACCTTAGCTGACGTGGCTTAACAGAAAAAAAACCCTAATAGAATCACAGAAGCAGTAGAGAGTCTATACAGGAAAAGAAGTTATTCTCCAGCAGTGTGGTGGTGTCCTTAACTGGGAATAAGCAGTAAGATCTATTTCAGATCCTATGTAAAATAATCCAGACAAACTAGTGTGAATTCTTCATACACTTTTCCTATTTTGGCATCTTAATGACTGCTTGTAATTCCCCTATGCATGTGCACTCAGTCAGGGACAGATCACTGCACAATCTCCCAGTGTTTTGCTCCAGCAGAAGATGGGTTCTGTGCTCCAACATGAGGATTAAGCTCATTGTGGCAAAAAACTCAGAAGATAAAAGCCTCACAGAATTGTGGTATGATCTATAGATAAAGTTTCAATCCTTCTTGATGATGGTGGTATTGGGCTGAGAAGGGAAAATTCCTTGTAGGTACAGCAAATGATCAAAGAACTCAGTCTGCTTCATAATGTGTGGTCAGAAGCTGAGGTGGGGAATAAGCATAAGGGGTTTATGATGGGATGAGAAGTCTATGGGGTAACATATAACTTTGGTCAGTCACCGAGTGACCTCAGTATTTCTGCTATGGGTTCTGCTGTAAGATCCTACAGGGCCAACCAATAAGGGGGAGAAATTCTAGTCCAGTGACTGCTTACGTGTGAAATGTGCCATCTGAAAAGCAGAATCTGAAAGTCTGTTCAGGGGAGGAGGACATGAGCTTTCATTAAACCTTGTTACAAGTTCAGATGGCCAGTCACAGCTGAAACACTGGTGTGAGATTCTCTGCCTGTACAGAGCTGTGCTGATTCATGAGCTCTGGGAGTCAAACCCCAGGTAACTCCAAACTTAATTTCCATCTACTGCTTATTTTCTTTTAAGGTACTCCTAGAAAAGATAAAATATGTCATATGCAAGTGATGAAGGAGTATGGGGCCTAAAAGCTATTTTGTTTGCTGCTATTCTCCACAAACTTTGCTCTCTGCATCATAGCCAGTGCCTGTTATTACCTGCTTGTAGGGGAGAGAGTGAGCTTTCCTCAAAGCTGTATTGGCAAGATATTTACTGCTCAAACTCCTACTTCTTATAGGTATTTGGACCCTGGTAGCGTGCTGTGATGGATTTGTATGTCAATGCTGCCACCGTAAATCCAGCATAAAGTTTTGTAAAGAAATGAGAAAGGAAGAAATGAATAGGAAATTAAAGGTATGTGTGCACTGGTTTGGTTTGTGCTATGCACATTTAGCATTCTCTGATCACTACAGAATCAAAATAGTTTTTAAATAATGAGCTATTTATTCCCATAAAACCCTATCTGAGTGGGATAGTGCTCCTCTGCTTATCTAGGGAAACAAGGAACAGCAAGATTAATGCAGAATTGCTTTGGATGGAAAGAGCCTGGTTTTAGCCTGTGTTTGCAGGTAGGCTTCTCAGAATCTGAAGTATCTAGAAAGCATTGAGCCCACTAAAAATCAGGCCTCCACTTGTGCAATGTCTGCCACATAGGATTGGTGAGGTTACATGGGGAGGTGAACAGGTTGGGAGGTATGTACACATGAGGCAAATGAAAGAGGAAGTGTATCGAGATGGCCAAGAACTTTAGTAAGTAAATGTTCCATGATGATGACACTGCCAATCTGAGAGAGGCTGGCTCAAGACTGAGGAGGGAAAAACCAGGAAGAACTACTCAGTTATGAGTAGTTCCCAGTGCAGCATTAATTGTTCATTCACAAAATCATTGTGTATCTCTCAAAAAGAGGGGGTGTGCACAAATTTATTCTGTCTGTGCCTGTTAGTGACCCTTGGCTCGCCACAGGGCTTGAGAGCTTTGCTGATCTCATTGCACATGCTGCTTCCTACATCTGACATCATGCCCAGATATTTCCACTTCAAAATAAAAAAGATATATAATTTCTTCAATACTCAGGAGTACAGGTATCGCCACTAATTCCCTTGAGGGCTCAGAAACTAGAGCAAGATAGAGGAAGGATTTCCATTCATTGAATGCAACGTGCCTGATGACCTGCGCTTTGCAGGAGCACATCTTGGATTCTGCACTTTGACTTAAAAATCAAAGGCTTGAAGGCAGCCACTCTGGTTAGGAGCCAGGGCAGGGTCACCTATGGTCACCTATTCCCCACTATACCCAGTGCAGTTCCATGAATGCCAAAGTGTGTTCTCCAGTGATGTACTCAAGAGCCTTCTCTTACCAGTTTGCATCTAATTAAGCTCATTCCTGTCTGAAGGGTCTTTGGGGGATTAGCTAAAATAATTCTGTTCAATTTCTAGTGGAGAAGAATCTCCATGGGAGCAAAAAGCAGGCTCACTAGACATTTGTTGACAGAGAAATAGAGGCCTTGGTCTTGAATTCCTTCTTCAGGCCTAGATATCCTCCATCAGGACCATCAAAGCGATGTCGGAAGTCTGCAATTGCACCATCTCTGGCGTGTCTTCCTCTGGGATAAATGAAGGGCTTCGTTTCTCAGGGCTATCCACTTGGCAACTTTTTCCCCAGCACTAAATTTACTGAAGGTTGAAGGAAATTACCAAGCATAATATTTGGATTTATGGACTCTCTCTTGTGAGACATGTTCCTTTAGAATATCATTCAGACTAGGAAATGAGTTAAATGAAGATGTTGTCATCCTGCAGCATGTCAAGCACGAACCTGTGGTGTAAGGTCTTCCTTTCTTAAATGGTGCACAGACTAGAACAGCTCTTACCTTGGGCAATGGCACAGAGCTTGAGCTTAAACTTTTTCATGTGTTCCTCTCCAATTTCAACACCCCCCACTCCCCAAAATGTATTTACTTCTTTCATTCCTTGCAGTTTTTCATTTAACCACTACTTTTCAATCCTTACAGCACTTCAAGGCTCAATTTTCAAGTTGTCTCTACTGAGCCAGGGCAACAATTGTCTCGCAGCCTTTCTTACCCTTGCTGCAGTTTACTTTCTGTGGGAGTGGGAGAGCATGGATCCTTCCACAGAGCACTGTGGTTCAGCAGAGTTTGTACATCTGATTTCTTTGCTGACAAGCAGAACTGGGTGGGATATTATGGGATGAGAAAGCCAGAGATTTGAGATATTCCTGTATTTGAGATATTCCTGTATAAAATTGAAATTTGTTTGAAGTTCTTGAATAAAAAACCTAAAGCAAAGTATCAGCTGAAGCTAAATATCTTATTTAAACTTTAACGGCTTCAGTTTCAAAGCAATCACTGGAAACCAAAGAAAGAGAATTCTTCATTTTCAAAAATGTCACAACAAAGTGTTTAGATGACTTTGAAATGCTTTCAAGTTGCAAATTTAAAAAAAACCATTGAAACTCAGCCTTCCTCACCAGAAAACCCCTCTGTGACTCAGTGAATTCCCAGGAAGCATTTCATGGAAACACTTTCTGACCAGCATTATCAAATCTTAGCTGTCCTCAGTTTCTCCTGCGATGCTAGTCCTGGACTGATATAACCATCTGAGCTTCAGTTCTACCTGGTTAATTCCATTCTGCATCAGACTCTGTGGTTGACACATGCTGGGTACGTTGATGCAGCACAGTGAGGGGCCAAGCAGAGCTACCTCTGCTAGTGCCAAGCTAGCAGGACAGGCTGCTTCTGGTACCCCAGCTGGGTTATATAAAACCAGGCACTATGCAGATATCAAATACCCTGTTGTCGTGTGACAATAAATCCTGCCTTTGTACGGTGGGACACAGCTGAATCGCAGCTTTGTGTGGTCGCAGGTATGTGGAAAATCACAACTGAAATCAAGGACAGCTCTGGCTTCCCTTGTTTCAACAGGTATTCTATTTAGCACACTTTGAATTTCTTGATATATGCCAGACAGAACAGAGAATTCTCTCTCCCTGCTGTGCAGAGCATTGTGTATACTCACAGTACCCTAACAATCAGGCTTAACAGACTGAGACAAACATCAGTTTAAATGAAGAATTACTGTCTCACGCTTGGAGAAAAGTGCTGGGGAACCACCACCAGCAGCAGGGACCAAGCAGGATAGCAAAGAATGATTTTCCTATTTAGCAAATAGCAAAAGACTAATTTCCCACTAATTTTGGAGAACAAAAGCCATGCAAACCTATCTGTCAGCAGTGGGTCCTTGGAGAAGTGGAGTGTACCAGGAGGACAGTGGCCATTTTCAGTAGGGCCAGAGCGAATGTGTCAGAATAAACTGCCATGGACTGCAGTGAAATACATTTTTGCTGTGAGTTGAATTCAGACTGGACTCCTAAAATGCAGCATTATTGTCCTGTATTTACCCAAGACAGGCTGCAGCTTGCTTTTCAAATTGCCTTCTTGTCTGCTGGCAGCATCTGTTGAGAGCTGAAATGGCCAAAGAGGGAGGTGATGAATGAAAATTGTTCAGTTGTTCCACTGCTCGGTGGATCAGCAATCTCCTCACTCATATCTCACCAAATGACCAAAAATGAGGAAGGCGAGAGACTGAAGGCACTACCAGGGTCTGAGTGTTGCACAGTGGGGACTGTGCTTGTTGGAGCCCATGAGCACTCAAAGCTCGTGCTCCTGGCTGTTTCTTTGCAGCAAGAGTGCTTCTCCACTCCAGTCCCCTTAGCTGACTGGTGTTTGTTGGGCTGTAGGGATTTTTTGTTGCACTGTGATGCCAAACAACTTCTGGCTGTGCACAGTGAGCTGGAACCCCTGTGTTCTGGTGTTGTGTGTATCTCTGTGTGAATTAATGTGGGAGAATATGGGTAGAGGAAAAAGGAATAACCTTAAAACCAATTGGGAGCTGATGTAAAATAAAAATAGATCATGTTTTGATACATCTTGCTTCTTCTGTTTCTGCTGTGTTCTGTCCTACTACTGGAGGTGCACTGGCATAAACCCAAAGTGGATCAAACTGAGGTTTTCTTATTTGTATGCAAAGCTACTTTACTTTAAAGACCAGATTTTGACACAAGGAGGCTGACTCTTGCCCATGTGGCCCTTAAGGTAATCTGAATATCTGCTGCTCGTTGATCTCTCCTCTTTCTCTCACGTTGAAGTGAACTTCTTTTATGTGTTAGGCCTGATACTAGAACAGGTTGTACTCAGTGGGATACCCATAGGATGTTGTACCAGGTGCTCGGCGTCTTGTAGGTTAATAATTATTAGACACTGAATCAAAATTACCAAAGCCTCTGATGAGACAGGGTTATTAACCCAGAAATAGATAATGTCTGTGTTACCACAGCTCTGCTTGGACCGAGATTTGCACACAAGCAGGTGGTGGAGGGGGTGGATGAAGGCGAGCAGGGGTGAAAATGAGGAAAATGACTGTTTTTCTTTTTTTGTTTCCTGGTCTTTGTTTGTCTCCCAGGCTTTGTTCTTGCTGCCAGCCCTGTGCAGGGAGAAGGGACAGAGCCCCACATAAAGGCTTATGTAACAAAACACTATTTCTTTTTAACTCTTCCTCCAGTCACTTTCACCCATGGCTCACATCACCTCAAAGTGATGTCTCGTTGCTCTGACTTGGCAATTTTCTCATGGCTTTAGGTACCGATGCTGCATGCAGTTCAGATCAGCGCTACCCTCGTCCTTAAGCTCAAGCCCTGGCAACAGTGATGATGGTAATGCCAGTCCTGCCTCAATATGTCACTTCACATTGGCCTCCCGAGACAAGAAGGCCACTTGTTTCCAGAAAGGCACAATAATTTGTGTCAGCTCGTTAAGCTGGCGTACTGCTGATTCAGGCATTGAGCTCTAACACAGCACTTCATCCCAGCTCCGTAATGGCCTGTCCCTTGTATTCCCTGAGGGATAATTGGGATAAGTTCCTGGAGGGAAAGGTCAAAGAACTCAGGAAAGATTGTTATTGTCAATCTGAATTAAAACTGATGCTGGAAATAAGAGATTTGAGTACAGCTTTGAATAACTGGAAGGGAAAAAAAGAACCTGTCTCAGGGAGAATGTGTGTTAAGCTCAGGACAGACTACAGTTTCTGCCTGTGGCCACGTGCCCTGGAAGGAAGGATTTAGTAGATTAGAAATGGAACTTGGTCACAGCTTTATTAATTCATTTGCAGGACTGAGAGAGGAAATCTTTATCAAAAATACCGTAAGGAGGAAACACTAAGTGAATGCAAGAGCTTAGGCTAAATGACTTTGAGAGGCAGCAGGTAATACAAGAAGAGTTGATTCAAGGAAGTCAAGCTGAACAAGGGTTTGAAGGATTTGTCTGTGGTTTGAGGTGATGGGCAGTATTCAGTGGCTTCTGAAAATGTATGTAGGGCAGATGTTTGGGATGGTGGATCCTGGTGTGTCCTCCTTCACTGGACTAAGAAGGAGTGGGTGCAGTGTTGTGCTAGCGCTTTGTGCCTGCCTGGGTTTGGTTAATCTGGTTGCATCTCCTCAGAGGGCTGAATGGCTGAGCCTGGGAGAGCATTGGGGGCAGAGAGCAAGCTCGGCCTTTCTGAGCTGAAATGACAGCTAAGGAATCTGGGCAAGGCTGCTCAGTTCTGCAGTGAGATTGTGATGTTTTGGGGAGATGGGGAGAGTTGCTTCACAATAACGTTCCTTTGATCTCTTGACATTAAACAAACTAACTTCTGTAGGTGAAAAGTGCAGCACCATGTTATGTGTAATTGAATGAAGGACTTGAATACAGCTGTAATTTTTGTAACTTCTCTCTCCCGTGTGTTCTTCACCCACCTTTTTACTTTAAATAGTTGCAAAAATTGCTAAACAAGCTGAAAACAGTTTCACCATTCAGTTTTCCTATTAATTGGCAAATTAGAATATTCATTTTCTGAGTGCTGTATTTTTGCTGACTGCTTGCTTCGATTTGGTAGTTTAAAAGCATCTATATAAAATCCTCTTATCAATTGCACAGGACACAAGCATTGTGCCACACTATTTTTCTATTTCAAACAAAAAGCTGAGGGGCTTGAGCAACATTTGTTTGTGGGTTTATACACTTTTCCTTTAGTAATCATGAACCAGTTAAGAAAACAGGCTTTTCTGGGGCAAAAAACCCAAAATTATCATGGGATCTTGTGAAAGTGTAGCTGAAACCAAATATCCTGTTCAGGTAAAGAGACTGACCTCTTGCTGAAATTTGCCAAAGAAACCCTGAATAAATTGATTTTTCACATTTTTGGTCCCATGCCTGTGCCTTCTGCGCCAGCAGCCGTTAACTTTGGTTTCACTTACACCTACAGAATGCCAAGCCTAATTCTTTCTGGGACCAGAAAATCCAAAATACCATCAGAAAGTATGAGCTTGACAAAATTTCCCAACTTCTTTCCAGAGTGTTACATAAGAAGTTTGAGATTTCTAAACCAATATATCTCAAAAATCACCCAGTTCAGAGTCTATAATTAACTGTTTTAAAAACACACGTGGAAGTTAGTGGCAGTCATCTCCTGCTGTCTGGAAATACTGGGAAACTTTATGTTTACCCTCTGAATATTTGGATGTTGCCCTAAACAGGATTTTTTTCCCTCACAACCAGGAACTGCTTTCAGCAGACCTTGATTGCCACAGCAGCAGCATTAAATCCTGTTCCGGTTATTTCTGGGAGCGATATTGGATACTGGAAGGGTTTCCAAGTGCTGTAATTTTTCTCAGAGTGGGTGGAACTGGAACCACAGAAGACATACAATCCTGTTGAAACCTCTTTTTGATTCCTGCCACAGGCTCTTTCTTTCCCCACCTCTAGCATAACAATCAACTCGGAGGCTTCCCGTGCATTTTGTGTTTTGAAGCTGTCAGTGCTGTTTCTTATGGAGTGTTTAATTCAGATGCTGTTTTATACAGAAACTTCTGACTCCACAAAGGGAAGGAGATTCTTCTGGCACAGTGAACTTTCAGTAAGAGCAAAGTCAATGATCAGGGTGTCTAATATGTTTTCTAGACATTTGCATTCCTTAGCTGTTTTAACAGGTATGTTTTAAGCACTTTGCTGAATGAATTGAATTCATCTCTCTTCTACTCCTCATTTAATGCTGTTCTCTTTTTTTATTTTTATCTTTTTTTTTAAATAGAGTGCATCCATATAAGCCCTTGAAATTGCTGTATCAGTTTATGGAGAGCTTCTAATAACTTTGGAGTAGCTTTTAGTCTTTGAATTGAGGCATGAAGTGGCCTTAATGAGCAAATTCTGGAAATGGATATATGCCTGGTGAATACAGACTACCCTTAGCAGAGAGGTGAGGGATGCCCCCCTGGCCCTAGCACTAGCCTCCACCTCAAGAAGGCAGAATGGTCAGCAGTAGAAGGGGATGTGTTAAACTGGCCAAAATCTGTTGGAAGTGGTGCTGCTGCATGCCTTATAATCTAAAAAATGCTAACAGGAGGGTGTTTGTGCCTTCCAGCAGCAGTATACATTGAGCATGGCTTTCTCCCTGGTAATTGCAGTGACTGGAGAAACCAGGAGGAGGTCACCATGGAAGTGGGTTTTATGATAGGTCCTCTGGTTCTCATAGTGTTCTGGGTTTTATATATACATATATTATAAAATATATATATATATTTATGTATATATTAATATATATTTTTATATATAAATATATATTTTTATATATATATGTATTCTTAGATTTATAGATTTTTGTTTCTCCCCCTCCCATTTTCATTTGAGATGACAGATTTATGTACTTTGCTTATAGGCAAAAACCACTTTCAAGCACCTTTTAAACTCTGCTGCATTTATTTCCTGCTGTGAGCTAATTGTCTGGTGATCTCATGTAACACCTTTTGATCTGTCTATCAATTGTTGTACTCTAGCACGTTCTAAAGGTTGATCAGGGTTTTGCTGGGGCAGAAGCATCTGCTCTCTACTCCACAGAATTGTAATTACAGGTTCAGGTTTAATTAACAGAGTCTAATAGATGTAAACCTGCAGAAAAATACAAAGACTTTTCACTCAGGGTGATCATCTGAATGTCTCTCTAGCTGGGGTTGGAATACTTAGTAATGGGTTGAAAACCGTTCAGAAAACTTCTAACAGGAAACATTTTCTGTTCAGACACTGGATATAAAATAACTTTAATCATGTTATAATGGACACCATGGTGCAGGTAAGCAGCATTACAGGCTGTAGTAAGGTCGTAAGCATCTCAAAATGAGCCAGAAGAGACATTTTCTGAGAAGCCTTCTCTTTAAGCGAGATGATTGTGGAAGCCCACCAGCAGCAGACGATGTGTGCAGCTCAGTGTTGTCAGGGATGGATTTGCTAAAGTGGTTGAGGTACCAACAGTCTGTTTGTAGCTACAAAATTGGCCTACAGCTCCAGATTTGGGCAGGGGATTTTGTATCCTCTATCTAACAGTATATTTGAGTATGGCTGAGTTATTCCAGCAAAAAGCTGGAGTTATTATTAGCAAGAACATATGCCACTAACACTGGCAGTGCCTGTAAAATGGACTTTCTAAATCATATAAGCCTGTATAAAATAAACATGCTCATGTCTCGCTGACATGTCCCTCATTTTGCTTAGTGTGAAATCAGAGGGATTAAGACTTTTAATTAAGACATCAGGGGAAGGAATGGTTGACTTTGCTAGTGTAAATTAGTTTGGAAGCAAAGAGCTTCCACTACTCTATTTGCTTGTTAGCACAGACAGATTGATTTAATAATTTCCATGAGACAAAGCTAATATTGCTTTGAAGAGGGGAGGGGGACACACAGTGTGTGTTAGCTGTGTGTACCCAAGAGGTAACAAAAGTGGTCTGTTCAAGAGGGGAGAAAGGATCTGATCAGCGTGGGTGTGTTTGTGGAGGCTGAGGAAAAATACCGTATATGGGAGCAGAACTGGTGAGCTTGGTTCTCCATGGGAAAAATGAGACCTACCTGTTTAGAATTCCTCAGGTTGTTCATAAATTTGGGAAGCTGTGAGTATTTTGTGCACAACTTTTGTGTGAAACGTTGTTCCCAGCTCTGTTTCAGCTACAAACCAGGGCAATGCCTTCAGCTTTGTCAGATTTGAGATGGAAAAGGTACAGTGCTGTTTAAATTCAAGTAAATCTGGATGTGAGTTTCTCACTTTAAGCCTCATTCTCAACACAATGCTCAGAGGTAAAGGAATTAAAGCAAAGAGGTTTTTTCCGTAGATGAGCATTGTTCAAATGTTGGTGGAATCACACACTCCCCTACTGATTTTAAAAGAAGAAAACAAAGCTGTTGGTTTATCCTCCACCAACACTTTAAGATTAAACTGGATTTTAAACATACTGAGGCATCCAATATCTCATGGGGTCATCACTGACACTTGTAGGAACACAGCCTTCGTGGCAGAAGGTGGGGAGATACAATGTGGGTGGAACAGAGCCCAGAGGAAAGGACAAATGTCCGTAATCTCAGATGGCACAGTGAGCACTCACTGCAGAGGGGCTGGGCTGCCTCACACTTACCAAGGATTTTCCACTTAAAAAACATAATTTAAAACAAATATCCTCCATGAGATGTCAGGCTCAGTTCTTCATGTCAAATAAAACTACACAACTAACTTCTTCCCATAACCTTTTGCTGCTAAGCTTGCCCAGCACCATAACAAAAGCAACTAGACTTGAACTACAAATCAAGATTATGCTCTGCACTGTGGAAGAATCAAATCAGGATTTTTATTTATTTCTTTCTTTACCTATGGTTTGCTATTTTACTAAATGCAAATGGTGGGAAACACTTGGTTTGCACGGCTTTATCATTGGAATAATAATACTTAGTAACCTGTATGTCATTTTACAGTGGCTGTGGGAGCTTCATTTTTAATGCAAGCCTGTTAAGAGCTCAGGGTAACTTTTCAGGGTATCATATGGGAAGGCAACACACTGATGGGATTCACACCAACCAGAAAATTCACCAGGAAACTTTCCAAGCATCTTTTCTTGAACTGTTCTTTCCAGACCAGGCACTGAATGTCAGGGTTCAGGGAAATGTTTGCATCCAACTTCATAGCTGTGAGCTCTCTTTGAAAATTAGTTTCAGCAAAAAAAAAAAAAAAAAGACAGGCACCAGTGCCTCATTTAGACTCACCAGCTCATATTAAAACATAACTATGGTTGGTGAGAGACCAAAACTTTTTTTTTCTATGCTTAACTTCATAAAAAGGTGGATGTATTGCTCAGAAAACAGTATCCTGCCCCAAAATGTCTTGTAGTCCCTGCTAAGTCTCTGCCTCTCTAGTTTGTTTTCACAAGATGCAACAAGTCAAGGATCTTTCTCTCTAGTCTGGTTGTTGGAAGACTTGTGTGGCAGACCCTGCTGTTTGTCAGTCCCACTTTCAATATTTTATGGCAAATGAAAGAACTTGTACAGCAGATATTGAGACTCCACTGAATATCTTGAAGCTTAGAGTGCATTGGGATTCACATCTTCACTTGACATTGGGCAGGTTGGAATTTATGTCTCCTGCATGGAGAAGGAAAATGCTCTCTCCATTTCAATACTAAGTTTAAGGTGGGACACCTTGTTTTCTGTGCTGCCTGTGAGGGGAAGATGTGTTCTGAGAAAGCCAAACATCAGAGAGGTGTGACACAATTTGCACTCCTGCCAGAGCTGTAGCAGCAAGATGAGAGGCTCTCGATTTGTGTCGTGCTGTGGCCCCTAGTAAAGAGAATGAAAATGGGGGACATAGGGACATAGAGGATTAGTGAAAAAGAAAATTGTGGTGGTACCTAACACAACATTGCCCCATTTGCAGCCATAGTCCTTTGTGCCTTTTAGCTGTTCTCTTCTTTTTCTAAGCATACCTGAAAAGGGATGTTTGGGTTGAAGAAGGGGCAGTGGTCACAAACTGGAACACAGGAGGTTCAACCTCAACATAAGGAAATCTTCTTCCCTGTGAGGGTGCCAGAGCCCTGGGACAGGCTGCCCAGAGAGGGTGTGGAGTCTCCATCTCTGGAGATGTTCAAACCCCCCTGGACGTGTTCCTGTGTATGATCTCCTTTAGGTGAACCTGCTCTGGCAGGGGGGTTGGACTGGGTGATCTTCAGAGGTCCCTTCCAACCCCACCATGCTGTGATTCTGTGATTTAAATGACAAGAGCCGGTCTGTAGTGTCAACTTTTGCTAGCACAGTGTTTTGTTGGCTGGGAAGTGGTGATGTGGTGTGCAACCAAGAGCTGTGTGGGCAACAAAACCCCAATGCTTCTGCTTTGTAATTGGAGAAAAAAACCCAAACCATAGACCACGAGTTCCTAGAACTTGTACCATGCTTGAAATGTGGTGACAATCCCAAGGCTGTAACTGAAGGCTGTGTTTGGGAAGGGACTTGGTTATACATGCTGTACTTCCATGTGAGTATTTTGTGGCTATAACATACTGGCAGATACTTCAGTCTTACCCTTAGGCTGAGTTAATGACATTGAATGAGAAGAAGCTATTTCTAAATGATGGTCTGTACTGGGGTCCAGTGTGTACTAAATGCAAAGCTTTGGAGATGGAGTTTAGCGTTCTCCTGAGTGTCCCCGTGCAGAAATTACCTGTTGCTCTGTATTAAAGTGCTCAGCAAAAAGGGGTGCCCTGTTTCTGGGCAGCTCTGAGACAATTACTGTAATAAATAAAATGAGTGATAATAAAAGAGCAACCAGTAGAGGTCTGGACTCCTGAGTGCTGGACTCATCAGAAGTTCATACTCCTGTCGCAGTCATATCAGTGCTTCCTGGGTGATGGACTTTGTGGGCACACTCAGCAAGAGACACGTCTTGTAAATGGAAAACAAATGAATCTGTGATCAGTGTCCTCTGATGTTGGGTTCCCAGGCAATTTCTCTGGCAGTGCTCTTGCTGAGAGCTGCTGTGGCATGGAGCAAATTTACTTAGATGTGGCAGATGTGCGTGGTGTGTGGACAGGAGTGGGAATACAGGTGTGTGCCTGCAACCTGATTTGAGATTTCATCTCGTTATGATTCAGTTGTGCCACTTAATTACTGCGTTCTCAGGTCTCCTGTAATAAATGTGTTTTCTTAACCTGCAGTCTCTAAGCTGCTGCACTAAGAATTCTGTTATAATTGAAAAGCTATTTGGGAACACTTCAATCTTTTTCTCTTTTTTTTAAGTGAAAAACCACAGAACAGCATACTAAGAAAGCAATTTATTCAAAGTCAGAGGGACAGGTCACTGTTTCAGGTTGTCAGCGTGTTTTCAGTAGGTTTGGGTCTCTTTAATTAAGATTAGGGCCGGAGGGGAGTTGATTGGTTTTTGGAGGGTTTTTTTGTTTTTTAATGAACTCCAGGTTGTGAGCTGTCTCATCTGTCCAGCACTGGGTTTGAAGCATGTGAGGCATAGAACTGCTTTTTTGTACAGAACACACATAATCTTAAGCATTAAGATAATTCAAAAAGTGTTGTGCATTGTGATCCCCTCTTTTCTGCCTCCTCTCAAAGTCAGTTTGCGTGCCCTTGGGATGTGATTTCACTGCTCTTGTCTAAAAATGTTATTAAATCTGTAGCTTTAGGAAAAGCACTCTAGCATGTAAACATGGTTTCTCTTTTTTCAGCTTTTATATTTCTTAGCAGGAATCTATAAAATTATTATTACAGAAGTTGAAATTGAAAGGCTTCCCTTTATTAAACACTTTGTGAACCCCCTGTAAGTACAATTTAACCTGTAAAAATGATTCCTGTACTAATTATGAGGAAAAAGAATCCCTACCTGGGGAAATCCCAAATGTTGATTTCTATAATGAGTTGTGTCGAATGGATTCCAGGTACAGTCTGTCTGAGGAGATACATTAAATAGGATATAATGATGCCCATATTTAATGAGAACGGGGACAAACAGAACTTCTGCCAAGCTTGCTTAGTGATTTGCATCCTCACAGGTAATGGGGTTGGATCTGTTTTGCTTGAGCTGTCTGGTCATTGTCATTGATTCACTGCTGCTGATTGCAGCTGTCCAGGACCTGGTGGAGGTTGTGACGCGATTTGGGTTTGTGGCTTTTAGTCTTCTCCAAAGTGGTGGGCTGCTCAGGAGTGTTTTGCAGCTGGCAGATTGAAGTCAGTGGGGTTTGAAGTAGATATTTTTTGGATTGAGTGTCTTCATGGGACTGAGGAGCAGGAGACTCACCTTTTCCCATCCAGTGTTTCCATCCTGTCAAAAGCTGTTCTCTGTATGGAATAAGTAAATCAGCTGTGCTGTTGAAAGACCAGGGGACAGAAGAGGAGATGTAGGATGCAGTTGCAAAACACAGTCCTCACTGACACCCCAGCTGAGGTGCTGTCCAAGTTGTCTCTAGGAGAAGGGTTGATCTAGCACAGTGGCACAGGGCTGTGTGCCTTGAGGAGGGCTAGTTAGGAAGAGGGTCTGACTAGCAATTGTCCTGAGCACGGGACAAAAGTGAAGCACGCTGACTTTCAGAGCTGCTGGGTCATAGTGGGGAAAAAATCTAACAGCTAATAATTAGTAACTTCTCTTGAGAGAAAGGTGACCAGCTCTGTTCACCACAGCTCTGTTCACCACAGCTCTGTGCAGATGAGTACCTCAGTGATGGTGATACTGGAGAAAAGGAGAACATCCCAGCCAGCATGTGTTTTCTGGGAAGTCAAAGGCAGCTGGGGTGGCTGAGAACCACAGATGTCTCATTGGGTCACTTGTCATGCCTAGGGTGGAGGATGGCCAGGCACTAGAAACCCAGCAGCTCCATCAGCACCAGGACCTGGGCTGTGCTGTGGCTGGTGGGAAATACAAAGTGCCACACAAGTCCAATGGCCTCCAGAGTGGCAGCTGGGCAGGGGTGTTGAGGCTGTAAACTGTGGGGGTGTGTGTTTGAAGTGGTATTTAATAGTTGGGTCCCTGTGTGAATCTAGCTGATAGTGCATTAGAAACTTTAAAAATGTTTCCATTGCAGCCCTGAGAGCTCAGCTTTTGACATAACTTTTTCCTTCTAACTGATCTAGTTTTGTATATCAGGGAAGCAGAGAAATAAAGAATGTGTGATGACTTCTTTTTTTTATTAACTCCTCTTGTATCCTCTTATTTATAAAAAGAGAAGACAAGCTTAGTGTAATTTGTTTTTATAAGTGATGATAATCATGATGTGATTTGTACATTCAGTTTGCCCAGTTTTCTATTTACACAGGTAAAAGATTAAGTACTGGCACTAGAACTTCCAGCTGGGCTCTGGAAATACAGCTGGCTCTGACTCCAAATAAAAATGCTACAATCTAAAGTGAATTAATTGAGCTGTGTGCCTGCTGTACACAGGACAGAGGGAGATGTCCATCCTGTGCTTTTTTGTACCTTCAACCTGCAGGCTGCCTCTGCAGACAAACAAATCTCCTTTCTGGCAGCAGCAGAGTTAATCTGACGAGATAAAGGATTGCAGTTGTGTAAAATTGGAGAGACTTTATGGAGTAATCCTCAGCCTGCATATTCTGCAGTTCAGAGACTTCTACATTCAATTACAAAGAATTAGAATGTTTAATAACTGGAAAGATGTGAGAATTACAGGTTTAAAAATATATATATCTACACACCTATACCTGTACATACACATTTGCAGGACACTTCTAATGAGTAAATCGTTAAAATAATGATTTATAGTAATTTATATTTGGAATTCTGCGTAGGTTTTTGTAATGGCCATCTAATGCCATCAGTGCACCAGCTTGTGTTATAAAAGGAATGGAAATGAACTACAGGCTTTTGGGGAAGTTTTATGAGTTCTAAAGAATACATTTTCTTACATTTCTAAACAAAAGAAGGCACTTCAGGTTTCCTGTAAAATGAAATTCATGTAGGAAAGCTTTGAGGTCATGGGGTACTTAAATTATTTTGGTTTTGATTAAAATCCAAACATGTCACCCTAATTTGACCTCTTATGAGTTTTATGGAACTTTTAAAATCCATTTGATTTAGACATGTTGTTTTGGATCAAAATCAAAATGCTGTACTCTCAAAAATGTCAAACAGGATGTTTTTAATGTTTCTCCATGTTTCCAAAATAAAACTTCTTTGAAATAGCTTAAATATATAAAAAGACTGATGAAAATGTTTTCCATATGAAAAACAAAGTTGGCAAATCTTTAAACCAGTTCCCTCTAGAAAAGGTTTTGAGTCTTACACTGTTGTTCAGTACTTTTTTTTGTTTTTAAGGTCATATCTAAAACCACAGGGAACAAAAATATCATGTGGGGGTGGGGGATTTGGACTCAGTAAACCAGTTTTGCAGCACATCCAGAATGTGTGGTGTATTTTAAAGAAGTGCACTTTAAGTTTTCAAGGCTTTTTATCAGCTAGGCAAAAAATAATTCTGGCTTTTTTGCATAAGAGCCCATCCACAGGCACAGTGATGTCCAGGAATGGGAGGTAAGCATCTCTACCTTGCTTACTCCTTCCTTGTAACCCATTGTGGTGGTTTTACTCAGCTGGCAGCCAAACGCCCTACAGCCACTTGCTCACTCTCCCCCCACCCCCAGGGAATAAGGGAGAGAATTGGAGGGATAAGAGTAAGGAGACTCATTGGTTGATATAAGAGCAATTTAATCATTGAAATAAAATACAATTTAAAATAAGAATGATAATTAATAGTCATAATTTTAACAATAAAATATGCAAATGAGTGACACCCAGTGCCATTGCTCACCACCCACCGACCCAGCCCGGCCCGTTCCCAGAGAACGATCCCGGAGGAGCGACAATCCCGACCTGAAACCGCAATCCCGGGAGAGCGAGAGCCCGAGCGAGAGCCAGAGAGAGCCAGAGAGGAAGAGCCCCTCATGGATCTCCTGCCCATGGGGGACAGGAGATGGAACAGCCCCTTGGCAGAGCCAAATGCCAGTTTGGGTTACTTTTTTGGGTTATTTTTGTGGCCTTTCTCCAGACCCACTCCCAACACGTCCATGTCTGTCTTGTACTGAGGAGCACTGCTCCAGTGTCTGACCACCCTCACGGTGCAGGAAAAAAGTTGCTGTTTTTCAGTTAGTGCCCATTGCTTCTCATCCTCCCCCCAGGCACCACTGAGCAGAGTCTGGCTGCATCATCTTCACACCCTCCTGTCAGGTATTTATATTCATTAATAAGATTCCCCCCTGAGCCTTCTCTTCTCCAGGATAACCAGTCCCAGCTCTCTCAGCCTCTCCTTCTATGACAGACGCTCCAATGCCTTTATCATCTCACTGGACTCTTTCCAGGGAGTCCAAATCTGTCTTGTGTTGGGGCACCCAGAACTGGAGACAGCACTCCAGCTGTGGCCTTACCAGTGCTGAGCATCACCTCCCTCAGCAGGGGTTGGGTGTTATAACAATTTAAACGCCTGGTTAAAGCTACATTGTGCAAGGGCTGGTGGCAGAAGCCCACACAGTTCTGATGAATGCCATGTTCTTATTGCAGGTACCTTTCTCTCCACAAGATCTGTCCACTTGTGCTGATGAAAAATACAGTTTCTTCCTCCCTCCTTGTACTTCTGGCTCCTCATGTAGATTAGCCTGAGGTTTCCCTGAAAGTGACCAAAATGAAGTAAAAGTGTAACTAACTTTTATAACCAAGATCACAGTTCTCTTCCAGGGGATGCCCTGAGCAGCTTCCACTGGAGAGTAAGTAACTTCTGCCAAAGGATGCTGGATACAGCCACCCTGCAAAATTGACCATCACCACAAAAAGCTTTTGGCACACCCAGGAACATTTGTACCCAGCTCTGAGGACTCCAGTGCAGAAAAGCCAGCTATGATCCCAAACACTAGTGCAGCCGGGAAGTCTGCCACAGGTATGCAACCCACGAGGACTGACCAGTGGTGGTATAGCTGTTGAGACATGGAGATGAAATTCTTTGTCAGTAAAGCAACAGCTCTCCTTAAGAGAATTTATTATCTTGTCTAGGGCAATTATATTTTAACAGAATCAGTCTTAAGGAATGATACTGTTAGTCCCATTAAAATCTCTCTTACTAAGGCCATATGTCTTGGAAGTTTAAAACAAACACGCTCCCCCCCTGCCCCAAACTCCCCCCAAAACCAAACAAAAAATGCCCCAGACAATCACACCATCTGAGTGCACAGTCCCTGATCTCAGTCATGCAGAGACAACAACCTGACATCAAATCTTCACTTAAACAGACCGAGCCACCAGTTAGCACAAACAGCTCAAATACCAAGTTTAACATCAGATTTGTGCCCACACGCTTTTAAAGGCATTTAAAGACAGGTATTGTCCTTATTTTTTAAGTTTCATATTTCCTTATTTTTTTAAATTTCAGAACAGAGATAAAAGTCAATTTGCAGTGCTCAGCCCTAGAATTAAACTCCTAATTTAAGCTCCTGCCTGCCCACCTGTATTCCCCTCTTTTCCTTACAAGCCAAAGTCTGGCTTGAACTGAACTGATTCTCAGATATATTTTTAAAATGCAAATGGTATGAAATAAAAATGGATCCATGGCCACACATTTCCTAAAGGTTGTTCTGGAGATGGCTGCAGGTACAGAATCCAAATCCAGTCTGAATGTTTTTAGTGTTGGTGGAAGTTTGAGGTCAGTGTTAATGCTGAAAGGTGATTTCATAGAATCACAGAATGACTGGGGTTGGAAGGGACCTTTAAAGGTCATCTAGTCCAACCTCAAATTGCAAATAGCTTATTTCAAATAGTTTAGCCCATTGGTGCATAAAACTAAACCTGTGTGAGAATTTGTTGGTCTGAACTACAGTTTCCAGTTTATAAATTCAAATTTTTCCAGCATCTAAGATTAAATTTGTGGTTTCCTCCCAGCAGTACTGAGGTAAACTCACAGACCTGCACCAAAAAGAATTAAAAAATCATAAAACCTTACGGTTTATTGTGAGGACTTTTTCTTAAATCCAAACCATATTGTTTTCAGCTGAGTTTTGCTTGGAGGTTTGCATTTGCTTGGAACGAAAACTAGAATGAGAATTCAGACAGAATACATTTGAGAAAGCTGCTCCTGGTGTGAAGAGAGTAGCTCAAAAACAAGGGAAAAACTGTACAAGGGGGAAAATGTTTTATAAATACCCTTTAAGTGTGAAGTTTATCCTGTAGAAAAAGAACAATGAACTGCAAATTTAATAAGACAGATGCAGAATATGCTTCAAATTGTATTTGATAAATTATATTATTATAATTATAGCTATATAAATACAGTTATTAATTTATATTATTACTATTTGCTATAATCTACATAATTTTGCCACTAAGAAGGAAGCCCCAGAATCTAGAAGAATGGTATCATTAAATAATTAAATGCAATTTTGGTGTGTTTGCAGTTTCCAGGATAAGCCCAAATCCCTGTATCTGAGGCTGGGACCATTGATCCTCATGTGGTGCTTTGTGCTGACTCCATTTTATGTATGAAATCAGTGGCTGCTGCAGAAGACTAATTAAGCTGTAGGTTTAGATGTTGAGGCCACATCTGGAATATTGTGTCCAGTTCTGGGCCCCACAGTTCAAGAAGGACAGGGAGCTGCTTGAGAGAGTCCAGCGAAGAGCCACCAAAATGATTAAGGGAGTGGAACATCTCCCTGATGAGGAAAGCCTGAGGGAGCTGGGGCTCTTTAGCTTGGAGAAGAGGAGGCTGAGGGGGGACCTGATTAATGTTTATAAATATTTGAATGGTGAGTGTCAGGGGGATGGGGCCAGGCTCTTTGCAGTGATGACCAATGATAGGACAAGGGGCAATGGGTGTGAGCTGGAACACAGGAGGTTCCGCTTAAATTTGAGGAAGAACTTCTTTACTGTGAGGGTAACAGAGCCCTGGGACAGGCTGCCCAGGGAGGGTGTGGAGTCTCCTTCTCTGGAGACATTCAAGACCCGCCTGGACGCCTTCCTGTGTGATCTCATCTGGGTGTTCCTGCTCCAGCAGGGGGATTGGACTGGATGATCTTTCGAGGTCCCTTCCAATCCCTAATATTCTGTGATTCTGTGATTCTGTGATTATTTCCTGTCCTTTTCACTGGCTCTTGTTTTGTTGGTTTTTTTGGGGTTTTTTTCAGTATAGCTAGCTTAATTTAAGCTGTTCCTAATATGGGAACACAAGGAAAGTTTTTATTCTGAACTGAGGATATTGATACAGTCATTGAAAACTTGATATTAGGAACAATTATTCCTACTAATAGCTCATCCTGATTTAGTCACTGTGCTGTTACAATTATGATAATCAAGTTGACAGTTTAAACTTGTGATTAACACTGAGGATCACTAACAATGGTAATCATTAATAAAGTTATTTTCTTCCAGTTGTCAAGGTCCTATCAGTCATCAGCTACTAAGCATATTTTTGAAACAGTGGAACTTGGGCCAGATTTAGACCAATTCTCATGAGCCCTTTAATTTTAAAGCTTTGACAAAGCTACAAAAACAAGAGCAGCAGATTCTCTGAAGGCAGGGTGCGTGCAGAACCTGTCCAGGGCCAGGCTGGATGAGGCTTTGAGCAACCTGGTCTAGTGGAAGGTGTCCCTGCTGATGGCATCGGGGTTGGAACTGGATGAGCTTTAAGGTCCCTCCCAACCCAAACCATCCTGGGATTCTATGAAAGCTGTCAGTAGTGGCTTTCCAGAACAAATCAGAAGAAAGTGCACGTCCTTATCAGCTCCCAGTACTTAGTTTTGCTGTAAGACTTCCCAAACTCTTGTATTTTCACCCCAAGTAGCAGCTCATATGACTGTGTGCTTTAGCAAACATCTATAATCCTGGATTATTCCTAATTGCCCTAGCTAAAATGTTGATTTCTAAGTCTGGGTGGTTCACCCAAAAGTCTGTGATGAGGGCTGGGAGGGTTTGGCCAGAGTGTTTCAGAATTTATAACCAGATTAGCAAGTGTCACCCAGTGCACCTATGGGCAGTGTGGTTCTCTAGTAAAAAACTTGGTGATGACATTGATAAATACAAGATGGGAAGACATTACCTTAGGTGAGACTGGACAGGTGTGTGGGATATTGAGTCAATGACACATCAGGAGCACAGTCATGCTTCATGAGGGCAGCTCTGCAGCAGTGACACATCCACAATCATCATCTCTCCAAGCAAAGCATTTCTGGCTTCAGCGGTGATGACTGGAGCCATCTCCTCTTCCCATAGAGCAACTCCTGCTTGGCCTTTTCTTTCTGGGTTGGTTGGTTTGGGTTGGGTTTTGGGTTGTTTTTCCACAGTGACTAAGCATCTCATTTGAATCAACTGTGGGAGAAGAGAGGACTGAAGGTAAGTAGTGCTTGTTATTATTCAGGTTGTCGTTAATTGCTGTTTTCAGCTCACAACATTGAGATGAAATATTCACGCAGTTGGGCCGGTTGTAATTCAATCAGAAACGCATCCAACTACCCTGAGGAATCCCACCAGGGCTCCTTACGCAGCCAGAAAAGATTTTAATTAGAATTTTGAAATAAGCTTTCCTCCAGTTTTGCCAGAAACAAAATGGCCTGGTGCTTAGAGCCTCCACATAGGGAATTGCAGCCTTTGCAAAAAATCAGCATTTAAAGAAGCATCTAGAATTCAAGATAGCGATAAATGAGACTATATTGCACTTTCTGGTGCATCTAAGTGAAGAATCTGAATGTTTTACAAACATATTTCTAGGTGCAAAGTACAGTACCACTTCTGCTGTGAGTATCTATTTTTAAAAGTTCTACCTTAGCTAAATAATTCATAATTTTTTAGTATATCTTTGAAGATGTAGTTAATAAAGAAAAAAAAAAGAGGTAGCGAGCACTTTGAATGGAAAATTGCTATCTAGGCATTTTCAATGGGTCACATGATAGTAGCCCTGAGAAGTATTTTGAACTGTGAGAAGAATTCCAGTAAGAAGCTGGCTCCAACCCCAGGGCAAGTGGTGCAGCACTAGGGTCAGCTCCCATCATTCAGAGATCATGACCCTTAAACCAGTCCCTAATTTTGAGGTGTATGATTAGATGCTGATAAACGAGGGGAGGGGGGCAGGGGGAAGTTACCTGACTCTGCATTAACTTGCTGAGGAGTAAGGCAATCAGGCTTTCTACTCTTTAATAACTTTGACAATTGGAAACTGCCTGAACAAAACCAGTTCTGATGATTGTGTAGGATTTGGCACCTACTGCAAACGTGAGAACAGTGCCAGGGTCACCCCCTTACAGTAGCATCTCCCATCCCACTCCTAAGCCAGAGCAACACAGTCACTAGGTGGTAGATAAGGTGTGGGGGTTTGGATTTGGGGGTTTTTTGTGGGTTTTTTTGGTGGGTTTTGTTTGTTTGATTGATTGTTTTTTCTTTTTGCTTGTTTGGTGGGTTTTAGGCTGGTGTTTAGAGTTTGTTTGTTGGTTGGGTTTTTTTGTTGTTTAGGGATTTTTGATATGGTGGGGTTTTTTTTGGTCTTGCTTAACTGTTTAAACAGAGCTTGGAGGGAAATAAAATAGCCACTTCACCTTAGAGTGCTTTTCTTTTTGTCTCCTGACCTTTATGTCCATGACTTGATTTTCTTCTGCTCATCTCTCCTTTAAAAATTCCTTTCAAAGAATACAGAGCAGAACACAGACATCTTTCCCTCACCTTAAAATATAATGGCTTAAAGTTGACTTGTGGAGATGACTGCCCAGCTCATTTTGTCATGTTTTTCTTAGCTTTGCTACCTTGGAAACCTAGTGCTTTGTGCCTATACCCTTTGCATTTAATTAGAGTGACAAGCACAGTAGGATCCCAATTTGGAGACTTCCCCAGGCTGCTTGCTCAAGGCTATTCAGTTTGTCAGGGAGATACAGGACTTGCACCTCACTCTTTAATTTGCAAAGCAGACAATTGCTCCAGACCCTCCAGAAGGGCAGGTGGAAAAGAAAAATAGGGAATTCTAGACAGGATCCTTAACTTTGCTAAGTTGGCAGTGGGTCTGTTCACTAGACTTACACTACCAGCTGACAATCTGTACTATTTGTATACTGTCCTAATGAGAAATACCCTGATGTCCTCATCTTCTCCCTAAGACAAGTGTCTTTCTCCATATTCCAAAATTAAGTGTATGAAACTGAGCTTCTACTTCAAAAATTTTCCTCCTTGTGCTTAGGGATGAGTCTGATTACATGCAGGGTGAGCCTGGACATCCAGCTAAAACAAAAAAGGCAATTCTGTGATTTGGTTCAGCATAAGTAAAGGCTTGATCATAAGTTTTCTGGTGCATTTTTGGTGTGGGTTGTTTGGATTTTTTTCCCCCTTCTCCATTCATTGTAAGACTTGCTGGCACGTGTGCCTCAAACACACCTAATTAAAGTCAGGAGCAAGGTTTTGTTTTAAAGCACAAGTTACAGCATTTAAAGCATTTGTCTTGTTTTCATGTTTAGAAAAGGGACTTTCTACTGTAGCTAGATAATTAATTGAGCTGTGTGTTACATAAAACATGGTTTTTCTGATTAGAAGTATTGTCATTTCACAAGGATTATGCAGCTTGATTTTGCATGGCAACAATATTAGCAAGAAAACAGTTAATTTCTTAACAGAGGAAATGAATGTATTTTTATGGCAAATGCCTCTATTAAGAAAATAAATTTTCCTTCAGGGCCATCTCACTGATTTTACAACCAGTTTCACATTTGATTCAAGTTCTTTGGAGCATGATGCATCAGATATTTCATGGAAATGACTGCAAAATGTTTAGCAAGTTGTGCTTGAAAATCAGTGTGTTTAGTCCTCCCCATTTCAAAAGACTTAAGTCTGTGTTTAAACTGCAGTTAAAGTAGAACAGTCTGTGTAGCACTCTGAACTGCAGCAGGGGGCCCAGTTCAGCATGCAGAGCAGAAGATCGGGTTGTAACCACTATTACACTCCAAAGGTTGGTTTTAATTAACAAGAGCAAAGTTATTTTAATGAAAAGGGGAAAGTTTACTTAAACAAAAGCTCTCAAGCTAAAGAGCTCAGACATTATAATCTCAAGGGAGTTCTCCTTAAAAATTCTTAAGGAAATAATGAAGAGAAGAAAAAAAAAAGTAGAAGGTTTAAGGAAATCTACTGAAATTTAGCATTCAGTAGGAAAAAAACCAAACAAGTGATAGTCATGGAAGTTCTGTACCTGTTCTCCCTTGGCCAGGCAGGGCCTCTTTTGCTGTTTTCTCTATGAAGCATCTCTGGGTTTCCTGCAGGGGCTCTCTAGATGGTGTAGAATGGGAATTTAATTAACACATTCTGCCATCCTAACAGTCTCTGTCACTTACACTGGTGATTTAAGGAATAAAATAAGCCTTAAAGGATCTCTGACTGAGGGAACTAAATACTTAGCTAAAACAATGACAACTCACACTTAACTAAAACCAGAGTTTTAGTCTTTTTTCCCCTTAACCTTTTTATCTATAGTATGAAATTGTAATACACCCAGTGCTATAGTTAAAAACACTGTAGCTTCCAGGGGTATTGGATCAATCTGCTCTCCATCCTCAGAGATCAATGGCTTTTCATTCCTACAAAAGGGATAAATTCAGCATTTAACCTCTATATGAAGCTACAAGATATAACTACAAAAAAGGTAAACATGATGGTAAGCATTATTGTAAACATTATTGTCACTCTTGGATTGCTGCTTATCTTCAGATAATGAGATAGGACAAGTACTTTCTTCATACACAGAGAAAATGCCATGTAAAGTCTGTGTCAACACACTCATTCTGGACCAGACATTAGTTGCAGTAGCAAAGCCACTTTTTAGGCTGAATATGAAATCTTTTCTCTTGTCTGCTTAAGAAACCTTAACCAGGGAGTAGGCTGTCAGTTCCTACTGTCCTCAGTCCATGCAAAGTAATAACAGTGAGATGCCTGGAGATTCTCATGCCGAGTTTTCTGTGGCAGCTGGGAGCAGCTGTGCTATACACTCAGAAGGCGCAGAGGCGAGCCTGTCTAGCTCGACCGATGCACGTTGTGTGTTCCCTGGAGAAACAAATCTCTCCTGCTGCTTCCCATGGCTCAGCTTACCCAGCATGGCACAAGCCAGGTCTGATTACCATTTCTACCTCTCACTCAGTCCAAAGAGGCACTATTGTATCAGACAAAACATGCATCCCTATTTCTGTGCTGGTTGGTTGTTACTTCTTCCCTCCCCCTTCCATCTAAGCTTTCACCAAATCTGTTCCTTCAGCTCTGTCTCGCTTGACTCCCAGCTTTGCACGTGAATGCACGTTTCCAGCTCACTGAAGTGGCTTCTGGTGCTTCCTGGTGCTTCCTTTCAAGGATGGAGGATACATTTACTATTTCAGTTTCTATTATTTTCATGCTACTTTCTCTTTTTTATGCTTCCCCCGCCCCATCACTGGTTTAAACACACTGTAAGCATGAAAACTTGATCTTGGCTATTTCTCTTGGACCTGTGCTATTTAAGTGTGACCTGTATAGATGCACACAAGCAGCAGCATTTATGAAATAGGAAACACGTTGAGTCCATCTCCAAGCCCATCTAAAGAAGAATGCAAAGTATTTATTTTTCTAGCTGTACTCTAGTTATTAATCCTATTCATCTTTGCAAAACAGAATAGCTGTTCTTTCCAAGAGATTTTTTTGAGAACTAGCTGATGTAGAAGACAAGACAAGACTAGGATAACTGGTTTTTGATCTCTCTAGCCACCAAAGCTAGCTAGTGTAGTGCTTCTGTACAAACCTGCAGTCATTTCCTATGAGGGAAATGCACAGAGAACACCTCTTGGCACGTCAGATGCTTTGAATCATTCTGGCACTTGGCCTGGGTCACCTTTCAGCATTGTGAACTCTGAGTGGGCAAATCTAAAATCCCTCACATTAAAGACAGGCATACAAAGCTCTGTCATTGTCACTGAGAAGGAATGGGCATTATTCTTTTCCTTTTGAATTCCAGAAGTACCTTCAGTGTCCTGTTTTAGCTGTAGTTGGGAGAAAAGTCAGTGAGGAGGATCAAAGAGACTGGAATTAAAATAATTTTATGATTTCAAAGAGCCACTGGCCCTGGAAAAATTCTGCTGAGTTACTACCAGGAAGCAGATCCATAATGTATAGTCAAAGCAGCAGCTCTCCCACACTGAAATATCTCCCATCTTCTCCATATCCCATCTCTTCTAAAAAAATTAAAAGGAAGTGAGCCTGTGTATGATGAAACTTTAAGGCTGTGAGCCTCCTTCTCCTAAAGCCAGTCTGGCATCTCCCAAAAGATGGAAAAAAGCCTTCTGGCCTTTTCAAGGAATTAAGAGTTTCATTTAGCTCAGCACTATAATGTTTAACTGTAAGGGATCTCTGGATTGTCCTAGGTACTCCAAAGGGTTGGAAGCAAGGACCAGAGATTCATCATGAAGTGCATTAAGCTGCATCTTCCATATCTAGTTTATGATTTTAGACAGCTCTTTTGGATTTTTGCAAAGTCTTCATGGACTGTGATACTGAATAATGAATGACTTTAACAATGACACTTGATGCCCTGGGCACCAGGAGACCTCTTGATCTTAGACAAAACTAACCTTAGCTAAGACTCCTACAAAGCCACACTGCACAAGTTCAGCTTGTTCATCGTGGTGTCTGGTCTCTGCCATGTCCTGTAGCCTACCCTGAATTCCTGAAGAGAGGCAGATACCTCCAGGGCCGAGATGCTTTTTCAGGAAGGTTATTGATTAATTCTGTACAGTCTCAGAATAGTCTGTACTTACCTAAGTGGCATAGTTATGGACCATGCTCCCAGAATGCCAGATGCTTACCTGCATTAAGTTGGTATCAAAGATGAACATCTTCAGATATAGAAATATACCACACCACACCCCCCTACCCCCCCCAAAAAAAAAATCAAGAAAAGGTAGATATTGTTATTGATTTCTAGCAAATTTTTACTACAGTCTAATTAGTACATGGTGTTTCTGGGGTGTTAGAATGTTTTGATCCAAGGAAAGTAGAAGAACATGTGAGCCAGTTTGTTATTTATGACAGCTTTAGCCCAGCAACTATTCACACAGTTTCCTGTACTCTTTGGTAGGCATAATAGCAACATCTCAGTTTTCATTTTTATATTGATAGGTCACATGGATTGTGCTTCTGTTCTTTCATACAGTCCTATTTGGATGTGGTCTTTCCTTAAAATACTCTCTCAGAGACAGCAACTCTATCTTGTCAGGCACAGAAGAGCATAAAATGTTCACTGACTTCTGAAATTTTAGAAGAATCTGTAAATGTGTATTTCTCACTTACCTTAATAGTTCAAGGAGTATCTTGAAGTGACCTATTTGATGAGAATGGAACTGAGGATGGGTACTCGATCTCCAGAGACAGCTCTTCTTCAAGCCACAGTTGATTTCAACAAGGATGGTACTAGCTGCTGTCTTGAAGAAGCCCTTGAAAGGAAGGGAAATCAAGACTGTGACAGAGTGAGGTAAGCAGACTGTTTCCAAGATAGATGCATACCCCCACCCAGGCCCAAAGTGGTTAAAATAGCTTAAATCACAAAACATATTAGACAAGAAAGTGAAGGCCCATGCTTGTTCTGGCATGGGCCAGTCTCTAGCCAGAACCAAACTGGTAGAACTTAAGAGGGAGATGAAGTCTCTGTCTAACTTCTAAACTTTGAATAACAATTGGTTCTTTCCTCAGTGCAAAGGGCTGCCCCTTCAGTTGGCATAAGGTTAATTTCTTAAAACAAAATAGAATTAAGGCCAGGTAAGGAGTCCTGCATTTAGTGGGTGCTGTAGTACTACACAGTACTCACAGGCTGGTACTTTTCCCTACACACAGGCATTCTCTGTGCCATTCCCTTTGTAGCACCCTGGGCTCTCTGTGGCTGTGGAGGAGCAAGTTCTAGAAGACACTTCACTGTGGGAAGCTGGAGGTTGTTTTAAGTATAAGATTTGAGTTTGGTTGGGTTTATTGATTTTTGTCATACAGACTACTCGGGCCCTACTCATAGCTATACATAATAACAGAAGTAGTATTGGTTTTGTTCTTGATTGCTGAATATACACACATACATTTTGTGACTCAAACACTCAAGTAGAGATCTAGTCTTGGCCCTCTACTCTCCAGTGTCCTAAATATTTTAATAACCAAAGACAAAAGACATGGCTGGGAGAAGAGGTTTATGGACTACAAGACAGTACAACATCTAAAGCAAATAGAGTGGATTAAGGTTTGTTTCCCTAAACCCAGGCATAAATAGGACATGGAAAATGACAACAGTTCTTTTCCTGCTCATGTACTTTCTTCTCTGTCCTGCAAAACTGTGAGTGGGCCTGTTTGGTTACAGTTCAACAAGAATGAACTTTCTTTAAGTTTGTGGCTACTAGGTGTGTAGAAGAAGTAGGTCACTTCTAGGAATCCAGTTGTTCTAATTGCCAACAACATGATTTTATTAACTGATACTTTGATTTACTTAAGCATTACTTCTAACTGGAGTAGCCTGGAACTAAAGCCCATGGGGTTTTTTGTGTTTCTACTTACTGAC
This sequence comes from Caprimulgus europaeus, assembly GCA_907165065.1. The sequence goes on along the minus strand of OU015532.1, from coordinate 44,477,625 downwards.
TGTCAGTGTTGCTGATTACCCAGTCAGGTGAGGGCATTCATCTGCAGATCCACAAATCCCTCTCTCCTGCATCAGTCAACACATACAGTGGCTTGCAGGGAACACTGAGAAAGGCAGTGCTCAAACAGAAGTCTCTTCAAGGAAAAGAGGTATCGAGGTGTCATGATACAGAAAAGCTATAGAAACATGTGTGATACAGAACCCTCACTGTGGATGAGAATACACAAGATTCTCAGAGTACACTCAGGCTATTTCAGTTCTTCTCTTCGGGCCCTGTCCCAATTGATTAGCTGTCCCTTGAAGCAGAGTAAGCTTAGCTTCTGCTTCCATTGGCATGTGTCACTGAAACAAGCAAGTCTTGAACTGAACAGCTGTCTTAAAACACTATATTCAAATTGGTGCTTGAAGTCCTCACTGAGGTTTATGTATCAAAACAAAACACTCACAACCTCAAGGTTTAGGGAAACTCACTCCTTTTTCATCTGAAACTTGTCCAGACTACTTTTTTTCCCAAAAACTTGATTGTAAAATAGATATAATTAATTTGGCAAGTAAAGGTGCTAGGCATTCAAGAGCACTGTTTGGATCTCCCACTGTATTAGGAAGAGGCATCTGCTGCCCTAGATTGCTGTAGTAGAAAGAGTCAATTACAGAAGGAAATTAGAAGCTAACATAAAGGTCAGAGAGTAGGTGAACAGGGGAAGGGAAGTTCTGAAATTACACAGCTATTGCAATTAAGGTCTGATAGTCCTTCTGTGGGTCATAGGATCTGTGGCAGTTTTGATAAATGTTTTTACTTTTGTAACAGAACTATCAAGGATTGCAATGGCAGAGGAAAGAATTCACTTTACAAAACACTTACAAGAAAAGAGTCAAAAAGTTCCTTCAGCTTCCTTAACCTCATTGAATCTGGGTAATTTGACTGCCACTCTCAGGCTCACAGTTTGTGTTCTAGAAGCACTTCTAGTATTTGCTAAACTACTGGCTAGATCTATATCTATCAATCTATATATATATACACACACACACACACAGTTACAATTGACAGAACATTTAAGTTTCAGCATGAGTAACCCTTGATTTAAGATGCAAAATCATGAAAGAATACATCATATTTTATTTCATCTAGGACAGATGTAATGAAAATGGAACCTTATTGAAATTCTAAGCATAAATCATATTCCAGATCCCCACAGTTCAGTAGTGTGCTGTGTAAAACACTCTCTGTGTCCAAAACAGAGAACTAGCTTTGGTCTGTTTGGAAGCAGGTAAAGTGACACCAGAGGAGCTTGCTGTTGTGGTGGTAAACGAGGCAGTGAGACCAAAAGCCTTCTAAACCACAAAAAGGAGTTAAAAATAATAGCAATCTTATGCTATTAGGGTGCTCTTAATGACACTGTGTATGGTCTTAATTTGCATTCAGGTTACCACTGAAGGGAACTGGTTGCTGGATCATAGAAGGAACTATGTTTTTGACTGAAAAACAGAATTTTTGAGTTCTTTCTGAAGAACCAAAAGAAATGAGGGGTGGAAAAAAAGGATTACAGTTAAAGAAATCCTTCCTTTCCCTTGTAGCTGGACAGAATGATCCATGCATTTTTATCATTGCTGTACTCACAGGGTTGGGGAGTGGAAGATCACCTCCTTAAAGCATTAGACAAAACTACAACACAGCAAAATCTAGGTCTGGATTATGTGCAAATCAGTCAAAAAGATAAAAAAGAAAAGCCTGTCAAGCCTAGATAAAGCATGGAGTGTATTGTAAGATGAACAACTAAAGAAAAGACCCTGACTGAAGTGATGGAGAAGGCACACAGAGTGGTTACAGTCATAGATTTGCAATTTAGAGGGAACTCTTTTTTTGTTAAGCATCAGAAAGCATAATCAAAGGAAAAATGTTATAAAATGATACCTATCAGTCTTTAGGAAACACCAAGGATGAAAGGGAGTCTCTGCTTCAAATGAGCAGCTAAGATTACTGAACATGGGAAACAAAGACCAACCACTCAACACCCCTCTCCCCAGAAAAACCTCAGAGAACGGGAGAAATTGGAGGAGGAACAGGTCTGAAACGCTTTGCTGTCTCCAAGCAAAGCTGTTTTAGGCAAATAACGATTTGGGGTAAGAGCAGAGTAAATTTGTCTGACTATACTGGTCTAGTCCATTTTCTACACATCTCTTGTAGCTGATACCAGATCAGAATTCAAGAAGGATGATTTAATAAATACTGGATGGCTTCAGGAAAATCACCACCATCCTAAATCTGCATTTTTGATACCATTCTCCACTAATGCATTTACTGTAAGAAGAAACAGTGAAGAATTAATCCTATGGCTTTATAAGGCTATCATCCCTTATAAAAGGGATTACTGCTAAAAGTAAACTGGGTGTAATTTTTCTCTTCTTTTATTTTTTAGGAAAAAAAAAGGTATTTGGGTTGGTCACCCTTTTTAGCATGCCTTCACATGTTAAGACACAAGGCATAAGCAGAACACTCAATTTTTAATCATCTATCCAATCTATCTATCCTTTTTCTTGCATCTGTATCTATCTTATACTTGAATGTACACAGAGTGATACATAAGAAAAATCTTGCCTTTGAACTTTTGAGTCTTGTTAAGACCCACAATTAATGCATAACAGAATAATCCCTCTTCAAATTTAGTTAATATTTTAAATTATTATTTAGTCATTAAAAGCACACTGCACATTTTACTTAAGGGAAAAAAAAACAACCAACCAAAAACCCCCATTTATCTGAGGAAGATGTGTCTATGTACAGCAACACCTCTCAAACAAGCTTGGTCCATATTGTGTTGTAACCACTGCCTGTGCCTCCACGGTTACGTGCTGTGACTAAATGGGGCTGGGACAGGGTGGCTGCTGTAGCAGTTGGGTACTGAATGCATTTCCCTTCTTTTCCTGTACCCATGCTGAGCTTCTCCCAGGGGAACACCATGCAACATTTCACATGGACCTTACAGACTCCTCCTCATCCTCCCACCCAATCTAGACACATTAACTTTTTCAAAGAGCCGTGAGACTGATCAGTTGAATTCTGGAGTCTGTTTCTAAGCTGTATGATCCTGGATGGAAGAGTGATTGAGAGTGTTTGTGTATGTTTGCTTAGAAGGAAGCAGAGCCTCCATGCTGATTAAGCCCAAGTGCCATAATTTCTTGAAGCAAAACCAGAGAACTGTGTTTTCCTCATCCTTTCCACTTCCTAGCGTTCTGGGTGAACAATAGAAGGCAAAGAGAGTGCTCATCTTTAAGAGCAGCTGCTATCTTAAACACCAATGCACAGAAGAGCTAAAAAGCACTTTACAGCTCATTCAGAAGTTCAGCTGTCAAGTCTGTGGAGACTCCTCCTGCTTATTCTAACTTCTTGGTGTTTTTCTTCTTTGACAGGTAGCACACAGTATCTAAAAGCCTCCTCTCTCTCTCATTCACCATCAGCCTAGCACATCTCTCCCTAGAGCCCTTTCTCCTCAGGAAGACTGCAACAGCTTGCTAAAGCCCTCAGACCACACCAGGAAGGAGGAGATTAAATATACCCGGAGTGTGATAAAGCCAGGGGCAGGAGAAGGGCACCTCCTGTCAGTGGAGCCTGCAGAGTGTCCCAGTAAGAGTTCAAACAGGGGAGCGATGCAGGGAACAAGCCTTCTGATTTCACTGAGACTTACCAAGACATTAACAGCTGCAAACACCTCGGAGCAGGAGCCACAGCAGAGGTGCTATTTGCTGGAGAAGTTAAATTGAACTCTAGGGGATAGATGGGAATTAATCCAAAAGGCTTTCCTGACTCAGAACATTCGCTAAAGGAAAAAAAATCAGGGTAGAATACTTTCTCACAGGACTGTCCCCCTGCCCTGACACCACCACACGTGCACACCTGCAGAGAGCTCCGAATTATGCCATGAAAAATTAGAGGGGAGCTTCAGAAGCAGATTAGCAGGGTCATATCCCACACTCCTGCTGCAGAGAGGTGGATGTGCTCGCTGTAATGGGAACTTGGAAGCATGAGAGCAAGTGCTACACAGGCACAGCTGAAATTACATCAGTTAAATAGGTCAGAATTCCAAGGTGGGTTATTCAGAATTTTTCCTTCTATGCTGGAATAAAAGACTTTAATTCCAGCACAAAGTCCTACTCCTCCATTTTACAATTCATCTTGGCCATGGCACCTCAGCCACCAAACTCGTAAACAGAAATTAAACATAGCATCAGTTCTATACTAGAAGATTCCTGTGATTCAATAGGTAGCAAGTATCATCTACCTCAAAATAATTCAACCTGCCATTAAATACATAGATCCTCATATCAGACAGATCCTTCTCCAAGAGTTAACTCTGAAAGTAAGTTCTTGAGTAATATACAGTCAGAAGAAATAAGCATTTAAATAAAAAGCACCTTGCCTGTTACTGGGTTCGTCTTCAGAGCTGTGTACACAGTCCTGAACAGTGGGCTCTTCCTGCACCTGTACTTGTATTTAGCTTTAATTTTGAGATGTGACAATCTTGTTTCCAACTTTAAAGTGCTGATCCTGTGCAACTGAAATGGTTAAACAGTGCTGGTTTCTTTGCTGGCCCAGGACCAGAGAGTCAATTCTCATCCCAGCTGACGACAGACGAGCACATTTCGTCAGCTCTGTAATTTCAATTAAGATTTATAGATATTAGTGACAATAGGAACAGGATTGGGGGGAAAAAGTACTCAAACTACTGTGTGAGCCTCTTAACCAAGCTCTAAATATACCCAGGCTCCCATAAAAGCATTTAATTTACTGAGTAAATGAATTCTCACATATGCTTCTAAATTCTAATGGAACAAAAGCTGCTCTAGGGTCCAGAGTGGCAAAACTGGAAATGCTTCATTCTCCCTACGTTCTGCAGAGGTGGGAAGTCTGCTGAGGTCTGTCCAAAGCACTTAGCCTTACCAGGAATCAAGCTTCTTTGTTCTGCCATACTGGCTGCCCTCCAATCTCAGATGGGAGTGGTGTATATTTTTCTCAAAAACATGATATTTTAATCAATAGACAGCATAGGCTTGATCAGGACTACAGTGCAGCAGCAATAAAATTTTCCATGAGTAATACAAGACTTGAGTTTCAATGTTGAGTGAACACCCTCAGAAAAGACAAAGCAATGTGAAGCAACAATATTTTGTTTTCTGGTTAAAAGTAAGATTGTTGTGCACCCAAGTGTTCATAATGGAGGAAAGTAGCAGAACAGACAGGTGCAGATGAGATAACTGTAATATTTGATTAATACTGCAATGCCAAATGAAGGAAACAATAAAAAGGATTAAATTAGTCTCAGTGGTCCAGGAGCCAGGAAAAATAAAGTATAACCACAGCTTTATGAATACTGGCAGGAACCCATAATTTGTACATTTCTAGCTCTTAATGGATGTGACAAATCTGTGATGAGGCTTACCCCCACTAAATGTTTTCTTTAATGCAGAATGAGCTTCATAAAAGCCCAAACCAGACATGGCCAACTGAACAGAAGGAGCACAGGGAGACCAACGTGTGTCCTTGGGAATAACATCTCGTGTGTCATGAAAAGCACATCAGCAGACCAACACCTTGTGGTCAGTAAGTGAGCTTTACATAAAGAAAAGGGAGGAAAAACCATGTGGATAAGAGTGCAAGAAATGAGAGCACCACAGTCACCATGTTGTGCAGTAGAAGAGGAATAAAACAGGAAGGATGTTACAGCTCTAACCGTGCCTTGGACCCTCTCAGTCTGTCTCAAGCACACCCATTAGGTAACAGCCACAGCTTCTGTACCTGCTTTACCTGAAAACAACATGGTCCTGCTGCATTTATCAGCCATGGTAAGACCTGTCAGCAAGGTAATACATACACCACTTCTTAGACCTCTTTCTGTGGGGACCCATAGTGTTAACTAGACAGAAACTCTGCTTTTGTTCAAAGAGTTTATTTAATGATCAAAAGGATCCTTAAATTCTGGATACTAGCTTAACACAAAGGACCTTTACACAACATTCCTTACAAAAGTGCAGCCTCTAATGATAATTGGGGTAAGGTCAGATGATGCCCATCTTTGGGTTGAGTCAGACAGACAGACATTTGCCATTCCTGTATTTCTTTATCAGCTTCAATTTGCACACCACCTATTTGCTCACCTTCTTGCTTCAGTCAGCATTTTCAGTCTGTAGCATTCCTCCAACCTGGGGCTTCGTGTCAAAACAATCCAGCTCCTAATCAATACTTCTCCTGCTGTTTTCTAGAGCTTTGCTCTGCATTTCCTTGTGGTTTTCTACCTTAACTCCTGGCAGCCAAGCAGAAAACCCAAAGGGGAATGAGATGCACAAACATGGTTCTTTTTAAGCGCGTGTAACTTGTGGAGGTCAAAACGTACAGGCAGTAACACAGAGAACCTGCAGGCAGTGGGGTGGAGTGGAGGTTTCTGCATACTCTGAAGAAAATGTGCATTTAAACTAGCAACTGCTGAATTTACCAAAATACTTCTTCCAACAATGTTGTTAAAACAGAGCCACCTAATTGCATTTGGTTGGGGAGCGAGATGTTACTTTGTCAAGCTTAACAAAACTCAGCATTTTCTCAGTTGGGGCTTTTAAAAGGAAGCACTAAATGGATTTTGGCACGTAGAGTTTTACAAACAGTGCCTCTCTTCTTTGCAATCCCATTTAGCAGACATCAGTTGTTAGGAATGCCACTGGGATTATGCTGATTTCCAGCATTGTTTCACTAGAAACTGTATCAGGTGCCTGAACTATTGTTTGTAGCAGAGTGATTGCAGGAGAATTTCCATTACTGAACAAACCACACACACACACAAATAAAAAAGAGCAGAAAAAAGAGAAAGAACATAAAGTTATTCATAACAAAAAAATATAGAAATAAATATAAGACTCTAGAAACAATTCAAAACAAATAAATACCAGAGAAAATACTATTCACTGTGACATTTGCAAATTATATGGGCAAAAGCAAAGTCACCCCTACTCCCTCAGCAAGTCATGGCCAGCTGTTAGCCCTCTGGAGAGACTCCATCTGTGAGCAGGTACTGCAGTCAAGAGTCAAACAAAGAGCAAATAACCTGTGCAAATTTGCATTCCTTGGCCAAAAAAAAATTAGCTTTTGAGAGAACTGGCAAATTACAGCGTTACAGCAAGAGTGAGCAAGGCTGTAGGAAGGGTTTTGGAGAAATAAAGGAACAGCACAAATACTTCAGTACTGAAATCTGAAATGCCCAGAGAAAAGGCCACTCTAAACAGGAGGCGAGGAACAGTGCATCTGCTATCCACATCACACCAGAGACAGAATTCAAATGATTAACTGGAGTGAAAATCTGTGCAAACCAGGAAAAGCCCTTCTAGCAGCACCATTTAGGATAAACATTTAATCAGAAGCTTGTGGATGAATTAAATTAAAAAAACCCAAACAACCACCAAACAAACCCAACAAAACCAAGCAAACCATTGAGAATGAGATGAACTTTCCCCCTCTGTTTAGAGGCCCCAAAGAACTTGAAATGGATGCTCTTCTATTGCAAGTAGGATGAAGCAGGGACCCATACTGATTAGGTTCTCAGTTAGCTATTATTTGTTGTACCTGATTCAAGCTTTTAGTTTATCTAGCTGAGTATTCTATAGCTCACAGACACCAAAAACTTAAGAAGGCAGATTAAAAAAAATAATAATCTTAATAACCAGGTATGAGATTATCTGTCCATGATGCAAGGCTCAGCCTGCTCCCTAGTATTTAAGAACAGGTTTAGACCAGCTACTAGGTGATAATTACCAAGGAGAGCAGTGGAAACCTACGTCTGAATCAAAGCCTTCTGCCTTCCCTCTACTTCTCCCAGATACTCTTTTCTTTTTAATTACAATATTTAGTAACAATATAGCAATAAACTGCCCAGCTCAACAGGCTATACAGCTGGGGTTTTTTTCCCTGAACTGATATTTTTAACTTAGGCTCCTATAAAGAATACTAACACCAGGTCACAGATCAGAGTATCATCAAGCAAACACAAAGCTATAAAGAAAATTATTTATAGCACATCTATTATTACAATTTTCTAAGCTCCAGTTCTGCAAGAAACTGCAAATGTCATCAGCATCTTCCACATGAATCACACAAGGGTCATACCTGCAAACATTTATCATCTATTTAACCACAATCTACATACAACAAATTGTAGTTTCTCTCTTCTTAACCATAAAAATGCCCCAAGCACCATCATAGCCCAGACATCATTCTGGCAACATCATTAACTCTTACAAGCACATTATAATTAATGTTTATATACAATTCACACCACACAAAGGCAGGCAGCAGAAGATCAGTTAAGGTTACCTGTGGAATCTGTTCCATCTTTTGCCACTCTGACAGTCTGTCCAATAATCTATCCAGTGTCACTTGATTCATTTTTAACTGAAGTTAGAACTAAACACCAAACACCCATCTTTTGTAAGGCTATTTTTAGATTTTAATTCAACAGATAATGACAACCTTAAATGAAATTTAAAATTTCCTCATGAATCCATGGTAAAGCAATCTTAACTGGCGGTGTTGGTGGGGTGTTGGGGGGTTGTTTGTGGGTTTAAGGGGTTTTTTTAGGAATAAAGTGGCTGTGAAAATAAGACAAATGTTTCCATATCATTTAGACTTTAATTTTGAGAATAAATTTCTACCAAGATGTCCTTGTTCTCTGTCCTTTCTTATTGTTCCTATCAAAATGACAGAAGCCTCACTTTTGTAAATAGGTGGAAGTGATGGATCCTCCATCCCATGAACTGTTGGACAATCTTGCTGTAATGAAAAATACAAAGTTTTCTTGCTTTCCTTGATAGCTGAAGAGAGAAACTGCGATTCACCGAGGAGCTGAAACAATATTAGTTCATCAACAGACTTGTATCTCATGTTGTGGAATTGCAAAACCTCTTTACAAAAGCTTAAATCAGCAAAGTGGAGACAGAAGAATAAAATAACGTGAAGAAAGGGACAGTAATTACCAAAAGGAGAGTAATTAAAACAGACCTGAGACTGCTTGAATCAAGCATGAATACATTGGCCAGAACAGGTTCATTAGGGCAGCTTCATTCAAATGAGGGTTAAGAAATGAGGGGAGAGAGGAGAGAGGGAGCCTGGGAGGAAAGCTCAGCACCGACATGAAAAATCTGCTGTGGGAGAGAAGGGAGTTGAAGGGTTTGTGTACAGTGAAACTCTGATTTATGAGCATGAGGACAGTTGTGGATAAGCTCCAGCATCCAGTCTAACTACAATCAGGTCCTCAGTCCCAAGGAAGCACAGGATGTCCCAGGACTATTTAGTAATTGGCACTCACCTGACTCTTAAATGAGGCAGCTAAAGACAAAATTATTTAATAAAACACGTGTCACCCACCTCCCAGATGCCGACAGAGTGGGCAGCCAGGCTCTGTGCTGTTACACTGACCATCTCTAAATAGTCATGGAATTTTGTACAGAGCACCAGTTCACCCTGGCGACCCATGTCAGGATTTCCCAGTGTGTCATTGCCTCAAAATGGAAGGAGGATTAAAATGAAATAAATAGTGAATGAATGAATGAAGTTCATAGGAAGTTAAAGGTTCCATAGGATTTTTTAAAAGTATTTTTCAGCTTTGCTGAAAAATTTCTCTTCCCTGTCTGCACATTGCCAGCCCACATGCTGATTGCAAAACAGATTCTCCCAGCAGCGTGTGGAGATGTGCACAGCGAGTGTACGCAGGCAGCACGTACCAAGGCAGCTCCTGTTTCAGGCCTTCGGTGCTAGAGATGCTCTAAGGAAGGTAAAAATAGAAATTCCACAAGTTTTAGTTCAAATACTGCCTCTGTGCCACAGACAATGCACTCCAACTGATGTGTCTTGTACTGTTTATGCCTCTGTTTCCCCATCAAGAAATTAAAAGCAAAACCCAACAACACCTCTTATCAACCTTCCAAACAGGAAATAAATCCACTGATATTTCCAAGGTGAACAGATTCAATAAGGACACAGCCTTAGCTTCAGATGCATTTCCTTTATGCAGTGACTATTAGGCTTATTGATTTTAGTGCAGTGATTTTAGGCTGCCACTGGCTTTTTATTGTGATACCATTTCAGAGCCAATTCAGCTGAGGAAAGTAAACTAAAGCAAATTCTTTTTGACCCTAAATCAATGTAGCAGTTTGCTTTCAGGTGCTGGAGTGACACTGGTGTACTACTGGTGTTGCTTTTACTAGGAAAAAAAGAGCCTTTCAGAAGTCTTATTTATTTCCTTCTAAATCTCTAGTGCATTGGTGGCAATATAAATTTTACACTATTGAAATTTAAGTCTAGGCAACCTGTGGATTCCTCTCAGCCAGATAAATACACCTGAATTGCTAATCACTTTGCTTTAAGATTCTAACATGTTAGGTGAAACTAGGGAAAAAAACATATCTTCTCAACAAATGTAGATATAGCTTTAAAAGGTCTAAATCTGGGGCAGTGTGCCTTTGTAACAGGTGAAAGCCAGAGAAAAAGGTTCAGCTTGAACGTTCAAAGAAACAGCAGGACAAGAAACCTTCTTTTACTGCTAAACTAAACCTCCCCCCCCCCCCTTTTTTTTTTTTTAAAGAAAAAACAGACATGGAAACTTTAAAGCCCTTCTTGTTTCTTTTCAGAGCACAGACAAACTTTGAAGTCTCATCCAGAGAACCTGTACATTAAAAATACGACACAGCCTGGGGTGGCAAACCACCCTGCTCTGCCTGCCGTGTGATCCTTCTGTGACCGTCACAGCAAGCCCCTGGCCAGCACAGTTCTGCCTGTGCTCAGGGATGGTTGAGGCAGCCCCACAACAGCTGCTGCCACCAGCGTCTGCAGCCCCAGCCTGAGCACAAGCAGCAGAAGAAAGCCTGATTCCTCCTGTGCAACTTCATCTTGGCCCTACCACTTCATCACACAATCTCTCCTTGCAGGTGGGGAGAAAAAAAAATAGGTGGGGAGAAAAAAAAATAGGTGGGGGGAAAAAAAAATAGGTGGGGGGAAAAAAAAATAGGTGGGGGGAAAAAAAAATAGGTGGGGGGAAAAAAAAATAGGTGGGGGGAAAAAAAAATAGGTGGGGGGAAAAAAAAATAGGTGGGGGGAAAAAAAAATAGGTGGGGGGAAAAAAAAAAAAGGTGGGGAGAAGCCCCCCAAATCTCACATATCTTCTCCAAACCTTGCTGACTCCTCCTCATCACCTTCCATAGCAGCTGTTATTGAACATTTTCACTCACCAATACCTTTGCTAATCCCTGACATCCTGCTGTCATCTCCTGGCTCTGTCCCCACTACAGAGCTCCTGACCCTGCTGTCCTGCCCTGGTCCAGACCCTGCATCCACCTCCCACACCGGGGAGCCCTCCCTGCCTGTCCCCCCCCCAGTCCCACCAGTCTCCTCCCCAGTTCCCCCTGGGATAGCAAATCTGAGTGTTACTGACCCTACTGAAAAGCTTTGTGCTGACTCTGGCCTCATCCTCTCTCGATTTCTTCTTTAAAAATTAAATAACTATATGTATTTCTTTAGCTTTGAGTTTCTTTGGGTCAAAGAGCAGCTTCAGAAGGGAATGCATTTTTAATGAAGGGTAGAAAATTGACAAACCATTTTTAGATACAGCTGCAACAAATATTTTTCTCTGTCTTTTTAAGGTGGGGTTTGTTTTTTTTACTGTGCAACAAAAAAATCCCCAAACAAAGCAACTTTAACACAGTTGCTTTTAAAGCTATGTAGGCATTGATACACTAAGTAGAAATAATTAATCTCTGGAAGAAAAAAATATTAAAAGTGAGATTCATTAAATTAGTGCAGGTTTACACATACACTATTTATATGAAAAGGAAGAGAAAGTGAAGATACAGAGAAAGCTGCATTTTGAGTATGGAACAGCAGAAGCAGTCCCTAGACTGTAGTTGTCCTGGGGCCAGTTTTTTCCAGTTTCATGTATAAACCACATCTGCTTGTATCAACTGAAGATCTAGTCCCTGACTTCTGTGCTAAGCCAGATTCCCTTCACAGTTGTACCAGTATAACTCTTAACTTCACTGGAAACACGTGTCCAGCTGAGAATGCTGGTGGCCCTACTGTATTTATTTTTCCACCATGGTAAAAAATATATATTTTTTAATTTTTTTTCCCCCCAACTCTGGTTTCAAAGCTATTTTGTCTTCATTGCTTTTTTTTCCCAGTTATCTAGCTAGAATATGAGGTTCCAAGCAGAATCTGGCTCCACTTCTGTGTTGGGTTTGTGTGGGGGGTGGTTTTTGGTAGCAGGGGAAGGGGCTCTGCAGCGATGGCCCCTGTGAGAAGCTTCTCTGGCTACAAGGCAGACCCACCTCCAGCCCAGGTGATGGGGAAATGCCTCTGTGAATCCATATTTATGAAGGGGAAAACTGGTTGGCTAGCAATCAGGACATCAACAACAAAGGTGACAACAACCTGAGAAGAGAGAAGGAGGGATGGAGAAGAACAACTCTAGGCACCCAGGTCAGCAAGGAAAGAGGGGGAGGAGGTGAACAGAGATTCTCCTGCATCCCATGGAGGTTAATGGCAGAGCTGACACCCACGCACAGGCTGTGGAGGACCCCGTGCCAGAGTGGGAGGCTGCACCCAAAGGCAGCTGTGACTATGTGGAGAGCTCAGAAGACCCCAGAGACACTCCTGCCAGAGCTGGGGAAGGAGGTCTGCCAGAGCAGAGACCCATCTCCAGCCCATGGATGTCCCCCTGCCAGAGCTGGGGGCTGCACCCAAAGAGGTCCATGACTCCATGGGAAGCCCATGTTGGAACACTTTGTTCCTGAACTCTCTTAGCCTGTGGGAGGGATCTCACGCTGGAGTTGGGGAGAGGCCAAGGAGCCATCTCCCTGAGGAGGAAAGAGCAGCAGATTAACTGACTGCAGCCCCATCCCCCTGTGCCACTGAGGGGGGGAAGCAGAGAAATCGGGAGCAAAGTGATTTGAACCTGGGAAGAAGGGAGGGGTGGGGAGAAGGTGTATGTGGTGGTTGTTATGTCTCCCTATCCTACTCTGATTGACTGGTAACAAATTAAATTGAATTTTTCTTCCCCAAGTCGGGTCTGTTTTGTCCATGACCCTCACTGGTGAGTGAGCCCTCCCTGTCCTCATTCCAACCCACCAGCCCTTTGGTGTGATTCTCTCCCCTATCCCAGCAACTGCACGTTCTTAGCTGCCGGCTGCGGCTCCAAACCACCACAGTCCTACGGGTGCATGGTGAGCCTGCCACCATTTTTGAGGCTTTTGGAACAGAACTAAAGCCCGTTGTCCAGCTCTCACATTTACCTGTCAGCAGTCTCCTGCTCACCTTTGACTATGTTGAAACAACCACGTTCAAATATAAAGATGCATCTTACTTAAAACACGGAAAGAAACAATATGTAAGAGGAGGAGAGGTTGCTGGGTTGCTTGCCTGTCCTGCTGGGCTGAGCAGAGTGCACTCCTGTGCACTTTGATCACAGATACACAAACACAGCTAACGAGGAGTTGGTGCTTGAACCTTAAAGCTGATCATCAATAAACGTGCTGCACAACAGAGCTCTGCAGCCATCCTCCCGCGGCACGGGAGCTCAGCCTCGTTACGAGCCGGCGCGGGACTTTGATGCAGCCAGGGCATCAGGACTGTGGATCTGTTACACCACTTTCTTGCTTTCCTTATGCACTAAATCAAGCTTGGCAATTCACTGGTGTAGAAGACAGTATTCATTATAAACCAAATGTTTACAGAGAGCAAAACATTTCCTTTTAACTTATCCGCCCTTCTCCCGGCGGGACGCGGCCGCGGCTCTCTTGGCTGCGCAGGGCGCACGCACCGGCGGTGAGCGGGTCTGTTCTCCCTGATTAACCAGACTGGTAAGAAAGGAGGAGCCCAGATGAATGGCTGCTTCCCTGCCACCATCATTCAATCATCTGGAAATCTAATTTGTATCTTATTTGGCAGGCAAGCAGCCATCTGCTCCAAGGATATGCTCCAAGGGCAGCTGCCAAATACTGAGCAGGCTTTCTGCCATAGGGAAAACTAATTGCCTTTATTGGACTAATGCAGGTTGAGAGCTAATGATATAGGATATTTCCCCACAAAAGAAATAAAAAAGTATCGTTTTTAAAATATAGTTAAGAACTACATTAACTTCTGTAAGAGCTAAGCCTTTCAAATGACCGACAGCCACCCACATGGGATTGTGACTCCGAGTTGTGTGGGCCAGAGCTGCCCACAAGAAGGTTGTCAGCCCCATAGGACTATTTCTGCCCTATACACTGCTAACGTGTGCGTGCAGATGTACCCTGCCTAATCCGCAGCCACGGTGGCACTGGGAATGGATTAGCTGCACACAGAACATCAGCTGCTTGAAAACATCCTCTCTCATGAGAGCAGTATGCGGTCTACATCTCCTGTCATCTCCTCTCAGGATTTCCAGTCTCAACCAGATCAGAGAAGGAAATGTTCTTGGGATTGCAATACTGTTTTTCAAGATTTTTAAAGTATTTCCATTCTTCCCTAGAACGATACTCGACCTTTAAAGGGAGAGGAAAAGGGGAGGTGGGGGGAAGCTCTCCAAAACACTCATCACATAGTTAAGTCTGCCATACACAACAAGCATGTAAAACACCAGCAACTACTGTAGTGTGTGCTCCCAAACCCTCCCTACAATTCATCCTGCTTTTGAGAATGTTCTTGGTAAGTTTGACCAGAACTGATACATTCCCAGAAATTTCTAGCTCTGATAAATGGAGTATTTTTCCAAGGAAACTGCAGGAGATGGGACAGAGAGGACACAGGGGAAATAGCCAGTTTTAATCACAGCACAAACACTCCCCAGTCTAAAATCTCTGCTTATGTTTAGGGGAGATACCCAAGAGGTCACTTGTCACTGCTTTTGCTGCAGATACCGCTTCCTCGCCCATGCCACCAGCCTGTCCCTCACTGCTTTTCCCAAACACAGCCACCACTGCCCTCAGGACTCAGGGGGTGCGAGACAGATCTCATCAATCTAACAAACAGGAAAACTGAAAGCATTTCTCTGCCTTTGCTCAGTGTTGTGACTGATGCCACTTGGAATAAGTAAGGACCAGATTACAGACTACACTGTTCATAAAACACCCTCCTCTGAATATTCCTCCCCAATTAATGCTGCCAAAAACATCTGGGTGGGCACTTCTAGGATCTGCTGAGTTTTACTTGTCTGTGGCAAGAGATACAACATGGTTATTTGTTGTACACTACACAATGTATGGGCGACTTGTAGGCAGAGAGACACAAAGATAAATAGGATATTGCTCATTTCACAGGTCCCTTGAGCTTTAGCCTCACTTTTAAAAGAGCCCAGCGATGTCACTCATGGCAAACATAACCCAGAAAGAACAAAACACCATATCATGTTCTTTCCTATATGAGCCCTATAGAGGCAGGCTTCCTGCATTGCTGAACTGGAGTAGGGTTGAAGCAGAGCTTACAAATAAAGGAATCTCTCTCTCTACCTTTCCCTTAATTCCCTCAATAATTCAGATGCACCACATGATAGAAGGGCTACTAAACATCAGACCTGAAACTACAAGTTTGAGAATTCTGAGTCCATGCTCTGTTGGCATGATTCCACACTAGCACAAACACTCTGTGCTCCTCTACTGCCTTTGGTTCTGCACTGACACAGGAAAATAACAAACAGATACTTGGCCATATAATGTATCTCCACATGATATTTTCCTTTACTGAAATAATAAAAGAGATGGGAAGGAGAGAGAAAGGGTAGTGGGGTAAAGAGAAAATCCTGAAGCATTTAAAATCCCCACAGTTATTTGTCAGGAGTAGGTTTGGGTAAATGGGCAGAGGGGAAGCAGGAGGAGGATTGGTGAGAGTTAAGTCAATGTGCTGTGCCATTCTGAGCATGCAAACAGAAGTAATTACTGAAAAAAAAGGAAAATAATACCACACTTCTGCCCACAACAGCGATATCTTGTGGCAAAAAAGAAATACACATCATTTCCTACTTCTCAGTAGGCAACAGCAGCCACTTGTATTGAAGGAAAGCCCAACAGTTTAACCAGTGTTCTCAAAGGAAAGCCCAACAGTTTAACCAGCAGCGTGGTGGGCAGGCAGAGTTCTATCGGGGCAGAAAGCTGGCAAGAACAGGGCAAAAGGGTCTGGGTACATTCACTGTGAGTCTTGGTCCGACACCTTTGTATTGGTAAGCTCTGGGCTATCACATGTGCTTTTGTACCAGGATTCATCACAGGAGGGAATTAGGTCTGGAGTCACCTAGTCTATAAATCCTTCCCTCCTGCAACCACACTCAAGGTAACATCCTGGTCCATACAGCACCCGATAGCAATAACATGTCCGGCTCTTGCTGGGTGGAGACCTACATAGTGTAAAGGACTCCTCAGCCTTACTCCTTCTTGTAGTCCCCTTTCCTAGTCTTCATTTTAACATGCCTATAGAGTGTCCCAACCCCTTTAACTGACCAGTATTCCTGTGTCTGGACTTGTGGTATTGTGGTGGGTTAACCCCAGGAGGCAGCTGAGCCCCACACAGCCGCTCACTCACTCCCTTGGGGGAAGAGAATCAGAAGGGCATAAGTGAGAAGGCTCATGGGCTGAGGTAAAGGTAGTTTAATAGGTGAAGCAAAGATGCACACACAAGCAAAGCAAAGCAAAAAAAGGAGTTTATTCACTATTTCCCATTGGCAGGTATCTAGGCACTTCCCTGAAAAGCAGAACCGCAGCACATGTAAAAACAACTTGGGGGGGGTGGGGGGGTGGAATGACATAACTCCAAATATCCCCCCTTCTTCCTCCTTTCCCTGAGCTTTCATGGCCAAACACGATGTCAAACCATCTAGAATATTGCTCTGGACAGCTCAAGTCAGCTGCTGTGGCTGTATCTCCTCCCAGTTTCTTGTGCACCCCTCTCTGGCAAGACAACAGAGAAGGGTTTGAGGAACACATATCCTGCTCTTGCCCATATCAAGCATTCAAGGATGTACAGAAGGCTTCATTTTGCTGTTAGGCATGCAAGCAGTCACCATGGTCACTTACAGTTCACTTGGTTATCAGCCTGTTGCAGAAGGGGAATCTCTGCACAGAGGAGATCAAGGTGGCATAGGAAGGTCCCATGGAGTCGAGCAATGGCACAAAGTAGCTGATATTAATGGGAACCATGGAACCAGGAAAGATGGAAAGGCTCTGAAGAACTAAGAAACCTTAAGGATATCAGAAGGTTGTTTATAGCAATAACTTGGAAATGTGCATTGAAGAGGACGGGTTCTCCTCCTGTGTTGAAGATTTTTCTCAATGGCAACGACACCAGAACCTCATGGAGGCCAGTTTTGTTTTAACACAAGGCACTGACAGGTAAGAGCACACACTCCAGCAAACACAGAACAGAAGAGCTAGGAAAACAGCAGCCCAGAAAATGTGAAAAAAGGAACAAAACAACAACTCCAAAACTGGTGAGAAAGCAAGAAAAGGTACTCTGTGGGTGACTGCTTTTCCCCAAACCCATCTGTCAGGAAACTTATATCCACATCTACTAGCATTTTTCTGCTGGTTTCTCCCATTACAGCGATCTTTTCCCTGTAAATATTTATTATTGGTGGGTTAACTTAAATCTCAAGGTCCTTTAATGGAGGAGGACATTGCAACTACAACAGGCAGTAATTATTCTCTTAATAACTTCTCAGTGTTGCAAATCACACAGCAAAAAATCATGAGCCAGGCTCCCTAAAATGATCACTTATGCTAATTTAGGATTCTTATTCACAACCTGCATTTTGGTTTTTCAGGGGGTCATATTGTCAACTGTTATGTCAAAAAGTTTACATTAAATTTAAAAAGTACACAAGGTGATTAATAATTTACATGTGTCATGATCACTGACAAAATGTTGTGAAAAAGCAACACTAAAATTTATGTGACTTGCTGTTGTTCATGATACACAGATACAATCCAAAAATCAAAACTTTGGATTACCATTCCTCTATTTTCTTCTTGGAATTTGCTTTCTACCATTTATCTTCACATGCCTTTTTATTCCCCTATTTCTAGATTTTAGCCTACAAATTAATTTGTGTAGTATGTGTATACTGTTTAAATGAAGGAGTAAAATGACACAGAGGTGACAATCAGCATTTCATACACACTCAGCATTTTTCTGTCTCCTCAGGTTTTTTGGCAGAGGCTGAAGTGTGGGTGGTATTTGCTATTCTTGTTTTCCCTTGTTGTACTATATTGACTTAAATCCTAAAATCTTAGGGCACTTCAATCACTTTGCTATGGCTCTATAAGACACAATGGATGGTTCTTGAAAAACTCAGTGTAGGATCAGGGATCAAATTATAAATCCCTTTGAGTAACAATCTGGAAGCGTCTGCAAAATGCCATACACCTCTGTAGCACTCTGATGGTAAGAATAAAACCAGAGGAGGAAAGGAAAGTATGAGCTCTCTCTTTAAAGCAGCTGATCTCTCAAGTCTCAAAAAAGGTCAGGTAAGGATACAGGTTAAAAAAAAAAAAAACAACAAAAAATCCAACAACAAAAAAAAACCCCAAACAGTAAATGTCACAGTGATATTTCCTGGAAGAGTCATGTAAATGTTATTTATTGTGCCAAGTACATTTCCAAAGCAGCTGTCTTCCACAATCTATTTTACTGAACCACATCAAAATAAAATAGCTGTGGTTCCAGCCTTCTGGCCAGTATTACCATTCCCAGGTCTCTGCAAGGCCAGCTCATCCCAGCTTGAGAAGAGCAATTCGGTTTGTTGCTCTGTGCTGCCCTTCAGCCCCCTCTCAGCCATACAAGACACCTGGTCTGGGGGACAGCGTGGCTGTTTGGGGCACTAAGAACGAGCCCCTATATGGAACATCTAAAGTGTTTCTCAGCCTCGACTCCCCTATCAGAGGTACTCAGGCTTGCTCTTCTTTTTCCTTTGGTGTTGCCATCTCTGCTACTCATAGGCAAGCTTTGGAGAGTTTGGGGTTTGGGTCCAGGCCCAAAAGCTTTGGCATCAAGGGTAGAAGTTTGTCAAAACAATGTGAAACTCCAAATAAACACGATTTGTTTATCTGAGAAAGATGTGACAGACAACTACCAGACTAATTTCATTACAAGTGGTTCCTTTTATCCCCAGCCCTTATCTATCTATGTATTTAGGCTGTGTAGATCTTAGGACAGAAATGTGCACAATTTGAACATTTTTACAGGGCCCTTAGAGGTGCTAGACTTGAGTGATAGATCAGGCTGAAGAATTTTTCAGTAAAAACCCCTATTTCTTCAGGGAGATTTTCTGGGGGAACATTTTGAAAGGTACACAGATCTACAACTTCCCTTCAGTAAAACCTAAACAAAAAATCTGAGCTAAGCTGATGCTAAACAAAAACACTGATTTTTTGGATTTTTTTTTCCAGTAGAATCAGCTGTTCAGTTTTGGATGAATCCAACATTATCTACACTTGTTTGAGCACGCTGCCTCAGTGACCGATGACCTTATCCATCTTAGGGTCCCATTTCTCTTCTGCTGCCCAGGCATCTTGCACAACATCTCCCATCTCCCCTCCCTCCTGAGCAAGTACAAGATAAGATGCCCCAGTTACAGGGCAGTTCCTGGGAGATGAGGTGTAACTACTGAGACCAACCTTTAGAGCTGAGAGACCTCAGTCAGCTGAATACCAAACCCTTGATATTTTACATTTACATTTCACATTTGGTCAAGAGTTAAAAAATAAAACTCCAAAACGAATGTCTCCCCAGGAGAGCAAGTCAATTTACAAATAGTTCTATTTAATAATAGTGATGAAGCTACAGGATCTCACCAGAACATGTTACTGCCACATACACCATTAATCCATTGCAGCCCCTCAACTTCTGAAGTTTGCCTTCTTGACTGAAATCCAGTTGCTATACATCTATAATTGATTAGCTTTTGAAACTAAAATCAGACAGCAGCACCGACAACAGAATCACAGAATCACAGAATGCCAGGGATTGGAAGGGACCTCGAAAGATCATCCAGTCCAATCCCCCTGCCGGAGCAGGAACACCGAGATGAGATCACACAGGAAGGCATCCAGGCGGGTCTTGAATGTCTCCAGAGAAGGAGACTCCACACCCTCCCTGGGCAGCCTGTCCCAGGGCTCTGTCACCCTCACAGTAAAGAAGTTCTTTCTCAAATCCAAGCAGAACCTCCTGTGTTCCAGCTCACACCCATTGCCCCTTCATTTGTTCACAACTAAGAAGTTTCAAGATCAGTTGCATTCTCAAGATCCTCAGCTGAACTGTGCCCCACTCAACAATCCTTTAACCTGAATGAAGGTCCTCATGGCCAGTGTCAGCAGAGCACCCCGCTGCACAGGGAAGTTGTGGTTCTTTCTTCACCTCCTCACCAGAACTGCTTTTACAAGGCTGAGAAACAGTAGAGAAGCGGTTACACCAGGTCGGTTGTCCTTCCTGGGGGTGACCTCTATTGCATATTCTAAAACTCTCGTTGCCTCTCTCCACCCAACCCCCCTGTCTTTTTATTTTTCTTTCTTTTTTTTTTTTTCTTTTTAAATACAATAGCAACCCCCACACACTACAATAAAGCCCCCATACAGCAAGACATACGACTATATCTTATTAACTGTATGCAGCACTGGGTATAAAGTCTCTTTCAAGCTGATGAGACTGTTTTTCATTCTTTGCTCTACAACTGCCTCCTCTCTAATCTTCAAATTATTCCTTTCAGCTTTGCTCGAGCCTGTTAGTTTATACAATTTCCAAAACATAAAATATATCCTGAATGCAGCTCTAAGGAAAGATCAATAGCTCCAGAGACTCAACTCCCCTGTTTAGAGTCTGAACTACTCAACTGCATAACACCCACACACAGGGCTTCTCACCTGTGAGTTGGTGCTCCTGGTGTAGAGCACAAAAGAGAGGAGAATGGAACAAAAGTCATTTCTACAGGCAGTTCAGGTCCTTTAGCACAGGATGTTGGACTTTAGATTTTAGTTTTTAAGTGGGTTTTTGCAACATAGGCTCCAGTCCAGCCTTAGCTAGGCTCGAGTCATCCAATCATTTTACAGCCACCATTGAGCTGCTGTCCCAAGGCAATATATCTAATTTATGCTAATAGAGCACAGGCATTGTTTTAAAACCTTGCCAGAAACAGCTCATTTCAGTTCAGTCAGAAAGGCACCAACTGCACCACAACAGTGGGCACACTGTAACATCAAACAACACTTAAAAATAAAAGAGTAATTGTTAATTCCCTCTAGTTCTCTCATTTGATTAATGAACAATTTTCTCCCAGGTAATTAGTGATAGAACAAGAGGAGGAAATGGCCTCAAGTTGTGTCAAGGGAGGTTCAGATTGGATGTTAGGAAATACTTCTTCACTGAAAGGGTTCTCAGGTGATGGAATGGGCTGCCCTGGGAGGTGGTTGAGTCCCCATCCCTGAAGGTGTTTAAAGATGGGTAGATGGGGTGCTCAGAGATATGGTTTAGTAGTGGACAGGTATGGTTGGACTCGATCTCGGATGTCTTTTCCCATCAGGCAATCCTATGATTCTCATTTCCATTTCTTCAGTGCTAAATGACCATATTTACTTTCATCATCTTGCACATAACACACACAGTTACAAGCTGAACATATGATTTTTAAATGACCAAGATGTGGCAACAATCTCCCTGCACATCTTTTCTCTCTTGACCTCCACCTTAGCTGCATGTTTCATGTCAAGAGCTATGCTAGCACAAAGAAAGATCTGTCTCCAGATGTCTCAAAGCTTATCCCTTACAATTATTGACCTGGCATGCTGTAAGGGAGGACCTGAGGTTGTCCTTGCACTGTCACTCCTGTGGTCTGTCACCACAAGCAAGCTCACTTAGAAGACCTGCTTGGTCATTCTGGAATTTGCATCCTCATGCTGTGCCTGGCAAGTGAATAGAGCCAAAGATTTAAATCAGTGATCTGTACTGAGCATTGTACTCATCCTTCATGCAAAATAAAGTTTTGCAAATATCTTTCAAGATACACTTGTTTTCCAGGTCTTTATCATCAATTAGGAAAGAGAAAAACAGCAAGAAGAGTGCACTTTTGAGTCTGCAACTACAACAAAGAGAGGGCTGCAGAGGTAGCTGTGGGCAAGCTGAAAAATTCTCTTGCCTTTTGGATACCAATTGCAAGATGAAAGTGTTTGCATGATGTTACAAAGCAGTCAGTGAAACCCTGTAGATCTGCAGCTGGCTGGTTTCATGAAACTCCTGGACAACTTTGCTAGGGCTGAACAAATTACACTCAGTAAGTCACACACTAAGGTCAAGATCCACAGTATGGAAAATAGAAGGTGAGTAGATATGAATATACAACATTGCTCAACTCCACCTTTCACAAGAAGCTCCACTGAAGAAGGATTTCCTACCACACAGGATCATCATGAATGGATCTCCCATCATGAATGGACCTCCCATCATGAATAGAACAGGCTAGAAGCATATCAGAACAGTCCAATTCACTCCATTTTTCAGAGAGCAGAACAAGTGAAAGCAGCACATGCTTGAGTCAAATCAATCCAGACACTGTAGAGATGTTGATGCTCCTCACTACACTGTTTCCAAATTGGACTGGCTGTGAATACTGCAAAGGGATCGATCCACAGCTAAGCAATTATCCTCAGCAGTCTTCCAGCACAGCCATGGCTAGGGTATGTAGGCAGAGAATGATCTGAGGTAAGAGAGAAATGTCAGTGTCTGTCACAAAGTCAAGTCATCCTCTGTCTAACACAAGGTGGGCGCCTGCACTCTCCTTAAAACACGAGAGGCTCCCATTGCTCCAAGGGTGTCAGTGAATACAAAAGAACACCACGTAACAGCGATTCACTTTGAGAGGTAGGAGCTTTAGCATGCCTTCCCTCCCTACTGGGGCTATCCTGAAGTTATTTCAGAGCTTCACTGACTTAATGAGTTAATAAAGGATCATTAAGAACCATGATAAATGGTTTGTGTTCAGTCACATCAATGACAGACATTAAAGAGGGATGACAGATAATTAAATGAAGAAGAAAAATGTTCCATTTACCTAGCAAGACTCAGGCTATGCTCTGCAAGAATTGTTCTGCTAAAGCTTTGCAAAATTCAGTACTATTGAACACAGATATGATCTCATGGAGGAACACTTGGGAGTGTTTGTGCAAGCATAGGATCTCCTCAGCCTCCCACTTGAATTGCATCTGATTCTATGATGCTCGTGTTTCTGGATGCCAGAAGCATCACTGAGAAGTCCAACGTATTTATTAGAGAAAATTTTCATTTTTCTATTCTTTGTATCCAGTCAGTCTTGGTATCTGGGTCTGAGAAAGATCATTGCAGCTCTGAACAAGGCAGAAAGCCACCTTTAAGACTATCTATGCTCTTCATTTTTCCCCTGCCACCGTTTTCAAAGCTCAAAGCTTATTTCTCCTGACATTGAGGATGACATAACTAATGCAACAGTTTCTCTAGCAGCTTAGAGCAATCCTGTTAATGAGTCCAACAGTGACGAGGCTCCACGGTGCCTGACCACCAGCACAAACCATCCAGAACCCTGAACTAATACGCTGTTTCACTTGGAGGGGTTTAATACAAATTGGACACCAGAATTGGTGGATAACATTTTACATAAGCCCATTTCTTATGTCAGCTTTGAGCAAACAATCACCTGGAAGCAGACACTGAGAATGAAACAGCAGAAGGTTTAAACCACAGAATAAGGTGTTACAAGGATTCTTGTGAATTCTTGACGAGAGGCTGAGAACCGCAGCACGTTCCCCTGCTCAGCCTGTCAGCACCCCCCCAGAAACCTGCTGGAAACAGCTGACAGTCAGCATTGCTTTTGATTTGAAATATTCATCAGCACTACTGAGCCCCCAAGTCAAGGGTTGGCCTTCTCTAACAGCCAAATGCTTTCCAGAATATAGGAAGCAAACACTGAATATGATATTTGATGTGTTTATACCAACAGCCAGTACTAAAGATTTATTTTCCAGTCAAAGAATTCTACTCACATATGAAAGAGGTGCACATCTTAACTTCACTCTGCTGAAAGCAGCTGGAACTTGACAGATTACATCTTTATCAGCACTGAAGCCAATGTGAAGAGAGTTTTGATTTAGTCAGCTTACATGGGAGAATAAAACCAAAACACACACACACACCTCTGTGGTGCAAGACATGAGGATGGCAATTCACCAGGCAAACTATTTTTCTTCAAACACTAAAGCACTTTCCCCTGGAAGTTACTGGCTGGTGAAGTTCAGGCCGTTGTGCCCACTTTCTGATCACCTTCACTCAATAAAGGGGTTTTTATTATTTAAGGTTTCTCTGGTATTCTAAGGAAAATCTGCCTGAAGGCTTGCAGAGACACTTAGGCTACAAATAGCTTTATTACAGGTGGAGCTGAGACCAGCTTATTTGAAGATTTCCTGAGCCTTCCTGGTGCCTGTAACCACCAGACTCCAGCTACTTGCCTTGAAGCATTTTTTTTTTCCCCCTTGAGCTGAATTATTTTAGAAGCTTTCAGCCACATTTTTTTACCCATTTCTGAAAACCATACCAGTGGAACAGCTGCTTGGTGCCTATTAGAATCCAAGATGAGATAGGAGTACAAATTCCTGCTTTCCTGTACCACACTGAAAAGAGCCTGCAAGACACATGAAGTTATCTTTCTATTGCACTGAGCATTGATAAAGGCTCATTAGGAATATTTCTACCCATTGGGGAGAAGACACTTCAAGAGTGATAAAATCTACTCAAAGGTGAGAGAAATGAAAATTACAGAAAGCTAAAATACACCACCTACAAAAAGCAGATGAGACAGATAAGCACCATACAGCCTTAAAATGCTGAGGGAAACCATAAATCTTCAAATATGTAAAAGGCTGCTACCTCAAAAACCACAAAAACCAAAACCCAGCAATAATATACTCCCAATGTCAGTTTAAACCTGTTTTTCTAGGCCTATGTATTACTGCAAGATGAATAATTGAGATAAAACACCTGGCAAACTTTCTCTTTATTTAAACTCAGATAAACACTGCAACAGCACGCTGAGGCTGCTGGGAGGATCTGTCACTGAGGATTTTAAAAACAACTTAAACATCTCCAAGACTGATAAAGGTACAGTCGAGCCCACCACATGATGCAGGACATCTCTCTCATTTTCTTCCAAGTCTATGATTATTTATCTGTCCATAGATCCAGATTCCAACTACATCTCTATGTAGTCAGTGCTTCTGCAAGTCAAACCCAAGGCTTCATTATTTTCTAGGTCCCAAACACACAAAACTAGTAATTACCTCTGATAAAGCATTAAGTGAAAGGCTTTGTGTACCACAGAAACAGCAGCTGAATATAGCTGCACAGGAAAATTTTTAAAGCATAGAATGGTTTGGGTGGGAAGGGACCTTTCAGGTCCATCCAGTCCAATCCCCTGCAGTGAGCAGGGACATCTTCAACCAGCTCAGGTTGCTCAGAGCCCCGTCCAACCTGGCCTTGAATGTTTCCAGGGATGAGGCATCTACCACCTCTCTGGGCAACCTGGGCCAGGGTCTCACCACCCTCAGTGCAAAAAATGTCTTCCTTACATCTAGTCTGAATCTCCCCTCTTTCAGTTTAAAACCATCACCCCTTGTCCTGTCACTACAGACCCTGCTGAAAAGTCTGTCCCCACCTTTCCTACAGGCTCCCTTCAAGTATTGAAATGCCTCAATAAAGTCTCCCTGGAGCCTTTTCTTCCCCAGGCTGAACATCCCCAACTCCCTCTGGTAATTTTTGTGGCCTCCTCTGGACCTGCTCCAACAGGTCCATGTCTTTCCTGTGCTGAGGACGCCAGAACTGGACACAGCACTGCAGGTGGGGTCTCACCACAGCAAACTAGAGGGGTAGAATCCCCTCCCTTGAACTGTTGGCCACGCTGCTTGTGAGGCAGCCCAGGATACGGTTGGCTTCTGGGCTGTGAGTGCACATTGCCAGCTCATGTCCAGCTTTTCATCCCCCAGCACCCCCAAGTCCTTCTCAGCAGGGCTGGTCTCAATGCCTTCATCCGCCAGCCTGTATCAATACCAGGTATTGCTCCAACCCAGGTGTAGAACCTTGCATGTGGCCT
Organism: Caprimulgus europaeus; assembly: GCA_907165065.1. The sequence goes on along the minus strand of OU015532.1, from coordinate 44,451,475 downwards.
TGTTGAACCTCACAAGGTTCATTTCTTAAGCTTGCCCAGGTCCCTCTGGATGATATCCCACCCCTCAGGCACGTGAACTGCAGTGCTTATCTTGGTTTAATGTGCAAACCTGCTGAGGGTACACTCAATCCCACCATCTATGTTGTTGTGGAAGATATTAAACAGTACTGGTCCCAACATAGACCTCTATATACACACTTTGTTTGCATGTGCTCCTTCACCACCTCCCCAGTTCCTCCCTGTGTTAGACAGCTGCTGTGCATAGGCTGATGCAATACCCTACAGGGGAACAACGTTATGAGAAATACAGTTGAGGATGACATTGTGGAGGACACATGCTTACAAGTGAATTAAGGTTGCACAGCCAGGCTTCACGCTGGAAACATTTGTGAGAGGTTTGGCCACACAACCCCAACAGTGTTATTTACCAGGCTCTTGCTGCACGTTGGAGACACCGTTCCCACGCAGGCAGTTTATTGTTCCTGCCCTTTGCCAATTGACTTGAAAACTTCTAACTCTGGTGGGAGAGAGAGAAACTCATCTGCTTCCCAACTCCAGGATTATTTGCTTGAAGGGTAATCTGGCCTCTCCTGGAGCCTGTTCTTCACTGAAGAGCACAGATGATACCCAGAGAATTGTCTTGGCAGCACTCAGTTGTTTATAGGATTTTACAAGATTATATACAGTGATTTCCTGCCCCCCTCAGTAAAGATATTGATTTCTCCTCCCTCTCCTTCTCCACAGAAGGATTGGAGAGAACAATTTCTGAAAGGGCTAAGGCTAAGCTTCTCTATTTTTGTGAACACAGTTTATTTAAGACAGAGAGATGCAACATCTGCCTCAGAAACCAGATGCAAACGAAAACGAGTGTTTACAGCCCTGACATACAAAAAGGAAGAGCTGGGGCTACATATTTTTCTGATAAGGAGGTGGCCAAGAAGGCCAAGGGCATCCTGGCCTGGATCAGGAATAGTCGGGCCAGTAGGACCAGGACAGTAATCGTCCCCCTGTACTGGGCACTGGTGAGGCCACAGCTCGAGTGCTGGGGTCAGTGTTGGGCCCCTGACTCCAAGAAGGACCTGGAGGTGCTGGAGAGTGTCCAGAGAAGGGAACGGAGCTGGGGAAGGGTCTGGAGCACAAGTGTGCTGAGTTCCCGGCTGAGGGAACTGGGGGTGCTGAGCCTGGAGAAAAGGAGGCTGAGGGGAGACCTTCTGGCTCTGTCCAAGTCCCTGCAAGGAGGGTGGAGAGAGGCGGGGGTGGATCTGTTCAACCAAGGGACAGGATGAGAGGAAATGGCCTCCAGTTGTGGCCAGGGCAGTTGAGATGGGATGTGAGGAAGAATTTCTTTGCTGAAAGGGTTCTGAGGCATTGGAAGGGGTTGCCCAGGGCAGTGGTGGAGTCCCCATCCCTGGAGGGATTGAAGAGTCGTGTAGACACAGTGCTGAGGGACATGGGTCAGTGGGGACTGGTCAGTGTTGGGTTCATGGTTGGATTGGATCTTAAAGGTCTTTTCCAATCCAGGCAATTGTGGGGTTCTGTGATCTAACTCAGCATTCATTTCTGGAAGACTCTTTGCAAAGCCCAGCAAACATAAGGGGTAGAGGGAAATAGGGTGAGGGGAGAGAGAGACAGAATGAGAGAAGAATCAAGGAGAGAGAAGTTGTGCATGAAGGGAGGACATCAACAAAGGAGTTAGTTAGCTGCAGTACAGAGCCCTAGCAGGAGATGGGTAGAGCTGAAAATAGGCTGAGGGTTAAACAGTGAAGCCAGTTGTCAACACAGAAGCAAAGACAACCAAAGCCATAACAAGGTCAAGACATGTTGTTGCCCCAGAGGCAGCATGACAGAGGCACCCCCACACCATCACAGTTGTCAGAAATGGACTCTACTAGAAATGTCCATGGTTTCCTCTTAGGCAGTACCCTATAGCAGTTAAAAACCAGGGTTTAACCCTCTATTGGACTGCTCCCTCCAGACAAAGCAAGCTTTAACAGCAAGTGCTCAAGCCCTCATCACTGTAGGATTTAAGCAATAACATCAAAATCAGACAGGAGCCTATTAATTTTTTAATCAAGTATTTGAGTTGTTATTTGCAATTCATTAAGAGCAAGAAGCAGTAGCTTTCAATGGCTGGAGCAGCCACTGTGCCCATCTCCCAGCTTGTGGCATGCAGACCTTGTCACCACATGCAGGGCAGCGATTCCCTCTGGTTGGGAACAAAGGCCAGGTTGGATGAGGCTTTGAGCAACCTGGTCTAGTGGAAGGTGTCCCTGCTCATGGCAGGGGGGTTGGAGCTACATAATCTTCAAGGTCCCTTCCAGCCCAAACCATTCTATGATTCTATGAAAACAGGGAGGAGATGCTGCCAGCTAAGTAGCCACTGCACAGTTTCAAAAGCACCTCCAAATGTGTCCTGGTTTGTAGCTGGGACAGAACTGGTTTCTTTTTAGTAGCTTGAACAGTACTGTGTTTGGTTTCAGCTGGGATTTGTTAGGAGAGAAATGTTGAGAACAGACCAATGTTTTAATTTGTCACTACAAGTCGAAGGACTTTGTGTTTTGCTGGTCTGCAGGTGCAGGGTCTAGGAAGGCAAGGAATATTTAAATGAATGAGCTAAACTGGCATTGGGCTCTGCCAAGGGGCTGTTCCATCTCCTGTCCCCCATGGGCAGGAGATCCATGAGGGGCTCTTCCTCTCTGGCTCTCGCTCGGGCTCTGGCTCTCCCGGGATTGCAGTTTCGGGTCGGGATTGTCGCTGCTCCGGGATCGTTCTCTGGGAACGGGCCGGGCTGGGTCAGTAGGTGGTGAGCAACGGCACTGGGGGTCACTCATTTGCATATTTTATTACTATTATTATGATTATTTTAATATCATTACTATTTTAAGTTTTATTTTATTTCAATTATTAAATGGTTCTTCTCTCACCCTACCAGTCTCCTTACCCTTGCCCCCCAGTTCTCTCCTCTATCCCCTGGGGGGGAGTGAGGGAGCGGCTGTGTTTGGCTGCAGCCCAGTGAAACCACCACAGAATGTAAAGTAGTGAGCTTAGGGGTGATTGTCACCACACAAGGGTGATCCTACAGGACTCCTTGCTCCAACCCCCAGAGCAACCTAAGGTTTTCCAACACACAGCACTAGTGTTAAGGTTACAACCAAACAACAGACCTCCCCCCAGTAGAGAGCAGAGCAATCAGGCACACAGCAGTCATGCATATTTTATGCTTTCTAGATCAAAATGAGCACAAACTTTAATTGAAACTGATTTCACCCATTAAGGAAGAGCAAAACCAAGCATGCATTTTACAAATCCTACTGTGGCAACACACAGCCTTGCACTGGGTTTATTCCAGGGCAAAAGCCACACATGGAAGAGCATTTGAGAAGACAATTAGGTCTCAGTAAAAGGAAAGGTAAAAGAAAAGAATATCCAGACCCTTGTCACCTAAATGACATTTTTAATAGCATTAAATCAAACTTGCTGTAGGTTTCATCCAGCTCTCACTATAACATGTAATACAACAACGAAAGCTTCTGTTCATGCATTAAAAAAAAGTAATCTAATAACATCACAGCAGTTCTCGCCTCGCTTTGATGATAGATAATTCCCAACTCATTTGTTCCACTAAGGTTACAGTGAACTGTTTGGAAAGATGCTCTGAACTGACAGTGATTCCACTGCACAAATTAACAATGTTGAACTTCAGTGTGTAACACAGACACCTCTGAAAAGCACATGCAGAAGAAATACACACAGACCCCTTCAGTTCAATACACAATAAATAGTGATATAAATGTAAAGGAGCAATTTTGTTCTGTTTACTGGACAAACACACAGAAACCTTGGGACTGTGTGATCATTGGTGGATGTGGTAAAGAAACTGCTGGTTTTGCAGATTGTGTGGCCCTGTTCAGCCAAAAAGGAGGCAGTGAAGGGCTGATTGGAGCTCTTGAGCACTGCCAGATTATCCACATGGCACTTACCATTCTCTTTGGCAGAGATACCTGGATGGCCACATTAACAGCAATAACAACCATACTACCCTCTGGCACACCTCTCTTTTAATACATAATGCTACACTGAAATACAGTCCCTTTGTCACATTGCCTTTGCTCTTGTCTCAACTACACAAGCATTTAGCTGCCAAGTTAAAAAAAAAAACAAAGTCAGAGTCTCAATCTCTGGGCACTTTTAGGGGTAACACTGGTTTACATTAGGTGCCAGTGTGGCAGTTTATATTTGATAGCATATGTAAGCTATAAAAAACCCCTAAAAGGATCAGAATGTACAGAGTGCAGCAGTTAAGTTTTACATTTACTTTACCATAGTATTTAAATACAGCACTGATTTTACACTGATTATTTTATATCAATGATTGTCATCACTGACCATCACAGAAAGCTGGGGAAGGACTTTTAACAAAGGCAGGGAGTGACAGAACAAGGGGTGACGGCTTTTAACTTAAAGAGGTGAGATTTTAACTTAAAGAGGTGAGATTGAGATTAGATATTAGGAAGAAATCCTTTGGTGTGAGGGCGGTGAGACCCTGGCCCAGGTTGGCCAGAGAAGCTGTGGCTGCTCCTCCCTGGAAGTGTTCTCGGCCAGGTTGGATGAGGCTTTGAGCAACCTGGTCTAGTGGAAGGTGTCCCTGCTGCTGGCAGGGGGGTTGGAACTGGGTGAGCTTTAAGGTCCCTTCCAACCCAAACCAGTCTATGGTTCTATGATTATTTGTAATAAACAAATATTAATATGAATAAAATGAAGGAAACTAGAATGTGACATGAACATCAGAAAAAAAAAACCCAAAACACTGCAAGGGTAGAAATCTCTCTCCCAAGAGACACAGTGAAATCTTCCATCCCTCGATTCCTTTAATACTAGGTTGGACAAGCTCTCAGAAGACATTATGGGAGGGCAGGGGAATCCTCTAATAGACTGTGGGAATGGACTGACATGACCTGTCTACATCAATCTTTTCTGTCTTTAATTGAGGTAATTCTGTGGTGATCCTGTAGGCAAGATTATGGATGTAAGCATATTGTTGGTACAGCAATTAACTCATAAATATTCAGCTCTGACATTTCTTATCAGCTAAGTATAAATTTCTGCCAGGCTGCTTCCCTGCAACATTTGGCAAATGAACCCATTTTGATCAGAAGGTAATTTATTGCACACTGGAGTTCAGTGGGTGTGAGCACTGAAAATGAAAGATAAACAACCAACAGTTTGGGGAAATAACAGAAAGACCAGCATATTTACAAACACAGACAAAGATGACATCTCCAATGCAAACATTTGCAAGCAGTTTTTTATAATGACACAAATCACAAGGGCTGATAAACCCAGAGGCCAACACTCTCGACAACAGGAAGGCAGAGGCAGGCAGCCTCCTAATCCCACAGGCAGGTTGCTACTCTGGTAAACTGAATTTTGGAAATACTGAGTAAGCATTCTCCAGCTGAGAGAGGTTTAGGCTGTCTGCAGTGCAAGCCAACGCAGACTGAAACTAGCTCATCTGAGCAGTGGTAGCTGTGCGGTTACAACTGCAAAAGGAACATAAGAAGCTGAATAAATCCTTAGGGAACTGCCCCAGGGTGGCTACAGCTGATTTAACACCAACCTTGACTGAAGCATAAACACCTTTTATAAGTTTAGCTTTTAAGATGCACTCATAAGCTAAGAATCTCAGCCTAGGCTGATTTCCAGAGTGCCACATCAACTAGAGGAAGCTGCCAGTGGGCAAGAGAGACCTCAGAACTTTGAAAAAGGGTGGCAGCAGATGGAAGCCCTGGCTATGCCAGCCACTTGTTATGCTACCTTTGAGTCATTTGGGGTTTCTTCTAGACTTTGGGTTCTGGATAAAATATAATCCCACTTCTAACACAACTGCTTTTAGAGGCTAATTCTCCCCAGTGAGTGCTCTGCGAGTGAAAGGCGTTGCGTTGCTGCTCAGTGCACAGCGGTAGTTAATTCAAACTTACTTGCTGCGAGGAAAAATTAAACTTGCATAAATGTTGTTACAGAGCTTTACAGTTCACAAACACACAGCAGCTTTGAAGACAAAATCACTTATAAAACCCCGTGGAAGACAGCAGACTGTTCAAGCAATGGTCTTCAGATAATGCAACTCACTGGTGCTATGGCCTCATCACAGATTTACCAGGAGACCAATGCACTTCCTACTGACCCTTGCTAAATCGTTAAACAAACATCTTTGCAACCTTTTCCAGCCATCTTCAGAGAAACTCATTCCTTTTACTATTGCACCAACTGAAATGAGTATAACCAAAGGAAAAATGTGTTCAATGAGACCAAAGGAATAACAGTGCAAAAGACTGACAGGCCTGAAGCAGGGCCCAGAAAGCATTAGTTAAGCCTCCAGGTTTGGCATGAGCAATCTTGGTTTATATGAACAGCTTAGAATTTAATAAAAGGTAAGGCAAGAAGCAGCATTTTTATTTACATTTCAGGTTTTTAAATATCTAAACAGAAAGTAGGCTCCAAAGACCACTTAAAGGTTTCTCCCCATTTGCCCCTATTAAGCTAAGAGAGAAAACCAAACAGTAAAGCAATGGAGATGCATTAAGATACTAGGACATGAAATCACCAAAAGTGTCTTTAGACACCAGAGGATCCCACAGAGATGACTCCCTCTGGCAGTATTTTATTGGATGGGAATCTAAATCAAGACATAGGTCTCTAACAGGCTGTAACCCAGATCCAAAAGACATTCCATTCAAAAGACTGAAGGATTTTCTTTAATTCCAGTAAAACTACCTTTGACTGCTACTGGAGAAAAGCTTATAACCAGAGTTGACTTGAATATTTTTCACAACATAAGTACCACTAGAGGAGGAGAAGACAAGGCCAGGTTACTTTCACTACCAGAGCAGGTACGACAAAACCAGGATGAAAAGCAGAATTTAATCTTTGAGAGAAACAACTTTTTTTTCCCCATTGATTTTCCATTACCTTGTTTTTCTCAGCAAACTGTTGCTGTCAACCTACACATCCCAACACGTCTCTTGGCAGCAGCCACTGCCACTTTCACCCAGGTCTAATACTGACATAAAACCAAGTGAGCACCTACCCTCCATTTTGTCTACACTTAAAATTAGGGCTAGGTATAAGCAGAAGAAAAATACAGGCAGAACTGCTCTTTTAAAGAAATAAGTTGAAGAAAGAGGTGAGAGGAGGAGTAAAGAAGGACAGCAAGGAAAAAACAGACTTGAAACCCTAAGCTTTGCCTTTTGGAGTACTTAAGCAGTGAGTTTCAGGTTCTCTCTCAGTGAAGGGAGTATTTAACTTCCAGCTGAGCCTAAAGAGAGCCAGGATTTCTGGTTCTCTCACAATTTCATATAAGCACCTTTTTAATACAAAATATAAACTTCCCTTTGACCCTTTCAAGACAAGCTTATGAATGCAAGGTCAAAACTATGCAACATGACATAGAAAATACCCATTCAACAGGGCTGATATACCAGGTCTGCCAGAAGAGAAATTCAAGGGCTGCATGCCTTCCTGTAATGCCAAGCAGGCACCAGATAGCCATTTAAAATGGGATTATGCATCACAGCAGCTGTGCAAAACAGCCACAATTCTTAACATCTAAAAGAGAGACAAGAATTCAGGGATAGCACTCCTTCCACTTCAGTAACATCACCATAAAATTTCCTGTCCCAGGAGGGAGAGCACCTCAGGGTACTCACAGGATCAAGAGAAAGGGAATTTTGATTAAAAGAATATACTGACACACATACACACAAAAAAGCTATCTGCAAAACATAGTAAAGAAACAGCATACCTCAAATACTGCCCAGCACTCTGCTAAGTTAGAGCTGCTACAGGATCAAGTTGAAGCAGATTAGCAATCCTTCCAGGGGCTTAACTTCAGGAGCTATCAGAGCTCGTGGTTCTCCAGCTGAAGGAAGCAGAGAAATGCAAACCAGCAAACCACAAGAAGCAGGTGCAGACAATAAGAGGTAATTATCAGACATGGCTAGAGAAGGCAGGTTCTCATTTTCACTTGGTTTAGGGATAGCTGGTCACCTGCTGGGAGAGGGAGCTTTATTCTTTGCACCTGAATATAACCTCCCCCACCCCAGCTGCACTCTGCACCTTGGATTTGTGTCCTCCCTGTCTCCACAAGACATGTGCTATGTTATTTGCTTTTTTAAAAATTCTTTTTTTCTGATATTGATCTGGGAGTATTTGTGCATTTGTCTTTCCAGAGCCCCCAGAAGAGAGCTTCTTGCAATTTAAATATATATTGCTTTTGCTTTTAATGATTCTTTGGTGAGATACGTGTTTTCTTCTGCAGCCTCTTTCTATATTATCCTGCTCTGCTTTCTAACCAATATTTCTAAACAGGGTGTGAGATGGCTTTTACTTGCCTTATGCAAATTGCACGTTCCAACCTGAGCTGAAGACATCACTTGCCAAGGAAAGCAGTGCCATGAGGTCAGCGTTCTTACAGAGCACTGTAAAGAAGACAGATAAATTAAACTCAAAGAAAAATCAAGGAACTGATAGTTATTCTCACCAAGAGAACTTAAAAAGCTGACCAAACAGAGCAGAATAAAACTGTACCCATAAGAATTGTACAAATGTTTCTGAGGCCTCATTAAGTGTTAGCCACTTCAATAAAAGCTGTGAAAGGCTGTTGAGACACAGATTTTATGGACCAAATTTCCATGGTATTAGGCTGCTTTCAAGGATAAAGTCCCCACACTTGCATTTAAATCACAGGTTTATCTCCTGTGAATACAGCCAAGGCCAGCAGGATCAAAGGATGGAACACAGCACCTCTGCAGTGACCAACCTGCTCCTTTTCTGGATGAAGCTGCAGAAGAACTGAGACTGAGATGTACATTCAGATTCTTCACAGTTTTATATTCTGGATAAACATTTACATCTCTGTAAAGAGGCTATAAAAATCTACTGGAGCAGTATAATTGTTTAACACAAATTCTGTGGAGAGGCAGTTGACTACCTGTAGCAGCCAGGAATAGAAATGGAGGCATTGCACACCTCAGCCAGGCATTTGTTGCTGCCCTGTGGGCAATCTAGGGTTTTTTGCATCATGGAGAGCATGAGAAACTCCCAGGTTCATCACCTGAAAGATGTGTAAGACACCACTCCAAGGCAGGAGCTCACCTGAAGGTCTGTGTAAGAAAGACACCACTCCAAGGCAGGAGCTCACCTGAAGGACTGTGTGAGACACCACTCCAAGGCAGGAGCTCACCTGAAGGACTGTGTAAGACACCACTCCAAGGCAGGAGCTCACCTGAAGGACTGTGTGAGACACCACTCCGAGGCAGGAGCTCACCTGAAGGACTGTGTGAGACACCACTCCGAGGCAGGAGCTCACCTGAAGGACTGTGTAAGACACCACTCCAAGGCAGGAGCACAACAGCTGGCTGCCTCTTCCCCTGTGCCCTCAGGCAGTGCCAAGGTAGAGCAGCATAAAACATCCCATCCTTGGTTTTGAAAGAGTCCCACTGCCTTTTCAGAGCAGAAAATCTCCATTTACAATGCCTGAGGGAACCCAGAAGGACCCACTTTGGTGGTGGTGGCCATGATGAACCACACCAGCAGCTGCCTGTCCCAGGGGTGAGGAATCACTAAGGCTGTGAGACAGCAGTTGCCGCTGGTGTAGGCCACACAATGTTTCCCCCACTGTGTGTCAGGGTCAGTGAGCATCGACCGAGTCCTGAACTCACCATCAGATGGAAATATCTGTCTTTTATGACACTTTGATTCTGTGAGCAGTAGCTGCTCTTATTTCCCAACTTATGCTCAAGTCCAGACTCAGTAAAGTTACCCATTTCTTGCCTGTTTGAGGGGAAAACTGTGGTCTCCCTATTCCTGCTGATCTCTGTGGACTGCAGCTCTGCAGGTGAGGTTCTGCTGAGCTGCGAGTCATTTTGCATCTTCTCAGCACAACTCCCAGGCTTCTCAAAAGTGCAGCCCATTGCTCATCTTTTCTCTCATACCTCTAAAAGCGTAATTCACTTCTGCCTCTCTCAGCTAAGATTTATGAATAAAACAGCGTTATGAACTCATGACTTGGTTTCACCTGTGACTCATGTCAAAAGCCTCTCAAATGGAGTGGCCCAATTAGCAGGTACCTGTGCAGTTTCCTATGGCTCACATTTAAAGACATCTTTTAGGTATTTTTAAAAAGTACAGTCTGGTTGCAATATCTTCAAAGCAGCATCTTACTGTAAGGTTGAAACAAGGCAGTTTTTCCTTTGAGACTGTTTTTCTGTTCTCTTTGAAATACGGTGTCTTCTGCCTGCTCTAAGCACTCTCACGTGCTCCTCCTTAATGTGGATTTTGTCCAACAGCTCTGAGAAACTCATGCAACTTCATGGAAAAGTTGGAACAACCATTTGTGTTGGAAAAACCTAGAGTTTAACTATGAGCTTTCAAGCAGTGTCCCCCCAGAGTCGGTGGGTAAAGCAGACACGCTAATCCTGATGCACAATTTACACCACCTGTGTCACACCTGCCCCCAGAGCAGGAGGTTCTCAAGGCCACTGTGGTGTGTACACAGTCCTTCCCTTGGTCATTAAAATTCTTCACATTCAGGCATTTTTCTTCATATGTAGTACATCTACTAATTCCTAGAGATTTCACACTTAAGTCTTTCAGGATTTGATTTTCTCTTCCTGCAAAAAAAAGCAGAGAAATCCCACTTTGATCAGGTCCAGTGGGCAGCCCTGGAGAAGAAAATTGTACTTGCAGAACAGCAAGTAGGTTACAACGCTGCTGTGGATCCCTCCAAGCTCTTGTTCTTGCACTTTCACGAGAGCTGCACTGGAGACAGTGTTCACTGTTCAGGTGAACTAGCTGCTAAAATACACCCAAAAAGCTGTCTTCAAAAAAAGCCTCTCTCTCAGGAGCTGCAGTGCCTACACTCTCACTTGCTGCTCTTCCCATTCAGAAAAATCCAGAAATCTCCATTCAGTCTTTAATCTTTAACTGCACATCCAGAGCTGAACACCTTGGGGCTGACAGAATACCCCTGGACTAGCTATTGTAGCACATCACTTCTCAAATGTTTGAAATCTAATGTCCCCTCCAGATGGCAAAAACAATTGCACACTTTTAGTACCACGATACATTGTTCAGACAACCTTATTTAATATGAGATAGAGTTTTTTATTATTAATAGTTTCTGAATCCCTCACTTGGCTTTGATGTGAAGAACCCATAAATTATGCTAAAGCCATGAGCTGTAACAAATGCTCAGATTTATCAGTCTCCATAACCTTCATCAGCCTCAGCCTCTGTGCTTTGTGGATCGGGGTATGTCCACCCGCACTGCAGCCTGTAAGGTGAAGCTTTGTGTTAGGTGGTTCAGGTGCACAGGGCAGGCTGTAAAATGCTCCTGAGAAGCAAAGTCATCCCAGGCAGAATCCCTTGCAGCCACAGTCAGCTGTCCTGGTTAGCTCTGTGGGACAGGATTTTGCAGTGCAGATGTACTGGCAGTTTCAGGTGAAAATGCTTCCATGTACTGGGCCCAGGCTTTCCCTGTGTTCCTTTACCTGCTGACTCTTCTGTGCGTGCTCTCTTTTTCCACACACACCAGCACTGTCCCTGGCTGGATGCTCCTCAGCACTTCTGTCAACTCCCCGCCTCTTCATCTGCTCCTCCGCACACTGCCGAGAGCTTTGATTACAGCGTGCCTCTCTCTTTGCAGGTGGCATTGCCATAGTAAGTTGGTTCCATGTAGAAAGTCACATCTCCACATGTTAATATCTCCATCCTTAGTGCCTTAACTCAGAAAAGATTTTTGTTTTCCCATATAATGAATGGGAACAGGCATGAGCTGAGATCTGTAATGTAGGAAATACTGATGTAGAGGCTCATAACGTGCTCCTGCCTGTCCTTTGCCACATGGACCAGAGAATTATTTAGTAATCTCTCTGCACCTTTCTGATTAGTCTTTCATACACCACCACAACTCAGCCCCTCCTAATTTTGACCCTCTATGCAAAGATCTAGGACATTTAGAGACATACAGTTATAAATACAGTCACCCCATCTTGACCTGAGCAGAAATTCCTTGAAGGGCAAGCACTGAGCAGAACTGATTGCTCTCATCAGTCACACACCCCTGTTACTGCAGAGCTGTGCAGGGCAGGCTGCTCTGTTCCAGCCTTCTGTACCCCAGCTGCACATCACCCTTCCTAGCAGATGTATTTGTAGGGAATACCTATTCAATATTTAAAGTCACAGGTGTAATGGATCCTGCCCATAGATAAGAAGAGTTGGGGAAGTAGATGCTCTTCTGTGGTCTTTAATAGCCCTGTTTTTACAACTAGCTACTCTGAGCTTTGAATTACTTACGTATAACCCAAAATAATTTAAGTAATGTGCAGTTAAAAGTAAACTGCTTTAATCACTTTGGGAGAGTGACCAAAAAAAAATAATCCACATAAATGTATTTGGTTTTATTTCATGGGCCAACACTCAGCACAGTTAAAGCCAGGTATGAACCTTTTGAAAAATACTATTCTTAAAGGATTATATTGTGTATTTATACTTATTAACCTTGAAAAGTAAGATATCAATTTGAGGTTATTTCCTGTCTACCCACAAAATCTCACATTGTAGAAAAATTGTTAATTCATCTTTGTTCAAGACATCCCTCCCCCCACTTTCAGTTATCCCCAGAACTCCCCAGGAGGGAAATAACACTTCAGTTCTGTCTTTTTAACTTGCCTGATTTACATAAATGTAATGATATTTAAGTGCCTTTGGCTGCACTTTCCTTTCCCTTTTCTGTTTCTTTACTCCCAAACTCTCAAGGCAGATGAAGTAACAGTTGGCAGCGCCTTGCTCATTACAGCGTTGCCTGTGCTGTTCTCGAGTCACGCCACTCCGGTTGCAGCTGGCTGAGCGGCTCTCCAGTCCTCCCATGAATTCCAGTTTCCCTTTGGGAAGTCACTTCTGATTCAGTTTCCTCCCCAAACAGGGGAAATGAGCTCCTCCTTGGAGTCACACGGTTATCCCAGCAGAAAGGTGCAGCAGATCAGGCCAGTTCTGGTTCAAGCCTGACCTCTCCCCTTGAATGAGTGATGGGGACAGGTCCTGTGAGCCTCTCACCTGCACCATCCACGCCAGGTATGAGAAGACACAGACATCACTCTGCCCAACAAGGCCAGGAAGAGAAAGATTATGAGAAAACTTGATAAAAAAATAACCAGACTGAAGAGATGCAGAAGAGGATAGATTTGGATTTGGGGACTGAATTTATAGGTTAGGGATGGGTAGATGTGGAGTTGAAGAGTTCTTGCAGAGGGGATGAAGGGAATCTCAGTAAATACATGTGATTTTCAGCTGTGATAATCTCTCTCACTCACAAAGGGTAAAGTGTGGGGTGGTGGCCCCAAATCATGTCTTTTGGGGATGGGGACATATTCCAATATTCAGAGTCATCAGCTGATAATTCACCTTCCTTGCCATTCAGCTTTGCTTTCTGTTCCTATTTGGCACACCATCTCTTCCCATTTTCTTTTCTCTCTGTACACAAAGGAAATGGAAGTACGGGAAACAGCAGTAGCTGTTTTTCTTCACTGCTTCCCTGATAGTCCATGTGGGGAAGGAAAAAGCAGAAACCAGTTCTCTCTGTCACTCCCAGTGTTGTGCCACCAGTCACACATCTGCTACACAATTTCTGCTCTGTCTTTCTGAAAAGGGTCTGGAGTCCTCACCGTGCACACAGGCAGAGGACGTGGATAACAACCCCCATCTCACAAGCCCCTGTGATTGTCTCTGAAGTGATGGCTTCCAAATGAGCATGTGGACCACTACTGATTTTTAAACTGTTTAAAGTGCCATGCAAAATACCCTCTAAAGTGCCTAAAAACTATTTGAATCCATGCTGTCATCTTTTCCTTTTGCCTATGACAGTCACATGCCACCTTCTGCACTGATGCCTGGCACAGTGTTGAGAACTTCTGCTGTCACCATGATAAAACACAACTCTCTTCCCATGATGGAAATCCAAGAAAACTGTATCCAGGAATGCTAGAACTACTGAACTTTTTGCTTTACACAGAATAGGTCTAACAAGTGCAAGCTTGCAGCAGTCCTTATCCAGGATTTTCTCAAAGAATACAATGAAAACAGAAAAGCCACCAGACCCAGTTAACATTCCCATGATGATCACCAGCCACAGTGTAAACCCCATCTGTTGCTCTTACTAAACCCCCCTTATTTTTTTAACCTGGATCCACCAAGAAACATCTAGCATTTTGCCAAAAGCATACAATGTCCTTTGTGTAAAACTAAAAATTCACTGTTGCTTTCAAACAGCTCATAAAAATGTTACCTTCTAACAGAAGTTGACAGTCTTCCATGTAAAAACTAATAAAGACTAATATATTCCTTTTATGGGTCACGATATCATCTAAAAATTTGTGAGGACTGGACTACTTTGTGTGATTACATGTAACCAATAAAATCATTTGAAAGGAACAGCCACCCTTCTCAGAATTTCAACTGGAACAAGACCCTGCAGGGTATTTACTACACCACCATTTTGGCCATCGTGGATTTACTGCTTGGTTTAGAACAGATCACTGTGGACACACAGAAGATTTTTCTCTTTTTCTATTTTAGAAGGAAGAAGTCTGACACCAAGGTAAAGTTGGTAGTAATGAAGTCAGAATAATCTTGTAAGCAACCCCACATATTAGGGTGTGACCTTAAAACCATGACAAAGGCACAGCCAAAACCCTCAGAGTCACACTGTGTGCTAGAGGTGGGAGTGCTCCTTGGCACACAGAAAACAGGTTCCAGAGGATGTATCTGCATCATCCAACTTACATATGGGGACTGTAAATCTCCCTACACACCCACCAGCACAGCATGATCTGCTGATTGTCTCTTCCACTAGTGAAAAGATGCAAAAGATTTAAGGACCTTTGTACTGCTGTATGTTCCTAGGTCAAGGTGAATCGGTAATTAAGCCTTGCATTATGAAAAATGTTGGTTTGTTTTGGTCTGATTTGTTTGTTTGTTTTAAAAATAAGGTACTCTTAACAGACAGGAACTACATGCACATCCTAGGTTATCCCTGGATCACCCAGACTGTAATCTCTACAGCTCTTATTTTAAAATAGAAGCATTTTCTCCATTCCTGTCTCATAAATTAAACCACTTCTCGTAACAGCAGACAGCAAGAAGCTGTCTGGGTACAGATTTTACCAATCCCTGGAAGTACATGAGCAATTCTAATGTCCAGAAGCATGACTAGGTCTAGACTGAGCTGCCAATAGTACCCTGAATATCAATACCAAACTTTCTCCCACCTCAGACTTCCTCACACCTTCTATTGAGAATTGATACAAGCCAGCTTCATGCCTTTCAAGCAACAGTAAAACCTCCAGCCACCCATTTGGCTTTCAAAACCACTGCACAGCTTCCTTAGCACAGCATGCTGTTAGGACCACATTGTCCAACCCCACACCAATCTCCTTTTCTATGGAGAGAATTGTGTCTGGCCTAAGAGAACAGTTAAGCACATGTGGATCATAACAGTAGAAAAATAAAGAGGCTGGATCTCTGTTGACCATACAGTTCTGCTCCAAATGTACTTTCACCACCTCAAACAAAAAAAGAAAGAGAAATGCTCTGACACTGTACAGACCAAATAGTGTGTGCCTTCAAGTACAGTCTTACTACTCCTCAAAAAATAATTAAGGAAAAAATCAATCTAGTTTTTATTCCAGGAACTGGCAAAATTCCATCACATTCTACTACAACACCCCAGTATTTTCATTTAAAGAGTTGTTTCTCCACCATTTCCAATCTCCATTTTTTAAGCAGCTGTAGTGGAACACGGCAGAAATGGATGCTCATCCTTAAGGATGGGGAGTGAGTTGAGTTTAGTGAGAAAACCTTTAAATCCCTGTGGGATGAACGTTATCATAGAATTGGAAGACACAAAGATATTTTTAACAACTTCTGTTTTGTAATTAGGGAGAAGGCTTTTTTATTTCCCTTTATTTCATTTTCAGAGCGGTATCGTAATAAAAATCTTCCCCTGTCGCTTTTGTTCCTGTTACTGCAGCATCACACAAGCCCAGCAGGACAAACTGTTCTTGTGAAAAACTGATTTATTCTCACATCTCTGACAATCTAAGGTGGAAGGATTAAGTGATGATCCTCTGATCTTCCTGTTCCCTTGTCTCCATGCTTACACTTTGCTCTTGTTCGCTTGCTGACCAGTCTTCAAATATCTTGCTTGAATGGCCCCATTCCATTAGGGAACTGACATCACTCGCTTCAGAGTGTTATTAATATCAGTCCTTGAAAGCATTTCACCAATGACAATCTAACATTAGCTTACAATGGGATTTAAAGATATGATGGTTCATTAATTTATGGTTTAATGCTGGCTTCTTCCAATCTGTTGTCCTTTCTCATTATAAACAGCAAAAAAAACCAACCCATAAAGTCCACAGTATCCTGCATAACAGCTTCATCTATTTATTTATTGGTATGATTTAAATGTACAAATCCTGCCCCTGTTTTGCAAGTCAGTTGTTAAAGAATAACTGCTGTACTTCTGGCAGGTGCTATTTTTGCTTCGCTTTTCCTTTTTTTTACCATTTTCGTTCCTGCCCAGGCAATTTACATGTTATATTTTCCTCTCCCATAAAATCTCAGTAAAATATGAGAAACATAACGTAGATTTCAATCAAGCTGAATTGAATAAATGGAATAATATTATTTCAACCTTTTGAGAGGATATTCCTGAGAAGGAGGATAGGTTAGCAGTTACAACTGATCTCAGAAATGCAGACAGAACCATGTTCAGTTCTGTCATAACCCTAGTTCTTTGCAAAATCAGATCAATGTAATTGAGTTTTAACTGTTCAGGAAAACAGAAGGAACAAAAATATGTCAAAATGTCTTGTTTGGAAATTGGAATAAAATATTTTGTATCTTCATTTCATGATCTGAACTTTCCAGTGTGCTTCCTGGCAAGCAGGAAAGCAGCTGTGCTGCAAAGGTCCTGGGAGCCTTGGTGGACACTACACTTAACAGCAAAGAAAGCCAACAGCATCCTGGGCTGTGTTAGCAGCAGAACAGATGGAGATCAAGGCAAGTGATTATCTGTCTCTGCTATGTGCAAGTTGGACCACAGCTACAGTATTGCATCCAGTTTTGGTTGCCAGGAAAGATGAGCAAGTTCAGCAGAAGGCCATCAAGATGATTGGAGGCCGCTTGTCTTGTGAGGAAAGGCTGAGGGAGCTGGGCTTGTTCAGCTGGAGAAGAGGTGGCTTCAGGGGATCTAGCAGCAGCCTGCCTGCACCTGCTAGAGGTTATCACACAATGGCAGGGGTTGGAAGGGACCTCTGGAGATCATCTAGTCCAACTTCCCTGCCAAGGTTATGGGAAAGACAGCCAGGCTCTTCAGAGTGCTGCATGCTGGGATGACAACGGGCACAAGCTGGAAGAAGAGGAGTTCAGACTGGATATAAGGAAAAACCTTTCTCCATGAGGGCAGTCAAGCAGCAGAACAGGCTGTCCAGAGAGGCCGTGCTGCCTCCACCTTTGAGGTTTTCAAGACACAGTTGAGCATCCCTGTCCAACCCCAAAGCTGACCCTGACCTGAGGAGGATGGACTAAAGACCTCCTGTGCTCCCTTCCAATCTGAATTGTCTTGTCATACTATAAACATAACTGACTTCTGTTCCCAAATCCTGTTGTACACACTGCACTGATGAGACTCTGGGGAAGAAAAGCTGGGCACTAAGAATAAATTTCTCCAATAAATCAGTAAGATACTGTGATGTTCCAAGATCAGAAAAAGGATGGATCTATCCTTGATTATAAAGTGTCCTTTCTCTTATTTTCTTCATTAAGTTTTGCATATAATTGCTGTATTAAAGCTTCAGGGATCAAAACTCTCTACTTTTTCCAATTTTGCAGCATTTGAATTCTGGGGTTAATATTCTTATAGGATAAAAGGTAACAAGGGATGCCAGAGATTATTGTATGGCCTGAATTTAACCCCATGCCAGCTGAGATATTAGTATGTTAATATGAGCACTAGCAATGACAGCCATAGGCTCAGAGACAGAACATGATCCTGAATTAAGATGCTTACTTAAACATAGCCAAGATTTTTTTAACCTGCTATTAAAGCATAAAACAAACAAGCAAAAAATCAATGTTACTTATAAATACATTTTAAACATATTTTGTATTTAAATAAGCCCCTAAACTGATGTCAATCACTCCTGAGAAAACTAACTCAGATAACATTTTGATTGGAGGAATTAGTTCATTTAGCAAGATTTAGATGTGGAAAAAAAATGTGAATGGTGGCATGGAACATTTGTGTATCTCTGTACCAGTCATAAAGGGTCAACTCTGCTCAGACCTTAAGTTGCTCCACAAAAGATCATTAACATGCACTGCTCAATGGAAATGCTTTTTTTTTTTCTCTGATAAAAAGAAGCAGAATATGTTTGTGGGCAACTTGAGGCAGTTTCAGGTCTGGCAGTGCCTTAGCAAGAATGGACTCTAATACAGGTTTCATTGCCTTTATTACTGTTTTTCTTGCTGTTTATTGTCTCCTGTTCTGATTGAAATACACAGCTGTAATGAATAATTTATAGCATTACACATTTACTCTTCCAGAAAATGCAAATCATAACTGTGTCTATATCAGTGATAAAATGGGTAAGCAGATACACTAAAAAGAGATATATAGCAACTGCTTACCGAGCTTCACCAAAATTATCAGCCATCCATCCTTCCTAACTGTCCTGTACTGCTCAGCACAGACCACTAATGCTCAAAGAGCCACAGAGCTGTTCAGATCCATCATCCATCACTGGGGATGCTGTGACCAAGCCAATCTCCTTTAAAGCCTATGAACATAGCAAAGGTGAGACTGTAACAGAGGAATTTTTCCTTTTTCTTAGTAAAGGCCTGCCTGTACAGAGCAGCCTGAGAAGAGAGATAACAACTAAGATACTAAGGAACAGACTATCTTCCCTTGCCCCTTAAGAGCTGCCGTGGATGACTCTGAAGACTATTTTCTCTGTGAAAGAGACAACCACAGAAGAACAAAAAGGGAAAAAAAAAAAAGTTCTATGTTTGCCAGAATATATAGGATGCCCAAAGGCAGACAGGCACGAAAAACATGAGAAACCTAGTCACTGAGAAGCAGAGTTAGATCTGTAGTGATCCACCATTGCTAGGCTTCCCAACAGCTTGATAAGACAACCAACACACACCATAGTCTACAATAAGAGAACAACACATTATCATATATTGTTATTTGGTAAATGCCATCGCTTTTATCTATCTAGGAACCATTCTAATTGACCTTTCTCAGTCTGTCATGGGTTTGTAATATTCTTAAGTGTTTAATGCAAGCCAAGGTCCAAAGACATTTTCTATAATGCTCTTCCACAAGCTTCACATTAAACTGCTTCCCTTATGTGTTAGAATGAGGCTGAAAGTTCTCAACAATCTGACAGCCCCATAAACCTTTTTAGTATCCTAGGAATTAAGTTCATTTTTATCTGGAAATTAGGTTAAGGGAGGCTACTGCCAGTCACTTACCGTGATGCAAGTCATGATGACAGACCAGCATTCGTACTCAGCGGTCCCTTGACGCAGTGAAACTGAACTTGACCTCTCCTGCTTCCATGAATAATATTTTTTCCTGTCTCCCAGCCTTCTTACACAAAATTTCTTCAGATTCAAAAAAATTTCTAGGTGTCACACACAGCCCAAGTCTGTCACAATGTTACTGATCCAGTAACTAGCATTAGATATTTATGAATATACAAACTCAGTATTCATCTCCCATCAGACACTAGAAGTCTAATATGTTGGTTTTTTTAAGGAGAAGTATTTTTCTAACTTGAAACTAATTACTGATTGAACAGTAGGAGGAAAATGCTTGAGTAAATTGATCATTTTTAATCAGATGCAGGCTAGAGAAATATGGATTATTCAAGCTTAGTTGATGTTTACATTGAAAAGAAAATGCAAGGTTTGTTACATGTCTAGAGTCAAAAAGGTTCATCACTGAAAAAACGCTGTTACAAGCAGCATTAACAGGGCTTGTTCAATGAATATTCTATTAATACCTCCCTGTAAAAGCCAATCCAGAGTACTGGAAATAGCAAATTAAAGCTTGCTTACTTTATCTTGCTGACGCAGTTCTGATCACAGTGGTACTGATTCAGCCACTACTACCAATCTAATTTTGTGCACATAAAACGTCAACAAAAAAGAAATATTAACGTAATAATTCATGGTTTTAAATGGCAAAGAATACTTTGCATTTTAACAGTACCTCCTATTGAAGAAGTACTTAGCATGGGCAAAGACAAATCTATTAAATCTGGTATCTTCTCTGTGGGTTAGTTACCATGCAAGGAGGAACACTAAAGAAAACTTCCAGGCTTGTTGAAGGTTATTTAAGGTGTCTGTAGCAGAGTAAGGAACAGCACTCACACACCCTGATTCCCCATCCTGTGCTTCTCCTACCAGGTCATCCTGACTGAAATTCTGTGATCTCTGCTTCTGTACAATCTGGAAAACATTCAATGAGAAATTCTCAGCTTCACAGAAAAATGGCCACTGGGATGTTCCAGTAGAAAAGACAACGTGGTTTAGCCACCTGCCTCCACCCTCCCAACTACCAAAAGAGCGAGCAGCTCTTGATTCTTCTGCTGGCTTCCCACAATGAGAAGTTCAGATTGCCCCTGCTCTCAAATGCAGTGAATTACTGACCACATATTCCCTAACGCCCCATAAGTTACTTGAATGAATGATTAAATGAGAAAGATGTAGTCACTCATTTATGATGTTATTTAAGTGACTGAAGAATCAAAAGTGAAAAAAAGAAATCAGAGGAGAAAGTAAACAGTGAATAAAGGGAGTATGAAGAGGGTTTAGGAGTTCAAGTTTCTTTTCATCTGGGATTCTTCCACAAGCAACATTGACTTAAATGTTCTTAAATACATTTTTGCTAACAGATCTACATGCAAGATGCACAGAATTAAAGTAATTATTTTCCAACCTGGGGATCACGCTAATAGTGACTTGCCATCCATACAGTAGTCCATGATTTCTTTGTCACCCTGGGATGGAACATTAGTCTTCAAATGCTCAGTACCACTTGTCCACTTTCAGGGCTATTATACTTCTGAAACCATTTTTACAAGAGGAGAAGTGAACAGTCTGCCAGCCAGGACAACCAGGTACCACGGCAAAACCCAGAACTGCATGGTCAGGTGTAGATGAAAATCTTGAAGCAGATGCCTTAAGGAAAACAGAAAAACCAGTTAATTTTAAAAGCAATGCTTACTGATTTTTATGCTGCATTTATACATCTGTGAAAATACATAATGTGATAGCAAAGTATATTTACTGTCATTAAAATTCTTCCTTAAAGTACAGAAACTGCTAAAAAGATACTGTATTCATGCAACAAACAAAGCAAGAAAATCTGCAAGCTCTTCTGCTTCACACAAAGCAGACAAAGGAGAAAAAGAGACAAGAAATAAAAAAGATGATGGGGAAAAGAAAGGGACTAACTGAAAAGGCATTAAAAGAGGAAAAAAGTGGAAGTAGTTTGAGAAAGGAACATCAAAGAAGAGGCACAGTAACTTTTGGAATGAACTTTATCCACACTTAATTTGTCTCAAGGAAGGTGCTGTGAAGCAGCTCAGTGAGGATGCTCAGAGAACAGCTGGGAGCTACTCTAGTTTTAGGGAGCAGGGAGGGGAACAAGAGCAAGGAGAATCATTGAAACTTTTTGCTCCTCAAGGGCAGGTCTGAGTCAAGGGTTTAACCACCTTTTGAGTCCCAAATAGAATATCTCAAAACTTTCTGCTAGAAAGTACTAATCTGTAGAGCTCCCTGCACTTGTTAAATTAAAACTAAGCTACAGCAATTACCATTCCATTTCCCACTAATGAGTTGGAATAACAATTATGAATCACCAGGTTGAATATGGTTTACTCAACTGCTATTATCAATGAGGATATCAATTTCATAACCACACAGGAAACATAACACTAATTTAAAAAAACCAATTACCACTTTATATGTATAAAAATGAAACTAAAATATGAAAACATCAAAATAAAAACACAAAGATTAATTATTTAATATTTCTGGAACATTGGATGATTGTTTGCCTTTTTGTTGCAGTTTAGAAAGATCACAAATATCAGACTGTCCCTCCCAACTGCTCACTTTTAAAATGATTATTTTAGTGTAAATTATAAGTATGAAATTCCCATAAGTTGTCTGGTAATGAAATCTGATGACTGCAGCATAGGGCTGCATGTGATTTTCTAGACTATATCAGCTCATGTAGTATCTCATACAAGTGCAGATATGCAGTTTGCCTTTCTCTCTCACATGTTCTTAAACACAGAAAGAGGCTTTGCATACCTCCTTCAACAGATTTAACAGATCTCCACACTAATATTAGTGAGAAATATTGACACAAAGTAATGGTCTAATAATCAATGGCAAAAGGGAAAAAAAAATAAGTATCCATGAACTATGCTTCCTGAAATATTTGAGAATCAGTTCACAAATGCTGATTAGTGGATCCCTGCATACTACTTATGAGAAAAACAGGGTCACAGAGAGGTTCAATAACTTGCCTGTGCTTCCATGACCACTCATTTTCAAAGCGGGTGGAACTGGCTCTGGATCCCCAGGTGTATTGGCTGTGAAGCACCTCATCTCTTGTGTCCTTTTAATCATCTAAATGTAATTAATGATGAAAAACTTTATAAAAATCTGAATTTGTTAGGAAAACAACAGTGTCAGTGAGGAGAACTGAATACCTTCAAGTTTTAAATGTTCTGTGTATGTAGGTCATTGGTTGACCTGCAGAAGGCAGTGACAGCAGTTTAATATCTATTACAGATTAAAATCATAGAATCCCAGAGTGGTTTGGGTTGGAAGGGACCTTAAAGCTCACCCAGTTCCAACCCCCCTGCCAGCAGCAGGGACACCTTCCACTAGACCAGGTTGCTCAAAGCCTCATCCAACCTGGTCTTGGACACTTCCAGGGAGGAGCAGCCACAGCTTCTCTGGGCAACCTGGGACACTGTCTCACCACCCTCATTGATTCTCAATTTTAAAAATACATTCTTTCTGTAATTCTTGATAGAGCCCATGCATCAAACTGAGTTAGTCCTTGTCATAATTGCTGAAAGAAGCCAATGCAATGTTATTATCAAACACACAAATGGGACCATTTTCAAGGCTGAAAGCCAAGGTAAGTTTCATCTCTGGTAGTGAATAGTTTCTATACAGCTCTGAATTTATTAATGTATTCATTGATAATCATATTATCCTCTGATAAGCGAGGAATACACAGCTGAAAGTCAGAGACACTGTGCCTGCCAGAGTTGCCTCCCAGATGCCACGGGGAGCCTGCATGCAGCTCACGGGCTGTCGGTGTGGGGTGCAACAA
The DNA here is from genome assembly GCA_907165065.1 of Caprimulgus europaeus. The sequence goes on along the minus strand of OU015532.1, from coordinate 44,427,984 downwards.
GGAGGGACCCCCACATGGGATGTGGATACACGAACTCATGGAGGGGTGTCTTCTCACCAATGTCTGCATCAGTGGCACAGGTCCACGCAGAGGCAGAGCAGCCACATCTCCAACAGGAGGGGTGAGGACATAGGGGAACCCAGATGACCCAAAGAGGGACACGTGCCTGTAAGTCACGCAGCCTATGTCCACCCAGCTGCTGCAGTGGGTCAGCAGGGGACATTAGAACCTTTAGGTTTAACTAATGAAGAGTATTTAGGCAGTTGCAGATGTTCATTAATGTTTTTAAAGTACCTGATATTGTGTTGTATTGCTGATCTAGCTCTTGAGTGTGCAGTTCAATAATTGCCATTTAACTACATGTCATTAATAAAGCAACAAACCACTTCCATCCTGTTTGGTTTAAACTATTTGAAATCACACAGAATCACACAGAATCACAGAATGTCAGGGATTGGAAGGGACCTCGAAAGCTCATCCAGTCCAATCCCCCTGCTGGAGCAGGAACACCCAGATGAGTTCACACAGGAAGGTGTCCAGGTGGGTCTTGAATGTCTCCAGAGAAGGAGACTCCACACCCTCCCTGGTCAGCCTGTCCCAGGGCTCTGGCACCCTCACAGGAAAGAAGTTCTTTCTCAAATTTAAGCGGAACCTCCTGTGTTCCAGCTCACACCCATTGCCCCTTGTCCTACCATTGGACACCACTGTGAAGAGCCTGGCTCCATCCTCCTGACACTCACCCTTCAAATATTGATAAACATTAATGAGGTCCCCCCTCAGCCTCCTCTTCTCCAAGCTAAAGAGCCCCAGCTCCCCCAGCCTTTCCTCATAAGGGAGATGCTCCACTCCCTTCATCACCTTGGTGGCTCTGTGCTGGACTCTCTCAAGCAGTTCCCTGTCCTTATTGAACTGTGGGGCCCAGAACTGGACACAATATTCCAGATGTGGCCATAATAACCTGATTTTAATCAGGTTATTATGTGGGCATAATAACCTGATTAAAAGGTAAATTGAAACAAAGGCTTGATGACAATATTTTGGCATAAGTGTAATTCTTTTCTAACAAACTCATCAAAAGGGAAGAAAACTTCAAAAGGATTTCATTCACCAGTGTGCAACTGGCTTGAGATACTTCACACTGGCTGCAGTGAATAAAATTGCAGCAAGTTCATTTGGCTGCTGGTGGTTTTATGATATGACTGAAGCAATCAAATTCAGCATTACTGCTTAGAGGAACCATGTCTCCTTCACTCTCAGTCACGTCCTCCTTTCTCTCACACTTGCCAGCACTGATCATCTGATCCTGTTTGCAAAACAGACACATTCTGAAGGGGAAATCTGAACTTTTCCATTTTTTTTCTAATGAGTTTCACTCCCTGAAGCAGCTCATTGTGGGATACTGAGTGACTCAATAATGAGCCTGAATGTTCCTCAAGAGGCTTGTAGGAACTAATCTAGCTCTACCTCCAATTCTTAATTCTCTCTATTTCTTAAAGTTTGGGAAACTTACTCAGTCCATTCCTACCTCAAATGTAGAAGCTGAAATAATATTTTCCTTGCTTCAACAGATGTGGGCAGACTGCAGAGACTTGCTGAGTGATGCTTTTGTTAAGGCTGAGTTTCAGATTAAACTAAACTGCAATTGTACATATCAAGATTTTAATGAATCGACATAAAATGTATTAAAATGTGTTAGTATGATTTAAATAGTAAATTCCAACTTACAATAGTTGGATTGAAACTTGGGAATATTTAAGGAAAAATGTATGACTTGTGTAAATTAATGCTGCTTCCAATAATAACTCCTAAAATTAAACCTTTGCCCCTGAGATTTCATTTTGTTGCTGCTTCTTTCCATTGAAGAGGATGACAATCTTATTCCACAGATACACCTGACCCTAGCTCCACATGACAGCCAGATTCAAAGTCTCTGTTCCTACCTGTAAGGTGTCCAGTGACCATGCTAGTTGTTGCCATGGACCAGAAAAAGTCCAGGGCCAACAGCCCACACACAAGAAGATCTCAGGACTAAACGGAAATTCCACCTGTGCAGAAGTCAGAGGGTTTTCAGTAACCATCATAGGACTGTGCAACCACCTCCCAAAGAACAGAAGACTTAGCACAGAATTAGTGTTTTCTGCTCAACCTGCCAGGCACAGATCTGTAGCCTTCCTTCTCTCAGGAGAACATGTTATAGGATGTACATTTAGAGAAACAGGCCAGCTTTCCCTCTACAGATATCACAGAATCATACAATGGTTGGGGTTGGAAGGGACCTTAAAGATCATCCAGTTCCAACCCCCCTGCACTGGTCCCAGTATCGACCATTGAGGGACACCACTTGCCACTGGTTTCTACTCAGACTTTGAGCTGTTGACCACAACTCTTTGAGTGCGACCACCCAGCCAGTTCCTTATCCACCGAGTGGTCCATCCATCAAACCCACATGTTTCCAATTTGGAGATAAGGATGCCATGTGGGACGGTGTCAAATGCCTTGCACAAATCCAGGTAGATGACATCACTTGCTTTAGCCTTGTCCACCAGTGCTGTAACCCCATCATAAAAGGCCACCAGATTGGTCAGGCACGATTTGCCCTTGGTGAAGCCATGCTGGTTGTCACCAATCATCTCCTCATTCTCCATGTGCCTTAGCATAGTTTCTAGGAGTATCTGCTCCATGATCTTGCCTGGCACTGAGGTGAGACTGACCAGCCTGTAGTTCCCCAGGTCTTCCTTGTTACCCTTTTTCCAGTCAGAGGGAACTTCACTGCCATGACTTCTCAAATATGATGCATAGTGGCTAAGGTGCACCTTCTTCACCGCCCTGAGGATCTCGAATTCCACCATTTCATAGTCACTGCAGCCAAGACTGCCCAAGAGCTTCATGTTCCCCAGCAACGCCTCCTTGTTGGTGAGAACAAGGTCCAGCATGGCACGCCTCCTCATCGGTTCCTCGACCACCTGGAGAAGGAAGTTGTCCTCCACGCATTCCAGGAACCGCCTGGATTGTTTGTGCCCTGCTGTGTTGTCCCTCCAACATATATTGGGGTGGTTGAAGTCCCTCATGAGGACCAGGGCTTGTGAACATGAGGCTGCTCCTATCTGCCTATAGAGAGCCTCATCTGCTTGATCTCCCTGGTCTGGTGGCCTGTTGCAGACTCCCACTGTAATATCCCCTTTCATCCTGACCCACAGACTCTCAGCTAGCTTCTCATCTGTCTCCAGGTGAAGCTCCATACACTCCATCTGGTTGTTGACATAGAGGGCAACACCCCCTCCTCATCTCCCCTGCCTGTCCTTCCTGAGGAGCCTATATCCTTCCATTCCAACACTCCAGTCATGGGAGCCACCCCACCATGTCTCCGTGATGCCAATCAGGTCGTATCCCTGCAGGCACACATGCATTTGCAATTCTTCTTGTTTGTTGCCCATGCTATGTGCATTAGCACAGGGGTATTTAAGTTGGGCCCCCAGTGAAGTTGACTTTGCCTTGTTGGCTGGAGCAGCTGGAATCACAGTGTGGTGATCTTCAGGCATGGACCTCCCAGAGTCACTACCAGCAGTCCCAGTTATATCCCCTTCCCCCTTCCAATCTAGTTTAAAGCTCTGTCAATGAGCCCCGCTAATTCTTGCCCCAGGACCCTTTTCCCCTTCTGAGACAGGTGTGTCCCATCTTTTGTCTGTAGCCCTGGTGCCATGTAAACCTCCCCATGGTCAAAGAAACCAAATCTCTGCCTGTGGCACCAGCCTCTGAGCCATGTGCTGATCAGATGTGTCCCCCCGTTCCTGTCAGTAGACCTCCCTGCCACTAAAGGGACTGAGGAAAAAATTACCTGTGCACTTGATCGAGTAACCAGTCTCCCTTATGACCTGAAGCCCTTTTTAATTGCTTTTGGACTTTTCTCTGTAATCTCATCACTTCCAGCCTGGATGCCCACAAGCAGGGAGTGGTCTGAGGGCAGCACCAGGGAGAGAACCGGGGAGGTTCCTGCTGATACCCCTGACCCAGGCCCCAGGGAGGCAGCAGGCTTCCCTGTGGGAGGGATCTGGTCGGCACATGGGGCCCTCAGTTCCCCTCAGGAGGGAATCACCTACCATAATTACCTTCCTTTTTTCCCTTGATTGAACTCATCCTGAGCTGTGAGGGTGATTGATTCACCCTGGATGTCTTCCTGGGTGGATCTTCATTTTGTCCTCACTCTCCTGGCTCTCTGTTCCCAAGGCCTCATCCCTGTTGTCAGCGGTAACTGGGGGGCAAGGGAGGCCGGCAGGAGATTCCCCTGCCTCCCCAGCCTCCCTGAGGAGGGACCTGTTTCCATTCCTCGCTGTCTCTGGGGTCCCCTCCTCTTACCTGGTGGCAAGAGGAGAGGGGATCCTGTGCTACATGTGAAACCTGTAGCCTTTGGCTCAGGCATGGGAGGGCCTGAGCCCACCAGTCTGTCTCCTCTCACACTCCCTCATAGTCCTCAGCCTTTCCACCTCCTCTTTCAGCTCAGCCACCATGCTGAGCAGATCATTCACCTGCTCACAGCGAATACAGCTGTCATCCCTGCCCCTCTCCATTCCCAGGGAGAGGCTCCAGCACTCCCTGCAGCCAGGGCCCTGGACACCTGCATCTTTACATTCAACCTCTGTCTGGGTCACCACATTTCTTTTACCCACAGCTTTTGGCCGGGTAGCCACCATGGCTGTTCTTGCCTGTGTGGCTATCGGCTCAAGCTTCTGTGATACCCGAGCTGCTGTTGTTTTGCCGAGCTGCCGCGGGGGCGGCTCAGCTCCGGAGGTTGATCGCAGATCCTGACGGGAGCAGCGCCCTTCCCTGCCCGCGCAAACTGCCGCGCCAGGCCCTGTTAGCGCGTCCTGGTCGCTGGGGGCCGTTTAAATCGCCCGCGGTTGTGCCCGGCACCGCCCCCGCCGCTCCTGAGGGGACTCGGCGTCCCGTCCGCAGCCTCCCCTCGCTCCGGGACCGGCCGCTCCTCCTCCTCCTCTCAACTGGTGCTCAGCCGCGGAACTGACCGTTGCCGCCGCTGTGCCCCTCGCTGACTGAGGAGATGCCCTGTGAGAACAGAAACAAATCCCATGGATGATTTCCATCTCCCCCAGAAAGGATTAGAGAGAAACCTTTGTGCCCGACAGTCCCGTTACCTAGCGTAGAGTGAAGGATTATTAGCTTTGACTGGAGTATTAGCATCATGGCTAGAGCAGAACAGGTTACCACCCCTGTGAATTTTAGCTCTGGTCAAGGACACATGCATGGAATGATTCTCCATGCCTCCAGGATGTCACTGAGCTGCAAAAAATAAATCTCAACAGAGTTAACTCCATGTGTCTGTCTCACACAAACTGGGCATTTAGGGCTCAAATTCACCCTCATGAACAGTTTTCACTCATCTGATTAAAGGAGTATCTGGTTTTAGCTGCACTTAAGCCACACTTAAAAAGCATTTTAGGTTTAGTCAGTTACTTGATAACATAGAGGCTTTTTCTCAGTTAAGCAGCCTATTCATAAAAAATCTGGTACCTAACAAAGCCCGAATTAATTTGTCTTTATGGAAGGCTATGCCTTTAAATTCAACCTTTAACCAGAAGATATAAAAATGTCTTTCAAGAGCAGCTGAGAATTATTATCCACTGCCAGCATTTGGAGAAGCTAAGGTGTGGATTCTGTAATGATTTTTTTTCAGTATTATGTTTCAAGTCAGTGGAAAAGCAGAGATTCAAGGATGGTGTCCTGAAATCCAGGAGCCTTATATCAGCTACTGTATTATACAGCTTCTCTGTTCTCCATGTGGTCTGCACCTTAGAGCAGAATAAGGAGTAATGTGTACAGTGGTCTAACAGGTTACCACAACTCACCTGAGCACACTGTGTGTATTTACCCTTATTTTGCTCTCAATATGAGGAAATCTGATTAAGTTTAAGTTTCCTTCATTGCTGACTAAACTAAATCAAATGTGCTTTACTTGTGCCATGGGCTAAGAGTGAACTCAAACAATGCTGCCAGTCAGGCACTATGCAGTAACTTGGTAAACCACAGTAACTTGGTTACCAGGATTAACCCTTAATTTGATGAAGTAAATCTCACTTTGCTCAAGACTTAAAAAACCTTATCAAACCACTGCCTTTATTTATATTGACTGATTACTGACTTAACTATCAGTGATCACTGTTTTGATCACTGATCTCTTGTCATTCCAATGTACATATAATATGCATATATAATGCACATATATATACATACAAATCTAATGTATAATGTACCCATCAACATGCCATTGGAATTGGCAGTCCCAGATTTTGTATACCCCAGCATCTTGCAGCCTTGCAGAACAACGTTCCTGCAGAGGGTAAATATCAAGGGGGGCACACAACACATAGACTTGAACCTTCCAAACATTTATGTAGCAGACAAGGCACAAAAGCAGATTTTAGCTCTTCCCCTCCTGCCTCCATAATTAACTCAATTTTGCTTTCTGGAACTTGTTTTACATTTTGTACTAAAAGATATCAAGAGCTATTTTCTAACTGGTCCCTTTTCATCTGTTAGAAAAAATGCCTCTTACCCATGGTGTCAGACTGTAGAGGACTCTCCACAGGGAAGCAGTAGAAATCCTGTTTCTTGAGCTACAGACTGGACAAGGAACTAGAGTACATATTACAGTGGGTCCAGAAGACAGACTGAATAGGATGCAGGCCTCTTTGTCCTTGTATTTATGATAGGATGAATTGGATTGTTTCAGTTACACGATGGTTTCTATGAGCAAACACAAACAGATGTCAAAAGACAACACATTTCTGTTCGTGCAATAACAGCAGATGGAGGATTGTCACGGAGCCTGCAAGGTAGGGCATTCATTTAACACCAGCTCATACCTCCTGATCACGCTCATGCTTACTTCATATCACCTCACCCAGTGTTTCTCTTACCCTATTTTTTTTTTTTTTGGCTTGGAATCATAAAGAGGGACAATTTTAATATGCTAATCTCCTAGAGACAAGCCACAGACTGAATAGTTTCCCATCACTTTAATTAATGGATACCACGCTGTCTGGAGTTCCCAACAGTCATGGTTTCTATTTATTGGGAAACCTTTAACTCTCAGTGAGGAGGATCATTATCTGATACTCTACAAGTGAAGGGTCTGATGAGAAGAGCATGATTAATCAGAAAGTATTCTGAACAGCTAGGCTCTTGGTGACAGGGCCATAATCAAAGAAGCAAGAAGAATGTGCACTAAAGCAATTTTGTGATTAACAGATACGTTGTGATTCTGGCCACTGCTGCATGCAAAGCAAAGTGTTGAGGATAAGTGGACAAAAGGTGAAAAAAAATTCTTATTTCCATAATTTTTCAAATGAAACCTGAACTGAGCTGGAATAAAGCTGCAATTACCTTTTGCCTTCAGCCTATGAGAACAGTGGATGCACAACCTAGTGAGTAATACATTTCCTTTTCCTAATTCCAAAATTACTGACACTCCTTATTCATTCCTCCATAGCCTAGAATATGTCATGTAGTAAGATTTCAAAAGAAGTTTTATATTTAGTTGCAAGAAAAGCTGGGCTAGGCATAGCAAACAGGCATTGATTAGCATCAGCCTGCCAAGAAGAGTCTGCAAAGATCTTCTTGTCAAATGACAAAAAATACATCTTCTTACTGTGCTAACTTGATGATTTTTCTGTTACCTGTTTTCTTTGTTCATTTTCCTCAATTAATTAAGATGACAGCTTGTCTTGCTGTCTTCCAGGCAGCCTAACCAAGAATCATGATAGAGTAGTGATTCTATTAACCTGCCAGGGACACTTGGAAGATCTCCAGAAGGTAAATATTACTGGTGTGCTCACATCCCACAGCTTCTCTCAAAGAGAAGAAAGCAGGTGAAGGACCAAACCCCAAAAGTTCTGACTTCTTATGGATCACTGAACTACTGCATTCCTCATGTCCCTAAAACACTTGCTACAATATTGCAGCAAGGGAAGTAAAAAAAGTGATCACATGATCACTGAGCTTATAAAAATACCTGAAGTTATGAAAGAATTATTGCAAAGTTAAGCTAGAGTATTAGTTTTTACACTTTAACAATAAATAAAATACACTTTAATCCTTATTCCCTGGCAGATAAGCTACCTTAGGATGTAAGAACATGCATCCAAGTAGTTTGCTGTGAAGTGGTGTCCTGCAAGTTTGTACCTTAACTAACACCACAGCAACTCTTTTTGTGTGCCATATTCTAAGAAGGGAAACTTGTGGATATATCTATTACAGGTGCTGTCAACTCTTGAATTAGTAGGTCTATGCCTAAAGGCAAAAAAGTATCTTGAAAATTACTTGAGACAGATTCTCCATGGCTGTAATCCTTGTACAGCCCTTCACATTGGCAGAGAGTGGGTGTAAAATACAGCAGCACTTTTCAGCCACTTTGTCTTCATTTTGCACAGATGTTAATGACTGCAAAGGTGCAGAGCAATGGAGAATCTGACACTTTATAAATATTAATTAGCAAAGAATTACACTGCCCCTTTGTGGTGCTAAACATTATCATTCCCATTTTATAAATGGTGCTCCAGTCATGGAACAAGGTTAATTTACTAGTTCACAGCAGCACAAGACAATGACAGAGCCAGGAATAGAATACAGGCACCTCACAGCTACTTGTTAATCCTGTGAGCCCCACAGTTCCACTTATTTAGTGTTTGCCTTTCTTACTATGTCTGTTCCCGAAAACAGCTAAAATGACATCATATTGCTGTCTCTTTACCTGGGGAAAATGTGAAGACTGCCTGCAGCAAAAAGCTGTCAGTGTCACAGCACAACACAGTCAGCCAGGGATGGTTTCCCCTGGGACCAGAGGTGTGACAGCCAACAAGCAAAACCAGCAGCTCTAACAGGTTTTTTGTAGACAAAAGGTTGGCTTAAAAATAAGTATTATCATGTTAATTGTGGTACTTCCATTGACTGTCCAACATTAAAAGGCTTAAGAACACACCCTGTACAATCTAATGACTGAGATATATTATAATTTCTAGATAAATCTCAAAGATTCAAAGGGTTGATGATGCACCCCAAAACCTTGATATTTTGATGAATCTTGGATTTTTGTGACTGGCAATGCAAAGCAAGCTCTTCTGTGTCCAGAAATACTAGAGGTGAGAAAATATGTAAAAATAAAAGCAATTTCTCAGGAGAAAAGGTGTTCTTTCAGTATTTGACAATACCTGCCACACCAAGGCATTTACCTATAAACTGGACAGTGAAAATGAACAGTTTAGGAACAAAATAAAACTACACAACTGTTCTTTAATCTCCTCCAAAGACCAAATCACACTCCTATTTTAGAGATGGCTTGTGTCATTTTTTATTTCATTTGAGCAGACTGAAAATTTCCCTACTAGAATTCCATCATCAAAAGTCTCTGTTAGTTTGAAAAGGACAAGTATAGGACATTAGTGGTTCCAGAGTTTGTTCAACAAAGCTCATAGTCACACTTCTGTACTGCAAGATAGCTCATGCTATCTAATTTGATGCTGATGAAGAAACCTGAAAGTTCAGATGAAGGGACATCACAATCCACCACCTAAGTGGTGTGACTTATTCCTAAGCCTTGTACTGGAATACAAGCAAGAGGACATTATTCTGAATGCAACTTACTGCTGAAAGGAACTCCCTTCTGATAAATTCTAAATGGCCAAAATTCAATGATTTGGGGACCTCTCAAAATATCCAGTTATCCATACGTGACATGAACTGCTAGAGAAGCCAAGGACAGAATGAGTAGCAGAAGCTTCCCTTCTCACCTCTACAGGTGGTAATGAAAGTATCAGCATGGAGGTCTACAAGTACTTCCCCTATCCCTGCAGCAAACAGAAAAGATAACTAAATCTAACACTACTCAGTAGCAAAACAGTCTGGTGAGGGAAGAAAATCAAACATAAAGCAACAGGATCTTATGTCACCGCCCAGAAGGTGCAAAGCTGACTTCCAGGCTAGTAACTAGCAGTGGACCCCAAGGGTCAATAGTGGGTCCAAAGCTGTTTGAGATCTTCACTAATGATCTGGATGATGACTGTTACCTCAGCAAGTTTGCTGATGACACAAAGCTGGGAGGAAGGGATGATAAGGGCTGACAAACCAGAGGATTGTGCTGCTATTCAGAGGGACCTCAAAGGGCTGGAGAAATGGGCTGACAGGTACCTAATGGAGCTCAACAAGGAGAAGTGCCAAGTTCTGCACCTGGGGAGGAATAACCCCAGGCACCAGTACACTCTGGGGGCCATCCAGCCAGAAAACAACTTTGCAGAAAAGGACCTGGAGGTGCTGGTGGACATCAAGTTGAACATGAGCCAGCAATGTGCCCTTGCAGCAAAGGTGCATCTTGGGCTGCATTAGACTGAGTATTGCCAGCCTGACAAATGAGGTGATCCTTCCCTTCTTCTTGGCACTGGTGCAGCCACATCTGGAGTACTGTGTGCAGTTCTGGGCCCTGCAGTACAAGAGACATGAGCATAATGGAGAGAGTCCAGGGCTGTGAAGATGATAAGGAACTGGAGCATCTTTCCTATGAGGACAAGCTGAGACATTTGGGACTGTTTAGCTTAGAGAAGACAGCTCATGGTGGGGTCTTATCAATCCACAAAATACCTCAAGGGAGGGTGCAAAGGAGATGGAGCCAGGCTCTTTTCAGTGGTGCCCAGTGACAGGATAGGAGGCAATGGGCACAAACTGAAACACAGGAGATTATGTCTGAACATCAAGAAACTTCTTTACTGTGAGGGTGACGGAGCACTGGCACAGGTTACCCAGAGAGGTTGTGGAGTTTCCATCCTTGCAGATATTCAAAAGTATTCTGGGCTTGTTCCTGAGCAACTGGCTCTAGGTGGTCTTGCTTGAGCAGGACGATCAGATGATCTCCAGAGGTCCCTTCCAACCCCATTCTGTGATTCTGTGAAATATAAAAACCTAAGTCCTATCACTACTACTACTGCCACCAGAAGTTCTTGGCAGCCATATGGCCATAAGGTAATATATATAGAATAAGTGTGAAAAGCAATCATTTGACTCTTTAGGGACATCAAAAAAGAATATGCAAGAGCGGCTTAATTTTTCCATTATCTGTATATTAGATCCAGTATTTGAGAGGAATATAGTGCAATGTAGAGATACCTGAAGTACTGGTGACTTTTAATGGTCTCCCTGATGGTCCTTTGCTTTCTGGGGATAGCTGGGACTTGGCAGACAAACAAGAACCAAACTTTTATAGAAGGAGAGACCCCAGGTGCTCTAACTCAAGTTAGGAAGAGCCCTGCTTTCCAGCCAGTCACAAAACTGGGACAGACCGAGCTGTAGCATTCTGTGCTGCACTCATCTTAAACAGGATTTCTGCTGGCACAAAAGGCATAATGCATCTCTGTCTGATACCACTGAAAATCTTTCTCTTGACCTCAGCTAGCAATGTTCAGGTACGAAATTTCTGAAAGTGACATCTGGAAGACAGTGAAAATAGTCAGATTTGGTGGAGTCTTGGTTCTGCAGTTACGTGTGTTGTTTAAACTGCAGTTTTATCTGTCTAAGTAAATAAGCAAACAGACTACATGGAATAATGGATTTCATCCCTGGCATTATTTATCTGGGATTCCCAGACAAATCATTAGAAGAAATGTTTGGTTGTTTCTTGACAACATTCAAAAGCTAAATGTCAGCTGAACGATTAAAAATTCTTTATTGATCATTTAAGCAGTTTTAGAACATGATGGAAAGTAGTGAATAATCCCCAACATTGTTTTTACTTGTAAAATTCCTGTAATGAGTCAATAAACATTCATCTGAAAAGGAGTAGGGGACATATTAAAATTTCAACTAGACAGTTCTTAAAAAATCCCATAAACTGGAGTAGGAAAGATTAGGTTAACACTGGGGGTGTAACTCACAATAACAGTCAAAGAAAAATACACTTCCCTGGTTTTGGTCCCAGGTATCCAGTGTTGGTTTCATCCAAGCAATTGAACACTGGATCTGCTATTTACCTTATTCAGCCCTCACCTCAAGCAACCTCTGTGATAGATCTCCTGGGTCTCCATTTGCTTCTTGGACCTGACAGCAATGTTATTCTGTGAAAGATCTTTCATAGAAAATGTATTTCAAAGCAGCACTCAGACTTAAATTAAACATTCCACTACAATATAGAAGAAAGATGTTATGCTGCCAGCCTAATCTGAAAGGAACTATATGAGGGACCTGCATGTTTACTGTGTCTTGCTGCCTACAGTAAAAGTGCTCAGTTTGCCAGTAAAAGTTATCTAGCAGTATTTATATCTATATAAATATAGATCTAATAAATATATCTATAGTATTTAATATCTAAAAGTATTTAGCAGGACTAGTGTTGTCATTGTTCCCTGATAACACTAGTCCTGCTAAATGCACCTGAAAACTAGCTTGGACAATGCACTGAGCTGGCTTTTCACAGACATGAAACACACTTGCACTACCAAATGAAAGAACAGAAGTAGTGGGGATCTGGTATGGCTCTTTACTCAGCTAGTAGCTAGGATCCTCTGTTAAAAACAAACAAAAAACCACAACTATTTTGATTAAAAATTAATATTGTGATCTGAGTCCTGTCAGCTGCCAGAGCTGTGCTGTACAGTGATAAGGCAGAGTCAGAAAAGCAAAGTACCACACTTTCTGGATCCTAGCTCCAGAGCAAATCAGCATCAGTTCACTACCCAGGACAGCCTACAGAGGCAACAAATTGATCTTTGTCTCTGCTCTCAAATGCAGGTAAAAAAGCCATGGTGTGCATTTGTACTTTGGCAATTCTCCTTTTACTAAGAACTTGTGGCCATATTCCATGGTACCTGAAAATTACTCCCCAGTTACCTTAACCCTAATACCAGCCATAACTCTATTAATGACTGTTATAATCATTTATTAACTATTAAAAGATTAACACCTACTTAATGATGCCAATTATCTTTTATACTTTATTTCATGCTTCCTCTAATACTTGAGAGAAGCCTTTTTAAAATGTCTGCAAAATCTTCCCTCAATTCTTTTTCTTTTTTGTTATGCCACAGAAATCTTCACTTGAATTTAGCTATTAGTTCTTATGTAGTCTACTACATCATTTTCATCTCCTGAACTTCCCTCTCCTCAACACCCATCTTTTTACTTATACTTAGAATGACCCTTGTAATAGGGAACACATTTCTGTTCTCAGTTTAGCCTCTACAGTAATATGATGACAAACATCAACAAGAAAACTGCAGACTCTGTAGGAAGCAGATGATTCAAACTTCTCTAATATTTTTAATATGAAGAAACCTAGCAGCTACTTTAAAAAAAAAAGTGAAACTTAAAAACTGAATATAACATAATTTCATATCAGAGGATTAAATAATGTCATCGCTACAAGTACAATGCAGCAACAGAAGATAATGTAGTTTGTTTAATCATATTGCTTTGTGCTGTGAGGTACAATTTTGCTAAGCCCTTCCCAGAAAAAGTGGCAGGACAGTCCAGCATTTCATTTTGCAAGCTCCCTGTGAATCTCCATTTCAAGAGTGATCGATCCTGGATTGAATCAAAGGCCAATGGTAATTTAGTGGAGCCTCCATGTCTCTCCAAGCTGATGACAATCAATGTTTTGACTTAGACAAACTCATTCTCAACTGCTCTGTATCTTTTATAGTTAGTGCTCCTGCACAAACATTAAAAAAGAAAAAAAGGTTATGTTTTAAACTTCTGCAAACAACCATATAGAGAAGACTCAGACATATTACCCAGAAAGAAGCATTTTGCCCTGTGTTGTAGAAGACACCACAAGAATGCCAGTGACTAATATTTTGAGGGTAATACTTTCTGGGTAAAACCACATCAGCACGTTGGTAGAGCTGTAATAGAGAGGAAGAGTTTGGGTTGTCACCTTTTCAAATGCTATCAACTCCTGGTTTCAGGACTGCATGGTCTGACAGCTTTTCCTGTGTCACTCCAGGGCACAAAGCCTCTAGGATAATTATTCATGTGATGCAGGCTCTTTCTCTTCCTTTAATACAGATATAAAAAACAAACATTGGCTGCAGATGCACTTCATGTGAAAAAAGACAGCCCTTGCCTTCACCCAGAAGCAGAAACAAGCAGATGGTGACCTCAGTATTAATGGCTCATAGCAGGAAAAATTCCCAATGGCACAGAGGGGTCTGTAACTCTGGGGAGAGCACACAGCATTTCATAAAGCCAGTGCTGAGTGCCACCACAGTGTCCTTCCCCCTGTGCTCAGGGGAAATTCATCAGCCTAGGACAGTGGTCTAGACATAACACCCTTGAGTTTCCCAGTTCATGGTCCCATTTCTCTCTTTCTTGCTCCAGCATGTGAATTTGGCCATGTCTCCCTTCCTGCACACAAGTAACACACACTTAAGAGCTTCAACAAATGCTAAACAGCAAGAACATTCTGAGGCTGTGACTGAACAGATCTGCTTGACACCAGTATCTGACCCAAAAGCAAATGGAGAACGATGGATTTGACACTACAGTCTAATACTGTGTTCAAACTGAGAAACATAACACACAATGAGAATTAAATGCTACACAAACAACACATATAACCATAAGCCATGCACTTTGGGAAATACAGCATTGCTTCTCCTCAAAAATTAACTCTGTCAACTGTAATTGATGTTAATAAAAGCAGTGATCTCTTAACAGAATATATATTTTTAATATTCAATTAATAGTGATAGGACCTCCTTGCCTACCTGACATGTCAAAGAAAGGAAAAACAATGCTGTCCTCCCGCTTCCTTATTCTTAAGCTTTGAATTACACTTACTCAATATGCAAATATTATGAGCCTCTTCTGCTGCCTCCTCTAAATGCCATAATATCACTGTCACTAATACAATGTAAAAACGGTTACATGTTTCTGAATTTAGCTTATGCTGATGGTGTTGCTGTGACTAAACTCAGTGAGAGGCCATAAAGGAAGGAAAGGGAATTTTATTTGAGTCAAAACTTATTTCACTCACTCACAGTCCTTCTTTCATGGATTTAACTCATTCATTCTTTTACCATCACTCTTTCATATCCATATATTTACAAGCAGGAAGTCGTCTGGCCATGATGGACAAAGACAATAGTTGTCAAGTCCTCATAATGTCTTTCAGGTCCTTCTTACACTGGAGATTATGACCTGATGTTTGGATGCCTTTTATACCCTTTAAGGCTTTTCAGAACCTTTAAGGCTTTTCAACCTTAAAGCTAACAATGACTATGAAACAGTCTCTTTATATCTTCCTATCTGTCTGAATCAACAGGCAATCACTGCCTTTTGTTTCCTTATCTGGGTGTTTTATAGCTCTAATTCTTTATCTTCCTGCCCTATTTTCTTTAGAGAAGAAAAGCCCAGCAAGAATATACTTCAAGATGAGGCAGAACCCTTTTTGACAGGTCCTATGAAGGGACCTTTGCAGAGAACAACAAACACTAACTGGCTAATTCTGCATTGCTACAGGTTAGGAATAGCAGTGACTCGAAAGAAGTCAGGACTGGAAGGATCCTCCTGCTGCACTTCCCGATCTGTTGGGAATTAGAAATGGCAGAATTTATGCTGATGTGGTCCCCAAGCACTAGGGCCGGATGTGCTGAACACTTGTAGTTCTGAGACCACCTGCCAGCAAAACAATAGAAGGATCATTAGCTGAACATGGCAAGGGCACCTGCTGATGAGATGCACTTCTGCATAACAAGTGACTAAATTACATTCCCTAAAACTCTAACTAATGTCATGACCTAAACCACCACTATTAATTTTTCATGCAGATTGTCTCACTTGTGTGTAATTGTGCAAGTCTGTGAATGCTATGAGCAGGCGTGAGAAAACTCAGAGCTGAGCAGCAAGAACTGGAATGAGCTGGGAAACAAAAATCCACCCTAAGTGACAATATAAATACTTCTTTAGTCCCACCCTCAAGACACAAGGCTCCCTTTCCTCTCACAACCCATGCATCCTAGCAGATTTTGTGAAGCACAGGAACACAGTCAAGTCAGCTATACTGCTGAGGTCTCTTCCTACTTGCACCATGAAGAAAAGAACTGTGTATTTCAAACAAGCTGAGTCATCAAATACTTTACAGACTGAAGTGCATAAGCAGAAGAGTAGCTAAGAAAAATACAGAGGCCAGAAAAGGAAAAAATATGCATTTTGTGTAAGAGTCACTGAAACCAGACACAGTGTCAGTACAGGAGGAAGCACTAAGATAGCAGAAGCTGCAGAGCAAAGGTTTCACTTTTGGGAAATTATTGTTAGCTCCCCCATCATGCCAAAAAACCAACAGAAAGCCACAGCCAAGATCAGCTGCGGGTTTCCTTTGCAGACAGGAACTACAAAAGTAATAAATGCCCAGAAATGATTGATTTGTAGGAAGCTAGTACTTGTTAGAGATTTGATCTGCATCTGCCTAGACCTTTTCCTATAGAAAGGTAATGTAAGAAGATAAAAGACTTCTAAACTGAAGAAGGGACAGGTTATATAAAAAAACATAAGTAACTCATCTTTTAAAGTGTCAAAAATTCAAAGTGACTGCATCAGACAGCAGAAAGAAAATGAAACAGTTTCATAAACAACTCTCCCCTCTGCTCATCATGTCTTTGGAGACAGATCCTTGCTTGCAGGCATAGCTTTGGATGGCTCAGTGGCTTTCTGAACTGCATCAAACTTTGCCAGTCCCCTCTGATCCCAAGGAAGTTCATGTGGTTATCTCTGGGTCCTGCTGACTGCTCCTCTGGGAAGTCTCTGTCCCTGTGGGCTGCAGCCTCCCAGGCTGCACTGTGACCCTCCTCCTGCCAGACCTGGCAGCCCTGGAACCTTCTCCCCCAAACAGGACCCACAGCTCCCCAAAGCCACACCCAACCCTTGCTGTCCTTTCCAAGGGCTCTCCTTTTCCAGCTACTTCTTGAAGGGACACAGCATGCACTGAGAGCACGCAGACAACACAAATACCATCTGTCACATTTGGGAATTTTAATTTGTGGGTGCACTGACCTGAGACAAGCTCTGTGGGCAAGGACTGAACTACACACCATCTCTCTGGCTGAGCTGAGAGGAACAGTAATAAATTTGCTTCCTCTAAGCCACTTTCTTCAGGATGGAAGCTTCTTACCCTGCCCTATGGTGAGAATGAATGTGCTGTAATTCAGTTTGTATTCCCTGCACCGTATTCATTTACCACTGCTCCCCATCAAGTGATGAATTCAATAGAGATAAAGTGAGGAAAAAGCCCAGTTGCACCAAATCACAGAGAATCCTGAAAAGAAAGTAAAAAAATCCTTCAGATTAAGGAGTCAGACTCCTATAGCCCTGAGAGGAAACCTGTTATGAATTCCCTATGCTTAAGGAATGAAAGATGCTAACTTTTCTGGAGAGCCGGGATAAGGAAGCCAGTTCTTCTTTGGAAGTTGTAGCTGGGGTACACCTAAATAGTTCTTAAATTAGATGACTAAACCTTTGGCACACCCTACTCCAGCCTGTGGGCAATGACAACCTACTTGATTTTAAAAGCTTTCAAACTCAGGTTGTCCAAAATAAATTATCATGGTAGTTCTCTTCCAAAGGAAATATCCTATCCTATCCTATCCTATCCTATCCTATCCTATCCTATCCTATCCTATCCTATCCTATCCCATCCCATCCCATCCCATCCTATCCTATCCTATCCCATCCTATCCCATCCTATCCCATCCTATCCCATCCCATCCATCTATATCTAAGGTTGCATAAGTTTGAATCTGTTTCCAGACAGAATCTCCCTCTTTTGTAGGGAAATCAGGAGCCATATCCTGATTTCACACTGTAGAACTGAATTATAAGGGGATGGCAACTTCTATTATCTGTTTGATTTCTGGCCACTGCGATGGCTTTAGCAAACAATCTGGGTATTTTCACCTCAGTCAAACGTTTCCAACAACTGTAGGCATGAAGATCTTCTTCCATCCTTAAAAAAAAAAAAAAGGTAGCAGCAGTAAAATAAAAAGGTGAATGACAAGAATTGTGCAGGAAAACTCCACAGAGAGGATCATACCATAATGGAACCCCAGGAGAAAAGTAAGGCCATTTAAAAATGTTGGTGAAGTAACAGTTCCAGCAAATGATCTGCAAGTCTAGAGTATGAGGAAATTGCTGACACTGTTGACTTTGTGCTTTAAAATAGATTTGGAAACACGTCAATAATGTAGATGCAAAGAGGAACTGGATCTTGAATTGAGAATGAATCTTAGTCTTCATTTCCTCTTAGAGTGTCTACCGAGACAGCTGTCTACGACAGCACTTTGCTCCAATTACAGTTTTTTGCAATACTACTTGTGTAGCAGGACACAGGTTATAACTCACCTCAGATCATTCTGTACCGAATATTCAACAAGCCATCACATCTGTAAGTCAGAGGAAATGAGGATCAGATCTCTAACCAGTGATTTTACAAGTAAATTTCTCATCTTTGTCATTCACAGTACTTTAAACTGACATAAGATACTCTGAGGACTCTCATTAACTATGCAGAAGAGAGGCTTCATCAGCCATCTCTCCACAAATATATTTATTTAAAAGTCTGTTCACCTCTATCACCTGATAATCACTACGTAAATTAGAGTGAGACCTGGATGGTTACTGCCATTCCTGTCACAGTAACAACTCCACAAACACTCAGAAGTAGTAGACAGACATCAGTTGCTCGCTTGTCAAAACATTTCCAAGCCAAGCTACCAGAGATAAAGCTTCTGCCTCAGACAAACCTTCCACCATGACAGCCAGGTGAGGATAGTGAGACAGCCTGCACCTTGCAGCAGGACCGAGGATGCCTGATTTTGGTCTGACAAGCAGCACCAGAGGTATCTTTCTTTCCTAGGGATTGCAACCGGTTAGCATTAGTCAACAACTAGGAGGGATGTAAAAGGACCCTTCCATCAACAACAGAACTAAGAGCTGAGTAAATGCAAGAAAGAACACAGTGCTTCTCTGGGAGGGAAATTAACATTTTCATAGCATTTTACCAGAGACACCTCTGAAAAGCTGAGAAATAAACACTACTGAAACCTGCAAGACTTTTTGTCTTTTTCCTTTTTTAAAAATGGAATTTATTATGATACAACCAACCGCAGCAAAGGAACTGTTTTACTAGTGTAACTCTTCACACCAGCACAGCTTTATTAATTATTTAAGAGCTCAGAAAACTAGTGAGAGACATATCAGTTCTGATCACTAGCTGTTATGTGCCAATTTTGTAATTAATTGCAATTTTCTATAGTAATCTTTCTGATTCTAGCTAAGCAGCTGTGAATCTGGAGCCGCAACACTCTGTAACAAACCAAGTGCCTCCTCTTTGAGATACACATAATTACCGTGTCAGGTGACAAATGTGACAGCTACATTGATATTACAGCCAGAAGTGGTACAAGTGTCCCTGCAGCTAAGACTGCTTTTCTCTTGTTACCCTTTATATTGAACAGGAAGTCAACGGAAGTATAAGACTCTACTTCTAGCAATGAAAAATTACAGACTCAATCAGCAATTTCTTAAAATTCCCAGCAAATTGTCAGTACAGAAACCAGGCAGGTGCCTTGGCTATCCAGTTCTCATTAATCTGCCCTCTGGCATGTGCCAGTGCTCTTAGAGAATTCTGTATTATGCTTTAATAAAGCTTTTCAAGACCTATTGAATGTATTAAGTAATTTTTCACTGAAGAACATCTGCTAATTATTTTTTCCTTGAATATTTTTTAAAGAATATCTTGCTTCAACAATGCGAGAGTGACATTTTGTCATCACTCAGATGCACGTTATTAGATTTGTCTTTAGAGGACAGTAAACAACATACACAATCCCATTTGAAATTTAAACAAACCAGCCCCTGTAAGTTATCATGCCTATGTTCATTCATCTACTAATTCTAAAGTATTAATGAATAAGAAACAGGGTTGAATCAGATAGAAAAAGAAGCTAGCTCCCTCAATTGAACCTCCAAATAATCAGGGTAATATTATTTATTTCCACAGCTGTTTCTTTATTAGACTGTTATATCAGTAGCTCAAAACAGTAAAATACTGGTGAGAGGGAGGAGATGGTAAGAGGACTATGTCCCCAGTACCTCCATCTGGGTGTGTATGCTATTTTTAGCCCAGTTTTAGACTTAGAAATCCTAAGTCTAACACAACATCTATTTTTTGTTCTCTTTCCATACCATTAACTGGTCCTGTTAGAAGAAGTCTAATGGTATTGTTTAGAAGTGTTCCACTCTCATGATTTTATTTATTAGAGCCATTACCCTCTGCAGAATTATTGGTGTGATTCTAATTAGCTTGCAATGCCTTCAATTAGAGAATCCATAGTTGCCCCAGTTAAAAAAAAAAAAAGTGCTGGATCTCATCACTTTAAAGATTAATAAAGTCTCAGTATTAATTCTCACAGTCTGCCCATGTCCAACATAAATTGTATTTGATGTGGAGAAAGCAGAAGTGTGAAGTGACAAAAATTGTGCCAAGTCAAATGTCTACAGCACACACCAATGAAGTGTCAGTTAAACAGCTCTGATCAATCCCAGTGTTTCAGAAAGGTCATCTGTTTTGTTTCTGCTAGTGCATGGGCACTTTGCCTGGCTTAAATAGTAGAGAAAAGCAGGTCATATTTTAGAGTGTGAGAACCATCTGAAGAAAGGAATAACCATTTAGCACATCTGCCAAGAGGAAACACCAGAAGGAAACATTTCCATGATCTATTTCATATACTTCTCTGCAATTATATTTTCTTTAGCAGGTGCACTGCAGGACAAGTGTGTTCTGTCAATTCACTGTAGATTAAAATCAATGAATCAAGTGCACCACAAATTCTGTTCTGCTTGCTTTATAGATTTTAAGGAACTATATGGCTACATCTGAGTCTTTGCTGCCTCTCTCTCAAACACATTTTGTCATTTTTCCTAAATGAAACTGTGAACAAATTTTGTGCTTACTCAACAGAAGCATGTCAGGCAAGACCAAGACTGTCAGAAAGTTTACTGTGCAGAACTGTGTCCTTTTAACTTCTCAACAGCTAAATGAAACACCACAAACCCTACCCACCCTGATGGACCTTCAGGACCTTGGGCAGAGGTATCCTAGAAACTATGACAATGGACACTGCTTCTTTCTTATCCATATTCTTCTTCATGAAATCTTTGCAGAACTAATTTCTAGATTAATTTCTAGATTTATCTTCTTTTTCCTCTACTAAAAATTTAAGGGGACAGGGATGGGGAATCAATTAATGATTTTTTTTTCCTTTTGTGATCCAAAGACTGAATCAGATGAACATTTGTCTGTCTGGCTTCCACTTCTCTAAAGAGTGAAAAAAAGCTTCAAATGATACTTGTTTTCCAATTTCTAATTTCCCATTACTGTTAGCAAGCATTGTCTCCTATCCAGTCTTGTGAAGTTGATACTACTGGTTGATAGTTCTGAGTAAGCAGCACTTAGCTATACCTTGAAGGAATTCTTTACCAGTGAGACATTTAAACTAAGTAACACTCAAAAAACCACTCAGAGGAAATTTGTTTTGGAAATGAGAGGAATTTAAAAAAAACCTCAAAAAAACAGTGCTTGCTCTCCTAGCTTCACAAAGCACACACAGTTTGACACATAGATGGACCTCCTTGAAGTTCATCATGCACTGTCTTGCTTTCCATTGTTCAAATTGCATTGTCAGGTAGAGGTTCCTCCCCATCCATATCTCATAGTATGTCCAGTATGTCCATCTCAGTTCCATCATCTTAGCTCTTCTCCTTTGTACAGGGAATATTTATCCTATCTGAACTTTCTTGAAAAAAACATGGCCAAGTCTTTTATGTACAACCTGTCAATGTGCCCTGAAAACTCCATGGGAAAAGAGCTCTGAAAAAATATACTCATTTCCTTGCTTTCGGATGACTTGAAAAATTCTCATCTACATATCTTGTAATCATTGATTTGACATAAAATATAACTTTAGGTGTATATGTGACTTATAAATATTAATGTTCTCCTACTCTCACATAGAGAGCACTAAAAGCCCCAAAGAATAGCTTCTTTCAGTTTGACTCAGATCTAACAGTCACCAGGAAATGTACTTGATCTCTGTCCTGTCAACTCATGTCCTATTGCAGATGTATTCATTAGGCAGCCCTGTGAACTACCCAGAGCTCTGAAAATTAAGACAGAACTGGAATAAAGGTGTCTGAAGAGTTTATGGTGGATTTGGGGGCAGTGGGATCTTTCAACTTTAGCTGTTTCCTTTAAAGAATAAACTGCACATCTTTCCCTCTCAGTGGGGTTGGTACAGTGTAAACAAGGTGCTCTGCTGGACCTTGTTTACAAACAAGAGAATGTGAAGGTTGAAGACTGCCTTGCCTCCAGTGACCATGAGATAGTGGAGTTCAGGATCCTCAGAGGGGGAAGCATGGCAAAAACCAAGATCACAGCCCTGGACTTCAGAAGAACAGACTTTGGCCTCTTCAGGTATCTGCTTGACAGGGTCCCATGGGATAAGGCCTTGGAGCGAAGAGGAGTCCAAGAAAGTTGGTTGAAATTCAAGGATCACCTTGTCCAAGCTCAAGAACAGTCCATCCCAATGACCAGGAAGCCTAAAAAATTTCATGAGGCCTGCATGTATGAACAAGTTGCTCCTGGCAAAACTCAAGACAAAAAGGAAGGATATAGAAGGTGGAAACAGAAATGGGTAACCATTGCCAGGTATCTGAAGGACAAGAAGGTGATCAGGAATAATCAGTATGGATTTTTGGTCATGAAGTCATGTTTGACCAATCTGATGAGTTTCTATGATGAAATGACTGGCTTGGTAGACAAGGGTAGAGCAGTGGCTATTGTCTGGCTAGAGTTCAGCAAGGCTTTTGACACTGTCTCCCATAAGATCCTCATAGAGAAATGGATGAAGTACGGGCTAGATGAGCAGATAGGGAGGTGGACTGAAGACTGCCTGAATGGCCAGGCACAGACCACTGTCACCAAGTCTAGCTGGAGGCCAGTAACTAGTAGTATACCCTAGGGGTCAATACTGGGCCCCAAACTGTTTGATGGCTTAATTAATGATCTGGATCTGGATGATGGGGCAGAGTTCACTGGTGACACAAAGCTGAGAGGAAAGTTGATAAGCCAGAGGTTTATGCTGCTATTCAGAGGGACCTCAATGGGCTGCAGAAATGGGCTGACCTGACAGGAACCTCATGGAGTTCAACAGATGGACGTGCCAAGTCCTGCACCTGGGGAGGAAAAACCCCAGGCACCAGCACACACTGGGGGCCACTCAGCCAGAAAATAGCTTTGCAGAAAAGAACCTGGGGGTCCTGGTGGACAGACAAGTTAACCATGAGCTAGAAATGTGCCCCTGAAACAAGGATTGACAGTACCCTGGGCTGCATTAAATCTAGTTTTCCATACTCTCCCACATTTGAAGATATATCTGTTTACCATAGCCCTAGTGATTGCCTTATTCCTTAACATAACTTCCCCCAGGTAGAACAATCCACTACTGACATTTTTAAGAAGAGAGGTAATAGAAATAATCAGAAACCAGATCAGTCAGAAGAAAATGAATGTAACTAGGTATTACCTAATCATTCCTTCACTTCACATCCAGTTCCTTTCTATATTATCACATTGTGAAATCTCTCAGTTTTTAAACTACGTGACTCAGAAAACATTTACATTATGAACACTGGAAGGGGGAAGATTTAGTAACAAAACCAGAATACCAGTGACTTTCAACACAATTAACTTGAAAAGGTCAGAAACATTCTGGCACTACCATACTACTGTGGGTACTTGCCAGAGCCTTTGTCTAAAATCCAGGCTGTTGGGATCAACGTGGCTTCTTTCTGACTGTTCTTCAACTTCACTCATTGAAATGTTCTAGTTTACTTCAGCAAAAACCTGAGCAGTTTTCTAACAAGAACAGAGAAGCTGCATCAGGTACAGGTAGGTAATGATGTTTACAGTACTGCTGGTTTTTCTACACTTCATTAAATTTTCACATTTATAGTGTCTCAGATGGAAGAGGATCAGTTCAGATATGGACAAAATGAACTGGCTCCTGTTTCACAGCTACTACAGATGCTATACAACCTCAAAAGCCTGAAAACAAAGCTGTTGCAGTCTAAATAACCGAGCTGAAAGTGACATTTGCTCAGAGGACAGCTATTTATTATGTTATGGATATAAAAATGAGGGGGATTAAAAGACCAAAGGTTAGTATCACAATGCTCAATCTCAAAAATGGCACATTAACAGGTATCCAAAGAAAAATTAAAATCAGAAGATTAAAAAAAGCTTTCTCCTCATATCAATCTGATGCATGAAGCATTCCCATTCTCCAGCTTAGAGCTGAAAAAGGGTCTGTCCACCCTGAAAAACACTGCTGGGACTGTCCTATATACACAGACTGAGAGGAGAACTGTATTTAATCAGCATTTAATTAGCTCCCATGAAGGCACAGGGTGCCTAATAGTATATATTATCTTTGATTACAAGATTCTTAATGAAGAAAAGTAAATTATACCTATTTTTACCTGGAGGTATTTACCTGGAAAGGTTTATCGTCATTTCACATCAGAAGCAACTTTGCAAGCATCTTTATCACTTTAACTGGGATATGCAACAGATAAATCCCTATTATTATTATTCCAAACAAAACAGTTGAAAGAACATCCAGAAAAAGAACTTAAATGAGAACTTGGCTTCACTCAACATGTTCCTGTTGAAATTAATGAAGCCAGGATTTTACTCATTGGCACATCAGAAAATATAATCTGCACATGACAGTGCCCAGGATTATCTTGTTTGTTATATGAGAGAATATAAAAGGGAATAACATGAAATCTTGTGGACAGAATATGTAATTTTCAGGTATAAATTAAAAATCCTGCAGAATTTAACCAGTCTTTTTTTTCATTTAACATGTCTAGGTCTCTTTGATATGCCCAAGTAGAAAATATAAAGAAACACAGAGAATAATGCTGTTTACACAGTGTATACATTTGTTAATTATGTATGTATTGTGCATTTTGTTATGATAGATGCTAATTAATAAATTGGATTAAAGTTTAAAGAAGATGACCAAGGGGCAGAATATTAAGCAGATCCTATTAAAAATGTTCTTTCTTCAAAATCTGTGGATTATATTAGAATTGCTGGGAGTTTTTCTATTTAGCATTTATTCCTTTCATTTACTCCTTCTTACCGTACCACCAGTACCCTGCTGCGACAATTACACTGACTTGATGGGTTTGAACAGTAGAAAAAGAAGTTATCCTCAACTAGGTTTAATTTGAAATACACAAGTCATTGCAGTATTAGCAGCAGTTTATAAAACTCAAGTCAGGGAGGCTGCCAACAGTTGCTTATTTTTAAATGATCTCACATGTTCAACGATGTCCTCTAAGGCCAGTGCTCATCCCCAGCATTTTTGCACAGAAATACATACATATAGATCTGCATCTTTTATTTCATTTAGAAAGCAAATACAATTTGTTTCAAATTAGCAGGGGTTTTTTTTGTTTGGGTTTGGTTTTTTTATACAAACACCCATAGACTTACAAAAGTACCCATAGATTACTTTTCTGACAAGAACAAACTTAAAAAACATAATTATGTGACAGTGCTATCTAGAAGCATGTACAGGCAGAACCTATGGAACTCCTGTGGCACAGCATACACGTTGAGTTGCTGAACTATATAGTCCATGTTTTTATTCCTCTCAAATTTCAAACCACAGCTCTATGCAGCCCTGGTAATGCTTATATTGTGTTCTGACATAAATGTATAGATCATCTTCACAAAGACTCTGCAAATGAACCTCAGGAATGATATATATATATCCTCCTCTCTTCCAACTGAAAACTATACATACAGCTTTGCTCCATGACACACTAATATCACTAATATCTTTATCAATGATCTGGACAAAGATTGAGTGCACCCTGAGTAAGTTTGCAGAAGACAACAAGTTGGGTGGGAGTGTTGATCTGCTTGAGGGTATGAAGGGTCTCTAGAGGGATCTGGAGAGGCTGGATTGATGGGCTGAGGCCAATTGTATGAAGTGCAACAAGGCCAAGTGCTGGGTCCTGTACTTGGACCCCAGTAACAACTCCATGCTAAGCTCCAGGCTTGGGGCAGAGTGGCTGCAAAGCTGCCTGGTGGAAAAGGACCTGGGGTTGTTGGCTGACAGCTGGCTGAACATGAGCCAGTAGAATGCCCAGGCCAATAGTATTCTGGCTTGTAAGAAAAATAGCGTGGCCAGTAGGACCAGAGCAGTGATTGTCCCTCTCTACTGGGCACTGGTGAGGCTGCACCTCGAGTGTGGGGTTCAGTTTTGGGCCCCTCACTCCAAGAAGGCCATGGAGGTGCTGGAGCGTGTCCAGAGAAGGGCAACGGAGCTGGGGAAGGGTCTGGAGCACAAATTTAAGGAGGAGCGGCTGAGAGAACTGAGGTTGTGTAGTGTGGCAAAAAGAAGGCTCAGGGGAGACTTTGTTGGTCTCTACAACTCCCTGAAAGGAGGTCGTAGTGAGGTGGGTCTCTGGCTCTTTTCCCAGGTAACAAGTGATAGGACAAGAGGAAACAGCCTCAGGTTGTGCCAGAGGAGGTTTGGGTTGGATATTAGGAAAAAATTTCTTCACCAAAAGGGTTGTCTGGCACTGGAACAGGCTGCCTGGGGAAGTGGTGGAGTCACCATCCCTGGAGGTATTTAAAAGACAGGCAGACAAGGTGCTTAGGGACATGGTTTAGTGGTGGACTTGACAGTGCCAGGGTTATGGTTGGACTCAATGATCTTAAAGGTCTTTTCCAACCAAAATGATTTGATGATTCCATCAGGCATTTCGTAGGTATCTTTCACTACTACTAGGTGCAGGTATGATCAAGTAAGTAACTATGGGAATCCTGACTGTTTATCCATGCTTCCCTTGCATTCTCCGTTTCATAAACACTAATACCAACCACTGAACTTGAAGATTAAAGTGCCAGACACCACCACACACTGGTTTTACCCAGTGACCACACCTACCTTCTGAGGATTCTCCAGCTTCACCAGTCACAGTCTCAGTCTTCTATAATTGGTAGCTGTGGGTTAGTAGGGGAAAAAAAAAAGTAAATTGACTATGCTCCTGCAAATATTTCACACATTTTTAAATAAATAGCATAAAGTGTTACCATACATATGTTTAATTTTTCTGTAAATTTCTATAATTTGTAACTGCCTGCACTTATTATTTATATTCATTAAAAAATTAAGATCCTAATATAATTTTATCCAAAGTCTGATTACTTGTAAATGTTTTAATAATAATTTACCCTATTATCACATCCCTTTTTCTTTAAATGCTCACTGACTGTTGTTTCTTTTATCTTAATTCTTAATATTTCCTTTCCTTGACTCCAACTTCTTCTACAAACTCAACAAGTTTCCATTAGCCCACTAACCTCCTCCTACATTTTCACACTACTTTGTGAAAATATTCTGCACAGTTCAAAAACTGAAAAAGCAGCAAATAAATTGTGCAGAGTGATATCCCTAACAGCTCAGGTCACCACATCTCTGGACTGTTTTCCTTTTGGAAAGAAGTAAAACTTCCAAGTGACCAGTGGCTATTTTTCCTAGAAAAATATTATAGTTGTTATTTTCCTCACGCTCCCTCTTCCTTTAGAATTGGTATTTTAATCAGAGAGTAATATCCCATTTACATTATTGCTTCTTCTTTATTTTACATTAAATGTTGTATTAAAAATAAAACCTTGGAGAAAAAGTTCCTCATCAAGCTTTAATCTTTTCCCTTATGTAAAAATCTCATGTATTAAATGATGGGCAACTCTTATATAACAATAACGTCATCGTGCAATTAACAACTGTATTACAGTACAGAGATTCAAAGGAAAAGAATAAAATTCACATGAGCAACCATGCAGGAGGTATAACATCTGAGAACATGACTTTAGAACCAAAATAATGCCTGGTTTTGAACAAAGGTTTTTATACTAGAGTGGGGGGTGGGCTAGTGTGTCATGTGCTTGGTCTGCTAGGACAGAAGGAGTATAGAGATATTTTTCTCCCCTTCTCTTTTACCCTTTCAGAAGCCTCAGGAAAAATGGATGTATTGTTGGGTCAAGTGATCAGTCAGGAATCAATCACACTCCGCTTT
Source organism: Caprimulgus europaeus (assembly GCA_907165065.1). The sequence continues at coordinate 44,399,778 of OU015532.1, read as the reverse complement.
CAGCATCATTCCTTTCTGCTGCAGGTGCTGCTGCAGGTCCTGAATGTTCCCAATACACACTGTTCCATCACAGCAGCAGCACGGACTTGTAGTCGTTATATTCAGTCATTTTTGGCAGCCTACAAAAAATGCAAATGAAAGAAGGGAAATAGCAAACTTGTAACATTTTATAATCCAATGAAAATTTCAAAAGATTTGCAAAATCTAGCTGCAGGTCTTTGACCCTGACAAACTTCAAAGGTTGGTGAAAACAGGAAGGTATTAAAGCTTTGAGGAAAATAAACCCAATGTATTACAAACATCTTACGTAATGGAAAATGTAAGGCAATCTACAGAAAGGGTTCTCCATCAGCTCTCCTAATAATGGTTCCACATTTCTTATTTTGTTTCTTTCATAACTAAATTAGGAATTCAGTGTTCATTTTCACTTTGTGGCTAATGAGATTTGTTCTTCCCTAATAGTTAAAAAAATTGAAATTCCTTTAGAGGCCTTATCAGAATACAGAAGTTTTCAGCTCCTAGCATGTGTGTACAGCACAGCGAGACAGAACTCAGGCTTTTCAATCTGACAGTTAAATATGCACCTAGTGCAATAAGTATGTCTTTGGTCATTATAACTATCCAATAAAATTCTCTCTCTTCTGAAACTGTTAATTTATACTTATTGATGGGGTTTATTTGACATCTCTTTGAATGAGCTAAAAGCTTTTCAAAGCATTGATATATTTTTGTTGCACGTGTACAAAGCTCTCAAAACCCTGAAGGTAAGCTTCTAGATGTTCTTAGGATGGTAAAAAAAAATTAAAAACCTATATTCAGTGAGCTTTATAAACACACATGGATATCACACAAAGCCTTTTCCATCTCCCTTCAGTAATCTCACAAATGCCATTATCACCATTTATTAATATGTTGTTACTTTAGTTATCCATTGAAAACACCATTTTGCATTTTCTACTTATACTTCCTGGCACTTGCTCTGGCTTCTATGACAGGAAAAAACAAGTATATTTGAAGTTTTTCAAATTAAATCCCAACTTAAACACTAAAATACATGCCAAGGAGTTCTCTATTTCTTTTGCATGATCAGTTCAAGTTATAGCTGAAAGCAGACAGGGGGAAGATAGTTAGTGTGGGAACATTGCCTCTGACTCAAACAGTGAGCTGAGTGCATATGTTAATACCTTTGAAGAAGCAAAATTTGTGAAGTGGAAGGAAAGAAGCAGCTTCACGAGTCTAAGGAGAAGTCTAGCTTTAAATGGTGATTTAAGAGCTTAGGATTTCTGGCTTAGGGAGGCAAAAAAAATATGCTCCAAGAAATGTCAGAACTGCTTAAATCTCTTCTCTCAGACACATTCCGTTCAGTACACAAGGAAATTGAGGGCAATACTCTTGTGGTCAGGAGTATCAGGAAGCATAAAAACCACTGTAGATCCACAGAGTAATCAACCTTATCAGCTGCATTATTCAGCTAAACCCAGAAGCAACCTACTGTGGAACTACATACAGTTATGTGTGATCAAGCTACTCAATGTATCAAACCAATCGGGCTTTATCCAATTTTTCCAGTTGCCTGATGCCTTTCCATGACCATGGACAGACACTATAATTTTTAGTACTGGACTATTTTTCAGGACTAATGCTGGGGACTGTAAGTCTTCATCAGTGACAATTTCTTCTAGACTGGCTGGCATCAAAAGGAGCTTTAACAGCAAGGTAAATCTCCTAAGTGACCTTTTTTGAGATACAAGGGCTTAACAAGGAGCTGCTATGCTTAGCGAGCAGGAACAAGGCACCACTAACATTGTTCTCAACACTGTTCTATGTTCTCAGCAACTTTTCCAGCTTGTTTTTGAAGATCTTCCAGATTGTTAAGATCTTTCTTATACCTGCACAGGCAGGGCTCAATGTATGTCTTTTTGCTTTAAAATAATCGGTGTTAATTTTTTTCCTTCCTATTCCAACACTGAGTAGGTTGTTTTCCTTAAGTTTAGCTCATAGTTTTATCTGCAGTTTTATTTATGAGAAGTCCCTATATTTAAAAAAAAGGGAAATAGTCCTTTCCTCTAACTTCCAGTGTATAACCAACTTCCTGGACCAGTTTCAATTATTAAAGTAATATCTCAGCTTTTTTTACGACTATCAGTTTTGCAGAACCAATTAAACTTTAGGAGAAAAATCCTACTCTTCCGCTCTTTTTTGCCTTTCTTGAAGATAAGAAGGACATTTTCTTTCTTCTAGTCCTTACAAACCTCCCCCAAACACAATGGCTGTTCAAAAACAATTCAGAGTGACCTTGCAATGACATCAGCCAACTTCATCAGCACTTGCTGAGTCAGGCCCACTCATGGCCTCGTGTATGGCCAGTCTGTTTAAATCTTTCCTAACCTCTCCTTCATCAAGAGTAATTCTTCCTTGCCCAAAACTTCCCCACTGGCCTCAGAGGCTGGTAAGAAAGATTAGTCTTAGAGAACACATTTCCATTCTAAATTCAAGAAGGTATGACTTTGTTGATCCTGCCAAAGATGCCTGAAGATACCAGTACTCACAGTAGCTGTCTGAATTAACCTTGGATGGGGATTTGGCTAATCCTGTCTTGTTTATGCCAGATTCATCTGAACGATTAATACAACAATCAGAAAATGAAACACAGTCTCAGAGAACCTTCTGTAATATGTTTATTGCAATATCATTTGAGTGGATGAGAATAAAGAAGGAAAACTGATTAGCACTTTTGTTTCTTTCGGACTGAGGAGATTGTGATCAGGAATTAAATCCTCAGTGTTTAATAGTGCAGAGAGCATTACATGCTCAAATTATGTTACCTCAGTGGGCTCCCTACTTATGCTATGAAGAGGAGTCTCTAAAAGAAGAATCTTGTCCTTGTCAGGAAAATAAAAGAGCAGTATTTTGCAATAAAGTTGTAGGCTCAAGTAAAAATTAAATAAGTATTTAAAAACTTGAGAAAAACGAGTGTGTCAGAAGTCAGATCTCTTCTGTATTGGCAAAGAGGAAAGTAGTCTTTGCCTTAAAAAACAACAAAAAAGATTTCTTCTACAGGTTTTTCTCTTCTGCAGCAGAAATTATGTTCATGTTCTAAGAATAAACATATTAATGTTATTCACATAGCCAGCATCCAGGCAATGAGAACTAGGGATCACTGAGCATGCTGCAAAGTTTTATCTTACAAGGGATCCATCATCAAGACATAACAGGTCAAAAATGACAGGTAGCAAACAAAAAGAAAACATGTTCTTCTATCACGCCTTATCCTTGGAAGACTCACAGGATAATAAAGTACAAACATGGAGAAAGATTCTACTCAATCCAAATTAAAACATCCATTCAATAGCCTTAACTCCTCCCTTAGAATTTATTTTCTAGAGAGACAGTTTTCAGAAGTAGACAGACTTGAGAATGATTCTGGTTTTCAAACAGAACATTGACTTAGGATCCCTTCACAGGACACAATGCTGCTTGCAAAGTTCATCTGCTATGATGTCATTTTTCTTTCCAGGAAAAAGAGCAAGTGAAAACCTCCCCCATGATTATGATATGTTAATTAACCTATCATTTCTAGAATACAATAGCGTGCCAACAGAGAAGGATAAGATTGTGAACTGACTTCAATAAGGTTCCCCATTCCAGATGATAAGTATCTTTAATTAGCATTTAAGCACTATTAGGTACCCAGATTTGGATGGTCCAAACTGCTTTCATTAGGTTCAATAGCCATTAGGAGTTTAAAAAGAAAAAGTGTCTTTCATTAATCTTGCTCTTCAGAACACATTCACAAAAGAACAACTAGCAAGCTCTCGAATGCAGAGTCAGCTTCGCAGTAATTGTTTTCAAGTGCATCTGACTTCAGTGCTGTGTTGGTACATTTAAGCTCAGGTTAAAGTGAATGAGGGTTTAATTAGGCTCTGATGATTTTCACTTTACCATGGTTAGATTGCTGCTGTTCCCCTCACCGGTGTATTAAAATTATCTGATGTATGTCTGACTACATTCCACCGGAGTACAGGCAGCAGACCATTGAGACACGGACACACCTGATGGACAGGACTCTTCCTACAGCTTTATCATCTTCCAGCACTTACTGACTAAGGCACAATTAAAGCAAAACTCAATTAATTTATAATTATCCAGCAATAATGATTATGTTTTCTTTTTCTCTGAACATCTGTCACAAGATGTTTTCATCTCCACTGAACATTAGTCAAACACCTGTTTCTCTGAGCTGTGACGCTGTGTGGAATCATTCTCCAACACAGGTTTAATGCTGAAATAGGAATGAGTGTCTGTGCCTTTAATTAACAAGGAAAAATGTAATATTCCAAGAAAACCGCTAACATCTCTTGGAAGCTGAAACAGAAACATAAGTTCTCTTTCAAACAGAATAAGACAAGCCACTGGAAGCCATTTCAAAAGAAGGATTAAGAACCAATGACAAGGTTTTTTATCTGAAAGAAAATGCACTGTCATTAATCTTCAGGTTTCAGAATTCTTCCTCCTCTTTTTTTATTTTACATGCTTCATTTTCTATAAAATCAGGATACAAATATACCAGTCATTTAAATACTTTCTGCTTTTTTTGACCATTATTTGAGATGTGCAATTCAGTCTAGATTTCCTTATCTCTAATATATAAATGCTATCTTGTTTTTATGAGAAATTGTCAATTATTTGGATTGAAAATAGATTAAATATATACGGTTAAACTTAGAAAATATTAATGTTTTATATAATATTTAATGTTTATTGAAAAACTTACAGAACTATTAATGGTGACACAGTGTGAACTCAAACATGAGTTTCTTGTTTCACATATTTTAAGGCTTATATTACACACTGGCTGGTTGGAAGCTGAGAGTTATTCCTGCCACTGCTCAAATCTAAATGTCAGGGCAAAGACAAACAGAGATCACCACCTGACGACATTTTTATTAGTAACACTTAGGTCAATTAGTATGAGCCTCTGTTCAGAATAAATATGCTCAAATTAGGCTCATTTCCCAGCTGTTACAACCTTATCACTGTCAATTTCTAGAGACCAACAACGTTCCTGAATATAGAGAAAAAAAGAGAGAACCAGAGTATGCATAAATGATAATGCAGTTGAATAAATGATACTGGAAAAGTGGTCAATCAATCTGAATAAAACAGAGACTGTGATAAATCCAGTAAAGAAATAAACAAGCTACAACCAATGGTTCATACCTTACCGACAGGAACAGCTCAGCATATATAGTGGTTATCCATACTCCATGTCATAAATCACTATTTATTTTTCATTCACTAAACCTTAACAGCTTGCTTCACCACATTTACCCTCAGTCAGCAGAGTGCTATGCACACTGCCTTTGTGCTTAAAGGTAGGGGTGGTTGAGTGACTGACCCCTCTATCTCCCTCCTGTTCCTTTATTCCCTTTCTTCACCCGAGTGACTCTGCTTCACACTAGGTTTTTATTGTAGACTACTTAATAGCATGTGTAAAAATCCAAAGCCCTCATTAAACATACTGCTAGAATTCAGCTACCATTTCAGGTACCACATTGTCCAAGCCCAGTCTTCCATCAAGAAGATGGAATTCCAGCATCACATATGCAGAAGCTACTGATATAACCGTATGGAAAACAAAAAATTGGGATTTCTTCTCTAACCACAAGAACACATGCATCTGTGCTGGAAGGGAGGGTTTCATTGTACAACAATGCAACCTCCTAGCTGAGTTGCATTTAGTACATCTCTTCCAAATCTGGATAAAGATTACACTAATTTTTTACCTCCAAGCAGTTAAATTCTCCGAGAGATAACTTAGTCTCACTAATAGGCATTGTTCAATCCCGCTGAGCCAGTGAATGAATGATGTGACTTCTCTCGGTGACGTGACCTCTCTCAGTGATGTGACTACCTTGCAATAATAGCTACAGCTGGTATCTAGTTGATACTGGTATCTAGCTGATACTGATGTAGACTAATTTTTGCAGTAGTGCCAGAATCACTGCAATTACTCCAGGCAGCAATTGAAGCTAAACTTTATATCTAGTCCAAAATCTTGAGACCTGCAGTTCAGGTCTCCTTAGGACCTCATGATAGCGTTATTTCTAATTTAATGAAGAAGGAAAACTAATATTGCTTTCAAGAAAATAATTGAGCAGGTTCCAAGTCCTGGCAAGAGCAAAATATGAAACCATAGGGATCTTGGAACCAAAAGGATCAGGGCTAAATGGTAACAACCAGCTGTCATTTACACTGCCATCTGCACAGCTAGAGTGGTCACCATTCTTTGTGAATACCTGGACAATAAGGGAACAAATCCTCAAATAAGTTACTTAAGGTTTCCTACAAAAGCACTCGGTCTGCTCTAACAACGTTCTCTCAAAATAAAAAGCCTAAAAATAAAATAGACAGAATGATATAAATACACATTCTAGAATGTGGGCAAATAACCATAAATCAGTGAGAGCTAAAAGAGAAAAATGTCACTATGGATCTGGGAACTATGTAGTTGGGGAAAAAGCACTGCTAGTTACTCCATCACTTAACCAACACTGGGAGGGCAAGAACTGAGAGAGGACCAGTCTGCTCTTGTTGCCCTAAACCCTCAAAAACAGGAGCCCTGAGAGCTATTCCAGTCCAACTAGAACACCCACACACTGAAGAGTAGAATAAATACGCGAGACAACTACTGAGAGAAGAGCAGATGCACAACTCTTTCAATATTAAACCCTTAATAATTAAAAAATACATACCCATATGGTAGCTTATGGTTTCCAGATGTATTGCTGCTGTGTGTATTCCACTGGGGACAGGCATGCATTCCTGCACCTAAGGTCAGAGAATTGAGACCCTTCATAAGTCCACTTCAGCCATTTCTACACAGGGTAAAGGAAACATTCCACTCATTTCCTTTCTGTTATGGATTTCATGAGGGATAAAGAAATCTGAAGCAAAGGGGAAAACTGGAAAACAGTGGAATACATATGGGAACAACACATTATAAAGGTAAAACTATTAGAGGCAATTCAATTTTCCCTTTTTTCATGCATGTATTCCTATTCAATTGTAATTTTCGCCCAAACAATAAATGAATGAGGTAAGAAATAGTCTTTTATTTCAGTATTGATGGAAGGACTGATTAGCTAGAAAACATACCCAGAACAAGACTCCTTCAAAATGCTTTGCAAAACATCTATAGACAAGTCTGTTATTTTGCTGTACGCATCAATGAGCAAAGTTGGTGAAAACGTTTGAACGTGCTGCAGTTGAGCATTGATGTCTTTGACCATTCACAGCACTGCACTCCACAACATATCTAGTGTGAAAATTTCTGGTGCAAGCTAGAGAACTCCTCAAGTCTCTCAAAAGAGACAAATCTTGAACAGCTTAATTAAAAACCAAGTAGGCATTAAGGCCATTATGACACCTGAGCTGTGTATTTTTATCAGTATTTTTAGGAGCTTTGGTTATGATTTAATGGAAACCTTGCAATGATGAAACACAAAGTATATGTACATGTGTGTAAGGAATTTTAAAAGCCTGTTCTAGCTGTTTCAGTCTTAAAAAACATACATATCACAAAAAGATGAAGAGAGGCAACACATGCATGAAGCACATGGCAAAGGTAAAATTTTAGAAAATTCATTAAAGGATGTTGCCTTTTACAGGACAGAAGATTAATTGCTGGCAAGTGTACACAAAGTAAATCCTGGAAGTGGCCCAAAGCTTGCAAAGAAAACTACACCCATTATAATCAGTAGCTGCAATTAAAATAAATAAATAAATTTAAAAAATCTTCATTTCCATATCTTCTATATCCAAGTTTCCTTTATAGATTTCCTCATGGTATTCAGATTGACCTTTTATTGAGCATAGCCTGTACAGGTCAGAAATGCATCCAGAGGCAATCTTTCTAGGTACAGTTGAAAAAGGTTACAGTGTGAAACTAATATTTTCTTGTCAGTCAAAAAAAATCAACATTTTTTGCCAGAAAACTGGCAGGTATTTTGAAGAACCCTGCAAGTGAAGTTTGTCTATGTAAAAATTACCAGTATAAAGTGCTTTACCTGATTTTTTGAGAAGTCTCAGAAGCAAAAGAATTGTAAAGAATGCACCCACCCATCAGTACACTCAACTTTGGAATCAAAAAGGCATCCTCAGGAAGAGTCCAATCATGTTTATAAAAAGGCTTGTACAGGTAAGTAGCTAAATTACACCACTGCTGAAAATAAGGCTTACTCATGTAGGGAATTTCCATTTGTGCCTCCTGGAAAGAAGTTTTCTGCAGTTGCAAGCATCCTAGAGATACTTCACTTCAGTACTGGCACAGTAATCTGATGATGCATGCATCAGTTCTGCAGCACTAATAATAAAGTACATGGAAGGAAAAAGCATTGAGATATTTGGAAAACTCTTGTTTTCTTATGCAGCATACAATTGTTATATTGTTGGATACAAACACAACCTTGATGAACCCTAGGGATTCTGAAAAAGCACAAGATCAGAGTAACATAAAATAAATAGATCCTCATACACATGGTAATAATGAGAAAACATGGGGACAGCATACTGCTCTGATGCACACTTTGAAAACTAAACCTTCCCCAGACAGAAAGTTTGAAGACTTCAGAGCACAGATTTTTCTCTGAACTCAATATGAGCCTTTTTATCTAATAATTTATTCTTTTTGTGATTTAAGTGATTTGTGGAGTGTCCCCAAAGCAATTTGTTTGGCTGCTGTGTGGGACTCAACTACCCTTTGAATCTGTCTGCAATAGTAAAATGTAGTTTATATTCTTTATTACTCAGCCATTGAGTGTGTGCCATGATAAAAAAGTGACAAACCTCAAACCACAACAACATGGAAACCTGTTGTTAGTCATAGCTACTGTTCTTTAATAAAAACATCCCAGTTAAAATGGGCAAAGACTTCATAATGAAAATAAATGAATTTCATACACCATTTGTTAGCCATACTGCTGTGCAGTAAACAGGGATACACTCTGCACATCCTGTAATTGAAATGAAAATGATTAATTAACATTACATATCGACTTATTGCCTTATGCATAGACAGCTGTTCCTATGCTTTCCAGGTGGAAATACTTACAGGTCCTATCATTCATGTACCATATCATACCACCCACTAGTGGCTAGCTGAAAACCTCAGGGTGCAAAAAGAGTAAATGCTGTAACAGAACATCAAGGTAATTTGGTATTAAGATTAAAAAAAATGTGTTGAGATAAAATTTCATGTAGTTATTCTGATAGGCAGTCTGTACATTGAAGAGTCTGTCCAGGTCAGCAGATGCTAATTAATGCTGATTCCTCACAGATGAGCAGCAACTTAGATGAGCTAGTTAAACCAACAGGGGAAAACCAGGAAAAAAAATATTATAATCCTGTGTATTTCCTACTCTGGCACTCAGAGTAAGGGGATTTCTGTTTTTTATTATGTTTGAACTAGGCCTAAATTATCTAGTGCTTTTGGAAAAGCTTTACTCTCTCTAGAAAGCTTTTTGTCCATTATTTATTGCTTCAGGATTAAAAAGGCTGAACAACAACAAAATAATTTTTTTGCTTCTGAAAACTTAAAATTAAAAAATGTGATATATAGAAGATAAAATTTTATTAAAAAAGCAGATGCGTTGATAATTGAATTGCATTTTTCTGTTTTAATTTATTGTACATATGCAGGTGGTTTAGAGATCTGAATGAACAGAGTAGAAGAGCATTCTACATAAAAGACAGAGACAGGGAGGATACCAGTTGGAAACAAAGAAATTAAGTTGGCACCATTAGTAGAGAAGTTGCTGGAGAAGATATTGCATAAATTAAGAGATTAATGGATGTTATTGAGCCTTGTACTAGCTGCATGCTTAGAAAACTCATTTATAACTACCTTTCAAGCACAGACAACACTGTTGCCCTGTACTTCTACAACTGCAAGATAAATTTTAAAACAAAATAAAGCTGAATAAAACAGACTTAGGTAATAGAGTGGTAATATTGGTAGGAAAAAGTGTACCAGAATTAGCCCAAACTCATTTTTGTGGACCCCATATGTCTACTGCCGGGAGGGGAGGAGGTCACCCTCCTTCTCAGACAGCAGTAAGAGCCAGAAATACTAGCAGAGGCTTAAAACTGGCTTTCAGCACCAAATTATTGGCTACAGCCAACAGCAGTAAACTACTTGCCACAAAAATTAAAAGCTACCTTGTGGTTTTGTAGGTCAGCAAGGCAAATTACAGGTATCTCAGAAATACAGCATTAGACTCAAATCAGCAAAGAATGATATTATTTTCTTTTTTTCAACCATTGTGTATGGCTTTACCAAAAGGAAATGCTTCAAGGGAAACTCTGAAGAGAGACCAACATCAACCAAACACTGCAGTGAGAAAATCCAGACTGTTTTACTAGAGAGTTAGCACAGCAGAGCACCTGTGTTGACAGGATGCATCTTACCAGAAAGGAACAGCATGTTCTGGAACCAGTATCTAACCAGCATGAAGTCATGACAAAAGAACATGTCTACTAAATGAATCCTGAAGGGACAGCCCAGGAGGAGAAGACGACGACCTTTGGTCAACCACATTGGCAGATAAAGCAAAGACTGGAACACCTTCATGTCAAGCCAACCATTACCTTGGTTGCATCCTCATCTTCTAGAGGTTTCTTCCAGGTTCTCCAACAGATTTTATCCCTTCCTATTAGATACACAACTGTCTATGGTGTATGCATCTGTCTCTCCATAGCATATTCCTACGGTGTGTTATCTTGAGAATGAAAAAGGGCACGAGAAAGCTCTAGTCAGTTCAGCAAAAGGTGATAAAAGCCTACTATTCCAATGGTTCTTACACTTACTCTCCTATATTCAATATTAAAAGCACATTCATGTTTACTTCCAAAACACCCATGGACTAATATATACCAACCCAATCAGCGATGGCATAGATATGAACCAGTTTCAATTCACACTGAAATAGATTTAGCATACATGTGGTCAGTTACTAAGTCCCAAAAAATGAGAGCAAATCAGTGTGTTGTTTCAGAACCAAACATATAAATATGCTACCAATAACAAAGGTCATCAGCCTATAGGAAGAAATTAAGAATACTTCCTGAATCCAACTTCTGATATTTGGGATTGGGTTTGGGGGGGTTTTTTAACAATTTTTTTCATACACACATGATGGCAAATAAGCAATATATATAACTAACAAGATGTTAGTGCAACAGAAATAAAAGCAGACACTACAAAATCATACTGAATTTAGCATTACAGCTGAAATGTTTAAACCATGTTATGGCTACACTTCTTATTCATATTACTGTACCATCTAGGGATCCTACTGAATGACAAGAATACCCTGTGACAGGAGTGGTGGAAACAAACAAAAAAAGAAAAGTCCTGGATCATAAATCTTATCATCTAAATGTTGGACAAAAGGAATCAGCAACACACTCAGAAACATGAGAACATGAGTTAATATGAATCAGTGTAATACAAAGTAGTCATAACTCATCAGCAGCCCTAGAGAAACACATTTTGAGCAGATCCATCCTAACTATAACTTTTTAATATTTAGAAAACATTTTTCTGTTGTATATATAAAAAAAAATAATTAAGCAAATGAATCCATCAATCCTAAATTTATTAACTGAGGGTTCAGTAGTACTAGCCTCTGTATAATCCCTAGTGATGCACAGATTAAAAAGAAGTGGTCAAGCCAGGGTAACAAGATTTATCTATCTTTGCTGAATAACTGAAGTTTAGTCATAAGCAAAATCATTTTAAGAAATGCTAGAGCACATTAAACTCCATCTGAGGCAATAAGAAACAGTTAGTTTAACCCCACAAATCTAAACTTATTCTTTGTGTACCATAATTTTATTCTCAAGTGAAAACAAATAAAATTTTATTGATGCTACAAACTGACCACAGATTTAAACCTATAAACTCATCACAGTTCATTCTCCAGCAATAAGCTGAAGTAGTGAACCATACTACTCCCATCAACTAGCCAGTTGCTCTCCAACATCTTGGTTGGACTTAATGGATGGCCAATTCCTTCTCATTCACAAAGAAGGAAGTAGGATGTCCTACTTTTTGGTCTCCTTCCATTCTTCCAGGTTGCTACTGTTTGGAAAGATATCAGCAAACATACTTGGCTTCTTTTAGAGATAGATCTTCTGTATAGAGTTAAACTGGACAGCAATCTCGACATTCAGTGGAATCTCAGAGCTGAGATGTAATATTCTTGTGGCTCTACTTGTAGTGAAGTAATTTAAGAATTGTGCAGATCTATTACACAAACAAAAATGCCAATGAAAGAGAGCAGGAACACTAAACCCAAACTAAAATAAAGGATGGTAAGACTGAAGAGAAAAAAAACGACCTGTTTCTTAAAGTCCTGTAATTCAGATTGTGTCCCTACCACTTGAATATTAAGCTGCAGGCATTAGTGTATATGAAGTGATAGCTAAATATGGATAGAGAATGCTATGAGATTACATCTTTCATCTGGGTCAAGAAACTTGCCACAGCGTGAGCCATAAGTCTTATCAGGCAAGGAACCTCCTGTAAGCCTCCTAAACACTTATTAGGCACATCTGATTGTGGTGTTTTCACTTTGAATCCTTGACTATACCAGTTAGTGAAAATATGAAAACACATTTTACAACAACAAAAAAAAAAATAGCCTGCAAGAAATATAATTTCACATGTTATTATCAAATATGAAAACTTGGTGTCCCTTGGATTCCTGGTCATGCAACGACCACTAGCCACTAGGCAAAGAAATCAAAACACACTAAGCAGAAAATTTTGAAGAAGGTTCATACAACCATGGTAGATCAGGCTCAGAAGCAAGTAGGCAGTAGGGCTAATGGAAGAGCATAAAGATTTCACAGTCTCAGGAAATATCGATCTAGATTATTCTATTTAAATGCCATGACTGGAGGTTGTGTTTAAGACAATTAGAAGAAATGGAGTGACATCCAATATACCTATTAAAGAACATGTAGGACAGTTGGAACTTTGTCTAACCATGTTCAAGAAAACCCTTCATAAATATACTAAAATAAAAACAAAATCTTGAGTGTGTATAAAGTGGAAAAATCATGCAAAATTGAAAGCAAAACCAGTAAGTGTATGTGACTGCAGTTATAACATGTACAGTATAGTCCAGTGGCAACAGCTTTTTCCCTCAACAGCATCTCCTCAGGAGTCAGCCTTAGAGCATGAAGTTAATTTTGAGCAATGCTAAAGACATCTTGGTGCAAACAACTGGCATGCCTTAGTATTAATCCAAACTTGCTTGAATTGAAGTGGTAATAGGATTCTGCTGACAAGTAAGTTGAGTCAAAGGAAACAAGCATATAAAATAAAGTTCCACCAAATAACAAACATCAGCAGCATTGTTAGGTATTTGTACACAGCATCACAAGTGGTGAAGTCCAGCATACTCATCAACAGGAGAGATTCTCAGATGCCTGTAGTAATCCTGGAAGACCTGTGCCTTATGTACTTTGATTCTGAAATAATCTTGTACCCAGTGAATGCAATGACACAGGCAAGCAGTGCCACAATTCATGCTTTTTAGACCAGAAAAGGATACTATGAAGTCTAACCCAACCTGTTTGCAGTTGATATTTATATGTAACTTACTTTGCTTCAGTCTTGCTCCCTATAAGCTTGAAGATATATAGTGGACCTTGACAAAAGTCTGCAGACTACAATTAGAATTCTAGTGGTGCCTTAGGGAAACGGAATTTTTCTGAGTTCTAAATGCAATTTTAATTCAACACAATACTTAAACCAAAGTTTGTATCCTTTGACAGCCTGCTGGCAAGCCACTCAAATAAGGAATGAAACTGTAATATAGTAACAACCAATTATCAGAATATTCCTAGCATGATGTTTATACATGACTGGGCTGGTATTAGGCAAAATCAAAAGAGGGATTGTAAGTTTTAAGTATTTCTGGTGAAGAGCAGAATGATTTTGCTTCCAGAGTTCCTTAACCCACCACTGAAAGGTTTATTTGTGGCTGTATAAACTGATATATCAACTTAAATTAAAGATACATTATCATGTCTTCTTATTAGATTCTGGATTCTTTAGACACTTGAGAGATGACACTGCAAAGAAACTGACAACCTGGAAAAACAAAAGTTTGATTCACTCTTTTGAAAAAGTTCCAAATAGCAGGTGCTACTCCACTGGCAGGAAGGAAAATCTCGCTCCTGTTATCAATCTGCAATGAAAATTTTCTGGTTTATATTCTATTATGTTCCTAGCTCAGAAGCCAAGACCCTTATTTTATAACTGCATATCAAAGAAACATAAAACCCATTATGGGGAAAACTTTCTCTTTGTGAATATCTATCCATAAGAAAGGTATCATCAGTTCTCTTCTCTGAAAAACTGGTAAAGAGAAATCTTTCTGGTAACTGCAAGTTTCCTTAACATTTCGTGGTAGAAGGGGTAGACAAAAGACTTATCTAAAGATAAATATTTTTAAATTAAACATCATCCTTCATGAACAAATCCATAATACTCTGCAATTCACAGGGGTAAGATGACGGTAGAGGAGGCTTGGGAATCCCATGCGTCCGACTGTAGGCAGGACTGAAAATCAAGCACTGAACACGGGTCGGTGTAATTGAGGCAGCATCAGCAAACTGATGATGATGACCCCAGTCTCCAGCAGTACCAATGTCACAGAAGACTGGTTAACTCAGAATAAATTTCTTAGCCCAGCTGGTAAGAAGCAAGTAGAATATTCAGTTTTCAGAGGCTACATTTTACCTGGCAAATAAGTTATTACAGAGAACGTGACAATGATAATGTAAAATAGCAAAGAAGGAAAGACAACAGTTCAGATTCGTTTTTATGAACACAACATGTGCGCCACACACACACAAATGCTTCTCAAAGAGGAAAAATTTAATTAAAAGTTAGCTTGTTTAAGAGAGTATGAGGGCTGTCTTTGCTTTATGGACATCAGACTTGGTGGTTTGGTATGAGGCAAAATTTACATGACTGGATTGTTGCAGAACTACAAGGCAAAGGGAAGAAACAAGGTGTATGCTAGCTTGCTTGCAAGCATTCTGGCTAATATTTAATGAGTTCACAACTTCCAAAAGATTCAGCTTTCAGGTATTTTAGACAAAAATTTTATTTCCTGTTATTTCACTTTTCTGTGAGCTACAATAAAAATTTGGGGGTCTCATTTTCATTTACCCATGGATCCTTCCATACTATCTGGACTCTGCTGTAACTGAGAATGAAGTCTCTACTATTAATTTTTGTTTAATATAAAACAAATTCCATTTTAATGTCCCAAGGTCCCAGGATTCCAAGATGTAACTAACTGGTAGTCTTAAAGGAAACCAATCTCTAGAAACAGATGCATCTAGTAAGCAGCCTGTTGCTATGTTTCTTCCTCTGAGAAGTACTGCATTATAAGCACTACAGGATGATACGGCTCAGGGGAATAAGGTCATAACATCTACATCAGTACATTTCTTAATTATTAACAATAATTTAAAAATTTCAAACCATTTCATGATCATTTTCTCAAAGATTATGAGCTAATTATTCATTAGGTACTTAGAATATGTAAGGAGGCGCATATACCTTGCCAATATTTTGTCAGATATAGTCTGTTGAGGAATTGCCACATTATATAGGTGTGTCTTCTCTAACATCAGTGTTTCCAGTTCTCTCGTTACTACATCAGAAGATCTGCTCCTGCCTTTGGGCTCATCTTAGATGTGCTGTTATTTATCTTCTTTAGTGATATTTTCAGTTGAGTTACCTGACTATGGAGGAATTTTCATATGTTAATTCATTTATAAATACTATTTCTGTGTCACACTAAGAAATGAGCTGGAAATGATCAGCTCTGAAGCTGTAAGTAAAGAGCTTCAAAAATAAAATATTTTAAAAATCTATAAAGATCAAATAGATAATGTAGGATTTGTGGAGAAATAATTAAATTCACTTTCCCAAAGATAAAATGCACTGATCTAATTGTTGAGGAAGAAATGTTTGTGGGTTTGGATTTTTTTTTTCCAAATTGAAAAAGAAAGTTGCAATAGCTTTATATGTACAATTCAAATTTAAATAAAAAGAAGTTACAATTTAGCCTACATTTGTGCCTCTGAAATTCCATAAATTTGTCTAAGGTGGTGGAAAACTTAACAGAATCACTTAGGAAACTAACATTGAACAGCTTCCTCAGGAGTTCCAAAATACAGAAACACCAGTTAACTCTAGCCATCTTTAGTCCCAAAAATTCACAGTCTCTAGCATTTCTCAGCCACTCTTACTCATTTGCCTTCATCCTTCCATTAAATTCCATTTAGTATCTATGCTCATTTTTACTGGTTTCTCTATTTAATACCACTTAGAGGTAATTTGTCCCTTTTTTTTTTCCCTGCAGCAGTTTTGAACTTTGATTTTGTTATTCTTTTTCAAGAAACAAAATAGTTTTCCAGTTGAGGAACACATAACTGGAAGGGATCTACAGGATCAACCCTGCAGGTAAGGTCAGAGAGAATTAATTTGCTAATGCCTCCACATACCAAGTTCCATCTTACTCACCACTATTTCAATTGGAAGACTCTTGCTGAACTGCTGAACTTCACACTGCCAAAGATTTCCTTTTACTTTTCAGTCTAAAATTTATTCATGGTCAAGTGCATCCATTTGTTATGTCAACACTGTCCTCGGTCTATTAATAAATATAATTAAATATCCTTTTAATGATTGCTTTGTTAAGGTCAACCACTCATGCTTTTTTAAATCTTTACTCGTGGCATTTTATCAGTGTCTGAATAGAAAATGTTTTCTGCACTAACAGTATTCCAGATTGGATTACACTAGAACCTGGATAATACTATTAATATTCTTTCTATTTGGAATAATAACTTCATATCTTTTACATTTTATATATATATATATACAACCCCCAAATCTACAAATTTGTTGTAAAATTGTTTTGTAAATTATCTCTTAATAGAGAACAGACTAGCAACAGATTTCAAAACACTAAGAATTACTAACAAGTTTATGTCATGCATAAAAATTCATCCTTGTGTATATTTTCTTGGAACCTACTATTTTTTGGGTAAATGGTTAGGTTTTTTTAGAGTACTCTAGGCTGATGGGTTCTATAAGTGGGATAACCTGAAGTATTTTATTTAAAAGCAACTTCAATGCCAAAATGGTTAATGGCAATCTGTAATATCCTAAAAAAAATATTTTCTGAAGAGAAACAAGGAAGGTAAAAGAACAGTGCTAGAGAGTACATGTAAGAAATTGAACCACTGAAGTCATCCTGCTAAAATCCACTGTCCACAGAACTGAGAAACACTGTGCCATTAGCAGTTGTACTATACAATGAGTGCTTCAAAACTCAATGAAACTCCAGCTACTTTTTCCTTTGTGGATTTTGTGGTTTGTTTTGGTTTGTTCTTTTAAATCAAAGGCAATGTCCAGAAACATTATCAGTACTAAAGAATCTGTTCATAGCATTGTTTTACAAAAGTTCCTAACAGACAGTGACTATTTTATTGTTGGATGTATCTTTTATTTTATTAATGATGAGAAGTAATCAATGGAATGCTAAAAAGAAACTGGTAAAGAAATCTAGTCTGCAATCTGAATCTGTTGTTTGAAGCAAGTTCAGTGGGCACGGTAACACCAGTTGAAGACTGACTCTTGCCCATGGTGAAACAGGCATGGCTCTTCTAAAAAGGTCACAAATTTTTCAAATATAGGCACCATGTTTTAAATTTTGCACATACAAAATATGTTCATGTCACTTAAATTACACAATATGGCAGTGTTATAAGTCTGAACATTATTGTCAATTAATGGCAGAGAAAAGAGCCCAAAGCTCACGTTAAGACTAATGACGGGGACAAATCCTGAAAAGAGACAAAAAGTAGAAAACAACAGTTTTCCTGTTGTATGTGGGTTTGTGTGTGCATGTGTGAGAGTGCATATAACAAAAAATGTTTAAGAGTAAGTTCAGATAATAGCCCATCCATTTGTTCTCAGCTTCTTAATCCAGTTTCATTGCTAAAGGCTTTGATTTTAACCGCACGTTAAAATGCAAATTCAAATCCCATATAAACCATTAGTTAGTGTGTTGACTGGCTGGAACCAATCAAAACTGAGAATTACTGATGAATGTCTTCCTTTTCATTTACTTGTCAGCCTCTGGGTATGTAGGATACTTGACTGTCTCAATTTTCTCCTTAACTTTATAGGACGGGTACAGGCCTGTTCTTCCTAATTTCCTATTGATGCCTTTTGAATAACCATCCCAGTGGTTTCCAGCTACGCCAATTAGATCTCCAGGTTCCATAGGAATTTCATCAGCAGTTCGTGGGTGATGAGCATAAATAGCAATCTGGTTGTGGGCATTCTGTCCTCCAAAGTAGTAGATATCATCCAAAGAATGGAAATATGCTGAAGCATCTGGATGCAATGTCTGCATGATTTCGTAGGCAACTCGACAAACCTTAGAAATAAAAACAGAAGAGAGGTCATAAATATTGTGAAATATACTGCAGAAGTCAGCAACCCATGTGTAACAACTAAAACAAACAAACCCAAACCAAACAAAAAAACCTTGCATATTTACAAACAAAAACCATACAATCTTGCAGCATTTTAATTAGTGCTCTGGTGATTAAATTTGGTAAATAAATAAATAGATAAATAATTAGAACAGTCTACTTTTCAGTAAAAATTGAAAACATCTATATGAACACTAGCCATCCTGCCTTTTCAAATCAATATGTTGCCAATCAACTGTAAAAGCAAATTCATTTTCCTTTTCTACTACTACTAAAAACTGTATTTTAGTTCCCTTTGAATCTTTAAAACTTATACTTTCAAAATTTATTCTGCAATAATGAGGCTTTACATCTACTTTTCGAAAGGAAGCTCCAATTTTCACAATCAAGCAGTTTCAGAAGTGCAAGGCTTTAAAATGCTTTTAACATTGGAACAGTGATAGAATTATAACTGTTGGCAACCTGGAATATAACGAAATGAAACTAAATTTCAGCAAGCCAATAATGATGTTCATGAGGAAAATAATGCATTTTGAAGTCTTATTGTATCACATTTTATGAAGGGAATTTTCTTCAGAATGAAAACAGGTCCCCACATCAGGGTTGTGTTGTATCTCTCAGAGTTGCCAGGAACACAAAAGGCTGCCACTATAGGAAATAAAGCTCTTTTCTGTCAGGTGCCTGCTTTGGCCACAGTGACCTTTCTTGACTTCTCATCTACATTACTGTAATTTTCTCTGATTTTGTGTAAGCTTGATAAAGCTTGACAAACTAAGAATACAACAGACTTCTTCAATATGAAGAAGCATTTGAGCTTTTTCATCATTTTCAGTCTATGTAAACATAGTAAATCTTGCTTTTACTTTTCTCCCTCTGAAGATATGGTGAATAGAACTTTGATTCTTGAATTTAGACATATTTGTACTTTCCTTAGCTTCTTTGAGAGAGGCATTTGCTTTAAAAAGGCAGTAACTTTCTTTTATCCCTCTCCATCTGATCTTCGAAATAACTTTTCAGAAGTAGCTTTCAGAAGATCAGGATGAAGTTAATTATTTCTAAGTACTTGTTACACCCTGTAATATAGAAACAAATCTGATTACCCATACATTGGTAATAGGTTATTTATTTTACAGCTTTTGTGACTATATTTAATGTTTTGTTCTCTGCATGTGTGTGTACCCCAGGAGGAGGATATACATACACACTCTGTAAATTAATTTTTTTTCAGCAGAAATGCTTTTAAGTGAGTAGAAGTGTCCTGTGTACCTGACATAAACCACACAACATCTCCTCTCTGCAATTGTTTCCTTTGTAGTGCCAAACCTGGGTCACTAAACTGTAAGCTGTTGAGGGCAGTAGGCAAAAAATCCACATGCAGAATGATAGTTTAAGACAGCCTCCCATTATTCATAGATTCACTTGTTTTGCAGCCTGTACAATGCAAAATACAAAGACTAATAAATCCTGGAAGGAAATGAGATGATGAAAAAAAAATATGTCAGGCAGAGGGAGCTAGGATTTCATCTAAGAGACAAAAAGGTCTTTGTTTTAATGTGCAATCTTAACTCTGCTACTGTGTTATGATTTGTGTAACTACCAGCTGGCTTTTCTATATGTGTCAATTAATGCAACGTTGCTGAAATACAGTGCCAAGGTAGGTTGTTTCCCTTGACTCCACATCACCTGATGAGCATAATTTATTTAACAACAGTATTTTAATGAAATATCTATTCTTCAGCTTATATCAATATTAATTTAGTTTTGGTAGCATAAACAAGAATTCTGGTTGTCAAGGTTAATATATCACTGTATTGATCATATATTAGTATTAATATTATGCTTGTTACCTATTTAATTGTCATTACAGTGCAGAAGACAATTTACATTTGAGGCTGTGGAAAGCATTTATTTTTAAAGTGAATTTTAACTTTCAGTTTTGTATCCACGTCCATATAAATCATGTGTGATCATAATCTATCACTATCTCTCGCTGAACGCTTTCCTAAGCAGGAACCTCAGAGCATGTTTTGCCATGTGTAACTCAGGTGGAGCAGCACATCAGTCACAAAATATTGCTTTCTGACCTTTAATCTTGAAACAGCTTTTTAAACAGGTTTTCTTGATATCTTAAATTAATAAACAACGTGACAGAATAAAGAAGAAAATGCCAATAATGACAATTATATGATTCAGTTTTCTAATGGACTCCAACTTGCTTCATCAGAGCGCTCAAAAGGAAGCTTGTAGCATATAATTATCTGCAACAAGCAGTCTATAGATTACAGAGGTCAGAATTCACATTTACTGCACTGCCACCAGATTGCTAGAAATGGAATAGGCTGAAGAGAAATTAAATGTTCTGCTTTCTTAATTCTCTTCCATTCCCACAAACAAGGTAAGAGCAGATGTTTGAACTGCAGAAGAACCCACTGATGTGCAGAAATGGATGGACACAAGTTATATATTAACCTTACACAAAATTAAGAAATGTTAAACATGTTTAAAATTATTTTTACTTATTTTAAATGCCTTAACTAAACTGCATAGAAATTGATGGATACAAATTATACATTAACTTTATGCAAACAAGGAACTCTTAAACATGTTTACTCTTATTTCTTCCTTATTTCAAATGTCTTAATTAAGCCAGTAACTTCAATTGAAGAGAAGTAATCAACCAGTGCTTACAGTCCTCTAAATGTTTACGCAGCATACCGAGCCTTTAATTCTTCCCTGAAATTTTAATGAAAGAGAACAGGGAATAAGATAACAAGAGAATGAAGAAAACTGAGATTGAGAACTGGTACACACACTCTAGACTGTATTTGTATTGCAGTTTACCTGGGATGAAAATGTACAGACCAGGAAGTCTGCCTGAGACAAAAAGTGAATATCCAGAATGACGCCTCTTAGGGAGTTCTCAGTGTATCGGTTATGAAGTCCTGCTGACCAGGAAATGGAGTTATCACTGATAAATTCATAATTTGGATACCTGTGAAAATACAGTACACTGTTAACAGCAAAGTCTTATTCTATTTTTTAATTTTTTTTTTTTAAGGAGCATCATCTTTCCTGCAAGATAAAGTTGTTAATTTATTTTAAGTGAGTCTCTGCTTTACAGGGAATAAATTATAATTTTGCTGAACACACTAGAACGTTACTGCTGCCTCCAAGCATGCCCTGTCTTTATCCAGAAAATAAGAAAATTAAATTAAAAGACACTGTTAGTCTGTCTGAGATCTGCTATTGTAAAAGAGAAAAAATACCAGTAAGTATGTGCCATATTCTGCTTCTGCTGCTGATTCTAGATTAAATATACTCACGTTCACTTCACTTTCTCTATTATTAAATCAAATATGGGATTGTGTCTTTACTAGGCTACATTTTATTTATTACCATACTCTCTTTTAGATACTGGTTATGACACTGTGCATGAAAATCACCTGTAAAAGGGACACAGTAAATAAATGAATCTAAACTAAAAAAAAAAATCTTTCACAGTTATTAAGGTTGCAGTTTACTGATTAAAAGAAAATAAATGTAAAATTTCATGTCAATATATCTTTCTTTACATATCATAAACAGAACAGTAATACTTTAAGTCTAAATATTTTTATTTGAAATAAAAAACCTTGTTTTACATTAATTTTACAATAAAATCAGAAGGATTTAATGACTTTGAAAGAAAAAAAACCTTTTTGAAATTGTTGAAAAAGAATGGTCTTTCTCAGAACATTTGTAACCCTTTAGTGGGGAACTGAAATCTGAAATAAGTGGTGAAAAGTAGCACAAATTAATTAAATTTTCAGTCAGCCTCCTTCAAAAAGTAAGTTTTATAGGAAAAATTCCAGGTAGACACAACAAAGATGATAATTACATTGCTGTTACACAACAATTATATTTCAATCATGAAGTGCAATTCATGCGACTAACCTGCCAGCTATAAAATTTCAACTCTGGGGCTAATTATAAAATAATTTAAAATATAATCTATTTTTCAAATTATAAAAATTAATCATTCTTATACTGTTTAATTAAAAAAATCAGAATATGGAGCAGGCTGTAATGCTGGAGCAACAATAACTTTGAGCTGTAAATAGATGCTTCAAAGCCCTGTGCTGAACATTGCTCACAGAATCACAGAATCACAGAATGTCAGGGATTGGAAGGGACCTCGAAAGCTCATCCAGTCCAATCCCCCTGCTGGAGCAGGAACACCCAGATGAGATCACACAGGAAGGTGTCCAGGTGGGTCTTGAATGTCTCCACAGAAGGAGACTCCACACCCTCCCTGGGCAGCCTGTCCCAGGGCTCTGTTACCCTCACAGTAAAGAAGTTCTTTCTCAAATTTAAGCGGAACCTCCTGTGTTCCAGCTCACACCCATTGCACCTTGTCCTATCACTGGACACCACTGTGAAGAGCCTGGCTCCATCCTCCTGACACTCACCTTCAAATATTTATAAACATTAATAAGGTCACTCCTCAATCTCCTCTTCTCCAAGCTGAAGAGCCCCAGCTCCCTCAGCCTTTCCTCATAAGGGAGATGCTCCACTCCCTTCATCATCTTGGTGGCTCTGTGCTGGACTCTCTCAAGCAGCTCCCTGTCCTTCTTGAACTGTGGGGCCCAGAACTGGACACAATATTCCAGATGTGGCCTCACCAGGGCAGAAGAAGGTTTAAACTCATGAGTTCTTGGAAGGTTACTGTGGTAGGTTGACTCTGGCTGGACACCAGATGCCCACCAAAGCCCACTTTATTTCAAGAGCAAATCAAAAACTGTATGCAAAACTTGCACATTTGAGAAAGAATTTTAATTTATCTTCATAGTGATTTAAATAGAATTTTACATTCCCAAAACACCTGCTCTAACAAAAAATAATGCATGTATGGTCAATTTCCTAGACAGTATGGCAACTTTAAAGGGTGCATCTGATCATGAATGTCAGAGGAAGTTCATGTTGCATTAAAAGCGAGATAAAACAATTAAAAAAAACCCAAACAAAAAAAAGAAGGTAGAAATATTCAATTGGAACAACTAATAAGAGCTCTTCTGAGAAATTATAGAAGCATATGGATCAACAAAATAGCTTTCTTCAAATTAGCTCTATCACAATGGTCATTTTGTTTCTTCTCTTGTCATGTCTAACACTTTCTGTCAATATTTAATCAGCTCTCAGAATACAACAGATGACAAAACTATATCTGTGATATATTCTATTTCCATTGTGTGAAACATATTAGTATTTTTTTAAAAGAAAAAAAAAAAATCAACCAAACGCAAATATGTCATACTGTACTGTGAAAACCAGCTGAGGAAGAGATGGGCAACAGTCCTATTTCAATGACACAACTCTGAAGGGAGCAACATGAAGAACTTTTAACAGAAGATGTCATTTCTAGGGACAGTGAACACAGTCGAGATACTGGCACACCCCTTTGCCAGTTCTTGGCATCAGGAATATTGCTAAAATTAATCCCTTCCTTCAGACTTCAAAAATCAGAATCCATATGCTAGAGTTAAAAGAACTTCTCTTGAAGAATCTGATTTCTTACTAGCAAAAGATCAGTCTAATAACTTCACAAATGAAGCACACCAGAAAAAGTGACAAATTGGATCTGGTTAAAAAAAAAAATCAGATTTTTTTACACATCTTTTTTATGTTTAAAATTTTCTCCTCCCTCCTCTCCCTTTATTCTAGAAACAGTCTTTGTGATGCTTTTAAACGTGGCTTTCAATTCTGTTTGGTAAAGTTGATCCAAATTCACCTAACCAACAGTTTCAGAATCAACTTCTTCAAACCAGTGACCCACTCACAGCATTTATCTACTCATACGTTGAATTTTTTTTCAGACAAGCACTTTTATGTTGTCCCCCACACACACACAATGCTATATTCATGCTTGGGAAAAGAGGTTTCTTTTAAACACCCTAAAATGTGAGTATAATAGCAGCCAGATTCAGGATGATCAAAGAATCTTCTAGGCCCCCATCCTGTCTCCAACACAGGCTGAAAGCAGAGCACAAAGAAAGAACCACCCAAAGGCCAAGCCCATACTCCTCTCATGTGGCTTCCTGACTTCCTGCATCAGGTGAGGTTTAATTCTCCTTCCCACTCACTATAGTGCTTTAGATTCTATTTGAAGCTATTCTTACCACAATGACTACAAAGAATAAAGGAAATGAAACTTCTGAAGCTCTATAGTTAGCTCTTGCTTCCTTCTATTCCCCTTTCTGTCTATATTTATATTATGATTAATGTAATACTTACAATGTAAGCTTTTGGGGAATTTTTTTGTTCTTTTTAAGCAGAACTCGGGCATGATCCTATTACCAGGATTCCTGAATGCGTGGTAAATGAATAATAAATAATAAGGTGTCACATACTTACTGACAGAATTACTTAAATACAGTATTTTGTGGGATCCCTCCTATCTTTCAAAAAAAATTACCCACACATTCTCTTCTCTGTAACAGGAAAGGACTAGACTGTGAAGATAACACCAAAGAATGGAAACTGGCATAATACTGTTTTCTTTGTATCAGACTACATATGTTTTACATCTCCTCCAGGTATCTAAAAATAATACCTAATTCTTCTGAAGCTACCTAATAAATGATTGAAACCTACATAAGGGACAGGAAGGAGTTGGGATTTTTTTACCCCCCTAGGGAAAGGGGAAAAGAAGAAATCAGAAGGTGGGGAAAAGATAGTTTAAAATCTTTCCTTTCTACACCTACCAGACCCAGATAAGGCTACAAACCAAGCAGAGTTATGAGACTATTTAAAGTTCCAATTGGTTTGAGAAGGGAGCAACTGGTTGTGTAACTACAGCTCATTACTACGCTGTGCAGCAGCTGCAAACCAAGGAGAGTCCCCGGCTCCCGTTCTCAATTCACTAGGACTGGGGAAGTGTCCAGAACAGGCATGACAATCATCTTCAGAGGAAATCTTCTTCCCTCTGAAAGAAGAGTGTGGACAGATGTGTAAATAGATGGAGTAAGAAATAAATGTGTTTGTTCAGGTCTTGCTCTAAAAAGAATTGGAAAATGTATGAGCTGTTCATCAGACTCAAGAACTTTGAAGCACTACTGAATTTTACCCATTAGGCATGGTACAACTCAGGGGCAGGGAGGGCTGCAACAGCTATATCATTGTACACAGGGAGAAGAGACATTAATTTGCTATTGTGGAAGTAAATAGTGAAACAGAGTGGAAAAAAGCTTTCATTAGTGGTAAAAAAACCTCACGAGGGAGGCAAATTACCGCAAAAAAATGAAAAAGTAAAATATAGATGACTTTACAGGTAAACAACCTGCAAGGAAGAATGTAATTTGTATCATTTTAGTGTTCATATACATAAGAAAGAGATCTAAATAGACTCACATATAAACCAGAAAGGTATTAAATATGGTTTCTTAAGAATTTATAAGTTCAGCTGCATTATTTTGTATACTCTACCTTAAAGACTGAAGATGCTGACAATAATACTATAGACTAGAAATAAATATATTGGAATTTTCGAAGTTTGTATTTGAAAACTATTAAATCAGTCAAAGAACAAGCAATTTACACCATCCCTAACATATCACTTACCTAAGACAAATACCATCAAATACCATGACATCTGCTTACCAGAAGTTGTCAAGTGCTTTAATCCCATCATCATTACAGCTGTTGAACTCTCAACCATGCTTCTCTCTAATCTTGTTGTTCTATATCATCCTAATTCTGAAAATATATAACTTCTTTCTTTCTTTTGGAAAACAAAACAAACAAAAAAACATTCTACAACCTGATAGTACTGACTCCACTGTCTTTACTACTGTACCTGCATTGGTAGACACCTGACTGCAAGGGAAGATTCTGAAACTTAAGTGAAAACATTTCTGTTTTCATGACTATGAATAGTTTGAAATACTTAATACAAACAGCATGCCTATTCATGTGAATGTTGGCTAAATCTTCATTACTTAAATATCAATGTTGCTGGACAGCCAATCACTCTCATGTAAAGAGAGATATAATATCTAGTACTTACTAATATTCCTGCATCCAATAACGAGTGCAACACAGGCTACTGCAGCACAATGTGACAGCTGTTTCTATCACAGCTGGGCAGTTCAATGTGACTAGTACTTTTTTTTTGTCAGAAGTGTAAACTAATTTTTGTCATTGTCTTCACAAGAAGAGGAAGAAAAGGTTCTTTATTCCCAAAACGAGACCTTGACTTGCCTTCAGATGCCCTTAAACGCCGAAACATCAAATTGCATCCTGCCTTCTATGAAATCACAGGAAGTTTCAGATGCCTTCTACTCGATTGCAAGCAATGGTAGGGTGCAAGCAACCTAGGAAGTTATGGTTCAGTGTAAATTATGACCTGAAAACTCTGCAGCAACCCATTAAAAAATTCTTCACTACTTAAAGATTCCATGGCTTTTAGTAAGAAAACATACAATATGAATGCTGTACTCATGAGCTGTATCTTACCATATTTCAATAAAAGTGTGATTTGTAATGGATCTTGAACTGCCACTGAAACTGCAATGCTTAATAAAATTCAGTATTGTTTTACTGAACAAGTCACAATTCCACTACTAGTTTTTGTTGCTATTGAAAACTTAGGATGACATGTTTACATAGTGGGTCTCATTATTACTCACAAAGCTAAAGTACACAGTGCTAAGGACTGAGAATTGAACACAAATGAAGAAAAAAAGCATAACTAAGATTGTTACAGCAATGCTGAATTATCTTACAAACAGTAATTAAAGTTATTTAGGACAATGTAATGAATTAACTATTATAACCTCAATTCTGTATTACCTGTCTTTTCATTGTTCAGATCTGCACTTTAACTGCTATGTTATCATAATGGTTTCTGCTACTGTTCTTGTCTCTACATATACAAAAAAGGAAGGACTAGATTGCCATCCTCTGGAGTTGTGTATGTTCATTTAGTTTTTCAAAACTCCATAATTCTAAACAGCAGCCCTTTACAGATATGAAAGAAAAATAGAAATAGCACAATTGAAATACACAGGTTTGCAATGCTGTAGAAAATTCCTCTACTTCAAAATAGCATTTTCTGCTTACCTTATATATGCCAAAGAAAATCTGTAACCCAGTATATTATCTTATATATTTTTCCAAGTATGCCTACTCAGAATAAAACAGTTCAAAAGTTTGCCATTTTTGAGTTACCTTGATTTGAAAAAGTATTCATTTCCTTGCTTAAATGAAAAAATACGTATTCTTCTGCTCAAGGGAGATAAAATTTTGGAAACAGAAATAGGTGCTATTCAGTAGACAGATAAATAAATAGTACTCGAAAGGAAAACGTGCTAACTTGTAATGCTAACTCAGTAATGAATATGCTTAAATTTGATGCATCTGAGATACTTATCCAAGTTTCCATAGCCATGGCAATGAGCATTTGTGAAACTGTTTTTGTCACAAACACTGGAACCCAAGAAAGATCCAGTTGAATATGGACATTATTCTTCCATATGTATCTGTTTTCTTTTACTAAACAGAAAGTTTTGCTATTTTAGTGAAACCTTGCAAAACATGCAACTTAGCAGTGAGTTTTTACAGGAAAATACAGATCATGTTAGGAGTAAATGGATGCATAGTGTGTATTTCCAGGTTTTCACACAGTTCTATATTCTATGACAGTCTAGGATATCCTATAGCTAGGGTAGGTTGTTACACTCGTGTTCTGGAGAGCTAGAAGAGGAAAAAGAGCAAAAAAGGGGCAGAGACTATTTACACAACAAGAATCCTATATATATTTAAGGTCAAACTTAAAAATTATTCCATGTGTAGGGCAAAAGTCTTCTACGTTGTCAATACAGAAATCTTTCTGTAAGAGTCATCAGAAGCTTTTCAACCAACTTATAAATATTTCTCTGGCAACTATTAACAGACAGGTATTGTTTGGAGAGGTGAAACTTCTCAATACATTAACTAGTTTTTACAGTATTTCTGGATAGTTTCTGTTTAATATGTATGTTCTGTAAGAAGTTGGGTGTGTTTATGATTTACACTTTTATTTCCCTTTTACAGCATTGGGTTTTTTTAAATAGTCACAGGTAATTTGCTCATCTCATCCAGATTTTTAACATTAAGCTTTCAAAAAGAAAAAAATAATCCAAAAAAAGAGAATGTGTGAGTGAAAAATCAAAAACACTGGAAGCTGAAATGTAATCTTAACTGTATAAATTATAATTAAAAAAAACAATACTAGGATTTCTGTGCACAACTGTCAGAAATTGTAAAGCTAACAAGAAGGAACAAACTGTAATATAAACATAATTCATCTTACTTGGATTTTGCCTCTTGCAACAATGAAGGGTCATCTGTAGCCAAATACACTCTTTTTTTATCAACATGCATTCTGCGAGCAAGAAGTTCAAACCGCTCCTCAACATGGACCATGTATTCTTCAATGGGGTGAAAAGCCGCCTCCGTTCCCACTTTGTCTGTCCTTCGGACATGGACACTGGAAAAAGGCAGAAACTAGGAATTCAATTGAGAAATATAATACATGCTTTAGCAATTGAAATTTTAACTTTAAACTTCATGCCTGTGCTTTTAGAATGCATATTAAATTGAATCCCTACATAAAACAAGGAAGGGTTAAAACTCATTGATGTCCATCAAGACACACTAACAACATGAAGATAGCCATCAGTCTGTTCTTGAAAGCAATATCATGATCTTGCAAGAAAGGCAAAGGGGAACTGAAAGAAAACAATGCAGGAGATTTAATTATAGCATACTTTTGTGCAGAAGGTTAAGTTATCCAGCGTAGCTAGATGATGCTTGATCAATACAGTTCTAAAGCAAAATAGGAATAATTGCATCATATATTGGGACACCAGCTACAATGCAAGCTCTGAATGAAGGTAGTTAAAAATGCATCTTCCCCATCTGCTTGAAACCCAATAAGTCTTCAGATCCACCCGTGGTGATGTGGCCTACCAACTCAATGGGCAAATGCCAACTAATATTTGGACAGAACTATTGTGTACTCCTACAAAAAGAAAGGTTAAGTCTTGAAGGAAAATTCTGGGAAAGGAAGCAATATTTACAGACTCTAGTACAGCAGCAGCAAAATTTTTCATGTTACATGACAATAAAACCTTTTTTCCACAAGCTGCTCTTTATTGCCCATAGGTGCTTTCCTTCCTTCTGCCCATATCTCCCCATACAGACCTTCCCAATTCATTGGTACTGCTAAGAAACAATAATAATGAAAATATCAGCAGGAAAGGGAAAGGTTTATACTATATTCAGGTGCAGCCAAGAATAAAATTAGTTGTGGATTGTGGTATGTTAAATGTAGGCTTAGCCTTTTTTCCTCAAATGTAAAGGCTATAGGCACTTGAAAAGAAGACCTAGACAGAAAAGTGCCTGGAATACAAGCTGTAAGGCAATTACATTAATGAAATTCTGTATTACATTACTTGATATGGAATGACATATAAAAAAAAAACCTTCTATTGAGCCATCTTTCATATATCTGTCCAACTTCCAAGCAAGTATGCTGAAGAAGCATTGCTGTTATCAACTTGTATCATTGCACAGTTAAAAAAGAATGGCTTCATCTAGAAAGCACCCTCACCCTCTCTCCCCATGAAATGCTTGAGGCTCTTGGATAACCACCATAAAACAATTTGTCCTAAAAAGGAATCACTATATACACGTATCAAAGCACAGACAGTTAGAAACAAAACTAAATACCCACCCGATCACTGGATGTTTGAAACCAAGTTTCCTTGTGGCTTCCTCTATTTCTTTTTCTAACCAAGGTTGTGGACGAATCAAGTATTTCACAAACTGTGAGACCCACCACACTGCAGGATCCCCATGGACACGAATCAGCCTATCAGCCAGGTCTTCAGGGATAGCCAACGGTAAATAAGGTGGCCGTGGGTGTAGGCTGTCAACAATGGGAAGTTCCACCACCTGAACATCCTTATCATTAGCCTCACCTGTTTTAAAATACATACTAGGATGAGTCAGGTAGTTTATTTATTAATAAGCTTTATCACTGACAAGCAACATCCCAATGTATCAGTTAAACAGTATCTTCAACTTCAGAAAGACTATCTAACCAATGCTCTACTTTTTCAAAATAGCATTAAAAAAATAATAATCATAGGTTTAGACTAGATTTAAGTACAAACCATATCTAACAATCCACTCCAGTAGAACAAAGTTGAAGGTCTGGTAATTAATAAAATACAAAAAGTGTTCCTGTCTATATATTCATATCTTTTTATATTCAATTACTTATTGAATTACTTATATTCAACTTTTTTATATTCAATTATACACATTACTGTGTGCTAAGGCTTACTTTGACAGACTTGTTACCCAAAATACTTAAAATTCAGTTACTTGTTTAAAAAAATAAAGAAATATTTTAAGGCATAAGAAA
Organism: Caprimulgus europaeus; assembly: GCA_907165065.1. The sequence goes on along the minus strand of OU015532.1, from coordinate 44,368,730 downwards.
TTGTTAAAAAAACCCTCTACAGCCCTGCTGCTGTATGAACGAATACATTTCACTGCAGTAAATCTCAGCATTTCAGGCATCATCAGAACCACTGAATTAGCTACTCTAGTGACAGAAGGGGAGAAAGGACAGAAAAAGACACAATTCCTGTCCTGAAGAATTTTAACTATGAAAATAAGTAGCAAATTATATAGATCAAGGAAAACAGACAAGTGCTATACAACCATGTAATATACATATAGGTAAGAATTTGTTATCTTTAAATACTAACTAAAGTGGAATATACAGATGTTTTGGATGGGGCTTTCATCCAGGGTTCAATACCCACTAAACATTTTTAAAGAGTTTTTACAAATTATACAAACCTAAGTGTCTACAAAATTGAGAATTCAAAGCTATCTTCATACACTGAAATAAATTATATACATGGCAACATAATACAAATCATTGGATTTTTGAAACACTGAACATTTCTGGTAAGATTTTTAGTGTGCTAATTTACTCCAAAAGAATGTTTTCATTGCCCACAATGTTTACTGGCAAAGACAACCATTTCTCTGTTTAGTACTTACCAATCAGGAAAGAAAACTGTTTTAAATATAAATAAATCAAACTCATGTAACTGTTCATGACCAAGTAAATCTAATGGCTGAAAAAAATCAATTCAGTGCAAAGATATTGAGTCTTATTTTAAAAACAGTTAAGAATCCCTAAGGTTAGCACACTTTTGCATGCACTAAAAATGATTTCACTATATTTGTGACCAAGTCCTGTATGATTAAGTCATACATTGCCAGAATGCTACACTGACACCAGTGAGCTTACTGAAACTAGGCAAAATTCAGCAGTAACTCTCTGAGGGTTATTTAAATATGGAATGTTTGTTAATTTTTAATGGATTTGGAAAGTCTGTCATCATAGATCTACCTGTATGATAATATTTCATCACTGGACTGTACAACATCACTATAAAGGGACCTTTTAGAAGGATTTCCCATAGAATATGTACTTTAGGTATGGATGATACTTTTTAATTCAAGAAGCCAATTCATATTTTTTACCATTTATTACATCACACTTACAGGAAAAGATTTAGTAACAGTTCATAAATTTAGTAAAAGTATTGAGCATTTAAGTTTTCTTATAATAAGATAGATAATATTTTATCAGCCTGTCTGCAGAACGCTGCAATAAAGAAAAGCAGCCTGAAGCCAGGGAAGTGCTAAACCTGGTGCAGACGTGAAGTATTAGTCAGAAGTCTAGACAAGAAACGTGTAGCTTGGGAATGGTATGAAAGCAAGCTGGAAGTTCCATCATTTTTACCATTTCCCCCTAAAAGTGAGAGTGGGGGAAGGAACAGGGTGGCAAAAGAAGCAATAGCAATCTTAGCCAAGAGAAGAAAGAAAATATTCCAGTCTTCAGTTAGAGAAGGAGATTTGCTGCAATTCTTTTGAGGAGAAAGAGCAGAGATGCTAAGGTGCATATAAAAAGGTGCATTTTTATTAAGCATGACAAGTTTTTAAACTTCATTCTATCACTGAAAAAATATGTTGTTGTGTAAAAACAGCCATTTGGAAAGCCTTGCTATTGATAAAGCTGATCGAGTGATCTGACCTGTTACTTGGCACCGAGCACACTGTTCCACACTACCCAAAGGACAAGTGTGCTTCGAAAAACTTCCATGGGCTGTCTTAAAGTTTTGAAGAAAATGAGACTGGCCAGCAATAACTAGGAATGCCTTCAGCATATACCAAAATCACAAGAATACCAAAAAAGATTGTGAAACCAAACCTCCCCCCTCAAAAAAGATTTCAGCTTTCAACTGTATGCGATACACTGTTTGAATAGTAATGACGCTGCAAGAGACTTGCTGTGAATCAAAACCAGAAACAAACAAAATGTATTTCATTAAGGAAAAACAAACAATTTGCTTGTGCAAAATTAACTACTAGGTCAAGTGTTAATGAGTGCACTTTGAGATAGACTTTTTTGAGAAGGAACTGAAAATATCACCTGGTTGTTTCACAGAGAAGATCAACAAGTTCCTTCCTTTGTAAAATGACATAATATGAGACCCAACAAGAGCATTATCATTGACAGTATGGGTAACAAATGGAAAGTAATAAAATGAAATATTCACAAATACAGATCAAAGAATATGTTGTTATTATAATTAGAAATTTTGAAGTGGTTTGAGAAGTCCCTCGTGTTTCAGGACCTTTCCCAGTTACTAACTGCTGACAAAATCCGACACACAGAATGTCATCTGGAGACAAAGCAACTGTTCCTCTTTAAAAGAAGTAATTAAAAATCAATATACTCATCACTATTTTCAACAGCGTTCTATGTTGTTAACAGTTTACATAACATTAGAAGTGGGTGAGGTGTATAAATCTACTTAATCCAAACATACAAACCTCTGACAAAGCACAGCCATTTGACATCACCGATAAGAACACCCGGGTAATCAAACACACCGATGTGTGAACCATTCTAGGAAACTTCTGAACAGCTTTCTAGTTTTTATTACCTTTACTATCATTCTGAACAATGAAGAAAAGAATTCCTATTAGTCTTCACTCACTTTAAAAGGAATGAGGTAGCAGATCCAGTAAAAGGAAAACTTACAGCAACTGTTTGCTTTTGTCCTGGACACAAACAGTAAAGAGTAACTCTTTCGTAACCTGAAGGAGTAAACAACTCTCAGTGACAGTCACATTGGCAAGTGACAGCTTTCTTATTCTACTGAGCACTTTTATTTGTTTTCAGTGTTTGTTGAACGATTCCTAATAGGCAATGATCTTGTCCTGTTTTCAGCAGGCATAGTTTAAAAAACTGTCATGGAAATTTTGGATAGCAGGATATTGTTTGAGTTTACTCAGAAATAAGCTGCAATCAAAATCAGTGATAGAGCAGATAACCAAAACTCAATCCAGTTGATAGGCAAGCATACACATTGCCAAACAATTCCCAGTCTTGATTGATATGAATTCTAGCTGTTCAACTGAAGGTAGTGCAGTTGGGTTAACATCACACAATTATCTTTTATCCAAACATTTCTTCAGTTTTTAGTTATGTATTCTCTAAATTTTAAAATTCTTCAGTTTTCCACTTCTCAGCTGTATTTTGTTAAATAATAGATAAGCCATAAAAGGTAATGATCCATACTAATGCTTAGATCTTCTTCTGATGTTGGTAGTTCAAATCACAGTATCATCATGTTAATCAGGTCAAATCCTCTGCTCAGTGCAGGTCCAACTTTGACATCTGATCACAGAATCATATAATTATTTAGGCTGGAAGATACCTCTAGAGTTGTTATAGGTCATTTATATTTCAGCAATACTTCAAGCTACCTCTTCCAATGTGATTTATTTTGCTTTTACAGTTGATAAAATTTGCCCATATAATTCTATTTATAGCTTGTTTAACTTACAAATTATTCTAGGTGCTATTTCTAAGTTTGGATTAACCTCAATAATCATTCTACAAAGTTCTGCAAATTATTCAATTTTTCCTTCACTGCATAATCAAAACATTCATTGTTTTTGTAATATTCATAAAGTACTGTAATATTTCAATGCTCACTCTTTTACCATAACAACAGACTCTGGAGTAAAATCATGGACTTGTAAAGAAATTGATTTTTATTTAGATAACCCATGCCAGTTGCACCACCTAGTTCTTATTTATCACCATTTTTGGGATATGTTCATCAGTAATACAGTTTCAATTTCCCAAAGTCCCAGTGATTATTTTTTTAAATACTGAAATGAGCTTTGTGTGTTACAAAAAGCAGAACTTTGTTTCCCTGCAATATCCCAAAGTGCTTTAATTGCTTAATTTATAGCTCACAGGACTTACATAACTTGTCATGATCTGGCATAATCTTACTGCCTGTTTACTTTTCAAATTTAATCTTTGCTCTCCTAATTTAATGTTTATTTAGATACTTTTACTATTTGTATCTTTCATAACAATTTTTTTTGAAGCCTGAAGAAAGTTGATTTGACTCAAAATTACCTTTGGAATTTTGTCATTTGACCTTACCCTACTTCCTGCCATCTGAACAGTGGTTCACACCTGCATTTGGATGAGCAATTTTGTTGGGTGTTCATCACTTTGCATGGCAAAATATCAGCCTCATTTCAAATAACAATCAATACTGTTAGTTAGTATTATATTATAGTTTGTTATATAGTATTATAGAACTATAACATCACTTAATGTTAACTGAAAACCTGTTGAAGCACTTTATTCATTCTCCTATTATTTCAAAATTTGTCATTTATTTTCAAAGTATTCTTTCAAGAAGTTGTCCTTAAAAGTATTCCAAGGAACACTGTGCTAAGGAAGCTCCTGTTGTGTACATGAAAACTTCAATTTAATTTCAGTTTGTGCTGCTAGCAACACAACCGAATAAACTCAGATAAAAATGGAATAGCTCCATTGCTTTTCCATTTTTATAATATAGACTTATTTAAGCTGATATCAACTTGCATGAACTAATCACAGCTCTATTTACCTGAAAGACTTACTGCCAATTTGAAACCTCATCCCAACTGAGTGAACAATTCTAAATTCAATCACACGAGATATGGCAGAGTGCTGGGAATGCTGCTGGATTAGCATAGGGTATGGTGAGAGGGGCTGGGCTGAATTCTCACAAGGCTCCTCATTGTCTTGCTGGCTACTGTTATGTATTGCAAAGACAGCAGGTTCATGGTTCATCAACTTCAATGATCTCTTAATGCTTTTCTTTGCAAAGCAGACAAAATAAAATTGAAAACTATGCACAGTTCTGGTGTGTTATGCTATTTCTGAATTGCCAACTAGTTCAGAAGAAAGAAAAAGTATGCTTTTATCTGTTCTGTACTGTGGACTACAACTCCTACAACTATCTTTTGGGTGTTTCCAAACATGAGAGTCACCTAATAAGGACTTTATGCCATAGTTGAATTATAAAATGGCATTAAAATGAGATAACAAACCCTATTTTTCTTTCAAAGTAGTCAAGGTAAAATATAACTTGTATATCAAAGTGTTTTTTCTCTAAGATTTTACTTTGTACATTCTTAACACAAAGTTTTTGAACATGGTTTGTGATTACTTTCAACTCTTTTAAGGCAGGCAGGCATGGAATAAATCTGTTACAATTCAGTTTTAAAGAAACTGAAAATCCATTCTTCCCCACCCCTCACAGGTTTTATATGCCATACGGGTAGTGTTGCCCCATCTGTCATCCCAAGAGGCTGACTCTTGAGAGCTTCAGGAGGGAAGAAACTAAAATGTTCTCAAACATGCCAACATGTCTTCTCTGACTTTTCTCAAGGCAGCACTCCCACGGCTTTTTCCTGCATCCTGTCCTCTCCTCTCTTGCACAACTCTCACAACTGCCCTCACGTACTCCCGTGTCTCCTACCACTCTCTCTGCTGTCTGCCTGTTGGAAAGTGACATCTGTGATCAGTCACTGCTCCTCACTTGCTGGGAAGCCTGAATATTGACTTCAGTGCCTACATACACGTATCCAGGCTATCTATTTTGAGACCTTAACAAGACCTATTTCTTCCAGTTAAATTTGGCCAAAATTCATCCAAAATCAGAACTTGTACTAACCTAGGATAAAAAAAAGGAGCAGATAGGAAGGTACAGCACAATGACAAAACTTTGCTCTTATAAGAAACCTGGCTAAAATAATTCCCTGTCAAAAATACTGTTTTATCAGCTTGCCCCAGAAAATTTAAACTTTGATGGTAGTCTTATTTCCGCTCCAGCAAAACCCCTAACTTCCAGAGCTCCTGAACTACCAATATGTCTTTGTAATGCAAGTTTCACTGACTTCCAATAGCATTTATTTTCCCATGTCATTCTGATTCTTTGAAAATCCTATCCACAATCAAAACCACAGTGTAAAGACAAACAGTGTTCTTACTTTCCTAATAAGTAATGAATTTCAGTGAATCTCATTGAAATTAATCTCATGTCCCTCTTGGATCTAATGAAAGCATGAAATGAGTGTATTGATTTCTGCATTTGAAATAGCTGTGTCTAACAAAACTAAAGCAGCAGCATCTACTGATGCCTTGAGGGCCTCCACTCCCTTTTTAGTAAGCGCAGGTGAGCTGTGTTATAAAGGCCTACATTTCTGTTTGACTCTATTGAAAAATTCTCATCACTTATTAGAAGCTTTTATGGCAATTGTCACATCACTTTGAGAGAACATCAAAAAGTAAGGATTTTTCCCTTCCTCAATTGTTTAGATACCCAGCATGCCAGCTGGAAAGTTTACAGATGAAGCGTATGATTGCACAAATTGACTTTGTAGAACAGTCAGTGAAGACATTTTCAAGTAGACTGTCAAACTAAGTAGAAATCACGAAGCTTACTAGTAATTTATTTTTCCTTTTATCTTTATATATTCAAACTGCTTTTGAAGGACATCTCGTTTCATCTAAACAGCCTATAGAAAAGAGGATCTGGCTAAGAAGAGCTCCAGCTCCCCAGCTACCAGAAAATATCATAAAATGTATTTGCAAAGGCAAATACACTTTTATAAATGCAAAGGGTTTTTGCCATGTTATCCAGGTTTAGTCATTCATGCAAACAGTAGTCAGAGATGATGATTTAAAAGTAAGATCTCACATAAGGGTAGCTGAAATAACTTAGGGAATCACTTAGATCTTTACAGCAATATTGAAGAAAAACTAATTTTGAACTTGATTTGCAACAATTCCACTGAAGCTTATTCTCTATTTCAGTGTAAAGTTAATTACTGTATACCTGGAAAAACTTCCAATGCTTGCTTTGATTATTAGGTTGTCTTTTCTGGAATAGAAGATCAACAGCTTGCTTTACAATAATCCTTCAACAACTGCAGGAACTTACCTGCAGGGACTGATCTCTAAGGCTAATTGGACATCCATACAAGTCTGTAACAAGCATGTATAAGCACACAAAAAACCAAGAAAACCTCAAGAAGGTATTTTAGGAGACCTAAACTTTTCCAACAGGTCATGAGGATGGAGCTTAATATTCAGAGTTGGTTGTCCAGGCAGCCAGTTTAGAGAAGACATTTACCATCTCTTTGAGCTAGTGGTTTATATCTTGAGCTCCCAGTCTTGTCTTGTCCTAATTTGAACACTTGGAAGACTCTTCTTTCAATTAATTAGTAAAAATACCTTCACATGCAAGTCCAGATGGAACACAACCCTCAAGGTGTGCATGGACAAAAAGACATTACATTTTAGTTAGTCATAAATAAAACAGCAGAGAATAGAACTACTGTTGGAAATTCATAGCACTAAGGCACACTTCAGCTTTCCAGTGCATCTGAAAGAAACTGAGAGAAACAGGGACAAATTCTACTTCATATGCTCTACTAACATAAAACGGGAAAAACAAGAGTGTAACCCTGCAATAATGGAAAATAAAATTTTTCTGGTCTTCAGTCACAGAATGTATATACCCGTTTTCAAGTGGTCATTATCTGAAGACAGAATTTTGTATTTTCCAAAGAAAATAAGGGGAAAATATAATGGAAGAACCAATAAAAACCAAGATAACTAGCACATAAATATGAAAGTTTTCTCCATAACTATTACAGTAATAAAGTATTATTAATTTCTGCACTATTAGAAACTTAAAACCACTACTGTTTCTTACAGGACTGAAGGGCACTTGCAAACAGAATACCCGTGTATTTGAGGTTTGTCCCAGGATTTATGTCACAGCACATAAAGGAAAACAGATTCTAATGATTTATCTACAAAACATGTTAGTGGCATTCATGGACATGTAATTACAAAAATATGAGATGATAGCAAAGGTTTTTTTCTTGGAATATCAAGTATTTATTGTTTCATATGAAATGTTAAAAATATGAATGTGTGTTGTCCAATGTAGGTAGAAGACCAATATAATAAAATACAGGTTTTCAGATTTCTTATCTGTTCACAACACTAGGAAGAAATCAGTGGGCAGAGGGCATAAAGATTGAGAAACAGAAATATAAAATGCAAAAAATTATTTCTGCCTTAAAAGTCTGGTATAACTTTCAGTTATTTCACATTGTGGAAAAAATGTATTCAGTACCCTTTGCCTGTTTAATTAATTCTTCATGTCTAACAAAATACTCAGCTATTAAAGCGTCTTTTCAGTATGACATTCTGAATCTATACAAGAAACAGATCTTGAGTAATTAGCTGACATTTCTAGCTTGTTTTTCATTCATTGTTCAAATGCAAAAAGACAGGAACACTTTAGGATTAGTTATACTGAAAAGAATGAAATATCCAGCCTCGAGCTACAGCCTCTCTATACTGAATTAATAGCATCTGAATTAATAGAAAGGATGGCTGCATATTAAATGATACATTCCTAAGTATCAAAGTGGTAACCCACAGTGCTGGAGGTGCTCTGGGATGCCTTCCACCTGGAAATGGTGGTAACCATTTCCAAGATATAGGAAGGGTTTAGATGAAATGTGTTCATGACTTGAATTTGACCCCACAGCTGCCAGTTCAGATTATCCTTGTTTAAAAATTGATTAAAAGTAAGAAATATGACTAAACCATAACACTGCTGACATTGTAATGACTAGAGTAATGCATTAGAAAGTAATCTGAAACTTGAATGCAAGTGGTAATTTCCCCAAAATCTGAGAACACTTCAGTTCAGATTGAAATTTATGCAGCCAAAGAACTTAGATTAACATTTGAAACTTTGTAAAGATTGCTTGAGACCTAATGTACTTCTGAGGTAATTTTACTCTCAATTTGCCTAATCCTATCTCCATATTAAAAAAACCACTGTTTTTTTTCATCTGAACACAAAACACAATTGTATTCTTCCCCACTATAGACATTACAGTACAACTTTTTAAGTACAGAATGGTTGCCTTAAATCAAATAAACTCTAATATTAGGCCAATTTGGGTTTGCTTACGGAACAATTCTTAGAATACTGACAGTTAAGCAAAAAACTTTTACAGTTTGTAACAGACACTTAGCATTTGTTTACCAATCTATAATTTATTCTCCACAATGTAATGCTTGTGAGAAAAAACTGAAATTAATCACTAACCTACTCACCTAGTTTCACTAGTATCCTGGGGCAACATCAATCATTTAGGAAAATGGGAAAGCCATAGTCCAAAAGGAAATATTTCATATGAACAGCATAAGATATGCAATCAAATATGTGATCAGTGATTGGTACCATTGCAGAGAAGAGAGCCAAGAGTCTTTTTTTCACCCCCTTCATGCACTCCTTAGATTTCCAAGTCTACACATTAACAGCAGTGCTTCAGCTTCCCCTAATCAAGAAATGTAGGGAAATAAATCCCTACTATTTTGGAAAGAATTATTTCAGTGGACACATTTATTCATGAATAAAAATCCCTTGTTCTAGTTTACCTTAATTCACTTCAACATAGTTAAATAATTCCCATTGAACACTGTGTTTGCTAGTCTGCTTATGGTCCTGCCCACGCACGGAACTACTGTCAAACAATTGCATTTTATACAGACATCAAACCTTAATCTAAATTAACAATTACATAAGGAGAATTCATTCTATAAAATATCCACATTTTTGCTCCTTGAATGTTATTGGATAGATAGCACAATTATATACATCAAACATCAAAGAAATATATACATTCTTACTCCTGCCACTGGAAAATTTACTTATCAATGGCTGTATTTAAAACCAATGTATTCCCCATTTATCTCCCATCCTGCTAAAAAATGCTGCTGACATGGAAAACAACCTTCAAGAACATAATTCCTGTATCAAGAATAGATTTAATGTAATTCCTTATACAATTAAATTAGAACTGATAGTATGCTCAGTCTATATAAATGGCTTAATCAGAATCAACATTCAGTATATTGGGCTAATTGACTATAGTGTGAAAGAGCACACAGATGTGTTTTATGAAGAACAAATAAAGTACAAATAGGTTTAGTTTAGTTTGGTAGATTTGAGATTGCACAAGTGAATTTTGTGTTACAAGTAAGACAATGTTAAAAGTATTGCTAAAATAAAATAATTTTTTTTTAAAATACATTAAAAATCCAAACCCACTTATTAATAAGTAATTAATGTATTTTTAAAAAATACATTAAAAAACCTTGAAAGACCAAAGGCAAACATTTTTCTATGTAAAAGCAAAAGAAATAAAGCTAGTTACAACAAATGACTGCATCTCCCATAATTCTGACTTCAGATCATTAAATCTTTCAGGAATAAGCAGAATGAGAGGGCACAGCTACACCATTTTAACACTGACCACAGTTAATGTTCTTGTGAAAAAGTTACAGCTTTTTATGTACTTTCTCCTTACATTTATCTGAAAGAAAATGGTATTCTTTTGAAAACAGCTGTGCAGAAAACTGAAGTTTGTAGTTTCTTACTTACAAAAAATGCAAAATATTGGCAAAACCACCACAACATCAACAGGGCTTTATTCTGAACTTGGGAGAGAGAGGACAACAGAATTCAACTTGCTTTGTTCATACAAGCCTTTCTGCTTCTGGCAAGGCTGCCAAAATAGGGGTCAACAGCAGGAGAGGCTCAAGAAATCCATTTACTTATTTCAGAGACTGCAACCAAACACCCAGTCAGACTGGTTTTGAACCATAGATATCAACTTGTGATCTGAAAATGAAAGACCTTATTCTCACTGTACGAGAACTGAGCCACCTTCAGTATTACCATTTAAAGGGGCACTCTCTACTACTGCAGCTGAAATATTGAAAGTAAATGTTAATCACACACTAATTTTAAGCACAGGTTTTTAGGCAAACATGTTACTACAGTATAGTGACCACTAGATGTGCTCCCACACTTCCTCAAAAGCAATACATAATCAGATCTCACCACTGAACGCATAGTTCAAGGTTGTTCTTCCCCATTATCTGGTCTTTATCGACACAGACTTTTATCTGCTATTTTATTTCAGTCACTTACTACTGCAAGAGCCTTCTGTAACCCTTCACAAAGAATTTTCACCTTCACTAACCCAAATACCTTATTATCATTAGAAATATTGCCATCTCACATTCTATCTCTTTACCAGATGATATATGAATATGTTGAAGTGTAGATTTCGCACCAGTATCTGCTGGTGACTTACTCCTCCAAAGGATATTAATCATGAATTTCTACCCTTTCCCTCTGAGGTTTCTTTTAACCCAATTTTATGTATATCAGGAGGTTCTCTTCTATCTCAGTTTACAGATGGCAGTTTACATCTGGGGAAGCCTTCTAAAATGCTTTCTTGAAGCGCAAGATATTAAATTAACTCAGTCTTCCATATCTACATCTTTTTTGCCTCTCTCAAATAAATCTGCTAAATTTAGGAGACATTATTTCCTTCTACAAAACTCTCATTTACTCTTCTCCACTGTAACTGTATTTTTCTGTGTATTTCCTAAATTGATTCTATAACTTCTGTCAATTTATCCAATACAGGGTCTGTGATTTGCCAAAACCCTTTTTTGAAAACTGGTATTCCTTCAGCCACCTTCTGTTGCTCTGCAGAACAGCAACTATAAAAAAATAGCAGTTATAAACAAAATATTTTGTTGCAAAATGCCTTCAGTGACAATACTTTGAGAAAGAGCATCCAAAGTGTCCCCTATGAAGAAGGATTCCAGCATGGGAGCCTCTCTGATCTCTTCTGTAATGAATGTGGATATGAAAGATTTTTGTAGTTTGCATTACAGTCTTGCCTTCTTTCAGTGCCCCTTTCATCCCTTGCTTATCTATTGGCCCTCTAGATTTTCTGGTAGGTTTCCTTATTCTGATATATTTGAAAAGGATTTATTATCAGGTTTTTTGCCTTTAGCAAGCTTCTCCTCAAAATCTTTTTTTGGTCTTCCTTACCAAGTTTTCATATGTAATTTGCTGGAAATTATATTCTTCCCTATTCTTCTAATTTGTATAAAATCTGTTTTGTTTTTGTTTTAATGCCTTTTAACAACATCAAGTAACTTCATATTTGCCTTTAAAAAAAGGGGGTTTTGACAGCTGGTATGAGTTTGGTCCATGTTTTTTGTCATCTCTATTACTAAATGCAAGCATTTAGTCCCTTTACATAAGCAGTCTGACTTACTTTTTATGTAGCTCCTATAAATGAAACATTGCAGTGGGTTGTTTGGATTCCTTTTATTTACTGTTATTTGTTATTGTAAGCAGACATGGCTATACCTCTGCTGTTCATCTCCTGTTCTTCTCACAGAAATTACTGTGAGTACTGAAACAACCCAGAAGTTTCTGACATGCTGTTCTGTGGTTCCACACACATTTCACATGAGGAATTTCAGCTTCCCATTCAAACAGAATAGGCTTCTGTTTCTTCTGGCACCTTCTTATCAGCCTAGCAGAAAATGTTTTTCCACAACAATGCCAGCATTGCAAGCTGAAGGCAAGATAACTCTGTGATATCACTGAAAGTCTCAATTATGTTTCTCTCTCTTTTTCTTCTCTCCATTTCAGCCCTCTATCTAGAAGACAGTACTTTGTTCCTGAGGTCTGTGAGATGCACACACAGCATATAATCTTACAAATGATATGAAGTGCCCTAAATTGAGAAATCCTTACCCTCACACAAGCTGAATGGGATTTACTTGAATTCTGCTCTCTAAGATTTCTAAGTGGCAGAGATAACTTTTTTATTTTCTCTTAGATAAGTGGATGGCCACTTCAGTTTTTTTCCCCTCTGCCAAATCCACTTATCTGGTTTCTCTTATTTACTCTTCCTGACTAATTAAACTTACACTGTAACTACAAAACATTAAGAGCAGTATACCAATACAGAAAGCCAAATGTCTTAACTTTCCACTGGAACACGTCAAGATACTTTATGGACATGCATTAAAAAAAGAAAATCAAGGTTGTGAAATAAACAAAATCTCCACATAATCTCCTTAGAGCATATATATATATATATATATATATACACACTGGATATATACTGAAATGTGCCTCATTACCCCATGTGTGATTTTTAATTCACCTCTATCAGTTCCATTTTTATTTCTGAATATTATATACTCAGAATATTTTTTACTCAAAGACTTCTAATCAGAAGAGGATTTCAAAATGTTCCAAAACACCTCAACTTTAAAGTCAATTTTTAAGCATTAGAAAATATCTTTTTCCAGAACTTATAACCACCTCTAACTCTTGTTAGGAGATCTGCAATGGTCTCAAAGGCATTAGATATAGTAAAGTAGGCTCACTAACACAAATCAGTCTCTCCCTCTCCATATATGTGAAGTGTTCTCCTTCACTGTAAGATCAGCTGGTTAAATGAATGTAACTTCTATTAGTCTCTAAGACTTTGTTTCTTTTATTCCACTAATAGTTTTGTTCATAAAATTAAGCACTGATCTGATATTTGAGAGTTCAAAAGGACTGCCATGTGCTCAAAGACAACAGCTAACAGTTGTGTTACAATTTGTGTTTCTTTTCCTGGATTGTCTCACCTCACTCAAAAAGTAAAATATATATTTTAAAAAAGAAATGTGTCAACTTATTTTTCCTTTTGATTTTCTGTTGTCCCAAACTCTTGAGCAAGAGAAGGTAAAGGACTGTTTAAAATAAATGGCTCTGCTTGTGTTCATCCAAGGCACAGCTACTCAGCTGCTGATAGCTCTGTTCAGCCTTCCTCATCCCAGCCTGTTCACTGTAACATCAGACTGCAGCTCCAGCTGGGTCACTGAAATCACAACAACCTTCTACACCACACATGCAAAATGTTAAATGATTGAAAGGGAGATAAACCACAGTTTTCAAGAACACACATAAACTTGATGAAATGAAGACTTACTGATGGAGAGTCTATTATATCCCCTGAATAAATTATTACAGTTAACAACCAATCTTTGTGCAAAAAAAGGACCTTATTTCCAATCTGACTTGTCCAGCCACATGCTTTTGTCTACAAGTAGACATTTTTCCCATATAGAAATGCCTATAAAATGCAGCAGGACCAGCTTTTTAAACTTGTTTCATTTTTAAACTGAATGATGTTCTTTAATCTCTTACTGTAAAGCAGATTTTTCTGACCTTGAATCAGTGTAGTTCTTCCAAGAATCCTTTCATATTTATCAATATCCATTCTGAAGGCCAGATAACAAAACTAGACAGTGTGCTGCAGCCTGGGCATTGCTCTGCAAGGTGAAAATAACTTCTTGCTGTTATTCAATAGCCCTCCACTTCGACATAATAAGGATCACACTTTGCGCTCTTAGGCTACTGCATTGCTCTGGAAACTCGGATTTACCTCACTAGAATTATAAGGCTCTTTTAAGAGATATCACTGTCTAAATATTTCCATGCTTATGTACAAGAATGTCTTTGTATAGAGCACCTAACAAAGCACCTTCACAACAAAAAAATCTACAAGCTTGATTTCAAAATTAACATAACTGAAACAAAGGGAAAATACAAGACATTGCTGTTCTGCTCTGTTCTCTCCAATCACCATTCCCCAGTATGCTTCATGGTAACAGAAATATGCTTGAATTAAAATGTAAATAATGAAAGTCAGAATATAAAAAAAAAAGATATTAACAATTAGAAATAGAAATTGATCCATTTTTTCTGCAAGATTTTATAAAGAAGAGTGATATATGGGAGCAAAACATAATTCATACAATTGTATGCTAGTTAAAGGGGTTTTTAGGCTATTACTAAATATTCATCTGATTTACATAAAAGAGAAACTACTGTCAAGAAAGATCTAGTTCACAGAATGAAACTTTTTATTTATTGCAATTAATTCTGCAGAATTTTTTATGGTTTGAGTTTGCAATTTTCATTTAGTCCTTTTGATTACTGTTGCCTGATTGCCTTCAGTAAATTAAAAATTAATTTTGTGTACCCATAGTATCCTCTTTCTTGAATTATACATATAAACATATTAGTTAATTCATATTTTAAGATCATAGTTCAATGAAGACTTAAAAGCTGACACTACCACCAAATGAAGAGCTCTGCCATTTTTCCCCCTCTGGGTACCCCTGCCTTAAAAGCATTTTCATTCGTCAAACCATGGTTAGAGGCAGCAAAGCCAATATTCAAAAGTAAATGTAGAAAATTGTTTCAGGTTTCCTTTTTCAAGTTATCTTTCATCTTACTGCTTTGCAGGGCTTATAGGAAGGAGCATACACTTATTTAAAGCATATAGATGGTTTCTTTACCTCCACATCCCTTCATTCCCCTGAATCATGTAATGCAGATATGACTTCTAACCATATATTAATCTGTTCTTTCTCTTAATCTGTTTTCCTTTCTCAGTTATTGTATGCTTCCATTTTTTAATTTAGTTCTTTTATAGTTCTCCTTCAATGCATTATTGGGGAATGCCACCAGGACATCACAAATCAGCAAGTAAAAAAAATGATAAGAAGAGGTCTACCTGTCTACCCTGTTTTAGCTTGTTGCAATGATAACAGAACGTTATGACCTGGCAATTAAAAATATTCATGCTCAATATAACTAACTATTTTAAAGAAAATTAATAAAAAATTAATCATGTTTTCACAAGTTCTCTGTATGTTGGCTCTTACTACTAGGAAGTCATACATGCTTCTTACAACAATTTCTACCTTAAGCAGGAATAAATAGTTTGGCCATAGATATCAAGGAAAAATGAATTACAAGTAAGTTACAACTGCAGGCAAGGTATTATTTTAAAATTAAAAAGAAAATGCATAGAATCCTCTCTAAAGTTTTGGTGGTTTGTTTTTTTTCTCCTCAGAATGACAGTATGAAAGTGAGTTAAACAAAGGAAAAGGCAAAGTTATGCCACAGTGTAAAAACTGCTGTATTTGCAAAAACCTGCAACAGAATTCTCAGTCTTTTAATATATTTAAGCTGGAAAAACTGAACTGGACTTGTAGGAATTCCATGTCAAATGCAAAGAACAATTCCTGCCTGAGACAACAAGGGGTGACATGACCCCTAATTCTCCACACAGATGAGAACGTGCCTTACTAAACTTTTGCTACCAGACTAATACCAGCTTGCTTATTAAAATTCACCCTACTTCCCAAATTCCAAAAGTGTGCTAATTTCTTCTGAAACAGATGAGCTTAGCTTTCACACCTAGTTAGGAGAGGATTGCACTAATAATATTTTAAATACATATATATACTCAACTCATATAAGCATCTTAATTTTTTGTAGAAGAGGTTACTATCTAAATTGTTTTGCTGAAGATATCGATTTCAGAAACCTCAAAACTTTATGTGGCTAATACAACTAAAATAAAAGAGTCAAGCAGACCCAATGTAATTTAAAAAAAGCAAGATAAATGTACAGATTTAAAGAATTTTGCCATGAAGCATAACTTACTAAATTACTATCTACGCAGGTCTGCAAACTACATGAAAGCAGTTCTTTAAGATGAGCTAATTTTCTGACTTTTTGGCCTATTTCTGTAGTTTACACCGATATCTTCTTATAAGTATTCAATTGCAGGACTATTTTTTATACAGAATTTTAAAAACTTTCATTAAAAAACAATAAACACAACATAGTCAGCATAGTATGTAGTAGAAACATTTTGTTTATGAGAAATGGAAACTTACAAATGTCAATGCATTTTTACACATTTATTTTGAAAATCCAGAAAATCCTATGCTGATTTCAGAAGTTATAGAGGAAAAAAAAAATTTAAGCTGTGGTTTTGCAGACAAACTGGTTTTAACTACAGAATTAAGAATTTCAGAGTTTAGTTTGGTAGATTTGAGATTGCACAAGTGAATTTTGTGTTTGTATCTAGAAAGATACAGGGAACAATAAAAAAAAAAATCTATATAAATTTAGTAAGACATAAAATACCTACAGAGATCTTCAGCAAGACTGAATGTCTTTCAAATTTATTGGCAATTAGGTATCCAGTGAAGTTTCCTATGGAAGCCACACTGAAGTTAGTAAAAGCGATGGATCATCAGTATCACTCTTCCTCAGTGATCATGCCATTGCAGGCAACTAAAATTTAACACAGTTTATAGTGTGTGTGGCTAGCCAGGAGGCTAAGCATAGAAAGATTATTTATCATAGCTGAAGGTCTTCTATCTCTAGAACATCAAAACTCAAATTAGTGGCATTCCCTAATTAAAAAAAAATTTAAAAATCACCACATCAAGAGATTTCTTGAGTTCAGCTTTCAAACTATTCATCCTGATCTAGAAACTAATTGAACAAACAAAAACCACACAAACCTTCAGGGAGCTAAAAGGAAACATTATTTGCACTCTCATCAGCAAGAGCCCAATGCAGGAAATCATTATATATTTTAACATATTTTTAGGAAAATCTATAGTCTTTTTCAGCCACGTGTGCATAAGTGCTCTGAACACTGGTTTACAGCTTCTGTATAGGTCACATAGTCCCATAGAGCGATGGGACTGGCCACGTGGCCCAGCATTTCAAAGACAGAAAGACAGCTGAAGTGAAGGAATGAACATCTACATTTTCCTTTTCCTCTCAGAATTGATGTTAATTTCCAAGCCCAGTGACTAGTTCAGAGTTCTCCCAAAACACAGTGTGACCCTGTACCTGCCAGGAATGAAGGAAGAGGAATGTTTCTTGTGACTCTAGGATACAGGGCACAGTTTCTGATGACTTGGAGATCTGGCCATTCTTTCCTGCATCTAACTTTACAAAACCATCTAAAACCTGTGGATCAGGGGTAGACACCAGAAGAGGGAGAATTAAGATAGTGGAGGGGGAAACAGTTTCTGTCAACCCAGAATTGAAGAGCTCTGCTTGCTAATCCAAACAGACAAACTGTATATTGGCTCTACGGCACTGGGACAGTATTGGTCTGCAAAAGTCATGCCGTAGCTCCTGTAGTTCTCATGAGAAAACTGTATGCTGAAATGATGTCTCATCACTGTCTCTTGGTGATGAGTGTAGTCTACATAATTGCCTACTGAAATCCCCACAAATGTTTTAAATGTCCCAATGAAATCCAAGTTACAACTGTTGCTGCTAAATACATCCTTCAGGACACAGTGGACCGAAATTCTTGAGCCTGTAGGCACAACTAACATGAATATTTAAAAGTATCAGTCATCCTTATCTGTCCTTGCACAGAGAGTTCCTAAGCCATAAGTGCTTTCTGGGATAAGATTAATGTGCCACATACTAATAATCAAAATTTGCATCAGTGCTGATAAATAAAACAGCTATAGCCTGAAAAGTGGCACAATATCTCCCTTACTGTTTCCCCACTCTAAACTCCTTTTGTCCATAGTTTCACCAACTCTATGCCTATTGTTCACTTATCTACTCATCCAATAATTATTATGTGGACTGCAATTGTCAACAATACAAAATACTATCAAAATTAACATGCAATCTCCCCCTAACCCAACTGTTTAATTATGTTTTTTTTCCAAGAATCTCCTACCAGTGAAGACATCTCAACTAAATTTAAATAGTCTTGGTAAGAACAGTCAGTGGTATTCTTTTTGATCAACTGCATTTACTGTAACATTTATAAACTCCAACTGTAATACCATTTACAGTCTTAAAAAAAAAAAGTATGCCTAACAAAAGAGGAACAGTCAATAAAATCTGTTTCAGAAAGCTGACAATTTTTCAAATAAAAATTATCTGTGCAGAAATTTAATTTCTAAAAATTCTTCATAGTATTTATAGTAAATTGAGAACAAAAATTTAGCATATTACTAGCCATCTCTAGTTGTGCTGTATATCTACTCAATATTAACAAAAAAAAGAAAAATATTTTAAATACATAGAAAAAAAATCTAGAAAATCAGGCAGGTTTTAATAATTCTTCAAGATGCTGACTGTGAGAATTCCATTAAAAAGAACCCAGCTATCTGATCCTCCAAACCTCAATGCCCATCTAGGTATTCTCATAAAACTGTTCAGCATAGTATAAGAATGGATTGACTTACTGACCTACAAACAAAAAGGTATTTAACACTGCCACTGAAATTCAAGTCAGTTCTGTTTGCATTAAATATTATTTCAATTATTTCATTATTTTGTTGGTGTGTGAATGACTATTGGATACCATTTTCTTTGTATTTCTTTCACTTTTAAACATGCTTTATTGTTTTAAAGTTTACCAACAACAGCCTCTATATAATACTCTCTTCCCATAAAAATTAGATTCATATCTGGCAGATAACACAGTGGCAGAATGCTGAAGGATTATAATTTAACTCTGAAATACAAAAACTTTGTATTAAAAAAACCTCTGCCAAAGCAGAGATATCTTAATAAGGATAACACTTTTCTTCAGTACAATGGAAAAACAAGATTTAAAAGATGCTTATGCAACACTGTGTTTCAGGAGAACCCTGAACTAGTCACTAGGCTTGGAAATTAACATCAATTCTGAGAGGAAAAGAAAAATGTAGATGTTCATTCCTTCACTTCAACTGCCTTTCTGTCTTTGAAATGGTGGGCCATGTGGCCAGTCCCATCGCTCTGTGGGACTATATGATGCTTATGCATACAACTGCAGTCAGAGTTATTACGCTCCACGTAACATTAAAGAAAGAAGTATCAACATAGTTCTTTGTGAATGAAGCTGTAAAAACTCAGGAGAAATTATTTGAGTTATGAAGTCTTACCTGACCAGTGGCCAGTGGTGGTACCTGATCTGTCAGTACAGGTCTCACTTACAGGCCTGAACACGGTCTCCCAGCCGCCGGTGGCATAGCGCCAGTTCTGGGACTCCAGAATGAGTGTTCGCTGCGTGCCGTAGGCGATCATGAAGCAGTAGACGACATGATGAAGCTGACAACCATAGCCACAGCCTTTGTTGATATTACACACAAGTTTCTTAGCTTTGCTGCAATCCTTCGGGTTCTGTATGGATGAAAAAGTGAAGCTGAGAGAAGATATATACAAAAGGCATACTTTTTTCCATGAAAAACTGACAAATGTCATAAATCACACGAGCCATCCTGCTATAATCCATCTCCTACTAAAATGGATGAGTCAGCTTCAGCTCCATGAAAATTTTATGTGAATTCTTCACTGTGAACACGAACGGTTACCGAACATACTTCACTACCCTAATGGAAAACAGAATACCTTCAAGATTTTAAATTACTTTCTCATTTGTAAATCTGTCAGAATAAGCTAACATTTGGGCTCAGTGATCACATTTCACCAACATGTTCTCAGCGTTGCAATGATCTTTCCAAGTTTGTTAGTTCTCTTTCAGGGAGCATGAAAGGAAATCTCCACCTGTCTAGAGCATACAGAGTAAAGCAAAGGTTTATTGATGGACTGCTTCCCCGACTAACTGACCACATACCAAACACAGAATATAAAACACACACCTGAGCAGACTGAGAAAAGACAGTATTTTAATCTGCATGAACTCCCACTAAAATAATATACTACATTTCCACAACCCAAGCAACAACAGAGGAGGCAAATGGCTACACGATGTGAATGCTGTGTTTAAAAGACAAACTAATAATATGTTCAGGTATGTGAACAACACAACAACATAATCCACAGAAGTTTTTCTTCCTGTAAAATACAGTAGTTGGCTGTACACAGTCATCCTTACATATCACTAGACATACTTTTGCATTCCAAAAAGGTTTTTTTATCAAATCTCTAGGATGAAAAGTTAGTTTTGAGTTAAGCTGTGAGAATACTGATATTTGAGCACCTATATAAATTCTGTTCTTCTCACATCTAAACAACTTTAAATAAAATTTTATGTAAATTTTCAAGAATCAGGTCTTTCCAAAACCCAACAATCTCTGTCTGGACAACTGAGATCTCTGCATCAAGTGATCTTAAAGATAATCTCAATATTCTGAGTCCTAAAATACTTAATAAAAATTTAAATTTGTGCATTCAGTTCTGTAAAGGAGGGGAGAAGAGTTCACATCTGGAAAAAAAACCAAACCAAACCAAAACCAAAGCCCACAACATGCGTTACTTCAGCATTTGATTTTTTTCATAGTAAGGAAACAGCATCTGATTCAAAGCTTAACTAGCTATGAAAACCAATAAATTAAATAAAATTTCCATTCCTAATTTTTGTTCCTCAGCCCAGTACTCTTGCTATCACAAATCTAAAGGATAACTCGAGACTAAATCCAGCCGGTATCTTTGAGACTGTAACAAGTCTACTTCCCACAGTCTTTTAGGAAAGAGAGTTTTTCCAGTATTGTGTGCAAGTACACAAAGAAAGAATTCTGGGAAAAAAATATCTACAGACTTATTTACACCCTGACATAAAATGCAGTGATAGCAGGTGCAAGTCGAATCATTTTCTGCTGTTAAATGTTACTGTGGAGGTAAGACTTCAGCTCAAAAAACAAAAACAATAGTGTATATTGTTATGTTGCTAATTTTTTTAACTGAAATATTAGACTAATAAAAAAATTATAAGAAGCTTCTTTCTGTCGTTTAGAGAATTGTCAGAAGCAGATGTGTAAATTTGTATTTTGTGTTTCTTTATCTGTTTTACTTCTATTTTTGAAAGATGTTTTAATTGGTACTTAATAATAATAATTCATACTTTTTACATTGTATCTCAGAAGAGATTTAACACCATTGTGCAACAGCCCATAACTTGATTGTAAAAATATCTATTATGGCCAAAAACAAACAATTAGCAAAATGTATTTATCAAAAGTAGAACATATGAGTCTGTTATAAGATATTAATTTACTTCTTAAATGAATTAACGATTTTGCAACATACTTTTGTTGAGCCATTTTAAAAATTCACGCAAAAGGGAACAACAGATACATTAGAGATGTCAACAGGGCCATAAAGCATGTTATTAAGACTGTCTTCCCATTTTTTTTCTTCTCTTTTTTTTTCACATGGAAAAAATTCTTATTGAAACTAACTTTTTGGTAACTATTTTGAAAGGGATAATCTCTGAGAATTTTTAGAAAATACCAACACATCATATTTTCTACACTTTCTATTACCTTCAAATGCCTGTGTCCTCTTGAAAATGAAAGTAAGTTGTGCCCTTCTCATTTTCTTGCAGGCAAATGCAAGTTTCGTGCAATAGTTTAATAAAAGTATTATGGAAATCAAGGAGGAATCACAAAGAAATATAATTTGGTACTGTAACTGCTTACCAATGTTAATATAATGCACTTACTTGGGTTTTAACATTACTTGGAGGCTTAACTAGAAAGCATATATATTAGTATTAGTTTGTGACTTAAACAGAAAACTAGTTAAGCTAATTTCTTCATGACTGTGCCTTTTTCAAATTGCTATACTCAAATTTTAAGGCAAGGAAGTATTTGAGCTTAAACTATTTATTGAGGACTAAAAAAAAAGAAAAATAAAGTAGAGATACTTAGATATATTGCAGTTTCAACTGGGATTTCCTGAAAAAGGTGGAATTAATAAACATCAAGAAGGAAGAAAATTTATAATCACGTTGCATACATCAGAATAGCTTGTGTGTTCACAAACTAAAACTGCCAACCAAAGCAACCCATAAAGGTAGAGTTGATAAAGGATAACAGTCAGTTTCAAATCCACTGAAGACTGATAGAAGATTTTTTTTTTCCTCCTGGCATAAAGTCATATAAAGGATTACAAATCTCTGATTTGAATGAGCAGTGCACTGTTCTCATCCCTAACTACACTGCTCTTCACAGACTCTCATATCCAATTGAGTTGTCTACACAATCAAGAGAGGGATGGGAGAGACCTCCAAGATTGTTGAGCCCTGTAAAGTAACAGCCACACAACTGCATTAAAAAAAAACAACAACTCAAACAGTAAAACCCCCCAACCAACCAAGCACATAAAACATACTGCACTATGTAGAGGATTAGACTGCTGAGCCATGCTGGAGTTTATACCTTTTATTTTTCTCAGAATTACTACTATGAACACTGCAACTGAAAATAAAAAACTGTAAAATTATTAAAAATTATGTATTTCTGTGGAAGATAATGTTACATGCCACCTAAAATAAAAGTGGATTTGTATAACTGGCAAAATAGATTTTATAGTCCTTCATCAAGGGTTTCCACTAAATTAACACAGTTACACTCTCACCCAAATAAAGGCAATATGCCATCACTTCCTACTTGGAAGCACTGGCAGATTCCAGCTCCTTCTTTTCCTCAAGAAGTTTCACAGTTCTTTAGACTGCAAATGACTTCTCCTGCCTAGGCTACAAGGGAAGTAGTATATCCACATTTTCTCTGCAAGGAACATATCTCCCTACTTCTTCTGCAGTACATCACCACCTTTGTAATGAGGTACACAGGCCCTACGAGTGTAGCAGAGGTACAGAAGTCTGGCTGACATCTCTGTTACTAATGTAGCTGAGAAATCACCTATCCCATTAGAGACTACAGATCTGCATTAGCAATGAGAGAAATAGTAGTGTTTAGTCTTGGATTTAATTAACAATCATTGGTTTGCCTGTTTGAAGGAATATCCTTGAACGGCTTCTTTTGAATAAGTGACTTGAGCAGCTACTTATCTTCATAAGACTTATTTAAAATTTCTCCTGCATCCATTTAAAAACTATTTTAACTGAGACATATCAAACAGGAATCATTAGCCTTTCAATAAAATTATTTAAAAGTTCTTTTTAGTACCTATGGTTCACCAAAGAAATGCTGCCACTATAAATCTTTACAAGACTAATGAGACTGAAGCACATTCCACGCTATCAGGACTGACTGACCCAAATATGTAAGCCTTGTTAAATTCAACCTTAAACTTAATTCTGCAGAAGCAGCACAGTACGACTCTTGTACTGAAGTCTGTCTTCTTTAGAAGACACTAAACTGTCATTCTCTATTCAAGTTCTCCAGGGTACTCAAGATTTTGCAGACCTCTGCATATCACATCCCCTTTCCAGTTCTCTCAGTACACTGAATTCTTCATCTATTTAGTCGTTACTCTCAGGCCCATGCATCATCCACGTTACTTTCCTCTTATGTCCTTTCTAAGGGACTAGAAGTGCTCAGTCTATTCTTGATGTAGATGCCTTGCTTACATACTGTTGCACACTGAAATTATATTTTCAGAGAATTATCTGTAGTAACTCCAAGATCTTGATACTCAATGGTATTAGTCAACTGAATATGTGTGTATGAGTTAAAGACTGCCTTCCCCCATGTATATAACTCAAAACAAAATGCAGATGACTGTAATCTAGTATTTTAATATCCAGTTAAAGATAAGATGGCTGTAAAACTCCTCTGCAACCGTTAGTCTCAAGCTGTTTAGCACAAAGTCTGCAGAATACTGATGGTAGTAAAGCCAGATATTTTAAATAAATTGTTTAAAATGCAACATTTTTTTGTCTTAAATTTTCTCTCTCTAACTAAAACTAAAACAACAACAAAAGAGAGTCTGAAATCCTGGGAAGAATTAAAATAAATCAGTACTGTCTTGTAAAAAAACCTGCAAACTGGAAAAAGTTTTGAGGGAAAATTATAGCCATAGTGGGAAACACCCATTATGGAGTGCATATTTATTTTTCTCCTGAACAGCAGTATTTTAAATCAGCAAGATGGTTCACATAATTCTACATATTAAATAAAAAAAAATAAATCAATAAATATAATGCTCTCTAGCACATTATTTGTACCACAAGTTCATTTTTGTTTCTTATTCCTGTTGGGTGACTGAGTACTCTTGAGTAAAATGAAAACACACTCCACTAACTTCATAAGCTGCTGAAATAAAATGAAACACCACAGTACTTTCTTAACATAATATGTGGCTCCAAAATTACAGTTTGTGGTATTTTTACATTCAGATTACTGGCACATAACAATAGCAACAAAAATAAAATAAAATCAAAACTGCTAGAAACTTGATAATTTGAAACATATAAACATAGGCAAAATCTGTAATAGCAACTCAAATGTGCCTGAGACATTCTAGCTGGCACAGGACAGACTCCATCCATGCTATTAAACTTCCTAAACCTCTTAAAACAGGGTAACCACACACAGTCAATTTATGAAAAGTGTCTTGTGCTAAGTCTCAAACACAGCCTAAGAATTTTCTGGGTGAAAACTACTTGATGTTAGTTAAAAGCATGCCAGGAACTGTTCTAACAATTCAACAATACAGAATATTATGTTCCAGTGCCTGGGAACATTCGCTGTCATTGTTTGGCTACAGTAAAAATAATCTTAGTGCTATTTCCAGGTCCTCATCTTCCACTTCTCTCAGTGCTCAGAGCTTTCTTCTCCAGGGCTCTTGGTTAGGCTGCTCACAGTCAGCAGGACCAGATGGGAAAGATGTCAGAAGTGTTGTTTCAGTGCCCCACCACTTTCCACTGTTTTCAAGTGTGCAGTTAGCCATCAACACACATGACAAACTGGCAGAAGTAAACTCTGCTGCTTAACATACATTTTACTATAAGAGAAACAACTTTGTAAATTTAAAAAAGTTTAGAGAAATGTACTCTCATCCAATGGATCAAGACAGATTACAGTGCAGCAGTCAAGCAGTCTGCTACAAATTACAGAGCAACCCCATAAACACAGTGGGATGTTCATTAACAAAGGGGGGGTTTTTTATATTTTCAATAAATATTTCACTCCTTAATTCTACAGTTTGCTGAAGGAAACAGTCCTACCCAAACTCTGTGGAAAATCCCATTTTTTGAGAGAATGGTGTCAAGGAAAGGTGTTTCTCATCCCAGTTATCACAAATGTAATTCACATCATCTTCTATTCCCCCTTCTTTGTAATTTCACTTGTAACGGTTCCTTTTTCATACCAGCTCCCTCAATACTTGACAGGGGGTGGAAATAAAAAAAATAAATAAAAAAAAAAAGGTAAAAGATTCTTCCAGCTGCTGGCAGAAAATTTTCTTCCTCCTCTACTCAGAAAAATTATGTATTTGATTTGAGAGATGGGGAGTCTTGTCTGCCTCTGATGTTAATTCCTCTAGTTTGAACCTACCCTTCTACAATTTACTGAAGCTTCAGCTTCAGTAAAACATCTCAGCATGCAGATGGACTAACTACATTATGCTCCTCAATCCACTATAAAGAAAATCCAGAGAAAACCTCTTGTAGATATCAGCAGTGATCACACTTTATTAAGTGGTTATTATCCTAATACCATACTTTCAGTTACTGAATTTACTAAGTAACTTAATGAAGATGACCCCAGACAAGTCTCAAGACATACTGAAAAGTCAAATCATTTTTATATTTTCATCTGATAAAGACTATTCAGTTCCTTTCTAAACCTTCACAAAAAGTCAGAAAAATTTGCTTACTGAATGCTATTTTCTCTTTAATTCTTTTGTTTCACTTTTAAATCTATTTTGCCCAAAAGATTATTTTTTTTAATGCTTAAATTCATTCACATGCCTAAGTTTTCTTTTCTAGTGTTACAGGGAAGGAATCATATCATTCTTCCAGTGCTGTGCAATTAATTCAGCAACCTGACAAAAATGGGAAAAGAACAGCAAAATACACATGAGTTTACAATATCAAACAGTAAAGATGGTTCAATACACAATGGAATAATCTGTTCACAAAAAAACATGGATAAGAGCCAGAGGTGTGCAACTCCCTCCCCCTCAAAAAAAAAAAAAAAACAACAATGATCACTCATTATGATCACCCACTGGACAAAATGTCAGATTCGAAATATAATCACATTTAAACTTCAACCCACCAAAGACTTTCGGTAGGTAATTCAGAATTATTACAATATATAGAGGTAAAAGAGAAGGAAAAAGAAAGAAATGCATATTAAGTTACAAACATTGCTGAGAATCCATCAAATCACAAAAACCACTGAAATCCAGAAATCTCAGAATAAGATTATAAGCAACTTTCTTTTCTTTGCATACATACACAACCCCAACTAAATGGAATGAATACTGCAAACTATGTCTAATATAATTGATGATGTTGTTGAGCACTTAGTAACCTTCTTCACCTGATTATATTTTTTACCTTCCATATTGAACAAAACCTTTTGATTTTTTTTTTTTAAATTTGAGAGAAAAATATTCTGCTATTGGGAGACTGCATGCTAAATCATAAACTTCCTAAAATAAATACCACTTCCAGAATATCCAGTGCTTGTCTGACTTCTCTTGCACATTCTCTTAAATTCTTTGATAATTAACATCTCTGAAAATAATGTAAGCTTAAATGTAAGCTCCTAGCTTTTTAAGTGTTGCTCTAACTAAAGGGAAATAGCTAAATGTAGCCTCATTAAATCAAATTTATGGTAATGCCATCCAAATGAACTAGCAGTCATCACTATTCACAATCATTCAGCTAAATGATTTCCCAGGGAGATGTCCCAAAATAATACAGCTGTCACTGTTTAACATGTACCAGAAAAAAAACTATATGGCACTTTTATTCTTCACCAAAAAAAGTGACAAACATGTTCTAGACAGTTCTTTCTGGCATGAAGTTGGGGGACAAGGCTTGTTTATTTCTTTGTTTTATTTTATTCTTTAATACAGTTACATTATGACTAGAGGTGTATATGTGTCATTTTAGACCATGGACTGCTTTATATTGCACACTCACAGTCAGCCCTGCACTCCTCAAAATCCTGAAACCACATTAGAAAAATAAGTCAACTTGATATCCAAATGTGTAGTCATATATTCCAGATTTGGATGATGACTTGCAACTATCATTCAAGACAGAAGATACATGAATCTTTAGAGGGACTCCAAAAGCTTATGCCTGGCTTACAGGCATGTAGGCAGGAGACCTCATCCTCATTTATCAGACAGAAGAATGATAATAAAAAAAGAAAAGAAAGGTGGTAGTAATTATATATGTGAATGACCCATTGTAAAGACTGTAATTGCTCATAAGAAAGAATATTTTCTAACTTTGAAGAGCTGGCTAGGTTTTCACCCCAACTTTGGGCAATGTTGCACATATTGAGAATTACTCTGCCTTGGGGTTTGAATCTTTTATAGGAATGATGGTAATAGGATGCACCTGGAGGTAAATTATCATCCATAAACATATGCAGGCACTAATCCACCACAGTTTCCTGCTACAGTTAAATTTTTCTGATTTTATTTTATTTTTTTCTCATCTTTTAGCAAGCAACCTTCAAGGAAACAAAGTAGTCATGGAGTAAGGGACAAAGTGTGGTCAAAGATCAAAATCAGAATATAAAAAGGAGCAAGAAATGGCAAATACAGAGAAATGGCCTCTAGTTATCTTAGTGGGACTAGTATTTTCATGCATGAAAGATGCAAGAACTGGTAAAAGGCAAAACTATTAAATGTCTAAGAAATTTCAAGTTAGTCAAGAGAAGATCATAATGAATTCCAGAAGAAACCAACCAAAGTAAGCATGACTCACAACAAGGAAATTTTGTATTGATAACTAACTTCAAACTAAGCATAGCAAACAAAAAATATTCATGTTTCAAAATTAATCTGAATTAAAAATCTTGGGCATCATTTTCAATAGCTTCATAGTGACATGAACTCACGGGAGACCTATTATTAGCTAAAAAAACATATTTTGCTGCTATTTTATAAATCAGTAGTCTATTGTCCTTTTTCAACTAGTAGATGCTCCCTTCTAAGAGCCTGGTGAAGAATTAGTGTTATAAATTCTCACACATGAAGAATGATTGAAAATTTTAGGTATATTTAGCCTGAAAAGAGATTAATAAAAGGAAACACAGAAAATATATGAAAGAATACTTGAGTGGGAGAAGGCTCATCACATATTTCTAGTTCATATTTTAGTACAACAAAAACTGAGTATCCAATACAGCTAAAATATTTCAACTAACCTAAAAGATATATAGAATAAACAGTGTAATATTATTTGTTCATAAAATTCCTAAATAATTTTAATGTGTTGCTACGTATTTGCTAAACCAAATAATTTAGTGCTATTTTTGATGACCTGCAGGGCTATTATGCTAAAAATATCAACATTTATCAAAGCTAGAATTACATTTTTTTGAAATATGTATCACCATTCTTCAACTTAAACCTCAAAGACAATGACTAAGGAAACACATGTCCCTTCTGTATAATTCCTAGATCCTTCCATGTGAAACAGTCAAATGGAATTTGATGTTCAGCTGTAATATGTTTCTATGTTTCTAATTTCTATAATCTACCAGTGATGACTTATTAAAAACAGAAATTATGTAATTTCTGCTGTAATAGAACTTTTAAAATAAAAAAAGATAATAACAAAAGGAGAGAAATATTAATTTTCTTATGTGTTTCTCAGTGTTATGGGATGAACTCATAATGATTAATTTTATATTTTAAATGCATAAATATGAAAAAACATTCAGTTCTTCCCATGACAGAAATTTTATTATTAATTCATTTTTAACAAATATATAAATAAAACAGAAACAAAAATTGCCTGAATGATGGAAATTGAGGCAAGTATGTTAGAACTAAATCTAACTCTGAACACATTGCCACAACTTTCTGCAGATCACCTGCTCATGCTCGTCATCAGCTTTCCTCCTCAAGATAATGAGGACAAAGTTAGTTATCTTTCTTCCAAGTGTGTGAGAATATAATAAACTTTCTGAAAGGCTTTAACTAATTGTGCTACAAATACAAAATGTTAGGATTCTATATGTGTTGTGATTTGTCACTGGTTTCATTCTTAATATTTCTCCTACATTTTCTTAAAATGAGAATAAATTACCTCTATGGAGAGGAAAGCCCTTTATCATAGACTATAAGCATCTAAATAAATTTCAGGAGGAAAGAGAGTAAATTTATTTCAAATTCACTAGAAAACAATGTAAGCATTTATTTACTGCTTCAATTTTGAGCTTCTGTTCTCCTAAACTCCTTTTACTTTTGTTACTCATTGCACATACTTAGAGGTCCTAGTCTTGAACTAAGGCCCTGAACACTTTAAAACATACAATAGGAAGACAACCACTCTCCAGATATATATATATGTGCTTAAATAAGACAACAAATGGATACAGTGAAAGAAGATAAAAAGGTAGAGAAAGGCCATATTTATCAGCATGAAGAGTAGTTACAGTACACCACTGCCAACCAGTGACATCAAAAGTGAAAGAACGAAGAACAGTTCTCAAGAAGGAGTTGAAGGAAGACAATAAAGTGATGTCTCCTGCATAATTTACAGGGAGTTTTTTTCCACAGAAGGGTGTCTTTTTTATTTAACAAGCAATAAACACATAGTTTGGTCACAGAAGTGAAGGTTCCAACAGCTGAACTGTGAAATGTGAAATAATGAAAATCTGAGAAACAAATTCAGGTATTTACATAGAGAAAAGATCAGACATTAGGGGTGACCATACAAAACAGGATGGTGAGGTGCACACAGGCACAGAAAACCAAACCAACTACAAACAAAACAGACTACATCAAATATCCTTTTCCTCACTATATAAATAGCTGCATGCATTCATACATGAATAAAAAGTCTCAAAACTTTCAGATCAATTTTTGTTTAGATTTTACAGACACACACAAGTGCTTCTATTAAAAAGGCTTTACAAACATAAGCATCTGTGAGAAGTTTCACACAACTTTTGAAGCAGCCTAGGACTGGACAATATACTACACAAACACTTCAATTTTGCATAGTTATATTTTTAAAATGGGTTACTTGTTCAGAAGTTTCATACAGGGATGTTCATATTTTATTTTAACACTGCCCAAACATATGCATGCATTCTGACACTTTAAAGAATCAAAAATAAACCAGACTTACCTTTCATAATAAACAAAGAATCCAAACAAGTAAGCACAGCCCAGTAAAAACCATGGATCAAAAAAAAACCCCAAAACCACAAACAAAAAAGCTAAAACAACCAACCACAAAAACCCCAAAAATAAAGTTTGTTTGAAGTATTATTATTTGATATGCAAACAAAACAATGTACAAAGCCAGTGTTCTAACTTCTTGTGTGTGTTATTCATCCATACACAAATATTCACTTAAATCCATCATGTAATTATTCTATTACAAGAGTATAGCTAAGTGCTATATATATTTTAAAAATAAAAAGTTTACCTTGATTTAAAGGCTCTACCCTCTTACCTGTAGGTAAGTTATTCTCCTCTGTACCAAATCTGTTAGATCTTTGGCCTCTTTTTCTCGCCAGTCTCCTGCTCCATCTGTTTGACTGAGGTAGTACAAGTCGGTCATTATTGACCTGTAAACAAGAATGGAAAACAACCTTAAAAAATGGGAAACAATCGAAACATTACTAAATTGGAGGAGCAGAAGAAATCAAAGACAAATTAAAAAGATATTTCAAATACAGTAGTGATTCCTACAGTAGCTTCTATTATAATGCATTGTTGCCTCCTACAATAATCTTAACTATGTTTGTATAGAATATAATATTAGAAATGTCTTTAGCATAAGTACAACAGTAACCCTTCTATTTTTATTAGTGAAAACTAATTAAATAATATAATTACAAGGTTTAGTAAACAGTTTCTTCTATGGCATGGAGCTCTTTCTGACTCTGGAAGAAGGTAAGTGTTCTGCCTGCATGGAATGACTGCAAGCTACTAATTCTCAAATGGAAAAAAAAAAATAAAATTAAAAATTTTAAACAGACTCATGGCCATATTACACGCCTAGACTACAAAACATGAATTTTGAGGAATTATCAAATATTAAATTGAGGTTATCTAGTACAGTAGAGATCCTCTTCTTACGGTTATCACATTTCAGTGACCAAACAAGAAGATAAGGAACTCCTTGTCATGAGAAGAAAAATGGTATATGACATTTATTTGCTAAGATTAGCCAAGAATTTTGTGAAAAACAGCCCAAACAGTACCACACAAGAAAATATTTTTCTTTTATCTGTGGCTTTGGGGAGGAAATACAAAACTAGAGGCAAATTATTCAAAAATTTGTAAAAAATATTAATGGCTATTCTATAAGTAACAGATATCCCAATTCAGAACCAATAATTTCAGAGTTGGCTTTAGAGACTGAGAATAAAGTTAATACACTTTTCTCCATAACAGTGCTAAAGTTTTAACTTTGAGTCATTTTTCTCAACTCTTTCATCTGAACTTCAGATGTTGCAATTTCTTGCCTGAAATTCTTGATAAGCCACAACTTTGATCATTAGGAAAAGATGCAGTGGAACAAAGGCAGAGAAATTTGGGAGGTGAGCAAAAGGTGTGTGAGGGGAAGACCAGCACATTTCCTAACAAGCTTTGATGTGCTCTTGTCAGTAAAGTAATAGGAGACACTACTGTTGGCAGCACTTGTTAGTACTGGAACCACTAACCTTGTTAGCTAAGGCTGTGCCTTTGTAAAGCTCAGCAGTGAGAGAGGAGCAGGAGACTTATCTCTATTAGGTAAATATTTCCAGTGGCACAATATTTAAGCAGTAAATATTGAGATAAGTCAAATTAGGACAGAGCTATCTTTATCAGCAAAGTTATCAGACAACCTTCTCTCGCTAATAACTAGATTTATGCATCTATGTCTTCCCATTCTCTTGCACTCATTCTGGGTTTCATACCCATACTTCAACACATGATAACAGTGACACTGACTTACTGTATCATCTATAGGTGCTTTATTAAACATTAAACCCAAATTGCTCAACAGCAGTAATATTCACCTTCTATAAATCAATTGGAAGTACCATATTTACATTCTAATCTCAAACTATATAAACTAGATTTTCTTTACAAAGTAGCTGAGCTTGAAACACCCTACTCTGGTTTTGTACAAAAAATAAACAATTTAAAATATCATCAGGTAACTAGTTTTGAATCACTAACTGTTAAAGACACCATATTCAACATGCAAACACAGTTTAGGGATAATTAGAACAGAATTAATGATGCAGTAGATCTATTACAATGGATTATATACAGATAACTGAACAGATAGAGAGCCTGCTCCTCTTAAAACTGTGTTTTCCAATTTGTAGAAAGCATTACAGGCTAGTAGGCAAATTAAAAAAGGAAACCCATGCATTTTCTTGGGAGTTTAAATATATTTTTCTTCCCAATTAGTATGCAACCATGCTGGATGTTTAAAGAAAAACTACAAATTTCAGTTCTAAACGTTAAAAAAAAATAAAATAAAAATCCTCTACTATCATTAAAAGCAGCTGTACAACCACAGCTACATTTTATACAATATTCAAATTCACTGCACTTAAAAAAGTATTTGTTGTACAGGTGATGTAAGTAATCAGGATACTCTCCTTTTACTTTATAGAAATATAGTTCTATTAAATATTGGCATAAAATAACTGAAAATATAAAGCCTATAAATAAAAACAAAACCAAAAAACCCTACACAATTTTCCTTCTCAACAATTAGGTATTTTTTTCTATTTCTAAGGAAAAAGTGTTGTCCAAATTTTATATTTTTATATTAGTGGTCATGGTGACCATGACAAAGCAAAGGCAGTAGGTAAATTTAAATAATCAGCCCTACAGATGAAATATAATTATTTTCCATCATTTTTGAGGTAAGAAGAATGATGACAAGACTCCTTACACAGCCTCAGTGGCTCAACACTTTAGGGAAGGGCAGCTTTGGTCAGTAAAAAACAAAAACTGTCAAATAATTTGTGGGAAATTTTATGAATTTATGCAAGAATTTTTAGACACTATCCACAATCTTTTTTTTTTTAAAGAAAAATTAACTCATAAAACTGTGAAGTAAATCAGGAACTGAAAAATTCTCAGGTGTTATTCACAGAAATGATTATAGGGTAGTGCAATTTTAACACACTTTCAGTCACAGAGACCTCCTCTCTCTGATTGCTACTGCTGGGAAACGTGCACTTCTTATGTTTACATCTGCCAACTTCTTCTGAGTGTGACAGACCATCATGATGGCTTATGAATATAGATTTACAAGAGACACAGACTAATATCAAAGATGAGAGTCAGACTCCATGTGGAGAGCTAAAAAGTAGATGGACCAGTGATCCATGAGCCCAGGACAGCCAAGTGCAGGCAACAGATGAGCCTGCACAGGAATATTAGAGGCTACTGCAGGTGGTAAAGTGGCACTGCAGATAGTTAGTAAATCCAACACAGTCTTTCATTGTGTTACTAACCAACAATATCAATTTGTTGTTATCCTTCTTGTTATTTCTCTTCCAACCTGATATTCTATGAATTACATATTCCATAATGCAAGAAACCCTGCACTGGGCTACACTGTTTCTTAAACAGAATCAGCAGTGAAATACTGGACAAAAACATCTGCCAAGACCAGCACTCTCCAGGAGAATATCTCCACAACCCCTAGGACACAGTAAAGAAATAGTGACTAAGGCATAAGTAATACCAGCTTCACATGCCATGTTCCATTTATCCAAGACACACAGGTAACAACTTTTTAAGACATCACCCTCAACAAAAGGGCATTCAGTAGCTTGTTAAATCCTTTTAAAAACTTAACAAGTGCACATGTCTGATTTGCTCATTCTAAATTGATGTTAAGTTCTTTTCAGGAGAAGAGAGCAGATGGACTGTGTGGAGGGAAAAACAGACCTGGGGGAAAAGGCTTCCCTGGGGAGCTACTGTGCATCCTACAGGAAAAGAACACCCCTGAGACAGTGGCTCATCACAGGCCAAAGGATACACACAAGGAGCTAGGAGTCTTCCCGCAACTCCCACAGCAAGACTGAGAAATTAAAGGTGAAAAACCAAACTTCCTTGGGACTAGAAGCAACCAAGAGCATTTTGCAATGCAAGGAAATTTTATTACCCAAAGCCAATGTTGTAAATAGACCAACAACACAGGATGAATATTTAGAAACATTTTTGTATTT
The DNA here is from genome assembly GCA_907165065.1 of Caprimulgus europaeus. The sequence goes on along the minus strand of OU015532.1, from coordinate 44,333,939 downwards.
GCTTTCTCTAATGCAATTGCTTTGAATTTCCATATTGTAAAAAAAATTGTCTACATTTTATTTTAATAAAGCCCAGTTTCTGGCTGCTTGGTTTTAGCTTAAACAACTTCAGTCTTCTTTGAGGACCACCCCAAACAGGGAGGTCTACACAGAGCTACTACTAAGACTCAACAGGTGCAGGACATTCTGCTTTTGATAACCACTCTGTCAGTCCAGTCTAAAGAATACTTTTATTCACGAAGAAAATTCTTAAGGAAAGAGGGAAAACAAACAAACAAACAAAAAAAACCAACAGCTTTGAGTGCTTGCATCATATGCAAACTTCTTCCAGTATCACAGTGGCTTCAGACTTCCACAGTGGGATTCATCTCATAACTTCCAGAGGTCTATAAAGCAGACTTTTATTATTCAATGCAAAGGAGGATGCATTTCTAGTACTGGTTTCACCTCATCCTGAAGTACAGAGAGATGTAAAGATAAGGCTGTCAGTAATACAGAAACTTGCAAGTTGGGCTTAATGAATTAATAGTCATTAGTGTAGGAAAAAAAAGGAGTAAGAAAAGGATTTATCCTGGGAGGCAATGACATAAAAACCTTGGCATCAAACACACAACTTTATTCAAGGTTCCATTGTGGCAACTGCCTGATGTGATCCTGGCTACATAAACAGAGCAGTAATGTGTACACAAGTGATTTTGTTCCCGTGACAGACATCAGCAAGTCTGGCATTAGACTATTTGCTCCAGTTTTGGCACAGATAGTTTTAAAAGGTACATCAAGAATCAATGACCTGATACCTAGGAAACCCAAATGGCAATAAATTCTCTGGAGAACAAGTATTTCTGTGTGAAGGTAACTATCAAAACAAACAGCCCAGGGCAGTGGTAGCCTCCCTGTCAGTTGATTGTTTAACTGAAGATCTGAAGTCTTTTGGAAAATTATGCTTCAGCCAAGCACTACTTTTATTTCAGTCAAACATACATAATTGCACTCAGTAGAGAAATAATTGGGTGAAATGTAATGGCTTATTTTATATAGATAATAACTCTTGATAATTGAATAGTCCCTTCTCACTTTAAACTCCATCAATCTGTGACAAACTGGGCTTTGGAATTGTGGAAGATTAAATTACAAAATTTAATGGACTAGATTATTTGCCCACATTAATAATCAAATTCATATTCTTTTCAACTATGTTTTAAATAGTGTTTACATTATTTCCAAAGAACTGAAAATACTTACTATTTTTTCTGTTTACTACAGTATTATTTTCAAAGGCTCACACTTTACTACTGATGTTCCCACATGAGATCTCAGCTTTTTTGGGAAAAAGATACTTGTTTAAGGTGGTATATTTAGTTAATTAAACTATTTTCTTATGAATGTTTACTAATGAGACACAAATTGCCATTTCAATCCTGTTGGGAACAGATTTATAAATATAATAAGCTTACAGACAGATTTTACTGAATTTTTAACACTCCCTGCTTTAATTTTGTTGAGCACAAACAAAACTCATACGGAACGTTTTAGTGTAATACAAAAAGTACTTCAGCAATGGGGAGGCCAGAAGATTAACAGCAACTGAAGATATAACTACAATACATCATTGAACAACATAATAATGACAGTGTAATTAAAGGTCATTTCTATATGAAATATTATGTTAAAAACTAATTACAAAAAGAAGTGACAACTGGTCCTGAAATTAAGAAACTACCCAAAGTAATTCCAATTATATAATATCTCAATGATCAATGTTACTTACATTCTTGTATCCATGAAAGGCACAATGAGACACTTAAAATAAGTATTTTTAAGGTTTCCTAATGGTTTTGTTATATGTACAACTATGCATAGATGTGCATATATAGGCAGATGCAACTGAAAAGCAATAACTGGCATCCAGGACCCAGGTCTTGTAATTAAAAAAAAAAGAAAATATACCAAGTTAGAGGGTCATCCTCTAAGCTGTAGTGACATAAGCTAGATATATACTTTATGTGCCATGAAATACAAGTAATAATTTTATGTTCATGCTTCAGACATTATATTTTAGTCCACATACCAGTAATTTATCCTAAGAGATTTTTAAGCAGTATATCAGTAGTTTAATTAAATTAATCCCTAATCCTTACAACACATACTCAGAATTAACTAATACAAGTACCTTTCCTGATGACCCAAATCAGACAGAAATTCATCAACGCGTCTCTGCAGTTCACTTCCTTCTAGATTTTTCAGTTTCTTCAATTCACTCTGGAGGAAAAACCAAAGTTCCTTAGCCCCATTTTCAATCCTCCTCCTCAATATTTCATGATCTTTTCCAAGGCCTCCTATTAAATTAAAAAAAAAAAAAGCATCAGCACTTGTAGCAGAATTATTTGTTAAGAAACAAATAGGTTTGTGATATGGAATACCAAAACTTGTTTTAGAAGTAAAAGAAAACTTATCTACCAACCATCTCCTGTCCGCTTCTTATAGTTTTCTATCTGTTCTTTGGCCTTTAAAAGTTGCTCCTCTAAAGCATGTACCTTTCCTGCAGCTGGTCCCTGATCAATGGGACCATCTGGTATCCTAGGATACAGAAAATAAAGAAATCATATGATTTATAAGTACAATTGTTATTTGTGAATTTCTTTGCATTAACAGTTCAGCTCTCCTCTCATTTTTGTTCCATACTGTTTTGCTGATAAGCATTCTTGGCAGTTTCTTACAATCAGAAGAAATTAAACATATTAACATAAATAAAGCTTTTAAAATCTCAATCCCACAGGAGAAAAACAGCACAGAGCAGAGCTGCAGCACACAGATTCAACCTGGTGTTATCCTGTGCTGTTTACAAGATGTCCAAGCACTGACAAGACCAGTCCTTGGCTCTACTTGTGAAAATAGTATTTGCAGTAGCTAAACTCAGACCATTTGTTGGACTGACTGGCACACAAGCAAAGCCTACTCAAGGGATGTGCCTTCACAACACTCAAGTTCTGGCTATTTTTTCTATTCATCTGTGAAATATATTCTGGTCTTGAATGCTGGCCATATATTCTTAGAGGACCAGAGCTCCAGTACTGGAACTCCACTTTTAATTTAAGCCTTCCTACATATTGGCACAAGATGATTTCATTGTATTTTTTGGACTCAGAACAAGATCCTAGCTTCTTAAATGTACCATCATGATAACTTTTCTGACCACTCTGGTATTTTAAACTGCTGGTCATCTAAAATAACAGCAACAACTATAACATACATTTGTGAAATCTCTGGTATGGGAGCACAGGAGAAGTTTGGAAATATGAATCCTGAAATGTATGAGCCATAAATCAGCCCTGAGGGTATTACTGAGGTTTGCTCATCATCTCAACTTGAATCCACATATTAACAAACTGAAATCATTAAGGTATAGAAATTAGATGCTAGCTTATATTTGCCTCATAAATTAAAAATTAATGCAAGGAAAATAAAAACCCCTTTCTTCTCTAGAGAAATAACACTTCTGGTGGATCAAAGGGTTAAAAGTTATTCCACCTTTTGTAAGAGTTGAGCCTGAAAAGGAAAAGAGGAAGCAGGTGTGCAATGAAAAGTCTTGAAAACTGTAAAGAATACAGAATTCTTGCATAACATGAAGGTGATTCTTTATTCATAATGGATTATGTGCATAAAAAGAAAGGGATATTCTCTCCACACACACATAGAGAGTTTCAAAGCACCATATGGGAAGACTCCTTGCCAGATGAAGGATGCCTCTAGCATATAGAAAATAGTGGTTAGAGGGAGTATCTTCACCCTAAACCAGAAATGACAGCATTTTAAAAATCATACTGAGACATCATTAACTTTAATGTCTCTCAGACCTGGACAATTAAATACCAATAAAGATTTAGGAACTGATGAAAACTCCATTTTCACTGGAACATTTGAAGGGAATAAATGCCTAATGTGAGCATCAGAAAGGTGTCTCATATGAAGCATAGCATTTAAGTCCCTGTTTTCAGAAAGGGGTGGGAGATGTGGAAAAGGAAGCTATGGAACCTGACAGAAATTTAGGAGAAAATTCTGCACTCTTAAAGCTCCCTATTGCAAGCAAATTAGGCATAATTAAATTACTGCAAAATAATAATTAGTGTTTTAAAGCTACCATGGTAAATGAAAAGAAATTATCAGTAACTGCTCATATATCTGCTTTTTAATGCACTGAGGGAACAAGCATGACAAAAACTGGGGAAAATATTCAATTTTTAAACATCACTAAATATATTCCCCTCAGTATGAACAATGCATTTGTGAATTTGTTTCTACAGTGAATGTACAGTATGATACCATACTGATACAGTACTGCATTGCAATGTACAGGACAATACAAACAAACCTTTAAAAAGCATACTGAAACACATTTCAGCTTTTGCACTGGTTTAAAACTGCAAGGCTGAAATATATCTGTGATCTGCCAACTTGGTGTTGCAATTTGGATTGTGACAGAACAACTAACCACAAAATTACCAGGAAAAATGGAATGGCTTCTCTTCTGTAAGTCACTTTCTCTAAAGGTGAAGAATATTAAGGTAAAAGGATACAAAATCATTACCATAAAAAATCATTACCATAAGAAATCTTCAGACAGCACACACATCCTCTGAAGGTAAGGAAAGTCTGTTAAAGTAACAGTTACAGAATCCTACAGAAGAATGGTTGCAGATGATATGAAAGAAGTAAAATAATTCTGACCATTTGATATAACTAAGATTTTAAAAAAGAAAACTATATGCCATTTAACATTTAACTTGCTCTGACATACTGCAATAAAAACATTTACTATACTTGGGTTGTGAGATAAAAGCAGCCAGGATGGGGGTGGTGGCCTTTCTCCTCAGCTAGTTGTTTGGCCTTTCCAAAATTACATCATTTTAGGATAAAACTAATATAACTTATTCTTTTTGCAGTTTTGTCTCTACATCTGTTACCTCATCAGACTTGGAATTGCTGTCTTCCTCACTTTCATCCAGTCTCAAAATTAAGGAAAAGGTTCTTCTCTGCAACCAGCACAGCTTGCTTGTTACTGCCCACTACAAGTACATCAACTGAGCTGGAGATAAGGCAACATTTGAGGGAAAAGCATTTGAATCAAAATCCTTAACTATACTCATGGCATCATCTATGTAGATAAATTCTAGTGCAGAATATCCTAGGAATAAATCAGAATTTCAGCTGAGAAACATATATATATAAGTTTTCATACCAAAGTAAGTCCTGACCACTGCCTTGCTCCTTAGAATTTAAGTTTATCTAAACTATGATGATTCTAACCAACAATTAAACCATATGTCAGTAAGCATCTAGCACAGAATATCCTTCACTTATTGCTATGAAAACATTGTAAATTAGGTTATAACTATAAAATAAACAAAATTATAATCCACTTACATGGGCAGCCATGATAACATATCCAATAGTGCCTTTATGTGAATTATTTTTCTCAATACTTACAAGGTGGATTTTTGCATGCTGTTTCCTACCATTTTATAGTAAATATAAATTATCTTTCCCATAATGAACTCATATCAAATAAAGATATTACTGTGTAACTTTAAACATCGAAAAGATCATGTTGTAGATATAACTCATTTCTGCTTTGTCCCTTGTTTAGTAATCCAGCTAAATTTAAAGATAAAAAAAGAATTTTATGTACATCATCCACATCACTGAGGTCACTTTCTCATCACCTTCAGGTTAACAGATGAGTAAAGGCAAAGTAGCAGTGTCTAATATGAATCTCTGAAGGCAAAAAACCCCACTCAAAAATTAATTGTAGTGACATTTGATTTATCTGGAAGAACTGCCATCCCGTGTAAAATAATTGTAAAAAAAATTTTAAATCAAATGCAGATTATAAAAACCTTTCTAACCTTTTCCCATTTCCAGGTATTTAAAAGGTTACACTAATTTATCAACAAAAGGAAAAAAGTAAGATATCACAAGTTCACACTCAAATATTTCCTCATTTTTCCCTTTGTATCCGAGTTCTGTGTATGGAGCTGGAAGGTTTATGACTGACTAAAGCCACGTTACAATTGGCTTTTCTTCTTTTGCTTTTTTTCCTCCAAGAAGAAAATTATGTTTAATTATTAATCACCACAAACAGACACAAACAAAAAGAATATAAGTTGTCAGTTCACCCTTCTAAGATAAAACCTCCTCAGTAAATGAAATTGAAAGAAAACACTCATTGTTACCTGCAAATAAAGAGTGAGCAGCATCCCGTATCAATTTAAATCAGCACTGATTTAAATTGATAAGGGATTTAAATCACTCTGATCAGTGCTGATTTACATCCATTGAAGTTTTTCCCTTCTTTTAATTCAGAAATGCACAAAAAACAGTGAAAAAAGCAGGGATGCACACCACATAGTTCCATGATTTTCCTGCCTCACACACTGGCCTGTGCAATAGCCTCAGCTTCAAAGTTGAGACACTTTAAATACATGTCAAAGAAAAAAGTACTTTAAAGTAATATTTAAATTTTTATCAACCCAAAGCTATTCTGGTATCCAAGTCCCTTTCAATGCTTACTACAGGCTTACTGGGCCCAACAACTGCCCAGAGTAATTGATAGAAGTACTTTAGTAGATTTGCTTCTGATTAATTGATCCTGAGTTTGGATTCTCTCCCAGTGCCAACTACATTAAAGCAACTATAGTGCTCTTTCTAAATTAAACTCCTACCTCTTCCTTCTGAAGCAACACTCTGAACTACGAGAATAATGTCTAGAAATACTGGTGTTTGGTTTTATTTGTTTCATTACATTTTGCCCTTTTCCACTCCTCTTCTACTTTATAACCTGTTTCTTTCATGAAACTTTCACAGGATCATGTGTTACTGTATTTATTAAAAGAATTGCAGTTCTACAAAATATAATATTTAAAAGACTCTAGGCAGTAAATATCTATGGAATGTGAATGTATTGGTAATATGAACATAATGTGAATACATTTCACAAGATTCTCAATTTCCCTGAAGAGAACTCTGAAATTACTGGTTCTTATACTGCCAGGCTTATCTTCCAGGAGAGGATACCACTACCAGACCATAAAAGATAAAAATTTGATTATTACCCAGCAAGGCACAAAGAAGCACATGAATACTCTGAACCATTCATGTACTGCAAAAAAAAAAAAAAGAAGGCTAGGACATAGATGAAGGCACACACACAACTTTTTCCAGTTTTCATTTAAGAAAATGAGACATTATCAAATTAGTAATTTCAAGCTTTCCTCTTCCTAACAGCCTTCTATTATCTAGATGCAACAGTGACAGCCTTTAGCAGTCACATCAGAATCCTACCAGTAAATAAAATTTTCAGGTAAAACGGCATTACAGCCAAAGTATGAAACAACATCAGGTACCACTTTGATTTGATTATTATTCCCTATCAAGTTTTTCTTAAGTAAGTACAAAAATTGAAGTAAAGATTTCCCTTTTTACTGCAAGACCTATGACATCTGTAATAAAGTGTTGTTGAAAGGGCTCTTCCAATTCTACTGCATATAGAATAATAAAATAATAATCTCTAAAAAACAGAGTTTTATGACTATTTTGTGCTAATGGGATCTAGGCTGCTTCTAAAATCAACCCTAGGTTTGCTCACATAATATTGTTTATAAACATGTAAGGACTATGGTAATTCTCCAAATCTCATTATACCAAAACATTCAGGCACATAATTTCTAAAACTCAGGCAAAATAAAACACTTTTAATTCCATTTATCTTCTGCATCACTAATATACATCTGTGCCTCTTCATAGCCCCCAAGTAAGGTTTTTACAAAATATATCAGCAAAAGAAAAACTACAGTAACTTCCCACCTAAGGCTTTTCAAAGGCACTGTAAGAACTGAGGTAATTTCAAGCCATCAGAAGTGCACCACCAAAGTGTACTCAGTTCCTAAAGGAATATTTTTATTTCAGGCAATTTTCAAAAAGATGTGAATGTTCCAATATTGCAAAAGTACATTATTTAAATAAAAGTGTCTCAAAATAACCTCACCAAAAATTCTCACAACAATATTAACTATTCTTAACCAATACCAGTAATTACAAGTATTTAAAAAAAAATAAAAATCAGAAGAACATGATGTAGTTTGTCAAATCAAACATGCAAATACTGGGGAGGGAGAAAAAACAAACAAAAAAAAATCACAAAAAAAAACCCAAACAAAACAAAACAAAAAAATAGACCTCTTCTGCCCTAAAACCTTAATTCTGCTCTTCATGCATAGCCCTAAGCAACCAGAGGGAAAATTAAAAGATCAAATAAAATTTAAGTATCACACACCAAAAAAGGACTAAGCAAGATTTTAGAAAGCTTTGTCACAGAGATGACATTTCTCAGCTGTGGAATGGTTGATTTTCCATGCACCTCAGGTGCGTTTCACAAGGCCTGGGTTTTTGTTTTCTCTTTATTGTTTTTGTTGTCATTAGGGATGAGAAGCTGCTACAGAAATTGGCAGCCAAAGAGCATTCAAATCTCGGAGCGGACAGATCACCTCTTGCCGTTGTACAGTGGCATTCAGGGATGGCTGGATGAAACTCAGCACACCCCAGCTCCTATTTGCCACCATCCCAGAGCACTGCTGCTTTGACCGGGTGAGAAGGAAAGGAGAGAAGTCAGAAGAAGCCACTGGAACAGAAATGCTCGGCAACTGAAATGGATTGCACTGAAATGGATTTTACCACCTAACTAAGGCACCAATGGAACTAGAGATCAAACACCACTCTTCTCTAACTTCAAAATGGAAATTGTTACAACTCATACTTTTATTAAACTACTGAATTCTTGTAACCATACCTTTCTGTCCCTTCCTCCCTGCCCTAGCTAGTTATTATTAATAGCACAGCTAGATAACTAATTTTTTACCATTCACAAAGCTTCTTTGCCCACTAAGATAAATTCTGTTCACATGGAGTTTTTTTGCATCTAAAAGTTTTATCTAATTATGTCAAAATTCTTTAGTGGAGTTAATCAGATGCCTCTTTATTGTTACAATTTTCCAGGGAGGCACTCTGATCTTGTTTAAACTCCTCCCAAATTACTTTTAAGTCGGAGTTATTATTGAAATACACTTAAATTCATGCTTTAGCTTAATTCTGTTGCATGCTCTAATATATTCTATATCTTGACTGCAAAAAGTGTCCTTCTTTTCTGTTGGAATAAAAAATATTCAATATTCAAATATTGATAATAATAGTTTGATCTGCATTGATCAGCAAAACCTAAAACAAATTATGTCTTCACTTTAAGATGTTAACTGGAGCAAAAGTAATCTTTTCTGACTACTACAATTCAATTTCTGAAGTTAAGAATTCTGTTTCTTTCATATATGTTTATAGCAGCAGTAATTTCTTCCAGGACACAGGTACTGAATCCATGGACTGTCGGCTAATGCCTCATTTTAAATGGCCATATTGCTATAAAACTGTAAATGGGATTATTTTAAAGCTAACAGTTATTTTTAACACCATTTGTTCTACCTGCTAAACAAAGAAATGAGACACTGACATTCTGTATCACATTTATGATTTAACACTTTAAAGATGCAGGTGGACCAGGATGTTTCTCAAACCTATTTGTGAAGTTTCTGTAAAAACAGTATCACAGGTTTTGCTCAATAAAAATAAGGAAAAGGCTCTACATTGTGATACACCACTTCCCTCCAAGTCTAGTACTTCACCAATCCCAGATCACCTCCAGAAAAAACTATATCTGTGAATATCTTCCAGTCCCAAGCTGGCTCATCTCTGGCCAGCACTGACTGCTGAACCCGGAGACGTCTCGCTGTTCCAACTGGCATTTCAAGTCATTGCAGGCTTCCTCATGCAAGGGTTCCACATTCTTCTGTCACATACAACCACTTTGAAGAAAGGTCTCAGAAATAGTTTTCAGCAACATATTGACAAAAATGAAGCTGAATAGAGTCCAGTGAAGAGAGTTTTGGATCACCTAATTTAATTCTACAAACCTACAGCAATTAACTGAAGCATAGAGAAGGAATATTGGAGTGTTCTATTCTGACATATTTAGATTAGAACTAAACTAATGTATTTATTTATTTAAATCATGGAAAATTATCAACAGAATATGCTATTATTTAAAATTTGGCCACTGAAAATGTAATGTTTATCTGAATATATAGGTTAGAGAAATAGAGAAAAGTGTTTAGAAAAATCATCACTGCCTAAAATATAGCTTAGCCTGTATCTATGCATCGCCTGTTACCTTCTTCTTGAGAAGAGAGTATCCTGTCACCAGTAAAATCAAAAACATTTGCTCTCTTCTAGTCCCTCTGTAATTTGAACTGATCATATTTCAATGACTGCAACGCATCCCATTGCTATTCATTCAAGTCAGCCAAACATGGCAGGGCTGAAAGCATGGAGGGTGGTAATCTTTACATTCAAGGACAAATATTTCCTTGTCTGAGGTTGACTATTATTGTCTAATATTACAGGAATTTAAAGATATTATATTTATTCAAATACAGGATCTTGCTTAAGTTTCTTCATAGCAGCATACTCTACATTTGGTCACCAAAAATATATTAAACTTTTTGACAATGCAGTTGTTCTCATATATTAATAAATTAAGCTTAGAAAACTGCAGCCCACTCATCCATTCATGGTCATATTACTCAAGGTGAAGATTATGCTTAGTGCAGAGGGAGCCTGGTCAGCAGCATTTCTCCACCTCTGTGCAGCACTGCATGAATGCCCAGGGACTTCTTCAGGGCTGACACGTTCAAAACATTTGTTTTTCTAGGCTAAGAAGCCTCATCAGCAAGTAGCTGTATCTACAGTGCATTCCAGAAACCAGGAACAGAGTGCAGGGAAAAGAAATTTCAGTAAGGCAGAGAAGTCTTAGACCAGCCTCCTAGATCAAACAGCCCTGGCCATGCACGAAACAGAGAATGCACCAGAAGAAATATCAGAACAGGATTAAGAGGAAAGCTATTTATTTCACTGCTATAGAGGCCATATGTGTGATTGCATTCAAATGAAGAGGAGAAACAAACTGACTAAGAAGAGGGCTAGAAACATAGAACACCCTAGTCAGGAAAACAACGAGATCTGCACAATTCCGTAATTTTTCCTATGATTTATGAAGCAAAATAGTGAGGTGGAAGATCCAAAATGTCATATGTTCCTAACAGGTATTAAAAGACAAGTCCAAAATCAGTTTCTCATTGCCAAGCAAGAACCACCCAAGAGACCCAATGAAGACTCAACTGCCAGTGCTCCTTTCTCTCCACATTCTACACATGTGATCCTGGCCAGACCAATGCTACACACATCCTGGTGCTTCTGAGTTTGTAGTTCTGAAAGAGACAGTAAGTGAATTCAGCCCAGCTAGAGATTTTAAAAGTTAACATCACCCTCCCATTCTATAAAATCCTGTATTGAGCTTTGCTCTTCTCTAGCTTCCTAAAACAAAAGCCTCTGTGCTTGTCCCCGGGATCCATCAGGACTTTCAGGCTGCACGTGGTGGTGTCCTCTTATTTAGGTCCAATCTGACACTGACACACATCCTGCCTAAGAAGCTCTCCCTTGCAAGTTCTTAGTAAAGAAGATACCAGAAGTCTATATTAAAAGCTATCTGAAAAGGTGAAAGAAAACCCTTTAAATTGGAATTGTACCCATCTATAATGTAACAAATAAAAAGGGAGATGATCCTACTACTGTACAAGTATTGCCACAAGTTTAGCAGCAAGGCAAGGAAAAGAAATTAGTTAAAAGAATTCATATAATGCAGTTCATCTTCAGCAAGTCCATGTTCACCTTCAACAAGCTGTACAAATGTTTTCAGCACATTTAAAACAAGCTCTTCCAGTTACTGCATGCAGAAGTGTAGAAAGGTCACTAGCTGTTCTCATTGGTCTGAATGTCATAACTGCATTTGTTTGAAGTTGTCACTGAGGAGTTAACCTACAGAACTCAGTTATTGTGACATTAACACTTGGACACCATTAAATAAATACTGTTAAATAATGACTATATTAGATCAAAACTAGATGTACATTATTTAAAGGTTTTTGCAATATATTTTCAGTTAGTTATAAAACACTTATCTATACTTTTAAATGTTAAACATGTTAAATATTCAACATGATTTTACAGAAAAAAAAAGAACCCTATAAACAACTTTTTCAATTTAATTTCTGATATTTCATACTTTAAATGTTTTCTAAAAAGTTTTAATTACTTTTGGATCCTACCTGAGAGATTCTGCCATCCGCCTTAAGTCTTCATTTTGCTGCTTTAAACGTTCAAGTTTAGCAAGGATCTTGGATAATTCACGACTAGAGTGATCTGGGTGCTCACTGTCTCGTACCAGGTGTCCACCAATATAAAAGAGTAAAGTTCCCCAAGCAAAGAGGATGAGCATAATCCAACGCCAGGAACCAGTCCATGGCCGCATTTTCAGAAGTTCAATTCACTCCAGAACTGATTCTGCTCACAAAATAACAAACATTTTAAGTCCTTAGCCTGTACAAAGCGGACAGTTTCAGTTCCTTTGCTTCACCACATTGTACCGGAGAGAAATTATTCTCAGTGTTTATCTTACTGCAGCTCCTTAGAGAAGATCCTTATGGGGCTGTACTTATAAAGCATTAACATTGCATCATTCTTCGTTTATATTCTGTGAAAAGAATTTTAAAAACCTGAAATTATAATTGTGATACATAAAAATATACTGGAATGCAATTAAGCTAAATGTATTGTCATTAACATTCAGGAATGACGATAGACAATGTTACTACTTTCTGTCAAGGAGAAAAAGAAAAAAGCTTTTACTTTCCACAAAAAATATGCTGAGTTCAAGAATGAACTACATAAAGAATATGCAATTAATTCTGGGTTTGAAATGGCCAGAAGAAATGCTACTTTTTATATGAGAAATATTTATCAATTTGTGTGTAATTTCACACATTAAAATAGTTCAAAAAAATCCTTCTGTGGTAAACTTAATAGTCTCCTTCACTGACAACAAAGAGCTTTTCATTCAATCACAAATTCATCTTCATTTTTTTTTCACTTTTATGAACTCTTTTCTCTATTTTTACCATGACTCCCACTCTGTAACAGAAGAGTTATAGCCATTCTCACAGTATATTCTACTATTTGCAAGTAGATTGGCATAGTAGCAGCTGTAATATCAATTAAGCAACTTGCAAGCACTGTGAAGAGTGTAAGCAATAATTTCTAAACACACAATCCATTGTATTTCTTAATCTTAAATTTATAATGGTCTCTGAAATGCCTCTCAAAAATTAAACACAACATTTTATTTCTTGCTTAAAATTGCAAGACAACACAACTTCTCTCTTCACCCTTCCACTGTACTTGCTCAACCAGGTGAGAACACTGAAGAGGTAGAAAAGAGGGGATTTCAAGCACTGTTATACTCACACATCTGAAAATGAGGCATGTCTTTAGCAACCTAATTTTTAGAAACAGTTTTCTTCTGCTTTAAAACTATCAAACCCATTTTGATAAGTGTTATCATTAAAGCTATAAAAATGCTCTAAAGGTAATACCTTCTCTCATCTAAAAACACCATATCACCTAGAAAAATGCAAAAGCACCTCAACTCATTTTCTCCTTGGCAAAACATCATTCAATGACTGTAAGAATCTCCTCATCCTTTAAGATTTAACTGATTAGTATGTCCAAAATCTTCTCAAATACTTCTCACCTCTTTTGCTCTTTCTCTGCAATGCAACATTTCTACCTTTTGTAAAAAGCATATATATGCCATCTATACTCAATTTTCAAAATAATCTGTGTTTCCAACTCTCAAACCTGTAAATCCACCATATTCCCTGAGATGCTATCCACACCCACCTTCTCCCATGTTACTCTTCTCTGTTTAAACCTTCTTTCACCTTAACCTCTTTTCCATTTTGTTCAGGTTTTTTATTCTGTTCCAACTCATTTCAAGTGTAAAGAAAGACTTCTCAACTTGCATTAACTTCCAAACCCACCCAGTCACAGAGCCTCATGTGCCTGGAGCACGCACTTTCAGATACAAAAATTCTAACTTGGTATTAAAAATGATGAAAAATTCATCTAGGTGTATTGCAGAAGGGTTTTTGTTTGTGCATAGGCAGAAAAATTCCACTTAAGATTAGTAAGATGATACACAAGATAAGCTATTTGAAAATTGAATACCACTAATGAAATGGAAAGCATTTGTACTACCTCTATTAGGCTGACCTGCTGGAGAGGAGCTCTGTGGAAAAGGACCTGGGTGTGCTGGTGGACAGCAGGGTGGCCATGAGCCAGCAGTGTGTCCTGTGGCCAGGAAGGCCAACAGTGTCCTGGGGGCATTAAAAAGAGCGTGGCCAGCAGGTCGAGGGAGGTTCTCCTCCCCCTCTGCTCTGCCCTGGTGAGGCCACATCTGGAGTATTGTGTCCAGTTCTGGGCTCCCCAGTTCAAGAGGGACAGGGATCTTCTGGAGAGAGTCCAGTGGAGGCCACAAAGATGATGAGGGGCCTGGAGCATCTCCTGTGTGAGGAGAGGCTGAGAGAGTTGGGACTGTTCAGCCTGGAGAGGAGCAGCCTGAGAGGGGATCTGATCAATGTCTGTAAATATCTGAAATGTGGGGGCCAAATGGATGGGGCCGGGCTCTTCTCGGTGGTGCCCAGTGACAGGACAAGGGGCAATGGGCACAAACTGGGACACCAGAAGTTCCAGACAAACTGAAGGAAAAAGTTCTTTCCTGTGAGGGTGCCAGAGCCCTGGGACAGGCTGCCCAGAGAGGGTGTGGAGTCTCCATCTCTGGAGATGTTCAAACCCACCTGGACACTTTCCTGTCCAACCTGGTGTAGGGACCCTGCTTTGGCAGGGGGTTGGACTGGATGATCTCCTGAGGTCCCTTCCAACCCCCACCATGCTGTGATTCTGTGATTCCATCTAATGGATCTGTGACAAGGCGAGTTATAATCAGATCAGTTTTCTTTGACAGTAATGTCAGAATCCCACAGCAGGGGCACATCATCTCTAAGAAAGCTTTATATAGCTTTTGCTTTAGCTTGGCAAAGCACAGGACTGCCTTCATGAAGCCAGTGGTTTCTTCAACAATCTCTACAGACCATAGCACAGGTAAAAAGAACTCACACTATATGAAACAGAATAGGCCATGCCCAACCCCCAGAGGATTGTTGCTGTAAGCAAAGCAAACCTAGTTACTTGCAGGACTGATTAATATAAAACCCCGATAGACTGACATTTAAGGTTTAAGTGGGGAAATGTATTCTTACATCTGTACTATCAATCACCCAGAAAATGGTTGACTATGGCTGCACCACACTAAGTGAAATCAAAAAGTCTGTGAAGGCAGAGGAAAGAAAAAATAATAGGAGACTTGACATATTCCTCTACTAATTAGGTAAATATTATGCTGGGAACTGTGATGAGAATAAACAGATGCTACTGACTTCATAAAATTACTGCTTAAGAGAAAAGCTACCATGAAAAACTGTTGACTCAATCATAAGCAGCTTGCAGAACTTAAAGTTTCTGCTAAAGGATCACTTTATAACAGTCTGAAAAATATGCTCTGATATGATCTCATTCCAGGAGCAACTAAGTAAAAAAATTCACTGCAGGTGTGATTAATTTCAAGAAGAGGAACTATTTTAAAAGAGAAGTGAACTCCACGCCACCTGGAAAGATGTCATGGTCTTAATTAAAACATCAGGAAAAGATGACTATTATAATTAGCAAAGAAAGTATCCTTTTAAAAGTTACAGGCATAATCAAATGATTAGATAGCTAAGACTGTAAATTCTGGTACATTAAAGACATAAAAATTAATACTAAACCTTTAATCCAAAGCAAATAGCTTAGTAAGGACTCCAAATTGAACAAATGATGAGAATATATAGGAATTGTTTAGAGTACTTTGCAAGGAAAATACTGACTTTCTTTTGTTCAATCTGTTTTCCATGACAGAGGAGCTTAAGCAGACTCACATATCAGGTACCGTCTTTACAGGAAGCAGCACTGGTCTGTCTCAAAAGTGTTAGCAGACAGGCTACCAAACAAATCCACAAAATTAATATAACAAGTCATCAGGAATGGATGTTATTCTTCTAACAGTACTACAGAAGTTCAAAAATGCAGTAGTATGTAACCTCTCACTTAGAATCACTTTTGTAAGGGCTACAGGAGGGATCCCTGCAGCTACAGGGCAGAAAAAAATTACATTCCTGTCAGCCAAACTGGCAGAAATAGTCCTAAGATTAAATAAAAATGCAGACATAAGGATGAGTGTCATCAAAGTAACAACAGTACTAACATGGCTTTTAGCAATAAAAAAATTGAGCTGCATAAATTTAGTAGGGAAGAGAGAACCAGTTCTAATTGTTACGCAGTCGATCCAGTCAACATGGATTTCCAAATGGCATCCAACAAGTTCCTCAAAATATTTCAAAGAAACTAAGCTGCATGGAAGAAGAAAGTTCATAATGTGAGTCACCATCCCATTAAAAGAGAATAAACTTACAGTAAGGCTAGGCAATCCGTTTAAGTGGAAAGAATGATCAAGGACTTCACTGGGACTCATGGGAGAGTTCATACAGGTTAATGTATTCATAAGTCATTTGGAAAACAAGGTGAAAAGTGAGGTAAGAAAGTCTGCACATATAGTACAAAAGCTGAGAGCAATGGACTGAAGGACATCAAGAAACTCCCTAATGAAGAAATAAAATGAAAGTGAAAAATCAGTTTATATGGGTGTGTATAGTTGACCTTTGAATCATTATCCATCAGGAATGGACTTTAGCTGTGACAGGTAATTCTATAAAATATCAGCTCAGCATTGGGCAATAAGCAACCAAGTCCTCACAGGTTAAAAAAAAAAACAAAACAAAACCCACACACAAAAAAACCCCAACAAAACAAACCAAAAAAACAAACCAAAAAAAAACCCACCACAAACACAAACCCAACAAACCAACCCAAGAATAAATAAAAAGAAACAAACCAAAAAACCCCGGCAGAAATCATTACCATTATGTCATTGTACAAAAACACTGTGTCAGGACTTTGATTACTTCATAACATTCTGATTCAACCAACTCAAAAAGATATGGTAGAAATAGAAAATATATGGAAAAGGGTTACAAAAATTAGCAGAGCAAGAGAGAATGGCCTTCAGTAATTATGAGAGGCTAAAACAGATTAATAGAAAGAACAACTCGGGAATTAACGTGGCAAATCTATCAAAATCAGTGTGAGAAAGTAAACAGGGTATCATTGTTGTCACTTCTAGTACAAAGGGATAAGGAGTAAAACTTTCTGGTTTGAATACATTCCAAACAAAAGGAGGCATTTCTCAAACTGTGCAATTCCAGCGTGAAACTCATCTTGATCAAACACTGTAGGTGTTAAGAGTTCACATTTCAAAGGCCATCAGACCATTTCAAGGAAGACTAAAATTCATCTAAGGCTACCCCAAAAGATGCCACCCAATGCTCTCAGAATCTCCAATTACATATTGTTAAACAAACAGTATTTTTTAATGTTATTAAAGGCTTTGTGTTACCAAGCACAAAAAGATCATATTTTAAAAGGGCTAACTGTCCTACATTTCCTTTATAAAAACTAATTTCAGAACTCATTATTCATGAAAAATTGACTTCCTGAGTGTTTGGTTGAAAAGGATAAACAGAAACTCAGACAGGAGAAGTATCAGACAATCTTTTTGAGGAAGAAAATGGAATGACAGCCTAGTCAAGTACTTGTCTGTGGTTCTGAGGATAAGACTGGTCAAGTGCTGGCTCTCAAGAGCAAGTAAAATTTTCAAGAGTATATGGGGAAAAAATAACTAATATCTTTATTTACATCACTGTACATCATGAGCAATTAACGGCGTACAGTAATTATTTTCAAGTACATTGTTCTTGAGCCACCTTGACATTGCTTTTATACAAGTTATTTTAAAGAACCAACACCCTAAATTGAACTTTATTCAATTGTAAACCTGGTTTGAACTTCTGGAAATAAATAAAATTATGTCTAAAACAATTAAGGGGCTTAATATTTAAAGAAAATAGAGTTCTAAAACTACTCTTAAAATTTTATATAATATGCAAAAGATGCCATGTTTCATCTGATTCCTATGAATATCTGATGATGTCATTGTTCTTTTTATAAGTTAGGTCACAGTACAGTTAAATATAAAATAAAGATGCCAAACTATCTGAATAAATAGGAAGAACATTCTGAACTAACACTAAACGGACTGTATCTCAAGAAGTGCTGTCTCTAATTATACATGAGTTCTAACTACTCTTAACTATTGGCCTTGTACTGTAATGTGCCTTTTACATATTTTTTTCCATTTCATACTGTTCTGGGAATGCAAAATGTCAAAGTATTTCAGTATTTCAAAGTGCATAACAAGACCTTTCAATAATTTAATATATAATAAAGACTGGCAGAAATTTTGGGGGAAAAAAAGGGAAACAAAAAGGAAAAATTATCACATTTTTAAACCTGTTCAATTTCTACAGCTTGTATCAGGTTTCTGAAGGTCTCCCACATGCAGACATGTACCACAGATATCTGCCTGACAGAAAGTCAAGATGCAATGTCAGTATTTATCCTTCTTTAATTTTATATAGCTATTTATGAGTTTTCATACGGTCAACTCAAGCTCAGGACTGCCAAGTATGAGCTTGAAGTTCGAGAAAACTCAGCCCACAAACCCAGTAATACAAATCTGAGATGAATCATAACACACACCATTATTAACATCGTCTGATACTGAATATCAAAATAAGAGCCCACCAAATTTAGAGTGGTGGGAGAGTGTGGGAGAGCAGTACCAATAAATATATTTTATTCAGTAGGAAACAATGACTAGGTGTTATTATTAAATAATGTTATTATATAGTGAAGATCCTCTATGTAAGAATACTGTGTTACATTTCTTTTACCAGAGGAAACTGTGTATTTTAATTTACTAGCTATCCCTAGAGATTTACCATGATTTCTTACCTTACACTTGATTGGATTTACCCGTACACAGTCCCTTGCATTTTCCAGTGCATAAGCACATCATAACACAGCATATTGACAATTTGCTCATTTGCATTTCTTCCCTGCAATTTTAGATTAGTTCTTGTCTCCCTTCTAGGGGAACTTGGGAGTGGTTGTTCCTATAACAACACCTTCTAAAATAATGTAATAAGGTAACTGTCTCATCAATTTAAAAGGGCTTAGCCTGGGTGTTAGGGGTGGAAAATAATGTGTTCCTCTATTCTCCCCAAAAACTCTTGGAATTATCTCTACAGCAATTTTTCAAGCTGGTTATCTTTTTAAATTTCATCAGTACACCCAGTTAAAAGGGTTTCAATCTGATCTCTTTGTGAAATCACCTCCCATTCCTAAGAAGCCAGCTACCATCCCCAGAAACCCCAGTGACAGCACTGATGTAGGTGCTAGCTGGGGGTGGAAAGACAGAGCTCAGCAGAAGCAGCAGCACACAACAGTGCTGTGGCAAAAGAAGTTTAATGCCACTACCAGTGTGGGGCTGGAGGGTGCAACTGGAAATCTCCAAGGATTCTTGAATGTAGGCTTGCAAAGACACAGCTTCAAGTTGTCGTGAAATAAAGCAGGTTGGGCTTACATAAATGGTGAAAAACCTTCCAAATACCAATGCAAAGGCTCTCTTGGTTCCATAGGAGACTGAGGATGAAGATGCTACAGACAGTTATGAAATCTCAAAATAATGAGAAACAAACATATTGCTGATAACTAACTTCAAGGCTTTTTGTATTTAAATGTTGGAGTTTTCTGTCACTCCTTACATATCGATTTGTTATTTCAAACTCCTGTTTCAGCTACTAAAGGAAAACCAATATCAGGAAAAAGTTTGGTAGAATAAGAACAAAGTAACGTTAAAAGTAAACACTAAGTTGAAAGCAAAGTATCACCTACAGCAAACTATTTTTCAGGTTTAATTTAATCCTGCAGCTCTATTATAAAAAGTCAATACAAAATATGCAGTGTTCTTTAATTAAGCAAAAAAGTTCTGATAAGTACTTGCTATTATAAATCATTAGGAATACACAATCTTTAATGCGTCAGTTGAATGGAAAATAACATTGTGGGAAAGGAAGTCAAATTAAAATTTATTTACTGCTAAATGCATAGCACAGAATATGTGGGTAGTGTCACATATTCATTTTAACTCCATTAAAGAGAAGATAGAATATTTACATAAAAATAAAGGTCTGCTTCAATGCCTTAATCAGGAAATCAAATTGTGCATACTACACATGAGCCACAATTGATTGTAACCATATAAAAACGGGGTTTTGTCAAATTAACAGGGAAAGTTTGGTTAAAAAACATTGCTTCAATGCAATGTAATGTTTACAAAATTACTAAAGGAAACAGGAAAGAGAACATTAACTTAACTTAAATGATAATAATAATAAAAAAGAGACTGAAGTGTAGCTCCAACAGCATCAGGAGAAATAACGTGCATCCATGTCAAAGTTATTTTGCTATAGCAAAAATGATTAATCAAAGAAAAAATAAATAGACACCATCTTTCCTCATCTTGTCCCCATGACTCCTCGTGGTTATTTTAAAGCTTTAAAAGGTACTTACAAACTGGAAACTTGAACAGCCCAACACCACCATTTATAATGAAAAGACATCTTCCATGACTTAAATAAGGTCCTTATTCACTTATTATTCCCAACATGTTTTCAGTAACAAATCCAGTGATGGAGTGGAGATTTTCTCCTTGTATATTTTTGCATGTTATTCAGAATTATGGCCCCAGAATAGCACGATGCTTTTTCTTGGCAGTGTGCAGTTTTAAGTTATTTTAGATTCAGTTAAGAGCAAGCTAAGCAAGTCTACTTTTGGCTCAACCACCTACTGACCTAGATTCACACACACACAAAAAAAGAAGTGTATCTTATGTAAGTTGGAAAGAAACAAAATTACTCAGGAAGCAAAACTCATCTATCACTACAGCTAATATACACAGCATTATATTTAATGGCATGTACATTATTGACAACTGTTTTTTCACAGTATGAAACACGAAATTCACTCCACTGTTAAGGGCTATCACAATGGCTTAGCAGTAAATATGAAGAACTCAAAAAGCACGTTACACGTGCATCTTAAACTGAATGTTCACATCATTGTTAGTTTCACTTAAAAGTAAATTAAACTTAAATAAGTTAAGTTAGTATTTTGAAGTTTTCACTAAGAAAAATTATCTTCTTAGGGAACTATGCTACTTTAAGTAATGTTAACCTGTTCTGCTTTAATAAAAACAAATTTTTTTTAATCCACAATCAACTTTCCAGTTCCTGTGTAACAATAATGTGATGGCACTGCCTCTGACAAAGGATTTGAACCTAAATAAATGATCCTTTTAGGATATTCAAATAAAACTAAGGATCAAGTGACAAAAATAACAATTAAATTACTCAGTAGTGTTTAATACAAATAAACAGATGTTGCAAATATTATTCATAGTGTATGCAATGCATCCTTTACAAAGGCTTATATGTTATTTGATTAATGAAACACCATCTTCATAATCTGAAGTAGGTCATCTGGGCAAGATTTCTTCAGTCACATCCCATGTCCTAGTATTTCAGGTAACCATGTCATAGAAATCTCTAAGTTCCACCTAAAAAAAATAATTTACTTGGTTTTCCCATTATTGGAAGGTTGCCTAAAACCCAATTCTTCCAATGCTTAAAAGCCTTCTTTACTTTCCAAACTACATTTATATTTTGCTAATTTATACTTGCCACATCCTGCACCAGCTCCCATTCCAATTAAGTCTTTCAGAACATCAGGAAACAGAATTGCATGCATAATGCACAAGATGTTGCCGATGTCTTGTATGAAACAAATACTTGCTCTTCTCTTTTGGACCTGCTTTCTACGATATATCCTAGGACTGGATTTGTCTTTTTCATGGCCACATTACACTGGCAATCAGCAACCATTTTGCAAGGACATAATACCTCCAAATTGGTTGCATCTATTATCTCTTCAAATTGATAAGCTCCATCTTGTATACAGAAATTCTTATTATCAATCCTTTTAACTTTGTGTTATTATACTTCATCCCATTCTACCACTTCAGTATTCCAAGTAAAAAAATTCTTGCACGTTTTTCTGACCCCCATCATAACACCCCTCTACTTTCAGACCTAAATTTCATTATAAATCTATTTTCTTTTTGTGATGTTGTGACTACTGAAAACACCCAAGACGAGTAGCAGATGTAATCCACTGCACTAATAGTGTCTCTCCTCCAGGCTAATACTCTTCCTTGCAGCCCAAGTCCCTGTCATTTCATCCCCTCAGCTACTTCCTTTTCCAGTGAATGATTCTACTTTCACCCACATTTTCTCTAACTTAATATATAATTTTCTACGTGCCAAGAAAATGCTGAAAGAAAGTCCAGACACAGTTTCTCTAAAATTATGTTTCATTAGGAAATTTACTTTCCCTCACTGAAATCATTAATAAGTAAACTGAGAATAACGCAGATCAAATCATCTTGGGCAAACTTGTGTTGCATTTGTCTCACTTTGCATTTTCATCTAGTTCTACTTTTTCAATTATCATTTCTTTCAAAATTTGTCCCCATGTTTTGCATACAACTGTGATCAAGCCAGGGCTGGTAATTATTTCCAATTGTAGCATTCTTCTATAACAATCCCAAGAGACTTTATCCAATTTAGTTCCAAACTTAATAGAGTATTGACTGGAAACAATTTAGAAAGCATTTCATTAATCCATAACTTTTTAATTACCTTTATTAATATACAAATTATATATATTATTTTCTTCAACCAGAGAACAGAAACCCATTCATAGAACATGGATTAATGCTTGTATTCTAAAAGTATCCAAAGTGAAGCTTCTTTGGTTTTCTATTCAAGTTCACTGTTGCAGTTATATAATTTTATTTTTCTGTCCATAAAAACTATTCATTCCCTGCCTTTTCTGGAACAAGGACACAAATTTTTCATTACTCCATGTGTATACTTCATTATTGTGTAAATTTACTTCTTTTTTTCTTCTTAACTTCTACTCACATGTACCACAGGACATAAATAAATATAATCATGAGACTTGTTTACTATTTATTCCTACATCCACACCTTCATCTTCACTGCTGTTTCTGTAAAAGCCTAATTTTTTAACTCTATGGATTGATCTGAGCAATTTCAGTGATTTTCTCTTCATATACTCCCTTATAATTTATTTACATAAATAAATATGATCTGCTTATCTGATAGAACCAGCAGATTATCCTCAAATTAAACATTTTCTTAAAGGAATTCACCACCCTTTTCAATTTAGTTGCAAGTGGAGATTTATTCAATACTGAAGCCTTCAAATACTATAATTTTGGCTCTTCACCACAGAAAACTGCCTGGCAGGAGAGAGGGTACTGAGTGAGTGACTGAACTATGTGACAGTTACTGGCCTGCTCATTTCATTTGGTCAGAAAACAAAATCATAACTGACAAGAACAAGCTTGGGAGAAAGACACAATGTGATTTAACCTCCCTGAAATTCCGTTAGAGAGATTCTGCCACTAAAAGTGGAAGCTTGATGACTTTTCAGACTTACAGAGTTTATGGAGAAGATAAATTCCTCCTCGAAATAATTCCTTGACCACAAGTTAAAGAATTAAAGCTAGAGTTTAAAAGCAAGATTATCACCTTGAGAAGAGTTGTCTTAAGATTCATTTAGAAGCACTAGCAGAATATATATTCTCATACAGACAAGAAATTCAAAGCAAAGGAAAACTGAACCATAAAGGGACCTGAGTTTCTAGTGTGCATTCTAAAATGCTCTGCTGACCAGAGACTTTTTTCAATTTAACTGCATAAAATTTTATAGCTCAAAACAACTTTGCAGATTTTTCAAATGAAAACACCTTCAGAAAGGAGAGCAGAGGAAGAAACAGACAAATACTCGGAATGCCCAGTAAACAATCTTCTCATGCCAAATTTCTTCTTGTTTTTAGGAAGTCAATACTTTGAGGTTTTTGCAGCTTCAAACAGAGGTATTTGCTCTGTATAACTAATTTTATCCTACAGCTGTAGGTAGCAATTACTGATGCAATGAAAATAAAGTCAACAAGAAAAGATGAAGGGATGTGGATTATAAACTGAGAGCTGATTGACAGCTCCAGAGCTGCTGTATTTGCAAGCCAAGTAACAGCAATAAATTCCCTAAAAATGACTGATGATCAGTGAGGAGAAGACAGAAGTCACCAAAACAAGGTTGCTACTGCTTTTCTGAAGTTCTTAAGAACTGAAGCTGAGAAAACAGTAAGTGTAATTCTGCAGCTTCCTCACAAGTCTAGGTTCAATCAGAATCCTGTAGGAAAGTAACTAAGGAATGTATTACACTTCTTTCCTATAAGCCCCCTCCTCCATCAGTGATCTCCAACTACCACAAATACCTGAGTTGTTATTCAGAAGAATAATCTTGGCACCATTACTGAACAAGGTCTTAATTCTTTCACCACAACAGAATTTCTAGTATTACTTTATATTTTATTACATTGCTTTACATTATTCCTTGCTGTTCAAAATGGCAATTAGCCAGGTCTTCATCCAACTGCATCCAGAGTAATGTATTTCTTCTTTGGTACTGACCCCTGTCCATGCTTCTCTAATTTACACTCAACAGGAACCAAGAAATACATACTCCTGGTTTTATATTGTATCTTTATAACCTCAGCTCTTTGAACCCCTCTGTAGGCTCCCTCCGAGGTTCTAGCTCCCTATGACACAAGCAGGATCATTTTGTGATATTTAAGGTTCTTCACTAAAACACTCATTTTCTAGCTTTTTAAGAATTTACTAACATTGGCAGGGACATGTTAATATTTCTCCTGTCCTGCACTGACCACAGGTAGTCTTTCTTCTACAAATATCTATTAGATTTTCTTGGGCTGACAGTGAACTGACTAAATCTTTCTACCTCCTTATCTTACTCCCTTTCAAAGTTCTATCATAGCAACTAGAAATCAACATTTCAAGGACTATGACTAAGTATTACTGTGTTAGAACGTTTTAGTATCTCCTCATTCTCTTCTATGTATCTCTTTAGTTGTTACCTAGATTGCCTTTCTGTAAGACATGAACTCACTTTTTATTTCAGTATTATTTAGTACTTAATATTTACTACTACTATTTTAGTAGTAAATATTTAGTATTTATTTTAGTATTTATTTAGTATTTATATAGCATCTTGTGTAGCGACCTCAATTACCAACAGCTTGTTACACTTAATGGAAGTTTAAAACAAAAAAATATTCAAAACTTTCTGGATTTTTATCTACCACAAGTCTAAATATCCTCCATAAAAAAAAAAAGCTTAGGAAGTTTCAGGACATTCAATCAAGACATCTTACTGCAAAGGTTTCCTCCCAAAAAAAATCTGTTCATAGCAAATACAAATGTTTGATTCAAATTATAAAGTAAAATCTAAAAGAGAGAAGATTGATTCAAAAGGATATCTAGAAAAATAAGACAAGACAATGGCTAGTTATTTTTCATGATCAAATAAATAGCTCACTATTAAAACTTCCCATGATAGCTTATTTTATACAACATTTTCTACAGCCTTTGGGGTGAAAAAATAATTTCTAAAATGCATGACACGCAAATGTACAATATATATTATCTTTGACATACATAGCAGTAAATTTTTAGATATCATAACCTCATAACACATCTGAAGAACAACTTACCTTCTCCATCACAGCAGGAAATAAACACAACTGCATCATGGGCTTGAAGGTTAACAAGTAATTCCACTGTTAGTCACTGTTTAAAAGAAAAAAATAAGATCCCTTTAGTTTCACACTCAAACAAAAGTGGTTTACATTCTATAACTTCCTTTTGATTTGCCCTTGTATCATAATATTGAGAAAGAACCAAATTCTTCATCTTAAAATATCACATTTTCTACTTTTTATTTAATTAATCATGGATTTTCCACAAAGATCACTTACTTAATCAGAATATTTTAAGCTACCATCTTTCATAATACCTAGATTAGATACAACATGATCTAACAACCAAATAACATTTTAGGGTCTGATTCAGTAACTTGTACAAGCCAGTCTCACCAGGCCCCAGTTTCCCTTGTTAGTACTTGCCAACCCCAAAATGATGTTTGAAGTTCAATTCATTAATATTTACAGACACTATCAAATTTGCAGCTGAAAGAGGTTATAAAATTTGAATGCAAAATATAAATCTGCATAATCAATTAATTCAGCCATTTAGTAGTTTTGTCAGATAATTGTTTCCCCATCTGTAAGTATTATTCCCTGTTCAAAATACTAGTCAAAACTGTGAAATTGGGAAAAAAAAAAATCAAGGATGAAATATTTATTTTTAACCCTATTTTTTTAGGAAATTAATAGAAGATTATTCATTTATATTCTTTCATCTACATTATGGTTTATTAAAACTATAAATACGTTAAGGAAACCTTGCAAATAAAACTAATTTCCTTTTAATAAAAATATTAAAAGTCACTAGAATAATCACTTAAAGCAACTGGAGAAATCACAAATCTGAAGATACTGAGAAAACAAAATACAAATAAATTGAATAGCCCTTTAAAAGAATTCCATAGCAGAATACTACTCCCAAAATTTCAAGAAAATTCCTGCTATCTTGCAAAAAACAGCTTTATTCATAACTTCTTAGCCTAAAAATATATAATCAGCTCTCATAACAAAATTCTTCATTTTACTATTTATTAGAGACAGCATGCACACTGTTCCACATCCTGCCTTTTGTGAATTCTAGTAACATCTTTAGATGTGCATATATAGCTTCATCTTTTTAGAAGTGTCTTCCATTCTTTTCACTAGACAGTATCAGTGGGGCAGGAGGCACGCTGCCTGCTTGTCCACAATCATGGACTCATGGACTGGTTTGGGTTGGGAGGGACCTTAAAGCTCATCCAGTTCCAACCCCCCTGCCAGCAGCAGGGACACCTTCCACTAGACCAGGTTGCTCAAAGCCTCATCCAACCTGGCCGAGAACACTTCCAGGGAGGAGCAGCCACAGCTTCTCTGGGCAACCTGGGCCAGTGTCTCACCACCCTCACAGTGAAGAATTTCTTCCTCAGATCTCATCTAAACCTCTCCTCTTCCAGTTTGAAGCCATTTCCCCTTGTTCTGTCTCCAGTTTGAAGCCATTTCCCCTTGTTCTGTCATTAACTGCCCTTCATTTTAATGCTTCCTTAAGACTGGCCTCCCAGAGAAAGAGAGACAATCTGAATTCCTTGGAGATATCCTGACCATGCTGAGGTGCAGGAGGTTCAAGAAAGTGTACAGTACAGCAGATGAGAAGATTCCAATACAGGAAGCAAGATTCCAATGCAGCCCAAGCAAAGACATTGCAGTATGAGCAGGGATCAGGCTACCTGACCTTACACACGACAGGAAAAACTGCCAGATCAGAGGGCACTGCGAAGTTCACAGCTTAAAGTCACCAAATTAACTGTAACCAAGTGGAAACAACAGTATAATCACAATGACAACATGGGCAGGGAAAAAGTCGCTTAAAAAAAATATATATTTACTTTTCTTCTGTCTTCACTATTCACCGAGTTTGCAATCCTTAAAAAGTTACTTACCCACACTGTTCTAATAAAAATTGGCACTTTTCTAATTAAAAAATATTTTGTCTCCTTTGAGGAGCTAATTATAAGGAGAAAGCCTAGGCAGAGCCACATTAAAATTATGGCCAACTCAGGGTCCCATGACCCTGTAGTTATTAAACTTATTTAATGGAAAACAAA
Organism: Caprimulgus europaeus; assembly: GCA_907165065.1. The sequence continues at coordinate 44,306,042 of OU015532.1, read as the reverse complement.
GTTAAGTATTACTACTAATGCCATTTCAACTATATAACTTCTAGTCAGAGGTCGGGGGGGGAAATAAAACAATAAAAAAACACACCCAACAAAAAAACTACAAACCAATTTAAGTAATTTTAATATCACAGACATACATTCTCAAAATTATGCTCTGTGAAGACCAAGTGGTTCAGTTATCACAATGGCAGTGGTTCAGGCAGATCCTTACACACACTGTTTGGGTTTTTTAAGCTGAAGGTAACACACACAACACTGACCTTGAAACAGTTTAAGAGGAGTCAGAAACTAATCAAAAGTAAGAATTTTTTAAACTAGATAAAAGTTACTTCAACAATAAAAACAAATTCTGTTTGAAAATATTAAGCACTTCTTTGTTTTAGATACAGTAACAAATACAAATGCTTACAATATTTGTAGTATGTTATATTTGAAAGCTTGGAAAAAGATACAGTAATTTCTAAATTTTTAGACAATGGATCCAATTTAAACAGAAGAAGGAATTGTACCTTGAAAGAGAGCAGACTACTTGTCAAATATATGCAAGATTCTCTGTCAAACACTTAGACAGAAAGTAACTGGTGATTTTTGTTTTAGAAAGATAAAAGAGTCAGTTGCAGCAGCAATACACTCCTCCATGGAAATTGTATTTTTTTATATATATATATATATATATAATACAGCCACAGTCAAGAATGAATAATAAAAATTCAAACATCAACTCTTAACATCAAGTGTTATCTTCTTCCAGAGTAATAAGTTAATAATCCACTGATAGCCCTTGCAAGAAACCTCATTCCAAGAGGCTTCCAAGAAAACGGGAAGAGTGAGAATCTGTGGAAGCAATATAGTAAAAGAATAGACTATGGAAGTTAGCAAGACATAAGTTATATTTAAAAAGAAAGGATTTCTTACATTGAATTGCTTCTTCTACTTGCAAACAAAGGAATTACAAAATCCAGGGATTAGGAGTCTAACCCAGATAAACTGAGCTCATGAGGAAGGGGACAGGAGTTCCTTAACCTGTAAGTGTGTAATAGCTAAAGGAATCAGCCACTGAATGAGGTCATGGATTCTCAGTCCCTCATTCCCTTGAAACTGAAGCACCAAAAATGCTTACCAAAAATATGTCAAAGTTCAATCAAGAGGCTGAAAAGAACTGAGTTTTCCTGCCCTGCATTACTCAGATCAGAAGTGATGAACAGAAATGGCCCATCCCTTTCTTAAGAGAACTTAGAACTTATGATTTTCTTGCTAGAGCACAGAAATTCTGTGAAATACTCCTGGAGATCAGTAAATCTCTAGAATAAAGGGCAATCTTCTTAGCCCACCAAGCTGCACACCAGGATCTTAACATGGCCAATAGCCACACAGTGCGGCACATATCCTGCAAAGGTATGAAAAAGGTGCTCAGAAGCTTCCCTGAACAAGCCTTGGTGGAGCACCCTGCTCAGCTCCACTGCTCTTGGCAGATTTCTATTAACCAACAGCCCCTGTGTCAGCATGACCTCGCTACTGGTCACATGATGTGATTCTAAAATGTGAGTTGAATTTAAACTGACCCTAAGCTACAGATTTGCCATCACTTCTCTAGAAGAATGGACCCCAAGGTACCGTAACATGACCTAGTTAATATGTACTCAAACATGCCTACTGATCTTGCTCATCTTTCAGACAACCTTTTAGCCACAACAGCCAAACTTCTCATTTTTTTTTTTTCTCCAAAAGCCACAAAACGCCTGATTTTAAGTTAATGTTCCCCAAATTTTATCAGACATTTCTCTTTAAATCAAGATGAACTTCTCATTAGAAGCTTAAAGAAGAAAGCAGCTGATTTTCTAACACTGCTTAGAATACACAACAGTGATGTAATAACTTCCATACTGCATGTGGGTCCACAGCCAAGAAATGCACAAAGTAATGAGATGTTCTCTTCTATCACCTCAAGATGTTTATTCCATAGTTTTGCATTAGAATCCAAATTTACCAGAATCAGACATACAAAAGTTTTGCCTTCTGTTTCCCTGTTTTTCTGTGACCAAAGTAAAGCTGCCTCTTCTGCAGCTTCTCATTGGTAGTATAAATGAAATACCTTGGGGAAGGAACAGAGTGGAACAAAAAAGATGGACAACCTTTACCTAATATTTGATCTCTCTGTTCTTGTTGGTGCTGAAGCTCTCCACTAAATCTTCTCGACCAGCTTCCCCATGTCATTCCTTAATGGCTGTAAACATCAGAAGCAAGATCAGAGGCAAGATCTTTCTTCTTTTGGCTGGCATCAAAGCAACATGCAAAATCTAATAATCAAGAAACTTCACATCAGCCTGTTCACAACTCAGTTGGATGTTTATAAATCAAGATGAAAAACAGGCAGATGAGAGAGCTGCTGAATTTGTAATAGTTATGCAAAAATGCATGACACTTGGCTTCCATAAAAAAACTGGAGTGCTACTTGCAACCAGGAGGTTTTGCAAACTCAAAGCACAGTCAAGGCTACAGGGTGTTCATAAGCTGGAAAAAAGAGGCAGAGAACTGAGCTAAAAGCCTTCCTTGTTCCACACGGGAGGCTTGGAGACTGGGTGATCCCACAACTCAGGAACACAAATGCCAGAACACAATTCTGAGTGGGCCACACCAGGGAAAGAACGTCTGAAGTGATCGTTATCTAAGTAATGAGACTTGCTTTGTAACACCATTTTCTAATTTAAACTGAATTGTGTTTTCTGCAGTGCTTTTATTAGAACATGACAAATTTTATTGAAGATTGTAAATACTAATACTGCCATATGATAAAGAAGTATTTGCCTTAAGTTTAATTCCACTGTGCCACATTATATGTGCCTTAACCTGTAAAAATTCCTCCTGATACTCCAAACATTATTTTATTTTCATAGATAAAAAACTTTTCCTTTAGGACACTGAACTTTACACACTACAAAGCACAACAAAGAGATTTAATGAGCTAATTCAAGTGTGGGAAGAAATTTATGTGCATTAGCATATAAGTTGATGCTGTCTAATTTACACTGGTTTACAGCTCTCACGGAGCTCCGTGCCACTGAAATTTGATTGCTTCCTGTATCTGATCCTCAGCATCACCACGGCTCAAGTGCACTGCTGATCTAAGGCCTATTATTTTATTGAAAAGTGAAGGAACTGGAAAACTCAAAGTACTTTGTACAATAGTAAGACTATGAATAAAACAGGACTGTAAAAGCTGTGAGTTAAAACTTCACATAAAGTTGCCAACAGTTTTTCCTTCCAGAATTGGTGTGACATATTATTAAGGCAAAATGACAGATGAGTTTAAAACACCTTTGAAAGTACTAGCTTTTTGTTTAACTCCTTTTTTGTCTAGTATTAAGATTACACTGTTAATTAGAATTTCCATTCTTATCTGTAACATAACTACCACTAATTCATAAATTCACTGTCAAACCATGGTAAATGTTAGAAACTATCAGCCTTAATTGGTGAGCTATTTTCCTTAACATGCAAGATTGGGTTTTTGTATGTGTCTGTGTGTGTCTATATATACACATATATAACTTTATTAAAAGAAATAAAAGAAAGCTGCTAAATTTTTTTTAACAAAAATGTTTTATTTTATAAACATTTTAAAAATAAGAGCAATTAATTTCTCATATAAAGTCTGTAATTATTAAAACAACATGAACACTGTATTGTAAAAAAGGACTTAAAAACTAAATTTGCATACTTCTCATATGTAACTCTACTGAAATCCCATTCAAGCCTTTCAGACTGGTAATAAGGAGCATAATGCAGGGTTTGAAATATCCTTTTCAAAAAGATCAAGTGTTAGGAAAAACCAACAATCATGTGTTTTTCTTACTGTTTCCTAGGCAAGCTTACAATACTACCCACAAAGCAAGCCATTAAATTAATAGAATCATTGCATAGAGGCTCATTATTTGGGAGAAAAGCAGTATTTTCCTTTGTGGTGAACACTTGGTAATAAGGATGTGACTACACCATGGTGGGCTGCTCCTGTGTTTAGCAGCACTCCAGCAGTACCTCATAATTCCTTGAATTTACGAATTACACTTTTTCCATTCACTTTCTTTTACACCAGATATCTTCTTGGTCCTGCTGGGGTTTTTTTAGCCCTTCCCTTCAACTTCCTGTATTTCTGACCAATCCAGCAACTACCTCAAGAACAATTAAAAGCCGCCCGTTATTGGCCAGGCAGATATTGAAAGAGCTCTCCATGGTTCTGAGGAACCTCCTGTGGGACTCACCTGCTCTGGGGACTCTTCTGCTGAAGAGCTTGGCCGAGGCCCAGCCACACATAATACATCTTGTGCCAGTCTGACCGATAACTGCTCCAGCAAAGTGAGTCTCAGGACAGAACAACCTAGAAAGGTAAAGTGGAGGCTGGATGGCGTTAGAGTTCAGCTCCACAGGAAGGGAGGAGGATAAAGGACCTACATCTCTACTCCTGAAGTTACTCACAAAAATCCAAAAGCAACCACGAGTCAAGAAAATACTAAAATCCATCTAACTACCCTCAACTGAAAATTACAGGCTTACAATACTTACAATTAAAACAAATGGCAGCAGAAGCTAAGTGGAGGGCAGGGGCTTCCCCCTAATGCCCCAAACAATATATACATGATTATCTACCCTGAGGCGTTCAGAAGTGAAGTACTGGGTTTTGAAGTTGGTTTTGCTCAAATCAGAAGATTTTAGACAAAGAAGCACACTGAACAGAGTTTTGAAGTCCTTGAGCAACTCTGCCTGTGGGCTCATAGGTCAAGGGGCAATGTGAAGCCAATTTTGAGACAGAAATTGTCCCATAACTGTGACAGTAGATGATACAAACATCTTTCTTACATGGAGATTAACTTCTTGATGATAGGGATTCTAAAGGATGGAGAAGGCAGGTTATAACAGTGAGGCATCAAAACATCACCTGTATAACGAGCTGTTTAACACTAGTGAAGGCCCTATGGTGACATCACTGCTGAGTAACAAAACTAGACAGTACTTTAGAAAATGCTGGGGAGGACTTGGTGACTTCAAGTCCAGAAAATAAGTCTTTGGAATACAACTTAAGCAGCTTTATAAAAGATTATAATGACCTGGGTTTTGCTCCCTGTGACACACATAAACCAAGCAGAGAGGTGACAATGAAGATACTAAAGGCTACAGAATTCTTGAGAAACAAATTCTTACAAGTATAAAAGCTAGAGCAAAACTTTTTAAAAGCACAACAGAACTAAAAGACTTGACAGAAATTCTGAAGGGTCAAATGATGTTTGAGTTGTAACAGCACAATTTAAATACAAGGTCACAGCAGGAATTAAGTACATGCATTAGTAGTTACTAGGAAGAAATTTAAGTTGATCCCCACATTGAAATCTTTCTCCACAAGGAACAAGACAGAATTCTAGTAGCTTGAAATGTCAGTAAAATGACCCATAACATCATCAGGAGCAAACTGTGAAAAGTGTGTCCAAATACCTATTCTACTGGATCTCAAAAAGTTACACAAAACTTAAGAGTTTCACAGGATCTTATCACTTGATTCCATAAAAAGGGAATAGAGTATGACCATCAGTTTTTCAAAAGGGCTCAAAGGAGAACCTGAGAAACAACAGATCATGAACTATGTCTTCTACATCAGGTGAATAAGAGGAAACTACACTACACATCAGAAATAGTAGGCACATGGCTAAACACAGTATACTGGGAAATAATCAACATTGCTTTTGTGAGGGAAGTCATGCTCCATGACAAAGCTTTCTGAACAATTAAATTAGCAGGAAATTAAGAGAAACCTGATTGATGTCACATAGTTGGATTTTCAGAAGGCACTCATAAATTGTGCGATTCACTGTAATTAAAATGTGTTTGAGTTTAAAAGATTGGAAACGTTAAAAAGTAGACTAGAATATTCTTGCTAGAAAAATCCATCCATGGATGTCATGCTGTATCTGTCTTAGAACGACCCAGGTTCTGGCAGCTCAGAAAGTAGGCGAGGAGTATCATGGCTGCTTGCTTCCACTTCACCCACAGGTAACTGCTACTGACATTTGACAGGAAAGCTTTGCAGACAAAAGCTCAGATCAAATTAATTTTACCACTGACTCTTTCTATCTGGATCTTAGGTTGCTCTGGTCATTGCTGAAAATCTATTCAGGTAAGTAAAGAATAAAAGTGAAGGAAATTGCAGCAAAACACAGCAGATCAACACTGCCAAAGAATTCAGACCACTCTGATAGAGCTTTGATACAGTTCCTATAGTCTTCAAGATACCAAATACAATGATCATGAACTTCCAAAGCACCAATGTTAATGAGACTATTTTTGTTGTAACAATGTCAAAAGTGATTATAAAGGGGGTTGGTTGGAAGGATATAGAGTGCACATCTAGGCATTTGGAAGTAAGAAGCACTGAGTGGAATTCTGCAGGTAAACAACAAACCCACACTGCTAGAGAGTTCAGGGCCACCTTTTGCAAAACCAAGTCTTACAGCGTCAGCCCTTAGAGATTAAAAGTTAGTAGAGAAAATTAATTTTACTTTTAAGACAACTTTCTCTCACACTTCTGTTTTTATGAAAAGCACTAGCAAACCATAAAGAGAAAGAAGTCACAATGTGTGACCATTCATGTGAAATCAGAGAAAGACGAGGGGATATCACACAGCCTAAGCATTTCCACAGAAGAAATGTTATGAAAGTTGTTTGGAAGGTAAAATAAAACATGAAACACAACTGTTTATCTGTAGTTTATAAAATGGCTTATTTACAAGTACCAGGGCTTACAGGAAAAAAAAAAAACTACTACAAGACACATTTTGTCTGATAACTTTGATCTAAACCAGAGAGCTAGCTGTTCCTCCCAGCAAACTGATTGAAAAATCCCAATAATTAGCTTTGTAAATGCAGTAATTATTATGCTCTTCTATGAAATAACAGGACATTATTAGGACAACCACAGTTAAGGGCTCTGAAAAGCAGGCTATTCAGTAAACAAGATCAAAGAAAATTTTTAATTGTTTGTTTCCAACCAGTATAATTTCCAAAAAAATGATGTCCTTTGAAACACAGAAGCAATCTGAAAACATACACACAAGTTCACGCCACGTCTGAGCGGGAAGGATGGAGTAACCAGCCTCCTGACTTGCATGAGGCAGTGAAATGAAACCTCATCTCTATCCCAATGAAATCTGTGCATGTGAACACCTTGTGTTGTAGTTTACAAATCGCAGCATTTCATGTGTACATTTACTATTTAGAGCACAGGCAGGCTGCATTTCTCAAAACAGTGTTATAAATAAAACTGTGCTCATCAGGTGTCGTGTGCTGCTGCTGGTGTGATTCTTTCCCTCTGCATTCAAAGGCCTTACTGTTCCTGCTTTACACCCCTAACTTAGATCCTGATCCTGCAACTGGCATTCACAGAAGCATCCACACACACCCAAAGTGTCACCTGCAATCAATAGAAAAGAATCCTCAGGAACTAACAGAACAGAACCCCTCACTACCCACAGGACTTCACACATGGGAATTTTCCAAACCTGGTCTGAGTTATTTCTAATGTTCTATTTCTATTTTCAGAATGATATTCAATTGTCAGTTTGGAGGAGAACTATTCATTTTTCCTTTACATACATTTGTGTAAGTGATGTCAAATAAATAAACTAATTCTCTTATCAAGGGGGGGAAAAAAAACACAGATTACCAACACTGCATTCTCAGTGCAATAGTTCTTGGCCTATTTTTTAATCACGTTATATAGAGTAAAAGATTGAGATTGCCAAAACATCAAAACCCACAGGCTTTATTTAAAATTTAAGTAATCCTAAAAGCATTACATTTCAAGTCTGGTGAGGGGGTGAGGATTAAGATACTAAAATTTGTTTCCCAAGTTCAAGGAACACTATATGCTTTAGATTATTAAAATACTTAATGTTTGCTATTCAAATATCCCAGAAGTGCAGAACATGGAGAAATAAAAACTGAAAATTAGAGAAATAACATTGATCAAGTGGTAACTGATTTTCTCCCCACTCTCCATCCATCACCAGAGTTTTAACACAACACCACCAACGTGAAAAGCACTGGAATTCTTTCTTTAGAAAGGCTTCCTTATGCTCAATTGAACTTTTCAGACCTACCAGTTCTCCAACAGCTTTTGCCTTCTGCAGATACATATGCTGTTATAATGTCTAAATCAAACAGCCACCAAAATTCTGACTGAACTGTATTTTACAATATTCTCGTTCTCAGCCTGCATAACTTGGCTTTACAAGTTGGTTTACATCAGAATCAAAATATCTAAGCATATCATTACAGTACCCCAGATGCAATTCTAACTCTGCCTCTTCTGCTCATAGTTTATTCAAACTTGAATAAACTTGGACCACGTACATCTGTTGTTTTCGTATTTTCCATAAAGGCTTCAACTTCAAATGAAATATAATACCAGTTTGAACACATTTATAGATTGGATCCAGTTTTTGAGATGCTGAGAAATAACAGCTTCACCCGAGGTTGAAAATGCTATGATAATTAGTTCCTCTAAAAAAGCATTTTATGGTTTCTTAAGCCACCTTTTCAGGCATTGATCAATACCACATAAATGACTTCAAGTCTGCTAGTAGCTGCCCCTGCATTTACTTCAAGTAGAGTCATAGCCTTTCCCTTTATGTAGTTAAACATCTTGCATGACAAAAGGAACACTCACACTGAATTGCTTTCAGAAAATGTCACCATTTTGTGAGAACATTTCTTCTTTCCAAATACAGACCAAAAATAAAAAGTACTAAATTCCTTCATCAAACTGTAATACCTAGGATAAATGAGAATATTGTGCTTTTTTGTTTTTACCTAGAGTGGCACTCCTCATCACTTCTGTCATTGCTACCTTACTTTCACTACCAACAGTATCTGCTCAAGACAAGTGATTGACTGTCAAGTCTTTTGGTATGGTCAGTGGAATACCTGAGCAGCTGAAAAGAAGTTACAGGACTGTCCTTATCTGCTTTTAATGGATCTTAACATCTTCCAAACTGCAAAGGGATTCCTGACAATAGCAAAAATAATGGCAAACTGACAACCAGCTCTACAAACAAGAAGAATGTTTTCATTTGTTTCAGATTACTAAATAACAGTAAGTCTTTAAAGAAACTCAGTTATCTGTACGTTTAAAAACATTTATGTGCTGTCAAAATCTGGAACAGGCTTTAAAAAAATATTATTAGAATGTTCACATTACAATACACACAAAAAAAATTCTATGTGCAATAAACAGCAACAGCTGCCAGATAAAATCATGCTTCACAGTTCTTTTTCTTAAGCAAGGAATATTAAGATCATAACCAAGAAAATGGGAACATTTGAGCTATCGCTTTGAATTATACCTTTAATATAGTGAGTTGAATTTAACTCCATCTACAAAACTCACCCACAAATCTTAGTTTTCCTTGAACCAGCAATGAAGCTAAAGCAGTATTTTGACTTTTGTTAAATTCAAACCAGAACAAATTGAATTAAACTGAAAAATTTGCTGGTTGCTAGTTAACTGCACATAAAATGATACCAGTCAAATACAGAACAAGGTCAGGGAGGGTGGGGTGGAAAAATGTCTTTACTACCAAATTCAGCTTTATGTTTATGGAGTGTGAAATATTTTTTGTTGTTCTTTTCCATATTATTTAAAAAAAGCTTCCACATACTGTACTGAGTAACACAAACAGCCATATCTTCATGGAATGCTACATGCACAGCTTCATTTAGTACCATTCAGGTGGGTTTTTTTATTCATTACCTGACCACAGGAAGATCTCCTCCTAAACCTCACTATGTACTCATTCCTAACTTTCTGTTAGAGAAGTGGACAAAAAAAATGACATTTAAAATGTAAACATTGCTTCAAGATTATTTAGAAGCAAACAGAATGCTGAAGTTTCCTATACTGATCCTATTCAGAAACAGACTCTGCTTTCCAGATCATTTATTCTTATGATGAATGACACATGACCCAGCACAGTTCTTTAAGCAGGATAAGAGGAATCCTTGCATTACACAATTCCTATTATAAAAAGTAACTGTATATTGCTGGGTTTTTATTCCCTTATGGAGTTACAAATTCACAAAAAGACTGTTTCTCCTTTCCCAGCAGACTTTTGTTTTTCTAAAAGTGAATGTTGAAGAGCCTTGCCAACAACAGGAAATTTAATTATAGTTTATTGATCAGGTCACATCTACATTGGCTCTTCTTCAACATACCATACTTAAATACATATCCAATAACTCTTTTTTCACAGTTTCTCCAGATTTGCTTGGTAGAAAAGTTAAACTTACAGACTGTTTGCCTCAAAGACCAGCTTTGGAATTTGTTTAAAATGAAGTTCTATTAAATACACCACTTTCTATTTTTGTGGTACAGAGACCAATATAAGCATCAGTTATACAACTAAATCACTTATTTTTTTATATATATATATATATATATATATATATATACACAAACACACATACATACATATATATATATAAAAAATATATATATATATATATGAATAGGATTTGGTCTTAGTATAGAACTAGAGCCAACTAAGATAAAGTTTTATCCTCTGAAAGAAGCCCTTGCATCACGAGGGAGCAGTATGAGCCACCACTTCACAGTTCTGTTGAGGAAGCTTTCCCACATACAACACAGGCCTTGGGAAAAGTTTAGCATAAGCATTTTTTCTTGGGTTTTTTGTTTGCTTATTCATTGTTTTGGGGAATTTTATTGCTTTAAGCATTATGCTTTCTTTTGTCTCCTGCCCTATTCTCTCAGATCATCTCTGCTTCACAAAAAAGTGTATTATAGATCAAAATCGGTGAATATTAGGATATAAATAAAAAGGTGTGAAACCAAATAAATCATTGCAATTACACACCATGAAAACACTCTTTACATATCCATAGTTCTGATGATTCCAGAAATTAAGGTAATTTTTAAATGTTCAGGAGACCATTATTAATAATAAAATGAATGGGGGGGGAATAAATTTATTCTGACAATAAAGAAAGAAAAACATTAAGCTACCCCAAACACTTTACACAACAACCAGTTCTCCCTAAATGATCCCGAAAGAATAGAATCAGAGAATCATTTTGGTTGGAAAAAACCCCTTAAAATCATCAAGTCAAATCACAAACCTATCACTGCCAAGCTCCACCCATAAACCATGTCCCTGAGCACCTCGTTTGCCTGTCTTTTAAATACCCCCAGGGTTGGTGACTCCACCACCGCCCTGGGCAGCCTGTTCCAATGCTTGACAACGACAAACCCTTTCGGTGAAAAAAATTCTTTTAATATCCAATACAAACCTCACTTGGCACAACCTGAGGCCGTTTCCTCTTGTCTTGTTCCCTGGTTGAACAGACCCACCCCCACCTCTCTCCACCCTCCTCCAAGGGACTTGGACAGAGCCACAAGGTCTCCCCTCAGCCTCCTTTTCTCCAGGCTCAACACCCCAGTTCCCTCAGCCGGGAACTCAGCACACTTGTGCTCCAGACCCTTCCCCAGCTCCGGTCCCTTCTCTGGACACGCTCCAGCACCTCCAGGTCCTTCTTGGAATGAGGGGCCCAACACTGAACCCAGCACTCAAGCTGCAGCCTCACCAGTGCTCAGTACAAGGGTAAGAAAACTTCGCTGCTCCTACTGGTCACACTGGTGCTGATCCAGGGCAGGATGCTCTTGGCCTTCTTGGCCACCTGGGCACTCTGCTGGCTCATGTTCAGCTGCTGTCAACCAACCAAGCAGCTTTCCAGCCACTCTTCCCCAGTTCTCATATTTGATATTAAAACATCAAATAAAATAAAATCTTAGTGATTATCCGGTTCTAGCTTCTCAGCTGTCTAAAATAACTCATCTTCCCTGCTTTCTTAGGAAAAATGTATTTTTATAGTTCATTCCTTGTTCTTGTATAATTAAATGACAGGTGGGGAAAGATTAAAAAAAAAGCAAACCACCACAAACAAACAAAAATAACCCACCAAAAAACCCTCACACACAACAGAAAAACCCAGAACCCTCTCCAGAATTTGAATGTATTAATCAGTCCAGCAGAACAGGGGGGAAAAAAATGGCAAAATTTTTCTTGCTGTGAAGAACCCTGAACAAGCAGTCACACTGAGCAATTTAGCTGCTGAAGAAAGATAATCAATCCACAAACACAATAACCTTTCTAGATTAAAGAAACACTTGATTACTCACCATAACAGGCCCAGAATTAGACTGAAATCAAAAGATTTTACAGCTTTAAGCACAGTAACAGAATAAATTGCATTTCAGAAAAAATACTGTAGCTGTGTACAAAAAATAAAACAGGAAGAAACATTTGTTTATATTATGCCTGCTAAAAAGAATATGGATTAAAAATGGGAAAAAACCAAAACCCACAAGCTTTCCTGTGTGCACATGGGCACATGCCTGCTTTTAAGGTCACTAAAGAAATGGCACCAATTAAGACTGTGTTGAAATACAAGACACTGATAGAAGCATCTGGCAATGACTTAGAGAGTGTCTACTAGGAAAGGAGATGTGGGAGGAGCGTACATGTGTGGAAGTACTAAATTGCAACAAAGTTCTGATCATTTTGTGTTTCAAATTATTAGTCAGTTTATTCTTCTTTACCAGTCTAGTCTTACTACATACAGAGCTGGAGAAAACCCATAGATTTTAGGAAATCACACAGAACCTACTGATTATGTTTGGCACGTAGCAGGAAAAGACCTCATGCTCTCTGCCACCAACTCCATCTCCAGATGATTTGTCTACAAACATCACTAGATTATGAAAAAGTCGATGCAAAGAATGAATTAAATGCAGGCAATAAGAAATCCTTCGATATAAGGCAAATGGGGAAAATCCTCCAGTACTGCTAAGTTTGAGGGATTTGCAGAGTTCAAGTCTGAAAGATGATTACTTCAAAAGGTAAGTGGAAGAAATAAAAGCACAGTGAGGGACAGAGAGCGTTATGTTATTAAAATACTTTCTGAAGCAATTAGAAGGCATGAACTGCATTCCACTAATTTTCTGAACAGAGTCTGAGTTTTCCCTTTTCTTGACCTTGCTTTGTGCTATGCTCCCCACTCTAGGGAGACATCAAAATAATAATCCACTCTAATATATGTTGCTGTAAAATGCTTCCAAATTCAAGAGATTATTTTACACTGGTCACATCCTAGTAACATCCCCTGGCACACTGCTGTTGTACTGAGCAGCCTAAACGAAGTATAAGCTACTAGCTGAAAAATCTAGGGTTTGGTTGAATAGTTGTGATATAGTGATTCTGTAGGATGTTCAGAGTCCATGTACACACTGTTACTTTTGACTTAAAGCACATGCTGCAGAACAGAAGCAGTTTTCAGAAAGCACTGACACAGAACGAGAGTTTGGTTTTCAGTTTTTGCAAAATAACTTCAGAAATATCAGCATTAATTAAATTTTCCCCTCCAACAGAGTTTCGGGTTCATCATATAAATCATTTCATATCGTAACACATGAATTATCTGCTAGTTAATTATAAATTGAACAGCAGAGATTCCAGGTATATGTAAATTAGTTTTCTGGAATATCCCAGGAAAAACAAGAAAGAACATTATAAAATATTAAGAAAACATGGAGATCAGCAGACTGAAAACAACTAGATGATTTGTTTGAATGGAATCAGTGGGACAAAATTAGTTTAAGTATCTTTAATCTGGATGTTAATTTAAAACATAAATGGTTTATTAGCAGAGAAATACAAACATCATGAAATATTTTGAACAAAGTAACTTATTCTAATAGTATTGCTACACTAAAAAAAAGTTTTATTTCAGAAAGCAGCAGTTGTCATATGGCTGCTAGTAGTGGCACATTGCAGCATACTGACACACTCTTGGTTTTGCAAACATTCTGGCTCCTGTTCACAAAATCTTGCAACCACAGAAAGGTGCAGTTGACATTCCAGAGCATTCTTTATCACTGCCTCAGATATGATTCATGGACTGTTTTACAGTGCTCTGTGGGATGCTAATCACAGCACTCAGGGCGTTATGAAAACTCAGAGTCCACTTCCCACAACTCCATTCGTTGCTTTTTAATGTGCCCTTTTTAAAATACCTGTGCCTCACCACCCCAGTTTTCATTCTGCCACCCTCCAGAAGAAACACAAACTCTTCTCAGATGACTGTTACACTCATTTAACAATAGCACACAATTTTTTTCCATATTTGTTTGATTTCAGCTACTACCAAACCATGCTGAAATGAAGACGAGATAATAAAGGAGAAGGGATGCACGATACAGATGGTGCATAAAAATCCCCAACTGCTGCCAGCATCCATTGAGCAGCTGCACAGTGCTGAGTGGTGCTTTGGGCTTGTGAAAAAACCTACTGAGTTATAAGATCATTCCCTGTTAGAGCTACGGGACAATCAGCAATCCCCTCACACCCTTCAGACAGAGGAGGTCACGTTCACGCCGAGTACAACGGCCACGTAACACCTCTGACAACAAAAACAAAGTCATTTGACAGTGGGGCAAAATGCAGTGAGTGCTCTCTGGAAGTTTGCAATCCCAGGGTGCTATCAGTCACCAGATCATCTGTTTGAAGGGAAACAGAAAGTAAATAGCTATGATCACATATAAAGAGCCACTAAAAACGTGGTCTCCTGCACAGCACTGCAACTGTAATGTGCCTGGAAAAAAGAAACAAAAAACCCCCCAAAACAAACAAACAAAAAACCCCAAACATTTTAAGACAATGGAATTTCTAAGTGTGCTCAATCAAGAGGAAAGAGACACAGAGCTGTTCTGCCTTCCTAAGCCAATCTGAAGCATAGAAAGGAAATGAGTACTTTCCTATGGTTATAAAAAGAATACCATCAATATTAATATGGTTGGGCAGGAAGGTGCAAAAGCAGTCTTTTAAAAATAGGACTTCATGAAAACATCAGCATTTTTCCTGGAAAGGCACATATTCAGTGGCAAAACTGCAACACCAATTCATTCTGAAGGATTCCTCCGTTAGAGGTGAAATTCTACACAATGTCTAAAGAGGAGGAAGGAGAGATACAATTCCTGCATAAGAAGATGCAACATGACCCGTGAAGATGCATTTGACTGGTTGAAACTGAGATGGTAATGCCTTGAGACAAGGATGGGTTTCACAGAATTTAATAATCCTGTTACTGTAACACATTGCATTTTACATAGGATTTGTGACAAAAATGTCACCAGTAATATCCTGACTTTGCAAGGTGTTGTAGTTTTTAGCTGAAACAGCACTGGGTTTCTCTTTAGCAGCTGGAACAGCGCTGGGTTTGGGTTCAGCTGGGATTTGTTAGGAGAGAAATGCTGAGAACATCCCAGTGTTTGCATTTTTGTCACTGGAAGTGAAGGACTTTGTGTTTTGTCATACTACAGGCATAAGCTCTAAGGGAGTGAGGAATATTTAAATTTATGAGCTAAATTAGCATTTGGCTCTGCCAAGGGGCTGTTCCATCTCCTGTCCCCCATGGGCAGGAGATCCATGAGGGGCTCTTCCTCTCTGGCTCTCTCTGGCTCTCGCTCGGGCTCTGGCTCTCCCGGGATTGCGGTTTCGGGTCGGGATTGTCGCTCCTCCAGGATCGTTCTCTGGGAACGGGCCGGGCTGGGTCGGTGGGTGCTGAGCAATGGCACTGGGGGTCACTCATTGGCATATTTTATTACTGTTATCATTATCACTGCTATTTTAATATCAGTATTATTTTAAGTTTTCTTTTATTTCTATTATTAAATTGTTCTTATCTCACCCTACAAGCCTCCTTACCCTTGTCCCCCAGTCCTCTCCCCTATTCCCTGGGGGGAAGTGGGTGATGGATGTGTTGGCTTCTAGCCAAGGGCTGGCCCAGTGAAACCATCACACAAGGGTATGTTGATAACCTGTTGGCAGAGGCAAGTTTGGTACTGAGAACTGAACTGGGATTCCTCTGCAATATTCTGTAATGTGCTTGTTCCCTGAGCAATAAAATGAGGTCTTGGTTCCATCTGCAAAGCCAATGTCAATCCTTCTTCCTTTTTTCCATCTGACGTGCATGTTCGACTAAAGAGTCTCGTTGCCCTGCCTCTAATACACTGTGACTCCCATCTCTGCTTGCCAAGTAGCCTTTTTACCACCAGAGAAGCTCAGAAAATAATTTCCTAAGCTTTGTCTTCCCTTCTCCTAATCATAGTCTGACTTTCAGATATTTGATACTTCAACCAGAAATGACTAATGGAAAACACAGATTTATTTTGTTCACGTTAAACAAGGAGGAATAGAGGGGAGAACACAAGTACCATTACATTTTTCCCATGAGAATTTCTCCAGATTAGATCAGTTTGTTTCAGGAGTGGTTTGTCACCACCCTCAAGAGAACTGTACACCATTCATCACAGCTGACAGACACCAAAGGCTGCAGGGTGAACTGCTGAGGAGCTGAAGATGCAAATGTAGAAACAGTGCACTAAAAATGGCAAAATTTTACCAGGCAGTGGTGATTACGGCTGCTGTATGATCTGAAAGCAATCAGGGCAACTTGACTGGCACTTGGCACTGGTAAGATCACACCTCAAATACTGTGGTCAGTTTTGGGTCCCTTACTTCAGGAAAGACATTGAGGTGCTGGAGCATGTCCAAAGAAGAGTAACAAAGTTGATGAAGGGTCTAGAGAGTATTATGAGCTCATGGCTGAGGGAACTGGGGGTGTTGAGCCTGGAGAAAAGGAGGCTGAGAGGAGACCTTCTGGCTCTGTCCAAGTCCCTGAAAGGAGGGAGGAGAGAGGTGGGGATTGGTCTGTTCAACCAAGGAACCAGTGATAGGACAACAGAAAATGGCCTCTAATTGTGCCAAGGGAGGTTTGGATTGTATATTAGGAAAAATTTCTTCACTGAAAGGGTTGTCATTGTCAAACACTGGAACAGGCTGCCCAGGGCAGTGATGGAGTCACCATCCCTGGAGGGATTTCACAGACAGGTAGACGTGGTGTTTAGGGACATGGTTTAGTGGTGGACTTATCAGTGTTAAGTTTATGGTTGGACTCAATGATCTTAGGGGTTTTTTTCCAACCTAAATAATTCTATGATTCTATGGCATGAAAAAGGAATCTGCTCAAAACTTTTCTGAAACAGCACTAGAATGAAAAAAAAAATATTTTTTTAAAATATCTTTTGTACCATTCATATTTCCAGTTTACCTCCCAAACCTATCTTAAAAAAACTGGTTTGGCCAACTAATTACTATCTTGCTTTCAAAGAGTACTTCAGATCTCCAATGTATTTCATTTTTATGGCCTTGGTTGTGACATTTTTGTTTACAAACAATCTATTTGGTAACACTTAACCAGAAATCCTACCGGGTTGCCAGAACACATAGCTTATTTAATTTATTAGGCTTTTTATGGCCAACTAAGTTTTTAAGATGCTTTGAGAGCTAGTTCTTTTGTTTGCTTCTCTTATCACACACTCAGAGCTACAACCAGAAGATGTTGCCAGGGATAAGAGGGAGAGTGTCGAGCTTCCACAGGAACATAAAACCAAAAAGTACAAGCTACCTCCCTGACCTCACTTCACCCATCTGACAGCCTCACGTTGGTATCCAAAGTCTCTTTGCTTTCCCTAAGAGTCTGTATCCTCTCGTACATCCCCTTTCAGTGGATTAGTTTTCACAGGCCTTACTATGGTACCCTCTTCTGAGTGTTGAAAGAAATCCACCTTCAGGTATTAGTGTTCCTAATATATTCCAAACAGAGACAGCAAGAAACTGCATCAGAAAGTCAAAGGTATGGACAGCAGCACCAGCATTTTAGTTCTTCTCCTTTCCTCTTCTGGTAGCAGCCACCTTACCACCCAACTTTTCATCCTATTCTTGGTTCTCTTCTTGTGTAACTATAATATACACAAAGGTATTCCTGCAAGCACTCAGCAGATGGGATTGCACTTTTTTTTTTTGCCCAGTGGAAGGACAAGAGGCAACAGACACCATTTGGAACACAGTAAATTCCTGCTCAATAAAATGAAATAAATTAAAAAAAAAAGAACCCACGAGGATATTCAAACACTGGAATAGGTCCCAGATGATGTGCAATCTCCATTCTTAAAGATACATAAAACCAGACTTGAGTAAGCTGCTCTAACTGGAGCTGCTATTGGGGAGCTGGAATAAATGGAGATCCCTTCCAACCAGCATTATTCCCCAATTCCTGCATGCTGAAAAGATCCATGCAGTTCACATTACACAGACTGCAGCAGGAAAAAAGTTACCCAAAACACATCGGTTAATTTTAAAGACAACAGCTTGATTCCAATCACAGTAACCATTAGGCAATTGAAATTGGAGCCTTTGCTGACAAACCACACTGTGAGGAACATCAATGACAGATTATTTCACAAGACAGGGAATGTGGCTTCTGCAGAGTGAAACAATGCTAGCAGGAGACTTTTTCATGTACAAAATAACTTCAGTTAAATCCTGCATTTGGTTTTCTTAGCAAAAACTGAATTTTGACACCGAGACATGCAAAGCTACCAGAAGTGTTATTCCTACAAGCAAAATGTTGAATTGTGGGCTTTGCTACAAATTTACATTCTCTCTATTTCAACAAATGGGTTTAAAAATCATGGCCATACCACAAGGAGAGTTTTAATAAAAAGCTCATTTAGGTTCAGCCACTTACCAGCCTATTTTTATATAGGATGAAGGAAGGCTAATGGCAGTAATCACAATACTTTCCAAAATTTTTGTTGAACTAAGTATTGCCAGTGTTAATCTTAAAAGCCTTCTCACAGAGAATTGGTTTATACAGACTGTCTCAATACTGCTTCCAACACAACCTGACATCTCAAGTTGTTCAGTGAAATCCAATGATCATTGAAACTTTTTTCTGATATTTTGCATCAGAACCACACATTTTGTGCAAGGTAATGCATACCTTTTACTAAAGCCATCCATGTGATTTAAACACATTAAATGAGAGAGAATGAATGATTCCCAGATAAATTCCTCACTAGCTAGTTACCAAACTTGTCTATTTTCAGCTTTTATCAATGCCCTTTCATACAGGACTGAAGTACAAATCATCAAATCATCTTCTCAAGTAACATCTCAATACAACAGGCTTCTTAAATCTCTAAAATGAGATACACTTCCCCAGAATCTGAATGAATCTTAGAGCTCTTTTCTAAACCCCTTCCTACTTCTTAAGATTATTTCTGATTTCACATTTCTGAAGGCTAGACCTCCAGCCTAGCCATCACATACCCACTCTAGTGCATCAATATTCTACACAGCAGTAATATCATCTCCCCTGTGTCCCTCTTACTGGTAGTTTTATTCAAAAATACTGGCTCTAACCTCTAAGTGCAATCTCCAGTATTAGTTTCTGGACCTGAGATCACGTATTTGGCTCTACCCAAATACAAGTTCTTCAAATAAATTCAACTTGCCAAGCAATTTAACAGTTAGAGATCTCTATCATTAAAATTGCTGTATCTGTAAAACTACAGCTTTTAGAGATTTATTAGCAGCAATATATTCTCCCCCAGAGCCAGCAAAGACAGTGACCAAGAACTCTCCATCATGCAGCCTTAAGGGAACCTTCCTTAAGGTCTGAAAGTTCCCTGTGTACAGTTTTTTTGATTCATTAACTGATTTTAATACAATCAACATGAGTTACAACAAACACATATAGGAAAAAAAAATATCAATCTGA
Organism: Caprimulgus europaeus; assembly: GCA_907165065.1. Next base: position 44,286,302 of record OU015532.1, on the reverse strand, counting down.
TTAAGAGACAGTGTAATTAGGATCAATTTCAAGTGAATCAACCTATAATTAACCTATGTCTTGATTGGGGTTTTTTTTACATACTGGCAAGGCATCTAATTTTTCTCATAACTTTTAGTTTTGGGTTATTTCAACATTTGTTAAAAATTAAAGAGGTCACCAAAAAAAAAAAAAAAAAAAAATCCCCAAAACCCAAAACCCTGAAGCCCAAAAACAGTTAAATGAAGTTTTTCCCACACTAACAGGTTCTGCCGATTTCTGAAGTGTTTATTAGCCAACATTTAACACATTCCAAACAAAGACACAATAAAGAAGTACTGAATTCAGTGGAGTTTGAGTACATCATTTAAAAAAAAAGCAAAGCCAACACAACTACAGAATATTTCCGTATTGTAGATGTAGCCTTGGCATTTATCCACATCCTGTTCTTCTCTCCATGACAACTACTATTTCTTCCAATAAACAACAAAAAGTAGGCAAGACTAACACCCCCAGTCTATCATTTTATCTAAAATTATAACATTAGATAAAAATTCATAACTCACAGATACTTCCATCAGAACTGGTTGTATCAACTCTCTATATTTCATATTAAAAAAACAAAGCCAAAAAAAAAGTGATACAGTTCCTCACCTATTTAACTGCAGGAACTTGTCAAGTAGGAAAGATATTCCAGACAATAGATTTCTTGTCTGGGTATTTCCTCTGATCTTGTCTCCTTAAATGATTTGTCAATACTTAGTTTTAGTTTATTGTAACAGACATTTAAAATGGTATAATTATCAATGATATTTGAAATTTGATTTTTCAGGCACTATAAAAATATCACTAATTTACAGCCAAATAACATCCACCAGGTTACCATCTCGAATTCTGACAAATTTACAGTCAATATTTTAGATTTGGAATATTTAAGTTTAAAATTTGATGCATTCAAGATCAAAAGTTACTTGGTCCACTAGAAGAGAATACTTAAGCTAAAAATTATTTTTTTAAAATAAAAATATTCCTGTAATATGCAGAAAGAGATTCTATGCTGCTTCTGAGCATCTCTTGCAAAAAGCTGTTTTCCCCACGCTCTACTCACAAAAGAGCCAATTAAGAAGGAAAAAAAAAAAGGCTAGAAACTAGACATTAAATCATAAAATGTAATAAGGTTATCAGAAGGTTATTAGATCACCCCTCCCCTCTAAGATGAGATCACACATGCTTATGTGTCTTACTACTTTTTATGAACTTCCAGAGACAGACATATGCTCCTCCCAGTCTAGGGCAGTGTTTCCCAAGCCACACTGCATTCATCTCTGCTGCTGAAAATGTAAGCTATTAGGTTCAGTGGTGTTCCAAAAGACCCAGAACAGCAGCATTGACTCTCTATATTAAATCAGCCTTGATTTTTGAAACCTCTCCTCACACATCATGGACCCAGTGTTCTGATCAGCAGTACTATTGTCTTCTGGACTCTCCAGTTCTGATTTGTTGGCAAGGTCATTTTGGTTTGTGTGTGTGTGTGAAGAGCGTGGCTCAGCACTGGACACAATGAGGTAGCTGACTCCGTTTCTGCCCGAAGCTGAGCACAGGAATTCACACAGTGTTTCATGACAGTGCTTCCATTTACGTAACCCAGTATGAAGTGACATTTTCAGAACTCTTTTTTGTGCGTGATACTGTTGACTTGAGGTCAGCTCTTAACCCTCAATCTTCTTCAAAACTCTCAGCCATTCCTTATTCTGTATTTGCCTATTTGATTTTTCTTTCATTTAAAAACAGTATTTTAAGCTTGCCCTTAATGGCTTGTATCCCATTTTCCCCAGATCATTCCAATTTGTTGGTTCATGTTAAATTCTAACCCAATGTTACAACTTCTCTGCAGTCTCTCAGCCTGGTATGATTTTTCACTGTGGTAAACATGTGAGTCAATGGATATATTAACAACCTCTTTTCTTGAGAAGGAAAAAGACATGAAAGTCTTTCTTGTGCTGCTGCATCAGAACTCAATTATATAGAACAAACTTTCAATAAAGAATATATTTCAGAGGGCCAGCCAAGCAATAAGCCATCTTTCAGACAAGAATCCAAGCTAAATGACTACCAGAATTAAACAGTGAACTAAAGCCAAATGTTAGAACAAGAAACAGTCTTTGCTGACGCTCGGGCGAGGGGGAAAGCAGTAAGCAAGAAAGATAACAGATACTCCAGGAACACAGAGGGACAGCCCAGCTTTGATCCTGATAAAAAGGGCAGGGCTAGATCAGCAGCATACCTTTCCAAAAAGATATTTTCCCTTTCAGTCAGGAATCACACGTAGAACTATTTAGATACATAGAAATAAAAAATATCTATCCAAGATTTCAGATGCCCCTACAATAAACTTTAAAACTCAAAATATAAAGTCTTTTTGCAGAGATTAGTTTATCTTCAAAAGCGTTATCACAGATAAATCTAACTTATAGTATGTACAAGAAAAGATAAGAAAGTGTTTTAGAATGTAATAATGCCCAGTTGATCTTTCTTTTTTAGTAAACTCCAAAACCACAGTTCATCTATAGAATGGATCAGACCAAGTGTGAAGTATGATGTGGAAAAAAAAAAGGGAAAGACTACCATGGGAATGTTTTTACATGTGAGAAGCATCAAGAAAAAGTATTAAATAGGGACATGGATTAAATATAGTTTTTCTCAGCCAGGCTCTGATAGCAGAAAATAGTTCCAAATGCAGTTTGTTATCCAATGACAGGAAGCAGGAACCCAACACAATCCACAGATTTCATAATGAAGTAATACAGAAAAGTACTGCCTTTGATCTGTTAGTTACTTGCAACCTACCAGCACTACCTAGATCTTACCTAGATATTAAGCCCAAATCAGCTTTCCTTCACTGCTCAATCTCCCTGACCAGCTGAGCAATGCATACAAACCCACTGGTTAACCAGTGTTCTAGACACTGCAGTTTATAGACCTGCACAAATCCTCTTCGTTATCCTCCCACACAAATTGAGTGGAAAAAGTGAAAAGTGGTTTCATGCAGTTTCCCAACCACCACACTCTGTCCTCGCTAAAGGAAGGACAACATCTCTACAAAAGATGCCACCATCACCGCTGTTTACAGACAGATCAAGCTAGTGTGAACACAGTCCAGAACGAGGTATAAAAACCAAGCATAAGCAAGCACAGATGCATGCATCCAGGCTCACACTTAAAAGAAAATAAAATCTTAATTTACAAAACTGTAAACTAAGATACAGACAAATTGCTGAACCATGTAACATCACGTACAAGGGACCAGTCAATTCTGGTAAGAAGTGAGGTCTAGACAAGTCACAGAAGTTCTTTGTATGGACTTTTTATCCATTTCCAGGGCCTGGAGCACAGATATTTCACATGGGGCTGGGGCAGGAGAGGAAGACTATTACAGATTTTTCTAGTTACCAGTCAAGATTTTCTCCCTCTGAATCATTGTTTCTGTTCAGTATCGACAGGTCACTGCTAACAAGGGCCAGGAGGGATCTGGCAAGATGAGCCAGTTCTAGTCTGAAGCTCTCACAGAAGCCAGATCTGTTCTCCAAAGTCAAATCATCTATTTCCAGTCTGACCCAGCACTGTTGCATGAAAGGCTTGCTAAAGCAATTTGGCAGGAAATAAACCCCCTTGCGTTCCAACTCACCCTCAGATAACTGGAGGAGCTGGGGGCGGCTGGGCTTAAATCCTGAGTGATGCCCAATCGAGCACGATGGGTCTGACAATGGCAGACTCACTCAATAGCACACTGCACTCCCATACCCACAATTTATGGACTCACATGGCCAAACCTGCAGAATTTAGCAGTGTCCCATTGGGCACAGGGTTGGTGTGGCTGGTTATGGACAGACACAGCTCAGTGTGACACTAAAAGCTCAGACACAGCAGTGCTGGATTCACTCGATAGTGTCCCCTACCTGCCATCCAGCCACGACCCAATCAAGCAACAGCCCAGTAAGGAATAGCACAGCAAGTCCATGAGCAAATAAAAGCACTTTAGTAGAGCAACAGGATTAACACAGATTCGTATGGACTGCTGGTGATAATCTACTGTCTGCAGAAATAAATGCTTACACTAAGGTTACAAATTAGTAACAAGCTATTAACTGCTAAAAGGTGACAAGTTACTACAAAGCCCTAAGGTGGTAGAATAATTCTCTAGAGATTTTCTAAGTTTCTGAGGAAGATCCTCAGCTAAGTCTAAGTCTTACCCGAAGGCGTCCCAAAGCGGGGGAAGAGAGGCTCAGCCCGTCAGCTGGTCCCAGGGGTCAGAGGTCTGCGATGGAGTTATCCCTGACTGGGGCACGATGATGTCTTCCCTAATTCCCTCCTTTCCTCAGGATATTTTTATACTATTTTTACCTGCAAGGTGGAGCTTGAGTGACTCTAGTCAAACCTTCATGGTGATTAGCAAAAGACACTTCCATTGCCCTTTTAAGGTAGAAGTTACCAAAGCTTAGAGGTGTGCTCTGTAAGGGGGAAAGAGGGGGGTCAGGGGTACAGTTATGTTTTTTGTCAAGGTGCACAAAGGGAGGCAGTTGTCAAAGGGGTGCCAGCTGTCGATCCAGAATCGCGAGCAGACCATACATCAAGCCTTGTGGAGTCAAAACTGCGACTGGTACGGGAGTTGGAGAAGGAGCCACCACTCTTCCCCATCTCCTGCACAGATAAACAGCCAGAAGGAAGGTGATGTTAGAGGAATTCCTGGCATACCAGCTGCGTTTTTCCCCTGGGATCTTCTTCCACACGGTACCTTTCCCTTAGTGTGTGGATGCAGCCACTTTCTGACTTCAGTTACCTCCAGCAATTACTCCACAAGCGCTACCACAAACTGCTGGGCAGATCCACTGCCTGGCTGCTGCCTCAAGGCACAGCTACACTCCCACACTCTGCTCCTGCCTGCAGAGTCTCAGTTCTTCCTTTGCACCACTTTAACACTTTCTAAACGCTCATCTGAGCTCATCCAAGCCACAAACCAAGAAACAAAACTAGACACCTTTTTGCTGAGTCTGTGGGATAAATCAGTTAACCGGTTTCAGGAGGAGTCAGACATGGAGAAAAGCAGAGTTTGGGAAATGGACACAACCTCTTTCAGCAACAGTAAGTAAGTAAACTAACCCAATTTCAAGAAACTTAACTGGAAACTGGATGCTTGGAAAGCTACCACTATATTCTTTGTTCTGTCCTGGCCATGAGGTCCCCAGCAAATAATTTTAAATACCATGTTTGTTTGTTTGTTTGTTTTTTAAGCCATTCTTTAAATTCTTAAGCTAACAAAGCACTTCATGAGTTATGACTGTCTAAATAAGTCATAATAACTGAGAGTATTTTAGAAGTCTTCAGCTTGACAACCATTACTGAAGTTGTGTGAACAGTAAAAGCATCTCACCTGTGACAAATCTGCTCGAGCTATTAGTCTAATTTGGTCAATTGTGAAAGTTCAAGAAAGTTTCACAACCTTCTTATCCACACCATAATGAACAATACTGATCATAACAGTCTCTTCTACAGCTGCATCAAAAAAGAATAACGTCATAACATGCTTGGTTTCCAAGTTTACACCTGAATTCATGTTTCAGTGAAGTTCACCTCATTCTTTAAGCAACCTCTCAAAAATAAGAGAGCTACTATTCTTCTAAGATTTATCATTTATGATATGTTTATTTATTTAAATGAGTATAGTGGTACTTGTATAAACCTTCAAAAACATAAGAATCTGCAGTATTAAGTTCCTAATTACATCAGATTCATAATAAGAATGTAAATTCTTAATTGCAGACCACATCACCATTTGACAAAATCTGGATCTAGGATATCCCAGAGCACACAACAGTTTCCAGCTACAACAGCTTTGTTACAACTCTCAGAGAAGCTTCATGGGATAGGGCCTGTGCCCAGCTTCTACAGAAGTACTGCTTGTCTCTGAGAAATACATTGAATATCTGCAATACAGATGAAAGAACCAAAAAATACTGCCAAAGAATAAGGGCTTTTGACATAAACCAGAAGATGCATAATGAACCTATCAAAGAATTTCTCATTTTAGAGATGAGAGGCAAAGAGAAGGGAGAGAAATGGGTGTAAGTAGAAAAGAGGTGTCTGATTGACCCAACTTTGTCAGTGATTTGACATAAAAGCGAAGGACCTGACCTCTCTTTTGCAAAGTTTGCTTTTTCCCCACTGACAAGGATCTCTCAACAGAAGGGCAGTTTTCAGTTGCTGATTAGGTAGCACAAATCTTCATCTATTTTCTTTAGATCCAGTTTGTGTCCCAGTGGAGGCAACATCACAGAGAAGTACTTACTTACCAGCAATTATTATTGCTCAAATTGATACTTTCGAAGACTCTTCTTCTTCACTTTCATTTTGAAGCCTAGGTAACTCTCTGAAAGTAGAAGAGAAAAAGAAAATCATTAGTTTTTATCCCTTTTTATCTTTACCCATGTTTTCATCCTTTGACTATTACATGCAGCATTCAAGAGACGCATGCAAACACTCATAAAAAATATTGCTCAGAATTGTATATGATTTGTGATTAGGTAATTTGTAGCAAAACTCTTATGAAAACATAAATTTATACATATGAACAACCTTATGAACAACTCCTATTTATACTGAGGTCCCAAAAAAATAGAAACTTAATTGCCAAAAAAACCAACAATGGTTAAGTACAGGCCCTGAAGGCATCTGTGAAAACAAATTAAGAAAACAAGGGGGAAAAAAACAGAGGATTCATTCTTGGGATGTATACAGACATTGAGAAAAATTATAGGATCAAGATCCTAAAACCAGATGTCTAAAATTAAAATAGTAAACTCTTGCAACTGAAACAGTTGCTACATGGAAAAGCTCTGCCTTTAAAACAGATGTAAGCAGATTAAGCTGGTTTGTACCACTTGTTTATTGATGTTTGTACAGAACACAGCATACATAGTAGACCACATATAACGTAGTAGATTGTCTTAAACAAAACCTTACTTTGGGGTTATCAAGGCACAGAGTTACTACAGCATCTTACAGCAGTGTTCTCACTAATCCAGAATGGCTGTGTGCTACTGAACTGAGTGTTCATTCTTGGCCATTTAACAGAAAAGCAATCAAAGCTGCACACATCAGACTCGGAAACAGCAATAAATTGGATGTTGAAAAAGCTAATTTGTGAACCTGACTTCAAGGAAAAGGATAAAACTGGGGAAGAAAAATAAACAGGAAACCAATTAAAAGCAACAATAGTACCCGGAACAGGACTGAAAAGAAAATGATAAATGCTTCAGATAATTGTCTTTTACTGCAAGGAGAATTCTGCCAAATTAGTCTTATTTTTGAAGTAAAATTAAGTGATTTTATATTTCAAAGAGAAGCTTTGGCAGCTGTACTGTGAAACAAACAAGGTGAACTGGCAACTCTAAAAATCTCAAAAGCAGCAACAGTGATAAAAATTTTAAAAAGACTGAATTCTGTATTTTCATTTAATAAATTATTTAAAATAATCAACACCTACAAGATCAGAGCCTATGAACTTCCAAAAATTGAATGCCTGGGGGAAAAAAGAGTGAGACAGCCTATTTTCATTTTGATTTGGAATTGATAGTTTGGGTATACTTCAGCAAAGGCAGCACTAAATAAAAAGGACACAGCTTTTCCTGTCATAAAGGACCTCCGAAATCCAAACAACAACAAAAATACAACAGTGTTACCCCATCTATAAACTAACATCAGGGGTTTAGCTTTCCAGAAAAACCAAACTAGTTCTTTTATTGTAACTGATTGGATAAGAGGTGCAATAAGTGTTTCACAGAAATGGAGAGGTGAAACTATCAGCTGAAGGTGAGTCAGGAAGCCAAGCAAAACTGAATGTGAAGCCCAAGTGTGCCAAGAGCTGGCCTGCCAGTGAGCTCCTCAAAGCACAGTCTAGATTGGTGGTTAATTTCCATTTCTGATGAAGCATTATGCTGTAGCTTCTCACTGGTCTGTATTTGCAACCCCAGTAACAGGTAGAAGGCAGCATGGTATGTAAGCCACATGTACAGAAAAATAGATTAAGCCAGACAGGCTGATAGAAAACATGAAGTGGAAATGTTTTATTTCATGTAATTAAAAGAACTATTAATAAATTTACAAATTGATTTCTCTGCAAGCAACAGAATTACAGGCAGTACCAAAAGGCCAGAGTCCTACTAGGCTTGGCAATTCACCACACCCTACAAAAAGCTCACCAAAACTTTCAACTGTGCTATCCTAAAAGATATAAAATCACACAGAACAATAAAGAGAAGGCATGAATATCTGGGTCTTTTTTCCACACTAACATACCAGCAGAGTGAAACAACTACTTAACAGTTGGTTATAGCAGGGGTATTAAATAAAGTTCCAATGTAGTTTATACCTCTGCTCCAGGAAAATCTGTCCACAAGACAAATAATTGAAAAAACTAAAAATAAAATTACAAAACAATGTAATACGTTCAGTTGGTTTAACATAAAAGAGTCCAGCCTAGCCCGGTCAAGTCTTTTGTAGCTCCATTTAACTGATTCTACCCCTATGACATCGAAATTTTGATCTGAGTTCCAAGTATTGTTTTGCAACCAAGTGTGCAATGGTTTTAAATATTTTCTTGTAGCCCATAGTCTGCCCAGAGTAACAAAGAAGTAACAAATATTGTATTGAAATCAAGATACAGGAGACCAGCAATTTTTTTTTTTCCATATATAAATCTATTACTAAGAGCAAAGAAGAAAAGCCCTTTGTTTTAAGAACATCACAACTAATGTATTATGATTATCTATACCAGGTTCTTTTTATGGAACTGTGGAAAAAATAGTTAACCTACTCTGAGTCATTCCAAACTTGAAAACTACCAAAAAGCTTACAATTTTCCAGCCTAATATTGCAAATAAATCCCTGAAAATGGAATTCTATTTCTAACACAAAAACTACAACTATTAAAAAAAAAAAAAATCTTTGCATTTGTTGTTCATTCACCTCAACAGTATTACAAATGTCATTAGATTAATTAGACCGTGGTGCCTTCCAGATAGACCTGCCTCTTTGCAGAGATCCTTCTGGAGATCAAGGTCATGATTTTAGCTGATTCTGACTTTGAATTGCTGGGTGAATACGGACTAGCCACTATCTTTTATTTATAGAGAAATGACTGTATTTATAAAAGAATATATCCTTATAAAGGGTTCAATACATCTGGAGTGTTTAATCCAGTCCCCTGCATTCCGAGAACCCATCCAAAACAAAGTCCAAAGTGTTTCATCAACACTTTTCATGTAGTTTGAGTTTTAAAACAGACAGAAGACATTCAGGTTGGATGAGGCTTTGAGCAACCTGGTCTAGTGGAAGGTGTCCCTGCTGCTGGCAGAGGGGTTGGAACTGGATGAGCTTTAAGGTCCCTTCCAACCCAAACCAGTCTGGGATTCTATGAAAATTGAATGTACAGCAGCAAGAGAACAGAACTCAAGGATGCCAGCCATGCTGTAAGTGCCTCCAGCTACAGAAGTGTTAGATGAAAACACCTACATCGCCTCAGGAACACAGAGGGGAAGAAAAAGGGAAAACTCTTCCCTCCTCCCTTCCCCATCTGACTGGGGCAAACTGGTTTAACTTTGAACACAGACACTAGATGCAGATGCCAGGGCAGGACTACTTTCCCAACACCACAGGAGGAACCAGACATCTCACTCAAAATCCCATGTTTAGTCAACGGCAAATTGCCTCTGCTTCAGAAGAAATTATAAAAATTATATAAATTATGCACCAAGAAGACAAAAACATAAAAAAAATAAGTATTTCCTTCTGATCTCTACAAGATACCAGTGACAGCCCTGAAGAACAGAATCTGTAAAATTGGAAACTTTGGCAAATAACAATCAAATATTTTTCTTGCCTGTTTTATCCTCTTCCTCACAGATTACTGTTATTCCTCTGACAATAAATTTATGTTCAGTTGTTTCTGTCCCATATACACCCTCACACCCAGTAAAGGCTATTCTTATTTCTGCTTAGGCTTTACTGGACAAATTCTTTTGCCTTTAAGAAGGCAAGATCAACTTCAGCATAATCACATCAAGAGTTCTTTCTTTTCCAAATGACTCAATCATTTCTGAGTGTGACTGTGATCAGACCTATATATCTGACATATATAAAGCAAATTAACTACTGCTTTATTGGTTGGTCCCAACAACCTTTTTTAAAAACTAGAAACCAGGTGGTGTGGCTTAGAATCAAGTTACTCTTGCAAAGCCACATCACCTGAGGAGGAAACAGATCAGGATCTGGGTCATACAACAACCACCTACCTCAGATTAACTGTCTGGTTACACTCGGAGTTCCTGTCAGTGCTCAAGTATGGGAATATGCAATTTTTTATTTTTTAATTAAACTGATAAATCATCCTCTACCACTAAGTATGGTAATCCTGCCTTCTCTAGTCTCAGCAACTTCAGAAGCACACAGACCAGCTTTTTAGCAAAGTCACTTGCTTATTTCAGTGCTGCCTCCATGGTTTCAAGTTGCTGGCAGAGAAGTGACCGAATCTATGTTAGGGAAAATATTACAAGAAAACAATCAATTTAAACAACAAAACTGCTTAAAACAAACAAACAACAAAACCAGCTACAATATTGCACTGAATGTTTTTTCATGATTGGTAAAGAAAAATAAATTTAAAATTATTATTTCTGTAAACCAAGTGAAGCTCAGAACAAGTGTTTTCCAGTTTTAAAACGAGAGACAATGTGGTTTTCTAATGAAGAAACAGTTATTCAACTAAAAAACTGAACTACTTCTCTCTTATACCCATCAGTCCATCTGTCTGGTACCATTGTTAGTTGCTGGTACTAAACAAGTTTCCTTCAACAAATATGGAAAGAAAATACATCCCAGGGGAACAAAGGGAAAGATTTTTTTTTAAATATATTTATTTTATATATAAAAAAAAGATTATCTGTATTTTATTTATTTATTTATTTTAGGTTAAGACTCCTTACTGCTAAGGGCTAAAGAAAAGATGGAATATACTCAATCCATAATACGCAAGAATCAAAGCCAAATCATCCAACTTCTGCTGTACACAGATGAAAGGCTCTCAGGACTTAGTTGTTTTGCAGTGAAGTGCACAGGACTCTTTCTGCAGTGCAATTTTGTAGAGAAGGTTCCCCTTCAAACGAGCTTTGACTATCACAGGTTTGAGAAAGACAGATGATTGTTCAATGAAATTCTACTTTAATCAAACAAGATACAGATTTGGAAGCAGCATTCCCCAGAATTCCTCAAAACAAGCCTAAAAGATGTCCTCACACTTGTTCTTCCTTATCAGACAGGGCTTTGTCACTTTGACCTTGTTCTCAGAGAACACCATTTTTAATGGCACAAATAATAATTAGGAGCAGAATTCAGTTTCATTAAGTGGTTATCCTTAGCAGAAGAAAATATAAAACAGTTATAAGGTATAAAGTCCTTTCATGAATTTAAAATTGTCACATAAAATGGTTTCTCAAGACATAAATCAAGGACAGTGTACAAAACCTACAGTACACAGAACAGTACATAATGCTCTGACTTCTTTCATTGAAAAAGGACCAAACTATGAAGTTATTAAATAACATCCCAAACATAAACACATTTTTAACCCATTTGCTTGCTGGGAGGGAGGTCACCCGGAATTTAATAACCCAATGTGACACTGTGCAGTTCTCGAGTCCTCTCCTGCTCCCCTCCCTTCCAGACACATTGGCCCAACCACTTGACTCATTTTTCCCTTTTATTCATTTAAAAAATACATAAGCCTCACCGACACATCCCAATATTCCCAGAAGACAGGTCACTGTTGTTCAGAGCCTCCAGCCCTACATTTTTCACGTGACAAAGGTTCCCATATGCTACAGTGCAATTGCTAACGCATTACACACTTGCATACGTAGAACAAACCTGAGGAAAACTTGGGACAACACTGCAAGCACTGGATCTCTCCTAGCTCCCTCAAATCCAGGAACATATGTTATGTTTCTTTTCCCCAGAGTCCCACTTCTTCTCAGCCATGTGAAGTGCCATCTGTGCTTCCCAGCCTGGCAAGCTAAAAATCTGCTGTCATTCATGTCACCAGCGAGCAAGTTAAAGGCAAAGAGCGCTCTCAAAGAACGTGAGTTACAAATGGCAACCTAGATCACGGCTCCAAAGTGATGAGTGGTGACCGTGGTTAGTTAAAGGGTCATAGGGAGGAAAAGCTGGCAAGCAGTAGATTGTCTTTGGAGCTTCCCTCAGCTCTGTCAACTAATGTAAAAACTAAGGGGAATAGAACAGGAGCAGCTGGAAATCTCAGAAAGTAAAAATATTACTCCACTGACACAAGACATTTAGTGGGCTACTACATGAAGAAAGATAGAGGGCATGCTCAGCTGAGGATGGACAGATACAGACAGTAGAGGAGGAAATCTTGTCTTCAATATTCCAGGTTTATACTTGTTCTGAGATCCAGAATGCAACAGAAGCCAAACACTCCACATAACATTAAAATGAGAAAGTTACAGTCAGAAGGAAAGCGTAGATCTCCTATAAATTACCAAACAAGCAAATTTAAGTGGATGAGGAACTGAAGGGCCTATTGAGAGAGGCTGTTTGTTCCTTTTTGTTTGTTTTTTCCCCAGACAGCCAGCAGAATCATTCAAAGCATAAGATTTAATATCAATGACTCACAGGATAGGCCTTTCAGGAAGCAGCTCATAGATGAGTTAACCTCTAGCTGGTACCTGGTTTAACTATTGCCTTTATTACATCCATATCCTAATGTCTGAAACTCTCACAGACACTGAAACACAAATCAACATGTTAGAACAAGCCCTGAAGTACTTTTGATAAAGGTCAGCTGCACTTTTCCAACCTCTGGGAACAACCTGAGGGTTATCAGACCGACGAGAAATGCAGCTACCTGTTCTGAGGGCTCAGAGATTAACAGAAAGGACACTTGTCAATCCGTGCCAGCTGTCCTCCCTACCAGACAATGGTCCACTTGCTTAGTGTGGATGCAGCCAAATGGGATCTGAAATCAAACCAGCTTAAGGAAACAAAACCTAAGCGCAGATAAGGGCTGGAAGAATACACAACACTAAGACAAGGGGAAAGGCGTAACCATCTTTAGAAATGTAACTAAAAGAATGAGGAAATTTAGAGGCAAGGAAATCACACAGAGAGAACCCTCTCTCTAGACACATGCTACTGAAAGGAAAGACTGAAAAAAGCTGTTGGGAAAGCCCAAATAAGAAAGCTGTTAAGTGAAGAATACAGACAACATGAAGAAATTAAGGATGAAATGCTGGCAAAACTTGTTCTCTTGGAGAAACTCAATAAGAAACAAACTTGTGTTTGAATTTGAGGGAAGAACCAGTTTGTGCAGTACAGCCTCATTATTATTTGTTACGGGTTACAGTAATTAGTTCAAAAGAGAAAGCATATCTTCTCAAAAGACAAGGATATGAATACAATGTTTGACAGTCTCACCAAAAAAAAGTAAGACCTAAATCAGCAAGCTTCACAGAAGACTAAAAACCATACCATGCAAATCACTGAAACACAACAGAGAAGTTGAAAACGTAACAAAAAGGAACAGAGGTAAGGCAAAAAAAGAAATCTATTTTGTTTCTATTTCATATTTATATTAAAAAGCTAGAGGGCCTTGCTATTAATTATGAGGGAATATTTTAAATCAAGGGATTTAATTCAGCCTATCGAAATTTATATCTAAAGGAGATTAAGTATTTAAAAAATGTAAAAATATACACCTTACTACACACTACAAATACCTGCTACCCCTACAAATACCATTACTCATTTTAAAGTCAGATAAATTTATATTGAAAGAGAAGTGAACACACAAGAGAAACACCAACATCAACAGAATTACTACGAATCCCTTAGGTATGCATTGAAACAATTCATGTAGCAGCAGATTAAAAGAAAGAAACAGCAGCTTGAGAGGGATTTTTTATAAGGACAGTTAGTGACAGAACAAGGGGAAATGGCTCTAAACTGGAAGAGGGGAGGTTTAGATTAGACATTAGGAAGAAATTCTTCTCTGTGAGGGTGGTGAGACACTGGCCCAGGCTGCCCAGAGAAGCTGTGGCTGCTCCTCCCTGGAAGTGTTCTCGGCCAGGTTGGATGAGGCTTTGAGCAACCTGGTCTAGTGGAAGGTGTCCCTGCTGCTGGCAGGGGGGTTGGGACTGGATGAGCTTTAAGGTCCCTTCCAACCCAAACCAGTCTGGGATTCTGTGATTTTCTGTTGTGCCTTAGATGCCTTCCCTCTCCCTGCCTCTTTTTTTTTTTTTTTTTATTTCCCTCTTAAAAAGGTAAGTTCTTCAAACCTGTCCACAGTGAGAACACAGTCTGGTGTTGCTGTGGATATTATACTAGGAATTCATACATAATTCCATCTGTCATTTTAAGTTTTTCAAACAAGAACCAAATAAAAATCACAGCATTTTATTTCACAGTGTAGTGTCCAAACAGCTGGAGTGACTCTGCTTGTATTAACTGATGGTCAAACAGCAGTAAGGTGACATTAACAAGAGTTAATTCAGAACCCCAGCAGCAGCTGTGCAGCTTTCAGAGACGGGATCAGTTCGGTTCTGCTGCCATGGCTGCTCCCTGGGAAGGCCAGGAACAGATGCAAGCAGCGTTCGGCATCCAGGAGACCCAACACCGCTTCCCTGAGGCAAGACAGCGCTGCAGCTTCATGTTTATCAGACACGGGCTAATCAAAGGTAGATCTTCAAACAAAGGTCAAGAAGTCTATCAAAGCTGAGATGCTAGTAATTAAGATCAAAGAAGTGGTCAGGGATTTTCAATACAAAAAATCTGAAAGACCTTTTTGAAATTTGTTTGTTAGGTGGCTGATGGTGCCTGATAATGAAGGAAGCTGAAAATTTGTACTGAATATAATGCCATTAGCATGAATATTACACAAAAATATGCAATTTATATATTTCAGAAAATGCCTTTGAAACTATTCCTCAATACTACACACCAAGCTTTACAGAGCCTAAATGTTAGGGGAAAAAAAACACACACTAATAGTATGGCATATTTCATTTCAGAGAGGATTCAGGGCTTTCAAGTTGCTCGTATTTGAATAATTTTTGACACATCTTTTCCTTGAGCATGCTTCACCACAGACTAAAACAGTGTGATATTAAGAAGAGACTATTGCTAAACGAATACATGAAGATTCCTCCTGAAGTGGGTCTGTTACTTTCCTATCTCCCCACTTTTACTACCCATTAGGCAACCTTGCATTTCTCTCTTGTTTCTCTGATGCTTAATTTACTACGGAAATTTTTAGAAAATTATACATGTCTTCCCTACTTAGGGATAAAAGCAAGTATGATTTTTGAAGTTACATGTTGAGTTTAATCAAGCTGAATTTCACCTTTTCATCCTTTCAGCCTATAGTGTATGAAAGCAAACAGACTCACTGCAATTAAGTTACTGTGGGTTAAAGAGTTCTTAATTCATTCTCAAAATAAGTATAATATTGGTAGTAATTCAGGTTTCTCTACACTATCCCATGACTGTGGTACAAGCTACTTTATGTGACCAATATTAGATATAATTAGTATAATTCTACAGTTTTGTACATATGTATAGATGTATAATATGGATATGTATAATCTATAAGTTTAAGCTAGATTTCATACAGCAAAGAACTTCATAAATTATATCAAGAATCACTTCTGTCTTCCTTCATAACAACAGCTTCATGTAACCATAGCTCACCCTTTCCCACAGCAGTTGAGGTGCTGACAGATACCATGCAAAGAGGACAAGGTGGAACTCAAACACCAAGGGACACGGAATTGTGGGGTTTCTGCTGAATCCTCATCTCAGTAAGAGAAAAAGGAAAAGGAAAGGAAAAGCAGTATACATAAGAACTCAGGGAAGCATGAAAGAAAAAATATTGAGACAATGTTAAAAAACACTGAGATGTAATCTTAAACCCGATATAAAAGCACATTTTGTAGCAGCTTTCACTACAGTTTTACAGAGCTACAGTTTGACATCAGTGCTGTCCATCATTGAACTCATTAGAGAGCCTACTGGGTAAAGAAGGACAAACTTGTCACCACAATTCATACATCTCCATCAGGAAACAGAAAGTCTAAAGCTGAAAAAGCAAGATAAAAGACAGCTGAGAGACAAAATGTTTTGGTGAAGCTCAGACTGCATCCTCAAGAACTGATGACTCTTCCTCCCAAAGATCTTTTCTCCACACAGTACCTGTGCTGTCCGAGTCACTGTCACCAGGTGCACACAGGTGATGAGGGCAGCTTGGGGAAGCCAGGCCCTTGCAACACCATAAATGTCATTAGAAATCACTGCTCAAAAACCAATACAGCCTTTTGGTTTGCCACGTTCCCTGACACATGTGCCAATACACCAACACATCACAACAAGTACTGACATTCATTATTCTTAAATACTGTCATATTTTTGGGTGTCTTTTGGGTTTTTTTTTAATGTTAGTGCATATTAACACTATGTGCACTCCTGGGACTATCCACCTTCAAAATAACAGTAAATCTTCACCCAGCACATCCAAACACAGCTGAAGAATTCTCAGATGGACTTCACAGTTCACAGCATTTTTTTCTCTATAATCACTTAACATATAAGTTAAAAAAAAGAAAAAAATGGTGCAAGGGCTTGGAGCTCCAGATACCTTTGAACACCAGGTGATGGCAGGTAATAAACACCACAATGACACAACATTTTCAAGCAACTATCAAGAAAACTGTCCAAAGGATCATTCCATCCCAAAACACTTCTGATTTCAAAAAGCACAGTTAAAGCTATCACCTCTTTCGATAAGATATGTCTAAGCCAGATAAAGAAATAATCAATATCCTTGTGGTTGCTTCTGCCAGAGAAGGCAAGAAGTTTAAGCAACACCAACACTACGCATTTATAAGAGACTTCAGGAGAAAAGCACTACCAAAGGTTATGAATCTGAAGATTCCCTGTTTGTTTAGGACTCTGAGGAGCACTCAAATAACAGAAAGCACACACAGCAACATCAGGCACACAAGCTGCTCTCTGCTGCCTGAGAAGTCAGATCAATGGAAACCCTCCCAATAAATGAAAAACCACCGCCTTGCAGGTGCCACTGAGTTACACCCACTATTTACAAACTTCTCAGCAGGAAACAGTGATTTTCACAGACTCCCAGGATGCACCTTTGCTGTCTAACACAGTGTGAGCATATTGCAACATTTCCCATCACTGCCATGAGAAAATGTATTTAAATAAACATATAAAGACTGTGAAAAAGTGTTTCCGTATTTACATTGCTATATAAACATTAAGGAAGTTGGAGGAAGGCTCTTTAGAATCCAGATGCACTTTTGAGACCACTCTGAAATGAACAAGATGCAATTCTGCTTCCTATTTTTCACATTTATTTTCAAAAAGAAAGCATGTAATTGATATTTTGGTTGACACTTGTGATGAGACACTAAGCCACAACTCCATCTACCACTTCAGATTGTTTAGAAACATAAAAAAAATAAATCATATAAATCTATAAAAATAAAACGCCGTCAAGATTAATAATTTCTTTTCCTAAACTATCTGTAGCAAAACACATTCAAAATAATCATACAGACAACTTAACAAACATGGCATGACTTGACAACACCCCAAAATCTTTACTGCATTGCATCATAGCCAATTTTATGCTTGCCTTCTAAAATACGTAGTTTTTTTCACAAATGTACTTTAAGGAGAGGGCTCCCTGCCTGAGAAAGGAGGATGTCATTTAACCAAGAGCAAACCTGGAATTGCCAGGTCAAAGTACTACAGAAGAGATCCACACAGTTAGCAAACCAGTAAAATTCACATAAAACTGCTGATCAAAGATCAGTTTGAGGGGAAAAAAAAAAAAGAAAAAATTTTTAAAAAAGGAAAAATACAAGTTTCATTAACAAAAATTGCAGATAAAAAGGATTTATATTTAATCTTTTCCAAATGCTAACTGATGTCAACCTGACATAAAAAGTTGGATAAAAGAGTATCTTAATGACAGGTGAAACTCAAGAAACTGAGTTGCCTAAATTACCATCCAGAAGTAATAGTATCCCTAAGTACTCAAATGCAAGTTCATTTTAACAATTCAAAATAAATCTCAGGCACTTAGCCTGAGAATTCCATTAAAACTCCCTCAAAAAATAAACAACTTTCTCAAGCAAAAATACAGAAAACACTGCAATTATGTCTTGAGATAAACTAATGAGACCCCCATTTAAAAAATTAATTTCAATCATTCTACTTACCCAAACAAGATGACACCACCCCTGTGGGAATGCTGAACTCCTGCCTACCGTTCCCTACTTCTTGCAAAGCCCTCACTACCTCTTGAACTACAGCCAACAGGTCTGATCTGGCATTAAAATTCCTTAAGGGTTATTAAAATTGATGACAAAAGCATAGGAAAAAAACCAACAAGTCATATTACATGTTAAGGTATTTCAAATATTATTTCAGCACAAGCTAACTGCAAAAATTGGCAACCAATAATCAGAATGGTGTTGTACATTCAGACCTCCAGCAATTACGTGCCCCAGGCATTTGGACTAACAGTTTTGTGCTTCCTCTGCCTTCGGAACTCATTTAACCCTTTCTCAGGTTTGCTGCTTTCCATCCTGCATCTGACTCAAGGTGAAGCACATTAGATGTCTTCAGATTCTTTCTGTAAATTAAAAAAATAAAAATAAAAATATAAAAATAAAAAATAAAAAATAAAAATAAAAATAAAAAATAAAAAATAAAAATAAAAAATAAAAATAAAAAATAAAAATAAAAAATAAAAAATAAAAAATAAAAATAAAAATAGGGCTACGACAGAGACGGGACAATGGAAAAGAGTTGATAGGTACCAGAAGATCATTCAGTCAAACCAGAATCATTCTTAGATACTTATGCAACAAATAAATTTTTAAAAAATGCTTGTAGAAAGCATAACTGAGACCCAGGAAGCCATTCTGCAATCAAGACCCACACACAGTCTAAACTCTAGTGATGTGCACGTCTGTAAGATGAGTAGTCTCAATAAAGAGCTGTGCCAAAGACAATCGGTTTGGAATCCAGTCTCAAGTACAGGGAAAAGTGTTCAACCCTCCCTTGAGAAAACAAACATAAAACCACCACACTGCACTGAATCACAGAACGGGTGAGACCGGAAGGGACCTCTGGAGATCAACTTGTCCAACCCCCTGCTCAGGTGGGTGCTACTTAATGCCAATGGACCAACAGCAACATGTCCAGATGGCTTGAGACTCTCCAAAGATGGTGACTCCACAACCTGTGGGGACAACCTGTGCCAGTGCTCAGACACCCTCACAAAGTGTTTCCTGATGTTCAGACAGAACCATCTGTGTTTCAGTTTGTGCCCACTGCCTCTTGCCCTGTCACTGGGCACCGGTGAGAAGAGCCTGGCTCCATCCTCTTTGTACCTTCCTGTATTGATCCCGACTGAGGACAGTTGCACATCTAGGAGTTAGGGATCCACAACACAGTTAACTTGAGGGGGTACAGGCCTGTGCTGTGCAGCACAAACTCCCTGGCTTTGGGATAAACTCAGCCAGTCTATTGTAACAGAGAAGCCTGCAAGCAGCTCCCATTTGTACTGGTGACTACACCACTTGGCAACCTGCGTGGTCTTGCCTTTATCTCAAAGTGCAGCAGGAACTCCTCATGAGAACATCCTTTAGGAACAGAGTTGGGTTTTTGTGAGGGAACAATAAAATAGCTCGAATGAACAGAGGGAGGGAGAGCTTCTTTCCACAGACAGGATCTGTTCTGCACAGTGCACCAGGGGAAAAATCAATCCAGGTTCCTCCAACCGATGCTGCGTGAACACAGGGTGCCCAGCATCTGAATAGACTGAGATTTATTTGCTATCTCTTTTCCTTTTCTTAGTCTGTCTCATTAAAACAGTTATCTAATTGAACCATTTGTTGTCAGGAATATCTTACTGAGATCCAGAAAGTACTCTGCACCGCCTCTCAGCTCACCTTGACTCCAGTACCTCCCTGCAGGTATTTATAGACATTGATAAGATCTCCCCCAAGCCTTCTCTTCTCCAGGCTAAACAGCCCCAGCTCTCTCCACCTTTCCTCACAGGATAGACAATCCAGTCCCTTCATCATCCTTGTAGCTCTTGGCTGAACTCTCTCCATAAGTCCATGTCTCTCTGGTACTCAGGTGCCCAGAACTGGACACAGCACTCCAAGTGTGGCTGCACCAGCGCTGAGCAGAGGGGGAGGACCACCTCCCTCGAACTGCTGGCAACACTCCTGCCAACACAGCCCCAGATACCATCAGCCTCTTCTGCTGCAAGGGCATACTGATGGCTCATGTTCAACCCAGTGTCCACCAGGAACTCCAGATCCTTTTCTGCAGAGCTGCTCTCCAGCCAGTCAGCCCTCAGTAAACGTGGTTTTTCCTCCCCAGGTGCAGGACTTGGCACGTCCCTCTGTTGAACTCCATGAGGTTCCTGTCAGCCCACTGAGGTTCCTCTGAATAGCAGCAGGACCCTCTGGCACATTAACCACTCCTCCTAGTTTTGTGTCATCAGCAAACTTGCTAAGAGTGCACTCCATCCCCATCATCCAAGTCATTACTAAAGATGTTAAACAGGACTGGACCCAGTATTGACCCCTGGGGTACACTGCTCATTACTGACCTCCAACTAGACCTCATGTCACTGACTGCCACTCTCTGGACCCAGCCACCAAGCCAGTTTTCAATCCACCTCACTATCTGCTCATCCAGCCTGTACTTCATCAGTTTCTCCACGAGGATCTTATGGGAGACAGTGTCAAAAGCCTTACTGAACCCTACATAGACAATATCCACTGCTCTCCCATTGTCTACCTATCTAGTCATTTCAGCACAGAAGGTTATCACAGTTGGTCAAGCATGACTTTCCCCTCGGTGAATCCATGCTGACCACTCCTGATTACTCCCTCATCCTTCACACTCCTGGAAATGGTTTCCAGGGTTAGTTGGTCTATCACCTCCCCTAGGATCAAGGCGAGTTTGACCAGCCTGTAGTTCCCCGTGTCCTCCTTCTTGTCCTTCTTGAAGACAGGAGCGCCATTTGCCTTCCTCCAGTCCTTGGACACTTCTCCCAGTAGCCACAAGCATTCAAAGATTATTGAGACTGGCCTCGCAATGGTTGACCCTCCATATGCTGTCTCAATGTAGCCAAGAAAATAACTTATATAAGGGAAGAAAGAGAGCACGTTGCCAAAACACACAAAAAAAATGCTTTTATAAAAGTGGACTTGGACATCCCCACAACACGGAGCGCTTCCTGGGAAAAATGACAGGAGTGTTCCTTGCTTACATATCAAAACTGCAGAGCAAGAGAGCACACATAAACCCACACAGTTAGACCAACGAGGAAAAACATCCCCACATAGCAAAAAAAAAAGAAAATTAAAAAACCTGTTTGTTTCATCAGGGAATCGGTGAATCACGGTGAACAGAGCAACGCTGGAGACACGCGTCCAGCTACCTAATCCACTCAGGTCAGCACACAAATCTGACAGCTCCCCTTCTGCAGGCGTGAGGGATGAGCAAGCTCGCCCTGAACTGCCACAGCACTCAAACAGTGAAGGGGAGGTTGGTCCTGCTGGCATAGGAGATGTACTCACAATGTACATAAGAAAATCTGAAAGGCAAAGTTGTGGAAGTCCTAACTGAAAATACAGTTGGTCACAAAACTGTAACTGTCTCTGCACGCAGGGACAGTGTGATCTTATCTCCTGTAGGACTGCAGAAAACAGTGGACTTGGAAGTTAGCAAAAATCAATGTTCTGTAAAATGGTATCTCAAACCCATTCTGTGGAGAGTCTGGGATCAAAACATCTCCGGCTGAGAGATGCCAGCATCTCCTGTTACACCTCAAGACATGGTTTGCTGACCTTACTGTCAGCTTCCAGTACTCGGGATATCTCCTATTCTTGGCCCAGTAGCTTGAAGCAACCAGGGCTATAGCAGAGACGTGTGTTCAGCGTGCCTGAGGATAAACTGCAAGTGAGTGATTTTGTGCACACAGAGAGATGTGAAGAGCAATCAACTGAATAGAGACAACGTTCTCTCAGCACTTCTGTAGTCACAGAATCTGGAGAATTATTATCTATCATTACCTATGCACGACACTGCAGCATGTTGTACAGGAAAATCAAACAAGCATTTTAAATTATGCTGAGCTCTCTGTATCTTATATGGATATCTAGCTCCTCGAGAGACCAACATTTCTTTGCTCTAGGTTGCACCGAATCCCTCATCCTGCAAGCGCGCTATCCATTGTAATCAAGTGGAGAGGAAGGATAAAAGAGCTTTCTCACACGCATTCCAAGGGTCCTGCTGTCACTGAAAGGAAAAATTACATCAGAAGAAAGCATCAGCCTGCTAAGGGATGACATCCCCTGCTCCCTAGGAAGTACACAAAGTCTATTCACATCTGCAGAGCTGGTTGTCAGAGGGTGTAATGTAAGCTGTGATATTACCCAAACTGCCATCCATCTTTACAGCCTGGTAGGGCAACCTTGACAGTATTGATATTTATTCCAGCACCACCTCACTGAAGTTAAAAGACAGCAAAAGTTGCAGTGAGAATGTCTAAGAGTTCAACCCAAAATCCAGAGCACTGACCAGACATCTGAGATGAAGAACAACTCCAGGAAAACCTCTTCCAATGACACTGTGTCCTAAACAGTGAGCTACATCAGGAGCAAGTGTAATCCCTACTGCCCTAACTGCTAAAACCTCAAACACCCCAAGCAATGGACAGAGCAGAAAGTTGTTTTACTTTTAAAAAAATAAAATCCCAACAGAACTGTGAAACAGACTTAATAAATAGAAATGTGAGAACATGTATCCAGAAGTTTGTGAACTGTGAGTAAGTCTTTCCAAACCTTTTAAAAAGCTAAAAAAACCCCAGACTACATAAAAAGGAAGTGCAGAGACTATCTAAGCATACCAAGGCATGGCACAATACCACAAAAGTCTCTCAGTGAAAAAAACATAAATAAGGGAAACAAAATAATGGGGTTTTTTTCTTTTTAAAGGAAGCTTTTTATTCTGTGAATTCAGACCTTGCTCTAAATAAGGAACAAATGCTTGCAGCTGAAAAAAAAAAAAAACCCTAAAGACATAATGTGCCCAGATTTATACAGCTCAGGGTGGGAGAAAAACAAGAGAAGAGAGAAAAGAGACCAACACACTACATACACTGCAACAGCAAAAACTGTTCAGCCTCAAGTATAAAATCACCTAATGTGTGAATATCCTGGTTGTCAAACACAGGAAGTTGACCAACACCCAGAAAGAGACATCAGCTAAGCACAGCATCTCAGAAATCAGTATACATGTGTCAGGTATATTACATATTGTATCATCATAAATAGAGGCACAGAGTGAAAGACAAAGGCTACAGGCAATCTGAAAGCTCACATTTTTTAAACAGGTCACTTGGTCAACAGAAATCTCCTTACAGGCAAAGACTTTAAAAAAGTTTAAACTCAAAAGACCTTGACAAATGAATTTGTACCCATACAAATCAGACTTACCATAAAAAGTTACTATGACACTGTGCAAGTTCTAACCCAATTATGGTGAAGTTCAACATCAGTAATTTAATAAACTAAAGATGAACACTGGGAGGTTGCTGGAACAGAATTCTTACTGTTTCTTTACAAAACCTTTTGGAAGAGCAATGCTTTAAAAAAAGGTTCTAACACACAGCAAGTCAGAATTAACTTCGATAAGACAGTCACAGCAATGTTCCACAAGCTTCTAAAAACAGCTTTTACCTTGCAGAATTAATAATGTCACAGTGATATTCACTGCTATTAACTGTCTCACAAAAGAAATACTCTTAATACTAGAGAAAATTATTTACCTTACCACTACAAAGTTATGAAGCAAACATATAATGAAAGCATACTCCTGAAAAGTATTTACCTTCAGAATTGATATTGTGACCATAAAGTAATTGTAGCAGCACAAACTTCACCTAATTCTGGAATGACCAATGCCTGCAGTGTTTATTTTATTTTGAATGCATTATACATTAAAATAAAAGATGACAATTATGCTTTATTAACATATAACATTTGATGAAAGTAAGTAAAATGGTGATTCACTGGAAATTAGGCTTTGCTACAGAAATCACCAATTGTCTTAGGGAGGATCCCTAAAGACTACAAATTAGCAAATACACATAAAGGGGCAAAAACCTCAGAAAAGGCTCATTCAAAGACTTCCTCACCTAGCATCTCATACTCAAATTTAAAAAACCTTTTTTTAAACTTATTCTTTAAAAAAGTTCCTCAGCCTGTCATTTAACAGTAGCTCTTTGCTACAGGCAACTCTTCTGCTTTGAATTTTGGAGCCAAAAGTCCTCCAAAACAGTTCCTGTGTTCCTTGTGTCTTAGGACTGCTTCTCTTCTTTTATTTTCTCTCCATTCCTGCTCTGAAAACACAGAGGGGAAGGGAGAGAGGGGAGAAAAGAACAGGAAGAAACAATAATCATGTGAAGGAACTAGCAGATCATGTATTTAGGGGGAAAAAAAAAAAAAACCCTCAGAATTGATTGCAACTAATTTAACAGATAGTCAGAAAATCATCACCCTGAAATGATGTATTATGAGCTATATAATATGAATTTACATACATATCATGACAAATGACCCAGAAAGATCACCTGTTTCTAAGGCTGCCAGATACTTCCCTGTAGAAGATTCATTTGTTAGTTTCTTTTAAGTTGCCAAAGGCTTTCCAAGATGACTCATTCTGTGCCAAGTGTCCATCTCAAACCTGAGCTACTTCAATGTTTTCATTGTACACAAAACGTTTTTTCCCTTTCCAAGGAAAGTTACAGAAAAATACACTTTCACCCCACTGCAAAAGGCTGGGGTTTTTCTTTAAAAAGTTTAATCACTTGTGCACTTTCAGCTCCACCTGCATCTTCCCAAGAGACAGCAAAATGCATATCCTGACACACAAATGATGGAGTCAAGCTCACTGTAACACTGCTGGTATTTGTTTTGGCATGTTATAGCTGTCACCTACACACGCTGTCTGCACTGATTGCCTTTCAGTATCGGGCTTCTGGAAGGTGAGCACCTGCAGTTGTAGACTCAGCATCATGTAGGTTGGAAGGGATCTCTACATGTCCCCAGTCCAACCTCCTGCTCAAAAGCAGTCAGCTATGAGATCACAGAATCACAGCATGGTGGGGGTTGGAAGGGAGCTCAGGAGATCATTGAGTCCAACCCCGCTGCCAGAGCAGGTTCCCTACACCAGGTTGCACAGGAAAGTGTCCAGGTGGGTTTGAACATCTCCAGAGATGGAGACTCCACACCCTCTCTGGGCAGCCTGGCCCAGGGCTCCGACACCCTCACAGGAAAGAAGTTTTTCCTTAAGTTTGTGTGGAACTTCTGGTGTTCCAGTTTGTGCCCATTGCCCCTTGTCCTGTCACTGGGCACCACTGAGAAGAGCCCGGCCCCGTCCATGTGGCCCCCACATTTCAGATATCTACAGACATTGATCAGATCCCCTCTCAGGCTGCTCCTCTCCAGGCTGAACAGTCCCAGCCCTCTCAGCCTCTCCTCACACGGGAGATGCTCCAGGCCCTGTGACTCACCCAAAAACCCAGCCATTTTACCATAGAAGGCAACCATGCTAGACATGCATGATTTACCTTTGATAAATCCATGACAATTGTTCCAGATCACTTCCTTCTTCTTGTGCACAGAAACATGTTCCAACAACACCCATGTCCTTATCTTCCCAGGGATGAAAAGGAAGACAGACAGCTTTGTAGCTCCTTGGACTGTATTTTGGCCTTTTTTGAAGGGTGTAATATATGGCTTTCTCCAGTCATCAGGAAGCTCTCCTGATCTCCAAGATGTTTCAAAGACGATGGGAAGGGACCTCACTGTGACTCTGGCCAGCTCTATCAACATCCTCAAACACAGCCCATTCGGTCCCACAGACTTGTGTGACTCGAGTTCTCTCAATAACCCCTGACTCAATCCTCACCCAGTGGTGGCAGTTACTCTCCTCAAACCCCACCACTAAGCACAGAGGCCTGGGAGACCTTGCTGGTGAAGACTCACCAAAGAAGAGAGGGCACTGTGTACTTCAGCCTTATCCATGTCCACTGTCAATACATGACACACAACAGTCAGAAACAAGCCCATATTTCACTTGTGCAGCTTTTTACTACTAAAGTACTAGAAGAAACTCTTCTTGCTGTCCTAGACCTCCCTTACAAGTGTCATCTCTAGGTGAGCATTGGTTCTCTTGATGTCATTGCCACATACCAAGAAAACATTTCTAAACTTCTCCTTTGTACCTGTCCCAGCTCCCAACGCTTGTATTTTTGCACTGGAGCTCAGAGGTGAGCTCCTTGTTAAGCCAAGCTCATCTTCTGAGGCCTGCTTGCTTTCCTGAGTGTGAGGGTGGAACACTGGCATCTCAGTTGCTTCTCAGTGATATCCTGCTGGACTCAGCAAGCATGAAGAGATAAGCTATCCATGTGAACAGAAGGGTGGAAAAGAGGGGAACCAATAGGACTTCACTGAAGAAAGTACTGCAATGTGGGAAAAGGCTGATGCAGAATGAACAGAATTAACACAATTAACAGAATCATGAATTTGGATACAGACCAAGTGAGAGATGGGTGAGAAGACTGGTAGGAAAGGAGAAAATAAATTCAGGAAAGAGAGCAGCTAGGAGGAAGATCGGAGTTTACCAGGTTTCTGGTAAAAAATTCAGAATAGGACAAAAACGATTGGGACAGGAAGATATTTAAGCAGATATCACAGAAGGAAAAAACAGAAAAATCAGCACCCACCAGAATGCTCATTTTCAGAGCCTGAAATAGAACTCGAGGTTCCAGAGCTTCATCACTACTTTGAAACACTTAAACATCTCAGAAAAGCACTCACAGACCGTATCATTTTGAACCACAGATGGATTACAAATTACTAGTATCATATTCTCAGATAGCTCAAATGGCAGAAGTCTCATGGCAAAATATACACATTTCAGCCTTTCTAAAGACTTACATGCTATAACCCAATCCCACATGATTGAAGGTTTCCTCCTGTCCACCAGGGTTGCTGCTTTTTTTTAATCTAGCATGTTGAACATTTTTTTTTAACAGATGAATATCAAAAACCTAACCCTTGGTTAAAAAAAAAAAAGTCACACTACAAAAATTAAAGATCATTTGATCTTGTTCTCTGTGCCCTTGTGTGCAAGATACTCTTGCTATATGACTGAAGAAGTTAAAAAAATATTTAAACAATGACATTATATTATATAAAGACCTTGCCATATGCACTGCCAATGTTGGCAAGCGTGCTGTTAATAAGATGGGTATTGCAGTAAAAGAGAGGGAATAAATATTGTCCTGGAGAATTTGGTTTTCTTCTTGTTCCTCACAAGGAAATAATAATAATAATTTTAAAAATCCACCACACTTTCAGTAGATTATCCACTCTTCCTCAAAATTTTGGACTTAGTATCTTGGGGTTAATGTTGCAGCAGATCCAAGTATTGATACTTGGAGTGCAGACAACACACTACAAATCAAGCGGCGAGGTCGTTTCTAGCACATGCATTCAGGGATCCCTGTTAAGAAATCTATTAAAAATAACAAAGAAAAGCCAAGTTATTGTTAGTAAATTGCCTCATAGGGAGACAGAGCTTTAAGAAAAAAACATTTTAGAATGTGCAAATGATTAAAACATTGATAGATTATTTTGAAATATGATATTATAATATATATATGATATAATATCCACCCTAAATTGGATATTCAGCACAAAGGGACACATATCTGCAGAGACTTCTGTGAAAATATTGCATGCAGACACGAGAGACTGAAGGTAATGAAACAGCAAAGAGGAAATGAAGAAGGTACAGTATGAGGAGCACATAACAAATAGGGAGGCCACACGTTATTCAGCACCAAGAAAAAAGATTCAGTATTGCCCACTGAACACAACTGACCCCCTCCCATGCTACATACTGATGGAAACACTGTAGAGAAAAGTGTAACATTTAACCCTGTATTTACAGCCCAAACTACAGCTCCTGCAGGAATCCCTAATTCTGGCATTTCATGGTTTGTAAGAGCTTGATCTTTCAACTCCAGAGTTCTCTGGAGGGAGTTTTTGTTGCATAATAGCAAAATATATGCGTGATTTCCCGAAAATACACACACACCACTTCACTTGCAGATTATATTCATCATAGAAGAGAGATGCATATTAATGCAATCACACACAGCACGCACCAGCTACATTTGTTTTCCTTATTGTATCAGAAGCATATTCTATGACCAAACAGCAGGCTTTTGAACAAGCCTAGGAAAAAATTAAGTCACATTTTGCTTTGACACTAGCTCCCCCTCCAGACCAGCCCTAACACTGGAGTAATTACTTTTTATTTTAAATTCTGAGCCTGCAACAAGATTTAAATACTCAAGTTCAAATCTTCAGCATCTTTAGCTCCTTAAATGTCAATAAACAGACTGATCAAGTGACGTCTATGTAAAATTATCATTTATTATTTTTCACTGTACATAAATTTCAAGACTGGGAAAATCATCTGGGGTAGAACACATCTGACAGATAAAGCAGCAATTCTGTACAGCTACAGAGAGAAAGGAATGGAGCAAAAATACAATTTTTCAGATTAATCCTACGAATGGTCTGCAATATCTATAATATATAAACATCTCATTAGACAACCAAGTCTCTGTGTGCAGTCCTGATAAAGTGATCATAAACCACAAATGCCAAAACAAGAGGAAGCCCCTTTGTGGTTTAGTACTACCTTCTCTAATTCACTTAAGATGAATTAGCTCCATTTCTACTCCAGCAAGCAAAGCTAACACTTTTTTCTTGTCCTAATACTAACCAATATTTTTTCAGTTGCTCAGCTAATTAAACTGTCAACATTTTAAACAAACAAAGACACAAGAGTCAAAGAGAAAGCAAGCTACCACTTCCAACCTGACCCTCTGTATTTCCCAGTTGTCAAATGTCCTGGCAGCTACATCACTAAGAGTGAATTTGCATGATTCAACACTCCAGGTCGATTCCTACCCTCCCCTCATCATTGAGCTGCTTGCTCAGAAAACATGAATAATTAATTATACTTTCAACACTGAATAAGGTTGTCTCATTATGTGCTGTTGGAAAAATATGCAAACTTTGCAATATGCTAGTTTGCCAGTTTAAGGTACATATGAAACCCTAACAAGTATCAATAAAAACCTGCGAGTAAGCATACCTGTAATAACCAACCAGACACTACTGGAGATACATCAAAGCACAGTCACCAACTCCTAACAACTAGCTTTCCTTAATAACAGGAGGAATTGTAACAGAGCCTTCTGTAAAACCACCTCAAGCAGCAGCAGCAGCACAGGCAACGTTGGCCACTTACTTGCTTTGGCAGTTCAGACTTTTTGTAAAGTTTTGAACAATTTAGGAGAATTACTTAAAAAAAAAACCAAACCCAAAAAACCCTTCTCATGCCTAAACACTCTTCTGAAGTATTTACTCCATTAGCTTTCAGTTACTGTCTAGATATTAAAACAGTTTTGGGGTAGAGGGAGTGTGTGTGTGTATATATATATGTTAATATAGATGTGTATATTGAAACACACATGTTTCAGCTGCCACACATGTTTCAGTACACACATACACACACACAAATAAGAAACCACTAAGTGCCTATATCAGATCACCAAGTGAAGACTGTTCTAAACACACACACGGTTGCTTTCCACATCCAGGCAGGCACAGCATGTGGCTCACAGTGTGTTGACCACATTACACTGCTGCACATGATCCCTTGGGTGCCTTGAGGACACAGGGACAGGTCCTGCCCCAAGGAACTTGCAGTCTTTCCACAAGCAATTTGCCAGCTGATGTCTATGGCCATAGGGTTTTTGGTACGACCTGGACCACGGCATGAGAGTCTCTACCTATTATTTTACCCTCAAATATGAACTTTTGAAAGCAGAGGGTCACAGCCTGGTCTTTGGAGAGCATCTAGTATACAGTGGGTACCCGTGAAAGCCTTGAGCATACATAAAGCATAAACCTGCCTGGAGGAAAAACCTCCGGAGCTTCATCACTAACAGAATCCAAGACCCGAGCAGTTCAACGTGCTGAGATACGGTGAAGGTCGCCGTGGGAAAAGCCCCAGGCAGCAGCCGAGGGCTCCGCACCGCCTAAGCCAAGCACTTCCTCGAGCCACCAGCCGGCCCCACAGCCCGAGCTCGGTCCCTAAAGCCCGCGTTTCCCGTCTAGCTCTCTCCGCCAAAACCAGGCGTCCCCTCGGGCGGCCCCAGTTCCTGGGACAAGGAAAGTTGGAGGCCGCTCCCCGCGCCCCGCGGCGAACGGGACGGCGGCAGCCCCGCTCCCCGCCGCGGGAACCCCGCCGCTCCCCGCGCCGCTCCCCAGCACCTCCCTGCAGGGCCCGGCCCGGCCCCCGCTGCCGGCGGTGATGCCCCAGCCGCCCGCCAAGCCCCGGCCTCCCCTTCCCCCGCCGCGCGCCCCGGCGGCTCCAGGCCCCACCGGCCCCCCTCAGGTGAGGGGCCCGCGGGGACCCCGGCACAGGGCGGGAGACCGGTCCCCTCCCCGCCACCACCACCCCGGCGGCGGCGGTTGCTGAGCAGCGCCGGAGTCGCAGCAGCAGCGGCGGCGCCAGCGCCAGGCCCGGGGGAGGGATGTGGAGCGCCGGCTGGAGCAGCCGGGTCTCGGCTCGGTACCCGGTTCCCCGCCGCCGCGGCTCCCACTCTGCCCCCGCATCCCCTTACCCGAGTGCCGGCGCCGCTGGCGGGGGCCCGCGCTGCCGTCGCCGAGACTGAGTGGCTGGGGGAGACGCCGGGGCGAGCGGAGGGGCGGTGAGGGTGAGGAGAGGGCGGGGGGACCCGGCGCTGAGGAGACGGAAGCAGGAACCCGCCGCCGCCGCTTAACGGAGCCGCCGGCGGGCTGAGGAGACGGGGCGCGAGACGCAGGCGGCGCGCGCGCGCTGAGGGCGGGGAGCGCCGCGCGAGCAGCTGACAGCGAAGGAGCGGCGTACGCCGGGCAGCGCGCGCCCACAGCCACCCACGGGCCGGGCGCGCGCGCGCCCCCGCGAGCGCACTAGGAAGAGCCCCGCCTCGGGCGCGCGCCTACCGGGGGAAGGCAGCCTATGAGAGCGCGAGCCGGGCTCCTGCCACCGCCGGAGCGCTCTCGTCATGGGGCACTGGAGCGCGCGGCGCGCATGCGCCTCGGGGGACATCGCCCCCCCCTCCGCGCCCTCTCGCCTGGTTGTGCCGCGCACCCGCAGCCGGCGGCCCGGCCGCTGCCTTCGCCTCGGGGGCTGCGGAGCGGGGACCGGCATCACCCCCGGCCCTGCACGGCGGCCGCTGGGGAGCCCGAACGAGCCGCGATTTGTCTGCCGGGCGCGGGGCCGCAGGAAGGCGGCGATCGCCCCGGCGACGGGCGTGTGCGGGGGGCGGCTCCACCGCCGCGGTCCCTCGCCCTGCGCGGGGATGTTGAGGAGATGAGGCGGCCGCGGAGCGGGGCTGCGGGGCAGTCTATGGCTGCCGTTGAGGCCCTCCGGGCAGACATCCCCCCGCGGGGCCGCCTGTAGCGCCCGGGCGGCGATGCCGTGTCGGCGATGCCGTGTCGGCGATGCCGTGTCGGCGATGCCGTGTCGGCGGGCGGGCTCGGCTCGGCCGCAGCTGCCGGTCAGCGGACGCCCAGAAGCGGAGGAGCTGGCGGGCACTGCCCGGAGCCCGGCCAGGGCTGCTGGCGGGGCCGCTGCATCTCCCCCGAGGGAGAAGCTCAGTGGGGTTTGATTTCTTTGATGGGATGATCCCGGCAAAGGACAGAAATCCCAGGACTTTGTGGTGGGGGAGTTCAGAAGCGCTCTGTGCCCGCGGGGTGAGAGCAAGGCCGGGCTGAGCACCCCTCGCCGGGCTGAGCGCCCCTGGCCGGGCTGAGCACCGCTGGCTGGTCTGTCCGCTCCTGCAGCACGTAGGACTTGTTCTCCTGAGCCGCGTCCAAACGCTTCCTGGAAATGCACATGAACCCGGGGAGATGCCGCATTTTCAGGGTGTTTAATGTAATTAGCATTTTCTAAGCATTCATGTGGGAAAGCAGCGATAGGACAAGGGGTGATGGTTTTAAACTGGAAGACAGCAGATTCAGACTAGACACGATGAAATTTTTTATACTGAGGGTGGTGAAACCCTGGCCCAGGTTGCCCAGAGAGGTGGTAGAAGCCCCATCCCTGGAAACATTCAAGGTCAGGTTGGACGGGGCTCTGAGCAACCTGATCTGGTTGAAGATGTCCCTGCTCACTGCAGGGGGGTTGGACTGGACGGCCTTGAAAGGTCCCTTCAACCCAAACCAGCCTGTGATTCTCTGATTTTCGGAGTTTGTAACGTGCAGTGGGAACGTTTCAGTGTTCCTGGGAGATGAAATGGCAGACCTGGGAAGGTAGCATCTGCAGTGGGCATCACAACAGGAGTATCTTTCAGAATCCTATGGTTTGTGTAAAATCCAGAGCTGGAAGGGATGGATTTTTTTTGTAACTGCCACATCCTTCTTGGAATTTGTTGTAACTATCACATCCCCCTCCCAGTCTCAGAAGAGCTGTCCTGCATATTGGTGCTTTCTCATGTATTTGTTCACACTTGTCTTCTCCAGCCTTGTTCCCTCCTCCCCCCTCCAGAACTAGTAAACATTCATAAATGTGTTTATAAGGTGTATGGAAGTGCTCTTGGTTTTCCTCTTTTGACTTGATATGTTATGGGTCAGCTGCCTGCTAACTTGGAGCTTGGGGCACAGCTGCTGCAAGCATTGTCTGGAGGACAGAAAGGAGAGTTGTAATATTCTGTGCCCATAGCAACCTTCCAGAGAGATCTGGAAATGCAAAAATAATGAATTTATCTGTTTTCCCTAAGGTTTTAATTCCTAACTGACAACACTAGTGATTAGTTTAGAAATTGAAATCGTAAGCAAATTGCCAATGGCTGTCAAGTATTGAGTTGCTGCTGCTAGCTCTTATTACTGTGATAGTTATTATTATAATTACTAACAATTACATTGCAGTCATGTCTACAAACTTAGTCAAGGATTTGAATTCCAAAACCCATCGGGTTAGGTATAATGTTTACACAGGTAAAAAAACAAAACAGTTGTTGTTTCAAAAGAGCTTAGAGACATTTTCCATTTGTGATATAAATCCATTAGTGAACTATTGCTGAGGCATGCATAAGAAAGAATGTAAGAAAAACTAAACTATCATTAATAGCTTTAAACTTGCTATCCTACCATCCCTTAGTGGGAAAAAAAAATAAATTGAAAGGTCTAAATATATGCAAAAAGGCCAAAAGTGCGTGCAGTGCAGGTAAGGGAAAGAAACCTTATCCTGGAAACATTTGAAGTCAGGTTGGACGGGGCTCTGAGCAACCTGATCTGGTTGAAGATGTCCCTGCTCACTGCAGGGGGGTTGGATGGACCTTGAAAGGTCCCTTCCAGCCCAAACCCTTCTATGATTCTAAGCTGCATGAAGATGATCCAGAAACTAAGGCACAGCTTTCCAAATGACATTTGACTGTGTGTTGCCTTTGCTTGTATGATCTCACCTAAAGACAAGATTCTGTAAGCAAATGAAATTGTCCAGGAAGACATCTGAAAACTGAAGAGATGTTTCTCATAAATCTTCCCTGTCTAGTGGGAAAATACTGTTTTATAGACATAAATCTGGCTCCTAACCCACAAAATATTAGGGTGCTTTCAATGCAAACAGTTCTGAGATACACTGTCTGCAAACTGGACAAAAATCAGGGCTAAAATAAATGGGCTACTTCATTAATATGCTTGTGGTGATTTCACTTTTACTTACTGTGGTGTGAAATTAAATGCATTTCAAGTGATTTCTTAATGCAATGAGGATAGCACTGGTGGTTTATTTGCTTTCAAGTCCTTGACATTCTGTGCTATAGATGTATTATCTTCAACCAAAGAAAACGATACAGTACTGGGATTGACCCACTGGAGATACCAGTAGATGAGATGTGGTAAATGTGCACATAATTGGTACAGTTAGGAGTTATTTTTATTTGTATTCTAGTTCTAACTGTGCTGTAGCAGCTACTGCTGTCAGTCAGCCTCATTTTTATTTTGAGGAATTGGTGAGCTGAGATTGGTTTGTGGATGCTCTGAAACCCTTGAGAAGGGAAATTTACACTAGAACATGGGACACTTTTTCACTCCTATGATTAGGAAATAAATTATGTTAAACAATTCTGCATTTTTAAGGTGTAGGCTTCTAGTTGTCCAGTGTACATTTGCCAGTGCTTAGTCTCACAACCCTAATCAATCGCTTTTAATTGAGAGAGACTCAAAATCTGCTGGAGTTGGGTAATTCTTTCTGTTTGGCAAGAAAGTGGAAGCACTTTTCCATAGCAGGTGGAATCTCAGCAGGGCAACTCTAGTTTCACTTTGATGAGACATCCTGCCACCTGTCTCAGAAGTTACTCTGTAGAGGAAGTTGAGTTAAAATTAAATGTAAAGATGTTTTAATTTTGCCCCCCAAATACATGAACACATACAGGAGGCCACATTTCACCCTCACAGAATACGAAGTTCTACTTTTGTGAACTATCTCTTTCTCTTCACTAGCTCTAAGCCCCAGTGTCATAAATAAGTCTTAATGGACATCACCAACTCCTATAAAAATACTTGCTTTTTTAAATCCTTATCCTTTTTAGGATGGCCTCAAAAACCTTTGAAGCAAATTCAGTTTTTAGCTGTCATAGTAATAGAAATCAATTTGAAAGAAAGAATCACCAGAGCTGGAAAGCATTTTAAAAAATACTTCTAGGATTGATTTGGGGATTTTTATTAAGTGTTGATTTTGCTGGTTCATTGCCTTAGGTTTTTGGAATACTTTTTATTTATTGCAGTATAACTGTACTTTGCTAATTTTTCACTTACAAAGATGTCCAGTTCTACAGGTAACACCAGAGTTAAATCACACAAGGAGAGGAGAGAGGAGAGGAGAGGAGAGGAGAGGAGAGGAGAGGAGAGGAGAGGAGAGGAGAGGAGAGGAGAGGAGAGGAGAGGAGAGGAGAGGAGAGGAGAGGAGAGGAGAGGAGAGGAGAGGAGAGGAGAGGAGAGGAGAGGAGAGGAGAGGAGAGGAGAGGAGAGGAGAGGAGAGGAGAGGAGAGGAATAATTTTGGTTGGAAAATACCTTTAAGAATTCCTCCATATGCAGTGTGGGGATGCAAACTGCCCTACTTCATGCCAGCTATTCAATATTATCTATTGCAGAGCGCTATAAAACAGTAGAACTCAAGTACCACCAAAACCAAAATCAGAACAGGAGAGGGTTACAGATGTGTTTCTGTGCTGGCTACAAAGAATACTGCAGTCTCTAGCAAAACTTATCCAAGCTTTATTTTCTCCTGTAAAGTAGGAATAAGGCATGGGCAGGAACAGCTCTAGATCCAGTATATTGGAGAAGGAAATATAGAAATCACATTTGAAACAATGGAACTGGGGTGGGAGAGGGTTATGCCTCAGTCCCTCTTAAATAAAGAGTGTATATATTGAGGAAGAGAATGAGTTGGGAAAGAATATAGACATAAATCAGTTAATTTATCATCCATTTAGAAGTCGTTATGAGTGCCCAGTCACTGTACGAGTCAGGAAAGCTGTGTGATTTATCTGCAGAAATGCAACCAGAACGTAAGAATTAAAGAGAACATGTCACTAGGGTTAAAGGGAGATCAAGCCACAGTCAGTAGGGACATTACAGAAACTGCCAATGTTAAACACAGCTTTAAAAAAAATGCCTAAGAATATTATCAGTCTTTTAATATAAAATCAATTTTTTTTAATTCTAAAGAATGTTCTAAAGGGCCCATCGAATATTTATTTTCTAGCCCTCAGAATTTTTCCTACTTTTCCCACTGGTTTGAAATCTGATCTTACACTTGTTAAGTCTCAGTTGCAGGTAAAACAGAATTTCAAATCACTGAACAAAACATGAGTTAGTAATGTTACAAGAAACTTTTAAAAACATTTTAACAAAGGCTTACTTTTATGTCCATTAAATAATATCACCAAGACTCGTATTTTTCATTTTCCAGGAAAAGCCAGCAGCTACTGCCAGTCATAGTAGGTGCAGTACAAGGTCATAGTTCCTCATCTGTGAAAAAAAGCAAATAAATAAAAATAATTTAAAAATAGAATTACTGAGACATATTGCTGTTGCTGGATGTAAGGTAGCACTTCAGCATAACACACAGAAGTGCTTCCAGCTGCAGAGCAACTCAACAAACTTTTCTGTCCCGTTTATCAAAACACTTTCAGTTCCCAGCTTCAAGCAGGTGAAACCATAACAAATATTGCACAAGGACTGTTTATCTGTATCCAAAGCATTTGAAGAAAGTGTTTATAGAAATCAGTGTCAACTTATTCTTTCTTAGCACTTGCACTTTTCCAACTCTTCGGTTTGAACTCTGACAGGGTTTGATGTGACATACCATTCTGTTCCTGTCCACACACTGCTTTTACAGCAAGCCAAGACTTAAAGGTCAAAAGGAACAAAGTGCAAACGCTGTTAAAGTGAGCGGGGCAGGTCAGGTAATGAAAAATCACGTTGTGGATGTTCGAAAAACATCAGAGATGCCTGTGGTTATGTGGCAAATACTGCTGCACGGTGGTATCTCTTCTGGGGGAGTGGAGCAGGGGCAGCTTTGCTATCACAGCAGCGCCTGCCTCTCAGCAGAGCAGAGGCGATGCGCTCAGAACACGGGAAAGGCAATCATGGAAATGCAAAGACAAGAGAAGCTTCTCCATGTGTGTTTTTTACAACTGAGCAGCAGGTAGTACAGCTATGTAAACACAATCATTGGTCTCTGCAGATGAGTAAGTGAAATACAGATTATCCCAAAAGTGTGTTTAGATCATCTAAAACTATGAACAGTGAAAGCTGCTTCAAGATTAAAATCCAACACTGTGACTTGCATGACAAGCTGGGCTCACAATGACATGGATGCTGCCACCTGAAGTCCCACTTTAAGGTCCCATTTCAGTTACTTACAGCAGAAATACTTGAGTTCATAAATTGTTGGCTGTTTGGACCTCAATTTTCAAAGCTCTATCTCTTTCAAGTGCCTTAAGTTTTGGAATAAGAGTTTCTAATTTGTCAGGAATGCTCTGGTGATAAGAAGACGCCTTTAACTTTTCCTCTAAAAATCTACTTGTATTTTGCCAGGCTATTTGTATAGCAAGGGGAGCATAAAACTTTAAAAATCAGAGTTTCATGCCCTCAGAACAGTCATATAAACAAATTGAGTTTTGCACCTATGTTTTCCAACCGAATTTCCCAAAGATGCTCAATGTATTGCCTATGATCCACTGTTTCAGTAGGACCTAATCTGAAACCGAATTTCTGGACTGGTTGGATATGGAGACTAAAAGAAGGAAGTCTTCTCTCATTTTTCAGACTGTCTCCACACATCTCCTACTCCTGGAAAATCTCACACCTCCTTACAGACAGACAAACTCATCATTTTTCCACTGTAAAAGACGAGGAGGGGCAGCATTTCTGGAGCTGAGCCCTGATTACAAACATCTAAATATGTTAATGTGGTATTCCTAAGATGTTAATTACGACGATATTTGAAAGTTTCCTTGTTCAGACTGATAATCACTGAATGCATGGCATTCAAAGGAGTTCTGGCATCTGCATTATTTGCAGAGTACACTAAAACTGTATTAATTCTCTCTTCTAGACACTATTTCCCTCTGTGAAGGAAATACACTTGCTCATCATCAACACATTTTTGCATGGAAATTTCCTGGCTTTACTCAGCTCCTATTTCTACCACCAGAGGGAAGGGGAAAGTGGTGAACATTATTGATTGCTTAAATACCAACAGGGTTTCTTCTGAGTAGTTTTTTAGACTCCCAGACTGGTTTGGGTTGGAAGGGACCTTAAAGCTCATCCAGCTCCACCCCCGCTGCCATCAGCAGGGACACCTTCCACTAGACCAGGTTGCTCAAAGCCTCAGCCAACCTGGCCGAGAACACTTCCAGGGAGGAGCAGCCACAGCTTCTCTGGGCAACCTTTTGTTTGTATACACCCACAGGCAAATAAATAAACAGGATCGTTAGTATTTTTGTACACCAGGTCAAACTTTTCCTTTAAGAAGAACTTGGCCCTTGCATTTGGGATTCTTGCTAATTTACAGTAATTTACTCCAGATTGAGGAGCTGTCTTTGTGTTGGTCTGGGCATTACAATTCCTACTCGCTAATTTGATACCTTGCTCAGATCAAGTTTCCTACTGCAATAAATTTGTGTAAATAAATTTATCATTTCTTGTAGGACTTTCAATATTGGAACTTTAACAATAGCATTATCAGATAATTCTGAGGTATTCGTGTCTGTTGGAGAGCGAGAATTTATCAGAGAGCCCCATCTGTGTGCGCACAGGGGTGTGGTGCTCCATTAGCTTTTCAAACAATGGATTTCCTGTGAAGGTAAACTTGGGCTCAACAAGAGCCTGCTCTGGTTTGTAGCCTGAAATAGAAATGTGGAACACTCTATCTGTGGCTTGGAGGGAAAATACTATTGCCTTCTCAACTAATGACCCCAGCTGGCCTCTTTCTCAGCGTTGTCTGTGCCAAAGGTTTATGCACAGACTTTCAAAGGATGATCATCTGAATAAAAGATCTGCCAGACAAAGACAGTCTGTAGCACATCACATAAAACTCTGCTGAATTCTGGACATAAATACTTCTGTAAACCAAAACCAGACAAGACAAACACATTTTATTCAATTAAGCTTTCATTAAGATTAATTATTTCATTTTGCTTTTGACTAATTTCTGTGAATTTATTATTACATCAGTAGCTACAATTGAAATAATTCTTAAATTTCCCAAGGGCATTTCATTGTTATTGCCTCTACCAGTATTTGGCACAAATGGAAAACCAGCTAATAAGCAAGCAAAATCAATTTGTCGGTACCATTTACTTATCAGCCCATTCTCAAATCACATGTCCCACTGTAACTTGAACTACCAGTTTTTCCCTCCATTAGCAAGTGCATTAAGGAAAAGGATCTACCTCCTAGAGAGTGCCAGATAATCTAGATGCTGTATCCTACCTGGAAATTAAAAAGTTATATCAGGGCCTTAGTTGGATTTCATTTCTTTTTCTAG
Organism: Caprimulgus europaeus; assembly: GCA_907165065.1. Next base: position 44,246,953 of record OU015532.1, on the reverse strand, counting down.
CAACACCAGCTCAGAGCAAAGACTGTGGCTAACAAACAAGTATGAAGCATGACTTTGTATCTCATACAATAAAATAACCTCCCTGTGGTCATAAAGTATCTACCAGAAAGGGAATAACAGCCTTCAGTTCCACCAACAAGCCCTTCTCCTGCAACTGAGGCAAAGCATCTACTTGCAGGTCTGGAAACAGGTCTTGCTACAGGGATAGACATGTTCAGGACTTTTTTTTCGTACTTATTAAACTCCATTATCCCTGGAAAAAACTCCAGCTGGATCAAAACTTATCAGGCTCTTTGCTGGGAACGAAGGGCTGTGGTGAGCACACTGCTCTGCTGTGCCCGTTTGTGTTGGTTCTCCGCCAAATGCCAAGGTTGAACAAGGTTTTGTGTCAATCCTCCAGCATTCCCACTGGGTGGGAGCTCCCTCGGTGTCCCACTGGAACCAGGAAACTGCCAGCCAGTGGGGAGAAACAAAGCTTTTGTCCGTAACACTCAGAGTCACTGCCCTGTCACCAGGTTTTGCAGCTCGGTTCTTCATTTTCTCAGGGTTCTTTTGGTAATTTGTTACTTTTAACCTTAAAGAAGGAAAGTAAGATTCAAGATAGTTAGAAAAGCCAAATTATTCAGAGTTCTCTATCAATTTTGAAAAAATTGACATTGCATAATTTCAAACTGACTTTCACCACTATCTTTTCATATTAATTCAAGTGATGACTTCACAGCATCCCTGACAATCACCCAGATATTTTTTTTGACATTGATAACCTACAGTTAGTGTTTTTGAAAAGCCTCATAGTTCTTAAATGAAGTATTTACCCATGTTTGTATCCTGAGATGGCTTTCTCTTCTGCCAGTTATGCCAGGTTAAGCTGACATGCTGCAATGCCTTTTAACAACAAGCATCAGAGCACTGTCCTGTTTAGGACCTGGTTACTATCAGAGGCAGTTTTGATTTGGCCGTTGCTGAAAGAGGGACAAAAGCCTCAGTGTTTATTTCTATGCAAACCTGTGTTTGGCTACTGTAGTAGTGTTTTATTTGTACCAATGATAAGCTATCTACTGTGTGCAAGACTTTTGCAATTCTGAATTAAAATTGGGCTATGAAGCTGGTGCATTAAAAGAGAGATTAAAATTCACCTTCTCTAAAATGGCAGCACAAAATTTTCCTTTGCACAAGGAACGTGTCTCTGTACTCCACTCTTGTAAGGCCCCACCTGGAGTGCTGTGTCCAGTTCTGGAGCCCCCAACACAAGAAATACATGGACCACTCGGAACGAGTCCAGGGGAGGCCACGAGGATGATGCGAGGGCTGGAGCAGCTCTGCTGTGAGGACAGGCTGAGAGAGTTGGGGCTGTTCAGCCTGGAGAAGAGAAGGCTCCAGGAGAAGATAGCGGCCTCCCAGTACCTGAAGGGTCCTGCAAGAAAGCTGGGGAGGGACTTTTTGTAAGGGCAGTTAATGACAGAACAAGGGGAAATGTCTTTAAACTGAAAGAAGGGAGGTTTAGAAGAGATATTAGGAAGAAATTCTTTGCTGTGAGAGTGGTGAGACACTGGCCCAGGTTGCCCAGAGAAGCTGTGGCTGCTCCTCCCTGGAAGTGTTCTCAGCCAGGCTGGATGAGGCTTTGAGCAGCCTGTTCTAGTGGAAGGTGTCCCTGCTGCTGGCAGGGAGTTGGAACTGGATGAGCTTTAAGGTCCCTTCCAGCCCAAACTATGCTGTGGTTCTATGAATCTAGGGAGAAGTGCTTTACTAATTTGAGAGTTACTCCCCAAAGGGTGCAGTATGTAAGTGAGGATTCCTATCTCATAAGGACTCAAAATGAGTGAGGCTCTTTTTGTGCCCTCCTTTTCCCATGTGTACTGCAGGTGGTAGATTGAACTAGAAACACAGATATAACCTATGTAGTCTTATTAACAAAGGTAAAACAATCTTACACGCTGTATATTTACATCATGTTCAAATGAGACTTGCTGTTTGTTTGAACTCTAAGAGTTGTCTCCAGGGAAGGGTTGAAGACAACTTAGCTCCTCTGTCATTGCAGACATCAAGGATGAAAAGTTTACATAATCTTTTACAAACATATTTTAAAACAAATTATTATTTCCTTTTGATGTTTCTATTTCCTACAGCAAATTTGATGTGTGATAACAGAAATGGGAGTGCCATGAGAGGGAACCGATGAAAACTGACATCTGAAGATGCAGCTTAACCACTGAGAAGTCAAACACATGTTAATGGCAACACAGATCCTGGAGCAGCACAATTTATAGAGCAGGTTTTAATCATTCCTATAGACACTCCATAAAGGATACTCACTGTCCAGGATGGCTTCAAACCTGGGATAATTATTATAAGCTTTATTTTTTTTATTCTCTCTTTCACACCTGTGCAACACAAAACTTTACACAGATAAAATGATGCAATTAGGGAATTAAATAATAAATGTGTTCTTATGAAGTACATATATTTCTACGTACCACAAACATACCAATCAGACAAAACCCAGAGAAGATTTGGAGGCATAAGCAACTAAAAGTATTTTCTAGAGGTGCAGTCCTAGAAGCTGACCAACAGCACCTCTTGGAAAGAGATGCACATCGGACTGACATTATATTCTGCACGTCCAGGAAGAGCAAAGCAGCTCCTGTTCCCACCTAAGCAAATGCTGCAGGTCATGTCTCATCTGCCAGTGACTTTCTGTGAGTTCCCTGTGGCAGCCAGCCATACCTCACTCTCTCAACATCCAGACAGCTACAAAAATATGTACAAAACCTTTGATCATTTCACCTCTTCAAGTGGTAGAGCTGTTGTCACCAACAGACAACTTTCTAAATATTCTTAATCAGAATGTGCACGTGTAAAAGAACATTTTAAATCTCTACTGTAACAGTTTAAAATGTTTCAAAATATCCACTGACATAAACAAAATATTGCCAGAAATTATTATTGGTGGCTAGAGGAGAGAAACCTTCATGCTATTTTGTTACTCTGAATGTCAGCAGTCTCCTTCCTACAAGAAAAAGAAATATGTGAAGTGGCTGAAAGACAAACAGATGACGTGGCTTTTGCTAGTTTTGTGGGATAAGCCTGCAATCTGTCTTTGAGAAAGACCAACTGCTCCCTTTGGCTGGAGTGCCTGTCAGCTCCACCAGTGCTGGAAAACTGATCTGGATTTTCTATCTGGTACTTTTTTTTTTTTTACAATCCACTCTTCTCCAACTGATTCTGTCCAGATTTTTCATTCCTTTTTTTGGCAACTGTTGAAATTTTGTACAAAGTGAATGGTAAAATTCAACTTCATGACTCTGAAGAACAAGTGCACGATGCTCTGCCACACAAGTGTAGCTGTGCTGGATGAACCCCCACCTCTGGCAGGGCAGCTGCACAAAACCTGACACATTCTGTACGCATTAACCTGGCAGGATGAACTCAGGGTTAGATATATCTGACCAACGTAGATGGATACAGCTACAGTAGATGAACTGGAATGAAGATGTTTCTCCTATCAGCTCTGCTGTCAATTTGTGGTGTGAACATTGATCAGCTTTATTAGTCTGTTCATCATTACCTTTCCCCACTCTCATCTGCAGAATGGCAAGATAACAACTGCCTCAAAGGCAGCGAGCCAACAGTTGAGATCATGAGCTGGTGGCTCTCAGAGGACAGCAATGGGATGGAACAAGTACTGACACTGTATTTTCTTTTTAAATAATACTGGACACTGGATTTTTGTCACAAGTTGTTGCAAAGTTTTATTTCTCAGTTGGCATGACAAGCTTGTTCTTTTATTGGTATCTTGGGGGCGGGCTAAATGCATTCAAGTTTTTTGTTTTAAAGTCCAACCCTTCAGTGAGGACAGGTGAGCTGCTTTTTTATGGTAAGATTTCATCACACACCCTGTTCCTGGGGACTCTTCCAGGCTGTTAACAGACCTACTGGTTCAAATTTCATTTCAGTAGATTGTATATTCTCTCAGAATGCCAACTCTCCTCAGCTCTTACAGAGACCCACCCTATGTAGGTTTTATTGAATGGGTGGAATATTTACTCAGCTGTAAGATTCAGATGTTACTTATTTGATAAGCTTCATACAGGGCTCAGTAAATGACACTTGTACATTATTTTGGAGAATGCTCTGGGATCCTGCAGGCTGAAGAGTTGGAATTATTAGCTGTTACACAGATGGCATTGCACAACAGACCTCAGGTAGTACTGAGTCAGTTTAGAAGTTGAAAGAGAATACAAGACTACGCTTCCCAAAGTGCTGCTTTGTGCACACTGAGGGAAAACTCCCTGGCTACCAGCTTCCATAAGGAAAATGGCAGGAATGTGCACACAGAGCAATGTGAGTATAATCCCAGTGCTCACAGAATCACAGAGAATCCCAGAATTGCCTGGATTGGAAAAGACCTTTAAGATCACTGAGTCCAATCATTAACCTCACACTGACCAGTCCCCGACTAACCCATGTCCCTCAGCACTGTGTCTACACGACTCTTCAATCCCTCCAGGGATGGGGACTCCACCACTGCCCTGGGCAACCCCTTCCAATGCCTCAGAACCCTTTCAGCAAAGAAATTCTTCCTCACATCCAATCTCAACTGCCCTTAGTGCAACTTGAGGCCACTTCCACTTGTTCCTTGGTTGAACAAACCACCCCCCACCTCACTACACCCTCCTTTCAGGGAGTTGGACAGAGCCAGAAGGTCTCCCCTCAGCCTCCTCTTCTCCAGGCTCAACAACCCCAGTCCATATAAGTGTGAATGGCGCTGAGCTCCATCCAGCTGTTTTCACCTGGCACACCATGACATGATTTAAAATAAGCTCTCACAAATCAAAAGGTCAGGTAGCACAGAAGGCAGTTCATTGCAGGAGGCTCCCCAGCTTGCTTCCAGTTAATGGAATGCTACTGGTAGGAAAGAATTGGTCCTATTTCTTCACATTAAGAAGAAGATAGAGCCCAGTATCCACACTGAGAGGCAGGAGCAACAAATAGTGGAGAAAAATCTTGCACTCTGTGCCCACAAGCAGAATTGGAGGAAACTGGTAGAAAATAATATTATTTGGTAAGTCAGATGATTGTCCCAGAAACCAGTGGATAGCAGCACAGGCAGCGTTGTCCACAGCTGACACTCTGAGATAGCACGGAAGGAGTGTAACCACTCTGGAAGCGTGTCAGCCAGCACCCAGTGCTCTGCCTGTGCTGTGACTTGCTGTAGCCTCTCGGCATCCCGTGTGTCTGCTGAAAACAGTGCTGCAGGCTCTACAGTTCACTGTTAGCTGAGACTAATAGAGCTATTGTGAAGAAACATACTTGTTCCACCTCTGCAGCACAGAAATATATCTCATATTTCTAGGGAGCACAGGAATTCTGCACTAGACACTTTACAGAAGGAAGTTCTGCAACTAGCAGTCACCAAATAACCTGTCTCCCACAGCAAGTGTCTCAATTCAATTTTCTGTAATTAAAGGCATTTAATTAGTGAAGCATGAGAGTCTATATCCCTGATCAACCTTTAATTTCATTGCTTTAACAAAATCATCTGGTTGAAACTGGACCTCTGAATCTCTGAAGGAGAGGAAACTACAGTATGTCGGCAAATTCTTCAGGCTGCCACCTTCTGCCCGAAGTTTACTTGGCCAAAAAGAAGCTAAAATCCACTCTCATCAAGGCACAAAATTTGACTCTGGAGGCAACCAGGAATGACAGGGTTGTTTAATATCTTAAATGTGAAATATAGTTTGTCATGTGGCAGGTTTGAATGTAAAAGTCAGCAGTATGACTTGCTCCCTGTTATGTGCTATCTTGTTTGGAATTTGTAAGCAAAGTTTATTGCATGATTGCCTCGAATGATTGCCCACTCATCAAACCATTGAAAAGTGCACATGTAGATCACAGTTAATATTTATATACGGAACACATGCAATCAGAATGTGACCAACTCTAAAAAGCAAAGTAAGCCCAGCTACATGCTCCATGTGTTGGTTTGTGTCCTGGTGTGAGCTGGGCCAGAGCTGGTTTCTTTTCAGCAGCTGGAACAGCGCTGGGGTTTGGGTTCAGCTGGGGTTTGCTGGGAGAGAAACACTGAGAACATCCCAGGGTTTGCATTTGTGTCACTGGAAGTCGAAGGACTTTGTGTTTTGCTGATCCATAAGTGCAAGATCTAAGGGGGGTTGAGGAATATTTAAATTAATGAGCTAAATCAGCTTTGGGCTCTGCCAAGGGGCTGTTCCATCTCCTGTCCCCCATGGGCAGGAGATCCATGAGGGGCTCTTCCTCTCTGGCTCTCTCTGGCTCTCGCTCGGGCTCTGGCTCTCCCGGGATTGCGGTTTCGGTTCGGGATTGTCGCTCCTCCGGGATCGTTCTCTGGGAACAGGCCGGGCTGGGTCGGCGGGTGGTGAGCAATGGCACTGGGGGTCACTTATTTGCATATTTTATTACTGTTATTATTATTGTTACTATATTATTATTATTATTATTATTATTATTATTATTATTATTATTATTATTATTATTATTATTATTATTATTATTATTATTATTATTATTATTATTATTATTATTATTATTATTATTATTATTATTATTATTATTATTATTTTCTTATCTCACCCTACAAGTCTCCTTACCCTTGTCCCCCAGTTCTCTCCCCTGTCCCCTGAGGGTGGGCAGGGGGGTGAGTGAATGGCTGTGTTTGGCTGCCAGCCCAGTGCTAACCCAGTGAAACCATCGCAGTTCGTTAGCTGGTGCTTGGATTATTGCAACATTGACTGCAATGCTAATAGTCTCTGAAGCTCTCCCTGGCATTTTTAAGGCATGATGTAACAAGTCTTGCCAGGGTCGGTGGAATGCTGCCCAGCTCTGAGGTAGTTTGCTTGGTTTGGTTTTGACTTCTGCATAAACAATTTGCATGTTGGTTTTTAACACGGTAGTTATAAAGGCAGGCTGTGCCTACACCTTTTCCTGTTCCTTCCACAGACTCCTTGTATAAAGCGTTTAGTCAGCTTCACTTTGCTTATTTTACAATCTTTCTTTGTTTCAGTTCATAAAAGTTCACACTTATTTTGAATGCTACTGAATGTTCCTCCTATATGTGCACAATGTAAAGGTCTTTTCATTTACAGAGGTTACTTGTCCACCCCAGCCACTGCTGTCATCCTCACACTGAAGTGTTCACTACTGAAATATTCACTGTCCTTATACTATCCATGCAATAAGCTATATAAGGCACTTCTAGGGCATATAGTGTTTCCACAGTCCAAATTCTCACCAAAGCAGTAATATCAGGTCAAATTCAATTCAGAAATAAACCTAAATTCAAAAAGGAAAAAGCACAGCTCTGCTTTGTTTTACAAACTTCTCTTTGTCATTTAACTCTGTAGAGAGCTTATTTTGAACATTTAAATCACTGATTATTTTGAAGGTAGGCTACAAAAGTTGTAAAAATCTTCAAAAACCTATTAAATTTCCATCACCAGCAGTAAAGAGAAGGACAAATCCTGGATCACAGCTTCATTTGGTCTAAACTGATGGAGCTTCTTTGAAATCAGCAAACTTACAGGTCTGTGGTAGTTCAGAATCTGACAGACAGGTATACAGGAATGTACAGAAATTAAATGTTTCCATGCAGTAAAAGTTGTGGGGTTAACTTTTCCAAAAGCTACTCAATAATTTCCAGAATCAGAGGGCAAAAGGGTCTAATTTGGCAGTAATGGTGCAAGATGCAAGATTTCCATTTGGAGAATGATTTAAGTTAGCTAGGACTCTTTGGTCTGGAAAAGAGAAGAAGCTGGCAGCAGCCAGGTTCAAGGCAAACAAGAAAGGTGGTTCTTCACGTGACAGGTGGTGGACCTGTGCAACTTCTTGCCACAAAGACTTTGTAGGTAATAAAGCTCACATGAGCTCAAGGAGAGGTCTCCTAAGGGTTACTAAACACCTCAAAACCACATCCAGCCCAGGGATTGTCAGAGCTGTATTAGGGGGAGGTATCATTCCTGCTTGCCTTGTTCTTGTTCTTCCCTAGGCATCCCTGTATGGCCAGTGCTGGACATGGAACACTGGGCTAGGTGGGCCTTTCATCTGACCCAGTACACCCAATACAGGTTCTTAGGTGAAAGAAAAACATCAGTGATGCATTTCAGAGTACATGAAGCCTTACCTTCTCCACTCCATGTAATATTAGGCTTAACCATCTCTCCCTGCCCATTCTAGAGCAGCACACTACCAAATAAACCTGTTTTTCAATTTGTGGCTAGATCAGCCCTCACAATCACAGCATGGCAAAACTTGGAAATGCTAATTTTTTAGTCAAATAAATCACCCTCAGTTGCCAATTTGAAATACCAGCAAATACCTAGCCTAGTAGTCTCACAGCTTTACAGTCTGGCTAACTGATTTCTACCTAAGCCCAGAGAGTTAATCATATTTTATATGGTGAACAGACCACATAACAGTTCAGTATTAAACAATGTCATCATCTTGAATTTATCTTGGTTATGTTATTCATGACAGAGTAATGCAGTTGCACCAACACTGACAAAACCTTACATGGTGTTGCGGTATAAAGTCATCTTCATGCACTGCCAGGCGAAAAGAGTGAGGAGGGATAAATAGTTATTCTAGGAAAGTTTTGGGTTGGTTTGGATTTTTTAAATGCACTGGGACTGATTTTTCAAATTGCTTCACTTGTAAAGTGAGGAGACTCCATCATCACAAGTCCCCTTGCAGAGTGTTCTGGGAAAAAACATAAACACACTAGGGGAAACTAATGGGCTTGTCCACAAGGGGTAATCAGTGCACAATAAAGCAGGAGATAAATTCAAAGCGTGCTAGCCAGCTTGCAATAACTATTATGGTCCATTTCCACATGCAGGAAAAAACTAATGTCACAATATCTTATACCTGACAACTTAGACTTTTCCAACGTTATAAGTAAATGACAGACACTGCAAGAAACGTCATGATCTCGCCTTACCAGCTATTGAAGACATTATCTCTATTGCCTGAAAATCATCTTTAGTCACATAAAGTCTTTCCATCTTCATGCACAGATAAGATTGTAGTTGCCTCTATGAGGCACTGGACAGAGGTAATTTTAAGAGGAAATTCTGCATATAAAAAGAAGGATTTTTCTTTGAAATACATTTGCAACTATTAATTGTAACGTTCAGGGGGCTGTGCTGGGTTCAATTGAAAGAATGCACACATCTTTAAGAGTCATCGAGCTTGTCTTTCACAGACAGTTCTTCCACAAGAAGCATATCCATGCACAAACACAGTGGGCCCTTGGTGAGTAATCTGGAGGGAGAAGAATAACAAGAACATCTAGTAACAGCACCACACTGAATTTACATCACTAGGAATAAGTAGAAAGAGCAGATCCATGAAGTCAAACTTTGTGGGTGAACCTGCCTCTGCACTCTGGGTGAGTTTGCAGGGGAGCTGCAGACTCAGCCTTCTGCCAGCTTTATGGTGTGGGCAATTTCCATTCAGCGTGTGTGCTCAGGCACACCTGCACTCTGAATAAACAGATCTCCTATGGACTCTATGATATCTCTTGCAGGTATCATCAACATCACCTGGTCAGCTCAAAATGGAGATTACACAAAGAGATGTTGCAATAATACTGAAGCAGGTTCAGTGATCTGCCTGGTCCCCATACAATCCTATGGTCCTGAACTGGCCAGACACAAGCAAGAACAAAACAGACCCTAAATTAAAATCTTTGCCCTTCTTTTGATACAAGCTGATCTAGACCACAATCTTAGTTATAATTCTTTAAAAATTAGAGCCATTTCAGTCATTTTACCTTCCAGCCAGTGTCCATTTGCAGGTTAGTTGTCAAATAAATCAGTTTTACAGAGCAGATTCTGTTAAAAGACTCTGTGCAAACCAGCACTAGATCCTTTCCTATCTAAATGGACTTGGATAACCTTTGTTCTTGCTTGGACTGTCAGGTAAAACAGGAGCTGAGAGGGATACAATGCTATGAAACTGGTATTTTTATATATCCTTTAAGCACTTTGTAGTCCTAAATCACATATGGACACCCTTTATGGGATTATGGCCCAGAGAACCCTTGTTGTGCAAGAAGTACACAGCATGCAAAGAGACGAGGGCAAAACATTGGGGCTTAAATCCTGTTAAATGCTGTTGAATTCCCCACATTTGGCTTTCAACAATCATTCAACAACCTGGGTTACACTAATAGTTATTAGATAGAGATTATGTTTTTGCACTGTCTTAATGTCTTATATTCTATTAATATGCATCAAGAAGACAAAGAGCTCATTGCCAAAAAACCCTAGAGGCAGTAAGCAAGAGGAGAACATGGTCACAAACTGCTGGGTCACAAACAGGAGAGATGAAATCCACACAGGGCACAACTCTACTTGAAGAGACAGAGCTGCCTGTAAGAGAAAAACCAACTGCAAGGAATCATTTAAAATCAGGCACCCAGGCAGTGTTAGTTTGTGGGGTTGGAAGTCCTGGAAGAGAGTCAGTATATCAGGCTTTCTTGTATGTACACTGAAGTAAACCATAAGCAATTTTGTATAAATAATTTCTGACTTCCTCTAGCATGCATGTTAATTATTGCAAGCGTTTTTAATTAATCAGTCATTCAGAATTTTAAATCTGGAAAACATGCTTTATGCAATAATAATGGAGTTCTAAAGAAGCTGAAGCTTTCAGCTACTCCAAGTTCAACATAAAAAGGTTGTGTTCCATTTTAATTTACTGTTCAGGGTTTTGCTGTAATTTTGTGCAAACAGGCAATGAGGGACCACTAAAATGCAACTAGTCCTGCTGGCACAACTCTGCAATGAATTTAACATAAAGGTCTGTTCCTCTAATGCTAATTTAGTGAGGTTATAAGCTGAAAGCAGAAACAGATTTTAATGAGATAATGGCAGAGTTTTACACTGCTTTTATTTTCTGCTACTGAAGATCTAGGGGAAAATATTCTACCTAAGTGGTTGCATTTCACTTGATTTCCTGGAGATCTTTTAATGAATAAAATCCCACATATTTAAAAAGAGATGTTAGCAAATTGGAATCAACAACAAACAAACAACTGAAGAAAAGCAAAATAAATCAAGTGAAGGAAGGCCTGGTATTTAATTCAGGGGCAAGGGAGGGTTTGGGGAGCCTAAGAATTTAAGATGATGGGGCAAGTGTGCTTCTAAAGTGTTTTCATTAAAATGGTCTGGAGGACAGAATGAACATAGTGATAATTGAGGTACAAAATCAATGCTGTTGAGAAGATATGAAGCAATTTGCACTTTTCCCCCAGTACTTGATTCAGGCTGTCCACAATGTCTGCTGGATTTCACTTAAAATGTTCGTTATCTGGAAGATTCTCACTGAAAAAAATAGGTAGTTGTTTTTTGGTTTTTTTTAAAACTGTTTAAACATTCCCATAACTGCTTTCCCTTTCTCCTGCATGTTTCATATAGTGCATGGTTCTTGTCAGTGAAGCAGGCACTTTTTAACTACTTGTCTGTAGAGTCTCAAGAAAAACAGTGACCTGATGAAGCTCCCTCGACTTCACTGCAATTATATAACCATTACTATTAGCCTCAACTGCAATCCACTTCCATAAGCTTTTTTATCATAAACTGATAATTTCATTGTTCCCTACAAGCAACGCATAAGAAGCAGATTGGAACTTAACAGCTAACAACTATTCAACCAAAACACTAAAGTTTGATGGCAATTACGTGAACAGTAGCACACTACAAGGCAGACAGCTATTGCACATTTAAAGCACAAACTGCTGTCTGCACAATAGGATTTGACACACATGTTAAATAATAACATTTTTTGAGATGCTTTCTTCTTCGAGCTTAGGCATGACATAAAATCCAGGTAACAAAAATAGTATTTCAAAATTCTCCACCTTTTGGTCAGAACTGAGGTTATTGCCTGTCAAGTGTGATGTGCCCGTTTATCTCGTGCTGGTGTGGGAGTTGTGATCTGATCTGAGAGTGCACAAGTAAAGTGTAATTTCCTTACTCGTATTTGCTTGATTTCTTTTTGCTCAGTTTAGGTCTGAAACTGGGAGCTGTAGCTAGTGTCACTCAGGAGCTGTTCCTGGTTGTGGAAATGAAGCTGTCTGGGGTAGTGCTGTACCTGGAATACTTCACAGGCTGAACATGACTAACAAAATTTTCTGCAGAAATTGCTCGGGGCAAAATCAAATTCTCACTTAGTACAGGATCTTAATTTCACTCCTATGCAGGCAGTTGTGTGTGGTCTCTGGGAATTATGAAACACAGTGATTGAAAACTCTGCATGAGAGATGGCTCTGTATGCTCCTGGATGGAAAATGAGGAGCATCTCTCATAATCAGGCCCGCTAGAGAGCACTTTTCTTCCCTGCTGCCTCTCATTATCTGTCACTCAATTATAAAAGACTTCTATCCTTGATTTCTTGCATCAGTTGTATTTTTATTTAGGGATGCCAGAAATTGTCTGTGCAAGTACATGATTTAGGATCTTACTTCTGAAATTCTGACTTTAATTCATTGCTGGTATTTCTGAAACAATTCTGCTGAAAGTCTAGGGTGAAAGAACAATTTATCCTGCCTTTTTTTTTTTCATTTCTGTTCTTGTTATTTTTTACTGGAAGTATTTCCATGCCAAGTGTTGATTCTCTTCTGTTCAGAAGGTCCCAACATCATTGCCCATCATTTCCAATATTTTTAAATATTAGCTACTAATGAAAGGTCATTGAGAATAAAATAAGCAAAATCAGATTTATATGACATGTAAGCCATGCAGCCTTTCCATGGCATGAACTCTAGCGCAGAATAACTTTACATGACTCAGAAATAAATTTTCATCTCCATCTGTAACTAGAGAAAGATTTCTTGTGTATGTGACAGAAATGTGAACATTTATATGAAAATTTATCAAGCCTGATAAAAGGGCAGCTGAATTTTCACTGTGGTCATGAATTAATTTTATGAAGTTTCAGAAAGATACTATATTCTTCCCTTCCCTTCTAGAAAAATCAAGTCTTTTTTTCTTTTTTCTTTTTTTTTTTTAGTCCTTCACCTAAAAACCAATTTTCTCAATTACAGAGGGCCAGATTATAAGCAGAGTGCTCAGGGATGACAGCAGGGAGAAGACATTGTATAAAGGAGAACTTGGAGACATAAACAGTGATATGTTGAAGAAGACAAAGTCAAGATGCAGAAAGAATGGATTCACAAATGGAGGTCAAACCAAAAATCTGAGTGACTAAAAATTTCTGTGTGACATTTTGATTAAGGAAGTCAACCAAGATAAAGGTAAATCTGAAATTAAAAAAAAAAGACGGACCTCAAAGTTAAATAACGAAACACTGAGTATTAGGTCATGTGAAAGAGTGAAAAATGAGCATTTCTGTGAGCAACAGAATTCCTGATGTCTCATTTCTTACAAGTTTGTATCTTGTGATTTTCTTTTGTCCAGGAGAATGTGAACTCTGGAGTTTTTCCTGGTGTTGAGTATTAATTAATAACTGTGCATTCACTGGAGGGAGCACATGCTGCAGCCTTTCCAGCAGTAAAGGCAAGTGCAGCTCTTTCTTCCTCACCCAGTCATCAATCTCCATGAAAACTGTAGGAAGTTGGTATTTTTAAGACCTTCACTCTGTTATCACTGAGGTTTCGGCTTACCAAGGGGTTCAAAAATGGGTCATTAGATTTAGATGCTCACATAAACATACACATAGCTGAATCACATAAGCCTTAAGAAACAAGGCAAATTGAGTGGAACAAATCCCAGGGGAAGGAGAGCTGTGGTTATTGAGTGGAAAGGAGACGAATGAGGCAAGACAAAGAGAAAGCTGACTTTGTCATGGCTTCAGGACAAATGGTAAAAGAGGAGGTAAGATATATTGAGACAGCATTTCATAGAGAGAGAACTGGGAAGAAGGTGGAGGAGAGGAATTTATTGAAAAGCAGGAGAGGAAAGGATAGGATGTGAAAAGACTGTGGCTGGCAGGTTCTGAAGAGGGAAGGGGAAGAGGAAGTGGTGGCTCCCCAGGGACAGGCAATATGGAAAGAGGGGTTTGAAGGCAAGAGAAAGCTCAGTAAACTGAAGGAGGAGATGGTGAGATGAGAAGGCAAGAGAGCAATATGCAGCAGTGGGAAATACAGTGTTGTCACCTGACTGAAGGGACAGAAGGCAGCGGGCACAGCCAGCCAAGGATGGAGATGTGGATGTGAGGAAAGGATAAGCTGACATAAGGATGAACCATGTGAAGAAAATTGAGTAATGGGCATTAGATCGCTGCTGCCTTGCAACTGTGTGCCAGGGCTTGAGGAAGAAGGCTGGAAGGGGCTGGCAGGCCTGCTCAGCTATGCTGTGTGGTGGATGCTGCCAAAGGGGCAGGTGGAGCAGAACTGGTCAATGCTTTGTTCATGAGAGAAATATTGAATTACGTCTGGTAATTATGCAGCAAGGGAACTAAAGATAATGATGTGTCTGTGCATCAGTGTCTCTGGGAGTACCAATTAATCATGGTACGAGGCAAAGCTGGTTGTGAACTCTCCAACAAGACGTGGCTTCATCAGAGCAGGGTGGTATCAGCACCAGGATCAGCAACTTTGATGAATCGCGAGGCAGGATTCCAGGGGACTGCCAGGCATCCAGCCCCTGCAAGCAAGGGAGCCAGCTGGCTCGGGGGCCTGGAAATTCTGAAACCACAGGGCAGCCCAGAGGGCAGAGCCATTCCAGTGATCCAGAGCTGGGAAGGGAGCAGACACGGAGCAAAATTAACAGGATGGTGAAAATCACAGCTGCTGTTCAGGAGGTGGCCAGTGCTGAGCCCCATGAGCACCACACCGATTTCAGCCAGCAGCTGCCAGGGATCATACTTCATTTCAGAAATCCTGGGTTTGGTATTTACAGTCTTTTCCATAGAAATTCCAGCTTCAGGAAACATCAGAAGATCGTGTCTTTGCCAACCTGAATAAAATGTATCTGTATTTCTAAGATTTGGCCAACTTTGCTTGCCACATAAATTTGCTCCTTACAGGATCACAGGTTTCCCAGTCACATTGAATTGTTAAAAGGTTTTTGCACTTGCTAATTTGTGCATTATCCTCCCACACATATCACTGATTTAACAATGGACATAAAAATCTTTCTGCCATGATTTGAATCTTCTGAAATGAAGTTCATGTAAAGGGGAAAAGACCCTTTGCCTGTGTCTGGGCCATATCAGCAAAAGCACAGACCAGATGCAACTACAAATTGAGTCAGTGAGCTGCAAACGTTCACCACTGAGGATTAGTGAGTGAATATTTGTTGCTCAATTCAATAGAAGTTTCAGAAATTTCAGCCTACACCTTACTGCACCATTTCACCTTCTGTAAATGAGGAACAGGCTTCTGTACTCTGAGAGGCAAGGCCAGTGGTTTTAATGTATACATAAGCCAGAAAATGCCTATGGGTTTTTTCTTGGAAACAGCATGGAGGAGAAAAATAATCCTTTGTTTGGACACAGCTTCACGAAAAAACAACCTTTCTGAGCATACAAAAGACAACACAAAATGAAAAAGAGTTACTTTTCTACTAAAAGCTTTTTCCAGCCAATTTGTCCTCCCTCTCCCTATTTATAGTATCCTGTTGCTTGACTTTCTCTGTCATGTTTCTCTGTCCTGAGGTTACTGGAATGTCCTGTCCTTGACACAATCAGAGGTTAGCCACGGTGACGTTACAGCAGCCTGCAGGAGAACGATAAAAACCAGATTTGCTTCTCTGTCAGTGACTGCTGAAACACAGCTGTTGAAATCTGTTTAAGATCATAGGGTTTGTTTCTTGTAGTGACAAGCTGGCAGGAGCTCCTC
Source organism: Caprimulgus europaeus (assembly GCA_907165065.1). The sequence goes on along the minus strand of OU015532.1, from coordinate 44,231,115 downwards.
TCCTTGTTACTTATCAAAAAGAAGTTAGCTGCTTTTAACATAATCTCTCCTTGCTGTTGTCGTAACTCCTTTTCAGTATCTTTCTGACATAGACCAACTCTACAGTGGCACCTTATCATGTCATATGTTGTAGTTTAGAAAGAAATATTTCTATTACAAGAAAGAAAAATGGCCCTCTTAATCTATTTTCAGGATGTAAGCACGAAATGGAAAATATAGAAAAAATATTCAACCCTTAACTGTGAGTACTATGTGACTGTAAGCTTATCTTCACTAGTACCCTCTAGTGCCTACCATCATTATCTCACATTTCAGGTATCTATAAGATATAATCATTCTTCTAGATATAAACATTGTCCCTATATTATTTATGTGTGTAGTGTCATATATAGATGAGCTCTAGGACAAGGGTTTTATAGCAACTTTCTGATCCATGACAAAACAGAAATAATGACCAAGCATACAGTCCCTTGCTCAGAAAGGGCCCTCTGAAAGAGATCACTTTGCTGAAATAACCACTTGTGCTTTCTCTCATGGGTCTCACAGTCAATTCCAGTAATGAATCTGCATCTCTGGATTTCATACATATAGGAGGCAGGTGTTTAACATAAAAAACTCCAATATTTACCAGCAGTTAGATAGCTCAGAGGAACACACAATGCTGGGTGCAGACTTGACAGTCTTGCTCAGTACGCAGCCTTGGATGGGGTAACTTCCCAAGGAAGCTGTCCTGGCACATCAGTCCAGAATGCTCTAAGAGAGATGTGATGGGTATAACTGGACTAATGACAAAGACTTTTCAACTGTAATTGGACAAAAGTGTTCCACCTGCCACTGTCTCTGCTGTTTTCCTTCTTGTTCCCAAGCAGCGTGAATCTTGCAATCAATAAATAGATAGGACTGTACAGATCTTTCGTCTGCAAGAAGCACGCACAGCTGTGCAGGAAATGGAGATGGAACAATACAGAAACCTCAGCTAAATACAGCTAGGATAAACTGGGTTAAGCTGCTTGAAGAAAGTCACAAGTAACTATTAACAAGTGTGAAAAATTTTTTAAAAGTGAGTAATTATGTGCAACCATGACATTTAATAAACAGCACGTTAGAAGAGAATGCGATTGCTAAACATAATATATTAGTGTCACACCTGCTACTGTGTATGTTGCTTCTCTCCTTGCTTTTGAGATGACATTAACTGTATTATCTATAAATAGATTAAAAGTCCTGTACCTACAAATAGTGCACACAGCTCTGCAAAAAGCACCTTGCTCACGGCAGTCTGAACAAAAGAGAGAAGGATTGTGTAACAGTGGAGAGGGTGGTGGTGACAGTTGGTGGTTGGTGAGGCTGAAATCTTCCACGTAACCACAGGCTTGTGACAGCAATGGTACCAGCTTCTCTCTAGACTTTGCCCTCGTTGTTCTTCTACATTGATCTGCGTCAGATAATGCTGCAGGTGAAAAATATACATATAAACCTTGCCATCTTCTTTCCTTGATTACCAAATGTGGCTTTGATATTACTTCTTGTTTCTAGCCACTAGAAAATGCATTTCATAATCATTTACCAAGACAAATATATGCCCTCAAGTAATCTAGTCCGCTGGAAGAAAATGAAGCAGTTGAGAACATATTGAAATATTTCCCAGCAGGGATTCAGAGCCACTCCCAGCAGTTGGCAAAAATCACTGAGAGAAAAAAAGCAGAGTTTACTTTTAATCTTGCACATATCTTCTCTATCAGCACTTTCTGTGATTCTTCTGCTTAGTTGAGTCTCATATTCAGCTCCACACAAGATTCCCTAATCATTCTCTGATAACCACCATTGTCAGAAGCCATGAACCTCTTTAAGGCTAAGTTTCTCTTTAGTAATATTATTCTCTTTCCCAGAATCATATAAAAGGCTTGGTTTGCATTTCAGGTAGCTGATGCTTCAAGAGTGACTTTCTCCTTCATCTAAGCAACAGTAACATTTGCCTCTTAGCTCAATTTGGGGCAGACAAGCAATCCATCCTCCCTTTCTCCATCCTACCCTGTTCAGTCCTCTGCATCTCTTTCCAATATTGCAGCAGGCTGTGTTGTGTTTGGAGTCCAGGGGAAGCACCTCTTGGCCAGCTGCGCTCTGCAGCAGCCTTAGAAGCAGCCTTTTTTTACCCAGCACAGTGGTCAGCCAGGTTTTACACATTCATAAACAACCCCCAGCCCTCCACAACCCAGCTGTGGGGCTGAGGAAAGCTGGGCAGGACAGTTCCAGTCAGATGTGTAGCACACTCAGGCTCTCATAACAGCAGGTGGGGTTGTCAAAGCGCGGGACGCCTGGGCTTTGGCCACATGCATCCGAGCAGTCAAAGGCACTGGCGTTTCATCCCCCTGGCTATCTGCCTCCTGCAGAAGTGCTGAGACGAGCTGCAAACACAGCACTTGTACTGATGCAAAATTCTTCTTAACCTTTGTCTCACTGCCATTATGCTGTGCTATAAAAATATTATCTTTATTTTACAGTTTAATTCTAAAGGAAGTCAGGAAAAGTTTCCTGAAGAAGCACAGATACTCTTTAATTTTAAAAACCTGTAAGAACTCTAAGTTCTTACTTGTTGGAACAAGTACTTCTTCCAGATCAAAGTGCTGTCTATTTTGATTATTACTTTCATTATGATGCAAACAGAATATATTCTGATCTAGAATGCAGATAAAATATTTCAACCATTACAAAGTAGCAGCCTCGATTCATTATTTTTGAAATAAATGCAGCTCTTTTATCAGATCATAGCACATAGCAGCAGTAACATAAAATGTTCTCTACTAGTTAAAGTTATGGGAAACAACAAAAGTATTAAAGTAAAAACATCCTATGCTAACTGAAATGTCACAATCCTGAAATGAAATTATTCAAAACTCATTTTCATTTTACTCAGTTTTCCTGAGGAGTATTTACTGAAATTCCTAAGTTCACAAAAAATGTTCTTTTGAAATGGTTTTCTGCTAAGCTGTTTTAATTACACTTTCTGGTCAATTCTATACTTTTATAGACTTACCTGGTATTTTACTTCAGAGATCCTTATGTGAAGTGTCACATCCTGGATGGAAGTGGAGAAATCCCCATTCAGCTTTCTAGTTGTATTGAAATCAGCTGTTCCAAAATTAGAGGTTAAGCTAGAAGCTCAACAGCATTTTTGCCTCTTAAAGGCAAATTATGAGTAGCAGCTCCTGTCTCATGCCAAGTTCAACTCCAGGTAGCGGGGAGCATCTACTACCTACAGACACTTCTCTGAAGATGGTGAAGCTCCCAGCCCTTGGTTCTGTAGCAGCTCCCCTCTGTAGCATTTGAAGTATGCCTTCATAATCCAGTTATCACCCATTTTAGAGGTAGATGACCTGTACTGGAGGTAAACTGAGGCATGAAGCAGTGAGTTACCCTTCTGAGGTAGTAAAAATATCCTGGAATTCCAGAAGTCTAACAACATTAGTGTTCTCTTTGGAAGAAGATTTCCAAGTTTGGCATCCCTTGCAGCTGGAATAGAGATGCAGTCTTCATGTCTTCTCTAAACTGACTGAGCAGTAACCAAGAGTCTGAACGTCAGGACATGTGGCAGACAAGATGGGATACAGGAGACTTACTTGTAACTATCTTCCTGCCCCTTAATACCTGGTCAATGTGGGATGTCAGGAAAGCAAACAAGATCCAGACATATCTGAGCTCCTGACATCATCTCCAGCATGGGACAACTCAGGCTCTTAAGCAGCAGTCTGACTGACTGTCCCTTGGCCAGGGCAGAATTTCCTTCACAAAACATTTAAATTGATAAGTTATCATTCATTGATCCCCAAATAGCTGCTTGTAAACATTTAAGGCTCTACAGATGTGCACCGATCAATGTCTGGACTCCTGGAGGTCTTTGGCCTCAGTGTTCTGAGATTCATAGGTATGGAAGCAGCAAGCTGTGCCAGAGCTTGGCATAGCCTGAAAAGCCTGAAGCCATGGGCCAGGGTCCTAAGGCTTCACAGCAGTCTCATGGGACAGACCAGAGGTACCCAGCCCTGTGGACTCCTGGTCTATCTAACAAAGAGTAGGGGAACCCAGGGGTTTTAAATCTTGGGCTGTTTTCAGGGAAGACAATAACAATCTTGACAGCCTAAGCAGCAGCTGAGTAGAACTGACATCCTTGTCCCTTACAGAAAAGTGTATCACTATGAAGGTTCTCAGCAGCTCTGCTCCTTCAACTGGGATATGTCTCTCTGAATTTTTCTACATTTTGAGTAACTACGCTGACAAAATTGGTTTATGGTTGAAAAAAAACCTCACTCCAAGGCAAAAATATACTGAAATAATCCCCAGAGGTCAAGGAACTCATCCACTGAATGACGGAGTTAGCAAAGGCTGTGTGTGTGGCTGCTCTTTTATCATTTTTAGGCAGGTTCTCTTGCCTTCATAAAGATCCCTACAGCTTCTATTTAATGTAATGACCTTTACAGAAACAATGGCAGAACTGCATAAGGGCACAGAGGTATTCTTGCCTTTAACTATTTTGGGAGAGTCTTGGAATAGACAAATTCAGCAATCTGAGAAATAAGAGAGAGAGATGATGCAAAGTAATATTAGCATAATAACATCCACTACTCTGTGTCCTCAAATCTGTGTTAATACACTAAGTAGCATTTTCACCGGCTCATGGTGGGCTAGGGAAAGCATTATCCTCACTATGAGAAGCAGAAACTAGGAAGAGAGTCTCCAACAGAACTGAAGGGACCTCTTCCACAGGAAGTCTGTGGAAAAAAATGACTGGATGGCCTGAGGTTTTGTTCTCAGCCAGCACACTACTAGTTTGGGACTTTAGAACATTTAAAATAGCATTGTGTAATGTTCCACTGGGATGTCACTTAATGACATCAGTCAGGATTTGTGAGAGGCTCCGTATAAATGCAGCAGCATTAGACCAGCAATTCAAACATCTCTCTCAGACCTGTGGATTTTTCTTTTTGCTCATTTCTCATTCAGCAGGTGATTGTTTTCCGTGCTGCTTCATGTAGGAGAACGTGAAGAACAAAGCCACAAATTTAAGACAGTCAATTATGCTTTATCTATCTCAAAACCACTGTACATCGGATGGAGAATCAGTACTACACTGCTTCCATACCAACATAATTTATCATTTACTAATTTGGCTCAAGAATTAACTGACTTTCAGTTCATAACATCTCAGTTAACATTTACCTGTGTACGAAGGTTAAAACATTACTAAGACCCAGATGGACTGACAGTTACTGACACTCTGAGACTTTGCTGTGGTAGGAACAGCAGTAACACAATTCCAGAGTCACCCTGTTGGTATTCCAGTTTCCTGAAGCCAAAATATGAGTCATACTTCCTTCTGTCAACAGTGCCCCTCATCATCCACAGGGTTTTGCTCTCACAAGCATGACAAGTTGCTTTGTTACCTGACTTTCTGTTGGGAGAGGACATTGTCTTACGAACCAAAAGCCCACTGAAGAATGTTCTCATTGTCTTATGAACCAAAAGCCCACTGAAGAATGTTCTCATTGTCTTATGAACCAAAAGCTCACTGAGGAATGTTCTCCTTGGTTGCCTCAGCCCTGTCTCTCGTCAGGTCCCAGGCACTGCAGCGCTGGTCTTGGTTTTGTGCCCTGAGAGGCGAGGAGCTGACGTAATTCATGCCACAATCGCTTCCGCTCCCGGGTGAGGTTTTACTGTCTTGGCCTTGCTCTACAGCTTCTGTTGACAGAAGCTGATTTAAACAAGGATTAAATATAGTTGTGCCTCAGTGTGACTATTCACACATACAAGGAAGGTGATGAAAAATAAATGAAGAGTGCATTATAGTTATTTTACTTTGTAATATATTTAAAAGCTGTTTGCCCCTGCTATTCCCATTTTCCAAATCTGACTGGAAGCTGGAAGCTAGATCTCCACTGCTTTGCATTTAACAGGGAAAAATGCTGCTGTCATGATAAGGAAGGGTTCTGCAACTCCCAGTTTTTAAATATGTAAGTACAAGGACATGGCTAAGAATCAGCCCTAGACAGCAAGGTTTTTAACTGCAATCAGATGAGCTCTGCTGATTTACCCAAACCAATTACCCAGATTTGGTCTTTACTAGAAGCTTAATGTGCTTCATGTTTGAACTTCCCAAAGAAATCTGACAGTAACTGACTGACAAGCCCACAGCTGCATAACAAAGCAGCTTGCACTCTTCATTTAAAATCATATTTAGTTAAGAAAAGCAAATTCTTCATTCATGTGAGCTACCCTAAAAAGGCGTAGAGAAGCTAAGAAAATAATGGATAGCTTTTGCCACATATCCATTCAACAGTCACTTGAAAGCAGAATCATATTTAATTACCACTACACCGATTACTGATTAATGCTAAATATTTTTATTTCAGCCTTCTGGATACTTCTGATGGCCTTTGTCACTTGTGATTAACCAGGTATTTGTTCCAAAATCCTGGATACCAATGAACTCAAGTGCTTCCTGTTCATAAACACTTCTTTTTTCTTGTCAGTGCTCACAAATTTTACTTAAATTAAGCCTCACCACTGTATCATACATAATGATTCACAACAATTATTTCGTTGTCTGCATGCAAGAAAGCTCTATAATTTCTCAGGTAAACAGTAGGGCTTAATTGTAACCTCACATATACTAGTGTTCTGTATTGCTTCTCTTGATCTTGCCTCACTTTGTTCCTCTATTTGGGGGAAGAGTGCTGTCTGAGGACCTCCCAGTACTTTGCTGTGGGTTGTATAAAAATGCAAGAAGATGACAGAACGGTACAGACTTATCCCAAGAGATAAAGAACACGAAAATAGCATCAAAACCATCGATATCAGGAAAATCCCAGACGGCAGAGAATGACTCTGTAAGTGGGGAAGAAGTCACAGAAGTTATGAGTTTGAGTGATTTCAAACAAATGTCTCCAGTCAGCTGCACTGTGCTTTGAAGGAAGGAGGGTGGAGAGAGGTGGGGGTGGGTCTGTTCAACCAAGGAACAAGGGACAGGACAAGAGGAAATGGCCTCAAGTTGTGGCCAGGGCAGTTGAGATTGGATGTGAGGAAGAATTTCTTTGCTGAAAGGGTTCTGAGGCATTGGAAGGGGTTGCCCAGGGCAGAGGTGGAGTCCCCATCCCTGGAGGGATTGAAGAGTCGTGTAGACACAGTGCTGAGGGACATGGGTCAGTCGGGGACTGGTCAGTGTTGGGTTCATGATTGCACTCGATGATCTTAAAGGGCTTTTCCAATCCAGGCAATTGTGGGATTCTGTGAAAGACAAAAATGGGACATTGAAAAAGCAAGGCTATTCACAACTCTAGAGCATTTTAGGAAATAAACTCTAGTGAAAAAGCAAGAGCTAGTATGAAACAGATTTCAAAATATCTTGATTCTAATATAATGAAAGAGGTACTCAGTGACCTCAGCAAGACAATGAAACTCTTAAAAACAGAGGAGACTCTTGAACAAATGGATATGCTGGTAAATGCCATAAAAATCAGCTCCCTGGCTGTAAAAACACTTCACTCTTTGGTGGCACAAGGTTTGCTGATCAACGACTTGTCACACAGATGTAATTTAAAATATGGATTTTTTTAAATCCAGTCTTATAGACCTCCTTCTTTAATGTAAACGAGAGAGTTTCTAAAGTGCTGCTGTTGAGGATTGTACATAATAACACTTACATGGGGGAACCAGCACCCCAAAGGCTTTACAAAAGAAAGAAACTCTTTGTTTACTGTAAAAGAGAATTTCTCCCTATGGAACAGCACACTTAGAGTATGAAGAAGAAAATTTTAACAATTTAGCTAACTGCTTCATATTTTGGAGAAATTATTTTAGGAGAGATTTTCAAATGAGGATCAAAATTATCAATAAAAATCTTCTGGCTTATCCTAGAAGGGAAAAAAGCTGAAAAACTAAACAAAAATCATTGTATGGGAGAACAAGATAAAAATGACCCCTATTATCTCCATAGTTTGATTTGATTACCAAGCCATTATCATTAAAATTTGGATATCCTGAATAAAATTATGAAATAAGCACAATGAGCACAAAAATCATTCTCAAATGGTTGCAAGTAATAGCTGAACAAAAACCCCTCAGCAGTTATATATTACAGAACTCTAATCTTGGCTCCATGAAACACTTAAACAAGAGTGAACACTTGCTGAATGTAGTCAATAATAAAATGAAATATTTAAGCAGCACTTCACTGTTTATAGTGAAGAATATTTTAAATGAAATATTAAGCCATTAATTAGAACCCTGTGCTCAAGCAGGTGGAATTATCTGGTAGAATCCAGACATTTTAAAATTAACTTCTTGCCCCTCTTGGATCAAAATGAAAAAAAACCCAAAACAAACCAACCAAACAAACAAAAAAACCAAGTCAAAAAGTAAATAAAATCTTCAGTAAGATTCCAATGGCCAAGAATAAAACACAGTAACCTAGAACATGTGAAAGAAGAGGGGATAAGATGGAAAACCCAGTGGCAGCATATTTCAAACAATGTGTTAGGGTCATGTGTATCAGATCCTCTGTGGGATGAGGCATTGAGAGGCAATTATGACTGGATCATAAAATGGCAAACTAATTCTCATTGCAGCAATTACAAGACTTTTCCTCCAATATTCTGGCACCCATGAAATATCACCTGGTAATTAAAACTGTATTTACTAATTGGTCACAGAAGAGGCAAGCTATTGAGTAAAAAAAAAAAAAAGATTAGATCTCAGAAATGTATCTTAATCAGAAGGAAAATAAAAATACTTTCATATCTGGATTGAAAGAAACTGTAGTAAATAGATGATTTCTTACCAAGAGGAAGGGGAAAGGCAAGGGAAGGAGAAAGGGGGAGGTTCAATATAAATGTATGGTATTTGCTTATGTTATTTATAATATTTCCAGACAAGAAACAAACTAGGCTTGCTTCATTAGAAAGTATAATGCAAAGGCTGAAGTTTCCATGATCAAGATTATGTCTAGATTATATGATTCATGGCTGCTTTTAGAAGACAAACTGCATAAAAACTATTAAGTTATTTAGTCTAGACTGTAAATATGAAATAACAGTAAAAGGCTGAGATGAGATCATGCAGATGATAAATACTTGCTCCCAAACTAACCGTCACACAGGATTTAGCGCTACCCAGTTCGCAGGATGTGTATTTCTCCATCCTTATCTCACAAAATACATAATATTGCCCCAGATGTCTATATGAAATGCAAACCAGTCTGTTTTCCTTTTGTATGCACAATATGGGAATACTAGATGGTAAAAATATTTTGAAAAAATCCATCTTGAAAGCAATAAAAAATTGCTAGAGACAGAACTTGAATAGGACTTATAGACATGTGTACTGGGATTCAGTCCATTCAGAAGATTTAAGACAGGCAGGAGGAAGCTACTCTTGTTGCTGCTCTTTGTAGGGGAAAAAAAAAAGCAATTTTAAAACCATGGACCCAGGCAACAGCTCCCACTATATATCACTGGAAAAAAATATTAGTACAGTATCTAATAACGGGAAACTTGACATATTCTGTGAGAATACTGCCAAGCAAAGTCTCTAAAATGGACAGAAGTGGTGTTATACCTTGCAAAGGAAAAACAACACAGCAGAAATACTGAGCTTATGGAGAAGCTTTGCTACAGATGAGTCTGATCTTGTGAAACAAAAAGAAGCAAAGAACATTCCAAGGGAAAAATAATTGCATTGAATGGTCCTCCTTCTCCAATCTATACTGCCTCTCTTCCAAAGTATTTTCACTTCCTCCATACTAGTAAATAGCCAGCTCCACAATAAAGATTTCAGAAAGCTAATAGAAGAAGTTAAATATTCATATTAAGTTATGGTAGTATTCATATAGTTTGAAAACAGAGAACAGCTGTGCTCAATATAGAGTTATGTATTCTTAACCATGTAGAAAGTTGTCTTAATGCCTTAATTAATGTCTTAATGTCACAGTAACTGCAACAGAAATGTTTTCCTACAAATGGTTAAAACATATACTTTTTATTTTGGAAACATTTTCTTTTGATTTCTCAACTAAAGCTTTCTTTTCTTGGTTTCTCTGTTTCTTTTTCCTACTCAAGTGCTTCAATTCACAGAGGACCAACAGACAGTTAACATGCAAAGACATACAAAGGGAAATTAGTTTAGTGAGGCAGATCAAAACCAGCTTTTTTCCTTCAGCGTCTTGGCTACTCAGATTAATTTAGGACTACATTATCACATGAGTGAAACTGCTCAGAGGCACAACATCCTTATTTATTCTGAGATTTGCAGGTGTAAATTGCAGCTGTATATATGCTTTCAAAGTAGCTAGTACTAGTCAAGTCAGTAAAAGTTCTGTAATTTTTTAAGAAACTGAGATGATCTTTAAGGTCCCTTCCAAACCAAACCAAACCATTCTGGGATTCTGTGATGCTGGATGAAAATAAGGAAGCAAACACAGCCTGGCCAAAAAGCTAGACAGATGCCAGGAGGAAAATGACTCTAATTTCTGTCATTAGAAAGCACATTTGACAGAAACTTTTGCTAAAATTTGTTGGAATTCTGACTTCAGAACTAACTTTCCCAGCTGTGATCTTGCCTTATTTGAGTCAAGAGGGGCAGAAGTCTGGACCTGGGTTGGAATGAGAGCAGAGAGGAGTAGAAATCCTTTGTATCACATCCAGCTTCTCTACCTGTGAATTTGCTTCTCAGAGGCATGAAGAGGAATTAAAATAGATGAGGCACCTCTGCTCTGCAGCCCTGGTCCACACAGGCTAAATGTCATGCTATTAGTATGGCTGCAAAATCTTGTCCTGAGTGAAACCAGGGATTGGCATCTGGTGCACATTTGGAGTTTAGTTTTCTATACAAGAAGGAACTGCTCTGGGAATAATACAATCCCACACAGTATTGATGTAACCTTCCAAATATCTCCTGCTTTTACGGTCTACAAAAAATAAAGCATCAATACCAGCTTTCATATGTCTCTTTCACACTGAAAGAAAACAAGAAGAATGTAAAAAAAACCCCAGTGATACAGTGTGGGACTAGGCAACAAAATATTTATCAATTTCAGACAATTTCCATGTCTTGAAGTATTTTGTGTTTCAAAGCACTGCTGAAGGAGCAGTATTAATGGTAAGGCAAAAAAATGCAGTTCTGGCCAACAAACAGTTCAAAATTAAATGAGAAATAGTGTGTGTTCTCTTTTCTGCAGTTTCTTTCTGTTCAGACCAGGCTAAATGACCTTGACATTAAGACTCCAAACCATATTTGTGAGATCAGGTTTCCATTCCCAGCCTCTGCTGGAGAACTGCTGTATCATCTTAAGCAAGTAACTTTCCCTCTTTGTGGCCTCAATTTCTGTCTGTACACAAGGGGTAATATGACAGTCATACCCAACTTTGAGCAATTTATTACATTTGAAATTCTAAGGCAGAGACTGAGTCTTGCTGCTTGCTCATGTAGGCACAAAAACAATCTTATTTTTCTCTTGCTGCTATTCAAATCATTTTGTTGTTTGCTGTGCCTCTGTATTTGTGCTTAGAGCCTGAACTGGAAGTGACAATATACTGGGATGAAAGTTAATCTCTCAGCATTGCCAGCCTGTCTAGAACTGGGCAATATCTAGAATCCTATTAAACCCCTTCTCCCTCTCTTTGTCTCTTGCTCTCAGGCACGGGCACACTAAGCCACCTGTCTGCACCAGTCTGACAGCCAAGGGAAATTACAGAAAGGTCCCAAATTCTTCTGGGATTACCTGAACCATACCTTGTGAAAGCTTCGTTTCAGTAGTTTTATTACAAGCACAAGTATTTATGAGTGCATAAACTGTGAGTTGCCTATAAAAAAATAAAAGAGGAATAAAATAGGTTTATGAGATCACCATCCTGCAAGTGTAGTGCATTCCCCACCTAAGCACAGGACTGATCTGCTTCAAGCAGTGAGAGGTGTGCTCTGATCTCCTGGTAGTTGCACATCTCCCATGCAAGGGATCCAAAGAAGTAAAATGACTATGGAAAATTGCTGCAAATGGTCAACCAGTGGCTTTACTTCATAGGCCAATGGCATCCTGGGGTGCATTAGAAGGGCTGTGGTCAGTAGGTCAAGAGAGGTTCTTCTTCCCCTCTACTCTGCCCTGGTGAGGCCACATCTGGAATATTGTGTCCAGTTCTGGGCCCCACAGTTCAAGAAGGACAGGGAGCTGCTTGAGAGAGTCCAGCACAGAGCCACCAAGATGATGAAGGGAGTGGAGCATCTCCCTGATGAGGAAAGGCTGAGGGAGCTGGGGCTCTTTAGCTTGGAGAAGAGGAGGCTGAGGGGGGACCTCATTAATGTTTATAAATATTTGAAGGGTGAGTGTCAGGAGGATGGGGCCAGGCTCTTCTCAGTGGTGTCCAGTGATGGGACAAGGGGCAATGGGTGTGAGCTGGAACACAGGAGGTTCCGCTTAAATTTGAGAAAGAACTTCTTCACTGTGAGGGTGACAGAGCCCTGGGACAGGCTGCCCAGGGAGGGTGTGGAGTCTCCTTCTCTGGAGACATTCAAGACCCCCCTGGATGCCTTCCTGTGTGATCTCATCTGGGTGTTCCTGCTCCAGCAGGGGGATTGGACTGGATGAGCTTTCGAGGTCCCTTCCAATCCCTGACATTCTGTGATTCTGTGATTACATGGTATTACACTGCAAACTGTGCTCTGGAAAACAACTCTGCACTACCAACCAGAGTGTGCCAGCACCTTTCCTGCCCAGCTCTACTGCTTTAATGATCAGTGAAGGAATCTAGTGTCGTTGTCACTCTTCCACCATGTCATCCTCAACTCTTGGACTAAAGATGGGCCACCAGTATCCTTCAAGAAAGCTACCAGTAGTCCTGTTGTAACCTTGTTCTTGGTATACAGAGCTGAACCAAATTCATACACAGCTTAGAAATATCTCAAGTAATCTCTGATATAATCAATTCTGCATAGACCTCCCAGCTATTCTCCAATGCAGAAACAAGAACAGAAGACCTTTTCACAGGACCACTTCAAGACAACCGTTTGGCAGGAGGCTGTTTCTAGGACTGCTATAGACCTAATGTTAAAGATGAGGGGAAAAAAGTCCCTTCTCTCCAATAAACTGTCAAAAATAAAATAGAAACCAGTTTATATTCTTTTTCCTGCAGTTTCTTTCTGATGAGGAAAGGCTGAATGACCTTGACAAGAAGGCTCCAGACCACATTTGTAAGGTCAAGTTTCCATTCCCAGCCTCTGCTGAAGAATTGTAAGACTTAAGAAGCTTCTGCTGTCACACAAAGATTGAATTTCATTAACATGAAACAAACAACCCAGGGTTCAGAATGCTGCAAAGTAGATCAAAAGGTTAATTCTTCCTCTGATGGAACAAGAAAGAGCTTTTAATACTTCAACATACTCACAATGCTGACAGTAATATGGGATTGTGAGTTTGTCAGTGGCAGATGACCGAAAGGTGATAGCGTTAGCCACTTAGAGGAGAGCCGGGCCCGAGTCCCGCCGGGTGACAAACGTGTGATAAAGCACTTTCACTGGCAAACAGCAGAACTCATAAAGCACACGAAGGTTTCATTGCCAGAGCACAACATTCTCAAACAGAAAGAATAGCTCTCTGAAAGAAACTTTGTTCTGAGAAAAACAGCCCCACTGGGTTTGGGTTACTGTGCTGGCGCTCCGTCAGCGCCTGCGAGGTTCCAACCCGCGCGGACAAAACCTGATTACAGGGCTCCTTCTTCCTTTTTCCTTTTACCCCTTTATTTTTCCCTCTCTTGGAGGCAGGGGGGTGGTGGGTGATGGGATGCAAAGTTGCCAGACTTTTTTCCAAGACCTGCTTATTAGTTCTAGCAGTGTTCCCATAGTGTTTTTGTCCAAGCTGCACAAACACTCTCTGATGGTTGAAAGACCTTTTGCTCATCTATTTTGCACTTGAACACAAGCTGCCATAACTGTCTCCTACCGAAATAAAGGCTGGACAGAAAATTGTTTCCTCTTTGGATAATTTTCTACAAACATACTCTGGTTTGGGGTTTTTTTCATGGAGAATTGGGACTTTCAGAATCACCAGACTAAGAATATTCCTGGTTTTTTTCCTTAAAGATTAGAATACTCAACATTTCAGTGCTCCCAAAGTGAAAGCCGAGGTTCAAATCACCCGAAGCAGAGTATTTTGCTTTGTCTCAGCACAATATCAAACCACAGCTCCCTAAACTAGCACATACTTCATGCCCTCATTCTGCCCTGGAGGCTGAGCTCTCCATCAGCCTACACCTTCTGTGAGGCATGGTGACCTCCCTTCTTGCTCTTTTCCATAATGCAGGTACCATCAAGTTTGACAGACAAATCCAGGGACTGAAAATAACTTTCTAAATCCATTTTATTGCTTGAAAAAACTGTTTGCTTTTTTCCCTTCAATGTAAGCAGTCTACAAAAAGAAACTCTTAGCAAATCTGTTTGGCTGAAAACCTCTTTCTCCATCACATGTTTCTTTTAGACTTCTTATTGGAGTCCTAGATTCATTTTGTTATTTCTAGCAAAATAAATTTTGTTATTTCCAGCTTATATTATATAAAACCTACTTAGATATGCTGAGCTGTCAGAATAGCTGGGGGACAGGACAGGACAGAGGGGAATTCTGTTTTTCCAATGCATCAAGCTATTGGCACACAGAATACTTAGTCTCACACAGTATTTTGGAAACCAATTTGTAAGCTTCCACTGGGGCTATTGAAGAAGTGCTGCTGTACTTCCCATGTGGTGTATGTGGCTGCTCCTGCTCTGCTGTCCTCTAAGGATCCTACACTTGAACGTGTGTGTGATACCTCATATCCTAGGAATAGTCTTTGCAAACTTTGCTTCATAAACACAGTGGCCTTCTGCTTTGTTTTTTTAAAAGCATTAATTCTTGGAAAGTAAAATATTAGTGTATATGCTGTCTGTGAAAAGGCAGAGAAGAAGGAAGTTCTCAGACAATAGTTTCCCACACTATCATCTTTTTGGAGTCTTTAAATGGCTGGTACTGTCACATGAAGAGTGATTATATCTGCATTCATCTTTATGTACATCTGAATGGTCTCCTGGAAAGTGAGACCAAGATTTCCATGTTCATTTAACTGTATCCAAGGCAAAACAAACTCCAGCATTTACAGTAGGAAAAATCCAAGCTCTTTTGCAGCTCCCTGATATCAGTGTAGCAGATACACTGTTTCTGGAAATACTGTTCTCTTCAGGATGCTATTTAGTTTGTAGAAAACACTAAAACAACAAATTGAGAATAGGTTCAGTCCTTTATAAGGAAAGATTTGTTCTCTATCATCTCCTCATCTTTACCAGCACCTCTGAGGGATTTCCCCTCTCCTTTAGTATTTAGTCAGGTATCTTCATCTCAGCTCTCAGCCCAGATTCAAGGAAAGGAAAGCAACTAGGAATTATCTCACTGCAGAAATGCTGTACACAAAAGAATACATTGGCTTTTATTAGAGAGAAAGAGCTCTGAAGAAGAGGTTTGTGGGTTTGTTTCATTGGTAGCAGATGACAGTTTTAATTTAATTTTATGTTTTTAAAGCATATAAAATTATGAGCTATTCCTGTCAGAACAGGTTTTTAAACAATGGCTCCCACCCACTGGGCCCTTACAATCCCGTAACAGGAAAATACCATTTAGGAAATAACCTGGCTCTAGTTGATGGTACATTTATGGCCAAGTGCAAGTCTCTGCCATTTTAGCCAAACTATTGACTCTGCAGGTGCTGTTCTGCACAAAATAGGATCTGGTTGTGAAATTAAAGTCTCTGGCTGAGTGCATGAGCTTTCACTTTGGCAGGAGAATCAAAGGCAGATAATCTCCTTTCTAGCTTTTAACCCTGGAGTGAGCAGGGATCAGTTCCTGTCCGAAAAGCTTCAGGGCACTCTGTCCACAGATTCCTTTCAAACCATTTTTCTAACCTGGGACTGCTGGACCACACTGTCTCCTAGCTTCCCCCACTACTATCTTCAATATGTTCCTCAAGCTGAGAGCAGCAATCAGAAATTAAGTCTGTTGAGCTTATCCAAGCAATGATGGCACGGGAACCACAGCTGGTGTGGAGAGCATTTCCATGTCACTACTCTTGTTCAGAGGGATCTTACCAGGGACTGACTGAAAATCTGTCCCTTTATTTTCAGGTGTAATTCACTTTTGAAATATGGTGGTTCCCCATGGAAAGGTTTCTTACCTAGATCAACCTTCACGCTGCTGCGATCAAACAAACAAGGATCAGAAGAAGAGCTTCTTACCATGAGAAGGGCTTATCCCAAACAGAGTACCTCATCATGCCCCAAACTGTTCTGAACATTTTACAGTACGGACCCTGCCCACCAGAGGTTTCAGCTCTGCACCACACCAGGTACAGCAACGAGGCAGGAACTGGTGGGGAAGAAATAAGACAGGAAAAAACAAGAATACAACAGCAACACATCAGAGGGGATGTGGGCACAGCGAGGCTCGTTGTTCCTAATGAACCACAACAGAGCTCTGGTTGCCTCCTGTTTGTGGCAGATTCTGTTCTCCTGGAGAGATTTGAGCACGAGTGACAACAGGAAGGTGTTCTTGCCACGCTGAGTGTACAGCCTTCCCACTGACTCCTGTACAGCACAGAGATATGTCCAGGTTTAAAATCAGCTACGCTGGGTACAGCCTGCAATATCGATCTCACAGACTGGAGGTCAGAATGGGAGCAAAACCCAGCTAAGGAGCTGAAGAAAATCTTATGCTGGGCCAATGGCAAAATGAGGCAGTTTAAACCTAGCTAGGATGCTAGTCACAAGTTTGAGGGCAATGTAGACATGTCCTGGCTGAAGCACACCCAATGGACAAAGAGACTTCACTTCCTCCCCCTCTCACACACAGATGCACGCATGATTGAGAAATTTCCACCTTCCTTCCACAGCTCCTCCTGGGTCACTCCACACCACTTGCCCTACAAGAGAGAGCTCTGGCACAACTATGTCTGGAAAATTAAGTTTTCTTCGTATGTTGTGAGAGAGAGGTCTCTGGCACTGTGGAGCCTCACAAGTTTTTTTTCCCTTGGCAGGTTTTACTAAGCAGGGCACAGACCTATGCCACTTCCAGCTCCAGGGTTAGTGCAGTTGTTGTTAAGAACCAGGGGTCTCTGCCTCACAGTCTGTTGAGGAGTACCTACATACCCTTAGAAGCTTATTAAAGGTGACCTCACACAGCACATGGGGTACTAGTATTCCTGGTGTGTTGTTTATTCATTCAAGGAGAATCATCTTCAAGAGAAGAAGACCCTAATGCCTGGAAGCCCCTAATGCCCTTAAGTTGTCTGAGCCAGGGTAGCAGGTTATTTCTCCAACTCTAAAAGTGGCCAAATGGCAATTATTCAAGTAATATCATCGTTAGTCTGAGTGGACCACGGGGAAAAAAATATTTATATCAATAATAACAAAACCTAGGTACAACACTAAGTACCTAGTGTTGATCTTTAAATCTATGTGAAGGGCTTCTACATGAAAGGAGCAAGATATCCATGCAGCAGACTTCTCAAAATACAAATGCAGGTTGCTTAATGTCAAGTTTTTGACTTGAAAAATACTGACCTCAGATGGAAAACTCAGAGGCAGACCCCAAAACAAATTGCACTACTCACACTTTGCTGATGAAGTATTCATATCTGGACTTTTTTTCCTGTCTACTGCGTATCCAGCAAAAGTATTCTATAAGTCTCCCAAGCAATAGGACTACAGGTCTTTTACTGATTAATCCTCCAGGGCTTTGAAGGACAGTGTCAAAGAATCATAAAAATTACAAGCCCTATTAATTAACATCCTGCCTATATGTCTGCCAAAGAAGGAATTATTTTCTTCATTCCTTTTTCTGGCATTGGACTCACATAGTTTTAAAATGGATGAGGAGATCCCATTTTATTGCTAAGGAGCTCTAATTAATGTTCATTTACAGCTCTGGAGAGTTAATTCCAATTCTGAGCTGCACCTACAACATTGCAGCCAGCAACTCAAAACCAGCAAGAGACATTTGAGCTCAGGAGCAGTTATGCCTCTTTTGGTGAGACTCCCCTGTTTTACTTCTTGCCCTTCTTCCTTTCTCATACCATCTATAGAAAAACAGAATCTGTTTAGCAGTTCATCTGCTCCTGCTGCATAATCCTCTGCAACACACTGCTGGCAGTTGCAGGGATAATTATGTGACCAAGAAGGTTCTGGCAGCAGGTAGTGCCCAGTGGCAGGAACGAATAAACTTGAAAAGATAGTTTATTTCCATGCAGAGTCCTTCTAGAAAGACAGAGGAATGCTGAGAAATCAGTGGGAAGGAATGCCTTTTCAATAAAACCACAGAATTTGCAGGCAACAGCCCAAATCTGTCTACCCAGCTCTGTCACAGCACTTTGACCAAGCCATTTAACTTCACCACATCTCAGGCTTCTCAGCTGAAAAGCAGGGACAAAGTACCCCTGACAAGGGTGTTCTGTTTCCATCTCAAGTTGGGCACTGCTAAAGCCTTTTCAGACTCCCAGAACTAGATTTTAATG
This sequence comes from Caprimulgus europaeus, assembly GCA_907165065.1. The sequence goes on along the minus strand of OU015532.1, from coordinate 44,212,552 downwards.
TTAATACCAAAGACAGCTGAATTCCTTGAACGAATGTGCTTCTAACAGGGCTCAGTGTTTTCTTAAAGGGTCTTTGTATGATAATGTGACATTTCACAGCCTTCATGTAGGCAATTATCTTTGAAAGAAAAATGACCAAGTTTATTTCTTTTTCTTTTTTTGAGAAAAGGCTTTGATTAAAACACATTTCTGGGAGAGCTGATATGCAAGGATGGAATGTGGATACAAAGCTGATTCAAGAGCTGGAGCTGTTATTAAAGGTACTGGAATTAAGGAGCTTGAGGAGGCCTTAGATAGATGCATTCAAACAGCATCAGACTCTCACACCAGCTGGGACCAGTGTAGTCTGTTGTGCCTGTAAAGTATTTTTTAGTGTCTCCTAGAAGCTCTTCCATAACTAGACTGTGGCACTCCAATATGATTCTAAGTGAATGACAGAAAAGAATAATTTAAAGGCTTGTTGTTGCTGCTTAGCATCTCAAATTTGTTTGGACTGTTGTGTAAACAGGAGATGCAGAATTAAACATTAATACTATCTGGTTGTATTGGTCTGAGTGCAAATTTACTACAAATTCCCATTGTCCTCAGAAAGAAGCTGTTATTCCTTGCTCCTACAGCAATGAAGTCAAAGGAGTTTTTGCCACAACCAGAGCGGGAGCAGGAACAGGTTTGATGGACAGAGGCTTTGAAACTGCAGTCCAAAACATGTGTGTGAGCAGAAATACTTTAATACTTTGAAATGCTTTAACTCACAATCAGGACCAAAAGTTACACCAGATGTCATGCACACAGCATTTCCATGCCCTGTATGCTTGGTGTCATTGCATGCTCAGGATATAAGTGATTCCCAGATCTTAAAGACCTGACTAACCAAGACTTCAGGATGCTTGGTAATCTCTAAGCCAGGAACATACAACCTGTATTCACAAGCATTCCTACCAAACTCATTTGTTTCTCCACCTACATTCTGTGGGTTATAATTTGACATTCATCTGCCCTTCCTACATTCCATGGTTACACCAGCAAAAGAAAAAAATCCAGATCCCTTCAAACACTTCCTTTAAACTCCTTCCTCTGTACTCTCTCCCCCACACAACAGTCATGCATCTATGAGTCTGTGGTTGAGAGTGTTCACCATAGGCAAAAGGAAGCAGGAAGACAGGTTGGGCAGCAAACTGGAAAGGTATAAAACCAAATGTCTTGAGGATTCAATATTTCAGTATCTGTGCTGGATGTCAGTGCTTTTCAAGTAATGTTTTCTCCATCCACTTCCCTTGGTGAAAAGTCCAGGAGATTTGAAAAATAACACAGGGTTCATTTAAAAGCACAAAAAGTGACAACCAGGCTCTTTCTGGGATTTAGGCTAGGACCATGTGAACATAAATTGCAACCAGTCCTTTGTAAATTAAAGGGGACTAAGAGAAGACAAACCACAAAATCAGTTCTTAAAGGAGTTATTTTTAATTCAGACTGAAAATGCAGCCAGCTTCTGGGCAGCTTCATTCGTGAGCCTTTGCTTCTGAGTAATAACTTGAGTCAAGAACAGTAACTTATTAATTCCTTCTACTTCCACCTTGTATTCCTGGGATTCTGTGTTTCTTAACCCTGAAGATAAACCATTAGCCAGAGAACAACCAGCCTACTCAGTTTTATTATGGAATAGTTTGCTTCTTCCTGTGCATCTGAAGAGCAAACCAGGTTGAGAGAACAAGGACTCCAGTGGGGAGTAGTAAGCTGCCTACACAATTTCCCATTACCAGAGGGTCTGTCAGAGCAGTGAGGTGTTTATTCTACTGGAAAGCAAATTGAGTCTGGTGATGCTTAAGCCTTCCAGCTGAATCACCCCTAACATAAGAAATCTATTCCTCCAACAGATTTGGTTCTTTGGTCTGTTTTTCAAAGAAAATGAGTCAAAGTGTTCATACTGTTACATATCTTTTCCAAAAATCTGTTAGCCAGTTTCAACCAAATTCAACAGAGAGTATAGATTTCTTACCAGTGTTGTGAAACTGGGCAGCTAGGTAGAGAAATGCAAGAATGCCACTACTAGGGGATAGGTAGAAAGTAGACTCTTTTCAGACATCAAAAGGTCAAGACAAAAAGACATCAAGACAAAAGACATAAGACAAAAACCTCTGGGAAACCAACATTCATTGATTCCACTGCTGCTGGAAACACTCTTTGACCTTTTAATGTCAAGTGAGAGATAAAGACGTGGTTAATGATCACTGTTATTGCAAGAACCATATAATACAGCTTCCTCCTAAACTGATCACAGTCCATCTTAAAACCACTTGTGTTTTTTATCCCACAAGTCCATTTAAAAGTCTGTCCCAGAATGTCACTGCTCTCATTGTCAGAAGGCTGGAAATTTAGAAGGAAGTTCAGTTTTTCTTGGTGAGTTTGTATTATCTGCTCTAAAGTCAACATTGCCCTTTAGCTGGAAGGCCTCTTCTCTCAAGTCTGCCTTCCCCAGACTCCACTGTGGGTTTCCAGAACATCTCCCCTCTCACTCTTGGCTTATCGAGGCTAAACCAGAGAAACTCTGTTAATCCCCTTTGTATTATAAACTCTCCATTCCCATCATCATCTCTTCTGCTTTAATTCTTGTTTCCTGAACATGCTTGCCCAGAGGTCTACACGATCATGCCTTGTACCTAGCTGCTAGTACTTTATTTCTTCTTTCACTGGCTGATACAAGTCCTAAGATTGCACTTACTGTTTTTATGGTTCTGTTACACTGACAGCTCACAGATATCCTGTGTCTTTCTTCCCCTTTGTCACTTCCAACTCATGAACTCCAAGCATGTCCCAAAACTTCTGGTTATTAATTCTATATGTGATCTTAATACTTGAAATATTAAAAATCAGCCTGATCCTCAGACCCAGATCCTTAAGGTCATTTGGTTCTTTCTGCACCATATCCCAGTTTGTCACCTGATGGCATCTCCCTGCTTTGGGGCACCAGTAATTTCATCAGCATAATTTTGGTTTTGTGTCAATATCATAAGGAAAACTACAAATTGGATGGGCACTAGAACTGGGTCATTCAGAAGCTCTATCCCTAATCTCCCTCTAAACTGGTTCTTCCATCACAATTACTTTTTTCTCACAATTTTAATGGATATATAGTCCAGTTAATCAGTCTCCCGCTCTTGCAAATTTTTGCATATTCAGATTTGTGCCCTTTTCAGTCTTTCCATTTCATGACAAATTTCTCCTGTATATTAACACTTACAAGAGGTCCAGTCTGTATCTTAGAACTACGTCAGTCGCACTGGCCAGTTTCACATTAAAAGGATCCAGCACAATCTCCTTGCCAGCCACAGATGATAATTAACATTTTTCACCTCCACAGCTACTGATTGTGCTGTACAGGCTAAGAGGACCCTAAGGCTTGCATTCAACGGGAGTGATTGTTACTGGGGAAGAGCGTTTCCATCTGAGCTCTTCTTCTCCAGAGCTTCACTACTGTCTTATCTAACTTCAGCCAGAGCCAGCTGCTTGACTCTTCAGGGCAACCAAAAGCTATGTGATCATGATGGTTTCAGTTAATATTAGGCAGTCATCCACAGAATACTGGGACTTCAAACTCACCACCTTTCCTGATGTCCTGAGTCTGAGAAAGAATGGGCAGGGAACAGAACCCAGAGAATGTATCTGACTATCCAAAAACAAAGGTGAAAGTGAACATACATAAAGGATGTGGATAATAAACCAACTAAATAAAAGCAGAATTACTTTCAACATTCTGCAATATCATTTAATTTTAAGAGTCCTAGGAGATTGTTGTTTCAGCCTCCTGAACAGAGTAGTTATGATACCTGCCATCCATAAGATCAGTTATCTTGCTGAGAAAGAGAATAAACAGGTGCCCTTCTCAAAATTTCCCGAGATAAGGGGAAGATAAAAGGTTGCTCAGACTTCTTTTGATAGCATTATCTTTTAACTGAACATATACAAGAATTCCTCTCACAGTAGTGTTGCTCTTGGGAATTCACACAAAAATTAAATGCGTAAAGAAGATCTGTCTTTAATGCTTTTGGATAAAACCAGACTGCTTAGAGGTCAGGGTTGCAAGGCACTTTTTTTCCAACAGTCAATATTCACTGATTTCTCCAAAAATGCTCTTAGCATCCAGCCTCTGTTTCAGAGCACAGAAGTTGACTGCTGTCTCTCTATAAAATGGGAGCTACTCATGCATTCAAGAATTAAAGGGGGACAATCTGATAAACTACCATTTGTACAGGTTTTCAATGATCAATACCATTCATTTGGGATCACAATTAAAACCATTTTTTTCCCCCTAATAGGAAAACATATTAAAAGATATCCAGTCACCCACTGCCTCCAAGCTCACTGGCCTTGTCTTTTGGCCAAAGTAGCATTTATTTGTGACTACTGTTCGAGACAGGATATTGACCTATACGGACTATTGGTTTGACCAGGTATGGCTGATTTTATGTTCTTCTATTTACATTATCTCACTCAACACTTTATATTCAGACACAGCAGGCTCTGTCTCAGTGGAGCAGAAGCAATGTTAATGCTGGAATGCTGTAATATCCTACATCAGCAAAAAGCCTCTTTGAGATGAAAGGCGGCCGACTCGCAAACCAGATTTGGTCATGTTGACACAGTTACACTGATCATCTGAGAAATTAACACGCTTGCAACTTAAATAAAACCCTCCAACTTATGTTCTGTAGAAAGCCTGATTAATATTTTATGGTTTATTACCATTCTTTTAGTAAATTATTCAAAAGCATAGCTCGGCAAAGCACACGGGAAGTCCAGAGTGTCAGGTCAATTAGTTGTTTAAGGATTATGTAGAATTTCAAGTCTTTTTTCCCAATTACAGAGTATAAATGTTATGACTGGGGAACAAGAGAAAGTGAGGCAGGTTAGATACATCCCTTTCTAAAAAATCCACTTAAATATTTGGGGATTAGTACCCCAAGCATTAGACTTCTCCCTGTCACTACAGTTCTTGTAGCAACAGTAGTGCTTAGGCAAAAACCGATGCTGCTGGGTGCTAGCTGAGAAAAATTAAGACATGTAACTGAGGATTTAATTTCTGCACGCCTTTATCATGATTAGGTGAACAAACTGACTAGCTACAGAAGCAACTACTCTATTAAGGATCATTTAACAATCTCTCACAAAATTTATGGGCAGTTTGTAATTTCAGAGAGTGAGAAAACAGTCATTTGTTGATGCGTTCCAGCTCCCTGCTACTGTGAGATTGTTCTCTATTGTATGTTTCCAATTGATCCCTCCAGACCACTGAAGCTTTTTAAGTCCTATATCTAAGGAACAATGCTTCCCTTTGAAGGCTGCTTACAACACAGCAGAGTTCATCAGGAAAGGCAGCCAGCCCAAGTATTAATTTTCTTAATTGAGTCTAGCTTCTCTTGTATATCTCTCCCACTCTGGAAATGGTTCTAGTCTTTTGAGCTGTGTATACGTGTCATTCTGGTATGTAAACACCCTCAACACGCTTAGCTCTTAATTACTCCATCAGTTTTACTCTACCCCTGGGTGCTCCAGTTTTAGGGGCATGAAATGTTTCAGCATTTCATGTGCAAGAAGATCTGTAATTATTCACAGTTTTCCTTAATGACTGTTGTGGTAGTCCCCTCATTTTTCCTCAGTCCTTGATTACTCCTTTGACAACATGTGCACACCCACCCCACAACACTGAAAATTTAATAAATAATCCTGAAGCAATAAAAGGGAATGAGAAGATTGAGATCCTCAGTGTCATCCTTCAAAGCTATGATTGGGCTCCAACCTGCTCTTCTAGACTCTATTTCATGTTCTCCTGTGCAACACGTGCCTTTGTCGTTGTCTTGCCCTGGAAGGAGCCAGCTTTGCCTTTCGTGCTGGAAATCTGAAGAAGTCTGCCAATGCACATTGGATACATCAAATTATCATGTTTTAAAATGGCTGCTCACCCTCACACCACCACAATCATCCCAGATGAGTCCAGGGATCTTTCTTTCGAGCTTGCCTTTGCAGTCTGACAAAAATCAGGGCTAAATCAATACATATATTCCACAGCATTCTGGAAACTCCTGGATCTCTCTGGTTTCAAAAGCAAGAATCTTTTGATTCCTGTCCCCAGTGACAGCACTTCCTACAGCTTTCTGCTTTTTCTACAGAGATCAGGGGTGGAAAAGCATTAGTCCTATAACAATTCTGTCTGTGATTACACAGTCACATTAATGTATCCTAAATCCATGCCAATGCTGAATGGAATGGAATGATCCTGCCCACCTCCACATCACTAAACAGTTACTCCAGCTATGTCTCTTGTCTTGGTCAAAGAGCCCACACAGGTATGTGGTGAGCTAGATCAGGTACCTGGTCTGGCAGAAAAAGGAAGCACAAAGAAAGTCATGGCAAGGCAAAACAAGGGAAGAGGGAAAGGAGAGAGGAGAGGAGAGGAGAGGAGAGGAGAGGAGAGGAGAGGAGAGGAGAGGAGAGGAGAGGAGAGGAGAGGAGAGGAGAGGAGAGGAGAGGAGAGGAGAGGAGAGGAGAGGAGAGGAGAGGAGAGGAGAGGAGAGGAGAGGAGAGGAGAGGAGAGGAGAGGAGAGGAGAGGAGAGGAGAGGAGAGGAGAGGAGAGGAGAGGAGAGGAGAGGAGAGGAGAGGAGAGGAGAGGAGAGGAGAGGAGAGGAGAGGAGAGGAGAGGAGAGGAGAGGAGAGGGTGGAGAAGGAAAAGATTTTAAATAGATTACTTCCCTGATTTAGTTTATGTGGCCACATAAATGCTAGTGTCTTACTAAGGGAGACAGGAAAATACTTCCAGATGCAGAGAAGATGAGGAGACTACCACTCTCCATGACAAACACGGGCCTGTGCTAGCTTGAACTGTCTGCATAACCAGAGCTTGTAAGTCACAAAAGGCCAGGCTTTCTGACGAAGTCAGCAAACCCACTACACAGGAGCATCCTGACTTCAGAGCTGAAACACGTCCCCTTTACCTCAGAGTGTGAAATGAGTAGGCAAATGGACTGACTTTTCAAGTAAGAAGCAGGAAATACATTTAAGACAATGCTGATTATAGAAAAACCTGATGAAAGAGAGGAAGGAGTATTGAAAATTAGTGCTTTAAGGTACATCAGCATAAAGGCAAGCTGACAATACCATTCATCATCTAAGTAAATAATTTCCAGAATATTTTGAGCAAGAGAAGCATGCAGCTCTCACATTGTTCTCTATAACCATTTAACAGTGACATTATATCTGGCTCTCCAAAGTGTTAGTCACAGACCACAGCTAATGACCAAACTGGCAGTGCAATGGTGTGATAAAGTAATTCACATGATTATGTCTAATACCTGGTATTTCTTCAGTGATTCCACAAGACTCCGAAAGTTACTCACACAAAGAATGAATTAAGGTTCACAAGCTGATAAAATACAAAACAACCCTATCACACAGCTGGAAAGCAGAGGCACAGAGCATTACTGTCTGTAACCACATAGTAAAGTAGTAGCAACCTGTGGGTTGTCCATCTGTATCAGAATGTAAAATCTTTAACGTCAGCTTCAGCACCAGCAGTGGTCAGAGTGGTGGTTGCTACCCCTGGCTGTTGCAGTTTTTGGATGGACAGACTTCATGCCAGTCTGAAATGGCTCACTCCATCTGCCACCTCTCAGTCTAACAAATACTGGCAAGGAAACATTATCTATGAGGTGTACAAAGTCACTTTACAACCTAATGTTTATGCTTTCCCCAAAGGCAAACCCTAAAGAGATACTTGGTTAGCCACAGAAATGTCACTGAAATATGGAGCCTTGCAGGCAACTGCTGATTAGCTCAGGGAACAAGACAAAAAGAAAACAAATGTTCTTATGAGAAACTGTATATTTTTCCTTTACTGTTTTCAGAACAGCATGACAAGCCATGCATCCTTTGGCAGATTGCATTCTGCTTCGGACCACGGTGAAATACGTCCATTAGTATCTGCTCCTAAGCTATGAGCTTTCCAAATTGTGGGCAGCCCTTGGTGAGAACACTGAAGCTCAGCTCCACCAGTCTGTTTCCATCCACCAGCTGGAGGTAAATTTATACATTAAGAAATAGTGGAAATCTCCAGAAGGAGACACTGCTGCTGTCTGATTTTGGTCTCTTCAGACTGCCCTTGCAGAAATTATACACCTGATGGCTCTGATCAGGTGGTTTGTAGGTTTCCTTTTTTCCATTCCCTGGGTCTAGAATCATAGAATGTTTTGAGCTGGAAGGGACCCACAAGGATCATCGAGTCCAACTCTTGTCCCTGCATAGGGCAATTCCAAGATTCAGACCATGTGTCTGAGGGAGTTGTCTGAATGCTTCTTGAATCTTGTCAGGCTTGGTGCCATGGCTACCTCCCTGGGGAGTCTGTCCCAGTGCTCCACCACCCTCTGGGTGGAGAATCTTTTCCTAAAGTTCAACCTGTGTTTTGATTTGTGGTGGATATCACTGAGAAGAGTCTGTCTCTCTTGTCTTTAATGTCTCCATCAGCTATTTAAATGCATAGATTTTCTAACCATGTGCCCCCTGAGCCTTCTCTTCTCCAGGCTGAACAGTCGCAACTGTCTCAGCCTTTTCTCATATGAGATAAGCTCCAGCATTCTCACCATCTTTACAGCCCTTCACTGGACTTGCTCCAGTATGTCTGCATGAAATTAAGTCCTTTCAAATCATTTAATAATACTGTTTAGTGCTTCAAAGGATTATCCATTCTCCTTTTTGGCTCATGCAAGGGAACCAACCTTCCCAATACACCAGTTCAGCAGCTTGGCTGCTCTTAGATAACTTTTCTCTACATTTCCTACCTTACTGCTTTTTGGTACATGTGGCAGCTTATTTAAGTGAAACTGTTCTTAAGCCACAGTGGAACATGAAATAAGCCACTTGAATCAAAGAATCATAGAACGGTTTGGGTTGGAAGGGACCTTCAAATGCCCCTGCAGTGAACAGGGGCATCTTTACTAGAGCAGGTTGCTCAGAGCCCCATCAAGCCTGACCTGAATATCTCCAGGAACAGGGCCTCCACTGCCTCTCTAGGCAACCTGTTCCAATCATCTACCACCCTCATATTGAAGAACTTTCCTAATATCCAACCCAAATCTGCCCTTTTCTAGTTTAAAACCATCACCCCTCGTCCTATTGCTCCTGCCCTTGTGAACACCTCTTCCCCAGCTTTCTTGTAGGCACCTTTCAGGTACTGGAAGGCTGCTACAAGGTCCTCCCGGAACCTTCTCTTCTCCAGGCTGAACAGCCCCAACTCTCTCAGCCTGTCCTCACAGCAGAGCTGCTCCAGCCCTCTGATCACTTTTGTGGCCTCCTCTGGACCTGCTCCAACAGGTACATGTCCTCCTTGTGTTGAGGACTCCAAAACTGGACAAAGTATTCCAGGTGAGGTCTCACCAGAGCAGAGTAGAGGGGCAGAATCACCTCTCTTGATCTGCTGGACACACTTTTTTTGATGCAGCCCGGAAGGTGAACCGCATCCTGGGCTGCAGATGCACAGTGGAGGCTCATGTACAGCTTTCCATCCACTGCTACCCCCAAGTCCTTTTCCTCCAGGCTGCTTCCAGCACATCATCTCCTAGCCTGTATGGATAACAAGGAATGCAAAGGGCAGAGAATCAACAGGTACAAAACTGAGCCTTTGCCTACACAACCCAACTACTGCAACATTGCAGAAACCACGCTGTGCCAGGAACACAGTGTTCAAGCTGCATTACATCCTCTGCAAACGCTGCAGAGGAACATTTTACCTATCCCAGAATTTCCCCTAACTTCCCAAAAAGAAGGACACAACTTTAATGATGTATTTTCTCACATTAACATTTTCTGTTAATTCTAATTTCTGTACCCCATACAAAAATAGATGTTAAGTTTTCGGGAGAGCTGCGAGCAGTTTTTCTTGGCAATGAGTCACTGCAGCTCCACAGGGATGCACAGCTTTCCCCACGGAGTCAGAGCATACTTCACACATGGTTTAAAAGCAAGAGATCTTGGGAGCAAAAAGGGACAGCAGAAGGAGACTTATATTCTGGAAGAAGAACTTGTTGATTTAGTCTTACATTTTCTAATTCTGGATGCTTAGCTTTGCAACTCCAATTATTTTGCAGGGAAAATTGACATTAAAACAAAGATCTCCTCGTGAAAGTGTAGCAAAGCATGATGGCAGGGGGGAAACATTGATTAAAGGGAGCAAAACCAAGCTGTAATTTTGAAATAGTCTACCAAAAATCTTGAGGGCACTGATGTGAAGGAGCTCAGCTCCAAATTTTCATATGGTTTTTATTTCACAAAAAAATAAAACCAATTATGGTTCTGAAAAAGCCAAACCCACAGTATCTTCTCTAACACAAAGTGTTTGGAGTGTTTCTCAATGCCCTTAAAGAGAGGCTGCTATCCTGACCCCCAGTGAACTTTGTGTTGCAAGAACAGATGCATTTCAGCATTTCACTGGTTCCTCAGTCTCCTTGCCTAACTTTTGGCTTTACTATCACTTTTCTCACTACCTTTCAGAGGCTCACACAAATGAAAAAGCAACATCTTTTTCGAGTCAGTAAGGATAATTATATCTCAAGTGTTAGCAAACTGGAAAAGATTAGTGAGAGGATGTACTTTTTTAGTTATAATCTCTCTGTCAGTTTGTGCATTACTCTTAGCATCAGGTGAAAGCGTTCAGGTAAAGTTTTATAACCAAATATTCTTGCAGTGGGAAACCCAAGATCATTTTGCTCCCACATAAGAGAAAAAAACCCAAAAAACCTATTTGTAATTATGCCTTATCATATACATGTTACTTTAAGTGTATGTGACATAGTTTAGAAAAAATAAATGCAATCCTTTCTCCAGAGTTACGAAGCAAACATGCAAAGTTCTCATGCAGGGTTAAATTCACGTGTCAGAAAGGAAATGAAGGGAGTAGTGGAGCTTTCACCTTTGGGGAAAGATGTCAGTTTTAAGGAACAATTGAAAGGGAGATCACATCTTTTATAGGCATATGATAGTACATAAATATACAATATATAACAATATGTAATATATATATATAATCACAGATGTTGGAAGCCCTGGGGTTGGGAGGAATCCCAGCACAAAATCCTGCGTGGGAGAGACACAAAAGGAGCAGTTGAGAGACAAGATTGGCAAAGCCAGCATGTGGACTTGTGGGCAGAAAGATGTGTGGGCAGAGTTGTTTACAGGCTCGAAGGCAAGGACAAGGAATATGAATTTGTCGTGAATTTTCAATAAAATATACTGAGATTTTTTACTATTCTTGGCTAGCATTTCTAGACTGTTCTACCCTCTGATATCTTCTAGACTGCTCATCTTTAGCATCTTCTGAGTCCTCTACCTTGAAAAACTCAGAAGGAGGGACTGACACAAGGGAGGCAGTGCTGTGATGGGAAGCCAAAATGCCTGACACATACATGGAAAACTCCATCAGCAGAGATTTACCAAGCAGTATATGTCAGTCCAGATGAACTCTGATTTGCCCAACACATTGTTTTCCAGCACAAATGTCTGGATACATTTTTGTGTGTGTGTGTGTAACAGGCAGGTATCAGAAGGGTGAATGACAGCAAGTTATTCATCCTTAAGAAACACATTTGATGAAGTTCTGGGGAAAATTATTCTGGTTTTTGTCAGAAGGGTAAAAGACAGGCTGCTGACACACAGATATGAGAATTAGGTAAAGAACAACCATCACACTCCTATTGCCACACTCACCTAATGGAAAGTAAATATTGCAAAATTACCTCCTGTATCTCTGGTCACTAAATCACCATGTCAGCAGGGTGCCATGAGCCATCTTTTCACTGTACACCTTTCCTCCCTGGCCACCAGGCAGCAGGATCAATGGCATCACACCCTCGAGTGCCACCCTGAGGGATGGGTGGCATGATGGTGCCCAGCAGAAGTAGCTGAATTTCCTACTGCCAAGAGGGCATGACCAGGTAAACCTGTGTCTTACTTCAGCTGAGCATGCAGGGGTCTCTTCATACAAATTAGGCAAGCAATCATGTATGCTTAAAAACACAAAAAGCAGAACAGAAGCACAGATCTTTATCAGGTTCCGTTATGCTGGTGCCAGCTCTTCAAGCATTATAAAAAATGTCTTTGACACATTGAGTAGGATGAAAATCTCACAGACAGATTTTGCCCTAATGGAAAACCAAGTCAGAAAATTAATCCACGTCTCTCAGATACCATGGCAAGTCTAGGAGTCCACCCTGCTTCTCTAAAATTTTCCATGCTGAGACTTGGAATGGGTGGAAAGTGTTACTCTTATGGCTTTGGGACTTGCTGACTGCTGCAGCTCATCTTTGGTGGAACCACAATGATGGGTGGAAAAGGAACCCACAGAAGTGCTTTCTGCATAAAAAGTCTCCACAACCAGTGTAAGCCTGGCCTGCTAAGTCTTCACCAGCCCTTCGACCTAGGTTGGGAGGTACAATGTGGGTAAAGTGAGAGAAGATAGTATTACAGCAATTCCCTGTTCCTGCAGGCCTGCAGGAAGCTTAGTGTGGGTGACAGCAGCCCCAAAGCAGTGCTTATTTATATCAACAGAGGTAAAGGCAACTGAAATCTTCCTGTGCCCACACAGAGCACCCTCCTTTCCATCAGCAGCACAGGAGTAATATACTTGAGATTGCAGGCTTCTAAACACAGCAGGAACTACAGGAGTTCAAAGTTTGCCCCCATGGAAAGCCTCACCTGTCATTTGACATAACTAGTTTCAGAGGCAAGAGAGCAATTCACTCTCCACAGTGCCTCAAAGACTTGGCGTTTCTTGAGATAATTCTAAAAATCGAACTAAATTGTCATATGTGTAAGACATGAATGTCCCCCAGCTGAGGCTCAAATGAGGTCATAATCTACCTGTTCTTGTCCTTTTGAGGCACATCTTGTGCCCAAGCAGTGCAATAGTTGAGACATACTAGTTTTTACAGCTATCAGCACAGAGGGACTGGTTTAGCTACCAGCTTGGCCCGTCACCTTTGATTTCTCCTTCTCCCTCACAAATAACTAAATACATGTCTGCAGCTGGGTTGACAGGAAAGCTGAAACCCAAAGACAAACGTAGATTCACACTATACATCCAGACACAAGATGCCTTAACTGTAGCAGATCTTTTTGCTAAAACAGACAGTGAAATCACTAGCCTCTACCAATGGAAATCGATAAAAAGCTCTCCCACCGTTGGCTAAAAGCCAGTCTTCCCACAGCATGGACATCTCCAGCGCACGAAACACAGTCCAGACATACTATATTCACATGACTAACATTCGTGTCCATGTCCTTATGTGTTTTCACCAAGTGGGTTCACCTCTCCAAAGCATAAGGTGGGGTACACACCCATATCCAAGGGGTCCTCAGGAAGGAAATGTTAAAGATAAGGTTGCAAGTCGAGTAAATTGTGCCGAGAGCCTGAATCTGGATTGTAAATCATCAATTACACGTCTTTTGCCAACACAGCACTGAGTATGTTTTTGCTTGTCTGCACCAATCCACTACACAGAGTTTGCAATCAAACCTTCAGCTCAGTCTAGAAACGCTTTTTGCTTTGTACCATAACACTGCCACGTTGTCTCCTCTGCAGGAAACCCGCAGAAAACAGATGACAATTATTTTTATAGAAACTCATTTAGCAAGAAGCAGCTACCTCTCCTAATCTCACATCATTTTGAACTACTCTCTTGCTGGGCTTGGTGTTATTCACAGATTTGCAATAGGCTGAACCAAGTCTATTTCAAAATACCTACCCACTCTTAGCCATTCAAAGTGTTTCTTGCTTAAGCACAAATTATTATAGCACACTTCCGTAGTGTCTCTCAAAATATACTCCTATTTTCCTCATAGCTGGGGAAAGGTGCCTGCCACAGTGAATCAACAGAGCTCATTTAATCCTGGCCCAGCGTGCTCAGCAGCAGCCGGGAGCGGGTGACCTGTTTCAATCAGACGCTCCTAGCTGGTACAAGGTATTTTGGTCACATTGTTACAGGGTTAGCAATGAAAAAACACATCCTCAGAATTTGTGAAGTGAAGCTCCTGGTGCCCAGAAGTAATCTTCAAGTGGCTTGGAAAGGTGGGAGGGTGGCCAGGCACATTGTGTTTCAGACTGGCCTCAGAGAAACCTGTTCCAGGAGCATTGCAAAGAGGGGAGGAACAGCAATGAAACTTCATCTGTGGCTTTAATGATGTCTGTCCCTGTCTTTGTGATGTTTGTGAAGGAAAAGGGTGGTTTCAGATCCTCCGGGAAGGGGTCAGGAGGCTCAGTGAGGCAGAGGGGCTGGATGTAGGGTCTGGGCGGTGGCCTCTCCCCTCCCGCCATCCCTGTCCCCTGAGGGAAGGGGTGCAGGCTGCACACACCTGCTTTGCTGGATTTCCCCATAATCTAGACAATGCTCTTACCTTTCCACAGGCATCTCACTCCGCTCCAGCCCTGCCTTGCCTCCCTGCTCCCTTGATGGCGCTCATGGGATGAGGGAGGATTTCCGCTCCAATGGTGAGGGAAGGGGAGCAGAAACTGCCCCGCTGCTCAGGGGAGCACTTCCCTCTCTCTCCTCTGGTAAAAAGGAGTCAGATCTTCTCTCCCTCTCACTGCTTCTTCATCCTTGCCTCTTCCTTCCCTCATGGTGCCACACAACTGAGAGAAGAGGGGTCTTCCAGGAGCCATCTGCGCTCCCCTCCCTCCTGCCTCAGCCCGCCCCGCAGCCGGCCCTGAGGAGGGTGAAGCCGCACCGGGTGGGGCAGGGCAGACCGGGCCCGCTATAGACACTGAGGCAGCGATGGGGAGAAGAGAGGCAAAAACAGGCTTTGGGTTGGCAGCACATCACGAATGGCTGTGCTGAGTGAGCCGAGTGGACACGGGGACAGCACAGCGTCAGCTCAATGAATCTGGAGAGCTGGGAGGAATAGGAAAGGTCTGCTACGAGGCAGCGCCATGGAGAGATCGGGGCGGCTGCCTCAGCTGGCCTGGCACCTGCGGCAGGTCGCCCACCTTCGTGGTTGTTCCCCTGTGGGCTGGCTTCCCCGATCTGGCTGCCTAAGGGTTTTACACCGAAGTGATCATGAGACCAGGAAGGTGATGTTTGCAGAAGAGCACCTCTGTCCTGTATTCCACCAAGGAGGCACGGGTTAAATTCCACAAAGATGTATTTCACTGTCAGGCCAAGGCAGAGCAGAGCGCTTCAGTGTTTGTGTGCGGAGAATTTGCAGAACTTTCTGTTGTACAAAAAAACCCCTCACAATAGCAACTCTATCACTACTTGAGATTTATTGTTGGAGGTTTTCTGAATTATGCAAGTATTTCCCATGGCTGGGGAATCCTATTTTCAGGCTTTGAGCAATACAATGGCCTTCATTTCCAGGGGGAGTCTCTCCCCCAGCCAGCTCTAGCTGTGTCGTGTCACCCTGCTATCCTTCTAAGCACACTCAGGATGCTCCAAAGAGCTAAAAAGCTTTGTTATACAAATTGCTCTAATTACTGATGTTATAGATTTGAACATCTCATGATATTTCACTTAAAAATTTACCATTCTTTGTAAAAAAGAATGAAAAGTACCCCCTGCACCACTTTTAATCAGTTTTCAGTGCAGTTTGCATTCACTGTATATGACATAAGGTAGGCTGTTCCCCATCCCATGGTGGCCATCATCTTTACTTCTCTCTGGAGATGACAGGCAATGATTTACTAACACCTGTACAATTGCAGTGTCAAATTCCAGCTCCTGAAATACAAGGCTTAGGTCTGTGATATACAGCAAGACATCTAAAAGTACATATATCACCTCTACAAAATCTGCCTGGGACCAGTCCCTTATCAACTCAGATATCAGATCCCTTCATTAATGCCAACTACTAACGACTCAAGTTTTAAATACAGATTGCTCTCCATTGTATAATGTTAACGAGCTGTGAACTCCCTTTATTTTCACTGTTGACTCATCTGGTGAATCCTGAATCTTTTTCTTTTGGGGGAATTCAGGAGTAATAGAAAAGACTTCTTCAGTTAAATATTCTTTAATGTAAGAAACTGGATCAGCTGTAAAAAATTCACAAGTACTGACCCGTGGGAAGTAGAATAGTAATTTATTAACATGGTATTTGACATCCAGAAAATTAATGAAAGTTGTAAGAGTCCTCAGTATAACTGGAAGGTAAGCAACATAAAATCTACTTAGTGGACAAGTTCTTGGTCAGTGAAGCAATGTTATGAAAGGGCGATAGGATGATGCATGCATCCTACTACAAAATTCCTTAAATTTCTGTAGGAGTAGCAGCCAAGGCATCAACTGATTGTGTTCAACTCTTTCTTTCCCACTCTGCCTGTAGGGATTTAACATTCATAGTCAGCTTTTTTTCAGTAATGTCCTTGGAGTGAAAAATGATCTTTGGCAGGAATGTGAAAAGACAAACAAACCATTGGCACTTATTATAGCTTTTCATATAGTTATGCAGTTATATAGTAAGCATTTTCACTGCCGTTCCTACAGTCTGTTCCAAGAATCGCAGGAATTTGCAAAGTAGGCTGTTGGGTTTTTTCCTACAATCAGGAATCTGAAGAATCAATTTTTATTCCCTGTGTACCCAATAATCCTTGACTTTCTCAACTAACAATGAGAAAAAATAGCTGATATTACAATATTTATGATGATCCAAGATTTTTTTTTCAACTCCTTCTCTAAGCTGTCTGTTTGCCTTTTAACCCATCTCCCACCAATTATTATGTAAGTTGGAACTCAGGTTTGGTATCATTTAAATTTAAAAGAATGGTGGAAATAACAAGGATAATTACATTTCTGCATGTCTTGTGCTAGGCAGGAAAAACCCAAGAGAGAGGCAGGAAGAACTGAACCGTTACACATTCTGTTTGTCAGCAAATGCCTCAAAGCCAGTCAGAGTCTGGACCAGACACAGAGCTTGGGGACAGCTTGGGCTATTGCTGGGGGGAAGACGTAGTACTTGGGGGTACAAAGTATATAGATCCATGAGAAATCAGACGTACTCTATTTATTCTGTAGCTCTTGGAAAAACTTATTCTAATTCTGTGTTTTACTAAAAGGTTTGGTGTATCTGCCAGATAAGATTTTTGTGCCTTCTTTTTCCTCCATTTTTATGTGCACATCTAGTATTTGGAGGTCTCTTGAAAAGTAAAATCCATATTCATCTTGCAGATCTACACAGTAGTATATCTGAATATTGTATTGTCATGCTTAGTTTTCTTTCAGTGATGTTCCTCTCAGCTTTCTCATTATTCTGAGGACAGCTTGACAAGGAAAGGCTGTGCTAGAACCAGCAGATCTTACCAGACATCTGAAACTCTGCCTGTGCTCCCTTCCAGTTCTCATCCAGTTTCCCTGCCTTGCAAACTCTGGTTTTATCCCATAAATCAGCATTCAATAGTTCTGATGGCTTAATGACTTTAGACTATAATTCAATTAGCCATAAATGCATTTTTCCCTCATACTCAAAATTAACCCCCCCTTTCCAGATTTTGCTATGATTTGTGCAGGTATTCATTACTATAGACCAGTTCTTTGTTTATTCTCTTCAGAAGCAATTATGTGTATCATATTGAATTGCTCTGTATCTTATCTGAATGCTCCTTCCAAGTGGAATTAAATAGTACTTCTCATTTGATTACATTTTTCTTTTCCTAGATGGCTAGTTTGTATGTCAGCAGTTACTTCTTTTCTCTGTGCTACGGGGATAATCACTCACTCTTCTTTTAGCAAAATGCCCACCTTAATAACTTAGTCCTGAAAGTGCTGACATCGTACCAGTTTGTGCCCTAAATCTCTGCTTTCTTCTATCTTTGTAAAATTTCAGTTTATGCTAAATAAAGTCTCTCTATGTAAGTTCCAGTGTGAAATTCTGTTAATTTTGAAATTATAAAAGGAGCATGCTTCACTACATAAATTTCATACCCATCGATATCTCTTTCATGTAGTATTGATCTGTTTATCACCCTACTCAAGAAATCCATATTCCCTCCCTTATTTATATTCTACAGAAAAACCATGTCCCTGTAGCCTCGGTATCATATATACAACTTCAGCTGGTGGGGAACAGAAGTTTCTTCTATGTGAGCAAATCTGGAATTCTTGCAAGCTTGGTAGGTACACTTGAAAAAAACAAATTGGAACCAGTTCTTACTAATTCCTTTTCAGACTTGAAATAGCTTCTTCCACAGCAAAAGAGACCTGTAGTTCTGGAAGATGCCTTTGCTGAAAGTATACCTGACAGGGGCAGATCCTTTGCTCTTTGCAAGTGTGTTAAGTAAATCTTCCATCTGTCTTCCCAATATCAACAAAGCTCCTAATATGGTATGTGATGCCTCCATTCTGTGCAAGGATGTGAATAATTAATTTATGAAATTTATTAAATGTCTCCATGGACATACAGTTCATAAGATGGATCATATAAATGAAGCCTACCCTTCTAGTAGCCTATACAGAAGGACAAAATATATTCTTCCCAGGAAAACAAAGTGTTTCAGCACTTCCATCACTGGTTTCCATGCCATGTGAGATTGTCACTCTTGCTAAGATTAAACACTGCCCCTGCACAGACAAATCTGTTTCAATATTACTTTTGTGACGGGATTGTTGTTTTTATTCTCACAAACAAAAGTTTTGGAGCACCAGGGGGTTTAGTTCCTGCTCAACTACACAGAAACTTCTAAAGCTACTTTGGCTCCTTGGATTCCATTGGCAGGGTGACTATCATTGAACAGAGATGATTCAAAACAGTTTCTGTGGTGCTGTCTTTGTGGTGGGAACCAACTCAGTTACAAAGACATCAAGGCCAGCTGCAGGACAGGCAGGGAAGAAAGTGAGAAGATGTGTTAAACTAATAAATTAGAGGGAAAGATTTCAAGAGTAATCACCCCCTCTTACCTGCAGCTCTCTATTATTTTTCCTTCACAGCATGCAGAGAGCAGTCAACAGACCTAAGAGAAGAGATGCTGCTCCAGGCAACCCCTGGCATAGTTTTAGATCAAATCTATATCTGCCACACCAGCCTATGTCCAATCTTTTTCTTAAGATCAGAAATGCATTTCAACACAAACAGAGATTTAATGAGCCATTTGTAATAGCCCAAAATTCACAGATGTTATTGTCATTTTGGTTTATTTAGCTGGATAAGCTCCTACCACACAGCCAGGTTGCTACCCAAAGTTTAGCGTTTCCAAGCCAGATTGAAGATATAATTAATACCAACCTGGATTGAGGCATAGATTATTCTGAATGAGGTACAAGCTTGTACTCAGTAACATCAAAAGGAAGTGGAATTTCTCATGTAGACACTCAATCTCACAACTCAGACACATACAAGAAGTCAGAGAGAATTTTAAAATATATTTCACTTTCCCTTTGTTTTCTTTCCTCTGGTACAATGAAATAAAATAGCTACAGGCAGCTGGCTACACCCTTTGGATGATAATTTAAAACTCAATATTCTGGTAGAACGCCAAGTCTTTGGTTCCGTAAAACCCAAAATATATAGAATAGTCTTTAGGAACTAGCTCTTACTCTGTAATTCCACGGAGAACCTAATGCAAATATACTTTTCTGCTGTGTTTGCAGCCTATTCAAAGTGGCCTTGTTCTGATGCAAAAGAAGCAAAAAGTGAAGTCTTAAGCAGAAGTGAAACTTATGGGTCTATTTTCAGCACGCATACCCCCAGATGAGTGAAAAACCAAACACTGCTAATGATGAGGAGTAAATAATCTTCATTCTTTCAGTACTCTCGGTAACTTGAACATTTTAGTATTATTTTTATAGTGATGGCATCCTCTTAAAGTAAAATAATGGCTTCATTACAGAAGCAAATGTGTCCATAAATATATGCATAAAAAATTAAATGGCTCTATATTTCTGTGTGAGTAAGAAGTAAGGAGGAAAAAAATGTACAGCAAGAGGCTGATGTGTACCATTTTGATAAGTTGCTAGAAGGTGGAGGAAGAGGAAAGAGGACAGCATCTATCGCAGTGTGTGCATTTATGTCAGACCCATTGGATAAAAAAACACAAGTAAAAGATTTTGTTGAATGAGATCCTCATATAGCTGGGGCTTTCATCTTTAGTAGAAATAAATGAACTCATCTGACGTGAAAGGAATGTTTGATGAGAGTGCAAAGAACGCAAGGGCTTTTTGAGTGATCAGGGTTTAAGCTTACAGGAAACAAATGTCAACTTGCTTCACCTCCATATGACAGGCGCTCATTGCAGAGGAGTCACAGTCTACGCTGTGGACATTGAATGCTGTAGAGGAAGGGAGGGTTCCTTCCATCAACCAGAACCCCGGGAATAATCAAAGTGATCATGCATAGCTGTGTATCACCAAGCAAACAGAGGTGGTTTACATGGAACTAGGCATCTAAAGGTTTTGTGTGAGATCAGTTTGGGCTTGAATTGGAAATAAAACATAAATGAAAGTCAACCTGCATCATAAATTTGTCATAACAGAACTGGAGATGAGCTTTGAAATGATCTTTTGACAACAGTGAGTCTGGTACAGAAATGATCTATCTGTTGGGGAGAACAGAGAGAGGCTTACAGGAGAAGAAACCCTGGGAAGCAAACAGATGAGGTGGTTTCAGAGGTGGAGGGAAGATAACCCGACAACACAGGGAACAAAGCTTTCCAGCACTAGCTAAGTAGTCTTCCTTACACTCACAAAGAAACATAAATTTATTAGCAAAACACAGAAAACATTATGAGCTCATGGATGCAAACTAGGCCACAGCTGAGCCCAGAACTGGGAGCCTCTGTCCATACTCGGGCCCAGAGATAATGCTTCTCATTCCTGTTAAACTTCTAAAAACAATTCCAATGATTTGAAGACTGTTCCATTTAGAATTAAGTTGGTGCCAAAAAAGGCTGCAGCTAGAAAGCCTTGGAGTTCTTTATTTTTGAGGTATCTAGAGTGTAGATACAAGACAAGAAATGTCACAGCATGCTTCCTTGTCTCGGAGATGGGAAACTGCTCATGAGCCATATTTAGTGTTTAGTTTATATCTTTAGAAACTGTTCATGAGCCATACTATCGTGAGCCTTGGATACATTAAGTGCACAGACACAGAATTACAGAATGGTGGGGGTTGGAAGGGACCTCTGGAGATCATTTAGTCCAACCCCTCTGCCAAAGCAGGTTCATCTCAAGCAGGTTGCACAGGATCACATCCGGAGGGGAGTTGAGTATCGCCAGAGAAGGAGACTCCACAAACTCCCTGCGCAGCCTGTTCCATTGCTGTCACCTTCAAAGTAAAGAAGTTTTTCCTCACATGCAAAAAGTCCCTTCACTGATCTGAAAGCTCACAGATGTGCTGTGGCTTTCTTTTGCCCCAATATACACATACTTCTGGTCTCTGGTGCACTTTGCTCCCTTTCTACAGCTATGACAGCAAGTTGCAGAACCGCACCCTCCTGCAAACTGTTCACACTGCTGCTCTCCTGTATTTTTCCACCACAGACAAAGACAGAAGTATTTTAAGGCTTTGAAAAGGACAAAAGAGGGAATGATATCTCCAGGATGCCCCACCAGGAAATCCTCAGGCTTTCCCTGGCACTGGAAAAAAGGATTTTTGAGTTGCTGTGTCCCTGCCATACTCCTGCAGTGCAGGGAGGACTTCCCATTTCCTCTGAAGGGTAGAGTAGCAACAGGGAGGTTCCTGTCTCACAGTGTCAAAACTCTTGTATGGAGAACCCATGACTCTTGTAAGAAGGAATACTGATGTCTCCTGGATCCTCCTTGTCACCTTGGGTTTGAGAAGGTCATCTATTGTCTTCTGAGTTCCCAGGCAAGATAATGGTATAGGGAAAATTTAAGCCAACACCTCCCAGTTCCTTACAATTATTCCAGCTCCTCCAGCTTCTCCCAAGGAAGCTAGCTTGAATCTCAGCTTGGTGCATGTAGTTTCACTGAATATGCCTGCCCAGCTCTCCCCCAGGTTATTCTATTTGGCCCTCGGGATGGCAGGGCCCCACATCCAGTCTTCTTCAGCCTTTGCCCTGATCTGGAGAGATCACCTGTAAGAGCATGAAAGAAGTTTGTTCTCCAGCATCTGTTAAGCTTCTGGCCTCTGTCAGGGGCTGATATATGACTAATTAATACCAACTTTGATGATAGATTTCAATTTAGAAATTGGGCAGTGACCTGGGAGAGCACTGAGGTGTGAAAATTTAAGGGAAATTTATCAGTCGTTTCTCTCTTTCATTTGTCTGTAAATATGGCCTTTCTGGTCCCCTCAGGGAAAGTGAACTGATTTACCACACTCTGTAATTATTACTGGAGAAAGAGTAGATAGCTTTTTGAAACCTGGAAAAGTTAAGGGAATAATTTAATTCACCAACAGATTCAGTTACACTCTGGCATACGAAGCGGAAAACACAAAAACTTTCTGTCATGTGCAATCATTATCCGCCTCTGATGGCGGTGTTAAATTGTGCACACTGGCAAGGAAAGCAAAGATCCCAAACCCACCGACTGCTGTGATAAGAGAGAAAATCCTGACGTGAACAGGACTGCAGTGGCATTGTGACATTTTAATGATAGTTTAGAAATACAGAAATGTCTGAAGTGGAGATAGTCTTCTATTCATTCTCTTTCTGTGTGAATAGCAGTCCTGATGGAAGCATAAGGGGAAATTTACCCATTAGCCTTTCAGTTTTGTAGACATAGATTTATGAAACTATTTTAAATCAGAAATATTTTTTATCTGAAAATACTGTAGTGAGTTTTAATTTTGCTTCTACAAAGATCTGTCTATAACAAACTCCAAATATATACAAATATATATATATATACAAATCCATTGCACATGGCCCTGCTTTCTTGTTTTTTTCCCCAAGTTCATACAACTTGAGCCACACCTATTGATTCATAAACCCCTGAAACAATGTCTTCCTAAATTTTTAAGGTTTTCCAGTAGGTGCTATGATGCAAGGTTAGAAATGTTGTCAGTCTGACACAAAGCTGTTAAAATAGGCTGTTCAATACAAAATTGTAGCTATCAGGTTAAATTAGTAACTATTTTTTTTTGCAGTTGAAATTAATGGAACTATGTAGGCAGATCAAGGTGGAGAGACAGGCAGAAAGCCTGAGATAAGGATGGGTCAAGGTGGAGACATTGATCACAGCTGCACTGAGGGAGTAAGTTGTGTTAAAAATGTGATGTCTTGGTCAGTGCAGCCTCTAGGCTTCCTTCAGGACTCATTAAAAATAGTTTTCCTCACTCCCCCTAGGGCTTTTGGAAGCTAAATATTTTGAAAAAGCTTTTTAAAAATACATCTTGTATCCAGGCAAACTGTAGTTTTCAGAAAGTAGCAGAAGAAGAAAGGGTTGAGTAGAGGGTATTTCACAGTGTCAAAGGAAGGAAATTAAATATGTATGTAAGGGTTTTGGGGAGGATCTGTAGCATGAAGGACTATTTATGGAACATTTTATTTGCCTCACACACAGTCATACCACAAGACTTCTTGGTTTAGCTCAGGAAACAAAAGGTTTTGTAATATCTGGTTGCTTTATATAGTTGCACAAAAATAGCAAAACTGAGAGAATGGTCCCCAGTCTGCAATTATTAGAAGGAATCAGATGACTGGCACCAAGTCTACAAATAGGTAACATCCACCTGGTCAGGCCAAAACGGGCTGGCTTTCACCTATGAGAAGAAGAAGTGACCTTCTGGACTATGCTCGTCCTGGCCCATGCTGAAGGGCCGACAAACAGCAGTGATAGGCCAGGGGCTTGAGGTCAGGACAAGATGTCCAATTCATTTCTAGTCTTCCTCATCAAACAGCTCCCAATACAGGCTATTGTAACCATGGCAAATAAGAACCAAGACAGTGACCTCCAAGCCAAAATGGCATCAGATTGACAGTATTGTATTCTGAGCACTTATCTAACAGGTTTGATAAGTGCTTGAACTTTCCTTGTTAACAGATGAACTGCCTAGTTGGAGTTTTCAGACATCGTAGTATCTCAGTCTCGCAGGTGCTCCCATCATAGTGGCCCCAATTACCTGTTTACAATTGCAACAGATCCAGTATGAGGAATTGTGAGGTTTCTGGGGAGATGGCTCCCATGTTTGAACAGACCACAAGGGAATCTGCATGTATTTGCTTGATTTTGAGGGACAAGATTTGGAGTTTGAAAGTCCTATGGCCAGAGACCTGTATGGTTTCATTAGAACAGAGGAGCTGCAGAGCTGAGAGAAGCAAATTTTAACCAGTGCCTGCCTGTGCGACTCAGTGAACCAGGCAGTGGCCAGTAGCTTCCTAAGCTTCTAAATCACTCAAAAATTAATAGAAATTTGATAGTATAATAAATGTGACTGCCACTAATTACACGTCCCAGGAGAAATATGATCACTATGCATCAGAAGCTTTTGAGGTCTGCCTTCAGTTCTACTCCACTGTATCGTGTTGTTATCAACTGTGCCTCAAATCATTCTCACCTCTCCAAAAACTCCTATATTCTCTTGCTAAAGCTAATAATGCTAAAAATATATTGAAGCTCTAATAAATTTATCATATGGGATTTAAACAAAATGCCTCTTTCCCCCTCAGAAAAGGTTAGAAGAAAAGTCATCATGGCTTTAAACATTAATCTTTTGTTCTCCTCTGCCTAGATGAAATATATTACAGCTTCTTTATAGCATATGAATGAGAACAGGTATCTTCCTATGCCAGAGAAAATGTAAATGAAGTACGTTTCTGCCTTCAGCAGCTGAACAACAAAATAACCAAAACACTACTGGTATCCTGGTCAGAAAACAGTGCAGTTCAGGATTATTCAGTTTATTATGGAAATTTAACAGGCTCAGTCTGAGATGAGCACTTCTAGCAGCTTCTCAAGTGTTTTATTAACACTGGTTTGCTCTGGTATACTGTGGAAAGCCCCTGTGCCCATGGCCCTGACAACTGAAGCCCAGGAAAGCTGGTAGAGTGGGCTTACTTATCTACAAGCCAGCAAGTATGTTTAACAGAAAGTAGGTTTGAAAAACTTGTACTTAGAGGTGGAAACTGTTTCTTTTGAACTCCTCAATCACATTAAACCAGATTTACCAGTTAAGCTTGCATTGGTAATTAAGAGTAAAAGTCAATCAGCAGGTAATCCACTTTGATGGGAACATTTGTTTATTCACAGAAAAAAAAAAGGGGTGGTGGTAGCTCTTCTTTTTTATCCAGATGTTTATGTGAGTCACAGCTGAGATAATTGATAATCCAGACAGTGATAGCTGGAAATAATGGCATCACAGGACTTCCAGATCCAGTTAAAGTAACACTAATTTTAATCCTTGCCCAGTTCCACATCTGCACAATTAACCTCCTGTTCTCTGATACCTTAAAGCAGCACGGTTCAGCTCCTCCAGCAGCACAGGACAGGTGGCAGTTCCACAGGCCACTCGGGGGGTTGGAATTGCTGGGCCATGCTCCTGTGTGAGAGGAGGGATGGCTGCAACCTCACTCTCTTCCTTGGAAATTAAGTCTTAAAGCCTCTGAGTTCTGCAAGCACAAGCTGCTGTGCTCAGCTGGTTGGGCAAGCGGCACACACTGTGGAACACACACTTCTCTCCTCTCAGGAAGCAGAGGTGGGCTGGGTGTCTTGCGTAGTCCTTGGACTGCCAGCTAGACCATGCTGAATTCAAAGAAGAAATTCTCATAATCCTCGTTTGTGTTTCTCTGCTAGATGCCTTTGGATTGCAAGATGTAATGAGCAGCTAATTCTGAGAATTGCCTGTTATACTCCTCATTATTGCAAGTTTGCTCATCACTTTTAAAAAATATTATTAAATATTTCATTAAGAATCTGGATTGATAGCCAGAAGTAAAATATTTTCTGTTTTATTAAACTTGGTGAGGGGTAATTTAGGGGGAGGTTCATCCTTTGCAAGTGAATATTTGGACTTAGGCTTGCTATGATTAGTTCTGATATGTTTTTTGTTTCCCTTTTTTAATAACTTAAGCACGTTTCTCTGCTGTTGTTTGTAGTATGACTGATGGAATCAAATGCAAATAACATGAAAGTAAATATTTCACATGCGTAGAACCAGAACCTTAAGTGTAGTTTAAGTTAAGAAATTTATGAAGCTTGTCTAGTAATTCTCAGAGCTCATGAAAAAAAATCTGAAATATCAACAAAATTTTGAAAGAATAATCTTTTAATAATACAAGTTTCATTAAAAAATAAATGCATCTTACAACAGGAGAAATACTATGTGCATTAAGAATGTCCAAAAACCTAAAAAGGCTGCTGTAAAATTATTTTAAATTAAACATGAGAATCTAACAAAGATAAGCCTGATCAATTTAATTCCCTCTCTGAAAACTGCAGTGTAATTTTTTTATTGGCTCCTGCCATCTACTGCATGGTGAAGGAAATGCGGCATAAAAATGTGAAAACCATGCATTTGCTGACAGTTCCACATAACAGAAATAGTCCTTATTCTCTACCACCCCCAAAGCTTAAATACCCTACATGACACGCTTCCCTCATCTCTGTGGATTCAGAAAATGGTTTTCCAGTGTCTTGTCCACTCAGTGCATCAGAGTCAGTCTGGCAGTGTGATGTGAGCTGCAGCTCAGTGAAACCCTGTAAAGGCTGAGGAAGGGTAAGAAACCGTCTGCAGTCTTTAAAGCTGTGCAGATCCTGGGGAGAACAGCGGTAATCTCGGATTAGGCTCGTGGCTCAAAGATTTGCAGGCTGAGAGCACCTGATCTGCTTCCTGCTGCCAATTAGCAGCGTAGTCTGGACAAAGATGTCTTGAAGGCAGAATGTAGAGAGCCTTTGGTGCAGTGAGGCTGCTTAGAGCCACGTCTCTTTGGCACTGGAGATGGCACATGGGGGAAAAAGCAGTCTGCTCATTTTTTGTTCAGCAAGCTGATGAAGTTTAATTGCAGAGATCTTGCTCTAAGTAAACTCTCATGTTGCACATTATCTGTCACAACTATTAAGGGAAGCACCTGTACAATCAGTTATTTTTTTGTTCAGGAAACCACTGCCCTGGTGAATTCTGTTTTTAGGAAAGAAGGCAATGTCTGTGTGCTGTTTAGACCGACACTATCAAAACAAATGGTGTTTGCCTTAGGCATCCAGGATTCATTTTAACAATGTTCTGTGATCTAGTTAAAGGTGATCCAGCCTAATACCCCTCAGTAGATCTTTATTCTTGTGAGCAGCCTTTCCATAACTGTCCTTACACGACACCCACTCATCTTCAACCAGCTCTAACTGATAGTCATTGTGAAAGACAGAAGATAGTTTCCAAGGCTGGTAGACCGATAACCACCCAGATAAACACATAGGAAGACACCATAGAACCTCTGCAGCCTGTAGCCTGTTGCAAGCATTTGTATGCAAAGTGCTGATAAAAGGACATCTGTTTCCAGGGAAATACACCACAATTCCGGTGTCTCCTGTGTTGAGGAGGTTGGGTTTGGTCTGTCAGGGCCAGGGCACTATTGGGCCTAGTGCAACTAAGAGGCCTTAATGGCTCTGACAGGCTTCACCCGGGGCCTCCACCCACAACCCTGCCCAGGGCCTGGGTCTGTGTTCACTTCAGGCCTGGGCTATGCTGCGGGTGTTTCTTTTCCCAGTTCAGCCATGGCTGTGCCTATGGACACCGTTGTTCCTGGCCCTGACATGTCAGACTGACTCCCCAGCTCAGCTTCGGGCCTGTCTCCTGGCTGCGAGTTTGCCGGCTGCTGGAGGCCCTCAGCCATCAGTCAGGGTCTGACTCTGGCTCTGCCCTGCTCGCTTGGCTTGGGTGCAGTGGGGCTGGGCCCTGGCTGGAGAGGCCTCTGCCCCCTGGGACACCCCTAGGCTTGTGCCTTGTCCCCTGTCCCATGGCGAGCGGGTGGCCCTGGCTGTCCCGCAGGGTCAGGGGATGCCTCACCCCGCTGCACAGGCCGCACAGGGCCTCGAGAGCGCCTCGCTGGCCGTTCCTGTCAGGAAGCAGTTGCAGGGATGAGAGGAACCTGCATCTCCCTCTACAAGTTCAAAGTAAGAAATAAATCTTGATTTTTTTTTCAACTTGGGGCTCAGGAAATTCTCATCTAACCTTTTGTTAAATTAGGATATGCATGAGGGAAATATTCAGGGATTAAATCCCCTATTAGCATTAACTGTTCTGCTGTAGGTGCCTCCTCGGAAAACTTGCTCTAAGTCTATGGATTACATTTTAAAATATTTTGACTGACTGCATCCCTAGACAACAGATCCAGTTGGTAAGGGCTACAGTCAGGAAACAACCACAGGCGTGGTTCTCCTTGGGCAGAGATTGGACTGTTGAAGGCTCCATGTTGTCCCCTGGCTCTGGCAAAATCTCCCCTATGAGCCTCAGACAAAAAAGAACTTAATGTCTCATCAAGTCTTTGCTATTGCACATAGCCTTGTCTGAAAATCCTGTGAATAAACTACAGTTCTCTCAAGAGGACGAAAGAGGGAGAGATGTGAATTTCTTACCTTCCAATTTCCTCTAGATTTTGAATTCTCTTTGCTGTGAAATGGCATTTCAGACTAAATTTTAAGCATGCTTTTGCTAGTTAAGTGAGTTTCTAAATAAGAAATCCATTACTGAATCATTTCTAACATCAAAACTTGCAAGGTCCTCTCCAGGTTAAAATTTGTTAGATGAAATTGTAGTAATTATAAGCTCCCTTTTGTGTACTGTTCTTAAAATGTCAGCATTTCAAGTATTTAATCAAACTGTAAACCTTGTAAATTCTATAACTGCTTAAAATTAATAGCACTTAAAGAAGCTTTGTTGGAGCTTGTCAACACCTATTGACTAACTTTATATAATTTGGTACAGGTCACTAATAGGAAAATCAATTTAAAACACACCACCATAATAAAATTGTAATGTGAGTCAGAAGTTAGCTACTGCTTTGATTTGGTGTATGAAATTCAAACAAGAACAACTTTGAAACTGTATAGATGTGTTAGTGCTGCAATAGAGTGTGTGTGTCTGTGCAGATCTGCCTGCATGAATGTACTGCTGTCCTCTAACAATGGGAGCATTTTGGATCAGGTTGAGTCTCATATTGCAACCTACTTACCCAAGGAACTGGAGGACTGAAAGGAACAAAACACAAGCTGCAAGTCAAAGGCAGTTCACAGTACTTGTCCTGCAGTTCAAGAGGTAATCTGTTTGCTTTAGGTCTGCTATATGTTTTTGGATGTCAGTAAGGGCCATCCATTAAGCACAGAACATGCTTTGCATTTCTACTCACCCCTCTGCAACAAAGAATTCTAAAACGTGAGAGGAGTGCCAAGAAAAGCCCTTGCTTGGCTTGCTATCTTTTTAGCAAAGAAGTTGTTTTATCAGTAGCAGAATAATGGGGCTTAGTGACCTACAGAACTGTGTCCCTGGATTTTCCTCCTTTCTTCCACTCCCTCAGCACTCCCACATGGATTGCCCCCCCAGTTTCTACTTGCTTAGCTGCACAAAGGGCAGAGTGGTTCACTGGGTTAATAGTTTGCAATTTTGAGCTGACCCTCAGCTCAGGACCTCCAGGCTGAATCTCTAGCTAGCTAATACCCCTTAAGTGGGTAAGGGGATGTCTCTGTCCTCATGATGATGTGATCTTTGTTGCATAAGAAAACCAGATTTAAAAAAATCAGGAGCAATCACTGATTCAGAGACCTCTATCTGAATTATTCCACCCTGGAATTTGGCCCTGTTGGGTCAAATGGAGAAATCTTACTGATTCTGTATTTCTTCCCTTTCCAGGAATTTGCAGGGAAAGTTGACACACAGTTTTAGATTTGCAGTATGTTGGGGAGAATTCCAGTGAGGCAAACCCTCATTTCTGTGCTTCATAACACTCACAATGTGTGACTTGAGAAATGTTATTATTACACTAACTAGTATTTGCATAAACAGGATTTCCCCTTCAAAGTCGCCACAATTCTAAAAGACAAAGGAGGAGGATCTGTGGGCTTGATAATTCTCCTGGAAACCTTTCTTTTCTTTTACAACACACTGTGTGTCATCTGGTCCCAGAGTTTGACAAGAAATATTAATTGAAGGAGAAAACATGTGGGAGGGATTGCAACAATTTTTATGTGGCTGCACAGGGTAGGAAGAAGGCACAGACTATCAGAGTTTGTGAGAATCTTAGCCTTGCGCTTCTAATACACTTTTAAATATCAGCATCAGGCATGTTTCTCCAATGTCATTATGAAAAGAGAGCCCTGACTGGAAGTTTAACCCCAGGATCCCTCCCTGGTGGTCCTGGACAGGTCTTGCATCACATACTGTAAGCTTGGGAGGGACTGGGGGATTTTTAATTTTGCCTGACAGCTCATCATCCTGCGGCATTAATGGATGCTTACTGTGCAGGGGAGTTGGAAAGATGAATTTAAATGCAAGATGACCTCTCCCTCCCCTTTTAGCAACCTGAATCCAATGCTCATTTGAGATTTCTGTGTTAAGCAGGTGTTTCTTAGACTGTATTCCTAGGAAACAGCATGTGTATAGGCACTGGAACAATAAGCTGTTGTATATCAGCTGCTCAAGGGTAAATGAACTTTCTTTGTGAGGATGTGAGGAAATTTGAGATAGCTTACCCCAAAATGACTTGTGTAAATATGCTGAGAGAGAGAGATTTA
Source organism: Caprimulgus europaeus (assembly GCA_907165065.1). The sequence continues at coordinate 44,181,910 of OU015532.1, read as the reverse complement.
TAAATATTAAAGATGTGAAATATTTTTTCCTAACCCAATACTGAAAATTAGTAATTCAGAGCTGACCTACTTGTGGGTGTATACCAAAATTTTCCTTTCTAAGAGCTCACATTTGAATATGCTTCTTGCTTACAGCTTTTGAGATCTTTCTTTTTTAAACCTTTCCAGTATTTTATGATTTTTTGTTACCAATCCCAGAGCTCAGTCAGGCTCCAATTGCACTCCTACTCTCCATAGCTCCATAGTTTTTCTTAGTCTACAACTGTCCACCTCTATGTATGGTGATACCAAGTTCCCTCACCCAAAGAAACACTCCTATACAGACTCTTCCAAGAGACACTATATGTATATTTTGTACAACTTCCTTCTCTTCCTATTTTATTGCACACTATTTGATTCCTGCCAGGCCTTCCCTGATACTCATTTCTGATACATGTTTGTGTGTTTGTTTATTAAGGAGAAAATACATCTTCATTTTCAGAGAACTTACCGAGTTCCTCTTTACGGTCCAGAAGGAAGGAGCAGCAACAAAAGGAAATTACTGACCTGTTTTGTAAATGAAACACATTGGTTTATGATTTAACCACAGGCTCTTTGAAAGGATGATGTTGCAGCAAGAATTAGATTTGCATTACTCAAGATAAGTATATGTAGATGACTGAGTCATATTTTAAGAGGTTAAGAGCTTTGACTCCAAAAGCTCTTTGTACCACTTGAAACACTGCCTTCAGCTCTATTTTTAACTTGTTGGGTTTTTTTCCTCTCAAAGCAAAAGAGATTACATATCCATTGTACATCCTTTTTGCATTTCTGTGTGTGCTGATGGTAAGATGAAAGTTTCTTTCTCCATCTGATGACTCATAACGTTGTTTCCTTGACTGGTTGGCCTTTGGCTTGAGATGCTCAAGAATTAAGCCAAACAGTAGCTTCCTGCTTTTACACTCAGGTTTTTTTTTTCCCTTTTCTCTTAACAAGCTAGTATTTCAGCTGTCACAAGAGTTCTCCCCCAGATGGTTTTGGTCTTCCACATGAGTACATTATTGGTCCTTTGAGATGTCCACAATCACCCTATTTCTCTTCTTAAAAGAAAAATGAGAAGCATTTCTTTTTACATTCTAATGAGCTATGTCAGACAGAGAAAGTGATCATCTGTCTATTTCCAAAATCTAAAATATTGTCTGTTACTGACCAACATGATTTCATAACTCATTGGCCAAAGGATGCCAGTTAGAGGATGACACTTAGCTCATGAGCCTGTACATCTGCCAGAAGGTTGCCATTCTTTTGGACCTGTTTCCACTTCTGGATGGAAAAGGCCAACAGAATTGCTCTGCAAGAGGGACACTGCATGTGTTTCACTGTGCATTACCAAGCAGGCATCAACAGCAATGGTGAACTTAATTCACAAATTTTTCCCAACTTTTTTAGTCAGGTCATCTTCTGTTGTGGCACTATACATTACCTATGCTAGTTTCCTGAAATTTCCATAAGGTAAGAGGAAAAAAAAAGAGGACCTGGAGGCAGGGTACAAAGCTCTGTTCCTCAAAGCACACATGAAATGCAGCTCTGCAATGTCTGAGAAAGAAACTGTCACCAAATAAGTCCATTGGTTGAGTCCTCTTCTTTCTTTATAGTTCCTACCCTTCTCAGGTTGGAGTTGTCATCAGGGTTGGAAGCTGCTAGTTTGGAAAACAGTGAAGGACAAAGAGGTAAAGTCTCTTTTCATGTTCCCCTCATGCTATATTTTACTTTCTTGCTTTGTGATATATGGTGCTGTACCACTGATGAGCTAGACATTTCTATTAGATGGAATGAGAAAAACAACCAAAGAAAGCAGTTGTAAGTAATACCTCATTTTCCAACAGAGGTTTATCTTTCACTGAATTGGAAATCAAGAGTCAGGAACCCCACAGATTGTGCAAATCCTACTCTAAGTCCATCCATACCTTTGGCAAAAGATGTCTTTGAAAACTCATCCCTAAAGAACTTACCCTATAGAAAGGGGAATAAAAGAGGGGGTGGCAAAAAAAGAAACAGAAAGAGGCAATGTGAGTTCTCAGAGTTGCTCTTTATTAAACTCCATGTTGAAACCAAACTGAAAATTGGCAAAGCTTCCAGGAAAATTTAGCAAAGAAACAGCTTGCAGTAATCTAGCAACCAGGGTTACTATGGCAATAGCAGTACACTGTGAAATTTAGTAGATATAATTTTCCATGATTCACTGTATATTTTTAGCTATTTTTCTTTTTGTTCTCTCATGCTAATTGCCTTTCTGGAGAAAAGGAAGGACTGAATGGTTAGGTCATGCCCTCAGAAAAGGTAGAGAGGTGTCAGTTGGTGCCTAAGGGGGGAGCCTTTGTGTTCTAGCCTCAAATGATCAACCGTCCTAAGGAAATCTTAAAGTCTCAACTCCTACCCCATTCATCTTGTCTGAGCCTTTAAGACCACTGTTCCCTGCTTCTTGAAATCCTTCCATACCTTGTCCACCTTAATTTCCTTCTCTAATGCTTCTCCCTGCTAGTTCACAGCTTGAACCATATGAATAACTTTTCTTCTTTCCTTCTTTTTCAGCTTTTATCCAACATGATTCTTTTCCATAACACCATCTCTTTTCTTTATTACTTGGTTTTACCTCAGGGATGCAAAAATCTAGCTCCCATCTCCTCACCCCCCTCCCACTCTGCAGTCCTCTCTTTGGCCTCTGTATCTTGCTCATAATCTCAGCTGATCAAGACTTAAATGTTCCTTCATCAACAGTCACACTGATTCAGTCACTTTCCTAGCCACTTAGATATAGGGTCATGATTTTATATGTACCCCATGATTTTTGTATGGCTCTGGCATGCAGGCTGGTACACTCTGTTTACCCTCATGATATCTCTAAGAACTGGCTCCTATTCTTTGACCAAACATCAAAACTTGTCATACAAGTCCTTCTTTTGTTCCACTACAACTAGAATCTCTGCTCCTGGGCCACACATGCTCAGGGTCATTCCAAATGTTGATGAATTCATCATCTTCCCTGTTTGCTTCTTTAGCAGCTCATCTCCTTTGTGCTGTTCTTCCTCTGATACAGAATCACAGAATCACAGAATAGTAGGGGTTGGAAGGGACCTCAGGAGGAAGGTCCCTTCTTACACCAAGTTCTACTGTTGTTCCTCAGCTGCATGAACTAATAACTAAGTGCCCTTCTCTGTAATGGTGCTTTTAACATCTACCATCACTGATCAACCCCTTGGCTTTACCACTGTCTCCAACTTCTGTTATTTTATTCCACAGCTTGTACTGCTATCTCAGTGCTTGGTTATTTTGACCTTGCTACAACATAGATGGGTCACAGAAACAGAATATCTCCTTTAGTTTCCTTTTTGCAATTCCCCTCTGCTGCCTTATATGAAACAGTAGCATCTAAGTACAATTTTGGGCAACTAGGAAATGATACAAAATCCCAGGCAGTCACCAGAACACGCTCACCCTGTTATTACTTGACCTTCCTTACTCTTCCCCTTTAACCATCTGGTTGTTGAATTCACTTCTGTATTGTCACTCTGCATTGTCAATAGGGCTCTGAGTGTTTTAAGGCCAGGACTGTCTGCCTGCTATATTGCTGTATAGAAACAACTCAAAGAAATGAGGCTCTGTGAAGCCTCTGTGAACTTTGGAAAGAAGACATAAATGGAAGGAGTGGCAAAAATGCTGAAAAAGAGCAATTCTTTATGTCTGTCAAGGCTGGAGAGGCTTACAAGGATCTCTGGATGCCCTTAATAAGGGACCAGAACTTGGATACCCACCACTCTCACTGCTACAGATTTTAGTCCTAGTCTGCTAATATCAGTATATATAAATTTGAATAAACACATAAAAAATAAGAAAATATTCCTAGAAATTAAAAGTTTAAGACATACAGGAAAATCTTTCTATTAAAGCATAACATATTTATGTAGTCAAACTTCCTGCTGCAAGATATAGAAAAAGGCTGTGTATTTGCTTATGTATATTCATGAGCACTTAAAAGGAGATGAAGACATCTCAAGACACAGCTGATCAGTAGCTGAGGCTGTGGTGCAGTGTTATATAAGGCAAGTTTATGACTTTGTAAGACATCGTTTTCCTTTCCTGCCTTTATGGATTTCCTTTTTTCTGTGTTTGGAAAGTAAAGTATTTCCAATAAATAACTACTTTATGGGTTTTTTACACCTTGTAGGACATACTAGATGCAATCACAGGATAAAATATAACAGTACTAATTGTCTTCTGTCACAGAGGATAGTAGTCTAAAGATGTTATCTGTTTTGTGGTAACATCCCTGTGTTCCTAAATTTCCATTTTTCTTCTCTCTGAACCCTCATGAACCATGGCAATATGGGCCTAAGAAAAAGTTGAAGGAAAAGCTTCCCAGTTCTGAAAGACTCTGTGCATGAGGAAGAAGGAAATCCCTCAGAATTACCCCATTTTAGACAGGTGATTAATGCAAAACCCCAAAAATGAGAGTTCCTCTCACAAGAATCAGCAGTACGGGGGCTCTGTAGTATCAGAAGATCCTGGTGTTGCAGTGGGCTCAGCTCCTGAAGGGTCTCAAGTGTGGCAGGCAGCACTGCAGGGTGGTAACTCTCAGTCAATCCACAGCACAGCTACCCTTCTGCAAGGCACAGGGCCTTCTGCTGGGAGTGCAGTAATATAATAATCCAGAAATAAAACAGTAGCTGATCTGTGTCTGCTCTAGCTCTTCATGATTCTCAACATCCTTTCAGTTTTGGAGAGGTTTAAGAACAATCCCTGTATGTTTCTGCTGATGTTACTTCTTAATAGTCTTTTCCATGCACATGAAGTGCATCCCTCTTTCAGTCTGCCAGGTTAAGATCTGACATCCCTCACAGCCAAAACGTTCAAGGCTTCTGTTTCTCACCACACTTTATGTTTTTCTGACACAAACCAATTTCCTTTTTCCCCTCTAAGGTGACTTGGACCCCTGCCTTCTGACTGTGAATTATTTTTCTGGGTTTCTTTGTAAAGATGCTCAAATTCTTCTACAGCTAAAGTAATTAAACTCCTTTTAGTAAATGTTACATTTGTAATTAAATGTCAATATTGTAATTTCAGAATGTCTCCTGTTCCTGCAGTTATCACACAGCACTTTCTGCTGCATGAAGCTAGAACTTTTTAGGCAGAAAATCCTTATTTAATCCCCATGTTTTACCAGAGAAATATCAAAGTTCCAGAAAGAAAAGCAAATGTGAGTTGTTATAAAAAGAGGAGTTTAAACTGTTCTCTCTGTTCTGGATGGCTTGCCAAATACAATAATAACAGATATCATATTTTATATTGCAGTTTCCAAACTGTATTCCCTGCACTATCCAGCAGATGATGCTCATGTTTTACAAACTATTCTCTGTTCACTTTTAGTCAGAGGAAAGGTGACCAGCTGAAAAATGTAGTTTTGTTACATTCTGGACATTTCATCGAATTTTCAACTGCTCTCTTTAATTCTTCTCTTTTCTAATATGTGCAATTCTGAGTCTCAGAATGTGGTGTTTTTCTGAAGTAGTTTAGTTAGTAAAGGTTGACCCTTTCAAGCACCTGCCTACCAATCTTTCATAACCCCCTGATATTCCAGTGAGTTTGACATCTAAGTTTGACCATTTTCAGAAGTCCCTTGGCTATATTTACCATCTGTTTACTTGGGTTTTGTCACATACAGCATTAGGGTTTGTGCTGTGTCAAGCAGCTATTTCTCTTTCCAGTCTGTGAAGCCAAATCCTTGCACTAAAAAGACAAAAGCTAGAAGGAGAAATAAAATATACCATTCACATATATACAGAAAAAGGCAGAAGTGAGTTTCCATGAATCTTCCAGGATCCTCAGCTTCTCTAATGTTTTTCTCTGGTGTAAGCATACCTTCACCACAGCCTGTGAAAGGAAGTTTCATAATCACTTCTACTTTGCAAAAGATTCTGATTTTCTTACTCAGGGAGACTTGCTCCTAATTTCAGAAGAATCATAGAATCACAGACTGGTTTGGGTTGGGAGGGACCTTAAAGCTCATCCAGTTCCAACCCCCCTGCCAGCAGCAGGGACACCTTCCACTAGACCAGGTTGCTCAAAGCCTCATCCAACCTGGCCGAGAACACTTCCAGGGAGGAGCAGCCACAGCTTCTCTGGGCAACCTGGGCCAGTGTCTCACCACCCTCACAGGAAATAATTCCTTCCTAATATCTCATCTAAACCTCCCCTCTTCCAGTTTAGAGCCATTTCCCCTTGTTCTATCACTAACTGCCCTTGTCCAAAGTCCCTCCCCACCCTTCCTGGAGCACCTTCAGGTACTGGAAGGCTGCCAGAAGGTCTCCCTGGAGCCTTCTCTTCTCCAGGCTGAACAGCCCCAACTCTCTCAGCCTGTCCTCACAGCAGAGGTGCTCCGGCCCTCGCATCATCCTCGTGGCCTCCTCTGGACTCGTTCTAACTGGTCCGTGTCTGTCTTGTGTTGGGGGTTCCAGAACTGGACACAACACTCCAGGTGGGGCCTTACAAGAGTGGAGTAGAGGGAGAGAATCCACTCCCTTGACCTGCTGCCCACAGAAGCCTTTGGAATTATTTGCAGAATAAGCATGCAGCAGAGTCCAAGATTGTTCAAACACAGTGACAGTGCCTGCACGGTATTTGTAGACATTTGTATTTTGCTGCTGAGAGGACAGTAGGGTAGAAAAGTTTGCCAAGATGAGTTTTCTTCACTTGCCTCAGACTTGACCTCTTTCTCTGAAGCAGTGGGATCGTAGCCAGCCCTTTCCAGAAGCCAGGCAGCTAGTGACTATTTCTCCTGTGCTAGCAGACTAGCACTTGTGGTCCTTCCAGCCATTGGATCCTGTTGCAGTTGTTACCTGCTTGCTGAATTACTGCCAAGAGGAACAAATCTCAGCTTCTGAGGAGAAAAGAAAAAGCACAAAAGAGGGAATTGAGCTGCCTTTCTTTGTCCTTTATTTCTTTCTCTGTCTCTTTTTTTTTTTTAACTCTGCTCCCTTGGGGAAATGATGGGTCCCTGAGGAGCTGGAGAAAGATGAGCAAGGAGGTCTGATGTCTGTCCTTTCCAGACTGTGAGGCTGAGGCTAATTAGACCATTTGGCTTTTCTTATACTTTTTTCCCCGAGGAGGGCTGAGTTATATGAGAAAGTTGAAGCTTCTGGTGTCACTCTGCAGCAGGCTCAAGGACAGGAAAAGCCCGTTACTGATAATTGTCTTGCAGCGTAGAGGAGATGTAAGAATAGGCTGCCCAAGCAGCAGCTGGGACATGAAACAGACAGGAGATGTAGGACTCGAGGCCTTGGGGCTTAAGCTAAGTTGTGTAGTCATTAAAGCAAAGAAAAACAAAAAGTCAGTGGGTGTGCAAATTGTTTGAACACAGACCACATAGAAGGCGCCCTTTTCTCTTTCACTGGCATCAGCCACAACAAACACACCTTTGGCACTGTGTGCAAGGAGAGGGGAGAGAGTAAGAGAGGGAAAGAGAAAGCACAACACTTCAGCCAACAACGTGTGTCCTTTCTCTTGAACAGCAACCACTTGCCTGGCCAGAAGTCCACCTCAAACTTGGTTTTGTGATGTATGAGTCCCTTTGGATGTGAACTTCATGCAAGTGTACCAGAATAAACTATATTAATGAGATAAATCACTGAAACAAGTGTTGAGCACTTATCACTAACAATCCAAGTAAGGTGCTACCATAGGAAGTATACACCTGCTTTTCTCCAAATCATCCTGTTACACAGGGAGCTGGAGGGCAGAACAGAAGTACCCGGGTTCCTCTGCATAGCAATTGTCTCTGTGAAGCAAGGAAAGGAAAAATATTTTACAGAAATCTAAAAGAAAGGGAAATGATTGAGAAAACACAGACCTTAGAGGCAAGTTGCCTTCAGACCTGGCAGGCAAAAGAGCCATTGAACTGGAGAGACAAATATTGAAGAACTGGATGTATTTTGTTTGATTGTGAACTTTGATACACCCTGGAGAGGGGCAGACTTTTAATGTAATTGACAGGAATTTTAACATTGAAGTACAGCTGGATGATGAGAAAGAAGCTGCTGCTTGCTGTGGCTTAACTTCATCAATAATGACTTCGCTTGCTGAGATGAGCAGGCACAGGAGACATTTGATTGCTACTGTGGGGGCTATTTTTAACTCACTGGAGACATTTGGGTTGGGAGGCTGAGCTTTATGGGCCATTATATTTAAGTAACTTGGAACAATAGTTGGAAGTATTATAGGGGAAGCTAGGTTCAGAGCATGTTGATAATCAGGAAGAAAAGTTGAAGTCAGCCTGTATAAAGCTTTGGTGGCAGTGGTACACGTAGCTTTGCATGTGTGCTTCATTGTATAAATTGAGATGGGTATTTTTTAGTTTAGTAGAACAGATTTGCCTTAAAATGCTTTAGCTTTAGTGTATACAAACATGAATTTGTGGGCTGAATGTTTGAATCTGGAGAAACCTTTATGTGTAATAAAAATATAACCAAAGAAGATAGATGGTGGGAAATTAAATTAATTTCCAAACAATTCACAGGAGGGCAAATGTCCAAGAGATGTCATCTAGAATGGCCATAATGGGAAAGACATTTCTCTCAAGGTATTAGTTATTTCTTTAAGAAAAACTGAATTTTTACTGAGAAAAAGGTTTGCAACTAACATCCAGTTCATGCAATATTAAGCACTCAGCATTTTGAAGGAATACTGGGTTCTTTGTCATTTTAAGCAGTGCACAGTAAAAGTACACACACTATAATTTTTATCACTTCTTTGTCTGCAGTCTCTGCACATCTAAATTGCTTAGAAAATTGTCTGGCTAACAATCTGAGACTGCATGATCCATGTGTGAGATTTCAGGGAGGGGTTGGAGCATACTGGGTTAGGAATTCAACATTTGAATGTGCAGGTTTGGGGTCTTGAGAAGAACTGGAAATGTTCTAAACAGCTTAATGCAAGGAACTATTACGTACAGAGTTAGAACCCTGCAAACAGAATAAATCTGATCAAGCTTCCTTTTCCTCTGGAGAAGCAAACCAAAAACATTGTATTCATTTGTGGAGGGGCAGGGGCAGGATTGCGAAGAAAGTAGGGCATGATGACAGTTTCTGTCCAGTTATGTGGGGTATTTAGAAGAAAATGGAATACACTTTGGGCTTTAATATTTTTGCTTCAATGAGTAACAAGGAAAGTAAGTTATTCATAAATTACAATGAATGGGATGGGTGTTAAGTTCATCCTATGATTTCAATTAGAGCTCTGATTATCAGGAAAATATTTTGATTCAAATAGTGAAGCTCTTTGTTTGCAGACAAAGGAGGTGGCAGAGATGGAAAGACAAAAGTATCTTCTTTTGCCTCTTGAGTTAAATACATATAACTTACCACAGATAGCAGTTGTGTAGGAAATTTTTTGAAGGAAAATTATTTTTCTAGTGATAAAACTGACTTGGAGCCATGTTTCATAGCACTAAAGTCTCAAGGATGAGAGAGAAGGTGGTTTCCAAATGTAGGTATCTTCAAGATATATGCTGTTCATTTAAAAAAAAAATGAGGACAATGCTGCCCTCCAATTCCTGATACTTTTCAGAAACATACATGTGGTGAATGTCTTGGACTTTGTTATGGAGATCTGGGGTTCAGTCAAAGTTAGCTTGAACAGGGAAGGGAAAGAGGAGTCTGCTATTTCACAGCACTGTTTGAAATCAAAACTAGTGAAGAAATCATCACTCAAGAAATGAGACTTGATGGCTGTGTTCTGTTGAGTGGGCAGGGTAGTGTAGAGGGGTGATTTATTGCAGACACTTCTGTTGTGTCATTATTCACTCAAAATAATGTGACTTATCACACATGCAGTCTGGTAGCTTATTTCAACAGACACAGTGAAGTGCTAAATCGAGAACTGTGGAAGTGAAAAAGGCTATCTTGAAGAGCTGGAGTATTTATAGCTGCTGATCGTTGGCCTGGGATCAGGTTTAGAGAAAGAGGAGTTGTGGAGCCATGTAAGACAGTTGAAGGAACTACGTAAGCACGTCCAGAAGGTTTATGTAAGCCTTATGAAGAGACCTAGCATGATATTTGCAGGAGGCTGTGTATGGGTTTGAAGATGCCAGTGGACAAACATTTTTTCTATTGGCAATGTTGCCTCAGGCTGTCCCTGCCCATGCCCGATTTCTGACCGATGCCAGGACAACAGGTTGTGGAAGTGCACAATGAACAGGACCAGGGAGTTCATCCAGGTGATAAATCACATTCCTTTTTGTTTGTTTATTTTGTTGTTTTTTTTCTTGGACTGTTTTCCAGACAAATCCATTTCGTAATGTGAATTAACACACAACAGTTTAAATACTCATCCTGAAACATTAAAGAACTTATTTGAGGGACAAGAAAAAATTGCTAAAGGTTAGAGGTTGCTGCCTGTGTTCAGCTGTACTTGCAGAGGTTCAGAAATTCCAGGTATGTTGTTATCAGTAAAAATAGCTTTGTAGGGTGTTTGTTTTATAATTTCAACTAATAAGGAGAGATCTTGAATCCCAAGGATGCCTAAAGGAGAGTTGATAGTAATAAAAATGTGTCAATATACTGAATTTTAAAATTGTGAAGAATCAAGTCTTAAGCTTACACAGGTGTGAGGAATATGGTAGGATTCTGATAATATGCAGATGGTCAAACTGAAATATTGAAGAACATAGTGAGAAGGTTGATAAATGCTGTAAAAACTTTTCTCAGCTTCTTTGACTCTTCTGGTCAGTCTCTTGGAGTGAGGATGAAGAATTTAACATTCAGATTTTCAGGAAAACAGCTCAGAGTTGAAAAGCAATTTTAGCTGTTGTGGGTAAACACCTACATAATTCAGAATTTAATTCAAGAGATGTGTAGGAAAATTAAAGGTATATATATAGGTACACTGAGGATGGGATGACTTCAATATGGTTTTATTGTGTGCTTAAAATACAGAATTATACTATATTTATTTGGATATTAAAGGTAGTTTTCTAAAAGGATCTATGAGTTCTTAATAATTTCAGGCAAATTTTATTAACACTAAACCCCTCTGATCTGAGCTGTCAGTGGATATTGTTTTAGTTAAGATATTTATGCCTTAAGGAAGTAATTGCTTCTCTGTTTATATAGTTACCATCTACAAATTGTGGGGTTTGTTTGGGCTTCTGAATGGATGCAAGTACAATGGTACTGTTAATCTTCCCTACCTGCATATGCTCACCTTGAGAAGCTGATATTGGGACCATACCATGGAATATAACCATTGAAGATTTGATTATGATACTCACGTATGTCCTATTGATATGTGAAGATTAAATTTTCCAGAATATTTGTAAGGAAAAGGGACAAAGACTGAAAGAGAAAGAGGAAGGACAATATCTGTAAAGGTGTTGTTTTCTTCTCCAGTAGCTGGATAGGAATTAGTTGTTAGGCAAACTGTTTTAAGGCAGTTGTTGTTTGCTTGCTTGCTTGTTTCTCCTAATGGAGTGAGATAGATTTGGGGCCTACAAGAAGGCTGGGGAGGGACTTTTTATAAGGACAGTTAATGACAGAACAAGGGGAAATGGCTCTAAACTGGAAGAGGGGAGGTTTAGATGAGATGTGAGGAAGAAATTCTTTGCTGTGAGGCTGGTGAGACACTGGCCCAGGTTGCCCAGAGAAGCTGTGGCTGCTCCTCCCTGGAAGTGTTCAAGGCCAGGTTGGATGAGGCTTTGAGCAACCTGGTCTAGTGGAAGGTGTCCCTGCTGCTGGCAGGGGGGTTGGAACTGGATGAGCTTTAAGGTCCCTTCCAACCCAAACCAGTCTGGGATTCTATGATTGTGGTGTCAGTTAATCTGCTGTTGAGTATATACAAGGCCTGTGTACATGTCTGTGGGTGTCCCCGACCTTTCTGACTTATATTGACTTCTTCAAATATAAGGGGAAATGCTTAGTTAATTTTAGGAGGATTTTCAACGTTCTTTTTCCATTTGGTCATAGTCAAATGCTTGGCAGAACTTTAAATTTCATGGAATTATAACCACACCTTCCTTCCTACACAGATTATATGAGCTCTCAATATTCCAGTCATGAGAATCATCTTGACATTTCAGTGTTGTCAGTTATATCAAATTTCTTTTTATCATCCAGAACTGTCACTTTTTTATCCTTGTTTCTCAGGCTCTAGCATTAGGAAATAAACAAGTGAAATATTTATTATCTTTAAATTATTTGACACCTTATGTGTGACATATTCTGAGTTCAAACAATATTTTTTCTACCTCCTTCTTCTATTGTCAGTTTTGTGTCTTCCTGGCTGCTTCTCCAGTGAAAATGATCAGCATTCATGTCTACCAAGTGCAGCAAAATTGCTGCACGCTGCCCTGTTATCACTGCGCTGTGGGCTTCATCTGCTTTTTTTATCATGGAGTCACCAGCAGCTGTTGCTCACCTTCTTCAAAGATCTCCCATCAGATATCTCCTGCAATATTCTATTACATTTTGCCAGACAAGTTCCTCAGTAGGTGACTTGCTGAGAATCTAACACCTATTCAGTAAGCTGTGTGTTTTCTGGAAGTTTTTTCACTTTGTGTCAAAAGTTGCCAGTCAGCTACATGGGTTTCTGCTCTTCTATTGTTTCCTGCTGCTGACTGTTTTCCCTGTGACTCCTGCCAATGATTCCCAATCCAGCCATGCAAGGAATACCAACTGGCTCCTGCTGTACCCAGGATTACACTTCAATCACATGAACATAACTTATGCTGCATTTCTTCTTCACCCAAAATCACTTTCAGTTAGCAAAAAAGGAAAACACAGCACATCCAATACTGGTCACAACTGATGTTGCCTCCTCATTCATGCACATTGCATAAGGCTACACCTCTACAGAAGTAACCAGAGTTCCTCTCTGACCTACCTGTCTAGAGGGACCTGCTGCAGATTTCAACAAAACCAGAATATCTCCCCTCTTGCCTTTCTGCCATTACAACTACATTAAATTACATTTCTGCCTCCAGATACCTGATATGATCAATGACCACAAGGCTCAAGCTTTGAACTCTTCTAAAGGAAACAACATGTATGTGTTTAAGTAGAGTCTTCAGAATCACAGAACTCCAGACTATGAAAAGAAAGAAACCAAACAAAAGCTCACCAAATCCCTCAAAAACAAGATTTGCAGGTGGGCTCTCAAAAAAATCCTGTTAGCTGTTCACCCATGATAGTCATTGATGATATCCCTTCTTTGCTGTTTAGAGACTCATTCTGAGTCAAGTGATGCCATCTGCTCAAGGCTGATCATTCCATTTCCAGGTTAGTAATAAATATACAAACCAGCAGTAGCCTCATACAGAACTTTGAGGCACCTCACTGTTAACTGCTACCACATCAAAAATTGACCACATAGTTCTCTTAGCCTTACTCTGTTTACCTATTAGTGAGTGGTTACATATTCTTGAGGTATTCTTTTTAATCTTTAAGCTTGCTTGAATCACTATTTACTTTAACATTCTTCATCTTTATTGTAGCAAGCTGGGTGTTGGTCTCTTCTCCCAAGTAACAAGTGATAGGACAAGAGGAAATGGGCTCAAGTTGCACCAGGGGAGGTTTAGATTGGATATCAGGAAAAATTTATTCACCAAAGGGGTTCTTGGGCATTGGAACAGGCTGCCCAGGGAGATGGTCACCATCCCTGGAGGTGTTTAAAACACATGTAGATATGGTGCTTAGGGACATGGTTTAGTGGGCATGGTGATGTTGGGTTGACAGTTGGACTTGGTGATCTTAAAGGTCTTTTCCAACCTTAATGATTCTACGATTTATAGTGATCAAAGATTAAAAACACGACACATATTGATTACCAAGGGTACAACCAAAGCAATATGACTGGTAGTAAGGAATATGCAAACATCAAGACCACAAGATCTGCACTCCAATAAGGCCACATCAAAGATGGCTTAGCAGCAGAAAGCCAGGGATCTGACAACAAGGGGATGAGAACAAGGTTTTAATATGTCACATGGGCCATTCCTGTTGTCTCAACATGAGGGCAGCAGTAAAGATACTAAAAATGAGAAAACAACAACAACTGGCAGCAGCCTTGCCTAAGAATTACGGAGGATGAAGACAGCAAAGCTGAGGCCAAAAGCATGCCATAATGACTGTTTGACTCCTAAAGGATATAAAGAGCTTGTCCAAATTACAGTTTGTTATGCCTGATCAAGAAAAAACTAAAAAACATAACAAGGAGTCAATAGCTTGTGTCCCTTGTCCTTTGTGTCACACACACACGGTCCTTAGACAGACCTCTTGGTGCGTGTGATGAGAAGTGAATGATCAAGTGAAATACAGGTGAATGAGTACAAGTGACTGAAATCAGTTTTATTTAAATAAATATGAGCATCCTCTTCCATTCAGTCTTGTACAGAGATTTGTAATACTGATTCTTACACTTCTAAGGCTGCCATTCAGTTATGCCATGAGAATTCTCACGATACTCACACCAAAAAAGCATCCCAGTACTCCTATGGGGCTTCAAGGGATATGTCCTTGTGGGGAAGACTTTCATCTGCAGTGCAGGCAACAGCAGGAGATGGCACTAGGAGGTCTGGCACATTTCATAGAATCAAAGAATCACAGATTGGTTTGGGTGGGAAGGGACCTTTCAAGACCCATCCAGCCCAACCCCCTGCAGTGAGCAGGGACATCTTCAACCAGATCAGGTTGCTCAGAGCCCCGTCCAACCTGACCTTGAATGTTTCCAGGGATGGGGCTTCTACCACCTCTCTGGGCAACCTGGGACAGGGTTTCATCACCCTCAGTGTAAAAAATTTATTTCTTATATCTGGTCTAAATCTCCCCTCTTTTAGTTTAAAACCATCATCCCTTGTCTTGTCACTACAGGCCCTGCTAAAAAGTTTGTCCCCATCTTTCTTACAGGCTCTCTTTAAGTATTTTTCCTCTTCCCTTCTCCATTTTTGGGAAGTCCATTCATTTCCCTTCACAAAACCTCTAAGTTCTCCTGCCTCTTTCCCACAGATAAGGCAGCTCTGCTCTGTTTCAACACTTTTCCAGGGAAGAAGATGAAATCCACTGGCTGCTACTGGATAGAAGCACAGGTCCATTTCTCAGCCCTCTGGGGAAGAGAAGGCAGGTAGCAGTATTGCCTCAGTGAGAAAGCTGGTGGAGGCAGGGGCAGAGCAGAGCACAGCTCATCTAGATTACACAGGACAATGCAAAGTATATGCCTGGTTTATAATGCTGAGTATCTTCTTATTCGATCATTTTGACGCCAGTAGCAACATGTATATTTAGAATGGCAATTCTATCATACTGTTGATAAATTACTCATCTCTGTTATCATTGCTGGATGATTAAAAGGAATGCATTTGTCTGGGCTATGCTCAGGATGAGCAGTCTCATCTCCTGGGAGTCAGTGGTCCATTCATTCCTCCAGGAGCAGTAAATGGGGTGTTGAGTAATCTGTCCTTTGAAATATGTAAAGAAGCTGTTAAGGGAGCGCAAAATATGTTTAGCCAGCAGTACCAGCTGGATGTCAGCCCATCCAGGATACTCTCTTCAGCTGACAGCTGTTACCAGAACCACATGAGGGTTAGTCTCTAACTCTGTCATGTCTCATTCTGCTTGTCATCGTCCCCTTTGTTTTGCTCTGCAGGAGGGGAGAAGGAGGAGGATGTAACGTAGGGAAGGATACAGCTGCTGGTGGGTAGAGGGCTGGGGAGGATTTGTACAGTGGCAGGTATTGAATATGATGTGCACGCCACATCAGACATGTATTGGGGAAAAGAGTGGGGGGAAGTTCTTGTGATGCCATAAATTGTGCCCTTGCACTAAAAAGGAAATTACTTTCCTCTCTGAGGAAAGCTATTCCTTTTCTTTTTCCTTTTTTTTTCATTCTCTCATTGTTGTGAGGATCAGCCTTGTGACTGGTACATGCGTCCACCTGAGCTCTGACACCTCATATTGAAGGGAGGGGAAAGGGGTGATGTGAAAACTGATTCAAATGTGTCAGTGCACAAGTCCAGCACTTGCTGCTAGAGGGGAAAATCCTGGTGCCTGCCATAAGAGTGGGAAGTGGAGATGGAGGTAGGAAATCAAAGCACCCCAACACAGGGCAACAAAGGCTGTACCATCTTCTAGGAGAAGCCACGCTAGGTGCCCCGTCTGTACGCTGAGATGATGGGTACACTGCCATCTACATTCATCCCAAAGCAAGTGGGTACAGGAGAGTGAAAGACCTTTGGTGTTGGAGAGCTAGAACTTTTTAGAAAACATTCAGATCTTTACATTTTCTTTCTGGAAGTCAACATTAGATTTTATAGGGCTAACAATAAACATTCTTTACAAAACCCCAAATTTGCTCTTCAACATAGAACAGTAATGTGAAAGCCTGCTATTTTGCTGTCAGCAAAAATCAATGCCGACCTTCAAAGGAACAAGTAGTAGCTTTGCTGTTGTTAGGTGATGAGCTATGGCAAGCCAAGCTTTCTAGAGAGAGATAGGAGCTTTTGTTGGACCAAATGACACAGCTGGTCTGTAAATGAGCTTTTGGACTCGCAAATCTCTGCCTCTTGAGGGCAGAGAGGCCCTGCAGAGAGATCTAGATAAATAAGAGCTGGGCAATCACCAACTGTACGAATTTTAACAAGAGCAAGTGCTGGATTTTGCACCTGGGACACGGCCACCCTGGGCACACACACAGCCTGGGGAAGGAGAGGCTGGAGAGCAGCCCTGCAGAGAGGGACCTGGGGGTTCTGGTCCATGGCAAGTTGAACATGAGCAAACAATGTGTCCTGGCAGCCAAGAGGGACACCCGTGTCCTGGGGGCATCCAGCACTGCACTGCAAGCCGGGCCAGGGAGGGGATCATCCCGCTCTGCTCTGCACTGGGGCGGCCTCACCTCCAGCACTGGGGGCAGTTTGGGCAGCACAGGGTAAAAAGGATCTAAAGCTGCTGGAGAGTGTCCAGAGGAGGGACACAACACTGGGGAAGGGTTTAGAGGGGAAACTGTGTGAGGAGAGGCTGAAGTCACTTGGTTTGTCCAGCCTGGAGGAGACTGAGAGGAGATCTCATGGCAGTCTGGAACTTCCTCCCAAGGGGAAGAGGAAGGACAGGCACTGATCTCTTCTCTCTGGCCACCAATGCCAGGAGCAGAGGCCATGGCAGGGAGATGTGGCAGGGGAGGGTGAGGTTGGCCATAAGGAAAAGGCTCTTGAGGCAGAGGGTGGTGGGGCATTGGAACAGGCTCCCCAGGGAGGTGCTCATGGCACCTGACAAGATTCCAGCAGCATTTGGCCAAGGCCCTCAGGGACATGGTGTGAATGTTGGGATTGTCCTGTGCAGGGACAGGAGTTGGACTGATGATCCTTGTGGGTCCCTTCCGGCTCACAACATTCTAGGATTCTATGAAATCTCCAGAGGTCAGATACGAACACGGCCCCGAGCAGCCGAAAGCAGCACGTCGTTTCCCGTTAAATGGGTTCGGTCCAACTAACGGTGCCGCCTCCCCCTCACCGACCCGCCCGAGGAGCGCCGGGCCGGGAGCGCTGCCCCGCGGGTCGCTCTGCCCGGGACCGCGGGGCCGTCACCCCACCGGGGCCCGGCCGGTCCCTCACTGCCCGCGCCCCGCCCGGTCCTCGCTTGGTGCACAGTCCCACGGCGCCGGTTCCCAGCGCCCTCTCTCCCGGGAAGGCAGCGCGGAGCCCAGCCAGGCTTCCCCGCCCCGCAGCACCGCCGCCCGCGCTCCTCCCCCGCCCGCAGCCCGGGGGCCAGACCCGCTGCCGGCTCTGACGGGGTCTCCGAGCCCCGCCGCCCCCTCCCCTTCCCCTCTCCCTCCCGCCCCCGGGCCCTCCCTCCCGTCACCGATTCGGCGGGTGCCCGAGCCCCCCCCCCGCCCACCTCCCAGCCCCGGCCCCCGCCGCCGCCGCGGTTCCCGAGCTGTCAGTGCGCAGGCAGCGCCGCGGCCCCGCGCACCGCCCCGCGCCACCGACCGCCACCGACTGCCACCGACCGCCACCAACCAACCGCCACCAACCGCCGCCGCGGAGCCGCCACCGCGGGGCGGCAGCAGGTACCGAGCCGGGGGAGCCGCTGCTGGCGGGGCCGGGCTGCACCCGCAGGGCGAGGGGCTGAGGCGGGGGCGGGCGGCGGCGGCTGTGCGGAGGCCGCCGGTGTGGAGCGGTGCCCGGTCGGTGGTAGAGGGGCCGTCGGGGCTCTCGCAGGGGGTGAAAGCGGTTGGGGCGAAGGCGGGTGCTCGGGACACGCTGCGGTGTCCGAGGCCGTGGATCTCCGGGGCGATCGGCTTCCCGAGCGGGCTGCACTCCCTCTCCCACCCTGCTGAGAAGCTGGACAATAACGGGAACGACCTGAGTTATTCCCACTCCTCCTTCCATTTCCAATATTAAATGACTGGAGTTTTTGTGGGAAAGGGTATGAAATTTTGGCCCCGCTTAGCATGGAGCCGAGGTTGGAGAAGCTCCCAGAGGTCGGCCATGGGGAAGGGCATCCTGCAGAATTCCCCACGGGGCAGTTTCTCAGGTAGGAAATAGCATTAATCGTACAGGGCTGTCTAGTTTCCTGGGAGAAGTGACTCCCAAGGGTTTTCCAGAGACTGGCATACACGGCTGATTCTGTAATGTACAATTTTCTGTCAAATAATCTAGCTTAATCCTTCCCTGGGCACTTGACAATCCCACGGTCATCTCCTTGACCTACTCCCTAAAAGCTCCTGGGGAAGTGGCTCAGCATCTCCAAATGATGTTTCCATCAGACGCTGAGTTTCTGCACTGCTGGCTGACTAGAAAGCAGCATTTTGACCCTTCAGTTTATGCACATACTGAATGAGCCGTGCTTCAATTATTCATTCTGATGCTATTGCAACCTTCTGCAGCTTGTCTTCTCCAGAGACATGATGTGTAACAAGACTTTGAAATACTTTTGCCAACGAGGCTGCGATTCTGTCTAGGCATATGGCAGCTGTTTGCTTGTCTAGCTGTTCTTAAGGGTTAATTTATAGCAGTAAAAGGTACGTCAAGGAAGAATAAGGATTCCCAGTAGGGCAGCATTACCCTCTGCATTCCTTCTGCTCCCCTCTAAAAGCCATAATGAAGCTGAGACCAGAGTGCTGAATGGTTAGTGGACCAGGCTTTACAAACGAGTTTAGTTATTTTCCACCTGGCAGAAGCAAAGCCTTCAAAGTACATCTGCTCTCCATAATGGAGAACCTATGGCTTCAGTCTGGAATTGATTTAAATCTGATAATTTATCAGTGTGGTAGGCATTTGCTGTTTTGTAGATGAAGAAACAGGTGCAGGAATGAAATAGCTTGGAACCAGAGATATGACAGCAAAACTTGGAATCCCATTTGTTGTTATTTATGTTTTACTAGTGTGATCATCTGTCCCTTGTACTGTGCTCACTGAGAAACTGAGAACCATTCCTGTTTTCCAATTACAGGAGACTGGGTGGACCCACAATGGCAGCAGCTATACTTGTGGAAATATAGGATAACTATACAGTGACCTGTAGTCAAGTAGGTGTATGATAGCTTTTATATTCTCCATTTTAATAATAGACGTATTTCCAAACAGCAGCAAGGCTGATTATTGATCTCCAGGTCTTGGAATACTCACTCTTGTGTCAAACAGTAATCTAGATGAACACAGCCACACAGAGCAAAACTGTGTGTCTAAGTTATATAGATCCAAGAGAGTTTGAACTTTCTGTGCCTTCATAATATGAAGACCAAAAGAAAAAGTCCAGTTCAAAGTGAACATACAGCAAACCTCCAAGTGATCTGTGTCATCTGCCAAAATTTCCACATTCTTATGGTTAGTTATAGGCAGAGAGCATTGAAATGAACTAGTCTGATAGTGACAGTAGATTTCCAAGGTGGAGAGTGCCTCTGAGAATATAATTCTCAGCTGAGAAGTGTCTCCCTCCAAGAGATACTCATCTCTACTTTGACTCTGAAGCATGAGAATAAAGAAAAATATAGGGCTTAAAAATGCTAGAATCTTAAAAATGCTGAAGTCTAGGGCTTTGTTACAGCTTAGATGTAACAAATCAGCATCTGAGCTCAGATGTTAGGATTTGCTGGGGTTTACCCCTGAACTCTTCTGTTCACCCATCCTTTTAACTGGCCAAAATATGAAGTGTACATTCTACTCCAAGGTGCACAATTAAGGAAGGTTATGTTCCACTTGCCTTAAGATTACATCTTATTGACTAGTCTGTAGGGATGAAGAACTTTGTACTGTCTTGGAAGACACATTAGGGCTTGGCAATTTGATAGTCTGTCACACATTATTTGAAAGAATCTACCTGACTGATTTTCACCCAGTAGAGATTAAAATCTTCAGCTCTTAACTCTTGATAGACACTCAGAAATTTGGTATAGATCCCATCCCACGGGAGTTTGTTTTCCCTTTCAGCTTTCCTTTGCCTTTTCCTTTGCCCCTATCCCAGGAAATGAAATGTGCCTGATGCTCAAATGAGGTAAGCCAGTAATACATAACTGCTGTGCTGCTGGCTCTCTTGTCAATCCTTTGGCTCCCCAAGTGCTTTCTTGTCCCTGTAAAGCCTCTCTCTAGTTGCACACTTCCTCCACACAGGTTAGAGAACAAAGAAGGAATTCCTGCCGCATCTAATCAAAGGTCTGAGGTTTCCAGCTGAGGTAACAGCACCAGAATCAGGAGATGATCACAGAGCAAGCAGTAAGTGGCTACTCCAGAGCCTAATAATTGATTACTAGGGCTCCACTGGGAAACAGTACAAATTCATAAAGTCCTGTTTCTCCTTTTTCACCCTCCAGCTGGTTAATTCATCCCATGCTTGTTTTCTGCTGTGCCAGAGCCACTGTGCCAGGAAAATTGTCCATATTGGGTTAAGAAATCTGGGGAAACTATGGAAGTGGTTAATGGAATGAGAGCTAGAGCCAGATGAGAGAGTCAAGCCACTGTTGTCAGGAGGAACACCAGATCATCTTTATTCATACGGACACAAAGGCTTACTATCTGCTGGTGCCTGCTTGTGACAACCACAGCTGGTGTTTGAGCTCTGAGGAAAGGAACCTGCAGTTCTCTAGTCAAGGGTAGATGCAAAGAAAATGTTGAGTTCATTGAAATCAACTGGCTGCCTTGGTGCATTCCTTCTGGTGTGTGCTGCTGGTGTAACTATAGCGAATGTAATAAATGTTGACATTTCTAATATATCCCTAAGTCTATGAAGAGAGCTGGTCACATCTTTCCCATTCATTATTTCTGTATTCCAGCAGATTCTGACAGAATTGGCTTTTGTTCGTTTTACACAAGATTTTTTGTGGCACGAAAATGAGAGATTTAATTTGGGTTTTTTAAGTAAAAGTTGGGATTCTTGATCGTGGTTGTGCATTAATTTTATAGATTTGCTTTGGGGAGGCACAGGGCATAGCAGATGAAGGAGGCTATAAACTGGGTAAACATGATTTTCTGAACAGGAAGGTCTTCTTTAAACAATATCAGAAGATTCAGAGCTCATCATCTGTATGCTTTTAGTCTGTGCCAGTCCTTCAGAGAGGCCACAAGCTGCTTAAAACTGATATGATAGCTGTGTCTGTGTGTCCTGGATGTGCTTTTGCTCAATGTTTTCTTAGATAACCTGGATGGTAATATAAAGAGTGGGTGTATCACATTTGCCAGGGACATAAAACTGTGAGACTTGAAATATGCTGGAGGAAAAAGATTAGAATTAAAAATTATTCCAGCAAATTGGAAGGACTGCTAGGAAAAGAACTGGGTGGAATTTCCTAGGCATAAATGCAAGGTACTACAATAAGGCAGGAATAATCAACTGCATAAGCACCAGTGAAAAGCAAATGACTAGGTTGCAACTCTGCAGAAAAGAATCTGAGTGTTATGATAGATCACAAGCTGAACATGAGTCAATGTCATGCTGTTCCAAATGAAGGCAAACATCTTGCTAGGCTATCTAAAAAGACATATAGCCTGGAAGTCATGTGAAGCAATCCTGCTCTGTTCAGCAGTGCTAAAGCATCAGCCTGGAGACTGTGCAAAGTTTGGGTTATTATACTTTGAGACAGGTGCAATGCAATCAGAGAGAGTCCAGAGGAAAACAGCAGGACTCATCAGAGGTCTGAAAAACGTGACCTGCAAGATAATTTGAAAGAACTGAAATTATTTAGCCCAAAGACCAGAAAGCTGGCAGGGGAATATTAGAGTCTTCAGATATAAAATAGAGGAGGGAATGATCTTTTCTTTGGGCTCGTGGTGGATGGAGCAGAAAGCAAGAAGTAGCAGAAAGAAAGATTACTTTGGACTGCAGGAACAATTTTCTAGGACCTAGGATAATAAAAACTGTTGCATATTTGGTCTGGGGAGGTTGTGAAGACTCCATCATTTTAACAGCAAGCTGGACAACTATCTGTGAAGAATGAAATTAGGCAAGTGATCCTATTATGGGAAAGTACTTGGACTATTTGACACCTTAAGTTCTCTTCTGGACCATTCTTCTCTCGTTTCATGAAGGCAAGACACTCATTTCGTGTAAATGAAATAAAAGCTGTCTGCTGGCCCTGTTCTGATGCTTGTCTGATATCCAAGGGTAGCACAGCACCAAGAACACAATGCAGCTCTTTCTGAAAAGAACTTGAAAGAAAAAGAACTTACTAGAAGATGATTGAAAGAGGTCACTCTTTCTGGGGAAGACATAGGGAACTGGACATTCTGATTTCCCTGGAGCAGATGCTTGACTGAGTCTATGAAATCTGAAAACAATGATATGGAAGAATTGAAATGAATGAGGATTAGCAGTTAGCAAAATGATTGGAACTGAAAATACAAACCTTTCTAGTACATTTTACTCCTTGAATGAAATACCATAGTCCAAAAATGCTTTTGTACAGATAAAATGAAATAAAACAACGGAATTCAGAATAGGAATAAAGTAAAGCATAGTTCTACAGCTGATGTTTTTAGGCATTTCTCCTGGGAGAGAAAATCTAGGTCCTGTAGTATTCACAGTTTAACATATATTGTTTAATATAAATGGAACAGACAGTCCCCTGTGCATGGTGAGAAAACGCTGGATCTCTGTGAGGAGACAGGTAGAAAGAAATCAAAGAGCAATGATCATCTCTTTTGGATGCTGCAGTGGTGAGCTGCACCCAAGGTCCTGAATAGAACACATTTTGAGTCCAGCTAAAGAATTTTTTAATCCTCTAAAGGGAGAAAGATTTTTCTGTCTCCCCAGGCTTTAGACCTTTCCACTCAGACAAAAAGGAAAACTCTTAGATAAGTTAAAGACATACTGGGAGGAGTGGAAGTGTTTTTCAAACCAACCAGGCAATAGGGAATTTTTTCTATGAAAACAGGTACTCTGTGGGACTGAAAGGCTGCAAAGCAACTGCTGGAAAGAATCTGTGTTGAATGAAGAAGACAAGGAGAAAATGAAGAACTGGGTTTGCTTTTCAGAAGGCTGTTTTCATGGAGCTGTAGCTCAGTGAACTGTAGAGTATTACCATTCTAATCGGGTGCTGTTTAAACACTCTTACACTGGAATTATCCATAAATTGATGGAAATCCTCATATTTTGATTTACTCTGGGGCATGTGAGCACAAACTGTGACACTATATAAGCTTTGATTCCTTTTCCCCCCTGTCCCTATCTTCCCTTGCTGCTTGAACACTTTGGGAAAAATAAGGATTTGCTTAGAAAGCCGGTCACTTGGTGCCCCAGATGTTTTGAAGTAAGTTCACAGCTCTTCCACCCCAGGACTGACCAGTACTTCACATCAGCTTGTGCTCTTTGCCTGAGTTTATTTCAATGTTCCTTCTCCCACCCTTCCCTTTGCTTTCTTTAGTTCTCACATGAGTATATATAAGAAGAAAATTAACTGTCCTAGCAAAACCAGGACAGTATATGAAAACTATATTGTGGGAGACAGGTTATCCAAAAGAAGGTTCACTGTGACCCAGTGCTAAAGGAGGTTCAGCTTTGAAACAAGATGGTTCTGCAAGGAGATAAAGCAAAGGGTAGCTAATGTAAAAAATATCCTTTGTACTAGTAGGAGGAGCAAACAAGGTGGAGGGATTGTTCTCTGTGAAATTTGGGAGGAAATCTGAGACTGGCTGGGCAAAAGACTACTGAACATGCTGGAGGGGGTTCTGCAGATGGTAATCTCCTGAGGGAAGCTGTTGATATTGTCTTGAAAAGGAAAGGTGTTAGAGAGAAGTAGCTAGAAGGAAGGTAGGGGGCTGAAAGAATTTGAGTAGAGGGAGCAATGTCTTGAAATATGAACTGAATGTGAGCATTTGGTTTTGGGGTGCATGGCTGAAATTTCTTAGTGTGGTTGTAAGGAAATTGTGTAGGCTATTGCAAATGGCACTTCTGTAAGTATGAGCTGCATATTTAATGCAATGTAATGATATCCAAGCCTGCTTTACATAAAGCAGCTGCATAACAGTGTTCAGAGCAGCCATATCCTTCATGTTAATTATTTTTTTTTGCTTTTATATGATGTCCAGTTAGGATCTAAAAGTTACGTAAAACCTGCCAGTGGGTTGCTGCAGTCTTTATTTCAGGATTTTAGCAAAATTCTTCTCCTATAAGCAAAAATCAAAAGCAGCAGCTTCAAGCTGTCAAAGGCAATTTTGCCTGGGAGGAAACTGGCTGGTCACGCAGATGAGCCTGGAATCTGTGAACACTTGACAGGCTCTGAGCGCTTTCTCACTGTGAATGAGGAACTGATGAGTGAACAGCAGCGTCCAGCAGCGCTTTTTGATGGTAATGCCAAAGCCTTTTACCAGCAGCTTCCCAGTGCAGATGGAGTTTTACAGAAATAGTCACACAAGCATTTCTACTGCCATTATGAGGAGACTGGCATTTTTTAAATACTGGAAACAAAACAAAGCCAGAAAGTAGATGTGGGGAATCTTTGTAAAACTGTGTGTGCATCGAGGAGATTGTCCAGCAAATGCTTCTCTCTGTTCCTCCAGCCAGGGCAGCAGGCTCTGCCTTGTGGGCAGCAGCACCTCTGTGTCAGATTGTCACAGAAAAATCAAAGTTCAAAAGCACAACTGTGAAATCTTGACTTGTACCAGGCTTGAGGGAGGAACTTCATAGCTCCTGTTGAAGAAGGTGAGAAGCTGATTAAATCCATGGACCAAAATATACTCAGAGTTTAAAAAGTAGAAGCAGAAACTGAGGTTTTCCTGAAGATATCAGCTATGAATTCACAGCCTTGGGATGTGTCATTTGCACTAGCTAGAGCCTTCTGAGAAATAGTTGTTAGTAAAATGGCTAAAAACCAGAAAGGGCCCAGGTTGCAGCTATCTGTAGGCATTCCTCAGAGAGGAATCTCATTACAAGAGATTTTTCAGGAGAGACCATTGGAAATGAAAAGTGCACATTGCTGGTTGTGAAGGGTCAGTATTGACAAACGTGACAATGATTTACTTTACCTACTTGTTTTGCTACTTTTAACTATGTATCTGTAGACATAAAAGAAAGAATGCCACTGGGCCTAGAAATTGATAATCCTGATTCATGAAAAGCAGTTGATACTAAAGAGCACTGTATGTATTGCAGAATTTCATTGTTAATCAAGAACCTACCACCCAGGGCACGTCTGGGTCTCAAGACACTGGCTGGTGACAAAAATGAAGGCAGTTACATGCAATGATTATTCTTTAAATGATTGTTTTGTGATCTGTCTACCAGTTCACTGACTATGAAAGCAACAAGATTGTCATGTCAGACAATGAGAGAACAGGACCAGAAAAAAAAAATGAATTAGACTTTGACTGACACCTCCCTTTCCCCAGAGTTTGGCAGAGCAGAGTTTTCATGCTGGAATAATTCTGACCTCTGCTTTGGTGCTGAACACATGAGCGTTGTTTCTTCTCAGTTCTCCAGCTCCAGGCCTGTGTCCTGACCCAGCAGGAGGAGGAGCAGAAAGGAAGATGCCAGAGCAGAGATGGAAGAAACACAGGTCTTAATGCCTTTGATCACCTTCTTCACAAAAGTAGAGCTCAGTGAATTTCCAAATTGAGATGCTGCAGCATGTTGGCAGTGAGGAGTAGCACCGCAGTGCAATTCACAGTGTTCTCCAAGTATCTTCACAGTAATGAAACAGCAGGGCATGAAAAGAAGTAAAGGTGATTTTTTTGGCTGAATGCAATGGCAGATGTTAAAAGACAGCATGTTTTCCTGCCTTACCTGTCAAGACAAGAAAAAAAACTCCCAAGGAAAGAAGCATTCCTGCAGGCAAATGCCCCATTACAAATCGAGTTTTTTCAGGCAGATTTGCAAAGCCTGCTGTTAGAAAATACCAGCAATAGCATGTGACATTTTCTCCAAGTGTGTTATAGTGCAGCCTTTGATGGATAAAAAGACCAAAGCAATTATGTTTCCATTGATTAAAAAGTGCTACAAGTTGATCTATCAAGCAAAGTGAACTGAACCTCAACTGTTCTGAAAGTTCTCTGTTAACTGCAGGTAACCAAGAAGGGGACCAGAGCTACCCAACTTGTGAACATCTTGGGTTGCATTCCTACATCAGCTCTTAGTCACTGAGCTCAGACATGACTAGGGAAAAAAAAATGCTTTTTGGTGTCGTTGCATGTAATCCCAGCTGGCACTCAGCTATCCTTTAATTCCCTTAGGGGATGATTACTGGACTCCACAGGCTCATCCTGACCTGTGATCTGATAATCAACCAGCAAGAACCAGCAGATTCCCTCTAGCTGTTACCCAGGTTATCCAGGTGGGTGATGTGGCAGGTCTTAGAGCAATGACTGGAGGGCAGCATTCCAGGGAGTGGGGGAATGGGTTGGAAGTAACTACTGCAGGCAGAAGTTCCAGGAAAAATGAGAATTGTGTGCCCACTGAAGTGAAAGAGAGAAAGAAAAGGTGTGGCTATGCAGCTAGAGGAGAAAACAGACAAGAAAAAAGTAAAACTTGTTCCTTTTTTTATTAGAACCTTGCAGAGTTGAATTTGTATCATAAATTGGCTGATACAAAGTGCAGAAGCACAGACTCACAGAATGGAAACTGAGGACATAAAACCATTACAGAGAGGCAATCAATAAACCTTGAGAGTACACCACAGGTTCCAATATCCCTTATAAAACCTCCACAGTCTCATGTACAACAGCGTTCAGCAGGAATGTATAACACACAAATTGCAATTCCTGTAATGTAGAGACAGTCAAAATTACTTTCCTATTTAGTGCAACTTCATGGATGGCAGGTTCCACAGGTTCCTAATAGTTCCTGGACAAATAAACCTGCTATTAACAGTTGTTTTCATTCTTAATGAGGGGAGGAGAGGAGAACATGAAAGGATCATGGTAAGATTTTTCCCAGCTGATGGTGCTGTACCTGACAGGTCTGCTGGACAGCTAGACACATGAAAGTGGCAGTATGGAGCATGAAGGAAAGCCAGTACAGCCTGTGTTTAACTGCAATACTTACTCTCATCCTGATGAAATTTAATGTCTATAAGCATTTGTTACAACTAAGGATTGAAACAAAATTGATAAATAGGGCATCAACTCTGAGGAGAGCACAGGAACCTTCTCTTCTGGTCTGTGTGGTTGGAGCATGAAAATATTCATTCAGCTGCATTGAAGGAAACTGCTGCTTCAATGCAGAGAGGAAAGCGTGGTTTAAAAAAAAAATAAACAATAACTACCTATACTTATGTCTCTAAACTGGTGTTAGATTTCATTTGTTAACAGAAGGAGTGGGGATTAACCCAAGAGCTAAACTAAACAGGGTAGAAAAACTGACCCATGGTATATAACAGTGAAACAGAAAGATTAAAAGGATTAGGTTGTGAGTTGATTCCAGCATACTGATTCTAGTGTCATTTTACCCACTTAGTGTTGCCACTTGTCACTCACAGCTTAGTTCACCCTGTTGATTACAATGCAGAGATGTTTTTTTAAATAAAAAATGTCCCTAAGGATGTGAACTATGCCACCACTGCAGGAAAACCTAAGAACAAGCTTGTGTTCAGTAAGGCTGTCTAAAAAGCCTTTTCATTTGTTATCAATCCTTTAGAGTCTTGATGCTTCATTAGTTCTTGGGAAAAACAGTAATCTTTTTTTCTGCCTCAACTCTTACTAAAAGAGAAAAATGACAAGTGTAGTCTGTGATGCTGAACCCATCTGCATCTTCCTTAGGTTCCCAGTTCTTGTCACCAACCCAGAAATGTCTTCTGCAAACACTTTCTCCCTCATTGCCTCCTAAGAGAATCTCTCATGGTCTGTTTAGCCATTACCTTCCTCTTCACCTTCTGCTTTAGCACTGCTGTGGTACTAACTGGATCATGCCTGTTGATTCCAGCTGGTCAGGTGATGAAATGGAACTGTTTTACTTGCTGATTCTTTCATTTTATCACTTTAATCTTGTAGGGTTTGGGGGTTTTTTTCCAGACTTTATAGTAAAAGTAAGAAATCTTATCTACATTTGCCTGTCATTACTCACGTCCCTTATCCTGTCTTCTAGACTGTAAGCATCTTTTAAAAGCTCTTCTACGGAGTCCAGCCATGTGCAGCTCAGCAGGCTACCAGCTTCTTTGCAAAATACCATCATTTAAATATCTTAAACCAGGTGAAAATTTTAAAATAAAGCCATCCCTGTAACTAATTCTTCTTCATTTTAAAATAATAGTTTCCCATTTGCCTTTGGAGCAGCCTGAATTGAGCTGCTTGTGCTCAGCGTTCTTGCTCATAAGGTGTCACCCCAGTAGGTCTGTCTGGCAGCATCCCTGTGCTTCCTATGGTTTTACCTCCACAGCCAAAGAAAAAAAAAAAACAAAACAAAACACACAAAAAAACCCCAAAACCAAACCAAAAAGGGCTTCAGTGACAAAATCCTCCTGCCACATGGCTTCCAGCCCAGCCATGAAATTGGCTTCTACTTCTCTGAGGTCTCTGTCTTTCTGTCTCCTTTTGCCCTGGCCAGTCTGCCTTTTGGGGCCTTCCTCTCTCTGTCTTAACTGAGATCTTTATGGTATATGCTGCCAAAGTGTCAGTTACTTTCTTTCACCTAGCAAAATACCTCCTGGTATTCCAGACCAAACTGTCTCTGTCAATCCTTCATGCCAGTGTGATTTTCCTTCTGGTGCAGCAATCCGGTTCCTCCTGGAGAGATGAGAGGCTTCAACAAAGCCTTGTTCCACAGGCTCAGCATCTCTTGTGCACACCAGGAGAAAGAATTGCACACATAAATCAGGTGGAAAAAAAAAAAAAAGGCAATTTCATTTGAGGGTGGGAAAAGAGATGGTGTAACTTTGGCATTACTGTAACTGGATCCATGCAAAAATTCCTACTGTTGAAATGGTCTCAGTGTTTTATTTCTAAAGGTAGCAGTGTTAAATAAACATTGTACAGCAACAGGTTGTGGGTTACAGTCTTCTCTGGCCTATGCTTTCACAGAAACCATTTATCACTGACATCATTCCCAGCAATGGCTCGTTTTTATCACTATTTACTGCTGGTGTGATTTCAGTGATGATTTATCAACAGTTTGTTTAACTGCATGTGCAGAACAACTTTATAGTATTCAACACACTGAATGAACAACAGTTTAAACTCAAATGTTCTAACAATGTTTTCTGTTCTTCCACTTCTGATCAGTGTTAGAGTATGTTCCTTTGTTTTACAGCTTTTAGTCTTGTTTGCTTGAGGGGTGTGTATGTGGTGGAGTGTTGGATTTGTGTCATTTGTTCATTTAGAAAAGCATGTAAAAAATTTATATTTCATTTTAAAGTGTTGATCTGTTAGAATAACTCCTTCCTCCCACCTTGGGTTTATTCAGTCACCCTTTCTACTAAAATGCCTCTTTATCTGTCTAAATTAATATATTTATCTTTATCTGTCTAAATTAATATATTTTTACATATAGATAGTAGCCAAAACAGAAGATGCATTGTGTCACTCTGGCTTTTCAAATGTGTATAACAAATTTCCCTGGATGCTGTTATAGAAAGAAAAATCTTAATGTCAGAACTATCATGTTTGCATTTTGATCAGTGAATATACATCCTTTTATATATCATCATTTTAGCTTAAACAGAGTTGGTAGGGCTTTGGTTGAAATATAGCAGGTTTAATTAGTATTCTGAAGTGCAGGCTAACATTAGAGTCTTCTGCCAATATACAGTCTCTCCATTTCCTTTTCCTCAGTATGGCTGGAGTTGAGGCACTTCAAAAGAAGTTTTGTCTCCCCACAGTTCTTTGAGTACACAGGAGCTGGTTTATTATGTTAAAGGACTCCCTTGACTCAAGGAAACATTTAAAATGGAGTACTGTCTATATTAATGCTATACAGTTCTGTCATTCAAAGTGTGGCTTATAGGTTCCAAAAAGTATCCCAAATGCTTCACACGATGTTTTACCTCTCAGGATTTTTCAGCAGTTCAAAAAATCACATTCACCAGAAGCAGAGAAAGGCCAAAGCCGTAACTGAATCCCTGAATTTGTCACACAGTAATACTCTTTATACAGATTTTGCTTTTGAGGATCTGCTACAATTAATTTCTCCTTGATGTTGGAAGAAGTTTGCATCATTATCTGATGCTCTTAATCTGTATCTGATGAGTGGAACAGACAGTATGTGGTATCTGGGGAAAAAAAATCTTGTGCAGCAGAGTCCAAGAAGGCTGTTCATTACACAGGCTATCACCAGTTCAAATAATTGAAACATCTGCAGCTGTCCTCAAATATTAGAGTGAGAGCTGGGAAGAACAGGGCTTTGCTCCTGCAGCTTACAGGATTTTAAGACCTTTTACTAACAGTCAAAACAACTGCACTGCTTCACTTTTGTTTCATCTCTCATTCTTCAGTGATCTTCTGGGTAAAACTCCCATTGAAATTAAAGGACTCTTGCCTAAGGTAGGACTAGGGAAGCTAGCTCATTAATATTTTGGAACATAAAATAAAAAGAACACCCTTGTGAGTTTTACAAGAAGATCTGGCCTATTAGTCTAGAAATGGGGTGACCTTTCTATTATTGAAAGTCCTTTTCTAAATCCATGGATTTCAGCAGAAGATTAAAGCTAATTGTCTTTCCACTGGTGGATTGATTCTGTTCCAGAACAGAAAAATCACCTCCAGCAAGCACAAAGCCATTAAAGTTTCCTGGGTCATGCAAATGGTGAATTCTGTCTCTTTCTTTTCAAAAAAGATTTGCAACTCCTGTTCTGCTGTATGAGTCAGTACCATTTTAGCCCCTTCTTTTCAGGTCATTAATTTAATGTCAGTGCCTTTGAGAACTGTTTAGCTCCATCATATGTGTTTTGTGCCTCCTATTCAAAAATTAATGTATTGACTTCTTCTCTGTGGGCTGCTGTCCCTGTGGGCTGCTGTCCCTGTGGGTGCTACCTAGTGTAACAGCAGTAGTGTTTATCCCTTGGGTCTTTAGCTATCCCTTTAGCTTCTCTGCATGCTCTTGTGGTGTTACCATGATAAGGAATGGAAGGGTAGGGGACAAAGGGCCCTCATTCATATATAAATGTAATGAGAATCCCACAGCTGCTATGCATGGCACAAATATGACCCATGCTGAAGACCCGCTTTCCACCTCTGTCCTGGTTCTTTCACTTAACTCTATAACTTTAAATCTTATATCATAGCATGAAGTTAAGGCTGATACCACAGTGTCCATGGCCAGTCTCACATCCCTGGTGCTACCTCTTCCCAACTGGAAGAAAGCTGTCCTAGTTTTTACTGGGCACCAGAAGCATTTGCTGGAGGAGCAACAGTGCATTTTGGAAGCTTTATCTTTCAGGCTTACTATGCCCATACTTGAGTACAAGAGTTGTTGTGAGTTGCCTCTATTTCTGGCAGCCCTGTAGCTAGCTGAGTCTTCTTAATGATTGGCAAATTATTCTTAGACTGGTTTAGTGCGAGAGGCAGTTATTAGATACTTTCTAAATTATTTTAAATAGATAAAGAACCTAAATAGTGCTGAAAGTGGTGAGTGGGAGCTGTCAAGGAAACAACTTGCTAATGGAAACACAGCATATTTAACTGTCTTATTTAAATGACTTGCCAGTAAGTTACTGGGAAGAACTGATAAATAAGAAACTGCATGAGCAGAGAGTCTTTGCAACTGTAACTGAGTGATCCAACCTTTTTCAAAGTGACCTTATTACAGAGAAATTAGTTTGGGGACAGAAGTGAGGATAGTGGTCATTTGGAGGAACATAAGGTCAGATTAACTACAGAGTTTATTAAGCTTTTTTGTCTTTTTGTGTTTTTTCTGGCCAGCAGTGACATGCTTGCAGTACATTCCCCAACTCCTGGATACTCTGAACAATCTCTGGAGCACAAACAGCACTTTAGAACCAGGCTGGGTAGTGTGGCCAAAAACACAAATGCCAAGTTCTTTCCTGTCATTTCTTGTCTCAAGAGCATGCAGCCATGTCACAGTCATCCTGGTTCTTCATGCAGCCACACCATGGTGGTCACTGGAATGACAGTGGATGAGTATGAATCAAAAACATCTAATAGCCCTTAGAAATTTGCCTTTAGGGCTTGGCTATCTAAGCTGGAAGCTGGAATGAGCCTGCCATGCTGGATGTAGCACTGCACAAAATCACACTGCTGGACCAGAGGCTGAGCTCGCAGCGTGACAGTTTGGGGTTTAGTTCTTGGTGGGATGTTAGGGCCTGTTAGTATTGTTTAAATGGTAGCAATGGCCAAATGCTGTGCAGACATGGGAAGAGAGAGAGGCTTTGCCCTGAGGAGCTCACAAACTAAATGGCCAAGTGAGGAAAAATAAAGACAGCATGGAAGCAAGTGCATGGCAATTAGCTATGGCTTAATAGTTCCACTGAAAATGCTTTCTGAAATTAATTTGCTAGATGAAAGATAGTCTGTCTGTCCGACCTGCCATTAGTTCCATGAAAGTGTCCTGGCCAGGGTTAGCAGCCAGTTAATTTTCAACTGTGAGAAGGCAGTAGCTGTGGCAATCAGTTACAGAATCAGGAATCATGACTTAGGAGATCTCTAATCTGACCTCCTGCTGGAAGCAGGACCAGCACTGAAAATAGACCATGTTGCTCACAGTTTAATTCAGTCTGGTCTTGAAAACTTCCAAGGATGGAGATTTCACAGTCTCTCTGGGCAAACTGTCCCATTCTTAATTGTCCTCAGCATGAAATTATGTTGCTTATATCCAGTTTGAACCTTCCTCTTTGGATTTTATGACCATTGTCTCTTATTCTTCCACCATGCACATCAGTGAAAAACCTGTTGCTCTGTTGCCTCAGTAACTTCTTCATAGGTACTGGAAGGCTGCTACTAGCTTCCCTCCAAAGCTTTCTCTTCTCCAGCCTAAACAAGCCCAGTTCCCTCAGCCTCTCATCATAGGGCAAGTGCTCCAAACCCCAACCATCTTGGCTACCCTCTTCTGGAGTCAACTGAAGGGAAATAGTCACTGCCTGTGGTTACTGGCTACATTCTGTTGATGCACCTCAGTGTGCTGTTAGTCTTCAGTTTAGAAATGGCTCTAAATGGGAAAAGGGGAGGTTTAGATGAGGTATTAGGGAGAAATTCTTCACTGTGAGGGTGGTCAGACACTGGAACAGGTTGCCCAGAGAAGCTGTGGCTGCTCCTCCCTGGAAGTGTTCAAGGCCAGGTTGGATGAGGCTTTGAGCAACCTGGTCTAATGGAAGGTGTCCCTGCTGATGGCAGAGGGGTTGGAACTGGATGAGCTTTAAGGTCCCTTCCAACCCAAACCATTCTATGGTTCTGTGATTCATTACCTGCAGGGCACAGGTATAAATTATTCTTCTCCAGGACTCCTAGATCCTTTTCAGCAGCACTGCTCCCCAGCCAGTTAGATGCCACACTGGGTTAGTCCATCCCAGGTCACAAATTTACATTCATCCTTGATGAATTTCCTTTCAGTCCATTCTTCCAGCTTGTCTAGGTCCCTCTGAACAGCAGCTGTGCCTCCAAGTCTATTGACACCCCCCCTGCTTTGGTGTCACCTGCAACCTTCATGAGTGGGCATTCTGCCTCCTTCTCCAAGTCATTGATAAAAAATATTAAAGAGGACATCTGAAA
The DNA here is from genome assembly GCA_907165065.1 of Caprimulgus europaeus. The sequence continues at coordinate 44,147,823 of OU015532.1, read as the reverse complement.
TTAAATATTAAACACCAGCCCTTGAGCCTAATATCCCAGACAGATTTTCACCCATCTAGAAGTTCACTTACCTAGATTGTAACATCACAACTTGGACACAGGAATGCTAAGGGAGACTGTAACAAAAAGGTAGGTGACATCCACTGGTCTCTTCTCACAAGAAGGCAATCAGTTTGGTTATATATGATCTACCCTCAGTTGAGCAACACATGCTAAATGTCATGTCCTTTGCCTAGAAATGTGTTCCAAGAAGACCACTCCATGATTTTCCCAGGGATCAGAGTAAGGGGCTAACTGGCCAACTGGCCTGTAGTTCCTCAGGTTGCCTCACTTGTCCCTTCTGATGATGGATGCAACCTTTGCCTTTCTCCAGTCACTAGGGATCTCCTTTGATCTCCATGACCTTTCAAAGATGATAGAGTGGCCTCAATATGACATCAGTCAAGTCTTTCAACACTCTTCAGTGCAGCCCATGGGGTCCCCTGGATGTGTTCAGGAGAAGCAGGCTAAGTCAGGAAAAGCATTCTGAATTCAGGGGCATGGAGGAAAATACTGAGATGTTTGTGAGAGAAGTGATCTAATGTAAAAGGAGGACATGGATGGATATTTCTTTTTGTGTTTGCTAGTGTGTCACTTTCATGTAATTAAGGGAGGATATAATTCATTCTTGGGTTCGTATCTGTTAGAGCTGCATTTCAGATGTCAGTTTATTCTCAGGTGTGAAAGAGCAGGGACTGTAGGTCAAGCTGAATTCCTGTTGATGAGTGATTCTAGGTATCACAACTTGCTAAAACAGGATCCCATTGCCACCTCACAGTCTATGTGGATTCCATCTGCTTTACTTCTATTACTAGGTCATCCCAGTTGATTCAAATATTTCCCCCTTTATCCTTTTTAATTCAGAATTCATCTTCACCCCCCACTCCCCCCCCAATGAGTAGCATGTTTTGCTCCTCTTCTGCTGGTCTGTGCATTCATTGTTTGAGAGCTGGCAAGTCACCAGTTCAGGGGTGACAGATGGGGCAGACTTCAAACCAAGCAGTTGCCTCCCAGCCTGAATGATATTTTAATAAGCACAGAGAGGTGACAGAGAGAGAAGCTTCTCACTGGAATGACTGGCAGTTTTGTTTTCAGCCTGAAAGTGCTAATAGATGATTTTTGGCCATAGTCCCAAAAAAAAAGTGCAGAAACTAGAAGCAGAAAATCCCATTAGCTCCTAACTTAGCCCTTTTTTAAAGGGTCAAAGAAGTTTTTTATCTCTAGTCTATTATCCAGAGAGAGAGTTGTTTCCCTGGTTTTGGCATTTCAGTTCTCTCTCAGGGACTCTATGCTTTGGCAGACTTGTGTTTTATTTATCTTTTGTTTTCCTTTTTCTTGTTTTCATTTCATTCATTTTCTCCATTGTTTTCCTTCCTTCCCTAAACAATTCCTCTTCTTCTCGTTTCTTTACACTTTTCACAGATCCATGGTGAAGTCTGTCTGAATAACAGGGTCTGACAACTCACTTGGCTTCCAGCTTCCCCATCCTGTGAGACAGCTAGTGCAGTGTGAGGCAGTGGCGCCTGCATGGGAATCTCTGGAGCAGTGTCCTCTTCTCCCAGCCCTTCAGCTCTCTCAGTTGTATAATCCAGGGTCTGTGTAGGGCTTTGTCTGGGCTTTGTTTCATCCTTGGTCTTATGAATAAAAGCACTGCAAAAAAGAGCTCTGGCGAAGCCCCAGCAAGCTCTGAGGTCCCTCCCCAGTGTGAGCAACACAGAGTTTTGCAGACAAACTATAGGACAGCCAGGCTTTCCGAGAAGATTCTTTTTCTTCCTACGAGTATGGAATAAAAAAGTCCAGCTCTTGCTAGGAAAATATTAAATGGTGCTGGGATCTGAACTGAGGTATGGTCCTCTACACTGGTCAGAGAATGCACTGGAAACTTCTTAATATTTGAACACAGACTTTCATGTCTGTTCAGAAAGATTCAGATCTGGGTTTCAACTGGAGTATGAGCTAGAAATTAATGGGATTCCTGCTAAAATATGCTTCTTTTTGCTTTCAGATACAATGATGACCTTGAAGGTTCAGCTCCTGTTCGGCTTCCTTTGCTGCATGATTTTTCTGCCTACAGATGGCTTCCCAGCAGACTCTGGTACTGAATTTCGCTCTGCTTTCTCTGTAGCCAGAACCAGCAGCATGGAAGGGAGCTCTGAGATGGTCATTACCTTTGATAAAGTGTACGTGAACATTGGCAATGACTTTGATCCCAAGACTGGATTGTTCCGCTGTCGAATCCCTGGAGCTTACTACTTCTCCTTCACTGTTGGGAAATACCCAAAGAAAAACTTGTCTGTCATGCTGATGAGAAACAAGAATGAGGTGCAGGTGATTGTGTACGATGAACATCACCGCAAGGAACGGAAGGTAGCCAGCCAGAGCGCCATGCTGCAGCTTGACTACGGTGACACCGTTTGGCTGCGTTTACATGGAGACCCCAAATATGCTCTTTACAGCAACGTGGGCCCCTATACAACTTTCAATGGCTACCTAATCTATCCAGATGCTTCTGCCTTCTTCCAGAATGCTCTTAGCTCTCAGGAGCTGGGGCCACACCATCACACTCTTCAGCAGCTTCCCGGAGAGCAGAATGAAGCTTCACAACAACACATGTTATCTGATCAACCCAACAGGGAACAAGACCCTCGCTCTGCATTTTCTGTTGCCCGCTCACAGAGTCTCCTGGGGACAGATGACAAGCAAACCCAGCATGAGCCAATCACGTTTGACACAGAATTTGTGAACATTGGAAAAGATTTCAATGCCTCCACTGGCATCTTCTCATGCCGTATACCTGGTGCCTACTATTTCTCCTTCACCATTGGCAAAATGCCCTTCAAGACTATGTCAGTGAAACTCATGAAGAACCACAATGAGGTGCAGGCCATGATCTATGATGACAACCATTCCAAGAGGCGGGAGATGCAGAGCCAGAGTATCATGCTGCCTCTGCAATATGGGGACACTGTCTGGCTCTATAGCCATCAGCACGATGGCTATGGTGCCTACAGCAACCATGGCAAGTACATCACCTTCACGGGCTTCCTGATCTATTCAGAGGCTCAGCCAAAACGGCTTCCAGGTGCCAGCTCACCCCAAGGGTCAAATAACTAAATGTGATGTGCAAGGAGCATGAGAAAAGCCAAGGTGCCATGAACTTGGGTATAGCTCCTCTTTGGGTATCATCCTTTACTTTGAGCATGCTATCATGTGTCCGGTGCTTTCCTTACGCTGCACGCTTGTGCCCTGTCTGCAGGGCCACTGCTGTGTCTGCTCTTCATCCATAGAGAGGTCTGTACAGGTTGTATGTGTGTGTGTCCTGTGTTGGTGTTTGATTTAAGCATAAAGCATGAGGTAGTTTTGGGGCAGGGGTGGGGAAGTGTAGTGAGATACTGAGGATCAGAGAACCACTGCAGTCATGTTACTGCAGATCCCCAGCATCCAGAAGGCAAAGGATGTGGTGGCTTGCCTTGCATATCTGGGAAGGGAATAAATGTAATGAAAATGAATGTAATAAAAATACAAAAGATGGAAAATTTTCTCCGAATGGAATTTGTTGTTACTTGTGAGACTTGTGTCTGTGTCGCTGGCTGAGGTACCAGTTCAGGACAGAGAGCAGCGTGGTGATCATATGAGCTGCAGTTTGTGTTACTGAGCTGGTCTGTCCGTGTACACTCTTCTTTATTATTAGTGTGTGTCAAGTTGAAGCCTACAGCTAGTGGTGTTCCCCAGGGGTCAGTACCGGGTCCAGTCTTGTTCAACACATTCATCAATGACCTGGATGAAGGGGCAGAGCGTACCCTCAACAAGTTTGCTGATGATACAAAGCTGGGAGGGGTGGCTGATTCACTGGAAGGCTGTGTGGCCATTCAGTGAGACCTGGGCAGGCTGGTGAGGAACCTGATGAAGTTCAACAAAGGCAAGTGTAGAGTCCTGCATCTGAGGAGGAATAGTCCCATGCACCAGTACAAGTTAGGGACTGATCTCCTGGAAAGCAGTGCTGTGAAGAAGGACCTGGGAGTGCTGGTGGACAGCAAGTTAACCATGAGCCAGCAATGGGTCTTCATGGCCAAGAAGGTCAATGGCATCCTGGGGTGCAATAAGAAGTTCTCCTCCCTCTCTACTGTTCCCTGGTGAGGCCACATCTGGAGTACTATGTCCAGTTCTGGGCTCCCCAGTTCAAGAGAGACCAGGAACTACTGGAGAGAGTCCAGCGGAGGGCTACATAGATCATGAGGGGCCTGGAGCATCTGCCATATGGGGAAAGGCTGAGAGAGCTGGCACTGTTCAGGCTGGAGAAGAGCAGCCTGAGAAGGGATCTGATCAATGCTCATAAACACCTAAAGGGTGGGTGTCAAGAGGATGGGGCCAGACTCTTTCCAGTGGTGCCCAGTCACAGGAGAAGGGGCAACAGGAACAAACTGGAGCATAGGAAGTTCTATCTGAAGATGAGGAAAAAATTGTTCACTAGGAGTGTGCCAGAGCCCTGGGACAGGCTGCCCAGAGAGGGTGTAGAGTTTCTTTCTCTGGAGATGTTCAAAACCCACCTGGATAAGATCCTGTGCAACCTGCTCTAGATGGACCAGCTTTGGAAGGGAGGTTGGACTGGATGATCTCCAGAGGCCCCTTCCAACCCCCACCATGCTGTGATTCTGTTGGCACCTCTTATGATGTTATTGCAAGTTTCACAGTATTTGGTGCTTTTCTTAATCTGAAGTTGCTGAAGTCAAGAAGCTGTGCTTGAGAATCTCAGCTTCCATTTAATGAAAATAATACATTTAGAAACAAACAGAAAAGTAGGCTTCTAGCCCTTGTAGTAAAGAATGAGGGTTCAGAGCTAGGAACAACCCATCCTCTGAAACCTCAGAAGCAAAGTAATTAAGAAGAATAAAAAATGTTTTCTAAATCTCCCAATATTTGGGTCAGGAGCAGACTCATCACGTATAAGTGCAAGTAGTGTCATGCCATGCAATGGCAGTGTTGGCTGCAGGGGCATTAGGTTCTCCAGAAGTGAGCTCCTTGAATAGAAGGGTGTGGCTAACCTGCCACATGCTGTATCGGTAACCCACTACAAACGGGATCAAAGGTGCCATTAAGTGATATTTTCAGCATCTGTGTGCCAGTGGTTTTTCAGACATTGTGTTCCACCAAGCAGTAGTGCTGCTGTAGAGAGGTGGGTGTGGCTGTGGAGGGCATGGGTGTGTCCCTACAGGGCAGTTGGGACTGACCATGGGATCCATCAGTTGGGTAGTAAGAAACCAGGAAGCTGGAGGCTTCGTCATAGTGTGATTGGTGCTGTTCCAGTTGAGCTAGACTCTGGTTTGTCTCCCAAAACACACAAACTGCAAATGTCCATCATCTTGAGCATGCACAAAACTTTGTGACATCACTTGAGTTTCATTTGTAATCTGCTCAATGGAGAGCAATGCTCTTGAACTGGTTCTAACAAAATCCTGGGTTCAAAACAGTGCATTGGCACCTGAGTCACCGAGCCAACCCCCTCAACCTCTCTCCAGGCATTCGTGTAGCTCAGACCTTGTATTCTCCAGCAAGACAATATTTTCATGCGCTAATGCCATCCCAGCTCAGCCCTCTGATGATCTCTGCTCAAACTGGACTTGTCTGCAGCCACTCCACCTACAGATCCCAGACAGTGAAGACTAGGAGCGTATTTGGGAAAGGGATGAAGGGTAGAGATTGGAGATATGAAGAAAAAACAGCATAAGAATAGAAGAACATTAGGTGGGACACTGGTTTGCTAGAAGTTATCATTCAAATAAAATACTAATATTAATTCCTACATCCTTTGGAGAAAAAAAAATAAAACCAAGGAACAACCAACCTGCTTTATGAACTATATAAATTTATCTTCTCCTGTCATAGCCCTAACCTGACCTTGAAAACCATTCTCTGTGGCATCTTGCTTCCAGGCTTCTTATTCCTGCCTCACCATTTCTCCTCTCCCATCTGTTGGGCCACAGCAGTTTGGAAAAAAATTAACTAGGTCAAAAGCTGGCAGTTCCCATTTTGAATGTCACACGTGCCTCCTTTGCTGAGCATGGAAAATTAAGAGTATATTGATAGGAAATGAATTATGGATCCCATCATCCAAGTGTACACAATGAATGTTCAAATTTAAAGTACCTACTACGGCAGCAGAAATCCCAGTGGAAACAACAAAAAAAATCCAAACCCACCCAAGTAGATAATGACATTTATTTAATTCCACGCTGCAATGTGTAAAACAAAGAAAAGTTAATGATCTCTTTCCATAAAATGATTGCATTTCTGGTTTTGAGGGTAGAGATTGTGTATTTATTATGTTTGGCTTGTAAAGTGCCATAGCTGTACAAAATGACTTCATAGAAGAGGTAAAATCTGCTGAAGCAATAACTAGGTCACAATCCTTAAGAATTTAAATGAGATTTGAGGCAGTGTATTCCAAACTGATAACTGACACGAGGCAATGTGTGTCTGTAAATATGATATGCAAATACTAGAAAGCTTTGTGGAATCCATACATTTTCAGGTTGCTTTTTATAAGAAAAATGAATAAATGAGGTGGGCAATTACTGTGACACATAAACCATGATGTCACATGAGCAGATAGCTGAAATTAAATATGTGACCTATATCATGAAACACACCAGCATCTGCTTAGCTGGTTACTGGAGAGGAGGAAAGAGAATGCATTTGGCTGAAACCACAGGGGAAATATAAGGAGGCTGAACTGAATAATCTAAAGTGAAGTTAGGTAGGACACCAGGGTAACATCCTGGAGAAGAAACTGCCAGGGCATCTCCCCAGTGAGCAGCAGTGATCAAGATAGATAACGAATCTAAATAGCACTGCTCCCTTCTGCACAGCCCACTTAAAAAACAAACAGGAGAAAAAAAAACCAACTAAAAATGGTGAAATGCACTTTATAGTTTTGTCCTATTTCATTTAAAATTAAAAGCTTGTATATAAATCATTAGAGAGCTGCCAGCACAATGCAGAAAGCAGGACAAAAAGGTGTGGCGTGTTTGTACAAAGTCGTGAATAATGCAGACAGCACTGGAAATAACCAAGGGTGCAGCGGCAGTCAGGGGTGTCCTTTCCTGCTGTAGTTTCCCTTCTTAAGTGTCTCTCTTGGTCCTGGCCAGGTTTGAACGATAGAAATGTTTCAGGGATGCTAAATGTGAAGGTTTCTCCTTCCAAGGCCAGGAAGCCAGGAGGAGGGTGGTATTTGCAGGGCAGAACCCCTTGCACAGGTCACGAAACATTTCATCAACCAGCTGAGAGAAAAACCGAATCCAGAGGTTTTTATCCAGACCCTGCACGGAGCGAACCTGATAGGCACAGTAAACACTGGTGAGGAGGAGACGGTCAAACTCTGCTAGAGGCAAAGGGGTGTCAATCAGTGAATAATATCTCAGATGCTGCTCAATTTCTGTTGGTGTTTTGGGAACTTCATCCTCTAAAACCTGCGTGAACCACCGTGCTGGGCGCAGGGAGGCCAGCTCTTCATCCCGCAGCCACATTGTCCTGCTGGCCTGCAGATCCAGCCCTCCCCAGAGCATCTGGAAGAGAAGAGCAGCGTGTGCAGGGGAAGCCCAGCACAAACTCTCCGCCAGTTATTAACCGAGCTCTAAAGCCATCTGCAACTCTGCCAAACCTCGGGTCAGGCCGAGAGGCAGCTGCTCCCTGACTCCCTGCCCGTGGCCCGCCCAGTCCCACTCCACGTCCTTCTCCGCCAGCTCCACACCCCTTTTCTGACCGGCCCCACACCTCGCTTTCCCCGTGGGACCATCCCAGCTCGTGCCTCCCGCCCTGCCTCTCCCCCCCGCAGTCCTGCCCGCTGCAGGTCCCCAGCATGGTCACCCTGGGTGGGGAGGTCCCTTGTCCCACCCCAGAGCTGGAAGATGCCATGGAGGGGGTCAGAGCACCCCGCAATGGGATGGAGCACAAACACAGAGCATCACTGAGGCGTTTTCCAGGCACTTCCAGAATCCGACAGGGATGAGAACAAGCAGAACGGGTGAGTTTTTACGTGCAGGCAGGTGGGAGCGCGGGTGCTAACAGTGCCTCGGCCCACGGGTCCCCAACGCCCAGGAGACCTCTAGCATGACGTCGGCGTCCCGTGGGCTGCGACGGGGTGTGTTGGTGCTGGCACCATCCCTGCTGTGAAGATGTTCATCTGGAAGACATCAAGCAGAGTTTGGAAGCACAAAGACACGGCCCTTCCTGTTTATTTTTGTCATTTGGTTGTCAGTCACATCTTCAATATTTCTGAGCTGCCACTCATAGTTTGCCAAACATGACAGATGCTGACCACGAGATTTTGAGGAGCAAAACAAGCTTTTTAAGAGAAGCAGAAGTGGTTAAGGGAGGCAAGTGTAAGTTTTGGATATGACGGCCTTTTGTCCTGGCAACAGAGCCAAAGCGTACGGCAGCGAAGACACTCGCTTCGACAGGCAGCAAGGAAGCCCCTCACACCACGTATGTGGGGTTTGAACTGGTGGGGTTTGAGCTGGTGGGGTTTGAACTGATGGGTTTTGGTTGCTTGGCAGTTTTTGCTGGAGAAAGTAAAGCTGCCTGGTGGAAGGAGGGTGCTGGGAGGTTCCTTGATGTGCTGGGGGTAACATAACCTGATGCTTATCCTGGTTTTATACTTCCCTGAGCATCTGCTGCTGGCAGGGGCAGAGTGTGAGGGTAAAAGAAACCCAGTCAGATCCATTATGGCTCTTCTAATACCCAGCTAACTCCTTGCTGGGCTTCCCAACAACATTTAAACTGGGAAAAAATGGATATGAGGCCAGAGGAATGGGAGTTTATTAATAAAAGAGTCACATTAATCCTAAGAATTCTTCAATTTCCATTTACTAATACTTGCAGTGCTTTAACTCCCTGCATTTATTTTGCCTTTATTATTTCCTTCTTTGTGGAAAAACAAGACACAAGTAGCCTGGGCCCAGGACTGTGAGAGGGAGGCTGCATCCCCTCCCTTCGCTGTGTAACCTCAGCATGTAGCCAAGACCCTCTTCTGCTTCTTACAGACTCATCCTTCAGGTCAAGAAATGTGAAATGGAAAAGGCTCATATAAAATAAGAAGCTCTCTGAAACATTTTTTTAGTATTATTTTTATATGGATAAAAGCTTTTTTTATATATAAAAAATGAGGGAGAATTTATGTTGAGTACTCCACAGTTAAGGTCAGCAGGTGCTTATAAAAAGTAGGAAAATGATTTAATACTGTATGTGTGTGATCAGAGCCACCAAACCCTGCTTCCAACTTTCCATTCGTGATGAGAGCGTTTCAGGGAGATGTAGGAGCTGTCTGAAGAAGCGCCCTGGCACCCCCCAGGCTGTGGGGGTTTGTTTCTCTGCACTGCAGGCTCCCTGATCCAAGCCAGCTGTGGCTTTGGAATGTGAGCAGGGATGTAGCTGCTCTTCCCTGCTCTTCCATGGATGCACCAGCAAGGCTTTTCGCTCAGGTAAAGGTACTACATCGCTTCTTTGCTGGTCTTCTCTCTGCTCACTGATCTGCCAACTTCACCGATCCCTCTGCTGAGGGACATCTCGTTGGCTGCAAAGTCAGTGAATTTATTGAGTAGCTGCCAAACTGCTGTTATTAGTAATTATCTTATAGATTTATGCAGTGTTAGATTTTTGAGTAGAGTAAAACAAAAATTAAACAAAGTATGACAAAGTATTGAAATAATAGCGTAAATGTTCTCTGAAGATGGGAAAATGGGCCCTTGTTTACTTTATCACTCAACAGTTGTTTGGTTTTTTCCAAAAAGAATCTAGAAAATCCACAAACATTATTGCAGGAGCAGATTTTTTTTCAGCAGAGATCCAAGAAAACCCTCCCCTTGCCAGCAAATATAGCAGCAGGTCTTTGTCCTGCAGGTAGGTACAAGTCCCAGCTGGGACTCCAGCTCTCCCCGTGCCAGCACATCTGGCTGAAGCGTTTGATCACATCCAGAGAAGCAAGCAAAGCATTGCCACAGTGGCATCACACCAGGGTCTGCCAAGCCAAGAAGCTGCATCACCAGCGGGTGCAATTCCTACCTGTCAGCCTCTGGGATCCAGCGAACACGCAGAGGATCAGCCAGGCGCCGAGCTGCGCCCGGGCCATGGCAGCCCTGCCCGGTCACCGCTGCCACCCGCCCCGTGGACGGTGCCGCGCGGGAAGTGGGAGCGGTTTGCTGTGGCGTCTTCCCTTGTTGCTTCTGATCCCAGCAGCCTCCCTTGGAGCGGATCCATCTTTCTGTGTTTCTGATTGCAGTCTGGGAAGGGCTTGCAGCTCAACTTGCTGACCCCGAAGGATATTTTCCATCACATTTTGGAAACTTGGAAGACTTTGTTGTGAAGTTTTTGGCAGAATTGTTTAGGTTTCTTTTCCAAAGACTTGATTTCCCACTGCAATTTATTATAGGAAGTTATTAGTTGCAAGAAATTTCACTACACACGATTGCCTCTGAAGAAGGGGGGACCTCCTGGTCCTTCAGCCTTTGCACAGTGCCTGTGTCACATCTCTGTGACGCTTCTGCCCAGCTCCTCGGCTTCGTTTTCAGTTTTCCTTTTTCCTCAGCTTGAAAATCTGCAAACAACCCTGACATGTCCCAAGCGATAAGGCCAGAGTCTGGGCAGATTCATGGGAAGGGCAGTAGCAGCCAAAATATACAAGCAGGCAGCAGGAATGTCATTTGTTCCACTCTGTATCAAACCTCCTGGAGGGAGAACTCGATATACTGACCTAACAAACAGCAAGGATCAGAGCCAGCCAGGCTTTAGCACCTCAATGTCCTCTCCTGGGACAAGACTTCTGGGTTACAACGAGCACTGTCTGCCTTAGAAGTTGTGAAGCACAGAGATGAAACTTCATCTGATTCCCTCTGCAGCAGGTATCTGTTCTCTGAACATCTTTGCCCTTCTATTAGTGCCCAATCCCCAGTCAAGCTGCTCTGTATTTCTACTCTGCATGGCACAGTATTGTCCAAGAACCAAAAGGTTCTTGGATGCCAGGATTATACAATAAGCAATAACAGGTATAAATAAGTAATAATACCATCTCCCTCTGGTCAAAGGTGTTCTTTGGGGAAAGAAATCTGCCTGGAAAAGAGAGGAGGTGGAGCTGAAACACCTTTCTCAGCAAGTTACTCAGTTTAGTGCCTACTGTCACCAGATTTCCTGAGGGTAGGGATGATGTTCCAGTCAGTAAGTTGTCCATGTGCAAAGCAGCAAGTCTTCTGAAACTTCCAGCATCCATAGCTGTACCTGGCAATAGGTGGACTCACACCAGCTATGAAGAAAAGCAGCACAAAATGGAAGAGTCCCCCAGATTTATCAAGGGAGGAGAGACTCTCAATATCCAGAGCCGTTCTTACTTCAGTTTGAACCAAAACAAGAACCTGTGTTTGTCACAGCCCTGGCTACCTGCAGGTCAGACTGTGCTACTTTCAGTTTTCATTATTTTCTGCTGCTTACACTTGCATCCCTTTCTTCTGGGAAGAGATGTCTTTTATTAAACTGTGAATCACATGCTACTCAAGAGGCAGATGCTGGTGACCCATCTGTGCAGTGACATTGATGCACCTTCTAGTTTGTGCCAGAGTCCCTTACAATCCACAGTGCACACATGATTTATCTAGAAGTCACTATGCAAAAAATCCCAGTGTCTCACGGGCCATGAAATAGCTTCTCTTTAGCATGCAGCGTGTGACACAGCCCTGGAGCCCAGAGAAATGGAGTGGTTTGGCCTGGAGAAAGGAGGCTGAGGGGAGACCTTCTGGCTCTCTGCAACTGCCTGCAAGGAGGGTGGAGAGAGGTGGGGGTGGGTCTGTTCAACCAAGGAACAAGGGACAGGACAGGAGGAAACGGCCTCGAGTTGCACCAAGGGCAGTTGAGATGGGATGTGAGGAAGAATTTCTTTGCTGAAAGGGTTCTGAGGCATTGGAAGGGGTTGCCCAGGGCAGTGGTGGAGTCCCCATCCCTGGAGGGATTGAAGAGTCGTGTAGACACAGTGCTGAGGGACATGGGTCAGTCGGGGACTGGTCAGTGTTGGGTTCATGATTGGACTCGATGATCTTAAAGGGCTTTTCCAATCTGGGCAATTCTGTGTGGTTCTGTGTGTGATTTCAGCCAACATCTGCAAATATGACTTTGCCAACAGGAAAATTTCCCAGGAACAGCTTGCAGCTGAAGTGCCTGGAGGAGGATACCCTTGTTGGTGGGAGGGAGAAGAGAGGAGGCTCAGAGGCTGTGCTGAGGTGAGTGACACAGTGGCAGGCAGGGGACAAGCATCAGTGGTAGATGCTGCCTTGAGCTGGGAGGATTCTGTAGGACTCCCTCACTGTCCTGCACTTGCAGAGTGGGAAACAAAACACCTTGGCTGTGTGTAAAGCAGCAGGGGTGAGATGGTGCACGGAAACAAGGCCGAGTTTCTGGCAGCAGCACGTAGCCCCTGTGCATGCGATCACAGCGTTGGGCGATGCCCCTGCTCCTCTGAGGGACCTTGTCCTTGCCAGGTATTCACAGCTGAGCGTGCACAAGCTGCCCCTCCGCGCTCCCCCTGGTCACACTGTCTGCTGTAGGAGCGGTTTCAAAACGTCACATCGAGCCGGGTTTCTGCAGGGGCACCTTGGCTGCTTTCATGCTTTCCACCGTGATCTCCTGAAGCAGGAAGATGGGAAAGAGGAACAAGATGTGAAGGATCAAAAACTGCAGGAGCTGGTTGGATGCTGATGAAGTTTGTTGCAGGTGGCTGGAGCTTTGGCTGTCACAGGGGAGCTGGGGCAGCGGAGTGAGGGACTTCAGGGAAGAGAGTAGTGAGGTTGCAGCCACCCTAACCTCAGATTGCCACCATCACAAGTGGCAGTATCTGCTGGGAAGATTTCTTCTGGTTCTCACCTTACAGACTCCTGCAGGCCCCAAATCCTTGTGTTTCTTGGCTTATTTAGCACCTCCATCCACCATTTTGTTGTTTCTAATGACCTTTTATTTTATTACCTTGTTTGGATCTTTGATTTTTTCAACTGTGACCACATACAGAGCAGCATTTGTCCAGCTGAAGCCACCTGTCCTCTCAACACAGTGATTTCTGCTGCTCCCTTGTCCCACTGCAGATTACACCTTAGTACTGGGACAGGTGTCTTGCCACAGGGACCCACACAGGCTGTGCTTAGGGACACGTGTGGTCCAGGGTGGTGGTGGAAGGCACAAGGTGTGGTGGTGTGGAGCACCTGAAGGTGCTCTTTGGGAGGGAGGTTTCTTTGAGGTGGGACTGCAGGGAGACAGGCAGCATCTACACAAAAGAGAAATTCTGTTTCTAGAAGTGGAGAAATCTCTTGCTTCAAACATCTTGCCCAGAACTTGGGGAGACCACAGTCCCCAGCCTGGGCCTGTCTGGCAGGTGCTCAGGAGAGGAAGATGAGGAGAGGAGGAAGCCTGATGAAAGATGGGAAGGAAGAAAGACATACACGGCTCCCAAAGAAGGTGCAGTTTGAGTCAGAGGAGGTGAAGAAGGAAGAAAACCTTGAGGGAAGCACTATCTGTAATCAGATGGGACCTTCACTGTTCTACTGGGATTTTCCAGGTATGGTGCTGCTGGTCCTGATACCAATGGTTTGTCTTTTTCTTTGACTGTGTGAGCTGCATCCCCTGCTTGAAGGAGAAATGGGCTGTGTAACAGGGACAGGGAGAGCCCCATCTCACAGCACCTACTGCACAAAAGGACCCCCCTCAGGTCTGACACAACTGGGAGACGATGTCACAGGATGCAGTGCGATGGGAGATACGTGGCACGCTGTCATCCAGCCTATCCCTCAATCGTCCCTTCATCTCTGTCCTGCATAAGTGCAAGGCCCAGCTGAAATTCCCATCTGGATTTAGACTGGAGATCCACCAGGGCCTGTAGAGATGGTGTGGCCACGATGCAGGTGAACACCCTGACACCATCAATAGCCGCATGCTCAGGGAGGAGCATCTGCTCACCCAGCTGTAGGGAGAAATGCCAGAGCTCTGGAAAACACCAGCAAAACCTACTTAGCTGGGGAAAGCCAGCACGGGTGACTGTGAGTCATCCCCTGAAGCCTGTTTGTCCCTGCAGTACCAGAAAATGTCTCTTCTGAACAGTGTGTCTGTAAGTCAGCTGTATCTGACTTGCATCTCATCCAACGTCCTCCTACGGCTGGGAAATCCAACCCAGGCAAAGAAGCCTCATGGAGGCTGCCAGTGTGGACCAGGCAAGGACAGAGGATTTGGAAGACAGCTGGGTGTTTGACCAAGCTGACCACAGCCTTGCCCAGCATGAAGCAAATGCCCACCAGCCACAAGGAACCCAGAGCAGGTTCCACAGGCAGGGATGGCCCCTGGGGCTCGGGAGCCGTGGAGGAGGTACTGTGCCAACACTGGCAGCGCTTTGTGTGGCTGTGTAACATCTTGTGCCCTGGGATAATGCTCTGGGTGAGTAAACTGCACCCTTCATAAGCTCCCAAGCTTCTCTAATTAGAAGCATTTGGGTCCATTAGCAACTATTGCACATATTAAAGACCTGTTGGAGCCAATACCTGTCCCTGCAGGGCTGGCTACGTGGACTCCAGTACACACCTTCTAACTTGATAGAGCACTCTGCCTCACGTTTCTTGATGTTACATCACTCAAATTTCCCCTCTGCACAAACATTATGTTTAAATGGCAATTTCCCTTCTAGTCCTGCTACCATCAGTCTTCAGAATCACAGAGTCATTAAGGTTGGAAAAGACCTCTCAGACCATCCAGTCCCACCATCAACTCATCACACCCATGCCCACTAAACCTTATCCCCAAGTGCTACATCTACAACAGAACCACAGAATCATTATTGACACAGAACCTCCTGACTTTCCATACTGGGAAATACAGATTTTTATGATCCACAGATGCTGAGTCTGGGCACTGTGCCTCAAGCAACCTGGGATGGGGGAAGGAGAAGTTGGTGTTGGGGGGCAATGTGCGCTGTAAAGAATTTTCACAGTAACAGAAGTGATGCCAGGAACTTTTCTGTCTTGTGCAATAGGCATTGGCAGGCAAAGAGCCACTGCAACAGAAAACAGAACCAGCTGTGGAACATGTTGTAGGAAAGACTAAAAGTACAGTTCCTGTTTAATCAGCTCGATTGATGGCAGATCCAAAGTGGAGGTAAGCCTTGTATAAAACCCCAAACTTGGCTGATTTGTGTTCCCTTCTCTTTTCTCTTTCCCATAAAGAGTTATAACTTTTAAGGTGAGTGGCAAATGCTATTAATTTTGACTAGAGAACACTGTTCTGAGTCACATCCCAAACACTGCCGGCCATAGCAGCCTGAAACAAATAAAATAATAATACTAAAAAAAAGAATTTAAGAAGCCCTGCTTACAAGGCTGGGATGGAAACAAACAAACATGAAACCTGATTCACACCATACAGTTCTGCTCTTTATTTTTGCAAACAGATCAAGTTCTAGTCCCAATGAGTACTTGTCCCTTTTTTTTCTTAATGGAATTTATTATTGTCCTATCCCTTCCTCCATCCCATACTCTAACCTCCCCTAACCCCCTTTTTAATTAGTGCTCTTCCAATTTAAAAAGCTTAAGTAGTGATTTAGGGAATCTCTACAAACAGTTTGTGAATTATTTTGCAAAATCTCTTACACAATGGTTTTCAGCTCTTAACGAGGTCAGTCAGCTTTCTGGTGCAGAACCGTGTTGCGCATTTTCTGGACTAAGGACAAGGGACATTATTAATTGGTGACTGCTGTAACGTAATCCCATTCAAACAGGTGGTGGGTGGACCCAAAACTACAGTATTTTTCCAGCTTTTTTGGAGAGAGCTGAGATTTTCCACAACAGCAAAACCAGTGGTAATGCTATTATATCATCCAGCTCAAAATAATTGGAATAGTGGCAAAAAGGCATTCACTCTAGTCAAGGGAAGGGAGACATTTTTGACTGCAGGAAAAAAAGCACAATCTGAAGATGCTAGAAAAAGTAAAGACTGATTGATTGTGAAGAAAAAGCCAGTATGAGGGGAGTGGCATGTGAGAGGTTACCTGCAACTCCTTCTGCCAGGAGAACAGGCGCTGACCTAATTCCCAAGGAAACAAGCCAGAGAGTTCCACAATTGGGCTGGTCTGGATCCAGGTACATCTCATGTTGTCCTAATAACAACTGTATTAGAACCATTTACAAAGGCTTTGCCTGTTTGCTATGTTATTATGGTCTCCCCAACACCTGGAGCTGAGCTACTGCTGTCCCATTGCTTAAGCTACGCAGCTGCTTCAGTACAGTCTCCTAGTGAGCGCTCAGGTGATGATTTATGCCTGCAGGGACAACAAGCAGAAGCAGTGTATATAAAGCATCTTAGCCACAGGGAATGCCTGGACTCCATTCAATGTACCAACCAAAAAGACAAATCCAGTGTCTTATAACTCAAAGCAGCAGATAAACATCTACCAGTTGCATTATCAAGATTGTAAATTAGCATCCCTCACCGTGTGCTTTTCACCTAGTTTGAAAATAACATTATTCACGTGACCAGAGCAGGCAAGAATCTCACATCCTTTTTTATTATTATAAATACTGTGTTAGAATAGAAAGGACGGTGCATCCTCTATTCTGCTGCTATTTTGTGTCTTCTTTCTTGGCTCCTGCTTCTATTTTCAGCAGTTCTGGAGCTGGACGATAGGCAGGAAATGCCTCCCAGGGACTGTTCAGATCAAACTTGCGGAATTCCTGAGATAGCTCCACAGGCTCAGCCACCACCCGCTTCACTTCATCGTCATACCGCACCTAGAACACAGGGCAGTCACTTTGGTACAGTCCCCAGAGCATCTCTGCTATTAGCTGAACGCAGGAACGACCCAGAGCACCCTCTGGTACAGGCAATTCTACTTCTCGTGCCACAGATAGGCCACGGGCCTCTGACACACCTTCAGTACTCCTCATTATTAGAGAGCCCTCCAGATATCACCAAGACATCATGTCCTGCCCAACCACCCGGAATTAGGAGTGCCCAGCACACAGTCTGTATGAAATAATACATTTATTTGGTCATACAACAAAGGGATTTCTCCTGAGTCACTGAAATAAGGTGGGCCCATCCACGTGGCACAGCTGGGACTACTGTCATTAATCTTTATAATCACAGAATCACAGAATGCCAGGGATTGGAAGGGACCTCGAAAGCTCATCCAGTCCAATCCCCCTGCCAGAGCAGGAACACCGAGATGAGATCACACAGGAAGGCATCCAGGTGGGACTTGAATGTCTCCAGAGAAGGAGACTCCACACCCTCCCTGGGCAGCCTGTCCCAGGGCTCTGGCACCCTCACAGTAAAGAAGTTTCTTCTGAAGTTCAAGCAGAACCTCCTGTGTTCCAGCTCACACCCATTGCCCCTTGTCCTATCATTGGACATCACTGTGAAGAGCCTGGCCCCATCCTCCTGACACTCACCCTTCAAATATTTATAAACATTAATAAGGTCCCCCCTCAGCCTCCTCTTCTCCAAGCTAAAGAGCCCCAGCTCCCTCAGCCTTTCCTCATCAGGGAGATGCTCCACTCCCTTCATCATCTTGGTGGCTCTTCGCTGGACTGGCAGTTTGTTTGGTTTTAGTTGTGCTTCTTAGTGTAATACTCAGAACACGGGACAAAAAGACAACCAAGGTGAAACACAGGTGAGGACCAGACACTTCTGACTGGCTTAATTTATCCTCACTGCGCCACTCCAGACCTCCAAACCACAGCTCTGGAGGTGCTGCCTGGTCCTCACTTGCAGGATTTGCTGTTATTTGTTTTTCATAAAACACTCTGGCCCACAGAACCTGACTGAGACTCAACTCAGTCTTAGAACTGCACCAAACAGGACTGCTTCTGCAAGGCAGTCCTTTGAAACTAGACAGATACCAACCACACTCATTTCACCTGTGGTTTGACATGCAGAGGTAAATATTTGATAAATGGCAAATATTTGATAAATGGCAGGAGTCAGTTCAACTAGAGTTTTATAATCTGGGCCTACAAAAACTCAACAAAGTGGAGTTCCAACTGCATGAAGATCAGTTCTGTCCTTCATTCCTCTGGGAGTCTCCAGTTTTGCAGTGGAAAATTTAATTTTCCAAAAGATATGCTAAGAACAGAAGCACTTTCTCTGCCTGACAAATGTCTGTGGTATACAGCACATGAAGTCTGCTCAATGTCTCTGGCCTTAGGCTGCCTTATTACGTGTAACACTGTGCTGACTTCAAATTTCCACGCAGGAGATCTATACAACTCCTCTGAGATACCAATAAGTGAAACATCCTTAGTGCCTTCCTGAAAAAGGATTGTAAAGCAGTCACATCTCTGTACTGAAACTCAGAGAAGAGTACTGGAGAGATCTGATAACTTTAGACACGAGCGTGTCTCCTACCTCCACGTAACCAGAGAGTGGAAAGTCCTTCCGGAAAGGATGGCCCTCAAACCCGTAGTCTGTGAGGATTCGCCTTAGATCAGGGTGGTTGGCAAAGAAAACACCATACATGTCCCAAACCTACATGAAAAGGAGACAAATTCCAACCATGAAAAGGTTGCATTAGATTAGAAAAAAAAACCAAAAACAAATCATCATCACCTTTCATGTATCATGTCCACAAAATTTCAGTTACATGCCTGGCTTTGTGCAGTGACAGCAAAAACGATGCAGGGACTCATTCAAAAGCAAATCAAACACCCTTTTATCTTCTATTCTGAAAAGGCAGCCAGGGAAACACTTCTCCCTTTCTCCCTCAGGGCCCTGGGAATCAGTTTACTCAGGAAAACACAGGCCCTCTCCACAAAGACTCTGCTCCCAACTACACTGGCACTCACCTCTCTTTCATACCAGTTGGCTGCCTTGTGCACAGACACTGCTGAGTCAATAGGTGTCAGCTCGTCAGTGTACGTCTTCACGCGGATCCGGCTGTTGAACCGCAGGGACAGGAGGTTGTAAACAATCTGAGGCAGAATAAAAGGAGGCATTGGTGTTGTACAGCATTTAGGGACCTCTGTGCAGGACAGCACTGGCTAAGCAAAGGCACACAAAGACTATTCTGAATATTCATTATCAGCAGAATCACATTCAGCACTTCAGAGCTGGGCACTAACAGACATCAGTACAACTGAGGTGCCAACAGCTTACCACTGTGATCCTTAGAAGTGAAACAAAAAGGATGTGACATTTAGAAAACATGATCAAAGTAGAAGAGTTGAAGTAAAGAGAGATAGTAAATCTAAAAAAAAAGAGAATACTGAAGGGATGGAGATGCTTGACAATAGTGTTTCAATAGCTTGTCACAAAGAAAATCACTGTCAATTACTCCCAGCATCCAGTGGGAGAAAGCTAAAAAAGAAATACACTTAATTTCCAGCAAAGAAGTTGCATACCAGGGAAAATCTCTAACTCTTCTAGTGATGAAGTACTAATAAAAAGGGTGTTTATGAGGATTACTAGAAAATCTGGAGGAGGAATACTTACTATAAGCAGACAAAAAAAGCCCCAAACCTTTGTAAGAGATTGTGTAGCCTTGTTTGATACTGCCTCTGTGAAGATGACTGGAAAAGGTGAATTCATTAAAGTCTATATTTCTATTATTTCCATGAATCTACAACCCTGATTTTTGACAGAAAAATCCTGAATTAAAACATCTTCAGCTTCTCCAGAGACTGAAGGCCTTTGAGTTAAGAAACTCTTTCTTTACAACTCTCAGGATTTTTGCCTAATCACGAGTTACACTACTAAAATTCAAAGCAAAGCAGGAAGGAGATATATTTGAAAACAACAGACATCTGCCTGGCTAATACAGAGGAGGCAAACCTGCCACCCCTCGCTTTCTGAGCTGCCCTCGTTAAGAGATTTAACTCCTACAGCATGTGAGCCCCACGTGTTTTCTGCCACTGTCTTCTACAGATCTTCAGATGTCCCTAGGTTAAACTAGAATAATGTCTTTCCAACAATACTGTCAATAAAGCTTTCTAACAGTAGGCAAGAAGACAACAGGCTGAGTCTCTGGTTTCCCCAAAGATGTATCTTTTCTTTTTCTGCAGCTGAAAAGCTACACAGTGAGATTTTCAAAAGCATCTGTGGGAAGCAAATCTCCAATATCCACTGGAAGTCAGTGCCCCAAATCTTCTGAGAGCTTTCTGAAAATGAGCCTCATCTCCTTCAAATAGGTCCCAACTTTCAAGGAATGTTTATTAAAAAAATTAAATAGTTGTTTTGTTTTGTGGTTGGGTTTTTTTGAAAAAGAGGAAAATTCTTAAGAAAATTGATGGGATTTAAAGAGAAACATGATCAACAGCAGCTGCCAGGCCGAAGTGGAAGAAGGAAGAGCACCAATACATATCTGGCCAGAAAGATGTCTCTATAACCTTTGGTAATACCAAACCAAAATAAAACTAAGAATAAAAATAAATAAATAAAAGAGAGAAAGAGACTTTCAGCAGGGTACAAAAAGAAAGCCAGACTAGGAACCTACACACTATCAGTCCTACTACTGCTTCCATCATCAACAGATTAAACAAAGCCCAGCATTTTGAAGTGGATTTTCCTTTCACTGTCAGAAAACAAAAAGTGTGGTCAGAGCTGCAACAGCACCCAGAGCCATCAGAGCTGCAACAGCACCCACAGCCATCAGAGCTGCAACAGCACCCACAGCCACAGAGCTGCAACAGCACCCACAGCCATCAGAGCTGCAACAGCACCCACAGCCACAGAGCTGCAACAGCACCCACAGCCATCAGAGCTGCAACAGCACCCACAGCCATCAGAGCTGCAATAGCACCCACAGCCATCAGCACCCGTGACACTCTCCAAGCCCCACACCCACGAGCCGTTCTTACCTCAAAGCGGTACTGCCGAGATGGGACATCAACAGCAGTCAAGTCAGCCAAGGATTTGAACTGGGCATTAGTATGATCTCGAAGGAAGGTCAGAACTGGAATGATCCCATCTGGATGGATCAAAAGTTCCAGCTCATTGAAACAGGTCACCTGATGAGAACAGTGGGAAGAGCATGAGTACAAACACCGACCGGACTGAACGTTACACTGAATCCAGCAGGATATCCCAACAAGGAGACACATAATGACAGCAGATAAAGAGCTTTAATAATAGCAGGAACTTTCATGTAATTCTGACAGTCTTCCTTCCCCAGAGCAACATCTGAAAACAGCCAACAAACAAGTAGTGAGTTTACTGGGTCCTGTCCTATGGACAAGAACAATCTCCTGAAGAGCACCTACCTGTGCTTGCTGGATATACTTGGGCAGAATCTCAGCCACGTACTCCCCAAAGGCACAGAGCTGCTTCTGTTCTACTTCATTTTTTGGTCTGACAGTAGCTAAAGAGAAAAATAAAGTTCCCAAGATTACAGCAGGGAATACAAAAAGCTACAGAAAGAAGAGTGGCAACTCCCATCCCTGACTTAAAAATCCCTTTCACCACCCAAGCTGCCTCTCAGTAGCTCTGGCAGAAGCCAGGCAGCTTCAGGTTCAAGTAATCTGCAAAATTTATTTATGGTAAATCTGAAGCTAAACACAACGTATATGTAGAGTGGAATAAACAGGATGCTGTAACAGACTAGAGCACAGCAACGTACACAAGCTGTGGTACATGGAACTGGAGATGCTGATAAAGAAGGAAGTTTGTGTCCAAGCTAGACAGAAATTTTTTTGTGCACTGTAAATACAGCAGGAAGAACAGTCCGAGGTGATGGAGAAGCAAATAAGATTAAAAACAGAGAGACAGAGATGATGGAACAACCTGAACCTGGATACTGCTCATCATATTCAGCCTGGGTCTAGAAAGAATCTTTTTGCTTAAACAAAATAATGCTGGTTTTGTTTGATGTGCCAGCATCTAAGCAACTCCCTCATAATCAAAGCACCTTAGGGTCTCATGTTGATTTTGTTTTGTTTTGTTATGGTCACTGGTTCAGGGCAATGAGGGGCTATCGACCCACAACTTTCACAGAATCATAGAATGGCTTGAGTTGGAAGGGATCTTTAAAGGTCATCTAGTCCAACCTCCCTGCAATGAGCAGGGGCATTCAAGATCAGGTTGGATGGGGCACTGGCCTTGAATCTAGTGGGTGGCAACTCTGTCCACAGCAGGGGGGTTGGAACTGGATGATCTTTAAGGTCCGTTCCAACCCAAACCATTCTGTGATTCTATGATCTTCACCCACATCAGGTTGCTGAGAGCCCTGTCCAACCTGGCCTCGAATGTTTCCAGGGATGGGGCTTCTACCACCTGGGCAACCTGGGACAGGGTTTCACTAACCTCAGTGTAAAAAATTTCTTTCCATGTAGTCTAAATCTCTCTCTTTTAATTTTAAACCACCACTCCTTGTCCTGTCGCTACAGGGTCTGATAAAAAGTCTGTCCCCATCTTTCTTGTAGGTTCCCTTTAAGTACTGAAAGGTGCAATAAGGTCTCCCCCGGAGCCTTCTCTTCTCCAGGCTGAACAACCCCAACCCTAAGCCTTTCTCCACAGCAGAGCTGTTCCACCCCTCTGACCGCTCGTTCCTGGGGTGACGAGGTTGCTCAAAGGGCAGCTCAGGGTGACTCTCACCCCTGCAGAACAGGGAGCCGTGCAGTGCAGGAGCCCTAAAGCACCAGGAACATCACCATAGCGGTACCGCTACTCGTTTGTTCTCTGCTTGCCCTAGGGCCGCACGATGCAAACCCTGGCTCTGCCTCCTGACGGATTTTGATCTCCGTTTTCCTCATTTCCCTTTTTTCCTGGGAACACGCTGGATATGCTCATTGGGACTTTGGTACCGTCAAAACTCTGCACTCAGCAGGCAAGGCAAGGGCCCAGGCACGGACGGGAACCCCGAGCAAGCGCGGTTACCGACACAGTGCTTGCTCTGCAAAATTCAGGGGTTTGCGTGACAGGAGCCACCCGCACACTCACCGCTGGGGCTACACGGCACCGAACCGTCCCAAGGGCGGCCTGACGGCGAGCCGGCGGGGACACCCGGCACCCCGGGCCCCGTTGTGTGTCCCCCCCAGTCCCCAACCAACGCACCGGCCCCCTCTCCCGCCCTGCTCCCGCCGCCGGCCCCGCTCACTTACGGCGAGTCTCCGCGGTGGAGCTTCCCGCCAGCCGGGCCTGTGCCGCCGCCACCGGGCCTGCGCCAGCTGCGGAGAGAAACGGACACGTCTGACTGACCGACCGGACCGACCGGGCCGCCCTGCCGCCGCCGCCCCCGGCCGCCCTCACCTCGCAGCGCGGCCCGCGCCAGCCCCCGCGCCGCCGCCGCCAACATCCCGGCCGGGACACGGACGGGCAAGGGCACCGACCGGAACCGGAATGCGCCACCGTCACCGCGTTTCCTCCGAGGGGGCGGAAGCGCGCGCGAGGCTTCCCAGGGAGAGTTCCGGGTCGGTGGGCGGAAGCGGCGAGTGACTGGCGGGGCCTGGCGCAGGGTGAGGGGCACCCCGGGCTGGCGGCGGCATGAAGGGAGGAGCCGCAGGTGGGTGCCTAGCTGCGGTGGAGCGGGGACCGGGGGAGCCCAGGGGCTGTGGGGCGGTCTGGGAGCCCGGCGGGGCGGCGGGAGGGTGTGGGGACCGCGGGGGCAGCGAGCTCTGTGGAGCCGCGTCCGCTGTCGGGTGCGGGCGGCAGGGCCGGCAGCCCCGAGCTGGGGCGGGGAGGTGACCCCGACGGTGCTCGGGGGTCCCGGGAAGGAGCAGATGAGAAAGCTCATCTCTTTCCCCCTCCCCGCCGCCGGAGCGGGAAGCCGCTGTCTGCGGGTCCCCGGGCCCCAGGCGCTGCCGTGGCACTCGCGGGCCGGTCAGGAGGGAGGAGCTGGGCCCGGGGTTGGTCACACCCGGGTCACCCATAGCCTGGCTCGGCTGTCATCGCTTTGGTAATGCTGAACACACAGGGAGCGTGAGACTGTGCTTTATGGGACACTTCACTGTTCCTGCACCTCTCCTTCTTTATAGCGGAGATGCCGCGGATGCAAACAGTGTTTTTTACAAATAAAAGTGTGAGATTTCCAATAATCTGTAGCTGCTGGTGGCATTTCTGTTGTGACTTGGCACCAGACCTCTGGAAATGGTGCCAGGCAGCGAGGGCAGCTGGTTCTGCTGTGCCGTGAGGGCAGAGGAGTTCATCCATCCGCTCATCCATCTGCTCATCCATCCCTGTCCTGCTCCTTTGCGTCATGGCTTCGTCATTCCGGGCCGCTGCTTCTGAGCGCCTCAACTGCGAGGATCAAGAGCTTTAGCTGAAGTGGGAGCCAGCATGCAGGATAGGCTGGTACTTGGGAAGGCTGGAGAAACAGTACCGATGTGTTCCGTGCAGTTCCTCGGTCTCAGACTAATGGATCGGTGCTTTTCAGACAGGCCAGAACTCTTGTAAAATGACAATAAGGGTGTGATTAAGGCAGGTCATTATCAGGGATGAGATGGGCTTGTCCAGCCAGTTAAGGATGTAGGCACTGCTTCCCTGAGCAAAGAATTTAGGAGCTCTCCTGTATCAAGCAGAGCTATTGTAAGAAAATGCATGTTTGACATGATAAAGCATGGAAGAGTAACTGTGAATTTACTGGAGAAAAATCACAACTTAAAGGGGATCTGATTAACATTTATAAACATGTAATGGGAGAGTGTCTAGAAGACGGGGCCAGACTCTTTTCATTGCTACCCAACAATAGAATGAGAGGCACAAACTGCTGCCTAGGAAGTTCCACCTGAACATAAGGAAGAACTTCTTTACTGTGAGGGTGACTGAACACTGGAACAGGCTGCCCAGAGAGGCTGTGGAATCTCCCTCCCTGGAGATATTAAAAAACCATCTGGACAAAATCCTGGTTCATGTGCTCGAGGAGTACCTGCTTGAGCAGGGGGGTTGGACTAGATGAGCTTCAGAGGCCCCTTCCAACCTCAACTGTTCTGTGATTCTGGGAAACATTGTACTGGAAATCATCTCCAGTATTAATTGAAGAAATTTGTGATATCAGTCACTGTGGCTGATAGTTGAGGTGTAAAAATGAGTTTAAAGCGAATGCCGGCAGGCGTCTGTTTGCTCCCAGTGCTGTCAAGTTAAAGAGCAGCTCTTTTCTACAGCAGGCCATCTCTGGTGCAGAAGCTTTTTCAACCCAGAAACTGCTTGGAGCTCTGCAAACAATCTCTGGTACCTATTAAGTGGTGTTATCTTTTAAATTGAGTTTTGCTTGTCACTTGGGAAACTGTGGGTAACAAACTGAGTATAACCATCAGTTATCTCCCTTAATTAGCCTGAAGGACTGATGGTTATGTCTGGCAGACTTCTCGTGCATCTTTTTGGTAAAAACAGGTTCATCTTACATGAAATCCCACTGCACTGCATCATGTTGGTTTAGGATGGTAATGAACTCCTCCTGATGATAACAAACTGCAGTCTGTGCTCTTTGTTAGTAGGAGCCTGTAATCCTTTTTCCACCTAGCCCAGCTATGGTGCTGCCACATTCTTTTGGCTTCCTGAGTTTCCTAGGGCGGTTGCTGGACTTTCCACTTGATTAACTGTTGCTGTTAATTTCTTTGTGTCGGTGAAATGAGTGGTGAAAAGATATGCACCAGAGTCTCCCAGTTCTGCTGGGATGTGATGCTCACTGTACTGGAAGTTTGGTATATATTATAATTTTAATTGTGCCAATTTCTCGCTTGTTGTTTGAGATTCTGAAGCTCAAGCAGAAGTTTCTGGCTCCTCTATTTATATTTAGTCTAAAATATTCTGGCCTCTTATTGATATGTTTGATTTTTCCTCATCCTCTGAAGTGCTGCATAAACTTTTTAGTGGAGAGGGAAAGCCATATAATTACTGTGATTTTTGCAGATTGCTGGAGTTCTGACCCACGCAGCACCATGGACTCGTCAGAAGAGACTGGAGGCTCCTCTGCAGAAGAAAACTACTTTGTGAACTACACCTTCACCGACCGCTCGCACTCCGGCCGCGTGGCCCAGGGTATTATGAAACTATGCTTGGAGGATGAGCTCTTTGCTGATGTTACAATATCAGTGGAAGGCAAAGAATTCCAGCTGCACCGTTTGGTCCTCTCAGCTCAGAGTTGCTTTTTTCGTTCTATGTTCACTTCCAACCTAAAGGAAGCCCATAACCGGGTGATTGAGCTGCAGGACGTTAGCGAGAGCGTCTTCCAGCTCCTTGTGGACTATATTTACCATGGGACTGTAAAGCTGAGGGCAGAGGAGTTGCAGGAAACCTATGAAGTGGCAGACATGTACCAACTGACTGCCCTTTTCGAAGAGTGCTCCCGTTTCCTGGCCCGTACGGTGCAGGTGAGGAACTGTCTGCAGGTCATGTGGCTGGCAGATCAACACAGCGACGTGGAGCTCTACACAGCTGCCAAACACTGTGCAAAGTCACATTTGTCTCAGCTGCAAGACACAGAGGAGTTCCTACACCTGCCTCTGCGGCTACTGACAGACATCCTTACAGGTAAGGAGTTCTTGAGACTAGCCAAGAACACTAGCCATGTGTTCTTGAGACCATCCACATCCAGGATGTGGATGTCGATTTTCAGAGAGTCTATCAGGGAGTGAACAAAAACAGATGGAAAGATCCAATAATCACTGTCTACTCAGAGGCTGAGCTAAGCAAAGCAAAATATTCTGGATCCCTTAATCAGAAAATAAACTATGACTTGTTACTGGACAGGAAGCGTCTAAGCTGTAGAAAAGCGACATGGGGGATGCTGATTCCAGTAGTTCCTGAGTCAACAAGTCAGATGTATTACAGGTTTTTTTTAAACATAATAACTTCCAACATTTTTTTGTATTTTTATTTGTGTTAAAAGTAAAACAAAGAAGCCTTGCCAGAAATGAATGTCTTCTGAAGGCCTTTTCTTTTCTTTTCTTTGTAAACATTTAACATAGTAATGCGACAGCTCACCATTTCTAAGAAGGCTTGAGCACAAGCCATTATTTTTAGACTGTATTAGTGTTATTCACAACTCTATATAATTGTAAGGATTATTTAGGCTAGGCACTCAGCTGACTGAAACAGAGACATTGTAACATCTTAGGTAATGCTGTAATTACCTTCTTGTAAAGGTAATAAATAGCCTTCCACAGTAATGGATACAGAGACTCAGGGTTGTGCAGGGTGTGTCAACACATCAACTTAGTCCAACTGGCACCAATCCTTAAAGATTCTCTGCAGCCAGTACTCAAAAACCTCTTGGTGCTGCTGCAGTCACAAATCCATTTTTGTGCATTTATGTGTCATTGCTAGAGGAAGCAAGAATGTAGAAGCAGCTCATTCAAAGCAGCTTGTCCATTCAAATGTACTGGACATTGGACCAGAGAGATTGCCCTTTTCTTGCTTCAATTAAATAATTTTGTAAATGAGTAAGTAACTAGACTTTGTACATCATGTGTTTTGTATCCTGTTACAACAATAAGCCTCCCATGACTGGCTTCTTTGGGATACTGACAAATCTGTCTGTAAGACTTAAAATAGCCTTTAAAGTTGATCCTGTGCATATGAGAGTCGTTACAGATATTGCACTGTATTATCTCTGTTGCATGTAAAGAAATTCACAGTCAAAAACCTATTGAGAATATGTAGTGATAGCTCAAAAAAACTATGATAAAATTAGAGTAATTTTGATAATTATCTCTTGCTAAAGTTTTTAAACTAAGCTGTGACTTCACAAAAAAAATTCCTAAAATGATGAAATAAAGCTATAGAGGTCAATCACCCTTAACTTCCTAGTAGGGATCCCATGTAGTAACCATAGTAAGGCCTATGGCCTTAGTGTTTGTGGTCCTAAATGAAAATAATTGCTCAAGGAAACTTTTTTTCCCCTGCATCATCTATTTCCTTATATAGAATCACATTACTTAATATTTATGCCAGAACTTAACTCATGAAATGGATTAAAATCCAAAATATACTCCTGTTGCTGGTAGAGAAAATCTTATTATTTTATAATTCCTGCATCTTTTTTTAGTTAATGGGCAGTTTAACAGAGGAAGCTATTAGTGGCAAGGATTAAAATAAATTCCATGAAGATAGTAATTTATTAAGCTTACATTTTGTTGCACTTGAGGACCCATTTCAAAATCAGATTTTTTCCATTTAACCACTACATCTGATGGATAGCTTATGGAAATCTCTGTGACTAATAAACAGAATCAAAATACCTACTTTTGTTCCATGCTTTTCCTCCTCCCTTCCAGGAGAGAGAAAAGTGTTGGAATTTGTCTGATGCCTTCAGCATGATTGAATTCAGGGTTTGTCATGAAAGCAGACTAGAAAATCAGAGAGCCTGCATAAGGAAGCCTGTCAATGAATACAGGCATCATTGCTGGCTCTAATCCTCTCCATACCTCAAATCTTCTGATTTTGAGGGATTTTTGAGTTAATGTGCTGATGACCACGATGCAATCGTTTGTGGCACAACCAAATCTCCCAGTTATGTCTGGAAACAAAACTGAAATCTGGTGCAGTCTGTTGAGTGTTTCCTACTGTCACGTTGCTCAGGAAAGCTGTGGTAGCTTGTGGGGAATTCCAAATGTGAGGAGGACAGCAGCAG
Organism: Caprimulgus europaeus; assembly: GCA_907165065.1. The sequence goes on along the minus strand of OU015532.1, from coordinate 44,119,220 downwards.
CACCAGATGTTCAGTCTTGAGGGTCAGCTGTCTGACAGAATTTCTGCAGGTGACTTTTGCTAGGTAGGACCAGCCTTCCTGGCTTTCTAGGATCAGCCAGAAAGAAAAGCAGTTGCTGAGATTCTCAACTAAGGGAATCTTTTTGCCTAAATGCTTAAATAAGAAAATATTTTAAATTGTCACTAAGCATGTCAGTTCTCTTTCCTGCCCTCTTTTTCTTGGACATAGTTTCCTTTGTTGAAACTCATCCAAAGTACTTAAGATCTGGCAGCTCTTGTCTTCTGATATTCACCCAAAGTAATTCCATGTAGATGTCTGGCTGGCAGTGCTGATCACCTCTGCCAAAATCTATAAACCTCTCTCTCTTCTTTTCCTCTCTAGAAAGCGGGGTTTGGAGCAGGAAGGGGGGAGGGAGTTGCAGGAAAAGGATGTTTCTGAGGACGTAGACCTTTGTCTAGATATTAATGCCTTTCTGTCCCCAAACCGCAGATGGCGTTCCATGTTCTCAGAATCCAACCGTTGCCATAGAAACCTGGATCAACTTCAACAAGGAGGAGCGAGCGGGCTTTTCCGATACTCTGCGATCAAGCCTGAAGGTATCAAAAGACCTTGTGTTCCGGGGCTGGGGTAGCACTTGCTGGTTTCACGCTTCCCAGGGCAGGGTTGTTCTCATAGGTGTGACTTCAAAGCTGCCAAACACAAATGCCATTGACATTCGTGGTGCTTGCACGAGGAATGCTTTCATTGTCATAAACAGCAACCCCACTGACAGCTTTTTAAATTCAACCTGAGGCTGCTTTCACCAGTGACTGGAGCAATGCCACAAATAACTCGTTTCACCAGATGCTCAGTTGCCAAAGACACCATTCAGAAACCTGAGTTTGGTGTTCTCCTGATAACTCCACTCCACCAGTGATGTAACCAGCCCTTACCTAAACTGTAGATACTTGGGTTCCAATGAAATCTGTAGCTATTTTTCTGTGCCAGGAATGAGTAGTATCTTGAAAAGGCTTGATTCAGAGGCTCTGAATCCTGAATGGTATAGGGTGGCAGGACCTGGGAAGCAGGTCACACACCTCAGGCCCACAGATGGGTCCTAAGCTGAAAAATTCAGTCTTAGGCATCACTGATGTTTGTGTAAATGGGTCCAGGCCTGGTGACTCACTCCTCCTTTCTTTCAGGTGATTGGAGAAAACGTCCACATCTACCTGATTGGCAAGGAGTCCTCGCGTACGCACTCGCTCGCCGTCTCTCTCCATTGTGCTGATGATGACTCCGTAAGTGTGAGTGGCCAGAACAGCCTGTGCCACCAGATCACTGCAGCCTGCAAGCATGGCAGTGACCTCTACGTCGTTGGTGGCTCCATTCCACGACGCATGTGGAAATGCAACAACGCGACTATAGACTGGGAATGGTGTGCCCCTCTGCCCCGTGACCGGCTCCAACACACCCTTGTCTCCGTGCCCAGCAAGGATGCAATATATTCACTGGGGGGGAAAACTCTCCAGGACACTCTCTCTAATGCTGTCATATATTACAGAGTACGAGACAATGTCTGGACAGAGACCAGTCAGTTGGAAGTGGCAGTGTCTGGAGCTGCAGGTGTAAACCTTAATGGTGTCATTTACCTGCTGGGTGGGGAGGAAAATGACTTGGACTTCTTCACCAAGCCCTCTCGGCTAATTCAGTGCTATGACACCAACACAGAGAAATGCCACGTGAAGCCGTACGTGCTGCCTTTTGCGGGACGCATGCATGCCGCTGTACACAAGGATGTGGTGTTCATTGTAGCCGAGGGGGATTCACTGCTCTGCTATAATCCCCTCCTGGATAGTTTCACCCGGCTATGCCTGCCAGATGCCTGGAGCTCAGTGCCATCCCTCTGGAAAATCGCCAGTTGCAACGGCAGCATCTACGTCTTTCGCGACCGCTATAAAAAGGGTGACGCCAATACTTTTAAACTGAACCCAGCCACCTCTGTTGTAACAGTTACAAGTGGCATCAAAGTGCTGCTCACTAACCTGCAGTTTGTCCTGGCCTAAGCAGGAAAAAAAGGGCAGCACCGGTGTTCTGCTGTGCAGCTCAAAAGACACCCACCACCCTCAGCACCAGTCCCAATTACTGCGAGCTCACAACATCCAGTAAAGACCCCATCCCCTCTACCTGTGCAGAGGGAAGTGCAGGTTTTATTGCTGTGAGCCTATTCTTTTACGTAGCACTATTAAAGTGGAACTGCTGCATCTTAGATTTCAGACTGACTTAATGCTATTACTTTGATCCCTTGATGATAAGCTGCTTGTGTTGGGAAGCCCAAACTGCAGCAAATGTCTTTTTTAGCCTGGAACCAATCCGTCAATAACAAATCCTATAGCATATGGCCAGTGTCCTCCTTGGCCCAGACTGCTGGTTTGAACCACCTGGGAGACTGTGTGTTGCTGCCATGTCAGTCACAGAGTTAGGTGTGCACTGTGTCCTCCAGGGATGTCCCCATGTCAACGTTCCTGTGTCCCTGTTGCAGAAGGAGGGACTGGCAGAAGTACTGACAGCAGACAGATCGCAGAGCTGACCCCCAGACCTTTAGTTGGTTGTGTTATTCAGTACTTCTCTTGGAGGAGTGGTAACAAACTGGGAACTTGCTTACTGCTCTGTTATCACCTAGGATAAAGAGGAAGATCCTTTTTATGAGCATTGGCTTCCTTTACTGTACAGGGAATCTCCACTTGTAATCATAGTATTGGTGAAAGACAGAATTAAGACCACTTCTTCCTACCCCTCTCTGTCGGCACTGTAAGCCTTTGGGTAAGAATCTGAATAAAGTCTCTGCTGAGACTGAAGTTTTATTTTCCTTTGCTGCAAATATTCTGGAACTTCCTGTGGATTGCACTTCAGCTCAGGACTGATACTGTGTGTGGAAAAGAAGAACTATGGGGCTCCAAGAGAAATAAGATATTGGCCGTGAGGAAAGAACGCTTTAATGGAACAGCCCAACCTCCCCTTTACTGTCATTTATGTAAAAACTTCTTTATTGATGGTCAAGAAGTACAACATTTAAACCTTCATTAGATCATTAAAACTTATTTTTTTTAAAAAGCAGCCAAGACAGAGATTTAAATAGTTCTTACTGACACTATGCAGTTGTCCCAGTGATCATGTTCCTGTGAAACGTCTCCAGGACCTGGACTTGCTTGTGACGAACGAGGATGTGGGGACGGATCTTGGCAATAGCCTCTATTGCTTCCTGAGGGCTCCAGTGATGCAGCTGAAAAGGCAGAAACCCTGCAAATGAAAATCCACTCCATTCCTGCACCAGTTAGTGGAGCCTTCCTGGAGGCTACAGGCTACATCAGAGTTGTTAGAAAACCTGCTGCTTTGCCCCTTCTGTTTCCTTCACCTTCCTCTCAGAGGAGCCTGAATGTCAATGCAAGGTCCTATAAAAATGAGTCCCTCAGTTAAAGAGGGATGGCTGCTGCCTGGGACCTCAGTTTTCTCTCTCACTCACACGAATAATTTCCTGTCCTAGTCCCACCAGACCAGAGCAAAAGTGCAGCTTGCTTTTTAAAATTTTTTTAAAGACTTTACCAGTACTCCCATCACGCTGCAGCACTGGGAGAGAAAATTTTCCCTTCAGCACTAAGGGAAAATCTTCCAGGGAGCTCTTAGTAGCACTAACAGAAGAATCCACATGTGGGATTTTGTTTTTAGAGCTGGCTTACCCGGTTGGGTCTGTAGAGGAACTCAGAAAACCAAAGTCACTTCTCTTCATCCTGAATTGTATTTATGGAAAAGCTTGGAAAGGCTCACTTGGAGAGGCTCACTATTTCAGTTAACCAAGGAGAAAATCTGAACAGCAAAAATGGATGTTTATCTGCTCAGTGAACCTACCCTCACGAGTGACTTGTTATTCCCATCTCAATCTGTTCCTCCATAGAAAGAATTAAGAATGGCAGAACGATTCAAAACCTGTTGGGAACTTACTGTATTAACAGCCCAGAAAACTGAGCAGTTTCCTGACGTCTGATCTGCCAGAACCAGCAACTATCAGACCATGTGTTTCAAAGCTTTGTTGCAACAACAGTTTCTCTTTCCCATAAGATCAGAAGATCTTTGCCAGTGCCTGTGCTAATATTGAGCTGGCAGAGGCCGACTGTACAGATGAATGAAAAGACTACTTCCAATGGCAGCTACATTGCAGCTTCGCCACCCTCTCATTGCCAGGAAGCATTATCTTGTCAGTATTGTAAGCGTGGATGAACAAGGTGTGCAAAGGTAAACACAGGTCGACAAACATTAAGTTTCACTTGTTCATTTACCTTCCATTTACCACGTTGTACAAAACAGTGATGTAAGTTTAGAGCCTAGCTATCTACCTCTCTTAAAATGGGTCTCCAGTCCAAACTCTGTAAAATCATGGAATTTTAACGCACCTGTACATGCTCAGGCTTCTTGAGCAAAAGCAGATTGTAAAGTTTGGCTTGTCTTTGCCCAGACTGTATGAAAATAAACCCCATTTAGCGTCGAATCCTTCTTACTTGAATTAAATACGCTGCCACCATGGTGGCACTGCGGGAGCGCCCGGCCTTGCAGTGCACATAGACGCTGTTACCGCAGGCTCGGTGTTTCAGTATGAATTCCACACCCTTGTGGAGGTTTTCCAAGGTGGGGACCCCTGTTAGGTCCACGGTGCTGAGACGCAGTTGCTCCACTCCCATTGCTTCCCATTCCTGAAATGGAGATAGATTTGATCAGTTAAATTTTTTTAATTTTTTTTTTCTCTTTCCAGAAAGAAAACCCAGAACCTGATAAGATAGTTGAGAAATTCAGTGGGGTTATAAGCAGACTTTGAATGTCAATCCTTTAAATCAGATGTATGAAATCTTTAGTGCTGGCTGTTAGAAAGAAGTTAAAGGAACTGAAAAGATGTGGTTCAGCTGAAGGAAAGGAGCAGAGCAGGGATCTCCCAAAACAAAAAGCATTCTTGTGTTTGCATAGTGGTGTACATGGATTTGATGTTCCCCTTTGGATTTGATGCTTCCTTTCCCTCTCTGCCACTGCAGCTGTAACACTTCACTTGCATCCTCACATTGTACTCATTTCATAGAATCACAGACTGGTTTGGGTTGGAAGGGACCTTAAAGCTCATCCAGTTCCAACCCCCCTGCCAGCAGCAGGGACACCTTCCACTAGACCAGGTTGCTCAAAGCCTCATCCAACCTGGCCTTGAATACTTCCAGGGAGGAGCAGCCACAGCTTCTCTGGCCAACCTGGGCCAGTGTCTGACCACCCTCACAGCAAAGAATTTCTTCCTATTATCTAATCTACACCTCCCCTCTTCCAGTTTGAAGCCATCACCCCTTGTTCTGTCACTCCCTGCCCTTGTCACAAGTCCCTCCCCAGCTTTTCTGCCGGAAAGCAGCATTCCTGTTTGTCACAGCACAGTTTTACAAGTGGGTTTAGGGACGGAGGACTCGGCAGTTGCTGCCGGGATCGTGGCAGGCGGCAGCTAAAACCTGACCCCTCTGGAACAGAATTTCACACAGAATTGCCTGGATTGGAAAAGATCTTTTCAGATCATCGAGTCCAATCATTAACCTCACACTGACAAGTCCCCAACTGACCCATGTCCCTCAGCACTGTGTCTACACAACTCTTCAATCCCTCCAGGGATGGGGACTCCACCACTGCCCTGGGCAACCCCTTCCAATGCCTGAGAACCCTTTCAGCAAAGAAATTCTTCCTCACATCCAACCTCAACTGCCCTTGGTGCAACTTGAGGCCGTTTCCTCTTGTCCTGTCACTTGTTCCTTGGTTGAACAGACCCACCCCCACCTCTCTCCACCCTCCTTTCAGGGAGCTGGAGAGAGCGAGGGACAACCGGAGCCACACGAGACCCTTCCTGGGGGGCACCGCCGCGCTCCCCGGGCTCACCTGGGCGGAGCAGCAGAGGAAGCGGGTCTCGTACTCCTCGTTGAGGGTGACCACGCCGCGCACGTTCTCCTCCGCCACCAGCTGCGGGCACAGGCACCGTCAGGCACCGTCAGGCACCGCCGGTCGGTCCGCCCGCCCCGCCCCGCCGCGCCCGCCTTACCCTGCGGCTGCGTCCCCGCAGCGGCAGCGCTCCCAGCAGCACGGTGCCGTCGATGCGGTGGAACCAAGGCCGGCGGGACCCGGGCAGCAGCGCCCGCACTGCCGTGTACAGCAGCGTTGGGTAGAAGAGCAGCCGCGCCGCTCCAGCGCCCAGCGCCTCCGCCACCCCCATCGCGGGCAGCGCCGCACCGCGCCGCCGAGGGCGGGCGCACTGAGCGTGAGGAGACGGGGGGAGCTTGCGCGGGCTGTGGCGGGAGCGGGGGGCGCGGTACGGGGCGGGCCCGCCGCTGCCTCAGCGGCCGGAGCGGGGCGGTGTCAGGCGGGGCGCGGTGGGGCCGGCCGGGGAGGGCGGGCGCTCAGCCGCGGCCCCTCCACCTCGGGCCCGCCGTGGTCTCTCCCGGAAGCGCCGCCATCTTGCGGAGCCGGCCTGAGGCGGCGCAGGGAGGCGAGCGGGGCGCGGGTGGATCCCCGGGGGCAGGGGAGGGCGGCGGCCGCCAGGAGGAGCTCGGGCCGGGCCGGGCAGGGACGGAGCGGAGCGGAGCGGAGCCGAGTCGAGCCGGGCCCGCGGAGAGCGTGATCCGCCTGGCGCAGGTAACGGCTCTTCCCCTCCTTCTCTCCCCGTCCCCCTGGGCTCCCGCCGTGAGGCCACTCGTGCCGGGCCGCGGCGGCAGCCTCTGCGGCGGGCGCCTCGCTCTCCCCCCCGCCCGCCGCTCCTTCCTGCGGCGCGGAGGGGCTGGGGCCCGCGGGGAAACCGCCGCCCTGTGCGCGCCGGTGGCCGCCCCGCCGGGAGCCTCCTCCGGGGCCCGGAACCGGAGGCCGCCGGTTGTGGTATCTGATCTGAGCGCTGACAGCGCCTCGGGCGCGCCGGGCCGCGGGGCGACGGCGGGGGGCGCTGCGGGTGCGAGCGCAGCCCGGGCTGGCGGCGCCATCGGGGTGTGTGTCCGGGGCGGGGGGAGGGGGCTGCGGCGGGACCGGGCAGCCCCTGGGCGGGGGAGCGGCTCCGTCAGGCTGCCGGGCTGGGCGCGGAGCGGCCCGGGGGCTCATCCCGTGAGCCGGGGGTGCGGTTACGTGTGGTCGGGGCGCGGCAGGGGTCTGGCTGCTGGAGCAGTGAAGCGTTTGCGGGTTTACGAGCGGGTAGAGGCGAGTCGGGCACACGAGAAGCAGGAGCAGGGGAGCTGGAGTTCAGCGCAGGGCGAGGATCCGCAGTCTCCAGTGTGGGGAGGCGTGACGGACACCGCTGGATCCGAGTAGGAAAATAAATATAAAACCGAGGAGACACTGAACGTAAAATGAATGATAAATACGTGAAGAAGCAATAAAGGTTAATAACAGCGTGAGATCTTTATAGGACTGTATGAGTAGGAAGTTGAGAGGCAGCAGGATAATAAATTGTGGAACCTTCACTCCTTTAAATTCCTGAGGAACCGTGGCCCAGACATTTTCACCTTTAAGGCACAGGCGTTCTCTTCTGCCAGAAATTGTTGGGGAGCATTTTTCAAACGTTATAGCTTTCTTCTGCTGCTTCAGTGTGGTCATTGGGTGTGTTTCACCAGGAACCCACTTGATTTAGAAAAATATTTGGTGGGGATTTACAACTTGAAGTACACTTGGCTTCTGGTTTGCAAGAGCTCGGACTTTCCAAGTGTCTTACACTTATTTTATTTTTTTGTGTGTGTCTGTCTATCCTTCCAGTCTTTGTACTAGTGATCACAATGATTGCAGAATTACCTCCTGGTGCCTTTTGTTGTCTTCTGTCTTGCTTTTCTATAGATTAGTCCATCAGGTAGATTTTGCTGCACTGAGTGGGTGTTGCATAGCCATCATAAATGCATCACATTTTTTTTTTCTTCCCCTCAGCTATGTTCTTGGAAGCTCTGCATAATGTGAGGTACTCTGCTTCCTAGAGTTGTGTGTGGACACAAGACTTTAAGAGGCAGTTTTGTTGTAAATACTCCTGCTGTGTACATGTTTAAAAATATAACTTACGTCTTTACGCTGAGATAGGAAATGTGAAGGTGGGTGCAGCTTCCATCCTGCAACTTAATATGTTCGGGTGCATTCCTGCTGATAAAGAGGCCCCAGGGCAAGAGCACAAGCCTTGTGTCTGCTCAGGGACATGGGTGCAGATGTATATACCAGTAAAACCTTTAAATAGGGATTTTAAAAATATGATGCTGTAAAGAATTTCATTTTTTTTTTAAAGGTGCTTATTGTTTCTTTCAGCCTGTGCTCACTTTCAAAATTATTGCTGACATTTTTTCTGGGAAAATATATGCTATTTTATGGGGTGTATTCACCCCTTTTGAATGATCACTTGTGAATGGCTGTGTTTTTCCTTTCCCTGTTAAAGTTTCTGATATTACATTGGAGAAAAATCAGTCCCAGATTTTACCTCCTTAGTTACGTGCTTGCCCTCATGTATCTGCTTCTTTTTTCTATGCGAAATAAAATAATAGGTGCAGGCTTAGGAAATTGTGCTTATGTGCAAAAGAAAGCAGGAAAAGTAGTGTGGAAAAGTAGATGATTGAAAAATGACTGTCATAAAATCACGAACACTAAAACACAAAGATTTGTGTGTTAAGTAGTTTTGTTTTGAAAGTAGATGGCTTGGAAAAATGAGAAGAACTCACTCTTCCTTCAGCAGTGGGAGATATGATAAAACACTCCATGGTAGCACTGTGTACTTGTTAATGTATCCACCTTTTTGCTAGTCCTTCAAAACTAGGTGTGCTTGTAAGATTGTCATTACGTGGTGGGGGGAAGGTGTCTTTAACTTTCTTTTCTTCTGCTACAAGTAAGGATTTTGAAGACATTGCCTGGCACTTCTCTACAGGGAAAAGCAAGAAAAGTCACTATGTCATAGATATGCAATAGTTATATCTCTCATCAACAATAAATCCATAATTTGCAAGTAACCTTTACATCAATTGAAGAATCATTAGATGAAACAAATTATGCTGCTTTGACATAAGAGAAATATTTATAATATTGTGTAATTTTTCTTTTGAAATTACTGCAATGTTACGCTGAATTACTTGAGTTTCATAAAAGATAGATGTTTATGTGGTTCTTAAATATTTAGACTCACACTGAGGTAAGTAAAATACTACCTATAATCCAGTCTCTAACTGAACTCAGTAAGAAACTTTATTATAAGCAGGTTGTTCCTTACCTATTTCTTGCATCTTTCTCTGAAATGTAGTTATTGATTATCAGTTATGTTTCTTAATTTCATCTGTTTGCCTTCAGTCTTCTGCCTCAAATATCTTCAGAGGGCTTGCTTTATTTTTTTTTTTAGTGCTTTTTTTAGGTGAAGGTGGGAAGTGATAAAAATACTCCTTGTTTTGAGATTTCCTGATCATTAGTTTCTAACTCTGGTATCTAAGAAGAACACGCTGTTCTGGCTGTTGAAATAGAGACTGTTGCTTAGAGGCAGTCCAGTTTTCCAAGTCATAATGTGAGTTTTGCTACTGAAACAGCAGCAATAGTCTAACAGACTCAGATTTACATTTCTGTCTTCTTATTTATCAGTCTTGCCATGAATGTCTTAAATGTTTTATTTCAATCTAGGCATATTCAGTGTTGCTTCTTGTCCTTTAGTCTACCCCAAGACTCTGTGCAGAGTTATTTGCTGCCTTCAGGCAAGAAAGTATCTTTTTTAAATCCATTGATCAGTTATTTGACAGGGGAAAAAAAACAGTATAAATCAAAGCAGAGGAAAATACTTCAGAGTTTATTAGAATGGGAGTTGTAAATCGAGAAAAGTTATCTAGGCCCTCTAATGGGTGTTTCTTTTGAAGTATCACAACACAGTGTTTTGAGTTGTGATCCTGGTACAAGATTTCTTGAGGCAACAAAGGTTATCTTGACTGGAAAGAAGTAACCAGTAGTTCTCCTGTCCTTCCTTCTGTCATTAGAGATGCTCGTGTTTTATGAAAAATGCAAGACACCACCTTTTCTGCTGTTGCTGTCTACACCTATTTTAGATTGTCCTGCCAGGACACTTTGTGTTTGGGGTGTAACAGTGAGAAGAGAGCTTTAGCATTTGCACTTTCAAGAGGAGATTTCCCAAGTGCCAGCTCAACATCTTGTTTTCACCTGATGCAAGATTCAAGCCTGTAAAGCTGAAATGAAAAGGTGAGACCTCACCTGGAATACTGCGTCCAGTTTTGGAGCCCTCAACACAAGGAGGACATGTACCTGTTGGAGTGTGTCCAGAGGAGGCCACGAGGATGATGCGAGGGCTGGAGCAGCTCTGCTGTGAGGACAGGCTGAGAGAGTTTGGGCTGTTCAGCCTGGAGAAGAGAAGGCTCCAGGGAGACCTTATAGCGGCCTTCCAGTACCTGAAGGGGCCTATAAGAAAGCTGGGGAGGGACTTTTGACAAAGGCAGTAGCAATAGGACGAGGGGTGATGGTTTTGAACTAGAAAAGGGCGGATTTGGGTTGGATATTAGGGAAAAATTCTTTAATATGAGGGTGATGGATCATTGGAACAGGTTGCCCAGAGAGGTAATGGAGGCCCTGGAGATATTTAAGGTCAGGCTTGATGGGGCTCTGAGCAACCTGCTCTAGTAAAGATGTCCCTGTTAACTGTAGATGGGATTGGACTAGATGACCTTGAAAAGTCCCTTCCAACCCAAACCATTCTGTGATTCTATGTATGTTAGGTCAAAGCAGGAAATTGGATAGAGCAAGGGAGAAAATGTAAACTGGTTTAAAGCTCCAGTGGAAATTAGTCTGCAGACACTTTGCTGTAGGGATTGATAGCTCACAAATCTGAACTGTGATAGACAAAGCGGGCTATTTGTTTGACAGCGATACAGTGGGGCACAGCCATCAGCCCAGGTAAAGGAAATCTTCTTCCTGACAGCTTGGGTGGCATAAAACTTCCAGCTGTCTTAGCTCTGTGCATTTTAAAAGAAAATACGTTGTTGGTAGCTGAATTCAGGATGAGCAGTGAGCAGCTAGATCACTGAACAGAAGTCTTCAGTAGTGTTCAGCCCTTAGCAAAGGATTTCAGTTAAGGTGATACAATGTGTGACACAGGTATATGTGTGTGGAAGTTCAGTGCCACGAGTGGAATCATCATCCATAATCTGCCTTCTCTGTCCCATGTGTGCATGCTGCCCCTCTGTCTTCAATATTCTCAGTATGTCATGGTCTGGTTGTTTTGTTTTAGTTTTTGTTTACTGGCTGCTCTGTTAGAGGCAGAGTACTAGTGGCAAACTGACAAACTGCAAGTTTTGGTAATGAGTCTCTACTAATTTAGAGTAGATTTATATGTAGATTTAATGGCTTGGCTTGTGGTGGTGAAGTTCCAGGTAGACTAAGATAATATAAACTGGTCTTAAAATCATCTCTCTCTGGGATTTTCTCATTGGTTTAACTAAATTACTTATAAATGTAACTTGGAATAACTGGCTTAGATACTGCTGAAATTCATGCAGATGAGCAGGCACTTTGGGTTCTTTGTCCTTTTCAGCAGCACACCTCAAGGAGATCGTAAATGAGTGCTTGGCCAAGAGGATGAGTGTTTGAGTATCCGGTGTCATGCTGGTATGATATCTGGCAGGCTTTCCTTTGCAGACAGTTGTGGGGTTTTTTTGTTATATGGCTGTGTGTTCACCCAGAACTGAATTCTCTCCTGATTCTTATAAGAGCTTAGGTGAAGTTCTGTGATGTCTTACATTGTTTTTACTTGAAATTCATTTGAGTTTTTCAGGACCTTGGCTTTTTTTTCACCTCCATCAAAATAGTTCTTTCTGGTAGCTTTCACTATCTGCAGGCTGTTTCATACTGTACCTTTCACAAAAGGTTCTTATCCATTAGATTTCAGTATTTCATGTGTCAAAGTAGAGCTACTGTTCTTCTAACATCTTTTCATTTAGAATTCAGGTTTTCCATGAATATTCTATGCTATTTTTTGCCTCAAACTATGCGGTTCAAAAGGTATTCCAACATATGCATGCTCTCCACAAATCCTCCAGAATCTGTTGGAAAGGGAACATTCATATCTGTTTGTTTTTTGTTTTTTTTTTTCAAAGCAGAAGAGTTGGTTATTTATTAAGTCTGTAATTTTAATGAAGTATTTAGCAGACAACGTCCAAGTCTACACACAAAAATGTCAGCATTGTGTTAAATATACTGTATGTAGAGGTTTGCAGGGTGGACACCAGGCATCTTAGTAGTAGCATCATTATTGTGTCATGACTGCACAATGTCTAGCACAATTTATGAGCAGAACAGTGAAGATTCTGTGCACAGTTGTAAGTGACATTAGAAGTGATATTACCATTGAAAATTATCAATATGCAAAATCTTTGAGGAAAAAAGAAGGGCTTGTGTGTTTACTTCTCCAAAGCAGTTTTTGACTGCTCAGAAATCTGTGATCATATGCTTAGGGACTTAGGAAAAGATAAGTGAGAATATGCTGATATTTATGGAGTAAAGCCACCCGTATTACAGTTTGGACTGTGTATTCAGTGCCAGTATTTGACCTCTCTCAGAGACTGGCCGTAGGTAGTACTTTATTTCACAGCATGATGCTGATTCTCTAATGCAGAATTTGCTTTAGCATTTCTTTGAATTTTAAAGTATTTTTTATTTAATTCAAGACTTAAGTTGAATAAGCATTTCATGACTGCTTTCAGGAGAGCAGGACCAGGACACATATTCTCGATCCTTTATTTGTGAGGAAAGTAATTCAGGGTATGCTTAGGCATATGGGTAATTCTGAGTATGCTGGTGTCTTCCTGAAGGTGAAGGGAGCCTAAACCATCATCTCAGTCATGAGAAATTTGAGAAATATTGAGATTGTTGGTTTAAACACCAGCACTTTTATATCTACTTGCCAGTCACATTGACAGAACTACCTGAGTAGTGCACTTCCAGTTCTGAATTGGTGACTGATATAGCTGAAAGTTGCAACTTCCACTTATTTCTGTGAGAGCACTTTTCTTGTAACTTCTGTAAGATAGTTTTGTTTTACTGCATAAATATGGGATACACTAAGAAATAGGCAGCAGCATAGGGTAATAAATCTCTTACAAAAAGTTATGCTTTTGTATATAAATGAAACTGCTTTCGAGTTTGCAGACTGTCATACAGGTGTACTAAAAAAATCAGGGACTGTGCCACTTTTTTTTCTTTGAATACCTAGGGATTTGGGTTTTCACTTACAGTAACTTCATTCTCTTTCTGTGCCAGAACATGAAAAGGAAGGGGGGAAAAAAGGGAGAGAAGGGGGTGCTGCGTAGAGGTGGATTTCTTCTGTTTTTAAGAAGAATACATAGAAAAAGATGAAGCTTGTGTTTAAACATTGGCAAAAAGGACTACTGGGAAAGCAGACATGATGTGACAGGTCACCATAGCAGTTAGTATCAACAAATGAGAAAGGTCATGCTTACTGGTTTAGGAAAATACTTTAAAAGGGAGAAAGGTTTAAAGAAGTTACTATAATTCAGTTTGGCGGGGGGGGGTGGGGAGGGAAGTCAAACCAAGAGCTCAGTACGTGGATATGTGTGTCCAAAAGCAACAGGGAAGACCTGGCCAGTTCAATAGTTCTTGAAATGCTGGTGGATGTGGGGATTCCCTGGAAGGTTTTTTTTTTTTGTCCTGTGTCTGAATTGCTGCCCAGATTCTGTTGGATGAAGAGTGTTGGACATTTCTGCGTTATTAAGGTGAGCTCAAGCAAAATGGACTTGGAACTCCTTTCAAAACAGTGACTCCTTTAAGTCTGTACACTTCAATTTTTCTCTTCCCTGCCCAGTGTGACAGTGAACGAGGGTGTGCGTGTGTAAAGGAACTTGTCTGTAGCAACGGGCTCTTTCAGAGACCATGTATGGGTAAAGCAGTTCGGCTGGTTCAGCTCCCTGTGCTCCTCCCTCTCGGGAGAGCCGAGCAGAAGAATCTCTCCTGCTGCAACGGTCGTTCCACTTTGTGCTTTCTATATTTGTCCAGCAGCAGCACGCTCGCTAGCTCGGCGCTGTGGCCGGCCCCGTGTGCCTTCGGCAGTCGCCGAGCAGAATTGAGAGCCAGGGCTTACAGTCTCTGTTGTTACGTCCGTCCGTCTGTCTGTCTGTCTCTGCGTCTCTGGGGAGGACTGGCGTTCCAAGGGAAAGGTGATCTGTTTGTGGATGTTTTCTTTGTTTTGGTTTTTTTTTTCCCTAAAATGCAGCTCATCCAAGTTGGGAGTCTAGAGACCGGGAGTGGAGGAGGAGGAGGACAAGGAAAGACAGTTGTCTTGCAAGGAGATTATGTAGTGGATGGCAGTGGCATCAGAAAGGTACAGCTTTAACCTCCAAAAGAGCTCCTGTCTGCAGGGATGAGGATTTTAATGTCCCTGCCTGCTTTGAGGAGTGATTAGCCAGGACCTGTATCTTTCCATAAAAGGTCTGTTGTCACTCTCTGCCATGAAGATTAATGAAAACTAGATCCTGTTGTGGAAGAACCAAGTGCTGTGTTTGCTTGTTATGGGTAAGGGGGATTAATGAGGAGCTAGACTCTGGCCAGCCCAGTTTGGAATAAGGAGTCGTGCTGAGGGATTTAGTTGTAGGAAATACCTTGTTAGGAAGAGCTGGAAACTTGTAACTAGGACTTCCCGGGCTGTGTGTTTGCATAAACTTTGCATTAAGGCCCTGAACACGTTGAGATAACTATTCACAATTGTTTTTCTGTAGTAGATCAGGTGAACAAATAGTGCAGGAAGTCTGTTAGCTGCTGGCACTGTAGTAAACTGTTGATAGGATATTCTTTGAGTAGCAGGAAGACGCTCAAAATAGTGGCAGCAACTGGATCCACCATTAACATTGGCAATAAATTTTTTTTGAGAGGGAGAAAGAGGGAAATAAAGTACTTTTTCTGTCTTTTAGGGGATGCTGTTCACTGAGAAATTCTGCCTTTTGAATATCTATGCAAATAGGCATCAGGCCTTTTGTTTCTGGCATTTGAGATTGTTTCACTTGTGAAACAGAAGGCAGCATCATGCTGAAATCATTTTTGAGGACCATGTTCTGTAAACTCAATCATCTGAATTATTTTTCTTTCCTACCACTGCAGTGTCTTCAGTTTATTTCCTCCTGAGAAAGCTGTATGTGTCTTGAATTTGGAATAAGCAAATTTTGGAGGCAAGTTGGGGGATCTCAGCTGCCTGGCAATGTCTAAATCATATTGTGTCTGCAGGCAGGGCACTGTGATTGATGTGTGACAGAGGGTCATCTCATTCTTGAACTGCTTGAGCAACTTTGTTGTGTGGCTGGTTTTGATTGTTCTTTGTTTAATGGAGACACACTGCAGTAGTTGTTCCATCAGAATCTGGAAAACCTGTGGGATTCTTTGTGAACATGCAGCTTCTGGGACATTAAGCTTGTTGTCTTAAGTGCTCTGATATGTTTCCCAATTCTCACATCCTCTTAAATCCCTCTGCCTTTCTTTCTTCCCACTTTTCCCCTTCCTGACTGTGCAGTTGACATCCTTTCACTTATACTAGCCAGAGCAAAGTGGCAAGAACATAATCTGAATTGTTTCTGTGTTTATGATACCAATTAAAACCAAATCTTGGTCCTGTTTGATCGGGGTTGTACAATTCCTCTGCTTTAAAGTGTTTTCTCATAGCACACTTAATTTTTGCTTTTAGTCTTGTAGCAGGAATATGGTTAGGCAAAGGCTTCTTGGAAATACACTGCTACATGTTTAAAAAATATTGTGTGTCTGTTCTGTGGAAGATGTCATGATAAACAGGTAGAACACTGAATAAATGTGTGTCCAACAAGCGCATTGAGTAGGTGAAAGATAAAGCCAGGCTGTAGAAAGGCACTAGGGGATTTAAGTCTTCCATTTTGTAAGAATCTTAAAGGCAATATGTAAGAAAGTGACGTTGTTCAGAGTTAACCTAAGGTGTCAGTGGTATTTCTTGGAAGGCAGATGCTTTGAGCTATGTATGCAGTAAATTTGCCTTGTACCCTTGTGCACACTGGTGCAAAAAGGATAGTGCTCTGCCTGTTTCCAGGAGTTCAAGTGATCCATGTAGCAAAATACAATGCTTGAGATGTACAAGGAGAGGAAATAATATTTGCTGTATATACTTTGAGTTTGAGGGAGAATACCCACTAATGCATTCTGAATTGACTACATTATTATCTTGTTTGCAGAAAGGTTTCATCAAAGTTGGAGACAAGTTACTAAATTTTGTCTGACATCCTTTGAAAGTCCTGAAATTCCACAGGAAGCAGTGATTATTTTTTTATTATTATTCTTACATTAGTGCTTTTATTGTCTATGAAAGTAATTCCTCTTTTTATTTTTTTATGTCAAAATCATGCAGCTGAATAATTGAAATCAGGTTAAGAGTGGACATGTGGGAAGATTATGGAAATTTGGAGTTAAATCCAGTGTTCATTTGAAGTTAGTTAAACTTATAACTGCTGTTGAAAAGCAATTGCAGGTATTAAACTCTAAGAAGAGTAAGTTAAAAGTAAAAGTTGAAAAGGTTTTACTTGTGATTTTAAAAAGCTGAATCATAGAGTTTAATGAAGGATAGGGAGTGATATGTCTTTAAGTATTGGAGGCAGTCCGCTGACGAGGAATTGGGACTGTAAAGGTGATTATATGGAATAACATGCACACACTTCTTACAAATATAGTGTTTTCTTAACACTTGGGGCCTTTAAAAAGGATTAATCAGGAGAGAATGAGTTATGTGAAATCTGGCACCTGAATCTGATGTAATTCCACGAGTAATTTGAATAAGCATAAGCCAGTATTACTCTAGAAGAGGCTTGTTCCATCTTCCATGTATTTCCCCTTTCCTTTGTGCTGCCAAGAGCATCTGTGTGGTTGTGCAGTGAATTGAATCAGGGAACATGTTTGGGTTAAAACTGTGATTTTCCTGTTGTTGTTAAGCTAGATCACATCTGGATCATTTCCTTTCCCAGGCTTTGTTATACAGAGGTGGGGAGGGATAGCTGGTGAGGAAAGAGTTTTGCTCTATTCTTTTGGCTTAGACTGGATCTACAGTAGAAATATCTTGGTCTCTTCCTTTGTGCTTCTACACCATTTCTATTTAGTCTTTATGGAGAGCTTATATCCAGTCTTCTCTCGTAATATCCAAAACAATGAAGTAGGAATTGTCTGTGTGTGTTACCTGCTGTGGCACATGTCATTTGGTTCTGGACAGGGAGGCACTAAACATTGTCATAGCATATTTCTTTATGAATGCAGTATTGGATATGTGTTATGTTTGCTGCTGTGCAGAGAAGCCTGCTGTGTGTTTGGGAAGAAAAGGGTGAACTTGCCTGATGTGAGGTTAGGGAGAAGACAATGTGCCACGTAGACTGTTAGATGTGAGGTTTTGATTTCAGAAGTGTAAGGTACTGCCATAATCTCAATATGTGGTACAGAAACTCTGAGAATCCAGCAAGATATATAAAAGGATTTTATATCTATTTTAAGTCCTCATGCAGCCAAAACTCTATTTGTAGCACTTGTTTTTGTCATAAAGTTTCTGGAATCTACTCCTGCTAGCAGTGGAAACCAGCTGATGTCATACCGTGCCTTCCAGGAAAAGTGAATGGAAAGAATTGATGGGAGAAGTGTATAAGTGAAGAATGTCTCCAAAAATATGTGCATAAAACTACAAGCAAGTACCATGTCTCTCTAGTTCTTAACAGAGTGCATATACACTCTTAATCCTTCCCACCTCCTTCTCCCCTCACCCCAGCTAAAGGCTTAAGGTTGGTGATGGGTCCAGCCTTGTGCAGCAGGGAGGGTTTGAGGCCTTGGGAAGAGAGGAGCGGGCAAAGCTGGGCTGGCACAAGGGTCAGTGAGCGTTAATCAGCACAGGCGAGCAGGCTGGAGGGAGTGTTTGAGGGTCCCAAAATGGGCCATGAGGGTGGTTCATGAAGTAAAAGGCTGTTGGTGTCAGTAGGACAGACATTCTCTTAGTCACCTTGAGATGTTCACAACTAAGAATGAAAGTCAGGCTTCTTCAGACAGAGAAAAGGTCACCTTAAGTGTGGCATTACCTTTGTGAATGGTATTCACCAAAAATAATGCTTCAAGGTGCTGCGTGTGTTTATGCATTGATGTGTTTCCAGAAGGTATTAGGTTGTAACTTAATGCAGATTTTTTTTTCTAGTTTTTCTATTATTTACAGAGGTTTGTGTGCTTCAGGTACTGTATAAAGGTATTGAAGAGAGGGGGTAAATATTGCAAAAAAGAAACCAAGGTATACGCAAATGATGACAAATGAGAAACCTTGAGAGAGCTTGAGCAGAAGCTTAGGAAGAGCTACTTTGCAGTGAAATAGTTATTTTATTTCATTTGGGTTTTTGAACAAAAGTCAGGACATTCCTCAGTTAATGTTCCCACAGCAATGCCAGTGATGGCATTTCCCTCTGATGAAGAAAAAGAAATAGCATTAAATATTTTTTTAAAGCTTCAGCTCTACACACCCAATATTAAGTCTCTGGAAGTGTTAATGCAAATTACTTGCTGTTGAAAGTGATTTAAATCCATATTAATTCCTTAAAATAGAGCATTAACTCCAGTTCTTTGCAGTTGTAAATTAATGTAATTTGAGACTTGTGTCCATTTATTTCTGAAAGGATTTAACCATGTGCCTATTAAAAAAAAAATAAATTAATTAAAAAATATAGCATATTTGTACTCCTTGGTTTGCAGGCGTGGCAATGGCAGGTTCTGCACAGTAGAGTTCACAGCAAGTATTTGTCTAATACAAGCCAAGCAGAGACAGGTACAAGCTTAAGTAAATCTGTCTTTTTTTAGTTGTGCTTCTTTGAAATAAAATATAAATGTTTATACTTAAATGTTTTGCAAAAGCAGAATTTGAAGCCTACCAAGAATTGTGTGTCCAGTTCAATTCTGGTCTTTCACCATTGAGTCACCTCAAAATTATTTTTCCTTTTGCAGTAGTTAGTAGATGCTGGAAGTGATTGTATACACTGTGTCCTCTTTTAATATTGAGCTGTAACAGCACAGAATAGCGATTGCATTTGAGGATCTTTTGGGGGAAACCTGCAATAATCTCCCTTTGTCTGGGATTTGAATCTGTTCTCTTTTGTTCAGTCAAAAGGAAGAAGTGTGTAAGTGCCTTGGTACCATTATAAAAGATTTACTTTAATGCAGAGCTTTGCAAACTCTGTCTGAACACTGCACAGGGATGATTTTCCCATTGACATTTTTTATCTTGCCTTTAGTGAGAGGTGTTAGTATTGGAATTTTATGGCTGAGATGGATGAGATTGTTAAAGTTCAGCTAGTGGTGTTGCTTCTTAGTAGTTAAACTGAGAACATTGTTTCTGTTTGCTATACCTCAATCTTTTACCCCAAAGAAGACATAAAGCTCTGTGCTACATTTGATGGATCTTGCTGTGGTGTCTATGATATCCATAAAGCAAAACATGAATGCATATTGTCTGAATATTTCAAATCTTCATTCAAAAAGTAAATAAAATGTTGCATTGAGATATTTTGAGGGTCCCTTAACACCATAATCTGGAAGGATATAGCGAGCTTAAATCTTTTTTTCGTGACATTCTTTGTGTTTTATTAACAGATGAGTGTTTTGTGGAATTTTTTTTTATGTAGTTGTTTACTAGGTTTCCAGCTGAGATGCAGCTGTAGCAAGGTGATGATACTCCCTGACTCTTACTGAATACATTCTGTCACTAGTTCTCAAAATCTATTTTCACAAAGAAAAAAAAAAAAATGGTAATGCTGTACAAATGGAAGCTTGGGACCAGGAAGCGACTTGTCCAATGCTGTTCAGCCCCGTAGTTGGTAACAGAATTCATGGCTCCTAAGCCCTAGTCTCATGTTTTCTTCACTAGACCATAGGATTATTTTGCATTCTCCAAGTGTGTCTCTTGACACTTTTATTATGGGTTGTAAGACTAATGATTGATCTTGGGAGTGTTTAAATTGTAATTGCTGACTGGATGTGGAACAGACCTTGCAGATATGGTCTATATTCCAAATCTTAAGTATTTTATGGTGTTCTGGTTCCAGTAACTTGAAGCATGTCATTTAAAATGGTTTCCTCTCTCTTTTTTTTGTCTTAATCTGCAGTGATCCCAAAACATGCATCTCTTTATTCTTCATTCTCTTCTTTTTATTATACCTGCAACATTCTGACAGTCAAACATACTGTTGTGAGTAATTCAACTGGTCTGCTGACTGACTGCAGATTGCCTGCTAACCTGGGTGCGTGTTAGTACTTGTGCTGGCAGCACTGAGGAGAACAATATTTGACAGCTCTGTCTGCAAAAATAAATGCACAGTGACTAGGAGCTGTTGTCTGGCATTGGGCAAGTAGCTTCTGGTTCTGAGAGGGTTGGGTGGCATAAAGACCACAGTAAAAGATGGGTGGTTCTCAGATAAGAAAGTGTGGTTGCTTCCTTGGTAAGGTTTTAGCACTGTGGGAGTTTCTCCTGGCTGTTCTCTCTGTTGTAACTTTTACTAGAACGTGACACTTTGTAGTAAAACCCACGTTTTCTGTGGCCAAAACCCATAGTGGGTTGTGGCCCAAGCTGTACAGTAACTGAGACTTCGTCTGATTTGTATAGGCTTCTATTTGTAATCTGATTTATCTAGTGTACTTACTCCTCTACTCTCTGATGTGTTATCTCCATCCTGTGCTTCCTGCAGAGAAATAGTTATTTTTAGATTTCCAAGTTTTCATTATTGGCCATATTGATAATTAAAAGTATGTAAATCCACAGTGAGTCCGGACTGAATGTTAATTGATGTGAGAGGCTGTTGACGCCACGATATGTCTGAGGTTGAGCTATGTGGTCTGTTTTATCTGTTAGCCTCTTTAATTGTCAGTGGTAATCTTGACATCCCACTAACATTAATTCCTGGAAAGTGTAATGAGAAAGCAGAACTGGTCTAGACAAGTGCTGACTGTGACAGTAATTTCATTGATCAGAATCCATTAAATGCTCCAGCATTCTCCTACTGATGGTCCTGGGCGCTGGTGAGGCTGAAGTTTTGCCACCAAGTATCAGAGTGGTCTCTCCAGATGTATTGGGCTCAGATCCATTGTCTTAGTGGCCAAAGCCACCAGTTTTCATTACCAGCTGCAGTTCTATTTATATTATATTGCATACCAGAAGTTAAGGACTGTTTGCTCATCAGCAAGGGTGTATTTTGTCCCTCTGAAATCTGGCAGAGCTAAGTGCTAAATCTAAGTGTAAAACCTTTGTTTTCCTACGTGGAATTGTCAGGTGGTGTCATAGTTCCTCCCAGCTTTGTACAGAAGGAGTTGGAAGTGACTTCTGTGCTCGGATGCAGCAACTGCAGGGAAAATCTTTGCAGAAGCTGCGATGAGATGTCCCAATTTACACCTGTTAATTATTTTGCTGTCCCCACTAAGAACCTACACTGGTCTCACTATGTAAACAGTTCACTCTCAGCATCTAATGCTGGGCTGGGGTGGATCTGCAGCTTGCACAAGAGTTGACTCCCATGTCAGTTGACTACAAAAATCACTATATACATGCCAGCTGTATATACCTTGATCTGAGGTATCCAAGTCCTGATTTCTTCTGAGAAGAAATACAGTTGGCAGATTCTTTGGCCTGTGGGCTAGGTTTGCCTGATGTATAAACCTGGGTGAAGTATTCAGTGTATTTATGTTCAGCGTGCAATGAAATGAACCATACTAAAACAATTTTATTTTGAGAAACATTTATGATTTAAGAGCATTCTCCCTGGCTTTCTACAGGCAGTTGTCAGATTTCCAGCTTGCTGTTTGAAATTTTTATTGTCTTGGATTTTGCCTTTGATTCAGTGAGGTGTATTTTTTTTTTCCCCAAAGGTATCCAAGAATTGTGGGTTCCTCTGGCTCAGTTAGCTGTGATTTTGGTTCTTTTGAAGTTTTTAAATTAATTCTCTAGAGTGTTACGTAGTTACATGTGTGAAGATTCTCTTTTTAACATTAAAAAGTTGTTTACCAGTATATTCTTAAGCATTTACAAGATCAATGAGCTGTGTATTTTTCTCTTCTTTTTTTTTTTTCTGAAAGCTGATTATCACAGAAATATAACTTGGCATTTATGACAACTTCCATAGGGCTTAAATACCTGGCAAGATTGTGTTTAAGAGGAAGAAAACAAAAATGTTGTGTTACATGGTGTTTTGAAGCCAGGTCTGTTAGCAGGAATCTCTGAGACTATTTTTTGGCCATAAACAAATATTCTTTAATTAAACTTCAAAAAAAGCAAAGGAATGTGGGTGAGGTGGAAGGACGTGTCCTCAGGTAACATATTTGCCTGAATCACTAGTAGGATCTTCATATTCCAGATTATTATTGTGAAACAGAACAAAAATAAGTATGTAGAGTGTTTCTTAACCAATTGTCAGTTTTCAGTAATATTCTAGAAAAGGTAAATTCATAATTTGGAAAATGCACAGTTTGGATAACTGAGTTACTTTTCTCAAGATTCATGGATTGACTTTTATTGTTCTTAGCTAGTATTGTAAGGAAATTATTTTTGTTGTTTTGTTTAGGATTCTGTGTTCCTTTAGAGGGTAAAGTATTTCATGTAATCAATTGAACAAATTAAGAAGAAATTAGAACAATTGAAAATTACTACAAAATAGGGATAAAAAAAATTCTCAGGATATCTCCCTCTGAAAAAGAGGACATGAGTACATGTGATAATAGATAATTATAATAATAGATAATTATTATTATAATTATATTACAAGTTAGAAGAGGTTATGGATCACTTACCTACACTTCTCAAAGAATATAGAACAAAGGCAGTGAAGGGGCCTGCAAAGCAATGAGAAAGTGGGAATTCAGCCTTGTAAAACTCTTCTTCTTTGCAGATGGATGCAGTTTTTGGTTTGGAACCTATAGATAAGTAAATGGATTTGGATTTTCTGTAAAGTACTGCTAGACAACCATGAGTGTAGTTCTGCAAAGTTACCTAGGAGGAAGCAGAGACGAAATTCTTTAAAAAAAAAAAAAAAAAAAAAAAGCCACAAAAAACCCCTAAACAGCAGCTAAAATAATCCAAAGTTTGTATTTAAGTGTATGCTGGCTGGTTACTGAATCTGCAGAAAGAGAACCCTGAATCAGAGTAGCATCCCCTACTTCTGAGGTCCTAATACAGAAAGGCTGTACGTTTCCTGGTTGATGATTTGCTAAGATGTAGAAATAACATTTTTTTTCCTTGTGTTTTTAGTTCTTTGTGTTCCTTAATTCAGAGCTTTTTCATACATCTGTGCTATCTTACGTTTGAGTTCCCGTCTGCAGGTTCATTGTTAGTGCTGCTGCTGTCAAAATAACATAATACAGGAATTTAGGGTTGTGGGTGCTGCTGTTGGTAACTCTGCTTCTGTCATGAGAGCTAAAAAGCCAGACAGGTAGGATGAGTCCACTGAATGTTATTGAGAAGCTACAATACTTCTATTCTCAGCCATGTTGTGTCTTCAGTCGTTTCTTTTGCACCCTTTCATTTATTCTCTGTAGTTTTGAAATGTGTAACTTCATTTTTTTATTTTTTTTTTAGACCAGTGAGGGTTGTTACCACCTCATGATGACTTCTGTTACTAGCAATATGCTTTACTTGCACAGCCTCAGCTTTTTACAAGATGGAGTTTGTGTTGTAATGATTGTTATTATCTGACTTTTAACTCTGGAGTTACTTAATGCCTGTTTTTTCCTTGTCTTTCAGAGTGAAGACTGGAACGGCTAGAGCGAAGTGCATAGCTGCAGGTATGAAGCAGCTGCAGTTTGTATTCCTCAGTTGTGTACTGGAGCTTCTTTTCAAAGGTTTAGAGAGAAGTTTTTCTTACTTTCAATGATGAAAGCGATCGTTTTCCACTGCAGTGAGCAGTGTTCCCTGAACCTTCAACTCTGCAGTTTCCTGCCTTTGTACTGCTAAAGGGGGTTGGGAGTGTTAACAACTTAGGACTGCAAGTACCAAGGCAGTAGGCCCTTTTACCTGCTTCTGTAACTTAATAATTTTAGAAATATAACTTAACTACAATGTAGAAATGTGTGTCTTCTTAGTAATTTCTTGACCAGAACGAGTCTCTGGTACTCTGTGGTACATGAAAACCTAAAGGTGAGTATTAGTGGAACAACTCCCTCTGGGCTGAGACAGACTTGATAATGTGCCATAGAATAGGAACATAATCTAGTGTGAACACACTTGGAGCCAAATGTGAGGGTCTTCTGGTGCAATTTTCTTAATGCCTGAAGTCCAGTAGGATTTGGTTTCATGAGACAGCTGAGACAATTCCCCCTTCCTCTCTTACTCAGTTTCCAACAGAGTAGTCCTGTGTCCTTTGGTTATGCTTGGTTCTTGTGATAGTTTGACTGCATGGTAGACAAAGTCAGCTTGACAACCCAATAAAAAGCTCTTTTGTGATCAAATTGTTATTTCTCTGGTATAGCAAGTGGGAATTATTTACTGTAGGGTGAGAGGAATAGCAAAAGAATAGTTCAGACTGTCTGATCTTAAGAGTTTGAATTCATTTCTGAGGACAGCTGACCTATAACTTCTGTGTTAAGTAACATTATCATGCTTCAAGTGCTGTAGTTGTTGCTCTTAAAGTGTTCTCTAGTCTGTAGACAACAAGGGAGAATATAATTTTTATATTGTCTTGAGGAAACACTTGTTTTCTGCTATGGTCAGACATTTGCTACAGTTTTCATAAATACATTGGAAATAATTTAATCATGTCTGTGTCAAAGCAAATCAAATTTGCCTTTCAAGTGCAGAATGTCCTGTCTCTCCATATGTTATTCATCAGGGTAGAAAGAACTAAAGTTGGATTAAGAAATCCAGGAACACCTTCATTTTCAAGTGATTTGTAGAGCATTGGTGACTGACCTCTGTATTTGGAAGTACTGGTTTGAGGACATTGGTCTCCAGGCATTGTGGGTGTTGGAAAACACTCAGCTTCTTTCCTAAGTGACTGGTGCTCTGTATTCTGCCCCTCCTGCTCCTTTGCTGCTCTGTTAGAACCCTACAGAAGATAGGAAAGAGAGAATAGTAGTCATCATATTTGTGTTTTTCTCTGAAGAGTTTGTATCTTTTGAGACAGACTAATCTGATGGGACCTAGTTTTTCAGACTCATGGGATTCTGCCAATTACAAAACACAGGTCTAGAATCAATAGATTTGGATTACTTAACTAGCAAAGTAATCAGATTATTTAAATAACAAAATAATAATCAAGTTTATGGCTGCTGAAAATAAGTCACAAAATGGAAAACTTCCATTTGGTGAAAGATTTGTGGTTTCTTAAGAGCACCATAAAGTTGAATTCATGTGCCTTAATACGAATGTAGAAATGTATCAAATGAAACAGGATTTAATCTTTTCTTGAGCATCTGATAATGGTATGTGAAATTGTTTGTGTGCATCCAGTATGAAATGCTTCTTACGGTGATTAACTCCATAAATTAACTCCACAGAGATATGTCAAAATAAAGCTGATGGCATTCTGCTTCTGATCTGGTACAGAGAATAAAAGTTGAGGAGGAATCAGAGTTGCTTTGAGAGAATGAATTAATTTGCCTTTGAAATAGCACTTGGTTTTTTTCCCCACTTTTCTGGTAGCTGCTGTCTTTAACCAGACAATTTTTTTGAATAGGGAGTTTACTCTGAGACTCAAGATTGCTTCTTGTATTCAGAAATTTATATGCCACACTTTGCCAAAGCCGATTAAACAGTTGTTCTCCTGTCAAATATTACTGTCTTAAAAGTGCCTTATGGGCACTGACAGTTTCAAGACTGAGGATTTCCTACCCCTGCATTAACTCTTGTAATATCCATACTCACCATGCTGGTATTCTACTGGAGGACAAAAATGCCTTTGTACTCTTTAAATGCCCTGTGAATAGAAAGCACTGTGGTGTTCATACTGTTCTTACTGCCCTGCCTCTCCTCTGGGATGATCCTGCTGTTTTTCTAGAGGTAAACTCTAATGAAAACTCCATTGGGACAGATCTCTAGGCATGTTGTGTGATGAATAATAGCAACTTACCTGTTTTTACCTGAAACATGTCTGCCTTCAAATAAAATTTCTGCAGATCTGAGGCCCTTCCACAATGGAAGTCTTTGGCATGGAGATGAAAATGGACATTAAAAGATTGTAGATTTATCTACTTAGAAGGAACTTTGGTGGTTCTGCCATAAGAGAAGTTAATTCTTCCTCAGTACTTCTAAAGCCATTTGTAGTTCAGAAAAGTAGAAGTAAATTTGGTTATAGATTTCTTTCTTTCTTTGGAGGGACTGATCTGGATCAGAGTATTCTTCATTCTTTCTGGGCTTAGCTCTTCCTGAAGTTGAAACTTACTGTAGTATCTAATCTAGTGGTTATTTAGACCTGATTAAAGAGGAATTTTTTAGATAGGTATGGCTGTATTTTCTTAGTTGATTGGGAAAACTGAGGCACATACACTGTTTCAGTTTTGACTCTAGAAACTTGGAAGGTTTAGGTATTTTTGAGAAACATACTCTGACATTTTGATTATGGTCTTGCACATGTAGATGAAAAGCTAGTGAAGTTTTGTGGATGACTGCTTGTCCAAAATATGCATCAGGAATCTGACCTTTGATAGGAGACAAGATAACAAAATAACAACTTCCTAAATCAGTGGCATTTATTCTGTGCCAGGAGTGGTGCTGGAGCTTCCCTTGTTGCATCTGTTAATCTTTTCTACCCCACAATGTATGTGGTAGCTTGAGTTGTTTGCCTTTCCAGGGATACCACATCCCATTCTGATCTCTTCCACTGTGCCCATGGACGATACTGGAGCTGTGCTGCTACCGTTGCAGCCTTACCAGGAGCCAAGGGAAGTCATGCCTTACTGTGTGCCAAGGTGATGCACTACCTAGAAGTTATTATTGCAGGGGTTACTGTGTTAACTGCATTAGGTGCTGTCTGGGCTGCATTTGAGCTCTCTTCAGGTAACGTGCAACAAAAAAATTAGAAGTATTAGTAGAAACAATTTGAGATTGAAGGACTCAGCAGTGTGTCCTTGTGGCCAGGAAGGCCAACAATAATGTGGGGTGCATTAAAAAGAGCGTGGCCAGCAGGTCGAGGGAGGTTCTCCTCCCTCTCTACTCTGCCCTGGTGAGGCCACATCTGGAGTGCTGTGTCCAGTTCTGGGCTCCTCAGTTCAAGAGGGACAGGGATCTTCTGGAGAGAGTCCAGTGGAGGCCACAGAGATGATGAGGGCCTGGAGCATCTCCCATGTGAGGAGCTGGGACTGTTCAGCCTGGAGAAGAGCAGCCTGAGAGGGGATCTGATCAATGTCTGTCAATATCTGAAGTGTGGGGGCCAAATGGATGGGGCCGGGCTCTTCTGGGTGGTGCCCAGTGACAGGACAAGGGGCAATGGGCACAAACTGGAACACCAGAAGTTCCACACAAACTTAAGGAAAAATTTCTTTCCTGTGTGGGTGCCAGAGCCCTGGGACAGGCTGCCCAGAGAGGGTGTGGAGTCTCCATCTCTGGAGATGTTCAAACCCACCTGGATGCTTTCCTGTGCAACCTGGTGTAGGGAACCTGCTTTGGCAGGGGGGTTGGACTGGATGATCTCCTGAGGTCCCTTCCAACCCCCACCATGCTGTGATTCTGTGACTCCTCAAAATGGCTGTTCTGATGGCTGCTAAGGACAATGAAACTTGAGACTTGTTGCTTTGTTTAGTCCAAAAGGTCTCTTGAAACTTAACAGAGGAACAAAAAAAAAAGCCTTTATCATGCTTCAGAAAGATTTATAATCAGGTCTAACTGCTATTATAAGACATTTCAGAAAGGAGAGGTTTTAAAATTATTTAATAATAGGAAGTTTGTTCCTTTGAGTTAAGATTACATGTTACATTTACTTGAGTTAAAAAAAGTAACTCAGAGTTCTTAGTTTAAGGTTTTACTTTACTCCTGCACAAGGTATGTTGCTTGCAATAAACCTTAGTTAAAGACATTTTAGATTCACTGTAGTTATTGTGTAGGGTAATACAACAATCTTCATTTGTGGTCCTGGAATTGTATAGCTGTCTCTGTAGTCTCCCCTGGGTCCAATATGCAACCACACAGCAATTCTCTGTGTAAATGTAGTTGCTTTGCCCATTGTAGTGTTTTGTGGCATGTTTTGGCTTGAAGGCAAGCAGATTGTTCAGAGCTTTCCAGGACCCAGTGGATTTCCAGCTCCTTAGCAGAAGAATAACTTCTAGTTCTGTTTTAGTGGCAGAAAACTAACCTAAAATGTGCAGTTGATTCTTTGAAAATCTCTCTAGCAAATATTGCAGAGATGACAAAATGTTTTTTTCCAGTGCATCTTTTTAACTAAGTACAGAGCTGCAGATTCCTATAATACAGGAAAAGACAGCAAAATACACACCTATTTGAAATCAGATTTCCAGGCCTTGTGCTTGTATGTGCAAAGTTTAAAAGCTGAAGGAGATCTCAAGTATTCTGTTCCATAGAATTGCTTGCAGGCTTGTTTCTTACACAAAAGGCTGAAATACCTGAAGGTAAATGTCTGGCCAATCTTAAAAAGAAAAAAAAAATCATTTTTGGAAGCTCAGAGACAACATTTGGAGAGAGAAAGAGGGGAGGGGTGGTGTAGGTGGATCTGTACTTCTGCTTTCAGGTCATGATGGCTTGCAGGCATTAGTATCCTTGCTCTCTTCTACTGAAGATTTAAGTGTTGAAGTACAAGTGTGATTTATCATCCATACTTTCTGTGTGTCTCATGGTCTGAATTCAGTCAATAAATAAAAACAAAGTGGAGGGGAAAAAACCCTCAAATATTGCTGCTGCCTTAAATGTTCCATCCTGTCCCATTTTAGTAGTTCTCTGTCCTTTCACAGGATAGAAATGTGTGTCCTCACTTCTTATGCTCTCATTTCCTGCCTTGTCTCCTGTTCTGTGTCATACCACTGCCTTTATTTCCTCTTACTATTGTTGTGACCAAGCCATTTTTCCTACTTTCTCAGGATTTTTTTCTTTCCACAGTGCCAGAGTGTCCACAGGACTTTCATATCTCTCTTAGATATTTAAGATTTCCATAGTTTGTCTCTCATAAAATATTAGCATGGTATTCTAGCACTGTGATGATAAAAAGCTCAAAATGCTTCCCAAACTGTGTGTGCTGGAATGTTGGCAGATGTTTTAAAAAACATTTTTCAACTGAAATTTCCTTTTGCATACCTCCTTGTAGAGTTTAAGCAGTACCTGAAATACACATTTCACATCTATTTACCCCAAACCCCCCACAACCTCTACAGACAAGGATAAAAGTATTAAATCTGTTACTCCTGTTGTTTTTAATGTTTATATATCTTCCTAGAATGAGAGGAAGAAACCTGTAAGCTTCTACTTTAAAAGCAGCTGCCCTGGGATTCATACATCAATGCTTTTTCCTCATATCAATTATTAATTGTGACATGTCTTGCAAAGAGGGATAAATCCAATAATTACTTTTGGTCTATGATTTGCCAAAATTAATTATCCTAGGGAGCCTGTATTAAGACTTGCTGTTACCTGTTCTGCAAGTACAGATGCTCTAATAGGTTGTCCTGCATTAATTGCCCCAAATTAATGATTTAGTCTTTTAGCAATTTGTTCATCTCCTTCTTTGCTTTGTGTGTAGTATCTTTAATACATTGTCTTCTCAGCCAGATCTTTGCCATCTTCTTTGCATCACAGTAAATTTTACTGTGTTATAATTTTTTTGGTTTGGTTTTTTTTTTTAAATTCACTACTACTACCACCAAGAAATAGCTGATAATGCTGATTTTTGTCTACCTCTCCAGAAATGAGGAAATACGCAAGATAAGGAAACAAAATTTATCTGGGAAAGACAGAAATTTAATATGTTTTTCAGAGCACTATTCTGAAGGTCAGAATTGGAAACTTAATTACAAACTTGAAGTCTAAAGCTAGCAAAAGCAAATATCTTACACTATAAGGGAAAGACAACAACCCAGGTATCTCTCTTGTTTTATTTCTGTGAAGATTAATGGAAATGTTTAATGTATCATTGGAGAAGAGGTATAAAATGGAGATAATTAAAGATCAAAGAGAAAATGGCATTTCTAGGAAAACAGTTTAATTTGAAGATTTTACTTACATGGACATTTTTTTTATTTATTTCACTGTGATAATGTAGTAGACTATGACCCTACTGCTGCACAAATACTCTCCTTGAGAACAGGCTGGGTGGGTACTGGCTGCCTTTGGAAAAGTCCAGGTAAATAGTAACTGAAGTTGTCTGCTGCTCTGTAAATGACACCGTTGCAAAATGAGATATTCAAAGTTCCTTGGAGTTTCTGCCTTTTTATAAAGAATAATTAAATAGATACAGATTCTGGGAATAATAGTTGTGATATATCTCAACGCAAAAAAATTGGAGTCATCTCAAACCAAAGAGCTTTGGAGGAATAATAAGCAAGCTTTTGTCAGCTTGCTTATTCCTTGTTGCTGGTGGGTAATGAGGAATTTTATGATCAGAGATGGGTATTTGAGATCATCATCAGGAGGCAGTTTCATGGCCAGTCTGTTCCCTCTCTTTTTGGTCATGCCTGTGCAAGCCTTTGCAGTATCCTCACTGAAGCAGCAGACGCAGTGGCAGCGGGTCCAGCCCTGGGTTAGCAGCCCCGTGCTGCTGTGTTAGCTGACAGAAGTCAAACTCGGGGTAGCAGCGTGCAGCTGTTGTGCCCTGGAGAAGCAGATCCTTGTCTGCAGAGCTGTGGGTCACTCACATTGCAGAATTCCAGTACCCACAGCCCCATCAGGGTATTCACAGCACGCTCGTGTCCCCTCTCGGGCAAGCAGATGAAGAGGCAATGGGTCAGAGGGAGGTGAGAGGAAAACTGAAGGAGTTTGGAGACCGCTGTCTTAAAGTCTGTGAACTTGATTCATCTGCTGTAAGAGGGTCTTAAGACTGAAGGCTGAGGGAGCTGGGCCTCTTTAGCTTGGAGAAGAGGAGACTGAGGGGGGACCTTATTAATGTTTATAAATATATGAAGGGTGAGTGTCAGGAGGATGGAGCCAGGCTCTTCTCAGTGGTGTCCAATGATAGGACAAGGGGCAATGGGTGTGAGCTGGAACACGGGAGGTTCTGCTTAAATTTGAGAAAGAACTTCTTTACAGTGAGAGTGACAGCGCACTGGAACAGGCTGCCCAGGGAGGGTGTGGAGTCTCCTTCTCTGGAGACATTCAAGACCCACCTGGACACCTTCCTGTGTGATCTCATCTCGGTGTTCCTGCTCCAGCAGGGGAATTGGACTGGATGATCTTTTGAGGTCCATTCCAATCCCTAAGATTCTGTGATTCTGTGATAATTCAACTGCTTGAGTTCTTGTTAGACATCCTGTTACTAGTTATTGGCAGAGCAGGACCTAGTTGCAGTTTTTTGGCTTCTCAGATTGGAACAGATGTTGTAACCTGTTGCCTGGTGGATAAGCTCTGGTATTGCAGAGCTACCATCTGCCAGTTGGTGTGAGTTGTCCTCAGGAGTGAGCCAGATATTGAGTACACCACAGATTGCATTTGTTCTTTGGTTGTATGATGACATATTGAAAGCAATTGCAAGGCATTCTGAAAAGAAGAGAAAACATATATACTGCTTACTGATATACTGCTTACTGTCTGTGCTGGAACTCTTCTTGAAGTCCAGAGGTGTGTTTTGGGGTTTCTCATTGTGTAGTTTGGGGGGAATGGGGCGATGGGTGGGTTTGGTGTTACTTATTAAAGTAATTGAATATAATGCTGATAGTAGCTGGGGGTTTTTAATTAGTATTTACCTAGTATGCATGTGGTTCAGTTCTTGAGTAGTTTTCACAGGACAATTCTTTTTTTTCCATAGTGCTTTTTGTTTTGTCCCAACGCAAGCGCATAGGCGTACTCCTGCTCTTTGGCATGTTCCAGACCTATCTTTGCCATTCACAAAGGCTAATAATCAATCTATAGTGTTTGTTTTCGCCACAAAACTGACTCAGTGGTCTCTCAGCCTCTCTGTTTTCAGCTCAGGAGAACCTAATCCGTTGTGGTTTGGTAGCCTCTGATGGGTCTCTTCCAAGTACTTGTCCAGTCTGTTCTTGCACTTGGTCTAAGTTTATTGCACCTGCACTATCCAGCCAACAAGGAGTTTGAAAAATCTGCTACCTTTTGTATGAAATACCATCTCCTTTCCTCCTCAGAGGAGGAATGCTGCTGTATCAGTCATTTAGATTTTGCTTTCTTAGCTGTCATTTGAAAAGTTACCTTGGAGATACTAGCTGCTTAAGAAGATAACAGCCACACACGCCCCGTTACAGTTGACATGTGCATTCATTTCATTGCTTGTTTGAAATAAAAGCCAAAGGGCTATTGAGACTGGTCAGACAAATAAATGTGTGATGATCAAAACAGAATTGTTTGGCATCATGTTGGTATGTGGATAGTACTGTACATACAATATTATCTATTCCTTACTTATTTTTGCTGTTATATTAAGGTCAAAGATGTTTCTATCAGAGCATTAGTTGATTCCTGGACTTTACTGTTTGTACTTCCAGCAAAATAATGGCTTAGTCACTGGCCTGTCTAAAGACCTGGTGTTCTAACTACTTTGTTGATCCCTTTGAAGTGCCTTTGCACTAATACATGCAGCATGGGAAACAAACAGGAGGAACTGGATGTCTGTGTGCAGTCTGTGCTCTAATCTAGAAGTATTTTGATTAATAGAAATAATAGAATAGCATAGAATAATAGAAATCTGCTACGGAGAGATCTTTGGATTTTTATTGGCCTGTTTTTAAAGGAAAAGATGCACAAGCCTTGTACTGTCATTCCTTCCTGAAAACATTTGAATCCACTGTTCATATTGAAATAAATGTGTCAGAGCAGTGAATGTCTCGAGGCATTATGTTCTAATCATTTAGCATTGAGTGAGGGAGGAGGTCAAAACAGAACTTTCAACTCCTGCCCTTTGCCCATGGGTGTGCAAATAGCTCTGAACTAGTCTGGCTGTGGTCTGGACAGCTAAACATATAGAAGTGCCTGAAGGATGTATTTCCCCATGAAGATTGTATTGATTTAGAAAGATGAAAAGTTGTGAGTGAGGAACTTGAGAACTGCCACAGTGGATACAGTCCAGTTTGTGGTTTCCTTCTGATAATGCGTGGTGCTATGTGCATTAGAGAAATGGGTCTAAAAGCTTAATAATTATTGATTAGTGTGTGTTTAAAGAAGAGGTTATTCAGTTGTTCCTTCCTAATGTTAGCCAGAAGGTGGTAGTTCTTATGTGCAGTATTTTGATGCTTATAGCCCATGGGTTATCTGTTTAAAAAAACCAGTTGTGATTCCTATATACGTGCAGTAAAGAGAAGTGGAAAAACACATCCCTGCAAGCATCCAGTTGTGCTCACACCCTGTCAGGCTTTGACAGGATGACAAAAGTCACCACCACTGAATATTTATTTTACCTGTGAATTTAGTAAGTAATGTTCCCTCTTACCAGTTTCAGATTTGGCTTTGCCAGTCTCCTGCTTTACTCCTATGAGCGTAGGAAACTACAACTCCTTTGTGCATTGTGTGGCAGTAGATTCTGTTTCAAGTGAATGTTGCATAGCAGTAAGAAGGCAGGAGGAACAGAAGCAGAGCTTTCAAAATAAGAATTGTGTATTCATTATGTGTTTGAGAAAGCCTGTAGACGTTTTAAAATGAAATGTACCCGTATGGGTTTCTAGTCTATCTTTAAAATTCATTACAGTGGCAAATTTGTTCACTTCAGTGCAAGCTTTATCTCTTTTTTTTTTTTTTTTTCAGAAAAATAACCTCATCCCTTCATTGTAGAAAAATAGCTTTTGTATAATTTATTTTGAATCGTTTCTCTTTACTATCAAAGAAAAGGGTAAGTTTAGCTGCCATTTTATTTTCCCTTTTGAGGAGTGCTTGGGCACAGAAAACATCCTCCTGTAAGCCAGAAGGATAGGTGACTTGCTGCTTCATCTGCGGGCAGAGAGCTGGGAGTCCTGGGGATTCTTCAGTCAGACAAAAGCCTGGAATTCATTCTTTTTGAGCTTTCACAGAATTAATTGGACTAGAAGCTCCAGGTAAACAGGACATCATTCACAAGCCAGAGAAGGTGGTCAAGAATGTATTCATTATCTCAATTTTTTTCCCCCCCAGAAATACTTAGAGGAAGGGGAGGGGAAAAAGTTTATTATCTAATTTTAGAATGAAATTTAGTTACCTAATTTGTGGAAATCCATCTAGGTTTGGAGAGTCTGGAGAAATTAAATGCTGTCAGATAAGTGCATAAGAGAGAGAGCACTGTGAAACTTTGCTATTTCTGAGATACCAGCAATTGTCATCCCTTCCTGTCCATTTTCTCCACCTGGGAACTTCTACAGAAAATTCATGTAAATAAATACTCTTTTCAGTTAATTTAATCTGAATTGTAGGCAGCCTGAAACTTCATCTATTTTGATGGTAAATTCAACATTCTGAGTGTGTCAGATTTGTGTACTCATGGCGCATAACTGGCACAGAGGTTGGCAGAGGAAGAAACTGCAGTTTTGGCAACGAGGTGAGGGGCTTTGTGTAGCCAGTGAGGCATGGGGAGACAGTTTGGATTTCA
The DNA here is from genome assembly GCA_907165065.1 of Caprimulgus europaeus. The sequence goes on along the minus strand of OU015532.1, from coordinate 44,084,523 downwards.
ACACAGGCAGAAAACATTCTGACCACACGCTTACATGATCAACAAGTGAAACAAGAAAATATTGACAAGTGGTTTACTGTATTTTGAGGCGTGTAACCTAGGGGTTATCTGTTTAAAAACAAAACTGCAATTCAGCAACGACTGTAGGGATGGGGATGTGCACAGATAATACGAGGGGAAGTTTATTCTGGGACCTGTCTCCTTCAGAGCTTCACAGCGTCTGATTTCCCCACAGCCTCGCATCCTTTCCCATAGTTCACTCTCACCATCCCAGTAGCCCCTCAGATTTGTGTGTGTTGTCTGAGGTTCAGACTGTATAAAATAAAAGCTGGTATTATCTTTAGCTTTCAGGGTTAATTGCTCATTGAAATGAGCAAGGCTTTCTTAGGAAAGAAAATAGGACACAGGGGTTTGTTTGGGGGTTTTTTGTTTTGTGGGGGGAATTTTTTTGTTTGGGGGTTTTTTGGTTTTGACCCTCGGGGTGTGATGTAATTCTGTAAATTTAAAAATAAAAGCAAAACTTTCAGCATTTGTACCCTGCAATCTGAGGAGCATATATAGCAATATATTCTGCAGCTAATGGAGGGCTTCAGAAGTGTAAAAAAGTGAGATTTAATCTGCAGTGTGTAGAAGTTTTAAATGTTCGTGTTGTCAGATTAGCATCACATTTAAATGTGTAGCTGCAGTCCATAGAGCTTGGAATTTCAGACATTGTTTCTATTATCCTTTGAATAGAAACAGTCAAAGAATGGATCTGGAAGCTAGCAGGAATTTGACATCTGAGCAAAAAATAAGTGTGTTTAGCTCTCTTATTTTTCTTTCTTTGTGACCAATGGCTAGGATGACTTGTGGTTTTTATAATTCCAGAGTAACATTGCCTCCTCATTTAATTATTCTTATTTCTGTGCAGTAGCAAAACACCATCTTTTTCCACTCTTTTGGATATTTGCACAAGTGAAGTCCCTATGTCTTTTAATTTCACTAGCCTGATATCTTTAACTAAATAATGTGAAACCTGTTTGTACACTAGTGTTTTGTCACTGAAATTGCCATCCTTACTGCAGAAGTATGGTGCCCTGAGGCACTGAGTCTTGGCTGACATCCCTTCACGTATTTATTCACCATTCTGGTATGGATTTTTCCTTTCCCCTGAATTTTACATGTAAAATATTTTTGACACTGTTCATTGAATGAAGTGAGCACTTCACAAGAAAAATGAGAATAAGTATAACAAGAATTAAAAAATAACGTGCAGCAGGATAGTTGCACAACACCAGTGTTTTGATTATCAAAGCCAGCAGACTGAATTTGACATGGAGTATAACAGTGTGACAGTGCCTGTAACTTGTTGCAGTTTTATCTTAAGGGAACAAGCAGATATGACTTCCATTTTGGGGAGCAGAGGGATGAGGGAAAGGGTGGGCACAGGATCAAACAATGATGCTTTAGCGATTTTCTTCAGTAAACTAATCAATCTCAGTAACCTTTTTAAAACCCATTTTCTGGAATATCTGTTGCCAGCATTATCTTTCATTGAACTTACAGTGAGCATGGTTGCTGGGTACTTTACTGGCTACTTTAAAAAGCTAAAGATGACTGGAAAACCAGAAGGAATGAATTCTGGTCTTCATGGGTAAGACCAGAATTTACAGTGTTGGCCGATAGATTTATGTGAACAGCGGCAAGAACCCCACCATACCTTCTGCTGTTCTAATCCTATAAACCTGAAGTGTTTCTGGGGGCAAAATCCATCAAGTGAGCTCCAGGCTGAATTCAACATTTGGGTATCATGTGTTTTACACAACATAGCACTTGTCAAGTGGGAAGCCTGTAAGATGTGTCTGAAGGTAGATACAACAGTTTACTGGGAGCTAATAAAGTCACCCGTGCTCTTTAATGGTGGCACTTAGCAAGTAACTTACACCTTTTTCATTAAAGAATAGCCTTTCTTGCATTTACCACATAGTAAGAACATGCATGAAGTAGTTACTGTTGAATATCTGAAGTGTGCTAAATTCACATCCTCTCTTATTTTGCAGCAACATGCATATTTCTTTGTATTATGAGGCCTAACTCCTTTAAATAACATCTCAATTAACCTCACTGTAGGCAAAAAAGAGGAAATATTCTTTTTTTCTTTCAGAGGTTGGAAATGGTTATTTATGAAAAGAGAATTGACATGCTGTTAAAGTGCAAGCATGAAGAAAGCTGTATGTACTGGCCAGTCTAAATAACTACAAGTACACGTTGCAGCCATTGACAGCCGTGAAAGAAGCGACCACAACTGCCCCAGCGTGCATTTCTTGATGCTCTAAGAGTTTATTTGCTGGTTGTATCAACCATAGGTGTATGACTTAATCTGAATCCATGTTGCACTTGAATTAATCACACCTGGAGTGCTCAGATACACCCAGCTGCTTCTGCAGCACTCTGTCTGCAATCAAATATCTCTGCATCTCCCAGTGTATCCAGTGTTAGTTTGGGTACTGGAGATGTAACAAGAGGTCTGCATTGTGTGTATAAATACACCTCACAGTTTCTTGATCAACATGTTGTTCCTGTTTTAGTGATGGAGCAGCTGAGGTGTTCTGATCAGTGCTTTCAAATATTATAAACCAGATTTCAACAAATCACTCTTTCCCTTTCTTTGCCATCCCTAGGCTCTGTATATCTCTGCATTTATAGACGCGTGATGGACAAAGTATTGTTTCTAGAACAATGTACGTTTTCCTCCTATAAAAGGAGAAGGTTTTGGCATTCTGTGGTAGTTAACGAATTTTTGAGTAATCAAATCTTCTTAGCTTTGATTTTTAGCAGGTTCAGAGAAACATTCTGGTTTGGATTTTTCTCCCTAGAACTTAGGAGAGTGTCAAAAATAGTTCACAAGGTGAAAAGAGGGAGATCAGCCATCGGCAATGTTGATGGTGAAGGAACCTCTTGACTTCACACCTACAGTGTTGGTGATATGGGAAGTGTCTATCTGAACCTCAAGGCCGTGGACTGCCATTTTGGGAGGCAAGGAGTTAGCTGGGGATGGAAAGACTGGAGTTTGTATTCTTTCTGGTCTGTTACCCATTGCTATCTTCATGGATCTGACACTCTGTTTATCTGACAGTGCGCTCAGTACTGCTTCGCCAGGGAAAATCGCACAAAACAAGCCCAGTGCATCAGCATTTTCATTGTGTATTAAGCTGAGCCTCCCTTCACATGGTCACATCCCCTTTTTAATCTGGGATTCCATGTCCCTTTCCCAGTCCAGCCTGTTTCTGTGGTGTCTATTGCTGGTCTCCCTGAGCTTCTGTTTCTGTGGTTTGAGTGTTTTTTGTGTGGCTGAGTGTTAAGACCTGCAGGACTTTTGGAAGTGGCGTTGTTTGGGCGTTAGGCAATACACTGGTTTAGTGTTAGTAGTTTGACACAGACTGAGGTGATGGCTGCGTTCAAGTTGGATTTCCTCCCAGAGATGATGGTGGACCATTGCTCCTTGAATGCTAGCCCTGTGTAAGTATTTTGTTTTCATGTCTTAACTTTTTAACGACAGTGATAGTTGGAGTTGCTGCCACTGAAGCCTCTGCTCTCCAATGAACCCCCCTTGGTCATGGGGGCAAAGAGAGATAGGAGAGCCTGTGGTTTGTTTTCTTAGTAAAGAAATCCTAGTGGGCATTGACATTTGATGTTGGGTTCTGGATAGGGGTTAAAATTATCTGATAATTTTGGAGACAAGGGCTAAGAAGGAATAAAGCTATTTGGCAGTACTGTTTATAGTATGCTACAGGTGCTTGTAGTATAAAATCAGTTATGAAATCAGTTCTTGGGAGAACAGTTTCTCTTCTTCCCTGTTAATGACTCCAGACTAAACCTTTTAATTAGGAATGAAAGATTCCTCGAATACTGTTGAGGTCATGTTAAGAGTTGCCCAGTTAACAGGAGCCATCCTGTGTCCTTGATGCTACCCATGATGTAGAAGACAGGGCTGAAAATTATTATTGGAAGAGGATAAATTATTTCCAGTTCTCAATTGGAATGAAAAGACATTGAATGAAAGGAGGTAGTTTACATCTTTGTAAAAGGTATTGTTTACCTTGGATATTTGGAGAGGTGCTGGCCACTTCTGAGTGGAAAGGTAGAGATAAATGAAAGGATTTATGATGATTCCTTTCCCTTTTTGTAAGAAGCTTTGTTGTTTCTGAGGTCTGTTCATACAGTTAAAAAATTATGAGCTTTCCCTGGCATCAGTTTTTCCTTAGGCTCTGAACAGCAGCCTGCTGAGGGGAAAAATTAACTAAACATGACCTCTTTTGGAATTATTTTTTTTTTTCTTTAATTCTATTCAGGGGGGAACACGATTGCAGATGGACAGTGAGAAGAACACTGTTTACTGTAATGTGTCATTAATAAGGCAATCAAAACATATCTTTAAAGGAAAAAAAGCAGAGATGAAGAAAGGTGACCACTCTGGAAGAAGGCCACCTGTATTCTTCAACAAAGAGTCTGGGGGTGGGGGGAACCATTGTGTAGTTACTGTTCCACTCCCCATGTCCTTTCTAGATCACGCAGGGGTTGGTCAGCAATTTTAACTTACTAATCGCTGTAGCTGCAATGGGATGTTGTTACAGCCAGGCTTCCACAGAGATAGGTCCTGTGGTGTCCCAGCCAGGCTGTGAGCGATGAAGAGACTTCACATTGCGCTTGGCAAACGAGGAGGAGTGGTCCAGGAAGCGGTGTGTGACTGTCAGTGACCGGGGTGGAGTACAACACCGTTTCATTAACGGGCTGTAAACTGCTCCTATGGCCAGATGTAACACCTTGGAGCCTATTGAGCATTCCCATGCTCAAAACTTCCTTCTTGTTGTCTAAGCCTAACAAGTGACTCTTTTCCTATGTCAACACCCTACCACTACTCAACTAGATTCAGTCTGGACTAGGTTGTCCAATCCCAAACTGTTCATGTACAACCCAAGCCTGATTTTTTTTAGTTTTTCTTTTTTTTTTTCCCAAATGCAGTTGAAAGCTCCCTAGTTTCACAAAGAACTATTGCCTTGTAAACCTTTGAGGAAACTTCTCATCCATTCACTTGTACTTGTTTCTCTGTTTTAAGATGAATCTTCACCCTGGGAAACCACTCCAGATAGTCACAGCTAAAAAGAATGAAAAAAATGTTACCCCCTCATTTGCAGTGGTTACCAGTAACTTCAGTAGTCTGTGGGTAGACTGAGTTCAGGTTCCTTCCTCTTCTGGTTTCTTTTTCTGTAAAATCTTACATAGCTGAACTAGTGATATTTTTCAGTCATCTCAACAAATTTTATGTCCTGAATCCCAGATGTTGACTACACTATAGGAACAAACATTAGGAAAAGTTTTTAAACAGCTGTGCAGAGGGTGTTTGGTTTCCAAGTGCACAGCTTGCCAGTTAATGTGAATGATATTTCTGAATATTTTCTGGTATGCAAGACTGGGAATGTGCAAGAGTCTCTCTTTATATGTATATTTTAATTATATTTATATATATATATGTAGAAATATATTTATTGTACCTCACTGTAAGCATACTTTTTCTAGCTGCAGTAGCATCTAGAATCTATGGAAAGATAAAAACCAGAAATTCCTTCTTGTTTTTCATAGCTCAAAGAAAATGAATGGCACACTGGATCACCCAGACCAACCTGATCTAGATGCTATCAAGATGTTTGTGGGTCAGGTCCCACGGAGCTGGTGTGAGAAGGATCTAAGAGAGCTTTTTGAACAGTATGGTGCTGTCTATGAAATCAATGTCTTGAGGGACAGGAGCCAAAACCCTCCTCAAAGCAAAGGTGAGAACTTCTCTACTTCTTATGTGGGACCTGGGCTCTCAGCTGCTTTCACATAGTTACAATCTTAGCAGTTTGCTTATTCAGACATCCCTGTATGTTGGAGCTCTCTGTGACCAGGTGTGCATGCAAGCCCAGGCTTTAGGGTCTTTAAGTCTATGTGTCTCATTAATCTTGGACTGTGATCCAGTCATTAGCTGAGTTTTTTTTTTAGAGCTCAGAAGTGATGGGGATGCTTGAAGAGTATGAATTATAATTGCAAAGCAGAACATAAAATTAATACTCTGCTGCTCCAGAGCATTGTTGTTATGCTATGGTATGATCAAAATGTTGCTGGGAAGTGTCACAGTTTCAGATAAAATATAAAATTGAGGTATTAATCATCTGTGTACATCAAATATTTGTGTACATCAGATCCTTATTAAATATTGTACCTGGATTTGCAGCTTATTTATATGCAATATCTTATTTCCTGTGATACTAGGTATGTTTTGAGTCCTATCAAGTAATTGTTAAGTTTAATAATGCAAGTAGCCAACAACTATTTGGCAGATATATCTAAATATTTGTTTTACTGGTGTATTGGTAATGCTGGGTCAATTCTGAATCTATCCTGGTTTATTACACTTAAACATCTTTTTTAAACAGTCACAATCAGTAGTACCTACCTATTTCAGTATCTGACCTCTTCTACTTGTCACACACTTTGCATTGGAAGGATGCAAGTGGGACTTCAAATTCCTGTACAGCATGTCAGCATTCATGGTGCTTTTTCTTTTTGTTTCAACTGCAGGGTGCTGTTTTGTGACATTTTACACCCGTAAAGCTGCACTAGAAGCACAGAATGCTCTTCACAACATGAAGATCCTCCCAGGGGTAAGAAAAGAGCCATGCTTTCTTCACAACTCTTGTTTTTCTGTGCTCTGGCACCACTGATGTACAAACATGTGTTACCTTGCCCTCAAATAATGCTTTAAAAGAACTATTCAGAAGAGCAGTGTCATGAGATTTGTGTGATAACAGATCTGAAGGGAATTTGGAAGCATTTGGGAGAACAACATGGTAGTGAAGTGAGTGGATGTGGCTCCTGCAATACTGTCTGAGGAAGAATGATGTCATACCGTTAGGAAAGCTTTTCTTTCTTCTAGAAATGTGTGTATTGTTACATGTGCACCTCTGTAGACGTGATTTAGGCTACCATTTCTTTCTTCCACAATTCTAATGGGATGTATTTCATGTAGTATAAAGTGAATGCATCGAGGATTAAATAATCTTTTTACGTTTCAGATGCACCATCCTATCCAGATGAAACCAGCTGACAGTGAAAAGAGTAATGGTAAGCTGTACTAAAGTCTGAATTTGATGGCATCATTTGTGCTAATAGGGAAGCTTGAGGATTTTCCTTTTGTTGAACAGCTTCTGATTCATCAGAATCTATGTCTTGAATTGTGCACCTGATTTTTTTAAAAAAGAAAACAAAAAAAAGGTGTGTTTTCAATATAGTTGGTAGCGTAAGTGATGTCTCTAAAATTCCATGAGTCAGTATCTCCCACTGCTGCTGCTTGTGGTAGAACCATGTTGTCAGTTAGGGAAACATCCAGTGAGTTCTTCTTTGTACTAAGGTGTTTTAAATCTTTGTTGGGGACATGGACAGTGGGATTGAGTGCACCCTCAGCAAGTTTGCAGATGACACCAAGCTGAGTGCTGTGGTTGATACTCTAGAGAGACAGGATGCCACCCAGAGGGACCTTAACAGGCTAGAGAAGTGGGGGCATGTGAACCTCGTGAAGTTCAACAGGGCCAAGTGAAAGTTCCAGCAACCCCAGCCATGGATACAGGCTGGGCTGGAAGTGGATTGAGAGCAGCCCTGTGCAGAAGGACTCTGGAGTATTGGTGGATGAAAAACTGAACATAAGCCAGCCAAGAAAACCAGTTGTATCCTGGGCTGTGTCAGAAGAAGGACTAACAGGTCGAGGAAGGCAATTCTCCCACTCTGCTCTGCTCTCATGAGACCCCACCTGGCATACTGTGTTCAGCTCTGGGGCCCCCAACATAAAGGAGATGTGGACCTGCTTGAGCAGGTCCAGAGAAGGGCCACAAAGATGATCAGGGGGCTGGAGCACCTCTCCTATGAGGACAGGCTGAGAGAGTTGGGGTTTTCCAGGATGGAGAAGAGAAGGCTCCGAGGAGACCTTATAGCGGCCTTCAAGTATTTGAAGTGAGGCCTACATGAAAGATGGGGAGGAATTCTTTTATCAGGGAGTGTAGTGATAGGATAAAGAGTAATGGCTTTAAACTGGAAGAAGGGAGGTTTAGATTAGATATTGGGAAGAAGTTCTTTGGTGTGAGGGTGGTGAGACACTGTCCCAGGTTGCCCAGAGAAGCTGTGGCTGCTTCTCCCTGGAAGTGTTCTCGGCCAGGTTGGATGAGGCTTTGAGCAACCTGGTCTAGTGGAAGGTGTCCCTGCTGCTGGCAGGGGGTTGGAACTGGATGAGCTTTAAGGTACCTTCCAACCCAAACCATGCTGTGATTCTATGAAAGCTAGAAATGCTTTTTCAAGTGCTTGAGCCATTTCAGGCAAGGCCTGTCGCAGCTACGGTGGGAGTCAAGTATTCTTGTAGTGTACAAAGGAGATTGAGAATTCACAGCAGTTCAGTAGAGGAATAACTGAATATTTCTGCACATTGGCCATTTCAGATCGATTAAGACATTAAGCATCTACCACTGGGTAATGATTGTTTATCCATGTATTTCCATGAGGAGTTTATATGCAGACATATATACACATTCAGATGTGTGTGTGTCTGTAGATACTGCTGCAAGATAAGTAAGGAAAGTGTTCAGCACCTTGTAGTTTCAGCCTTTCTAGTCTTGGCTGAATTTTATTTTCTTCATTTGCCATAGTTACAATAAGATTAGCATTGCAAAATGAAGAAGATAATCCTAGTTCCAGAAATCTTACCTCTTCAGATAATTGCAAACAGAAGATGAGAGGTATGGGTGACATATAGTAGGAGTAATTCCATCTGCAAATTCCTCCATATGTATACAGAATATGTTTCTGTGTAAATATATCTAGGAAGGAGTAATTATTTTGAAGTATTGTTGGGAGGAGAACAGAACAGGTTCTCTAAACTAAAACTGATGTTGCATTATATACACACAAATATCCTGGGAAAAAATGGAAAGAGGAAAAAAAGTATTTAATGGAATTTTAGGATGGCAGTTCTGAGATTATTATATAATTATATAATATTTAATAAAAAGTGTAGGTGAAAATATTGGCAAGAAAACATCAGTTAAAAGCATTTGACCTTGCCATTAATAAAAGGGATTCTGGATCTCTTGAACTACAATGGACTGCAAAAAGAATTTGAAAGCAGCTTTCTGCTCTAAGAGCTTGCAAGTGAACTGCATACAACATTAAGATTTAATAGGCAGATAAAGTCATGTCAGCTGGAATAGTTGGGAGTTTTCCTCTTCAACACCATAGAAGACTTGACAAATAAGCTGATTTCTCCCCACCATGGCACTAAATAGGAGACTTTCTCTCTTGAAGCTTCAAATTGTGCTAAGGCTTTCATCATATTACATTTTATATTGTACTGTATGTTGTATTTGCAAACTGTTTTATAGTTCCACATGGTATTCTGCATAATTTGCTTCATCCTTTAAAAGTATTTCAGAGGTGACTAACATCCTTAAAGAAGTAAAATGAGACATAAACTGTTCTGCTCTGGATTGGAATTTACCCCACTCCCTTAAGTGACCTTAAAGTGACATTATTAACCACTAAGTGAATAGTTAAGAGAAATGTCTTTCTGGACCATGTATTTTAAAATAGTCTGCACACTGAAAGATATTCTTCAACTCATGTATCTAGTAGCATCAGCACTGACAGGCAAGAGACAGTAGCACACAGTCCATCGTTCTGATTTGAGGTGTTCTCATGCTTTTGGTACAGATCAGAATGGATTAATCCAAACCAGAACTAAATCTGGTCTGTTTTAGCAACTGCTGTTGCTTCCACTGTTGAGACAGGAGCATGAGGAAATAGGCAGATCTAAATTTAAGTAACTGGCATGATAGAGGCTAGAAAGCAGCTTTCTGCAGCTCACTTGCTTGTTTAGTTACAGTTAGGTATGTTGGTAGTCTAAAGTTAGAAGAGATAGAGGAGAGAGGATGGAAGTAATCAATAAAATACATACAAGTCTCCTCTCCCTCACCAGGAATTGAATGTAGGAGATACAGGGAAGTGCTGAATCTGATGTATTTTTTTCCAGTTCTTACATTCTTGCAGCTCACAGGCTTGCAAGGGAGAAACAGTCAGCAAAATGTAAACATAAAACAACATAAAACAGGCATCCTTCAGGTTCATATGCATCCTCTTAAATTGAAGAGATTCCATGACTGGGAATCTGGTTTGACAAGGCCCTACCCTAAATACAAGAGAAATAACTGCAGCTGATGGGGAAAACTTGACAAAATAAGATCTTGTAAGCACATATTTGCTGATAATACTCTTATCCTTTGATTCCTTAGCAGTAGAAGATAGGAAGTTGTTTATTGGAATGATATCCAAGAAGTGCAATGAGAATGATATCCGAGTGATGTTCTCCCCCTTTGGGCAGATTGAGGAGTGCAGGATATTGCGGGGCCCTGATGGCCTGAGCCGAGGTAAGCAGGAAGCTTTTCTGACGTTGAAGGTTCTCCACTGAATGCTGCCTGTTGCAACTCAAGGTGGCATTTCAGCTCTTTGTGTGATTCACCCTGCTCACCCCACCCCTCCCAAAATAGGCATTTTCATTTCTTTATTCATCCTAGTAATTGCAGATGTAGTGAATTACTTGATTCCTTTTTGGTTTTTTTCTCCAGGTTGTGCATTTGTGACTTTTACAACAAGAGCCATGGCACAAACTGCAATCAAAGCAATGCACCAAGCACAAACCATGGAGGTAAAACAAGTCAGTGGGTGGCAGGGGAAGATGTAATTAGTCAGGCAGTCACTATGGAGTTTGGAGGACTGGAGAGCAGAGAGAAGTGCAGTGTGTGTTTCTTTGCAAATACTACTCCAGGAGCCTTGTGTTTGTTCTGCTCCTGTTTTAGAGCTAGAGATAGAAACTTCATGTGCAGAGAAAATAACAAAATACAAAACAGAATTAAAAGCAAATGAGATTTTGAACCTTTAATGAAATGTGCTGCTTGAATATATATATGTGTGTGTATATGCATGTGGGGGGGAGGATGGTGCTCTAGTGACTGGATCTTAACACTGTGTTTTTGTGACTGCTGGGGATAGCAGGTATGTAATTGTTTGAATTGCTGTTCCCAGGGTTGCTCTTCTCCCATTGTGGTAAAATTTGCAGACACGCAGAAGGACAAAGAGCAGAAACGAATTGCTCAGCAACTCCAACAACAAATGCAACAGATCAGTGCTGCCTCAGTATGGGGAAACCTGGCTGGTCTCAACACACTCGGACCCCAATACTTAGCAGTGAGTTTCTCATTTGGGTTCTTTTTGACTCTTCAAGGGTTGCAGTGTCTGATTGTCTTGCAGTGTTTAATGTATTTATTTTAGATGGCTCCTGATGTATAGGAACAGGGTTCTTAATCCCCAGTTTGTGGATGAGGAGGCTGAAATTAAGTTACATGCTAACAACTAGTCAGGATACATTTAAGTAAGGATTTCAGCCCCAGTCACTGTAGCCCTAACTACTAAAACTTCTGTTTTTTCCCTTGTCTTCTGTAGAATGACTTTGTGCTGGGAACATTTTCTTCATATGCTATGGCTTCAATGTTTATCTGCATAAATGTCCTTTTCTTGTCTATCTAATGACATAGTTCTTGTATTCCTCTTCCATCTTTCCTTTTTCAGCCTTTATTTCTCTCATCCTCTTTTAGTGAAACTTAGAACAGTAGTCAGTGCTGTCCAAATAGGAAAAATAAAACAACAAACCAAAAAAAAACAAACCAAAACAAAAAAACCCAAAACAACCCAAAAAAATAATCTACACAGAAAATAGAGAGAAACTACTCTCTTCAGCAAAAAAACCCACAACAGAGGGTAGTCTGCTGTTTGTGACTGAGTTCAGTTGATTTTACTGGGTCCCTAAAGGGTGAACTTTTCATCATCTGATGTGTTGTGGCTCATGTGGATTGCCAGAGTAGCTATGAGAACTGTATTCATGCAGTATAAGGCCTGGGGAAAAGGAAAGTTTCCTCTCATTCTTGGTATGGCACACTGTTGAAGTCGAGGCATTCTCTCTTTTACTACTGCTTTAGGTTTAGTAGATTGGAATTTTTTATAACACCACCTAATTAATGGAGAAAGGAATAGGAAATCCCTCTAAATAGCTTCCAAGCTGAAGCTTGACATTTCTCTCATGGCTGCTGTGTGTCAGGAAAGTGGAGGGGCTTCCATCTCACTTTGGTTTTTGGATGGCATTTGCCATTTGGGCTGTGCTGGCAGTGTCAGCTGTAAAGTCTGGCTTGAGGTAGTGTGTCCTCACACGTGTCAATCCTGCCTAAGGTGCTTTGAGTAGGGGCTGTCTCTCACCAGTGATCCAGCTGGGTTTGTCGTGGTGTGTTAGCTCTAAACTTCCCTCGATTTGATTACACTGAGTGGGGAAGGCACTGTGCTCATGCTTTGGCTGCAGTGTGATGCATGGGCAGCGTGGGTTTTCACTGTGGTGCTGCTCTGGCTGTGCTGTGTGAGGGGAATTCTCTTCACGCTTTGCTACGGTGTGGTGCATGGGCAGTGGGAATTCCCTTTGTGACGGCGCTCTGGCTGTGGTGTGATGCACTTTCTCCCAGAAGCGGAGCCAGCCCTCACTCTCACTCTTGTTTTGTTTTTTGGTGTAATGTCTAGCTTTATTTGCAGCTCCTTCAGCAGACAGCAGCTGCCTCATCTGGGAACCTGAACACACTGAGCAGCCTCCACCCAATGGGAGGTGAGTTTTTTTTTCCCACCAGAAGGCAAGTTCAGTGCTAAAGAAAAAAGGAGGAAGGTAGAGAAAGTAGCCAAAAGGCTGTAGACCCATTAAACTCATTTGAAATAAGTAGTCCTGAGTTTACCCACTCCTTTGGAATGGCAGGAGTCCTCTACTACAAGTGTGGAAGTTCCTTCTTAATCTTAGTTAATCCTTGTCCCTAAGGTAAGTTGTGGTGTGCTGATAATCTCCCCTACCTCTGGCATTTAAAATTATCTTCCCTTATGGGTACAAAAAGATTGGCTCTGCGTATTTATTTTCATTCCAACAGGTGTGTATTTGAAGCATTGTGTTTTGAAGTAAGCACTAATGCTTGTGTTTCAGTGATACTGGATTCTTAGGTTTCCCATTTTAAATTCTTTTTTCTTAAATACATTGAAGTTTAAAATGCAATGTTGGTAGGAGGGTGAACTTGCCATTCCTTCATGTTCTTTAATTCCTTCGTTTGAATTATGCTTGATTACGCCATTGCTGGTAGGGAAATACCAGCTTAAGATATTTCTGAAGATATTAAGTATCAGCCAAATCCCTTGCTGTGAACTGGTAGTCAGAATATTCACCGAGTACAGCAGCACTGGGGCTGCAAATTCATCGTCCCTTCTGTCTTTGCAGGGTGGGGGATAATAAAACACATTAGTAACTCAATTTTCTAAATTCTTCTGCTGGCAGAAAAACTATAGTTTTGGTGTTAAAACTGAACGTTTTAAGCTTTTAAAATTGCCTCCTGGAGTTGTATGGTAGTTTACAATGTTATATGCCCTGTCTCTGCAGAGGCTGATGGAAAATTGTTAAGAAACTAAAGTGTCTTTGTACATCTGACTTGTGTTGGTCACCCATCAGTAACAGTTACAGTTTATACTTGAGGTTGATTCTAACCTTAGCTTCTTTTGTTTATTTTTTTTTCATGTTAGACCTCTTCAGAGCTCTTAGATCTAAGATTCTTGCAAAAGCAATTTTTAAAAAATAAATTTCACTAATACCCTGTGTGGTGGTCATCTATAATAGATTGCTATGTCCATTATACTGTTTTTTCCCCCCTTCTTGTGTCTGTTCAAAAGCAAGTGGTAATAAAGGAGAAAAACAGTACAGTGGTTTGTGTGAATTGTTACCACAGTAAGAACTGGGGCAGGGGGAAGGGGGTAACAAGCTGAGGTTGCCTATGAAGTTTCATGGTAATTCTGTCTTCACTATTTTTTAAAAAACACCTTAAAAATTGAGAACTCTGACATATAAATAGCATATTGCATGGTGTTTTGAAATAATTATTTCAAACCTGTGATTCTACACAGAAAGAGTTTTAGTTTCAAAGTGGTGGTAATATCTTGGCTGATCTCCTTTCTTGAAATTCATAGGGGAAAAAATAAGTAGGTCATTAGATCCAAAAACTATATCCACTTTGTAGACAAAATTTAGTCTTGACTCTGTTTTCCCATCTGCTTTCAACTAATGTGGTGACAGGTGCAGTGTGCACACACCAAACTGCTTCAGAAAGGAAGCAAGCAGCTCTGTTCTGCACTACCTCTAACCTTGCACTTTTAACCCTGTGTTGCACAATAAAAACAAAATATATAACTTTTTGGTTCTAACTTTATGCTTTTATGTTACAATGGCACCTTGATAATCTAAATGAAGGTAATGTCTAGTTTCAGGCATTAAATGTGGTTAGGGAAACAGATCCTGTCACAAAGAAAACAATTAGAAAATATATATATATATATATATATATATATATATATATAAAACTATGCTAAAGGTAGTAGAAGTTTTTTAGAAAATAAATAGTTTATACTGCATTATCACTTACATTCTTACATTGTCTGTTGCATACTTAAATGACAAAAACTGAGTTTTTAATTATTTGAGATATGTGCTTTGTCACCAAGTACTTACTAAATATGCAAAAAATGAGGTGCCACATCTGCCTAGGGTGTTTTGATGTTGTTATGTGAATGATAATTAATTTAATTTTAATTTTGTAGTGAAGAATTACTAGGGATTGTCTGAAGTCAGGTGAAAAGAGGAGGAGTTGTTAGAATAAGCAAAGGTAGAGACAAAAAGGGGAAATAAGGGAAAAGGGAAGAGAGCCAGAATTGGAAGGATGGAGCTAGCTACCAAAGGATGGCTGGAATGGAGAATTCAGAAGAAAATTGGTATCAATAATAATCAGTGTCAGTACTGCCCACATGGTTTCATTCAAAGATTATGTCTCAAAATTAAGGTCAGTCAGATGAGTAAATTAACAAGTAAAAGTTCATCAACACAGGGATACCTTTCTCCCCCTGCAGCCAGTATTCCTGGCTGCCTACCTACAACGTCCTCGATGTTTCCCATTTCCCTCGCCCCTTTTGTTTGAGCAGCTGGCTAACCTACCCGTACATTGGCTGATCTTGTGGTCAGGAGTTACCACTGAACATTGTCTCACAATTTACTGTTGCTTCTTGGCTGCCAAGGAGACCAAACAAAGAGTGCTGATACTCAGATTAAAGGTTTGACTTTGTGGCCACTGTGATGTGTAGGCCTTCTTGAAATAATTCTGTAGTTATTGCTGTTCCCATACAAAGGCAGTGGAGAGACAGGAGAGAAGAGGAGGTTGTTGGCCTTGTGTCTAGACAAGTTCTCTGGCTTGCAGGTGAGCTGTCAGACCCTGGCTTAACTCTCAGTGAAAGCTGCTATGCTTTTGTGACTGCAGAGAGCACTGCTTGAAAATTTCTGTACTCTGGAGTCTACATCTGGGTTCATGACCTGGTCTTTTACCAAAACTCATCAATCTGGGCAAAGAAAAACTTCTTTAGTTATAACAAGGAATTGCAATGTAGAAAGGATTAGTAACTAGTGTTAAGCCTGTTGTTTTTAAGCTCCTTCCCATTACTCCCTTGTGATGTGCTGAGGTTTCTGGATCTGTTGAGCTTGGCTGCTGGTGACTATTACAGGAGAAACTCTGTGCATTCTTGGATGTGTTGCAGGACTGAACGCGATGCAGTTGCAGAACCTGGCTGCGTTAGCAGCTGCGGCCAGCGCAGCTCAGAACACACCGAGCGGTACCGCAGCGCTCACTTCCTCCAGCAGTCCCCTGAGTGTGCTCACCAGCTCAGGTAAGAGACTGCCCATGCTGCAGTGTGTTACCACACAGGTTACCTTGGAATAGGTGTCACCTGTTATGTTTGTCCCTTTTTGACACTGTCATGTTGATTCTTTAACAGAGAAGCAGTTTTACTCGTAGGTTCACTGGCCTTTGCTTAGGGTAGATATCTTTGCCACCTGCTGTTTTCCTTCCTCCAAATAGTTTGATTAATTTAGAGTAAAATGAATTTTTGAGGTCATCATGAAGCAGCAAGGTAAGTGACCTCTTCCCAATCATGTTATTACAGTCTCATCACATATTTGCTTTTCTGTGATTTTAGGCTGTTACTGTGGCAGATGTACCCTATTCCTCTGGGTATGGAAACAGAAGATGCCTTAAGTGTGAAGTAATGCATTCTGTGCACTAGAACAGTACAGTTTATATTCCTTTGGCATTAATGAAGACAAGGATACTATAACTACCTCATAGAAGTAGAATAAACAGACCTCTAGCACATTTATTGGAAAGCCTTGTCTAGAACTGAGTGTATAAGTTGCACATACAAATCAATATCTTGATCTTCTGGGCTTTTTTAATTGGGGGGGAATGGTTTACTTTAGGTTATGTGCATTATCCAGAGAGGCTAGAATGTCCAAGTACTGTTCTTTTGCAGCCTTATTGTTAAATGTGATCATTAAATGCAACAAACAAGAAAACAAAAAAAAAAGATTTTATGCTTACATCAGACATGCTCAGTTTTTACCACAAATGAGGATCAGTATCCTACTCAGTTATTTTTGTGTTATTTTCAGTTATTTCTAAATCCTGACATGGGAAGGAAGACCCTGTATTTTCAGGGTGTCAGTTTCCCAGCATCTGTAGGGTGATATGTGGGTTTGGTTTTGGTTTTTGTTTTTTTGTTTTTCATAAAAAGCAAAATTGCTTATCCAGTTTTGACATCCAGCCTGCAGAGTTGACATCCTCACCTGTGATTATGAGAGACCAATGTGGGTTAGGGGGTGTTTTAAATTTCCACAGGTAGCTTTTTGTATTGCATAGGAGGACCAAGGAGCTGGACTAAGAGACTATAAAGAGATTACAAGGAAAAGCTGTTCAGAAAACCTTACATCACATGATCAGGAATTAAGCCATGGGTGCTTTGCATGGTTTTCTACTTAGAGAAATCCTCAAGAAAGAATTCAGTTCAAAGAGTGTTCTGTTGCTGGACAGGGGTTTTTTTACATTAAAAACTTTGTGGTCTGCAATCCTTAAAGATTAAAATTTCAAAGTTTATCTTGACTCTCAGCTCTGGTATCCTATTCTGTAATTAAAAAAAACAAAACAATGAAGAGTTGAGACTACAGAATAACTGCATTTACAACTCATCAGTGCTTCTTCATTGTAAAGAAGGTGAATATATCTGAGAATTTCTCCTGTATTTCCTCATGCAGTAGCAGAGCTGGAATTGTCAGGTTACAATTTGCTGTACCTGGTGTACAGAACTAAGATTTCCTTGTCAGCACTCTTGTTTACTGACTGGAGTTAGTTTGTTCTCTTGATTTGTTGAGGTGGGGAATGTACTGGCAGGTTGTAAAGTTCAAACGCCAGATGTGCTAGAAAAGGCAGAGAAAGCCTCTTCTCACAAGTGTACAGTGAAAGGACGAGGACAATAAACACAAGTTGCAACAGAAAATTTTAACTGGTTATCAAAGAAAAATAAAATAAATGATGGGAGTAATTAAGCTCAAGAACCAGGTGCCAGAGGGGCTGTGGAATGTCCATCGTTTTGGAGATTCAGAATGCAATTGGAAAGGACCATGAGCAGGCTGACCCAGCTTGGAGGTTAGACCAGCTCTGAGCAGACCATTAGACTAGAAGATCCACAAAGGTCCCTTTCAGCTGAAGTTATGCTGCTGTTGTGTGAATCTTTGGGATAGTTTCCCCTTCAAGAATTTTGGCTCTTCCACAGCAGTGTGCAGGCTTTTCTTTTCCCTTGATGAGAGGACTCTGTTCCACTTTTGGTCTTGCTGGTGGAGGGCCTAGAGGGTGGGGAGCATCCATTTGTAAGCACCTTCTGTGCTGAATCCAAACAACTTTCTGATCCCCAGTCATCAATAAATGATTGTGTATCAACCATCAAATAATCTTGATGGGTCATTTGAATTAATATTCTATACAGATGCATCTGTCAGTTCACTCTTCACAGGCTTGTAACACAAAGCAGGCACTATTGTATTGCTCTTTCAACTTAATTTCAAGTATAATTTTAAAGAGTAGAGATTAGCTTGTTCAAAAGAAATAAAAAATGCTGGAGGATGTGTGGTCTATATGTAGTCACTGATATCAAACTCTGAAATTGTTTCAGTGCTTTTCATTAGAGGTATAAATATGTTTCACATTTTAAAACTGTACTTAAATTGGAGGGAGAGGAAGCCTCAGTGTGTACAAACAGTGTTCAGTCTCATGCTACTTCCTATAATTATACAGCTTTTTAACTCTTTGCTCTGAATGAGCTATTACCTCTTCTAAGAGCAAACTTGAAATTCTCTTTTGATTAACATTCATATGTGCATTCACACAGAAGGCTGTTGGACTCCACACATTCAGAGCATTCCTCCTGAACAATACCTAGACCTTGAAAAAACTCAGTCTATAACTGTTCAGTACCATGTGGTAGTAAATGCCTTCCTTGTCTGTGGGACTTAGGTCACATCTGCTGAGATAACTTCTTAAACCTAACTGCAGATGAGATGACTATCACCTTGATTTTTAACCATCTGTCATCCAAATGTTCACCTGATGCTTATTTGGACATCTCTCCCAGATTGTCCTCAAATTGCAGAATTGGTGGGAAAAATCCAGACAATCATTGTGTAGAGTTACCTTTTGATTTTTTTTTTTTCATCTGCACTGATAGTTTGTGTTTGGGGAACTTGGAAGTCCACACAGCACGGAGTCTGTGGGCTGTGCAGAGGTTACATGTCAGAATCATTGAACTCTGAGGTGTTCAGTATTGTTGTGCTGTCTTCCTACTCATTTCAGGTGATTTTATTTATAGATATTTCCAAGCAGTATTGTGTATTTTGATGTAGACTAGGATGGAGCAAAACCTTCAGCCTTGCAATAAAGTAGCTACTCTGTGGAACTGAACAGCCTGCTGCTGCATCCACCTGTAGGTAGTTCATGTTACAGAGACCATGGCCTTAGATAAACTCATGTAAACTGCTAGCTTGTGAAGGGGACATTCAAGAAAATTACTGTAGAAGTATTTTAGGATTGGAGTGTCTTGTCTGCCATCTTTTCAACTCAGATATCAATAAGAATTGTCTGCTCTGGAACAAAATACAATGGTTGCAAAAGCTGATGTATGTTTCCATTTTTCCTCCTTTCAAAGGCAACCATTAGAGATCCAGCAAAGACTTGATGACTTTGCTGGCCTTGGTGTGTCTCCAACAAAATTGTTTTTAGAGACATTGTAGTCTTTCTGCTTTTACTGGAACTAATTGTGGTCTAGTTCAATCGGATTCATTGCCTGAATTTTAGTGCTCTTTAGGTCATTGTTTGGATGCTAGATGACTGAATTAGGGCAGATTTACTGTTCCCTCAGTTTACCTGTCTCCACAAGTTGGTAGTTTATGTTCTTGTCGAAGTTTTGTTCTCTCTCCTAGTTATTCTTTACTACATATTCAAATTTTCTGAAAACCTTTTCAAGTGCTTTCAGCTCATTCTCTTAGTTAGCCTTTTTGACTAGATACAACTCAGTAGATAGATCTAAGAAAATATAACCTCGATGGCAAGCAGAAAAACCCAACAGCCCACCAAAAACTGCACAGAAACAATGCTAAGAGTTAGGGATGGAGTAAAGAGCTTGTATAAAGCTCTGTTGGTTTTCCATCCCCATTACTGTGAGCTGTTATCTGATCTAAAATAATACACAGAAAAACAGAAAGGATGATTAGAACTGTGGAAATCCTTCCCTATTAGGAGCAACGAGGGAGCCTGAAAAAATAGAAGACTGACATGGGAGGAGGATATGATTGAAGTCTACAAATATATTAGTGGTGTGATGAAGACGAATAGGGAAAGACCAGTCATTAGATATTTCAAGACAAGAATTACAGGATATCAGGTGAAGTTGTCAGCTGACAGTTCAAAAATAAAAAAGAGCTATTTCTTTGCATAGTACATGATTAAATTGCAGAACTCGTGCCTTAGAACATAGTAGAGTCAAACAATTTGATGTTCAAAATGCACTGAAGTTAATGAATGAAAATTGTAACTTCAATACAGAAGTATTGCCCTTGGCTGAAAAAATCCCAGATTTGCAAATTGCTGCATTGGTATATAGAGTATGCCCAGGAAGTATTCCTTTGTAATTGCCCTGTATTTCTGTTCTGCCGTTATTTTTCTGCCTTTAGTCATCATCAGAAATGGGGTACAGCAATTCAGTTGCAATTCAGTTACTCAGTACAGCAATTCCTGTATACATATGGTAAAGAAAATAAACCAAACCGTTAAATTTTCTTGATATTTCAGTACTAAATAATTTCTTGTTTTGCTTAAAGAGATTTGTGATAAAGCCAGCTAAACTAAAATAACTGTGTGTTCAGGTTTTTGTAAAGGCTTAAACTGATGGATTTAAAATCACAACCTTTTAAAAGTAGGGAAGGCATCTGTTTGCTCTTTTACTTTGCTCTCTAGCCTTGACTTCATTCTTTTTTTTCCCATACCAGTACTATTTATTGTGTGTTTGGTTTTTATAATGGTGTTCTCATTTGTCAGATGTAGTGTCTTTTTGAATTATGCAGATTAGCAATAAGTGTTGCAGGAACAAGTGATATTTCCAAATTGAGGCAGCTGTATCATTTCTGAATGCTGGCTTTTATTCAGCCAGCTGTGCTATTTTTTTTTACTAACTTCAGAGTTATACTGTAACTCATTCTCTGCATTTTTCCAACATTTAATATGCTACTTATAGTGAGACAGGAAGTGTCTCCTTTTCTTCAGAGTAAGCACATTAAAATATAGTTTGGGACGTTGTCTTTCAATTTCTGACTTAAGAGAGTTTATCTAGAACTTCTCCTAGAGGAGGTTTGTCATTTCCTCTGTCAGTACAAAACTAGACAGTGATGTGAAGTGTAGTTCCCTGGGTTCTCATGCAGCTTTTGTTAGGTACAACTACTTCTGTTAGGTAAAATCGTTGCTGGGGCTTGTTGGGCAGGTTTGCTATATTCCACTTAAATAGTTACCATGTTCCACTCCAGCAGAGACTGTGCCACTTACATGAAATGGTGAGTGTGTAGTGTGTGTGAATCAGCTTGGAAGATGCTAACAATTCTTTTACTGAGTAAATGTTGTTGAAGATGTTAGTGGCACAGTCAAAAGAAGGATAGACTGTGTGTTTTGGATGTACATACCAAGACTTTTCTTGGCCTTAGCTCCAGCTGCTGCAGAGGCATTTTTAATGGAAAATTATTTCATGTGTCAGAATAATCTGGGCATCAGCTGCTCCTGTTCTGGCAGCTCAGGAAAACCATATGTTCTGTAGGATTGGAGCTTTCTTTAATGTCCCTAGTATCTATGTTTCAGGGCTTTTTCACCCTTTGTGATGCTTCAAGGGTAGATGTTAATGCATAGCAATTCTTACTCGCCTTAGCTGGAAACAGGTGTTGTTGCTGGTCACAGAGTTTAGCTATCCTTGTATATGGTCTGAATCTGAGGTGTCTTACACTTAATAAAATCATTATTGCTACAAAGAGTAGGTGTTAGATGAAGTAGAAATTTTTCAAAACCATAGGAAGGGATTAGAAGATAGAAGCAGTATGATCAATCAGGTTGTATGGGTTTGGGATTTTTTTTTACCTAAAGTACACTTTCACCTTGATCTGTTCCTTACTAGTCTTTTCTACAGAAGTAACTTAATGAAGAAGTTGAATTATTGGGACCAAAAATATTGCTTGAAGTTTAATTATCTCTTTTTAATAGCAGGTTCCTCACCTAGCTCCAGTAGCAGCTCTTCTGTTAATCCAATGGCTTCTCTTGGAGCGTTGCAGACGCTGGCAGGGGCTACAGCAGGCCTCAACGTTAGCTCTTTAGCAGGTAAGCTGTGTGTTGTGGTGGGCTGGGGGAACAACTGATTATCATTCCTCAGGCTGTGCTAGTTCTGTGGGGTTTTTTTCTGCTCCCTGATTCTTAGTAGTGCAGTGTATTTGAAAGGTCATAGATCTGCCTCAGTGGAAGTACTCAGTCATCTTTATTTCCTCTTTCTCATACAGGAATGGCAGCCTTAAATGGAGGACTTGGCAGTGGTGGTCTCTCAAATGGGACAGGTAGCACAATGGAAGCCCTCACACAGGCTTATTCTGGAATCCAGCAATATGCTGCTGCTGCGTTGCCCACGCTCTATAACCAGAGTCTCTTAACACAGCAGAGTATTGGTGCAGCAGGAAGTCAAAAAGAAGGTAGGCAGAATGTCACAGAAACAAATTGAGAGGGGTTTTCAGAGGGCAAGCTCAGCCCTCGTGGCTACCTTTTCTGAAGTGTCTCTGTTAAGGGCTGTCTGAAGTAGTTTTTATACATGAGGTTTCTCCCAGGATTTGTCTAGTCTTAAATGCAGTTGTACTCCTATGTTTTCTTGGAGGACAGGAGAGGGTGAGTCTGCAGCCTGATACATCCCACTGTCAGAGAACCAGTTGTGTGGTTTTTAATTTTGTTTTCTTGGTCCTTCACCTCTTCCCACAGATACTTAATGCCAATCTTGTAACTCTTCAGGTTCAGAATCAGTTTAACATGTAGTTTAAAGTAATAAAGAATGTAGGAGTAAGTTTTCAGCAGAATGTAGAACATTGAGAAAATAATCTGCCAGATTAAAAGTAATGTGTTTCCTTGGCTTTTGTGTTGACATTTACTTAGTTTCTCTGGGCCACAAGCTTTGCCTAGCCATTTTTGGTTTAGTCAGCATCTGGGGCTCAGACTTACTGTTTAGCTTTCGTTACAGCAAAGTTCTGTGAAGCAGTTTTGGCACAATATAGAAATTACAATCAAAAATGGTGAGAAAGAGCTAGAATTATTAGAATTATCAATCCCAGGAAAGGGTCATGCTGATTTATTCTGGAATGAAGTACTCTGCAGAAGTGCAAGCAGCAGTTCCATTGTTTTATCTAGAAAATTTGGTTTGAATGTCTCTTTCATCTTTTTTTGTGAAGTGGGCCTATATTAGCCATGTTCTTTCTGAATTTATATTCCTACTTGTTGTTTGAAGGTCCAGAGGGAGCCAATCTGTTCATCTACCACCTCCCCCAGGAGTTTGGGGATCAGGATCTGCTGCAGATGTTCATGCCATTTGGAAATGTTGTCTCTGCCAAGGTTTTCATTGACAAGCAGACCAACCTGAGCAAGTGTTTTGGTACGTTGGCTCTAACCATTACCTGTAGAAAGGTGGCTTCTTTCTAGTAACTTCTTTTCCAGTATATTGTCTAGTCTAGCTTTTAAGTCAAGTAGTGACTCTTTTTCTCTATATCCCTAAGAAAATGAATTAAAAAATCCCAACTCTTCCACCAATGAACTGTATTTTCCTTATTTTCATTGTGAATTTTGGTTTTTCTCATTTCATATTATTATGCCTCACCTACCACTCTCTACAACTGTGTGAAAGGAGGTTATCCTTTCCAACCAAAACCATTCAGTGATTCTACTATACTGTTATGGCCCTAGATAATTCACTATGATTTGTGTTTGTGGACTGTAATCATAGTATAGTTCCTCATCTTCCTCCTTTCTGTCTTTTCAGTCATTGTTTATGTTGCTGTATATACTACTTTGTATATATGACTTACTACACTTCTCATTCTGAATATTTTCTATTAATATTTTTATATATAATTATTATGGCTACCATATAGTTCAGGAGCATTTGGCTCTGATGTTCCGTAAATGCTCTGAAGGCGAATTTTAAAGCTGCCTCCTAATCCTTGAGAACTCTGTAATAGTAAAGCCATTTCAGCTGTTATTTACTACTAAGTTTGGTTGCATCTGTTATTATAATTTTGCTCTGCTTATCACATATTTAGATGAGACACACATCAGGATGGGAAGTGTATCCTAAAACTGTAGATCAACGTGTTCTGCTGCTATTACTATCCAAATATACTTTTTTTCATTTAACTGCTAAAGTCTGTGATGCCAAAAGAGCAAAGAGTGTGTTCTTCCCTAGCTTGTGTATATAACTGTGTAGTAAAACCATTCACAGTTTTATTTTCCTCACTTTGAAACCCCATTGCAAGCAGTTGGAGTGTTTTTGTAGTGGTGTAAGCTCTTGTGACTAGTATGATAGATGGAGATTTCTGGTAATGGAATAGGAAATGAGCCTTTCTTTATGGTTTGGATAGCTTTGTGCCTACATAATATCCTGTATTTTTTAGTATTTGAGCCAAAAGATGGAGACAGTCTGGTGCTTCATGAGAACACAAAAATTTGCTGAGCATCAGGCTGTAACACCTGCACGTGGAATGATCTCCCCAGGCAGTGATGCCAGCCATTGACTGGAGTTATTTAAAATGGGTTCCTTCAAAACCCTGGAGAAGTTGATTTTGAGGATGCTCTTTTGCTTTTCTTTTCATCCCAGAGAAACCTAAACATAATAGTAGTACAAGTGCCACACTGCCTTGACAGCTACTTCGCTCCAAACAGATCTACTCCCATAATGCCAAGGGGGTGATTTCAGTCTTGTACATTTAATGAGCTTTCATGTATAGATTCCCAGTTTCCAGGTTTGTTTTCCTCCCAGGTATGAGTTCTTATAAAAAAACCCAATAGTACTCATTTTTGCTGGAAAACTAGAAAATGCTATTTTAATT
Source organism: Caprimulgus europaeus (assembly GCA_907165065.1). Next base: position 44,059,814 of record OU015532.1, on the reverse strand, counting down.
TCCTGAGCTTTGTATATCTTTTGGCCAAAGTTCCATACATCAGAAAGCAATGCTTTGTCCGAGAGCCTTTAGTCAGAAGTTTTCATGAAGAGTCTAAAACAGTTGTGAGCTTCTGAAAATGGCATTTCATGCAAGCCTCCCTTGCCTTGTGAGTACCTGCATTTCCAGTTGTGAGTGGCTGTTCTGGACAGCTCTGGCATGGTGTAATGACATCTTTTCCTTTCTTCAGGTTTTGTAAGTTACGACAATCCTGTCTCTGCGCAGGCTGCCATTCAGTCAATGAACGGCTTTCAGATTGGCATGAAGCGCCTGAAAGTCCAGCTCAAGCGCTCTAAGAACGACAGCAAGCCATACTGAGCGCCCTCCCCGCCGGGACTGGAGTGAGAAGGATCTTCTGGTAAGTTGGAGAGGAGCGCACTTAGTGATTCGAAGCCCTAAGGCTGTGTTTTTACAGTCCTGGAAGCTGATCCATGCCTTCTGTCTGGCGCATCTGCCCCCGAAGATTCGGCTGCAGCCTCTGCTGAGAATCCCGCTTCGGATGGAGGACAAGTTTGTGCTTTTGTTTCCAGTGTTTTATTTTGGAGTTTAGGTGCCATATTCGCTGAGGTTTTGTTTTGTTTTGTTTTTAATTTTATTTTATTTTTTTCCCTTATTTGAAGTTTGCTGTGTTTGTAACCAGTGTGTGTTGAGAAGGACCAATGCCAGCTCCTTGGGGTGGGGAGGGAAGGTTGAAGGGAGCAGCAGAAACTGACACCACACTGCCTTGGGGTAGAGAGGAGAAGGGGAAGCAGAACTGACACCACACTGCCATTCGGGAAAGGAGAAGGGAAAGCAGAAATAACACAGAAGAGCCAATGAAAGCAGAGATGGGGAAGGAGAACTGAGTCCATCCAAGTTTGGGTGAGCAAAGAACCGACTCCACATAGCCTCTGTCATGCCCCACCCACTCTCTGAATTTTCCTTAACTGTATGACATGGTGGGGAGTTAGTTAATCATCTCTAAAGCAGGAGACAGGCTAGAAGGGTGAGCACATTAACAAGCCAAAGGAAAACTGCAGTGATTTTTTTCTTGCTGTATATAAAGTAGTGTTATATAGCACTCTGAATGTACACAGCACTTTATAAAATTATCAGATAATGTCCCTGCTCAGAAAAATTTACTGTCCATTTACAGTTTAATCTTAATAAGATGCAGTGCATTTCTCCATCTTTAAGAAAACTTACCCTATGTACTTTATCCAAGTTTTGTAGAAAGGCATAGAGTGAGTCAGCTTAGTCTGGATGAATACATCTGGGTCTGGAAACAAGAGACTTTTGATCCCTGGTAACCTGCAGAAGTTGTTTTGACAATTTTTCTTCTTAACAGTTCATCACATTCCCCATTTCTGTGGAAAAATGTCCTTTGTGCAGAGTATTACTTTAAATTCATTCTGATAAGCATAATGTAAGTGCTGTTTGTTTTTCTATTAAAATGACTGTTAAATTGAGATGCAGAGCCCAGAGCTGCCCTAACACAGCTCTTGAGGGTCCTGTTTCATACATGTTCTCATAGGATTTGATTTCTCAATCTTAACTCTGTTGCAAAGATAACTTCCTGGGTTTTGTTTGTTTTCTTTTAAAAAAAAAAAAGGCAAGAAAACCACAAAACAATTTGTGCAGTGATATGGTCTAGTAATTAGGTATTTCTTTATACTGCAGTTTTCCTTTAAGGTGGTGTGTACCAGTGCAAAACAGGCTAAAGCAGGAGCTGTGGAACCAGAGCAGAGCATTGAGCCATTCAGTCTAATTCTGCCTTTTGGTACTAGCTGTTATTTTCTATATTGAAGGAAAACTGAGCACACCTCTTCGATGAACACACACTTTTTCTGCACACTTGTGAAACTGCTAATGCGTTGCTAAGGGCCTTTGTTAGACACTGGTTTTACAGGGCTCAAAGGACTTTTGACACTCTGGCCTGAGTTGTTTTAAGAAATCAGAGTCCTATTTATAACCACCAAAATCCACCTCTGTCACAAGAGGAAGTTTACATTTTCTGTGCATCTTCAAACAGAAGTTTAGTTTACCTCATATTTTCTCCTTTTGTTTTCTCTGTGTTCCTGGTTTGGTGATGCTGTTTCCCAGGGCAGCAGCTAACACTGCAGTCTGGGAGCCAGCTGCTAAATAATGCCTGTGTGGGTCAGACATAGGGGTGGGACTTGCTGCTCTGCTCCGGCAGGAGGAGCACGAAACCCATCAAACCTGAGATCACGTTCAGAACCCTCACCCATGTGGGAATGTGGGGCATTCCCAGGGACTGGGTCCCCTGGGATCTCAAACCTCAGAAGTACCAAGGCCTGACCCATAGCATCCAAGAAGAGCCCCTTTCCATTCTGAAATTAAAAATCAAACAGTTAGTTGATGCCAGTCTGTCTGTATTGATGGTCAACAGGTAAATCTATCAGTATTATTCAAATTATTTTGTGGTGGCAAAGGTTCAAAGGCCAGATTGCCAAATTTCCCAGTTATGCTGGCATGTGGTACCCTTCTATGTTAATTATTTAAATCTCTTTAGAAACGTAAACATACACTTAAGTGAACCATGTACACTTGAATTCTGCACCATGGGAAAGATGTGTCCTGGTTTTCTGAGAAGAGTGTTGGAGTGTGAAGGCCTCCAGGGTGATAATGGGATTTCTTTTTTTTTTTTTTTATAAATAATATACTTTTCAAAAAAAAGAAAAAAAAAAACAAGAAAAAAAAAAACATAGTTGGGAGCAACTGCTCCAAGTGCAACCTGCTGTAACCAAGAATGTTGTTTCTATTTTTATAGAAGTTTTATACCGCTCCAGGGTGGAGAATATTTATTACCTAAATTATTTCACTGGAAAAAAAAAAAAAAAAAAGGCCAGGGTTTTGTAGAATCCTGAATGTGATTGTTTTACACACATAATGATGTGCATGATTGAAACTACTGATTTTCAGTGGCCTGTTTGCAGCCCAGCAACTGCTAAATGGGGAAGACAAACGCTGTGAACCAGTGGAGGAGAGCACTGTGCTCTGGGTCTCTACAGTCACTCTTACCTTCTTTGTACCCTACCCCACTGTACTCTCTGAGACCTTTGTCTTGTTTTTCTTTTAACCTGATGCTCTGGCCTCTTTACTAGTCATTTCAGTTGCCCAAAATTAGATATTTTAGCTTCTGCATCCTCTAGTGTGTTCTCTTTACTGTAACTGATGGATCAAGCTTGGCATTGTTGCAAGTAGGTGCAACTCCTGTTGACTTTAGGAGATTCACCAGTTTACACCGTGGCTTAGTTTGGTCAGTGACTCCTCCCAGACATAATCACCTTAAGACACCTGACTTGGGCTAGCTCTTGTGCCTTACTGGCATAACTATAAGTATTGCCAAAAAGAATTTAAAAAAATAATAAAATAAATAAAAATCTATGCAGGTTAAATTTTAAAAGATGTGATCCTCAGATGGTTTGAATCAGTGCAGTTCTGCTCTCTTCAGTAGAGCTGCATCAGTTTTCACCAGCTGAAGGTGTTGCCCTTTTTGTGTATTTGTTTCAGATTTCCCTTTCTTGGTGTATCAATGTGTATGTTGCCAAAGTTAATAAATGTATCAAGTTCATGATTGGGGCAGATTGACTTTATCTGATTAGTTCTGTTATCAGACAAACAACATTTCTGTGTCTGTTTGGTGGCTGCCACTGACTCTGGAGATTTAAGCTCTTCTTGCCTTCTAGTCTTAAGCCAGTTTTCTTCCTCACTCACTGACAGGAAAGTCTGGGATTTTGGGGACTTGGGTCTTTTAAATTTTATTTATTTTTAATTCCTACTCTACTCTCTTTCAAGTGCAAATCAAATCGGTGTCAAATGCTTTATTTCCTGGGTAGTAGGACAAGAGTTGAGTGAGTTCAAATAAACTGCAGAAGGATTGGCTTAAGTAGCCACATGGACAGAGTATTCTGTATGCTCATAAACCAAAGAATCTGAATTTTCTACAAGAAAAGCTAGTAGGACTTATGATGAAATGGAGTTTCCTCTTACATGTGCCACCAGGAAGTACTCACATATTTTTAGAAACAAGATGGAAATAGTCTTCATAGATTTTTTTAATTTTTTTTCCTCAGAAGACATTTGGTTTTACTAGATATGCCATAGTAAAATGAAAGAATTATGAACAATTGAAGTCTTAATCTGATGCTGCTTAGTATCAAGTATTATAATAAACAAAATCCTAGATTCTTCATTCCCCTAGATAATCAACAGTCCAAAACAGGATACCTCTTTATAATTAAGTTTTTTCTTCTGGTAATAAGAAGTTTGCATTATTTAAAAATACCTTTAATATATAGTTATTAAATTTTAATCTTAAACAGAATGAGGATTGGAATTTTTCAAAAGTATCTGAGACGAGGATGGTAAATTTCTCTTTAATGGTGAGGCAGTTTTAGCTGTGGGTGCTATTATCTGGAAAATAGGTGCCTCAGAAAATTTCTCACTGACAAATACATCTATATGGGAAAAGCTTTTCATCTGAATATGGAAGGTCACAGAGCCTGATAGATTCTGCTTGCCTGATAGAATTAACTGAAGTGTTTCTTCTTGTGGGTGAGGGAAGAACAGCCAAGCAGCATCTAATTGTTCCTGTTTCATTTGCAAATACCTAAAAGCAACTTGGATAAAGCAAATTGCAAGTGAATGATGCAACTATGAACATATAAAATGCTTTGAGAACTTCTTGTTGCAGACATTTAAACATAAGGATGTTAGACATCCCTGAGCCTACCTACTACAAAATATACAGTGCAGAAGGCAGAATTATAGTCGTGAGAATAACACAAGAACAAACTGGAATAATTTTTCCCCCGGTCATTAAGTTCATATCCAACATCTCATGGCTCTGCTCTTGTAGGCCAGTCCTTCCTCAGGGCTTTAATGAAACTTAGTCTTTCTCTTCAAAATTGCTGAGTGAAATATTTGAAAATTCTCTGTCAAAAAAACCCCAAACCTTAAACAAATCACACAAAGTTTCTGTGGTGCATGTTTACATGTAACTTGATTTCATGCATCTTATTGTTTCTCATGTCTCAGTTCTCGATGGATTTGCCTTTCTGGTTTAGGACTGAAACTTTACAGCTATCTGCAAACTATCTAGAGTCTTTCTAGAACGACAGAAATAACCACAAGGGTTGCATTACACTTTGCTGCAGTTGGTTTAAACTTCATACTAAGTCATTTCCCTGAATTGGGAAGTACGAAGAGCAAATTAATCTCGGCAGTTCTAGTAAGTGGAGTGTTACAGGTTTAGTGGACAAGGTGTTTTGTGTTGCTTTGGAACTAGAATGCAACACTTGCTATTCTCAAGCATGCCATGAATGCTATAAGATAATATTCAAGTCTCACCTTGCTCTAGTCTCTAACCAGCAGCTTTGAGATGTGCTGAAGAATAAGGCCTCAAACAGGAGATAAAGGGGAGCTGGGAGGGAGGGAGAAAGAAAAAAAGAAAAAATTTGCTTCCCCTCTCCCCTACCTCCCACATTTTTCCCAAAATTTTCCTTGTGTCTTGCAGTTCACAAGCTGAGGGGAGGAAACAAAGGTATTTATATCATTTAATATAAGAATTATTTTATTTATAAACTCTCATCAAACCGGCAACAGTGACTGTAGAGCTTCTCAGAGCCCAGAATCCCCTCCTCACAAAGTCAGGGAGCTGGGGGCTGTTTCTATAGAAGGTTGGGAGTGGAAAATCCCTGTGCAGGTCTAATGACATGAAAAGTGCTCAGCTAGGACAAGTCTTAACTTGCAGTCAAGTCTTAAGGAATTCTTCTCTAATGAGTGGAGGTTTTGGTTCCACTTATTTGTCCTGTATAATCTTTTGGGGGTTTTTTTTCCCCCCCCTGTTCCAAATCACCCACCCCCAGTTTCATGGGCTCCTAGGGAATGAGAAGGGACCGTAGCTGGAGGAAAGAACATGGATTTCCTGGGCTACCACTGCCTGAGAACTTCCCATGTTAGGATACAAGAAAAGTCTCAGCCGTCAAACCACCTGTGAATCCCTCGTGTCCTCTGTCTTTGTCTCTCATGGTCTCGATCTCTGTGGGCAAATGTTAGCCCTGGAGCCATATTTTGTGGAGTCGGTCTCCTGGGGAGGGAACTTGCTCTGTTCTTCTCCTAAATGGAGCTAGTGGAGACAGTGGGCACGGGGCAAGGTGAATGCAGGCGAATCGAGGTGTCACTGGGCTGTGGAGTGCTCCGTGCTCCCCAGACTGAGAGGGCAATCCAGGCCTCTGCTTCCATTTGGTCTCTGGCCGTTTGATGTTTTACTCGGTGTCCTTCATGTACTTTGACTTTTACTTGTCCATCGTTGGCATGTGCTGCCCTTCCCTGTCACCTCCCTTCCCCAGGAGGTCTCATTGTACAGTGCCCATTCTCGTTCTCTCTCTCCGTGTTTGGATGTACTGCTCTGTGTAACTCAGTGGGTCTCCCTCTTTCTGGTTTGTTTTTTTTTCTAGATTCCTGCCGTTTGTTCATCGTTGTGCCTAAAGCATGTCGATGTGGCGTTCAAGTACATCGTCCAAATCCTTGTCTCTTCAGCTTCTCTGATGCTTGAACTCTCACCTTTGACCTTGTGTTGACCTTTGACGCTGATGTGTATTTTTATTACGTTTGTTTCTTTCTTTTTTTTTTCTTTTTTTTTTTTTTTTGTGCTGCCAAATTGGTTTTGCTAGAAAGACTGCTGAAGGGGAATATTTAAACTTGCATTTGAATATAAAAGAATTTCTATTTTTCTAGACCTTCGTAAGATAACCACTTGATTTTGTGAATCTGATTCTTTGTAATTGTCTTCAGAGCAGCCTTGCTAGCATACCTTGTGGAGTATTTGTATTTCTGTGAACATACAGCCAATCACTTTCCTAGGCGTAGTTTTTTCTGTGTGCTTAGTTTTAAAAACACAGTTTCGAAGAAAAAAAGTCAATTATATGGTGTGACTCAAATCTTTCAGGAGGCTTCCTAGTCACATTTTGCTGATCGGGTTTCTGTGCTTGAGGAGACAGCATGTGTTTTTTTATGAGTTCAAACTTGTGACTTGAGTGGCATCAGCAGAAAACACTTGAACTACATTTTCTTCTGATTGTAGCTACATTTTTTTGCCCTGGCATTTATTGATTTTTTTTTTTTAATTATTATTATTATTATTTTTGGTTTTTTTCCCCTGCTTCCCTGTGTGATTATCAGTCTGCAGTGAAAATTTGATCAAAGTTGATGTTGTATTTTGTTAAGCCCCAGCATGCTTGGTTGTTTTTGTTGGGTTTTTTTTTTTTTTTGTAACTACAATCTCCTCAGCAAAATGTGATGTTTTTGTTTTAATCTTTCAAACTAAGATAGTACCCAGAAATGTTTTGCATGTTTCCTGCTGTTCTCTTCACACCCTCGTATATATCACCTTCACCTCTCTGTTTTCTATAGTTTGTGCAAAAACTGAGCAATTTAATGGGGTTTTCAAAGGTATCCTTTAAATTGGTGTTTTTGGTATGATAAATATGTGATCAGAAGCCACCTGAGGGCATCTACCTGTGCACTTAGACTGTCTGCCTGACAGAGTACCTGGACCTTGTCCCATCTCCAGTGCTGTCAGAGGCTCCCAGGGGGCTTGGTCGCACTGGTCCTGCAGTGGAAGCGTTGGTGGAAGGGGATAGCTGGGGAGCAGGAAGGTGGGGGAACTTCACAGTATTTCTGTTTCCAAAGTGACCTGAAGCTAGGGCTCCTCTGAAACACTCTTGGTGAGCATTTTGTGTAATTCAGGGCACATTTTTGTGAAGTTCAGCCCCAGCTGAATACCGCCAGTCAGACCTTGTTGGCAGGATCCCGCAAGGATCTAGGTTAGCTCTTGAAATAAAATGTTTGAAATATCCCAGAGAAAGCATTTGTAAACCTGGTCTTACAACTGCTGGCTCTTTTCCCAAGCGAAAAGCACAATACAACAGCCTCTGAAGCTGTTACCTAAACAGGGTACCATCCCCAGCTCTCTTCTCAAGGGCCTTAGCTGGGGAATCTCTACGGAGATTTTTTAGTTTTTGTTTAATTTTTAATTGGGTAACGAGCTAAGCAGTTTTTTTTCTGGCTTGCAGGTCAAAGTAGAACAGGTTACTGCTTTCTGGGTAGCAGGCTTCCCCCTACCCTACATACCACCTGCACAGGTAGCGACTGGGATGTAGCTTCCAGATGAAGGCACGCGAAGAGCGTGTGCTGTGATGAAGTTTCAGTCAGAAGGAGAAGCGAGCTAGCGTAGGTATCTCAACAGTAGAAAATAATGTGAAATGAAATCCCAGGATGAAGGGGTTTTTGCTGAGAAAACAAATTGTGTTTGATTGGGATAATGCAAAGATGCAAAAGGAATTTTTTTCTATCCTACTCCTGAGTTGGCTGAGGATATTCTGTTCTCAACTGATACTGCCTAGACTTGTCCAGACAGTCCTTGATCCGCTTAGAAGACAGAAGGTGTTTGGAGATGGTACATACACCTGGGAGCAAAGCCTGAGGCTGGATGGAAAACAAAACCAAAAGGAGAGAGGCTTGTTTATTTGGGAGGTAGGGTTGTGGGCTGGCTGCTGTTAGTCCCACAGTCTGAATGCACAGGGCTGTGTGTCAGGGGGGGACTGATACCCCGCAGCCTATTGAGCGGTTGTCAGTGCGTTCCTGTACGGGCGCATTGGGTTCCAGAAGGAACTTTGGGGAAACCTGTGGAAAAAAAAAAGAAAAAATAATAACTGAAGAAAACCAAAATGCCAAACGTTGGATGTTTCTTTCCTTTCTTCTTTCCTTTTCTTCCTTTGGTTGTTTTAATTGTTCTGTGGTGGTTTTAATGGATTTGAGACAGTGGAGCAGCAGCTGCCTTTCTGATTTTTTGGCTGCTTTTTGTGAATAATTTAAAAAGAAAATTTACATTTTGGAGACAAACCTGTGGGCTTTTTTATTGGTACAAACATTGTATTTAACACTAGGGGTTTTGTACAGTTTTTTGCCTTTTCTACTAGAAAACAATGTAAAGTGATTCACAATGTGACGAGAAAACAAATTGCCACTATGACCAAATGTAGAGTCTGTTCTGCAGTAACGGGATTTAATCAACTCGAAGTCGTGGTTCAGTCGTAGAAATGCTTTTCTTTACCTTGTTTGAGCTGTTCCTTTTTTTTTTTTTTCTTGTTTTGATTTGCAAAACAAAATGTCTTTTTGTGTGAAATTGTGTTTGTACTCTGTAGAGAATTACGGATTTTACTTTAATGGTTTAACAAGCAGGGGAGCACGCGTTGCTTTTCTGATCTGATCGCAGAGTTTGTGTAGTGGATTTAAAAATGAAAAGATTTGTTACAAGTTTGGAACGAGCGAGTATGTGTTAAAGGAATTTTCTTCCTTTTGTGTGTGTGTGTGTGTTTTTTTTTTTCTTTCTTTCTTTTTGTCCCAAAGGGCAACTTAAAGCTGTTTTAATTGCACAGACACACCGACAACAAGTCATTTTGTATATGCCAAGTGTGGTACCTTCCTTTGTTTATTTGCTATTAAACTGTTTGAGAAGAGTCCTTGTGTGTTGTATTTGTGTCTTAAACTTAAGGTTCTTTTTGGGTCCAAGTGTGGGAAGATGAGGAAGGAGATGAAAGAACATATTCCAGTTTCTTAGCTGTGAGCCACAAAAATATTCATGGCCCAATACCACTTTTTCTGGATGTACAGTACAGCCCTGGATTTTTACTTCTATGTAGATGAGCTACTTTGAGTAGAAATGGAAAAGGTTTTTTGGTTGTTTATCTTCCATTTTGTACCATTTGGCAGTCAGGTCCCCTTTAGACATTAGATCCAGAAAAACTGAGGCTCCTGGATAATGCCAATACGTGATACACCGGGGAGCGAGGTGCCGGCGTATCCAGCCTCGCAGAACTGATGCTGCGTAGCCACTTGCTTGCCTGTCTATCTCCTGTGCTTCATGGTGTTTCAAGGGCTAAGTAACTTGGGTGTAACACCAGACTCCAGCTCTGCAGGAACAGCACGTGTGTGTGGGATTAGATAGGCACCAGCTCATACCGCTCCTACGAGCCCCGTACCCACCACTGCCTCCTTACCCCTTCCAGGGACACGGCCAGGCTTGCTGAACTGAACCTGTCCTGGTTCTGCAGCGTGAGGGTATCTGGTTCTGCAGTCCCCAGGGCTGCTGGTCCTGGAGATACTACACAGGGAAACCCCAAATGGGCTGGGATTACTTACTAGCTCAGGCTTTGTGATAAGTGAGTCACCTGCTTTGCTTTTTGAACCAAGATAGGATAATCATTTAAAATAAAATTAGTTGTAAAAAGAAAAAAATAATTTAAAAATGTTGGTGTAGGCAAATTATAACTCATTTAGAAACTCGCCACACATTTGACATTAATATTGCCTCTCTCAGAAGGAAAGTACCACAATGGCCGTGACTTTGCCACACTTCTGAAAGCTCCTAAAATTCAGTAGTGTTACTCCTTCCTTCTGCTGTCTTGCATCTCAGAGACTGCAAGCGTTTTCAGGGCACCTGTGTTTCTCCTCTGTGTCCTTTTCCTCTGTTATCTGGCACACTCTGTTTCACCCCATGACTTCCTACACGACTGTAAATCTGAGAGCGTGTCCAGGCGTCGGGATTCAGCGCCGCGTTCCTTTCCCCGCAGCGCAGCGCTTGGGAAGCGAGGCGCTCAGCCACCACCTGTTGCAGAGTATGCTGGGGTCCCTGCAGCTAATTTGCAGCTGTTGAGGAGGGAGGCTGGAGAGAGTTCAGTTTAAATATGGCTGGGGTGAAGGATGGAGAGAAACAATTGAGTCAGAAAAAGGGGTTGTGTAGGCGGGAGGGAAGATTCCTGCTCGTGCACAAAGCTGGCTAGCCTCATCTTAGGCAATCAAAGCTCCGTCAGTTCCACCTTAGGGAACTCATTCTACATCCCTCTGGGTAGGTGGCTTTTTTATTTTTTGAAGGTGTTTAATTTAACAGGCCACCACCAATCAGTAGACAGTTAAACTACAAATAGGAGCCAGTGTATTAATCTCTGAAAATAATCAGCATTTCACAGGAGCTGCTGTATTTATCGACATCAGTAGGAAATACACAAACCTGTAGGTTAAATCCTGGTTGATATGAATGTTTTAGGAGAAATTTTTTTCCTCTCACATCCACCTCCACCTTTCACTACTTGTTTTGACTCCAGTCTCCAATCTTCCTGACTTTACCAGCCGTGTTCTGCTGTCTTCACGTGGCCAGGAGTCACCGGGGATACGTTACGAAGAGCACTGGGGAGGAGGACGAGCAGCTCAGTGTGGTCACTCTGAAGAAGTGACAGTGTGATTGGCCACGCTGCCTGTGCAGCTCCACTGTGTGACAGGTGAGATGCCCTGATCTGGTGTTCCTGTGCACCGTGCAGGTTTATTTGCAGCTCCTGGGAACGAACCATGGATCGCTTACTGTGGATGTGCTACCTGAATCTTGTGTGAACTAGAGCCATCTCGAGCCACAGACTGGTGATTGCTCTGCCATTGCTTTCTCACAGCAGCACAGGCAGTCAGTGTCTCAGTGATTCCACCCATTTGTCTATCAGACTGTATTTCTGGGTTTTTAAAATGACCAATCTGAGCTTGCTAGGTCCAGCCTTTATTTTACTAGGATCAAGTTTTATCTCAGTAGGTGAGTTGTGAGTTGATTCTTAAGAGACTGAGCGCCGTTTCATAGGAGAACTCAAACGCAAGGCAATACAATGTGGTTGACAAAATGCAGGACAGATCATTTCCCTCCTGTTAGATGGGTTCTATCAGACTGCAAGGCATCCTCTCTCACTTTGCCTGTTCTTTGTGGGATGTCAGAGTGAATATTGAAGGGAGCAGTGCTTTGGGTAAGTGCTCCAAAAGCATCAGGATGAGTTTGGGTCACAGGCAGGTTGCTTGTGGAAGGTTGGAGTACTCTGCTCCAGCGAAGAACTATGTGATTTTTGTTTTCCCTCTTGAGTCCTGGCTTGACTCTTCAATGTAGCAGACTCCAATGGTTGCTGTCTCTGGCCTCTTCTCCAGGTCCAGAAATCTGATGGCTTTACCATTACCAGTGCTTTTCATGGGGATTGGTCTTCTGCATCTTGTGCCTATCCCACCCCCTGCCCCCAGAGAGACGTGTAAGAATTACTGCAGGGAGGAGAGACTTTTTTTTAATCCTGAATTAAACTTTTATGGAAGCCCTGAAATCTCCAAAGCACCTAGATAATAATTTTAACAGTGCTGCTGACGTGGTTTTTGCACATTAACCAGCTCTGCCTCAGCGTTACTTTTCTTCAGCCTTCTGTAGATTGTTCCAAGTTTCTACTTCCAGGAGTACAGCATCTATGCTGGAACATCATCTAGCACATTATTGCTCTGAGAAACAATGCTAAATTAAATAATACAAATATCATAGAGTATCTAAGCTCCCCAAAGAGAATCAGTCTGATTGTAGCAACACTTTTCTACCATTTAAAATACTTTAAAAAGTATTTTTCTGACCAAGTTTTGGATAAAGGTGTGGATGGAATCTCTTAAGATCACGACTGCTATGATGTAAAGCCTCTGGGTAGACTTGTGGTTCCTTAGTTCTTTTGTGTCCTGCTTTCCTTAGGGATACTGTGACCTCAGGAAGGCTCTCTTGGGTTTGTGTTTCCTTAGGCAGCCATGGCACAGGCCAGGATGGCCCAGCTGGTGGCCTGCGAGATGATGCTGTTGGTGTTTACCTTTGCCTGGGGAAGAGCTGCCACCCAATTCACATAGAAGTAGGGAGGCAGCTGGAGACGTGCCCGCTTCTGCCTGTGGGTCTGTTGTTAAAACCCTCAATTGCCATTTCTTCTCTTTGGCCTGTAAAATGATCCCAAAACAGGTGTCTGGGACTTCTGCATCTGAAAATCATTAACCTTCCCTGTGAGGCATTCCCTGCCCCCAAGGCTGGTATCGCTTCTTACAAAGGACAGAGTCAACCTGTAGAGAACCAAGACTGGGCCTGTTAAAAATGCAGCACATTGTGTGAAACTGGAACATGGAACTGGACTCCGAGAGGAACCAGTCCAACTTTTTTACTCTTTCAAAAGTATGTAGGACAGTTAAAGCTGTCTTCTAATTGGGCTAAGCTGAGAGGATTGTTACTCTTATGCAATCGGAAGGTGCGGAAATCTGTTGCTTTTGGTCATTATTGTCATTCATCGTAAAAGATCAGCAAGTTCTGGGTGTGCAGAACTTCAGCAGTGCCCTTGACAACTTCTGTTGAAAACCTCTGGAGGACTGTCACAGGTATCCGGTGGCAGTGAGCAACAGTCAGTCATGAACAAAGGTTTTCAGGATTAGTAGCTGCTTGTTGTCCCTGAAATTAAGAATTGAGTGCCATATTTGCAGCTGACCTTCGTCCACAGAAAAAATCCATCTTGCCATCTGAGGTCCTCAATAAGGAGGCTGAATTTTGTGCCTGGCATAACATCAGGGACATCGTTGTGTGGGTATCAGGGACATCATTGTGTGGGTATGTGCTGGAGCCTTCTGATTATCCCTCACTTTTTAAGGCATGTTTTGTTCCTAAAGCTACTGTCCTGGCTGAGGTTGCTGCCTCCCAGGCTAGCCCACCACCACCACCAGCGCTTGCCAAAGGGGCTGGCCAGAGAACGAGGAGAGACAACTGAAACATCCCAGTGGGTGCAGCTGGTTGTCTCTCCCGGGGGTATTTCTAAGCCGCATGCTGGCGGGCAGGGGTGGGCAGTTGGCTGGCCGTGACCTTGGGCGCCGGGGAGCCTGAGGAGCATTCCTGGGAGCCACGTGAGCCCGACTGGCAGGCGCAGCTGTGGCCAATGCGGGGGGAGGCCAGCGCTGGCTGCTCAGATTGAGTTGCACTCCTGTCGCCCGAGATTTTTCCTCTTTCTCTCCCCGTTGTGCTTTTCCTCGTTGTTTATGGGACTGGACAGGCGAATGCACTGATGGAGTCCTAGCGAGCAAGACCTTTGCCTTGTGGATTTGGGATTCTGCCTTCAGTGCTGAGCCAACCACTTCTTGCCACTGGCTACCACAGCTCCAGCCCCCTGGCCATGGCTGGGCTTTGGTGGCTCCACGCCTTCTGAGCGCACAACCCGCCCTCCTCTCTTCGGGCGTTTTACGTTGTGTTCTCTTCGATGCACTTCCTTTTTGCTGTCCTCAGAGGTTAGTGTATGAGGCTTTTTAATGCATGGGAGATGGGTCAGGACCAGACAAAGCAGCAGATAGAGAAAGGACTCCATCTTTACCAGTCTAATCAGACTGCAAAGGCCCTGCAAGTCTGGATGAGAGTTTTGGAGAAGTCTGCGGATCCTGCTGGCAGGTTTCGGGTTTTGGGTTGTCTCATCACTGCTCATGCAGAGATGGGCAGATACAAAGATATGCTGAAGGTAAGGCGGACCGGAGATGGATGCATGCCGTTGTGTCGCACCCGCTGCTGTGGAGAGTGGCTGGAGATCAGAATGTGCAGTCGGGGGGTTTGTTTTGTATCTCAACACACCAGCTCGTGAGTGCATATTGTGGGCTGCCCCGGTCACTGCCTTGACCAATAGCTCCAGCCCACAAGATGCACAGAATATGGCTTTTCACTGGGTCTGGTCCCTCAGGATTCCCAGGTTATTGAGGTTCTCCAGTTAATCAGGGAGACCTTTCTTGATTTATTACTCACATACAGGCACACCACGTTATCAGGCTTCAGAGAAAGGTATGAAAACAAGGCATTTGCTCCACTTAAAGCTGTTTACATTGTGTATGTTGGTGTAAATAGAGAATTCTGTAGTGAATTCTTCTCCAAGTGAATTCTGTAGAATAAGTAGCAGTCTTGTGGAGACATAGCTCTTTCCTTTTTCAACTGCTGTTTGTTGTCCAATACAGATCTTACATTGGTTTTTATACAATTATTTGTTTGCAGGGGGACTGATTAAGAGGGGAAAGAGGATGTTTTTTTGGTGGGGGTGTTGAGAAAAGTTCCAGGAGGGGTCTGACAGTTGAGGTCAGAGAGGGGCTTCCAATTGTCAGGACAGCAAAACTGACAGAAAAAGTGGGGCTTGATGGAAGAGTGGTAAAAAGAAGCTGAAGTTAAATTTCAAGAGCAGGAAGATAAACAGGTTTGATTAAATGAACAAAAAGAAGCTGATACGTGGATCTGAGGAGTAACAGGATGCATATAGAGAGCAGCAGACAGTGTTTGGGAGGGTGACTCGAATCTGGAAGACAAGGCATGAGGATGTTGTAATAGTCTTAAGAAACTATCCCAGCCTGAAATAGGGTCTTGTTAAAGGGCCTTGATATTCTTGTCCTGATGTTTTTGGTTGCCTCTTACTAAACTGGTAATCATTCAGCATTTAGCACAAAATGTGAACATCTCATTGAAAAGTTATTGGTAACTTGGTTTAGGGAGGGAGGAGCACTAATAAATAAACCCATGCACGTGTCAAAGTCGATCTTAAAAACAAATAGGAAAAGGGGTATTAATACACCTGGGAAACACGTAAAGAAAAACAATTCTCATAAGCAATGTGGAATTAGGTGGTGGGAGAGACAACAGAGTGGTTAGGGAAGAGAGAAGCAGAAAAGGTAAGATGTGACTGCCTGGAGGAAGTACTGAAGGCTTCAGAGGAAACAAGAAACAGGCAAAGGAGTAGGCTCAGTATGCCTGAACCTTAATTTGTTACCTGAGAAGAGAACAGAAAGTGGGATCAGAGCAGGTGAATTTTAGTTCTTCCCAGTGTTAGGAAGGAAAAATGGCCTCAGTCAAACTGATGATTTTATACTGTGGGTGGGCAAAGACAGAGGAAGGAGAACTTTAGCAATAAACCACTGAGAGGGGAAATAACAGGAGAAAAGGGAGCAGAATTAAAGGCATGAAATTAAAGGTGATTTAAGAAGAAGGGTCATGATGCTCAACCTCTTTTGGAGAGAAAAATTACTTCACACCAAGGAAAGAGGCTGTGGCAATCAGGAAATATTGAAGAGCTTATACTAAGGTAAGAGAAAGCAGAGAAGCATGAGCTAATGCACATTACTGGGTCCACACAGCAGCCTTCCTAAAGTGCTAAGGAAACTAAGAACATACCCAAACACAGGGAATTTATGGTTGGGTTTGTTGTTTTGGGGGGGTTTTGTTGTGAAGAATGTAAGATGTTTTGGTAGCTTACGTTATCATGTGTTGCCATTACACAAAAGAGGAAGCAATTGCTGTCCCTGGGAATTGTTATCCATAAACCTAGCTGCTAATCTCTAATGAAAACACATTCTGAGAAAATTGCTAAATATTTATTTATCCTCAAAAAAAAAAAACCCAAACCACAGAAGAGAGTCCCAGCTCATAAGGATTTTCAGTCTAAAAGAAAAAGAATTCAAATCATTTAAGAGGACTGCATGAAAAGAATCCCAAAGGTTATAGAACTAAACTGTCAAGACTGCAATTTGTTAGTATAAAATTGATGGAAGAAATAGGTTACTCTGTTAACAGAGTACTTTAATATCTTAAGAATTCCAGAGAAAGTGGAATAAATGAAACTGAGTGAAAGAAAACTGAGCTGCATTGTGTCAGATATTTCCTGCTTCTCTCTAGGCACATTTAACAGCTTTTTTCCCCACTAACTGCCAGTCTGGTTCATCTTCTTTGCCCCAGAAACTGTGTGGAGAGAGAGAGAGAGGGAGAGGTTTCTTCAAGGTGCTCATCTGCCTTTTAAACCACCAGATAACTGCTGGGTGTACACGATGCTTCTCAGTCTGCTGCTGGACTTCCCTGCCCTGCTCAGAGCTGAGCCACTTCTCCAGTGCAGGGTGCTACTCTGTGGGTGTTTGAGCTGTATTTAAATGAACTACACACTTTGCTCAACACTGTCTTTTCTACTTCAAGTTTGCAGTGGTGCAGATTGACACAGCCCGGGAGCTGGAAGACCCGGATTACCTTACAGAGAGCTACCTAAACCTGGCTCGCAGCAATGAGAAACTCTGTGAATTCCAGAAAGCAATCTCTTACTGTAAGACGTGCCTGAACATGCAGGGAACCGCTGTCAGCCTGCAGCTGAACGGCCAGGTGAGCCTCAGCATGGGCAACGCCTTCCTGGGCCTCAGCATCTTCCAGAAGGCTCTGGAGTGCTTTGAGAAAGCTTTACGCTACGCGCACAACAACGACGACAAGATGCTGGAGTGTCGAGTCTGCTGCAGCCTCGGGAGCTTCTACGCCCAGATAAAGGTAACCTGAGGGGTGGAAGGGTGATTGCTTGGTTATGGGTTCAGGAAAGAATTGGAAATGGCTTTCTACATCTCATTTCTTTGCTATAGAAAGTGAAGTGCTGAGAGAGCGTTGTAAGCTACAATCTGTGAAGTCACCATCGAGTACTCTCGCCCACAGTGAGGACGGGAGGGTTACTGTAGTGTTGATGTAGCACAGCAGAAGCAGCTGTGAATGTTCCTGTGTGTTGAAAAGATCAAACTTCACTTCAGAGAAGATCCCATCAGAGGAGGTACTGTCAGCACACAGGGCTGGCAGCCAGAACTCATGGATTCTCTATCTGTTTCTACAACTCTGTCAGGCAAATAGCTATTTATCTGAGGAAAACCAGGCAGGAACTGAGGATGGGGGTGATTTACCAGTTCCAACTTCTATTACAAACAGCAAAAAATAGGTTTTTCTTCCTCACAAAGTCTTGGTTTTTTGTCACTAATGGATGACTCCCCAGGTGAAGTGTTGAAAGCTCTCAGTAAACTTCCCTCATAATACCAAAAGGAAAGAACATTGTACTGGATACTTTTAAGGTATGAAATAAGAAGGGAGAAAGGAAATTTTAAAAACTTGTGGTTTCCTTCATGCATCTTGGAGAATTAAAAAAAGAGAGGACTTTTTCATTTCTGCAGTCTCACATAACTTATTTGTGAATGGTTTTAGATGTGTATAGTAGTTTTGCTTACTAATTGTAAAATCAGATTTCTTTCTAAATCACTTTTAATGCAGAAAGATGCTTAAAAATGAAAATATGTTGTATTATTACTTATTGTGGATTTGGTGAGGCCATGATTTTTTGTTTGTTTCCTGCAATGATGGACAACCAGCCTCTTAAGAGATCCTGACTGCCATATGGAGAATATGAGGGCTCCATGTAGATGTTGAAAGCAGAGATGATATAAGGGCAGAGAGCTTTTGGTTACAGAGGAGGGTAAATGGTTCCTTTCCGGGGTAAAGCTGATGGCATACTATATAAAATTCATTTGCCCAGTAACGTGAATTCTATATATTGCAATTCCACCTTCCACAGTTTGATATCCAGTGAAAACATCTGGTGAAATAGGGCATGTGGAAAAGGAGCAGCTGGGGTTGAAAGGTGTACAGAAATCTCCTAGCTGTTGCAGTGTTAGCAAATAACAAATGGTTGTGGCTTTTTTCTTTTCTTTTTGCTTTATTTTTGCTGTAACTGCTGTCTTGTCTGCCTTGCAGGACTATGAGAAAGCCTTGTTCTTCCCATGTAAAGCAGCTGAGCTGGTGAATGATTATGGAAAGGGCTGGAGCCTGAAGTACCGCGCAATGAGCCAGTACCACATGGCAGTGGCCTATCGGAAGCTGGGGCGCTTGGCAGATGCTATGGACTGCTGCGAGGTACGGGGCGCAGGCAGGTGCAGAGCTGTCAGGGGTCTCTGCAAGGGGAGAAACAGAGACACCATGGCATCCACACTTGACTCTAGATGTCTTAGAGCTGTGGATTCAGTAGCCCAGGGGGCCTCACAAGTTTAGGTCTATGAATGGCCCTTGGTTGGGAAGATGTGAACAAGACTTCACTTGCCTTAAAAAAACTGTGCTGCTTCTTTGGAGCTGACCTTTCTGTGGCTGGAGTGCACAGTCCCAGCGCTGCTGTGTTGAACCAGGAACAAGCTCTTTTACTAACCAAAGACAATTCCTTTCAGGAGTCTATGAAGATTGCCCTGCAGCATGGTGACCGGCCTCTGCAAGCACTGTGTCTGCTGTGCTTTGCAGACATCCATCGCAGTCGCAAAGACGTGCAGGTACGGCTCGCTCTGGCCAGGAAGGACAGGAGGGATAGCAAGAGGGTGTGTAAAGCAGGCCATAGCAAAACATGTGCTTTCCTCCCTGCTTCTGCAGACAGCCTTTCCTCGGTATGATTCCTCCATGAGCATCATGACAGAGATTGGAAACCGCCTGGGCCTGGTCCAGGCGCTGCTCGGAGTGACTAAGTGCTGGATGATCCAGAAGGAGCTGGACAAGGTCAGTTACAAACCTGTTTCTACAGATCTTTGCTAGGCAAGATCAGAGCATACAGTCTTTTTCTCAACTGTACACCCATCAAAGTGCAGTAGAGACCCGTACCCCTTGGTCCTACCATCAGGGTCTGTTGCTTGTACAGTTGCATTTCTCCAGATGGTCCCTCTCAGCCAGGAATTTGTTGCTAACAGCATGAACATCCATTCTGAGTCAGACTGCCAACTTCCAGAATTAGCCAGTCCTGATGACTTTAAACACTACGCTGTGAAACCATCGCTGAGGGAAGGAAGCCCACTCCTGCCACTGTAGGCAGTCAGCTTGTGCTCTGAAATAGATTTCACTGCCTACTTTTTGGCCTCATGACTAAGCTTATTGTTGCGATAGTGATGATGTTTAGACAGCTCTACAGCTCCACCATGTGCTTTGCAGTCAAATGTGGCATCAGATTCCTAGAGAAACTTTGAAGGTATATATTTCTGCTCGTATAGATGAAGATATATGAGCAGAAAATCATTTGGGAATAGACAACTGATCAGTATAGTACAAGGGGGTGATGTTAGTTATTTGGAAAATCCTTGGGCAGTGTATGTGTGTTACAATCCAGATTGCACTAGATGCAGCAGGCTGCACTGCAGGAACACGACTGGGCTGCAGAAGGAGATGCTCAAAGTTTAGCCTTGAATGAGTTCTGAACAACCTGGAATGATTGCACAGTGCCACATCAGGATGCGGGTTTGGGTGTAAATACATTAAAGATTCACTCATCACTCGTGTGAGACAAAGAATTTTAGCACAAACAAAGCACCCCAGACATTAGGAAGTCAAGTATGTGTCTGTCAGAAAAGACAAGTTCAAGGTGCTCTCAGCATTGGAGTTGCCTACAGCAGGGAGTCACTTGGGTGAGATACACCTTGTGATCTCAGTAAGTAAGCACCGTGTTTGCAAGGGAAGAAGTAACTGTGGAGTTAAAAACTTTGCTCAGTGTAATCCCTTCCCAGCCTCATGGCTTGTATTGAGAAGAATGGGACAGGACACAGAAGGTAGGCTTCTACACAGGAGACTGTTCAGAGCACTTACCAAACCCTGCATCCACTGACCCCACCTCCAGCCATCACCACCCTCTGATATCACAAGCATTTCTCTCCTGTGAGAGCCCGGTGAGGGCTTTGCACAGAGTTGTAATCTCACCAAAACTCACAGAAGAAGAGGATGAATAGATGAATCTTGTATTCTGTTCCAGCCATTAGAGGAAAGTCTGCCCTGGTGGTCAGGGACCTTATGGCCATTGCCCAGAATGTGACATCTTGTGATGTCACAGCCCTGAATACTCACTCAAGCCTGTTCCTCAACTTGCCAGTCCCAGTTTCCATTTCTCGTGCTGCTCACCCCAATATCAATTACCTAACAAAGCAGTTTGCT
The DNA here is from genome assembly GCA_907165065.1 of Caprimulgus europaeus. The sequence continues at coordinate 44,039,146 of OU015532.1, read as the reverse complement.
GACTTTCCACCTGCAGGTTCCCTTTTCTTGTCCTGCCTTCCTCCATCTTGCTGGTCTCCTTGGCCAATTTCTTTTCATTTGCATGTAGTCAATGCTATTGCAGATCCTCCCAGTCTGCTGTCACATCCTGCTTGCCCAAACTCCTGTGCAGTCTCATATTATTCTCCAAGACAAACTGTCCCCTGGACTTCTCAGCATCTCTTTCTCCACCCCACATGCTTCACTTGGATTCTTAGTCCCAGTCATGAATTTCAGGGTTTTCCAGTACAAGTCCCTCCTCCTAGGCACAGCTCTCAGTTATGTTCTATTTGCTGGCCTTCAATTCCTGCTTCTGTTTCCTACAGGTTCCTTATCCTGCGCTGTTGCTGCCACCACAGGTCTAATGCCATCTCCTCTGTGTTCAAAGTGCATTCTTTCATCTCATCTGGTCCTCTTCTCCTAGAACAGCAGTAATGCCAAATTCTAGGGTAGAAATTTTATAATGTTCCTCCTGAAAAATACTGTATCACAAGGGAGACCTCCTCTTCCCCCTGGACAAATCTGAAGCTGATCTGAATAGTTCTGGAAAACAGAGACTGATGATGAGAACACTGAGGAACACTGTGGCATCTAGGGTAAAGTAGGGACTCATTTGGTATAGCAGCTGCTCTGCTCAATACTTCAGACTGAAAAAGCTGGATAGCAGTGCACTCCCACATCACACCATGTGTAAGTAGGACACAGTGGGTATATGAACAGCAGGGAAAAAATGGAAGAGCGTGGTGCATTGGTGGTGCTGATTCCTTTCCCTTCCCTCTCGTACAAGTGAAATTGGAGTTGCCCAAAGGTGATTGAACCTGTAGGGCAGGATGGAGAAGAGGCTTGCTTTTCTTGTGCTTCACCCCAACCCCAATGCCCACGTGTGACTGGGTTTCAGTAAGTCTGTATTCTCTCTGCTTGGAAATACCAGCCTCTGCCAACATCATACCCCGACTTTGCTTGGCGTGGCTGGAACAGAAACGTAGCTCTTGGATTATTTGTGGTCTTTCAGGAACCAAGCTCTTCTCATGGATGAACTTCTGGAAAGGGAGTGCAATCTGCCAGACAGCTATCTTGCATCTCCAGAGTTGCAGGGATGCTTGTTTATCCAAATTCCACTCTGTACCTCTTTCCCTCTTTCTTTTGATAGCTCCCATAGGGCATTCACACAAGTCTGTTTTTGCTCTGTCAGACTGAGAACTGATGATGCATGCTCTCCATTCACAGGCTCTGGAAAGCATTGAAAAGGCACAGGAGCTGGCAGAGGGACTAGGGAACAAGGTAGGATCCTACAGCTTCACTTCAGCACTGTCTGTAGTCTTCTGCTAGGCAACTTAAGAAGCCAAGTGATAAAGTATCCAGACTTGCTGTTGCTTATTAATGTGTCCACATTGACCAGTCAATGCTTGGGACTTGCTTTGTTATGAAGTGTTTAGTTGTGGGCAGCTGCACGGACAATTGTCAGTGTGCCAGTCTGAAAAGTGAGGGAGGAGTCACAGAGGGGAATGGGAAGCAGTAGAAGTGGGATATGAAACAAGCAGAGAGCAGCAGAGAGCTAGAGAATGAGGGCTCCCTTCTTGAAAAATATCACCCTGAGCAGCAGCTGAACTGCACGTTGGCTGGAGGCAGAGGGAGGTGAAATGCAGCGAACGTCATGGATAGCTCAGGAAAACCACCCTGATGGAAGAGCAGCAAGAGTGCCTCAAACCTGGTGTCCCCTTTGGTGACACGGAGCAGTAGGGTTAAGTGCTGAGAGACCAAATGTCCCTATGACTGATCCTACCCCTCGGGCAGCTTTCTGTGCTGATGTTTCTCTAGCTGGCTGGTGGGCTGTAGTGGTTTCCACACCTCCTGTTACTGGTCTGTCTTCACCTTGTTGTTCACTTTTCTTGTGTTTCCACCCTTCATGTGCAGCTTGGCTTGCTGAAGCTCCACTGCCTGTGTGAGAGGATCTATCGCTCAAAGGGCCAGCAGCAAGAATTACGTGACCATGTAGTGAAGTTCCATGAGTGCGTGGAGGAGATGGAGCTGTACTGTGGCATGTGTGGAGAGTCCATTGGGGAGAAGAACAACCAGCTCCAGGCCCTGCCTTGCTCCCACTTCTTCCACTTAAAGTAATGAGCTGGATGGGATCCTTGCCATGACTTTAGTCCTAGGAAAGAGCAGTTCATGCCCAGAGCAGGACAGTCCTGCACGTGCTGTTCCCCAGGTCTTTGTCCTGCTTACCTGTGCCCTGCAGGATCCCATCGCTGTGTCGTGAACCTCATGCCCTTGAAGGGTGAGATTTAGCCATAATATCCACCCCACTCCCACCTCTGTCCCCCTCTGCTCTGCCCTGGTGAGGCTGCAGCTGGAGTGTTGTGTCCAGTTCTGGGCCCCCAGTTCAAGAGAGATGGGGAACTTCTGGAGAGAGTCCCTAAAGATGAGAGGGCCACCAAGATGATTAAGGGGCTGGAGCATCTTTCTTAGGAGGAAAGACAGAGAGCTGGGTCTGTTTAGCCTGGAGAAGAGCAGACTGAGAGGGGACCTTATCAGTGTTTATAAATATCTAAAGGGTGGGTGGCAAGAGGATGGGGCCAGACTCTTTTCAGTGGTGCCCAGCGCTAGGACAAGGGGCAGTGGACACAAGCTGGAACACAGGAGGTTAAGCTTAAAACATGAGGAAAAACTTGTTTACTGTGAGGGTGCCAGAGCCCTGGGACAGGCTGCCCAGAGAGGGTGTGGGGTCTCCATCTCTGGAGATGTTCAAACCCACCTGGACACTTTCCTGTGCAACCTGGTGTAGGGAACCTGCTTTGGCAGGGGGGTTGGACTGGATGATCTGCTGAGGTCCCTTCCAACCCCCAGCATGCTGTGATTCTGTTCACCAGTGTCCTCACCTTGTAGGTGCTTAGCCCAGTTCCCAGGTTCTTATTTAATGCCTCTTGGGGAATCAGCTCTTTGCTCCCAGGGGCAGTTTGATTTTTTTTTTTCCCCCTTTCTCCTCTCTTGGCCAGAGGTGCACTGAGGTGAAGGTGTTCAGTCTGTTATTGTGCTACTGCCACCCAAGAAGTTAGCTGTACTTTTATTTTATTTACATTAATAATTTCATTTTTAGAAGGAACACGAGTATAACAAAACACTTAATTCCTAAAACACAAGACTTTAAAAACAGAGTGCCACCAAACTCAGGCTCAAACTACTGAGGGGTGAGATGTGCCCCGTGAGCTCTGTGCCTTTGTCTCCTGGGGAGGAGCGTGTCTGGTTCCACCCACGGAACGGGTGGAAGTGAGATCCAGTCTTTGCCGGTACCGGGATGTTGATGTACGGGATGGAGGTGGGAGTGACCCTGGGGGAGCCTCCGCCCTCGGAGCCCGCCCCACAACCGTCCTCCTCCCGTTGCAGGTGCCTCCAGACCAACGGGACCCGGGGCTGCCCCAACTGCCGTCGCTTGTCGGTGAAGCCCGGCTACGTCTGACCGCCCGCGGGGCTGGGCCCGGGCCCCGGCCGCGCCTCCCTCCCGGGGCCCTTCAGGGCTGTGCCCGGTGCGGCCGCCTCCTCGGTCTCCCCTCCGCGCGGCCCCGCTCGCTGCTCTGTACGGGAACGGACTGTAATAAACGGTGTCGCCGGGCCAGCGCCCCGCCTGCCTCCGCCGCCGGGGACCCTCACGGGCGGGGCCGCCGTCGCCGCCGGGGACCCTCAGGGGCGGGGCCGCCTCCGCCGCCGGGCTCCGCCCCTGCCCCGCTCCAAGATGGCGGCGGGGTCATCACTCAGCAGATTTGGCCGGTGCCACGTGACCGCCGCGGCCATTTCCCCCCCTCACCCCCATCCCTCCCGCCGCAGATTCGCCAGATCCGTCGGGCAGCTCTGGGGCTGCGGGGCAAAGGGGCCACGGTGGCGGTGGGGCGCTGAGGAAGAAGTGCGGGCGCGGGGTCCCCGAGCCGCCTGTCCCGCTGTCCCCCAGCTCGGTTGCCTGGGCGAGGAGCGTGGAATCTGCCGCCCGCAATCCGCGGTGCGGTGCGACGCGACGGCTGCCTGAGCGAGGGAAAGATGGCGTCGGTGTGGGATGAGTCCGAGGTGAGGGGCCGGGGCCGCGGGGCCGGGGAGAGGCGGGGGTCGGGCCGAGGGTGACGCTGCCGTTGTGTCCCCCCAGGACGGTGTCGGTGAGGAGGTGCTGAAGATGTCCACGGAGGAGATCGTGCAGCGCACGCGCCTCCTCGACAGCGAGATCAAGGTAGCGGCGGCGGCGGCGGGCCGGGGAGCGCGGGGCCGGGCCGGGCCGGGAGCGCGGCGGGGGTCGGGTTAGCACAGCCGTGAGGGCAGAGCCGAGCGCTGTGACCGTGAGATGCAGTGAGCAGCTGGAGAGCGGTCGGTTGAGGAAGGGAAAGCCTCGGGGGAAATGAAGGAAGAGGCAGGACCCGAGGAGGCTGAGGGGACGGTTGTTCTGCGGAGCTCTGGATGCTTTCGCTGAAGGTACCCGAGTCCTCCCGGCTCTCGGCGCAGGGGAGGGGAAAGTCTGTTCCACGGCCTGGGTCAGGTAGGAGCATTCAGTCCAGCTTGGAAGGGACTTGAGAAGATCCCGAGTCCAGCCTCCTGCTCAAAGCAGGGTCAGCTTTCAGTAACCCAGGCTGCCCAGGGCTGTTGAGGGGCTGGAACTAGTTGGTCTTTAGGGTCCCTTCCACCCCAAACCATTCTGTGATTGTATGATCTTGAAAGCTCCTTAAGACAGAGATCACACCACTTCTCTGTATGTCCCATGCCACTGCTTGGCTGTCCTTGTGAGGATAAAGATTGGCTTTACCTACAGTCTAAACCTCTCTTGTTTCTGTCTTTGTTGTCTCATCTGTCCACGATGCAGTGCTCTGAAGTGTCTGGTTCTGTCCCATTGATGCCTTCCCCAGTAGTTCTCCTCTCCAGCTGAACAAGCCCAGCTCCCTCAGCTGTTTCTGTGGGACATCTTGGTGGCCCTGTGCTGAACTCAGTCCAGTTTATCAATGTCTTTGCTGTATGGGGGCCCCCCAAAACTGGATGCAGTGCTCTAGATAGGATCTAACAGGTGCTGAGTAGGGGGAAACAGTCGCTTCCCTCCATCTGTGGGCTGCACTCCTGTTCGTACAGCCTGGGATGCTGTTTGCCACCCTTGCTATCAGGGCACATTGCTGGCTCTCAGTGTTGTCCACGGGGACCCCCAGTCAGCAGAGCTGCTCCCCAGCCAGCCAGTCATCAGCCTGTGTTCTTCACTGCAAGGTGCTCTTCCTTCCCAGGTGCAGGGTTTTGCATTTGTGGTTGAAGTTTGGAAGGTTTCTGTGCCCCTGTGCCTCCAGTCTCTCAAGGTCCCTCTGAGTGGCAGCCCCAGCCCTTGAGCACCGAGACTGGTCCCCAGTTTGGTGTCTGTAAACACGCTGAGAGGACAGTCCCTCCCCTTGTCTGGGTCATTCTAAAGGTGTTCAATAGGACAGACCTGGGTAGGCCTGTCCCAAGAGAGACCTGTGCCACATAAAAGAATGCTTAAAACTTTAGTTATAACTTTTAGTTTGCCTTTGCTGCCTGATGTTAGCAATATTGAGATAAGTTATTTCATAAATCCTACAGGGAAATCCTACTGCTTCAGGTTCTACAAGTAATTCTGACTTTTTAACATCTTTTCTTTAAAGACAGCAAAGATTAATTTACTTCTTATTCTTAAGCTGCAGAACAGAGTAAGGAGTAAAAGCAGCTGCCTTTATCTTACAGTAAGAGCATCATAAGTGAGGTGGCAGAAATGTTTATTGGCACCCTCCCTTCATGCAGTTTTCTTTGAATATTTCCCAGACTCAGTTAAAGCAAATTTCTAAACTTTTGAATTTTTATGTAACAGTCTCTGTCTCCTGTAATAGTTCTGTCCTGTGGATAATTACGTGTTCCAGCACAGAATTACAGTTAGGCATCAAGAGTTTTAAAAAGATAGGTTTTTTAGAGAAGAGTGGATTTCCTGTTAAATGAATAACGTGAGCTGATTCAGGTGTGACTGGTTCTTGTGAGAGTTCTCGTAGAGCCACTCTGGTGGGGATCACAGACTGCGTGTGACTGTCTCCAAAAAGTGACAGTTCTGTGTGGAGCTGGAGGAACTGGAGCTTTCTGCCACGCTGCTGTTAAATGTTTGGTTTGTTTCTTTTTTTCCCCATAAAAAGGTTTTGTATCTTATCAAAGCTTAGGCCAAGGCTAATCCAAACCATAAATTACTGGTTATAAACTGTAAAAGCGAGAGGTTCCCCAGGGGTGCAGAGAGGACCTGGTCACCGTGAGGGCAGTCGGACAGTGGAACAGGGTGTTCCAGAGGAGTTGTGTGGTCTCTGTCTGTGGAAGTCTTCAAGATTCAGTTGGGTAAAGCCCTGAGCAACGTGGTGTTGCTGATGCTGCTTTGAGCAGGAGGTGGAACTAGAGGCCCCCTGAGGTCCCTCTCATCCCAGGTTGTCCTCTGAGCCCACGTTCCATTGTTTTCCAAGGGACCTGGCTGCCTTTGTGGGGAACCAGCACTGGATATTGCTCCAGTGGCGAGTTCTTTTGAAAACAAAGAAGAATTTTTCCCCTGCAGAAGCAGTTGGTGTCTTTGTTTCTCATCTCTGTGTTTTGATACGTGTGGTCTTGTCGAACACCCTGGCTTTGTAGCCGTGAGCAGCTCTGCTTCACAGAGCTCCTCACGGCTCTCAGCGGACACAGGCCTCGGTTCTGCTGTCCCCTGCCTGTCCTCGCAGTTTGCTTTGGTTCTGAGCTGCGCTACCGGCAGTCTGGGGTTTTTCTGGCTGGTTGCTCTGTGTCATCACTTCAGTGTTCCAGCACACGATTCTTCCTTAAACCCAGCAGAGCATAACTGTAAAATAGGTGCGTGTGGATGGGTGCATACAGACATGCACACACCTGTGTTACCTGTGCATCTCTGGATATTAAAACCAAAAACCACACGCTTGCCTTCCCGAGGTCATACCCTTACCCAGGTCATACTGCAACCCTGTCAGCACTGATCAGGCTCAAGTTGCCCAGAGATTACTTAGGAATATTGATTAGCTGATTGGCTAACTAATTTTAGCTAATTTGATGGCTTTTTTTTTTTTCTTTCTTATAGAAGTTTTCCCTTACAGTTAGTAGTAAAAGCCTCAGAAACGTTGAAATTGTATATAGAGATGTAAGGATTGGAGCTTTCTGTTGTGCTACTCGTATATGTTTGGTTTGTTTCTGGTTCTCTACAGAAATTCTGTGCTATCTTATCAAAGCCTAAGAGCTAATTTGCTCTTTTTATGTTTCCCTTTATACTCACTGTTCCCTCAGACTTAGGTTTTTATAGCTGCTTGACTTTTAGAATAGCGTATGAATTTGATCCTGCCTTTGTCTCCTCCTGCTGTTATTCCTGTCTCTTTCTCCCACACCCTGATTCCAGATCATGAAGAGCGAAGTACTGAGAGTGACCCATGAGCTTCAGGCCATGAAAGACAAGATCAAAGAGAACAGTGAGAAGATCAAAGTGAACAAAACCCTGCCGTACCTCGTCTCTAACGTTATTGAGGTGAGAGCGGCGCGTTCTCCTGCAGCAGTGCGAGAAGTGTGCGCAGAGTAGATCGGGAGGGAGAAGGGCAGGGAAGCCCGTGCCGCGTTCTCAAAGCTCTGCTGCTCCTGGAGCCAGGAGTTTCAGGTTTTTCTGTGGGGTCTGTGACCTGGAGGTGTGTGTCACTCACCCACTTCTCGTCTGGGTCATTCCTTAGGTGTTGGCTGCTGTTCGTCTGTACGTGACAGGGTGGCACAGCCTCGCTGCGTGTGGGCTTGGGCATGTGAAACTTGGGACACAGCGAATGGAAAGCGGTGGCTCTGTTACTGCATCACATTCTTTTTGTAATTCAGTTATTTTGCTGATAGGCCAAAAAAGTGCTGATGGTTTTCTGTTTTTAAAGAAAGGGGTGTCCTGGTTTTGCTAGGACAGAGTTAATTTTCTTCTTAGTAGCTCGAATAGGTGTGTTTTGGTTTCAGTGTGGGATTTGTTATGAGAAGAGTGTTGATAACCTACAAGGACATTGGTGTTTGCTAGTTTGCAGGTGCAAAGGACTGGGAGGGGGGAAGTGTAGTAATTAACAAAATCCCAAATTGGCATTTGGCTCTGCCAATGAGATATCCCAGATCATATCACGTCATGTTCTGTGTATTAACCAGGGTTGAGTGGAAAGCAGGGGGATTCTCTCAGGAATCACTCAGGCTCGGTCTTCCAGGATTGTGGTTTCGAGTTCAGGGTTCTCTTTTGCTCCTCCAGGATCACTGTGGGCGAGTGGTGAGCAACTGTGCTCTGCATCACTCATGTCTATATTTGTTATCATTGTTATCACTACTGTTTTAATTTTATTTTACTCCAGTTATTAAATTGTTCTTATTTCAACCTCCAGGTCTCCTTACCTTTACCTCTCCAGTTCTCTCCCCGATTCCCTGGGGGGTGAGGGAGGAAGGGGAGGGTGCGAGCGACTGTGTGGTGTTTGGCTGCCCACCAAGTTAAACTCCCACAGGGGTTTGGTTCGTACGGGTGGTTCAAAACTTCCTGAATGTAAGGCTTGAGCTGTGGTAACGGGAGGAGAAATCGGTGCCTCGAGCTGCTCGTTTGCTCTGAACTTTATAGCGTCTTTCTACGTGCTGTTGTGTGCTGCTCCATGAGGAAAGGAAGAAATTAATTGTTATGGGAGGGCTTTGATGCTTTTAGGAATCTGCTGCCGATGGATGATGGGAAGGTTTATTTCTCCTATGTGTGGAATTTAGAAGCGTTAATCCCGGGGTCACCCTGTGAGCCTGGTTACATGGTCATGAAATCTCTCCCTCTGGTTTGCAGCTGCTGGATGTTGACCCCAATGACCAGGAGGAGGATGGAGCAAACATTGACCTGGATTCCCAGAGGAAGGGCAAGTGTGCTGTGATCAAGACCTCTACGCGGCAGGTAAGGCCCGTGTGCCCGGCGAGGTGTGAGGAGCGCCGAAAACGAGCTTCCCCTGGTACCGCTGGTTTGCTTACCTGGATTTCTCTCCTCCAGACCTATTTCCTGCCTGTGATTGGCTTGGTCGATGCTGAGAAGTTGAAACCTGGAGACTTAGTGGTGAGTGACGTTGGCCAGAAAATTGCTATGTCTTGCCCTTTAGAAAGGAGACAAATCTTGTCCAGATTTCTCCAAGATCATTTCTGTACTAAAATGTTAATGAAAAGATATTATGGGTTCAGTCATATTTGTAGTGTAGAAAAGTAGTTTGGGAGCGGGGTTCTTTAGACAATTAAGTGCCAAAAATTTCAGTATTGCCTAGTAAGCTTTCTAAAACCAATCTTCTGTGTCGTAGGTAAATTTGACCCCTCTTTTTCAAACTGCAGTAGGTTAGCGGTGGCTTTGTCCACTCTGCCAAGCTGTGGTGATTTGCAGAGTGCCGTTGGCAAAGCCGGTTATTCCTGCATCCTGGAGGTGCAGTGAGTCACCTCTGACTGCGTGTTCATGAACTGCTGTCTGAAGGGCTTGTGAAAAGCAAAGGATTTGTGTTTACAGGGGGTGAACAAAGACTCTTACCTGATCCTGGAGACTCTGCCTACGGAATATGATTCACGGGTGAAAGCCATGGAGGTGGATGAGAGACCCACAGAGCAGTACAGTGACATCGGGGGGCTGGATAAACAAATCCAAGAGGTGATGATACTTTATTGTTCATGTTTAATTTCTGGTGTGACTGAGGACAACAGTGTTTGAACTTCAGCTCAGAACTGCAGCTGGAAGCAGGCAGCCTGGATCTGTGGAGTAGAATGGTTTTATGTGTTAATACTTTTCTTTTGCTGTAGCTCGTGGAGGCCATTGTCCTGCCAATGAATCACAAGGAGAAGTTTGAAAACTTGGGCATACAGCCGCCCAAAGGAGTCCTCATGTACGGGCCTCCGGGAACGGGGAAGACGCTCTTAGCTCGAGCGTGTGCTGCCCAGACCAAGGTAAAAGGAGCCTGTGAAAGCGTGAGCTGGTGTCAGATAGCACTTGGAACAGAGTGAGAACGCGTCTGGGGGTGAGGGGTCATACACACCAACTGGTGTTACAAAGGCTGGGGTTGTCTGGGCTGCCTGTTTGCCTGTTTTAATTCTTGTAGTGCTTCTTGTAGCGCTCAGAACTAACCCTGTGGAGCAGTGTGGCACAGGATTGTCTTTCACTTCCCAGGCTACGTTCCTGAAGCTTGCGGGTCCACAGCTTGTGCAGATGTTCATTGGCGACGGAGCGAAGCTGGTACGCGATGCTTTCGCTCTAGCCAAGGAAAAAGCTCCCTCCATCATCTTCATTGATGAACTGGATGCCATTGGCACTAAAAGGTGAGGTGTCGGCCGTGTTGGAAAGCTCTTGGGAGGGCCTAGCAGCGCCCTTTGCCTGTGCATGCGAGGGAAGCCTGGCTTAAAGCGTGGCCTGTTCAGCAGAGTGTAGAGCCAGTCACAGACAGCAGCTGCCACGATCCTTGGGCTCACGAGTGAAGTACATGAGACTCGGGATCCATCTGATGGTCTCCTGCTGCACAGAGCTGTTTTCTGCTGACTGCATCAGGCACGGGGAGGTGTTTATCCTCATTTACTACCTGGGCCTGGACATTAGCAGCTCTAAGGATGTAATAAGGCGTAGCTGCTGCTGACAGTTGTTCTAGTCACTGTTCTCAGAACGATCGGATTTCCTGTAGTTTCAAGGAGGAGTTTGGAAGACCTTGGCCAAGGAGTGTGAATTGCAGTCATTCTGTCTTTTTTATTTGATTAAAAACCCAAGGGCAGGGCGGTCAGGTTCACGCTGATAGTTTTACCCTTGTTTCCTCCTCAGGTTTGATAGTGAAAAGGCTGGTGATCGGGAGGTACAGAGGACCATGCTGGAGCTGCTTAATCAACTTGATGGTTTCCAGCCCAACACACAAGTCAAGGTTGGGATCTAGCAGAGAGTGCTGCTGAGGTCCAGGGAATGCTAGCAGGGGATGGAAAATAATGTCCAGAGAAGAAGCTTGGTACATCTTTGGGGAGGAGAGGCCACCTCCAGCTGCCTCAAACTGATGACTCTACTTCTACTTAGGTGATTGCTGCAACCAACCGGGTTGATATCCTGGACCCAGCTTTGCTCCGCTCTGGCCGATTAGATCGCAAGATTGAGTTCCCAATGCCTAATGAGGAGGCCAGAGCCAGAATTATGCAGATCCATTCACGCAAAATGAATGTCAGGTACGGACGAGGCACGGCCTTCTGGGGCTGTTTGTCACACGCGACGGTACCTCAGGGCTGCGGAGCGGTACGTGCTCTCTTTTGCTGAGCGCTCACGGTTGGGTTTTAAGGCATTTCCATGCCTTGTTTGCTTGATTTGGTGCATGCTCTCAAACTTCTCTTTTTTTCCCCCACCCTCCTGCTCCTGTCAGCCCGGATGTGAACTATGAGGAGCTGGCTCGCTGCACGGATGATTTCAATGGGGCGCAGTGCAAGGCGGTGTGCGTTGAAGCGGTAAGTGTTCCTCTGGGGCAGCCGGTGCTGGTAGGAGGGCAGTGTCAAAGCTAGCGTGGAGTAATTGCTTTGAGCCGAGGCCGTGCTCACGTGCCCCCTCTAAATCCTGTCTTGTTGGGCAGGGGATGATTGCCCTTCGCCGTGGAGCTACAGAGCTCACCCACGAGGACTACATGGAAGGCATCCTGGAGGTTCAGGCAAAGAAAAAAGCCAATCTGCAGTACTATGCCTGATCTCTGCCTGGTCACGGCTCTGGCCTTGGTAGAGGACAGGACTAGACTGGACTGTGCCACCTATTTTCTGTCTGGAAAAAAATAAAGTGTTTTTCTTTCCCTCTAAAAACAAACCTGTGATGTGTTGGGGCTGTTGCCCTTGCTCAGTGGTTCTACATCTGCCAAAGGGAAGGTGAGACCCTCCTGTCCACAGCGCCCATCGTGCTGCCTTTGGAGCCTCCTCCTGCTAGAACCGGACTAGATCCTCCTCTGCTGCTTCTGGATGAGGACCAGCAGGTTCTACTGCAGTAAGTGAACTTGGCAGCCCAGACAGCAGCCCCTGTTTTCAGCCTGCAGGCCCTGAACAGCCTGTACAGCTTTGTCAGAGTCTTTTTTGAACACTCAGTTTGCAAGGGGGATGTGAACACGATGCACATGTGAATCATGTTTTAACTTTGTCATTTAGAAGTAAGTCTGGAAGCTTTCACACCATTGCTGCTACATGTGTGAGTTCTCTGGAGAATCAGGCTGGTAATTAGTCAGAAAGAATTCAAGGTCTCACCCACCCAGCAAGTCTTTCAGTACTTTTAATGCCAGTTTAGAATTACAACTTCCATTTAAAAATTACACTTTTCATAAATACACTGACTTTAGCATTAAATATCTTACATGCCACTGTATTGTATTTTAAATACAATGTAAACATCTCCAAATGCTGGCCATCTCATCTTTACCTGTGCAGTTTTTGGACGCTTGGGAGAGGGGCGGGGATGTGAGGGAAGAAAAATAAAATAGATGAATGAAACAAAAATGCACCCCAGAGTACTTTGGCTGATGTTCCTGAGTTAGCCCTAGTACTGGCACTGGTTCCAAGGTCCTTCCTGCTCATGTTGGAGAGGGAGCTTGTTCCAGCAGAGCACGTGTGTTCTTGCTGTGCTGTGCTCAGGGGGCATTTGACTTTAGGAAGGGGTGAGCGGTGAAGTGAGCAGAAGCCAGGCGTTCCTGAGGAAAATACAGTGTGGTTCCTTTGGACGGTCGGGTTAGAGGGGCTGTGCAGCTGCTGCTGCTTCAGCAGTGCTGCTGTTGGAGCTCAGGGAGAATTCCTCAGCTCCTTTCACACAACAGGAATTGCACCCACAGGTCAGTTGGGGGAGTGAGAGTTGATCCCGGCAGCTCAAACGGTGAGATCCTTTCAGAACTAGACCCTGGGCTCCAGCAGAGTCGTTACAAGCTGCATGGTGTCTACACCTCCCCCCTAAAACAAGGGTGTGGTAATTAGCTGAATGCGTTCCCTCACCCATGTGAGAAGCTGAGGAAAACTTCCCCCTCCTTTCCTCAAGCCAGTAAGAGTTTTGTTTGAGAGTCTTGCTGCTCAGTTACAGCCGGCTGCTTTTGGAAACAGCTTTAGTAGTGAGGAAACAGCTGATACAACAGCCTGGGAATAGCACTGAATTCTGATTTAAATTAATTAATACTAAGAACGGGCTAATTCTTTGGCCTAAACGTCAGCTTAGATCAAGGTTCTTTTGGGAGATGATGGCCTGAGCCAACACTAGACACGCCTGTTGCAAAAGTGTTCAAGCCAACTTCACGTAGCTCCTTGCCCTAATTTGGGTCTGAGTTCCACAGACCTGCAGCAATAGAGTTGGTGCGTAAACATCCCTTACAACTGGACAAGAACAGGACCATGGAGGTACAGTTCAAAAAACAGCACAAAAAAAGACACAGCCTTGGACTCAATCCCTTGTAAACAGGAAAAAAAAAAGACCAAATCAAGAGAACTGTCCCCCCTTAAACTGTCAATGAGCAAATCAGCAATAATTCAAACCTGGAGTTACTTGCAGTGTCCGTGTCCGCGCCTGGAGGCTGCAGCAGCATCCCGCGGGCTGGTGTTCCCCCAGCTCTGGCCCGGCTCTCCACACGCTGACCTGCCACCTCTTCCTGGTGTTAACCCACAGCTCTGCCCAGGCTGTGCTTCCCAGAGTCTCTCCTCGCTCCCGCCGAGGTCACACGGCTCCGTTTTCTTGTCTGGGTTTCTGTACGGACGCCCGGGACGCGTTGAGTGAGGGGGCCAAGGTGCAGAGGAAGCCAGCCAGCAGGGTGAGGCCCAGGCCCCCCCAGGCACAGAACATGGACCAGCCATAGCCATGACTGATGTCCTCTGGCAGCCCATAGACGTAGCGCGGGTAGCGAGATAACTCAAAATTGATCCCAGCCACGCAGGTGCAGAGCGAGATGATACAGCAGGTCCCTGTGGGAGAAAAGCAAGAGGGTTCTACACTGCCCTCAGGTTAATTTTGCTCTGGTTTGGTGGGGTTTTGTTTGTTTTTCCTCAGCTATTTTCAGACTGAAGAATTGCCCTTTTTTCTTTTTCCCTTCAGTCTTACCAGTCAGTCTCCTTAAGAGGCAGGGGAAAAAAAACAAAAAACAAACAAAAAAACCCCAAACAACAAACTCTGTAGGCCTGTAGGATACCTCACTTCCCAAATAACCAACACTGCCTTAGCTCCCTCTCTTGCTGTTTTGAGCTCATGCTTCAGTTTTCCTGAGACTTGTATTTCCAGTGACTAATGTCATCAGGTTTGGGACAGCACTTGGGCAGAGCCCAGCGCTGTGAGTGCCCTGCTTGGTGTTCTGCGAGGAACATGGCTCCTGCCATGGAACGTGCCCAGGTTTTGGTCATCTGTTGCACATTCACCTCTACAGAGGAGCACAAAAGCCGAACAAACACATACACAAGGCACTCTAGTGTGTCTAAAACACACTTGTACACAAGACTCAAGGTCAAGGTGATCACTTTATTTTCCCCAGCTGTGTCTAAATACTAATGACGGCTCTTACTGCCGACAGTGTGCTCGTCACGGCACGTGCAGAAGCGCTGGAAGGGGACCTGGTCTTCCTGTTCCACTGACAATACTCCACACTCACTGCTGTGCAATGAAGAAATGAAAATGTTCTCAAAGGAAACGGCAGTTAAGCAGCACGTAAGATGACCAAAGACAGCACAAGCCTAACTTCCAGCTTTTCTACCGTCACACCACGTCAGCAGCGTGGGGTTTTTTTCTGTGCAACTGCCTAAAAACCTCTCCTTGGGAAGGCCTGTTCATGGCAGGGGGAGATTCTGCCCTCCCAACAAAAAAAAGTGGCACCAAACCAGTGTCACACTTCCTTGTTTAACTGCTACAGATGCTGTTACAGCACCGAGTTCCTTGCTTGCTGCCATTACACATGCTGACACTGGCTGACACGGATGCTGACACTGGGAAACAGCTCTGGCTTTTCAGTAGAGCCTCATGTTTTCATACTTGAGTGTTGCCTGCTTCCTGCCTGGAATTTAAGAGTCCCCACCCTTGCAGCAGCGCAGTACCTCGCCCTCTTGGGGCACTTGCTGCTGCTGTGCCCCTTTCAAATAAAGAACAAATGCTGCCCGTTTCCGAGCTGAAGAATCAAAGCTCAGAAAAACCTTTGGCCAAGCAAAAAGTCTGTTCCCAGCTTGGAGGAACAGATGTAACACCTGTGGTGAGCACTGAGCTCACGTCCTTACCCCTGGGCCAATGTTCTCCAGGCTGGGCTGGGCGTGGACTTTGTTGTTACCCAAAGATGGGAGCATCTTTGAGCAGCAGAAAGGTGCTCTACATTGATTTGTTTAAGATTCCCTAGGGAAAACCGAGCTGAGCTGTGACAGGAGTCTCAGACTCCAGGCAAGAGGACTGTGCTCACTGTGCACATGGTCCCTGTGGCTACACACCAGGTCTCCAGAGCAGAAGGCCCCTGTGGACGTACAGCGGGGTCTGCTCAGAAATGCCCATGCAGGAGCAGGTCCTGCCCAGTGCTGGCAGTGGTAACTCCCCTGTGCCAAGGGTTTGCTGCACTAAAGAACTTCATGTGTTTGCTGTGGGTTGACAGTAGTGACTGCAGGAGTAGAAGCAAAAAGCTCTCACCTCCCATTAGGAAGAGCAGCCCAGCCACGTACTGCATGAGCTCCTGCTGTTTGCAGCAGCCCAGTACCCCAATGATCCACCCAAACAGGATGATGGAGACGGCCATGCCAATGAAGCCAGCTGTCATCCTCCGCAGATCTGAGGAGAGAGAAAAGCAAGAATGTAGACATCAACATGGTGGCACCCAGACAGGACAGCCAGGGGAGAGTCCAGACAGATTCAGATTTGCTGGTTCTAAAGTTTACAGTTCACCCATGGACTCCTCCTCCTGTAGCTACTTTGAGGAAGACAGTTGGCCTGTTATACCGAACCGAAGGGAATCCAGCTAACTGACTCCATTCAGCTGGGCGGAGTATAACTAGAGAGCATTCCTGCGCCAACCAAAGACTGGCCAAACACTCCACAACATGGGACAGGAGGGGTGTGTTATGAGTTCCACAACAGTTTGTAGCTGTTAGGACTGCAAAGGTTTGGGTTTTTTTTGTGGTGTGTTTCTTTGGGATGGAGTTTGTTGGGTGTGTCTGCTGAAAATTAAAGTGAGAGGGGACGCTGAAGAGAAGTAGAGGACTAGCACATGGAAGGCAGAGCGTGTAAAATGAAAAGAGGAATAGTGGCAGGACAGAAGCAGACAGCAGATCAATACTGCATGATGGGAACAACTCCAGTAACAAGCTCTAAAAAAAACCCTTGAGCACCAGTGATATGAACAGCACTTTGTCATCCATAATACAAGTGCTGTTGTCTCCTCCTAGGTCAGTCTCTACTGCATTTCCTCAGCACTGTGGCTCACATGACAGGGGGCAGGCAGAATTGCGTGGGGCAACAGACAATAAATACAGAGAGGAGCAGAAAAAGCTGATTAAATCATTCCCAGTGACAGGCTACAGGTCAGCCACCTGTGTGGGAAGGACTTGGGCAAGAGGCAGCTGGTGGGCCAGGAGCTGGTGACAGGAGGCTGCAAAGACAAACTGAGCTGCTCCCTGAAAGAGCCGGTTGCCAGGGAGCTGCACCAGGTCACTGGTGTGCATACAGAAAAATGCAACAAGCTCTACACAGACTATGGTGAAGCAGCACCTTTGCTGCAAGCCAGCTAGGAACTGTCTGTCCCCTGATCCAGAATATGCTTACACCTTGCAACACACTACACACGCACCTGTACCCCCGAATTCACTGCTTAAGCCCCTCCAAATATCATGTCCCCCCCAATTATACCGTCAGCCCCTCGCCCATCCTCACACACAAATCTGTATTTACGCCGGGAGCCCAGCGCCAGCTCCCTGACGCAGAGCCCTCGCTTGGCAGTGCACTAAGGCATCAAGCAGTCCAGCCCTGTCCGCCGCGTGGGGTTACTCACGGAGCGCGTGCCACTCGTCCTGCCGGATGGTGTTGGTGATGTTGACGGGTAGGTTGCGAGGCAGAGAGCTGGAGGTGTAGTGGTACTTCACAGCAGTGCAGCGCTGAATTACTCCTGGAAAAGAGACATCAGTGTGACACAGCATGAAACCCCCGTGCCTCGCACCGGCTGCTGAGGTGGCCCAGCAGAGCTCACACAAGGAAAGCCTTAGTTCAGTAACAGACCAAATGTAACAAAAAAGAGCTGTTCACTTCCAAGGCTTTGGGGATTAGGAGGGGAGGGAGACTTGCTACAGAGAAACACAGGCAAAAAGAGAGCAAGGTGCTGACCCAGGAAGGAAGGGCTGGAGGTAAACAGCAATGACAGTCATCAAAACCAGCTTCAGAACCTTCCTGCAGAAACTGGTACCATCTCTTTGGGATGGCTGGGGAGACAAGCGCGTGGCTGAGTACCAACAGGACTGCTTTGTCTGAAACAAGACTGGGCTGAAGCACTTTGAAAATTCTGAATGAATGCTGGGAAGTGAACTGCATGGGAGAGAAGTTTAAATTCACTCCAGTAGTCACTGGCCCAGATGCAAATGTGAACCTACATGCACACTCTTCTTGACAGGAATTTTTAGTTTGGAAAACAAGTGATAACAGAGAAGATACGAGGGGGTGGAGGGAGAGGAAGATGCCTTGTCCTCCCTGTTACAAATAAAACCAGGGTATAGGGGGACAATAAACGTGGATGGTGGGGTGGAAAGGAACAGCCAGAAAGGTTAAAGAGCTAAACAGTGCAAAAGGCTCCCCTTAGACAATGGTTATGGGGTCATTGCTGCTATTTGAATGCTGGGGCAGAAGAACCCTCCAGAAACAATCAGTTGGCCAGGGAGCTAATTAAGCTGGTGAACAATCAGTAGCAGGGAGCTGCAGACTCAGTGATCAGCTTTGCAAAGACACTAGAAAACCCAGGAGAAGAAACAGGCTTTGTGCTGCTCCCGCAGCAACAGCAAGCACGATTTTGTTCTCCAACAACGTTCAGTGGGACTGTAGTGACCTGGTTCCTGCAAGGACCCCCAAAGAGGCAACCCCTGCTTCACAAGATTACCACTTGCATACAAGAGGCCCAGCCAATTCCTGCCATCAGGCCAAGGAGGCAAAGGTGACCTGAATTTCCCCACGTTAACAAGTGACATTTATTACTGAAGCAGAACAAGCAGCCATGCCCCAAAAGGGGAACACTCAAAAGCTAGAGTTCCAAAAGCCTCTGAGCAGCAAAGCGTTTCCAGCCGTACCCTGTCCTCGGCCGTGGTTCCCAGCACCCCCATCCATCCTCGGCCGTGGTTCCCAGCACCCCCATCCATCCTCGGCCGTGGCTCCCAGCACCCCCATCCATCCTCAGCTGCGGCTCCCAGCACCCCCACCCATCCTCGGCCGCGGTTCCCAGCACCCCCACCCATCCTCGGCCGTGGTTCCCAGCACCCCCACCCATCCTCGGCCGCGGTTCCCAGCACCCCCATCCATCCTCGGCCGTGGTTCCCAGCACCCCCATCCGTCCTTGCCATGGCTCCCAGCACCCCCACCCATCCTCGGCCGTGGTTCCCTGCCACCTCGGGACGCTGGCAGCGATGCAGCGATAGCCGGCACCGAGTTGCTGCCCTTCGCCTCCCGCCATTCGCCCTCACCCTGCCGAGCAGGGCCCCCTCTTTGTGATTATTCCACAACAAGTCTCTGGTGCCACCTGAGCAAACAGATCAGCAAGACAACCCAGTAACAGAGGATGCCAGTTCATTTGCAAAAGCTCTGTAAACACTGGAATTAAGAATTTAGGCCATATACAGCACAATATCTAATTTAATGTCACCTATCACTGTTGGCTGAATTCAGTTTCAATACTGGTAAGATTTACATATGCTGAGCAATATGTCTATGGTACAAAGTAATGACATCAGAGTTTAGATTACAACACACTGGATTCATTAAAAGTAAGATCTATGCACTTACATCGTCTGATTCTAAAAGCACCACATATGAAGCAGTATTTTACATAAGAGCAAGGATTATTACTTTTATAGCTCACTAAAGAAAAATCAAAGAGTACAGACGTACATCCCTTATGATCAAAGCTGTGGTCTCCTCAGCTAAAAAGCCACTGAGAAAATCTTCGCTCTGGATTATGACAAGAGTTTACGTGCAGGCTAAAAGTAAAACCTCTCCACCTTCTTATACAAAGCTGGTTATTTAGAAGTTTTCAAATATCAATTCATTCTGTCTCCGGTTTAAAAACTTTACTCCTAATCCTTCCTTCCTCAGAATTCAAAGTGCTAATTTTGTGTATGTAGCACATAAAATAATACTAAAATAGCAATTCTGCAAAACGAAGAGCTCAGGAGTTAGGGAATTTTAGGGTTTATGCTCAGCTCTGACCTCTAATCCAAGGGCTTGGTGACAAGCTTTGATTGTACCATTGTTTTTCCAGTAAGATTCCCATTTCTCTGAGAGCACAGGCTGCACCTGCTCTGGTGTGAGCCACCATGAGCAAAACAAGGGAGGTTCCTTTCTGCAGGTCTGCTAGAAAAGCTGAAACAGGTAGGCAAGAGAGTCAGGGCACCAGGGAAGCAGTGAGGGTGATTTCTCAGATGCATGCTGATCCACTTTCTCCCAGAAAATGAGAACATGCACCCAGGCAATCCCCAGCAGCCAGATTTTGCATCTGCAGTCAGTAGTTCATGTTTCCCATTTTCTGAGTGAGTCTCTAAGTCTAATTTGCAGAGACTCTGTGCACTCAAATAGAGCTCGGTGCTCCACGGGGCTGCGTTGAGTGATAGAACACCTTGTTCTCTAAGTACTCGAGAAAAAAGGGAAAAAGAAATCAACATCAGGTTTGCAGTCTCAAAGTTATCACAAAGTCAAAGGTATTTCAAAGGTTCTCCAGTATGTCCTTCGTCCTACACCCTGACACACCTTAAATCCCCATCGATAGGGACAGCACCCTGCCCCCCATCTCAGAAACCTGCTAGCACAGTGGTTTCACTTTGTTTAGAACACACAGATGAGCACTGCAAGAAACCTGCCGAAATTAAAAACTTTGCCTTCAGGCAAGGGCTTGCATAGAACGGACTCGGTGAGCAAGGAGTAAGTGAGCATTGTCTGCTTGGGCACAGGAGGGAGCTGAGGACGCAGGACAGGTGCTCGTGTCATTAGCTCACTGTAAAGCGCGTGTACAACAACAAGGTTACACAGCCAGCCTGGTCCCAGCATTTCTTAGGGCATTAAAAGAACACTGAAAGTTGCACTGCACGTACAATTTTCTTAATTAAAAAATAAACACAAGAAGCAATGAACTGCAGCTGGTAGAGTCACACTGACACTTCCACGGCCGAGCTACCTGCCTGTGCTCTCCCACGGCCAACATTGTTCCTCACACTTTGTCCTCAGCGTGTTTTGTTGGTTTTTTTCCCCCTCAGGATTGCAGCTGCAGAGAGATTCCCCTCTTGTACCCTCCCACAACTGCACATCAGTGTCCCTGGATGAGTCCTTTCTCCTGACTGAACACGAAGGCTGCGAAAGATCAGAGGATGCTGGCTAGAAAGAATTTCTGGACCTCCCAGGCAGAGCACAGGTCCCTTGTCCCCGGGCTGCCAGACACCGGGAAATGCAGATCCAGGCCTGCTGCAACACATTCGATTTGTAATCTGGGCTCAGCACACCCCGACTTCCTCTCAGTTTGGTTTTTGTCTCTCTCCGACTTTGGAACGTGGGCTTTCTTCTCTACACTGCCTGTGTGCCAGCGTTACGAGGAGGAAACACAGAGGTTCTCATTCTCAATTCTGCTACCTGGCCCAGTCCTGTCTTAGAGCAGCCTGGCTGTCACAGCTGGGAGAAGCCACCTCCTTCTGATCATGAGCCAGGCCAGGCAGAAGCCACGGGCAGTCAGCAGGGAGCTACCATGTGAAGTCTGGCCCTCCCCTCCCTCATGCTCCAGGACCAAGCGGCCACTGAAGCTCCCTGGCCTGTTGTGAGCATTTCTGCTCAGGATTGTGGACAGCATCACAGCTACGGGATCACTCTGCCCGTATCATCACCCAACGGCCACTAGACCTGGTAAATCAACCTTCCTTTGAAACACCATGATAACCCTTACCCATCCTATTTCCTGAGAGACCATACGGACCAACAGCCAGGACCAAATGGACTGAGTTCATTAAATCTACCACTGCAACAGATGCTCTGCAGACCTCACAGTCACTCCTCTAACTCTTCCAATTTACCATCAGTTGGAAAGGATGGGAAGTACAGGCACCAGGACTGAGCAGTTTTCTCTCAAGGGCTTCATGACTGCCACAAACTGTTGTATTCTTCTAGTTAAGCATCCAGTGGTTCTTCTCACTTCCTCAGCTCCATCAAAGTACCAAGAAGTCATTTCTGCCTGGTTATACATGAGACCTATCAGTCCGTCCCAGAGTCTTTTCAGAACAAGCTAAAAAAGCAGTAAAATCCCCAGTTTATGAGCACTGATGAATGATTTCTTTTTTAATTCCTTCAGTTTACTGCTGTTAAAATGCATGCTGTTCAAATGAAGCCACCAAGCTATCCAAGGTGGGCTATTAAAACAGATCTTTCTAATAAATCATTTTCTACTGTCACCACTTTTAAGCCACACTTTTTTCATATTGATAGAGAATACCACTAAACATCATCTAATAAATCCCTGCAGGACCTCACTACTTCAGAATTTTCCATGCAAAATGTTTTTTTGTGGCAGCATCAGTTATCCAGTGTGTAATTCACATGGCACAAGCTCTGTACTTGAGTTCTTAAACTCAGATCCTCTTAGTTTCCCTACCAAGTTCTTCAGTTCTTTAGCTGATTGCTAATCTCCATTTTCCCCATTTGGTTTGTACAGTATTTCCTCTTTTATCTTCTTAATTGTATTTTTAAAATGAAACTATCTATTTTTTACAGTTCCAAAACAGTGATTTCTCATTTTAAGAAAAATCATTCCCCTCTTACATTTTAAACATTTCCCACCTCTCAGTTTTGCTCTACATTTTCTGACTCCTGCTTCTTCCTTTTAAATACATAAAGCAAACATATTTTAAATATATATATATATATATATTATATCTAAATGTATCATGCATATATATGCATAATTGGCTAAAATGCTCAAGTTATGAAGGTTTCCACAGAATTTGCTTTGTATTAGTAGCAGTAGGTAACCACTGCATTAGAAATCCATGGAATTATCTAAATGGATACAGGCACTTATGGACTTAGTAATTTATTCAGAACTTGAGAGACTCTGAAAGGAAAGAAATCTTATCCCAGAGGTACAAGAAAATGAGGAGTATAAACCCTACTCAAAATTACCACTAGACTTTCACAAAAAAAAAAACAAACCCAAACTATTTATTCCTCTGTCACTAAAAGCCTATAAAAATCCCTAGTTTCAGGAATATTAGGAACATAAGAAGACATCACACATCACCAAAGAGCTAGCTGAAAACTTACTGCAAATCGTCTTTCAGAGCTGCACAATAATGATCTTCAGCTCACACTAGGAAAAAAAATTAATTCTTTTCTCTTTGGAAGCCCCAAATCCAGTATTGTGCTTGAGAGAAGAGCTCAGCAACAGCCACACCTGACCATCAGCTGGAGAAGGCTGCTTAATCACAGCTGGCAGAGAAAAGATAGACACAGCGGGAACAAGGAAAGGCTGCTAGTAAAACAGGTCAGGGGAAGGGATAAGAAAATCATATCCATTTAAAGATCAGACTCTACAAGAACTATTATTAATAATTTCCCTCTATAACACGTAAATCTTTACAGTAGCAACTGCAGACCTAGTAGGTAAAGCATATGAGGGAAGCAAGGTTTGTAGGGAAAGGCAAGGTCTTTTCTTAGAACAGCTAAAGAAAGAAGAAAATAGAAGGAAACCGTTTTGGATTGAAAGTCCCTCCAGTTTTACACATCAGGCCCTGAAGAAGATCATCCTCCACCCTGTGACGCCCTTGTGCACTCAGAATGCAGACTCTGGCCTCTCTGTCTGACCATTGTAGTGTTGGGAAAATGCCTCAGAAACAGTAGCATTGAGGACCAAACTAGTATTCTCCCCATCCCTTCCCCCAGCCTTTGCTAACCTCAATGGGAGCTGAAAGCATTTGGCTTGATATGAAGCAAAATAATAGATAAATATTTTACATGACAGGCACAATGAATAGAAAGAAATTAATAAGCTGCCTTTTAGTGAAATGAGATCAACATGGAAATAAAAATGAAAATGCATAAAATGGATCCTAGGAGATTAAATAGAGAAAGAAGCTAATCACATGGCACTGGTTTCTAAAAGTAAGAGTCACTGCTGTGCACTGGGAAGAACAGACAAAGACGAGCTGAGCTTCCCAGTGCCAGTCTATCCATCCTCTGCTGTGCAGGACTGGCGTCACAGTTGGAAGCCACGCTGAAGAACTGCTCCCACTTTCTTAAGATAGCATTTCCATTTTGTGTCTCAGTGGAAGCACTTCTCCCAACTCCTACTCTCCCTGTGCTATTATGTTCCTGCTGGAACAGTAAGTCCTGTTATTTATCATTAACCCTACACGGCATTTCTTATCCTAAGCTTGGTTTATGTGTCATTTATTTTGTCTTAGCGGGTCAGCCCACTACATTCTTTGTACCATCCAGTCCAGGAATTTTATTCATACTCCACAAACTATTTGGCTTTGTGCCATGTGCCACAATAGCAGAAGATCCACAGCTTTCTCTCCTGTCACCCCTGGGGCCCCGAGTGACATCTGCCACCATGACAGCCTGGCAATCTACTGCAGCAAGGAGAACTCTCCCGTGCTAGGAGAGGAACAACAGGTCCCTTTCCCCTTGCTACAAACATCACAGAGCTATAAACAATATGGTCATTTCTCAGCGCTCAGTAACAAGAAGGTGGCAGGGTTTGGAGAATGACCACCGAGACCTTGCCTGAGTGTCGGGCCACGCAGGGGGCTCTCCGAGGACACGGTCCCACCCAGCACTGCAGCATTTGAAGCAGACAGAGAGGCGTACAGCACCCCGGGATCGGGCCAGGGCCGCGCCGGCCGCCTCCCGCACGCCACAGGGACCCCCGGAGGCCGTGGACACCCGCGTCCTCCCGCCGCAGCAGCAGCCCCGCCCGCAGACCCGGGACCCCGGCCGGGCCGCGCCGGCAGCCACGCTCTCAGCACCACGGACAGCGGCGGGCTCGGCCGGGGCCGGGGCCGGGGCCGGGGCCGGGGCCGGGGCCGGGGCCGCCCCCACCCACCGGAGCGCCGCACCTTTCCGGATGAGCTCCTCGCTGTCCGGCTCGTATCCCGCGCGGTGGCAGCGCCTCCAGAGCCCCGAGACGGTGGAGTTGAAGCGGCGGCCGCAGTGCGAGTCCAGAGCGGCGGCGGCGGCGGCGGCCGGGGCAGGGGCCGGGGGCCGGCCGGGCAGCAGGGCCCGCGGGGGCCGGGCGCGGAGCGGCAGGTGCGAGCTGGGCGCCGACATGGAGCCGGGCGGGTCGCTGCGCTTGTGGCCGAAGCCGCGGCAGCGCTCACGGTGCCGCCGCGCGTCCGTCTCGTACCAGGAGTCGGTGCCGATGGCCACTGCCAGGAGGGCGAGGGCGGCGGCGGCCAGGAGCAGCCCAGAGCCGCTCAGCGCCTGAGCCGCGGCCGCCATCTTACCGCGCCGGGGGCGGCAGGGGCGGGCGCTTCCCCTGCAGCCCGGCTGGGGGCCTCCGCCCGCCGCCGCACCGCCCCCGGAAGGGAAACGGGGCCAGCGGGTAGCGGGCCCGGCTCAGAGCTCGGTAGCGCGCCGGGACAGCACTCCCGGCCCGCTCTCAATGGGGTCCCGGGGCCGCCCCCCGCCACAGCGCCCGGCGAGAGGGCCCAGCTCCAGCCCCGCTCCGCGGCACGAGGCCCCTCACGGCCCGCGCGCGGGGCAGCGGCCGCGCTGACGGCCAGTAACGGTCAATAACGGCCGCGGCGCGCGCCGCGCAACGGCCTCAGGCGGCTGAAGGGGAAGGAGCCCGTCCCTCGGGCCGAGGCGGTGCCGGGGCCCGCGGACCGGCCGTCAGCAGCGGCAGCTGCCGGGGGATGAGCGGGGCGAAGGGCTATGGGGTAACCCGGCCGCTTCACGCCTCGTACACGCCCCGCCAAGGCCAGAGCTGGCCCCCGGGGCTGTGCTGCTCGCCCCGGGATCGAGCCGTTTTAAAAACATGGATAAATCCAAACAGCACTACCCGCAGCGCAGGCTGGCAGCGTGATGACGATTTCTCCTCATTACCAGTTAATGGAAAATAAGGCCTGAAGAGCTGAAAAACGCCAGTCTCTTTTATGCATCGAGAAGCAGGCTCCAGCCGAGCCACTAGTTAAATGTAACATTTCCAAGGGCACACAAGCCCTTCTGGTCCTGCTTGTTCTATGGAACTTGTTCCTCCAGCCCCCAAAAGCAGTTGGGAGGGCATCGTCTTTTCAATTCTGGCCTCCAAAGATAAAGCTTCAGTGCTATGGCAATTACAAATTTAACATCCAGATTTAAAATCCTGATCTGATTAATGTTTATAAATATCGAATGGGAGAGTATCTAGAGGACGGGGCCAGACTCTTCTCACTGGCACCCAACAGTAGGACAAGAGGCAACGGGCATGAACTGCAGCACAGGGAGTTCTACCTGAACATAAGGAAGAACTTCTTTCCTGTGAGGGTGACTGAGCACTGGGACAGGCTGCCCAGAGAGGCTGTGGAATCTCCCTCCCTGGAGATATTCAAAAACCATCTGGACAAAATCCTGGTTGATGTGCTCGAGGAGTCCCTGCTTGAGCAGGGGGGTTGGACTTGATGACCTTCAGAGGTCCCTTCCAACCTCAACCATTCTGTGATTCTGGGAAAAGTACTTTGAATTGTTTCCCAGGGAGCAACTGTTTAACTGTAGGAGATTCAGATCCTTTCCCCAACCTTGTCACATCTTGTTCTCTCGGCCACACCGAGCACAACCTAAATTCCCTCCTCAGCATTTCTCCCAGGGACCCTGCCCAGAGCACAGTACTGCTGCTCTCCCCAGAGCACTATGCCTGGTGCAAACACCCAACAAGCACAGATAAAGCTTGTTTTAACCACATCTCAGCATGATCCTTCTTCAGCAGTTTGCCCTGGACAGATGGGATTACTATCCATGCAGCTGCACATTAGTGCCTTCAAGGCAGACAAATTGAAAGGGCTGCTGTCAAAAGAATTTTCTTACACATACCAGCTAAATTAAGTCTTCCACATCAGGAATGAAAAATAACTTTCAAATACAGTCATTGCTCTAGCTAACATGGGGGAAAAAAAAAATCCTTCAATTGTCACAGCTCTTTCTGGGAAAGATCTGAATATTCACATTTCTTAAATCTGCAATCCTGTTATGCCACCCTCCTCTCCACATCAGATCCTCAGGCTATAGTTGCAGAAGACAGGGGCTTTGGTAAGACCATCACCTTAGAAAGTTCCCATGTACAAGATTCTTTCTAATTGTTCTCCCCTCTGTGCTACTGCAATTGTGCCAGAGCCACTTTTTGTGGAGCCTGTGAACCAGGCAGCTGATGAATCCATGTTATTTTTGATTAATTTTGGGGGAGGGAGGCTCACAGCACAGCCCCATAGGGAGAGGCACCGGCACAGCCAAACAGAGCAGCATGACAAAGCCAGGGACAGAGATTGCTGGTAAAACCCCCAGGCTGTGAAATCATACACTTGATCACCCACTCACCTTCATCATCTTCCAGCCCTTGGGTTATGGTTTTCTTTCTTCTTAAAAGAAGATTTCCAGTAAGAACTGTGAGCCATGTACTACCAGTCAGGATTTATAGGCTGAATTTTAAGTAAGGAATGGGATAAGACATGCTCTGAACCCATGGTTTGGAAGGGTAGAGAAAATCCCCACAGTTCTTTCTGGGCAATTCCTACATAAAATGTTTGATGAGTCCCACATGGCAGGTGATCAGCATAGTGTTAACTGATATCAGATAGCCCTTGAGGTTTTTAGAGTTTAAAAAGATAATAAAATAATACTTAAAAAAAAAAAATCACTGCTCACAACAAAGAATGGTTGCAAAACTCTCTGGCTAATTAGTCACCATGCAAGCTCTCCTCTGAAAAAGGACCAACTCACTTGGTGATGCTTTTCAGGGAACCCAGACCAGCAGCCAAGAATTATGATCAGGCCACACCACTCCTGGCCCACAGTGCCACAGCAGCAGGAACAGCAAACCCAATTAGAACCTTTTCTTTCAGTTGTGAAAGTCTGAGGAATAGATAGGAGGACAAGACAGATCCCAGACTTCTCTAGAAATAGAAGAAACCCAGAAATATTGCCCTGTAATTCAAAGGAAATTTGCATTGGATTTGTAATTTAATTATAACTATTAGCTTAAAAAAAACCAAACCCCAAAAACCAACAAACAAACACAAACCCACACGGAAAACCATTTATTTCATCTCTATTGTCTCCATGCAGAGCAGACCAATACAGATGAAGGGGGGAAAATGCATAAGAGCAGCTGAAAAAAATAGAGCTAGAAAATATGATTCTCTCTGCATTTCCAAAAGTGACAAACGTGGTGGATGATGCTCCATTTCCTCTCCATCCTCAGCCCTAGGGCTGAGATAGTGGAAAACCAACGAGCCCCTCCCTCTCACAAGCCCCGTGCTAACTCCTACCAGGGTAACTTCCCAAGAACCGCAGACTGTCCAGGCCTGCGGCAGCAGCCAAGAAAAACAACTCAAAAATACTTTCAGTGTCATCCACTTCACATTCCTGAGTGCTGAGCAGAAAATCCTGACTGTGGTTTTCAGTCTTGGCAAGGCTCAACGCTGATGCAACACCAGCTCATGGGCACTCACCTGGCAACGCCTCAGCTTAAATGCCAGCTTCATTTTTTGAGAAAGACATCTTGGGAAACAAGAGGCACATCTTTCTGCAAACCCTACTACAGGGTCTGGCTTAGCTTCAGTCCCTGGGGAGGGGGTGGGAAGGAAAACCACCCCACAGCTGGAATTAGAGGGTTAGCATACTCCTCTGGTCCCTGCAGGCTAGTCAGATAAATCCTCCTTCCAGGAAAGCAGGAAGCGGATGGTACCTTCAGACTTTGTGACAACTGAATGATAGAGGGAGTAGCTGGCAAAGGAAGGCAACCTTCTAAAGAGGAATACAAAAATTGCACAAGCCTCCCTCATTGTTGCAGTGGAACTAGTTACTGATGGAAGCCTGGGGTAAGGAAAGCTGGAAAAAATTTAGACAGCAGTTCCTGGGCAGAGAACACTGCAAGGATGAGCTCTCCAGCAGTCTCTGAAAAGTAGGACAGGAGCTGTCATAAAAAAAGAACTGTGTCAACAGTTCAGGAATCTCTTAGGGAAGTAAATGCCTCTGCTGTGGGCAGCATACCTGCCTCATTGCTCTGACCCAAATCGCGCTCAAGGGACGAGCCCTCTTGGTCAGGTCCTGTGCAGACTGGAGAGCAGTACTGATTTATAAAAGCTGTTTGAAGACACAACTTTGAGTTGGTGTAATTCACACTGTGGCACCTGTTTTGTGTCCAAGGACCCCCTAGTTCAGTTAGACCTGTTTTTAAACAGATTTAAGCAAAGTGAGGATAAGCTCTGCAGAAGGGATGGATGATCTAGTAATTGTGCACATCTCTGTGGCAACAAAACGTCCCTCTGGAACAACGGCCTAGTCAGTTCTGTGGGCAAAGCATTAGAAATGTAATTTATTTTTATTGGTCTCAAATTGCAAAAAAAATTAATCCCAAGCATCACACAACAGATAACTCCTCTTAAAACACACTTATTGTCACCCTTTCATATCCCTTTCTCTCCTTACTTAGCACACAGCTTTTCTAGACCCATTTTTAAGAATCTTTTCACCAGCAGCTTCACCCTTCCCATTTCAACCCCCTTCCAGTATTCTTTGTTGCTGTGCCCCATCCTTGAAGGGCTGTCAGTATTGTTTCTTATCTATTCATCCCCAACAGACTAACTCCACTGTGAGGTAAGAAGCCCAGAAATAGGCTACCATCTATATTTTTGGTTATAGCATGCTCTTAAATAGTCTACACTGAGCAGAGGAAAAGCTAACCACGGGTTATCGGCTGCTGACCAGGCTGTAGCGTTCAGCTGTTGCCCAAACTGCCCACCACACCTCTGCCATGGCAGCCTAGGGCTGGCTGTAGCCTGACAGGCAGGGCTAGCATGCTACACCTCAAAAGAGCTCTGAAACACGGCGTGGGGCAGATGGTGGGTCAGTCAGGTCTGGAGAGCAGGCTCAGAACCACGTTCAGCTAACGGTTGTGAGGAGAGGGAGCTTAGTCACAAGAGCTACATGGCTCGCCTTCCAGATGCAGGCGAGCTGGTTGTGGCAACAGAAGAAACATTTACTGACCGTTTTTCAGATAAACAGGCGGTGCTGGCTATTGGAGTGGTTAGGGCTGAGGCAAGTCATCTCCAGGCTGAGCCAGTTAATTGTAGTGACCTACTCTAAAGTGCCTCAAGCTTTTGGCTCGATTTCAATATAAACAAATACAAAATAGACCAAAGAGGTGGACTGCTGAGGCTAATGCTACCTTTAGGAACAAGTCATGTCAATGAAAAGCTGGAGATCAAGTTGGAAAGGGTCCTTTCCCCTCTATCTCATAGCACCGTAACTTCTCATAGGTAGGGAGTTCTGGCTAAAGCTGTTAGTTTATTGATGCTTTGCCATCCCTGTTCTGCCTCCAGCCCGTAAGGGTGGCAGGAAAAATCCTTCCTCTTCATCAGCTACAGGAATCACCTCTGTTGTTTTCACACAAGAGCTTGGGAGGTGCGGTTCCATCAGAAGGAACCAAATGAAACATTGTCCATTCGCTGTGGAGCAGTTGTTCAGTTCATTTCTGCTCACTCTATCTTTTGCTCCATAAAAAAAAAAACAAACAAAAAAAACCCGGGAGCCCTGATGTGTGGATTTTAGCAGAACAGGGATAGGAGAGCCAGGGAACGAAGTCCTGCACACCCAGACCTCTTTCTCACCTGCTTCTCACACTAGCAGCCAGATCTGCAGGCACACACATAGGCAGTAACATTAGTGTTCCTTATTGCTTTGTAACAGCTCAGAGTCACTGCGGTGGCTCTGGGAGGCATCGTGAGGTCTGCGCAGAGGTCACTCGGTTGTGAGCGAGAGTAGCACCATGACTGTAATGCCTGTACACAGGAGCAGAATTTGCTGCAGGGAGTTCCTGGGAAAGAAACAGTAAAATTAGGAGTCATAGACCAATCCCAACAGGCAGCAGTGTAGAGGCTCACGAATGCTTTGTTCTTTGCCCTTCCAAGCCTACCACAAGAAGAACACAACAGATCTATGAAGCCACTAACGCAGCTGAGAAGACTCTTCCCCAGCACCTCCAGCAACGAAGTTGTCTAAAAGCTGACATGCATTCGTTCTGCTCAGCTGCAAGGCCCAGCTTCAGGTTTCAACGTCAATTTAAGATAACGCAGTCTTGTAGCTACCCAGGTACATATTCCTGTCCCTTCTCTCACAGCAGAGCCAGCACTTGTGCAGCATGTTCACATGTTCACAGATGTTCACAGATACTTTAGGGACCTCATCCAGCTAACAATAGCTGTTATGAACATTAAAAAAAAGCTGACGAATTTCCCCACTCTTTTAGCACCATCTCAGGTTTATGCTGGATTGAAGTGACCATCTCTGCATATTCTGCCAACAGCTCTGCCAGCACAAGATAGAATGGTTTGGGTTGGAAGGGACCTTAAAGATCATCTAGTTCCAACCCCCCTGGAAGTTACCAACCCAAAAGCAAGCTCTCAACTGGTCATTAATGTTTCTCCACCTGAGGTTCCTGGCTCCTCTGATCTAACTGTGGAGCTGTGTTTTAAGCACTTCCTTAAGTGTTTCAGTCAAAATGAACTAGGTGAGCCAAGGCCTCTTATTTAAACTACTGAAGTTGCCTGTCTCATTACATCTGAAACAGAAGGGAACATTCAGGGGCTGCTCTGCCAGCAGATCTGAGAGGGCCTTTACTGTAGTACAGCTGGATTTGGACCTGCTACAGCCTTCATCAGGCTACAAGAAACTAGAATAATACAGATAAACCAGTGTAGAAAAGAGATGACTGAGGTGGGATACAATAACAGACTGTGAAATGCTGAATGATGGAGAGAAGAAAACTATTATTTTCTACTCACACAGCAACACAGCGGCATCTCATCAAAATTAATAAGCAAGAGGTTAAAAAACAAATAATAAGAAGCATCATTTAACACAGTGCAGTCAAACTGTGCAAACTTGCTGCCAAAGGGAGATTGCAAAAGTCCAAAGTAATGGATAGGGTGAAAAAGGGATGAAAGCAGCATGTGAAGGATAGGTTCATGTGTGGTCACCAGACACACACACCTCTACAGAGCCCTGGTTCAGACACTCCCTAAACCAGTCTGTGCCAGAAGCTAAGACAGACTGGGGAATGGGTCACCTTTACTGGATGTGTTTCTGAGCAACCTGGTCACGCTACACACTGCACTAGCACAATCTTTGGGACCGACCCAGCTGAAGGTTCTCATGTTTTATAGGGTCTCTGTAGCCTCAGAAACGCAATAGCTGGCACAGTCTATTTAGATTTCAGCCTTGCCCGTGGGATTTGGAATGCTGGCATTCATGTGCTCCCAGAAAAGACATCGGGAAGGGTTACATCCCTGCTCCCTGGCAGCAAGAACTGCTGCAGCAGAACAGGAGGGAGCACTTACCAAGGATTCTTTTCCTCCAGGAGATCAGGCACAACATTTACCAAGGCAATATACAGAAATCCTCCAGAAGTGAAAGGGAGGATCCAGGCTACCGTTTCCCCTGCACAAATACAGAAAGCTTTTGTTACTACTGAGACAAAGCCATGGCAGAGAACAGAGAAGGGAAAGAAGAACACACATAAGGATGATTGCCTCCCCTTCCTTATTCCTACAGAGGGTCCCAGGTAGCCTTACCTGCTCCTTTTGGTGACTGAGCACATATTGCAAAGCAGGCTCCTAGAATCCCCCCCAGAGCTGTGGAAAGCTGCATCTTGGCTGCACTCCAGCGGTCAAAGCCAGCCCGAAGTAGGATTGCAAAGTCTCCAACCTAAGAAAATCAAGAGCTGACAGTAAGTATGAGCATTCTCTGTCACAAAGGCTGTCCCAGTAAGACCAGTACTTCAAGACTGTTTCTACTTTTTCATGTTGCCAGTCTCTCAGATGGAAGAGCTTTCAAAGGGACAACCAGACCCAGCTTTCCTCTTAGTAGATGAAGCACCCTTGTAATCCCTCATGATGTCAGGATATAAAACCCTCTCACCTCATGTGGGATTTCATGCAGGAGAATGGCCATCGTGGTTAGGAACCCAACCTGCAGCAGAGGAGAGAAGGTGATTAGGAAACTGTTCTCCAGCTCTGTCAAGGCCTCTTTTCTCAAGTTAAGACTTATTACTCAGAGCTTAGAACTAGTAAAGAAAAGGGCAGATGAGCTAACCCTTTCCCTAATGCCAGTACAACTGACTAACATGTCCCAAGTTTGAAGAAACTCTGCATCAGAGGGTCAGGATCGGGTTGCTTTTTATTGCAGTCCCCATTTTCTCAGAAACTTCCAGAAAACAGGATGAAACTCCTCACATCTTTGAGGTTTTTTGCACCTTGCATCACACTTGAGAACAGGCCTTTCCAGTTCAGTACACAGCTGGTGACAGAAACCTTACCTTTCTGCTGACCAGGAAGCTGGCTGCAACAGCCAGGCCATGTGTAAAGTTGTCAATGGTGTTGGCCAGCAGATTGAGGTATCCACTAATCTGCAAAGAGAAGGCAGAGCCCCTGATGAAGGAGGAGACATAACAAGAAAAAAGAAAGCACATGGCTTAGACACAGGGCATAGAGAGTCACAATCAGATGGTAAAGGTCAGGACATGGCACTTCTGGTGAAGATCTTAAACTGTCACCACTCGTGTACAAATTAAATGTTATGCTCAATTTTAGAGTAAAAGTTTTAGGGTAGGCAAGTATTGTCTGAGATTAGGATAATCACTTTATGCAAATGACAAAGAGCTTGAGAAACAGAAAAAGAGAAAGGAAAAAAGCCAAAATGCAAGAATATGTCTGATTTTAACTTGAAAGAATTTTAGGTAACACTGACTAATGTCATGGCTTCAAATATGGCCTGACCTTGTTTTCTCGTCATGTATTTTAATATCCAACTGTTAAATATCTCCTCTTCAAAAGATGACAAGAACAATGGAACAGAACAAACACTGCTGAAATTGCTTTTTATAACTAAACAAATCTTCAAGTGTTGTACTAAAAAAGCTTGTGCTTGTGGGTTTGCTTTCCCCTAACAAAGAATAAAAAGAGAAGACAGTGATGACAGTCAACAAAAAAAACACCTACTAGAAGGCTGGATAGCATGTACATGCATTTGCATATAAACATTTCTTAAAATTATAAGCATAAAGCAGCTTTCTTCCTCACAAGTCCATCTCCATCTTAGACTTCCCTATCACGATAGCTACGGTCATCTCCAGACAGATTTGGAGTATCTGACCTGAAGTGATTTATGAGGGTACAACTCCACCTCTTTTGCTCACAGGTTTGGTTTGTTTGGGTTGTTTTCCATCAGATTTAACAAAAACTACTGCGTGTGGGTCCCAAGATGCTGCAGTTCACTGTACAGTACTTTAGTTAAATCATTATCAAACCAGGTGTTAGCCAATGCATCAGCCTGTCTCTGGACCGCACGAACTAAGCTGGCACACATTAACTCCAGATTCAGGGCAGCATCCAGTGAGTGCAGAGGAGAGACTGTCTAGAAACTGTGAGGCATTACTTCACCATAGCATCAGGTGCCAAAGTTCAGCTGGAAAAATACAAGTGCTGATGGATTTCAGGAGCCCTTTTTGGTTTTCTGCTTTTCCCTGTTTCTATCAAACTCTGCTTGGGGCATCTTTTCTTCTTGCCACAGCTCAGGTGGGGCTTTCTATCAAGTCTCTCTCTCTCTTTCCAAAGCATCGCCTTTATGCAGAGCTCTTCTACTGCATGATCTCAGGACACCTTTATAGGCTCTAACTTTTAAAAGTACATTGATGATTAAATATGAAAATAAAGAATAAGCAAAGCTAACTACAGATCACGTTTAAGTAATAATCTCCACAATGGATGCAGAAGTAGTTCCCTGCATGTTTTTATAAGAAGGGGAACACAAAGAAATGCATACAGGCAGACCCATGAACACAGCAGTTTTACTTCTCATTCCTCATTTTCAGTCAAATATGACTGTCTAAAATTTCTCCTTTTCATGTTGGGATTTTATGTGATTGCGTTTTCCCCACGGGCTAGCAATAATTATTCACATAAGTTTCACACAAAAATGCTTTTCCATACCACTGTAGAGGGAAAAAATAGACTTCATGATTAAAACATTATGACGTTTTCTTGTCAGTGGCTTGGGCAAAAGCTGTCACTGAAAGAAGCAAAGCCTTGGAGTGCTCAAAAATAAATTGGGTTGATTTGACAGTTATGAGCCTCTGACATTTACATTCTGCGAATTCCTAATAGGATGTTCTCATTGCTCATAAAGAGCACGGCCAGATGACGTGTTTATGTTCATGCTTCGGAATTAATGTCACTGTGCAATAAAACACACTTCTACAAATCAGCAAGGACCTCATGTGCTACAGGGAAAAAGAAAGAATAAGCAAGGCAAAAGTACTCTATAATGTTTTCATTTGTTGAGGGAATAAAAGCTGCAATGCAGGGCAGAACTGATCTATGGGTGCAAAGGAAGCCTCCCACCTGCAGTTTTCAAGCTAGGACAAATTATTACAGCAGCAGCTGAAGAGCAGGAGTTCTAATATATATGGACAAAGGACAACTGATTACAAAAAAAAAAGGGAATTATTGAGTAAACAGTAGAACTAAAGAAGTCTGGCTTGCTATGTCTTTCTCCTTCTCTTTTCTCTGCAAGCTCTTTTGCTCACTTCCAGCCAATGCCATTTCCCTGCATGTCCCTTCCCCACCCTGCACTGCATGACAGCCACTTCCCCACCAGGCAGGGACAGTGAGGTGAGACTTACCTGCTGATCTGCCAACCAAGCAGAGCCACCAAGCAGCACACAGCATCTAGCTTCTGCCAGTCTGTCAATAGGGCATTAGTTTGCATTCCTCCTCTACCACCATGCTAATTTTTATGGAACTTGCAGAAATTTGATTACCCTCAAGACTTCTATCCTCTCTTGAACTCAAGTAAAATTAATTATGGGTTCAAAAGTTATTGAAAATGAAGGGCAGAACAGATGGACAGACAGATGGAATGACTGCTTATGTTGTTGCCTAAGGAAACAGGCTAACAACGCAGGAATATCTTGGTAGTTTTGGTAATTTCCCCCCTACCAGAAAGACTATTAAAATATTCAGATTATGTGCTCAGAAGGTAGAAAGTTAAAGCTACACATGTTAACTCCTCAGTTTCTATTTCATGCATATTGACAACAGTCTGTAAGACTGAACAGACATGTGAGGATTTTAAAACTAGAAAGGCTCTCTGTGGTTGCCTCAACCTTCTACAGAACACAAGTGAAAGAATCTCCTTCAATTTCTGCACAAAGCTCATTGCTTCTTAAGCTATAGAGTAATTTGTAGAAAGTACAAATCACAGCTTAAAGCCCACAGGTGACAAAGAATCTATTACATCTCTAAGATAAATTGCTCCACTGGCAAGTTACCCTCAGTTACAGAGCTATCTTTTATTCCTAGTCTGCTACTGTTTGGTGTAGCTTTAACTATTCAAATTTAGTCATGCCCCTCACATGGGTGTTTGTATACTGTAAGTCACCTTTGAGCTGTCACATCTACAGAGCTAAAGACTAAAGAAAACCACTTCTTATCACGTCCTGCAAACCTAAAATAATTATTTTTCAGCTCTTTCCCAACCCCTTTACAAATTATCAGTAGTATTTTGGATACTGTGAATAACACTACTGGAAAAAATCAGAGAGCTGTTTCATTACTGCTACACAGAAAGAGGAACACTTGCCTCTTTTCTTACATGCTATTTCCTACTCCCCCAGCCTCCTGGTTGTAGCATCATAACGGAAGAATATGTTCAAACAATTTCCTACTGTGATTCTCATACCTTTTTCCAGGCACTGACTTCCCAGGAACTGTCCCTGTCTTGCAAATAAGATCAGCATTCTTTCTTAATGTATTCCTTAATATCAAAACACGTTAAAAATTCATCTCTTTTGATGAAGTTGCTCTGTTTAGCTGATAGCACTGACCTCATGCAGTCACAATATACCATTTAGTAGTATCTGCAGACGTGAAGATATATTGTTTTTATAAATTATCACTTAGAAAAATAATAAAGCACCAGTGAACAGATTTGACGGAGGCTGCATTAATCCAGTCCCTGTTGATAATACAGAATTACTGATTTCTAATACAGCTATATAGTGAAGTTGATTTAATGCAATACTAGTTTTATTAGAATGGGAGGGAAAGTTATGTTTTATATACATTTGGCAGCGTCATTACCTTTATCAAACAATCTTATGAGCAGATAAAGGCAAGGAAAAAACTTCTGGTTGACAAGAATTTATCTTCCATAAGATCACATCAATTAGCATTAATTACATTATTATTTTTTACACTAGGACCAGGCCCTGAGCAACCGTGTCCCCCACCAGGGTTTCATTTCTACTTGAAATCAGTGGTAGAATAACCACCCTCTAAGTCTACAGTTCCTTATATAAACCTTGCTGAAATAATGGCACAATGTTTCATAACCCAGTAATATTGGTTTCTCCACCACTATCACCTCTAGAAACACCAACGCGGCACCGTGCAGTTTGTGCAGCGCTCTGCAGAGATTACGTGAACGTGAGAGAGACGCTGAGGTCGCTGTGTGGTTTTGACAGCTTCCACACTGTGCAGCAAGAGCTGTAAAATCACAGCAAAACACATTTAAAATACAAAGACTGAAGAGCCTCTGACTGACCATATCTCCAGCTCTGGGCTAGTTCATGCAACCACACTTTCTCTTACAATCATGCACATTTTTATGGGCTTTCCAACTCAAATTATAGGTTCTCCTTCACCAAAGCAGTTGTTTACTCTCTTGTTTGTTAACATTCATCCAGACAGGAGTTTCCACAGTGCAAAGACAGTAACATAACACTGAAAGCAAAGCCAGTCTAAAGCCTGCCCAGTGGTACAGGACTCCATTTCCCTCCTCCACCTCCACCTCTATGAGCTTGCTGATCTTCCTCATCCCAGCACTAC
This sequence comes from Caprimulgus europaeus, assembly GCA_907165065.1. The sequence continues at coordinate 44,001,841 of OU015532.1, read as the reverse complement.
AGGCTGCCTGTCTACATGCCAAGCTGATCTAAGAAGTTAAGTTAGGAGAGAAATAAAACGGGGGAGCGGGGTGTTGGGGAAAGAAGGAAAGAAAGAAGGAAAGAAAGAAGGAAGGAAAGAAAGAAGGAAGGAAAGAAAGAAAGAAGGAAGGAAAGAAAGAAAGAAGGAAGGAAAGAAAGAAAGAAGGAAGGAAAGAAAGAAGGAAGGAAAGAAGGAAAGAAGGAAGGAAAGAAAGAAGGAAAGAAAGAAGGAAGGAAAGAAGGAAAGAAAGAAGGAAGGAAAGAAGGAAAGAAAGAAGGAAGGAAAGAAAGAAGGAAGGAAAGAAGGAAGGAAAGAAAGAAGGAAGGAAAGAAAGAAAGAAAGAAAGAAGGAAGGAAAGAAAGAAAGAAAGAAGAAGGAAGGAAAGGAAGAAAGAAGAAAGGAGGAAGGAAAGAAGAAAGGAGGAAGGAAAGAAGAAAGGAGGAAGGAAAGAAGGAAGGAAGGAAGGAAGGAAGGAAGGAAGGAAGGAAGGAAGGAAGGAAGAAAGAAAGAAAGAAAGAAAGAAAGAAAGAAAGAAAGAAAGAAAGAAAGAAAGAAAGAAAGAAAGAAAGAAAGAAAGAAAGAAAGAAAGAAAGAAAGAAAGAAAGAAAGAAAGAAAGAAAGAAAGAAAGAAAGAAAGAAAGAAAGAAAGAAAGAAAGAAAGAAAGAAAGAAAGAAAGAAAGAAAGAAAGAAAGAAAGAAAGAAAGAAAGAAAGAAAGAAAGAAAGAAAGAAAGAAAGAAAGAAAGAAAGAAAGAAAGAAAGAAAGAAAGAAAGAAAGAAAGAAAGAAAGAAAGAAAGAAAGAAAGAAAGAAAGAAAGAAAGAAAGAAAGAAAGAAAGAAAGAAAGAAAGAAAGAAAGAAAGAAAGAAAGAAAGAAAGAAAGAAAGAAAGAAAGAAAGAAAGAAAGAAAGAAAGAAAGAAAGAAAGAAAGAAAGAAAGAAAGAAAGAAAGAAAGAAAGAAAGAAAGAAAGAAAGAAAGAAAGAAAGAAAGAAAGAAAGAAAGAAAGAAAGAAAGAAAGAAAGAAAGAAAGAAAGAAAGAAAGAAAGAAAGAAAGAAAGAAAGAAAGAAAGAAAGAAAGAAAGAAAGAAAGAAAGAAAGAAAGAAAGAGCTAATTCTTTGCCTGGTTAGATCCCTGAATAGGCTCACTGTGGGGTGAGATGAGGTCCAGTGGGAACTGATGGGAAGTACAGGTTTGGAGACTGAAGTGGACAAGAAACCCCTTTTGGCAGCAGCTAAACTGCTAATCTGAGAAACTGAACTTGTAAGTTTTACAGTGGATAGCTTCAACTGTCAAAACACCAAAAGGTGCCTTAAAAGGCAATGTGCAGCTCACAACTGGTGCAATGCAGGCACTAGTGAACAGAGAAATCATGGTACAAAAATTTAAGCAAATAGAGATATAATGTCTAAAAGATTAGAGTAACAAAGTGTGAAAATACTGTACGTTGGTCTCAGGATTCAGCCAAAATGCACATGATCACACTGATGCCTCCACCATAGCGACTTTGCCTTTTTTGCATAAGCTGCAGTGCAGATTTTCTCCAAGTTCGCTATTTCCTCCCCGCTGTGACTTGGACACACTTAAGCACATCTCACTCAACCAGTCAGTTCCTTACTCAGGCAGAGTTCTTTCCACAGACAACTCATCCTCCTGACTGCATTTTGAAACACGTGCCCTGAAAACAGAAGATGTGAAGGTTGTTTGTGGGTCTCTTACCTTGATTCTGTTGTCTGTTGGACAAGACTGGAGAGAGGAGCCGTTACACTGAGCTGAACTGGTTCCTCCTCTTTGGGACTGGCCTGCCACCTTCGGCAGAGGGTAGCCACTTCCATTGGGAATCTTTCCAGCTGGTGCTTTGGAATCACAGCCCTAAATTAGGAGAAAACAACTTGTCACTGCCTTTTTGTCAATGATGAATGAGCACGAATCAGGGTCAGAAATCAAATCTTCACCCTTAATCCTTTTGTCCTTACAATGCAAATCAGCAGCTTTGGTACCTCAGTTTACTAGTGAAAACTGCCAGAAATGAGACAGATTTCAGAGGGCATTGTGAGACAACAAGAACAAAGACTTCCCCAATCACCCAGAGAAGTGAAAGTAGAAAGACAGAGGAGGAATTGGAGTCACATCCCCTTGGCATGAGCCAGGTTCCACTGGAAATAGGAGGGAGGGAGCCGGCCACTCCTGCTGACAGCTGCTCCCTAATGAAACACAACCCCATCTGGGCAGCGGATGGGGAGGGGGGGTGGAAAAAGTCTTGCTCTCCCCAGTGCATCAGAATAACCAAGTCTAGAGAATTATTCTATAGCTGGGGTCATCAGCTTCCAACCAACCAAATGTTCATCTCAGACTTGAGTCTCTCTGTAAATGAGAAGATTAAGTTCATTTTAGACTTTAAAGTCTCACGCTGAGTTAAAGTAACATCTAATTGCTCTTAAGCAGTGCCTGACCTGCAGTTTCACCTCTCAAAAGTCGTGGCACAGCAAGGACTGAACAGTCTATAGGAGTTGCTGCTGGGAGTTGTGCAGATGTCTGGGGACTAGCTGTTCTTTGCTATCTTGGAATTACCTTATAGAAGCATAGAATGATTTGGGCTGGAAGGGACCTTAAAGCTCATCCAGTCCCAACCCCCCTGCCATCAGCAGGGACACCTTCCACTAGACCAGGTTGCTCAAAGCCTCATCCAACCTGGCCGAGAACACTTCCAGGGAGGAGCAGCCACAGCTTCTCTGGGCAACCTGGGCCAGGGTCTCACCACCCTCACAGCAAAGAATTTCTTCCTAAATGTCTAATCTAAACCTTCCCTCTTCCAGTTTCAAGATATCACCCCTTGTTCTACCACTACCTGCCTTTGTAAAAAGTCCCTCCCCAGCTTTCCTGTAGCCCCTTCAGGTACTGGAAGGCCACTATAAGGTCTCCCTGGAGCCTTCTCTTCTCCAGGCTGAACAGCCCCAACTCTCTCAGCCTGTCCTCACAGCAGAGCTGCTCCAGCCCTTGGATCATCCTCGTGGCCTCCTCTGGACTCATTCTAACTGGTCCATGTCTGTCTTGTGTTGGGGGCTCCAGAACTGGACACAGCACTCCAGGTGGGGCCTTACAAGAGCAGAGCAGAGGGGCAGAATCCCCTCCCTGTCCCTGCTGCCCACGCTGCTCTGGGTGCAGCCCAGGACACAGTTATTTGCTTTCTGGGCTGCAAGCGCACATTGCTGGCTCAAACATACCTTCTGATACCTCTGTCTACATTACCCCCTTTGCAGCTGGGCAATTCTCCTCTGAACCATTACTTAGTTTTACCTGGCCAACCATAAACCCCTTCTACTACACAGAGTTACCCTAACAAACGGTTGGTCCAGGCCATACCCAAAAAGAGTGAGCAATGAGGAACACCTTCCAGAGAAGGCTGGTCTTTGTCTGGACTGAGGACCCAGAAGGGCAGTGAGTCACGATGGCTCAGTGGAACATACATCAGCAAGCTGTCATCCCTCAAAGCTTACTCGAGCAAGAGTCTCATCTGCAGAGCGCTCCAGCTCTCAGTCCCCATAAAAGGGGAGCTCTCTTTCACACAGACCACATCAAGAACAAAACCAGCTCAGAAGTGAGAAACCTCAGCTAAAAACCACAAAACCAAAGCCTGGAGATCAAACACCTTCTTCTAGAGCCCAGTGGCAAAGAAGCAGCACACAGCTCCCAAAGGGCACTGACAAGCTATTCACAGCTCCAGGATATGTGCTGAGCCGGTCAGATAGGGCAGATGAGGTGTTTAGTACAGCGCTCCAAACGCAACAGGACTCCCTCCCCTCTGGCTGCTAACTTACCACACCAGGGCACTCCTTCTCTTCTTTCTCTAGAAAGATCTTCTCTAGCACCAGGAAGGTCAGGAAGCCAATGATCACCCAGAGACCCAGAAGCTTCTGCTGCTGAAAGCTCTGCCCTTCTCCTGAGGGACAAGAGAAATCTTCATGTCACTACCAAGCACACAGTGCTTCCCACATGTGAACCCACCCCGCCCCAGGCAGTTTAACCAACAGTTCCAAGACAAAAACCAGGAAATGACAATGGAAACACCTCCTGGGAGGAATAAGGAGCAAACATATCTCACAGCAAATTAGTTTAACTTGCTCATTCTTGATCTAGCAGATATCCCCATCTCGGGACACTCAGAGTGAGAGCCCCAACCCCTTTTGCTTCAACAGTGCAATCCAGAAGATTTCCTGACAACACTGGGAATTTCCCTGAGCTCCAGAGGCAAGTGAAGATTACATCAATAAAAATCCTGCAGCTATCTACTGAGCAGCAAGCCCTGACATGAAATCTGCCATTAGTGGAGCTATAGACTCACCTTCTCCTTTCTGCCACACCTGAGCAAGTTATTAAGCCCAAAGCTACAAACTTTCTTTTCAATTACAGCCAAGCTTGTGAGATAATGATCCCTTCAGCCTGCTGCAGAAGTGGAGATTGCATTCAGTGGAAGAACAGAACGGCTCTGTAATGGGGCTTACATGGGTCAAGGAAACCTTTATGTTTCAGGACAGTCTGGCAGAAGCAAACAAGCTAGAGCAGGAAGAGTCATTTGGGAACTACTGCAAAAGGACAACAGGTTCTGCTGGCAGTGCCAGAGCCATGAGGAAGAAGAGGACCAAAGGCCCAGCAGATCTGAAATTCCAGGACATAGGTACAAAGAAGTCTGGGAAACCCATGGCATCCTTTTCCCTCTCTCACATTTTCAGCAGGGAAATGATTTCTTGGTTTCTCAACAGGTGGGACACAGCCTTCTAAGCTATCAGTTTGCTGAAGCAGAGAGATACAATGGCTGCAGGTTTCAACAACCCTGGCTATCTGAGGGGTGAAGGAGATACACCGATAGCGCAGGCACTACCCAGCCCAAACAGTGTTTAGTTCACTGGCCAACACCTGTTTGTGTCACCTGCATTTCCTTTTTCTCCCCCTGCCCTGCCCTCCTACACCTTAGTCACGGCTCTATGGACCATTTCCCGTGACTTCTGGAGCAAAGGTTGAGAGAGCAATACACATTTGGGCTCCACAGATTGAAGTAACCAGCAGAGGGGTCCCAGTTAGTCCCAAGAAAGAGGCTCTAGGAGTAGCACTGTTAAAGGGACAGATTTATAGACAAAATGCATCTGATGGGGCAGAATCCCCACCTGAGATAGTACACACAGGTTAAAGAACTATTCCCTTTCCTTACAGAAAGGACGAAGGAAATTCAACAGAGGTTTACAGGAGTCCAATGCAAGACAGGAAAAGGTGATAGACAAGAACTCAGTTGCAAGTTATTAAACATAAAGAAACCATGTCTAACTCAAGAAGCCTCCAATCTCAAAAACTCTGGAGGACTGCAGAGCACAAAGATGTGTCTTTATTGGTCTTGTATCCTTCCCCAGGCATTTGCTTTTACACATTGTTTGAAAGGGAATACCAGCCTAGATCAGTTTTTGGGCTGATCCAGCCTGAGTGGTGGTTTCAACACAGAAAGGCAGCAGCAGTAGGCACAGCACGGTAGCACGGACTGCTTCTAGGCACGGAAGGCTTTCATACCTGTTGTTGCACTGCATGTGTAGGCCCAGGCTTCAGGAAGCAGGTGCAGAAACACATTACCCAGTAGTCCACCAATTGCAAAACTCAACAATTGCTTCAAACGGTGTGATCCAGCTAAAATAAATAAATAAATAAATATTTAGATCATAAAAACTGATCACAACTCAGCTGGAAGCCAAAACATCTCCAGCTGAGATTTTGCACAGAGACCTAAACTGGAAGCATCTGCAAAGCAAGCTTTCAAAGGAGAGAGCACAGAACAAAGAGCTGGAGTGCAAGAAAAAGCCCTTGCACCACTTGGCTGGGACAGCAGTGTGTGAGAGGGTCCCGGACCAAGCAGGGTGCAAAACAAACAATACACTTTGTACAAGCTCCACCCAGGGCTTGCATTTGTCTGAGGACTCCCTGTCTTACCTTCTGACCGCAGAGCAGCTCCTGTCTCAAGTGGGATCACCAGCAAGGGGAAGACCCCACTCAGCCCCACCATGAACGACCCGATAAGAGAACAGATCCAGGCATCCAGCTGCTCGCTGCTGAAAAGGCTTCCCCAGGACTCTGCCTCCTTCTCGCACAGAGGACCAGAACTAGCAGCAACATGACTCCTCGGGAGCTGCTGAGCTTCACAGGCCACGATCAGGAACAAGGAGAGTGTCCCATCACACAGAAGCTTTCTTCTTGTCATCGCTAAGTGGTCTCAGCCAGGCTGGCTGATCTCTGAAAAGAGCAGGGGAGAGCAGTTCTGAGAGCGTGCCCAAGGCTCCCTCCCACCATCCCGAAGGAAAGGCCTCAGTCACATCATCCCCTCCCTCAGCACCTCAGCACAGGTCTGTATCCCCACAGGACCATCTGAAACTCTTCTCGATTTCAACACAGCACTGAAGGACAGAGAGGCTGTTTGTCATCAGGTGTATGAAACTGCACATGAGACATCTTGAAAGAGTCTGGATTTCAGCATCTCCCCTCAGGTGGATGGGACAAGGACTCCGAGTACCCTTGTCCTTGCCCTTCAGTGTCCCATGGCTTCAGAGAAAGGTACTGACCAGAGATGCTACCCAGATAAGTCTTTTCTTTGCCATGGAACAGTATCCATGTAACAAATTAGGATGCAAGACAGGCAACATTATAGAGGTCAGTAAAATCATGAGTGGTATAAAGATGGTGAACAGGGGTAGGTTATTCACCATCTCTTCAGACCTTAAGTACTAACAGCCATCACACGAAACCAGTGAGAGTCAGCTTCAAAACAAAACAAACAAATGTGACTCTTCATCAGCAGGTAACTTGTGTGGTAGTACTTCTCCAAAAATGATGGAAAATTTGACATGGATTCCATCAAAGACAGACCAAGTGCTAGAAAGACACATGTACTGATTGTTCACAGTTAGACAGCTCACATTAGACTCAGGAAATCCCTTTATCTGAAAGGAGCTGGAGGCTGGAAGGGTAGCTGGAAAATATCATATATAGTTGTCCTGTTTTTATTCTTTCTTAGAAGGATACTGGATTAGATGGTCTCTTAGTCAAAATCAGCACAGTTGTTACTAAGAGCTCTCTCAAACTGGAGAGCAGCAAGTATGTTAGAAGAGGAAAATAAAGATAATTACAGTCTCATTGGTGAAAACAGGAAAGCAAATGATGCAAAGGCTGAAGTACAAATGCTCCTTCAGTCTCCAGAAGAAAAAGTGAAATGTGACAAGCAAAATTCATTTGGAAATGGGAGAAAAGAGGTGGTTAGAAAAAAAAACAGCTTAACAAATGTTCACAGAACAGCTGTAGATTGAGAGGGAATAGCAGCATTCTCCTGAAAGCATGTAAGAAACCAGTCAAAGTAACCTCCGAAACGTTAGTGACCATCTTTGAAAGTTTACAGGCATATGGGAAGGCCACAGAAGGCTGGAGAAGCACCATGCCTCACCTACCTTTCCAAAA